>CM068372.1:243940985-245363485 GCA_034769895.1 Magicicada septendecula
TGCTACTACATCTGTGCAATTGCTTCGCATAAAACTGAAGATTTGTTAAATACAGTACAAGCTACAGCACAATGGTCAATATAAGGAACGTGATCACACTAGCAAGTTAATGCCGTGTTATTGTTTGGCATACACTAACACACCTATAGTATCTAATTAATGGCGTGTCAGAAACGTATACGCAACGTAAGACAGATAAACAGTGTGTGTGTGTGTGTGTGTGTGAGAGAGAGAGAGAGAGAGAGAGAGAGAGAGAGCCGTAATAGACTGACAAAGAGAGACACATTGTCTATGTGCAAACCTCGGCCAGAGAATGCGCCACTGCCGGCCACTACTGTTCGACAATGTGCAGAAAGACATCGCTGTTGGTGTGATACTAGCCAAACTGACATTGCGTGTCGTGCGATGTAATCGTCAGATAACTGCGTTTCTGTGCCGTCACCACGATCATGATGATGATGAATAAATACAATAACATGCGTCTTGCAGATATAGAAATGTCTCTTAAAATCCGAAGAAACTAACGTAAGCGACAGTGCGTTTCCAGTTAATAACAATATTATGAAATCAGAATTATCACTGTTGCACACCATAACCGGATTTCCGATCTGACGATGAGCTGTGAAGCTTGAAAGCGCTAATCGGAATAATTTTTCAACAATGGTGTATAACAGTGACAATTCTGTTTGTGATTATAACCACTAACACAACTTTCTTAATTAAATTATTATGAAATGTTGAAGTACATACAAAAATTATTGTACGATAGATAACCCTATACAAATGTAGCAGTCATAATATTTATCCAAATACACGATATACCTTGTATGTTTTTGTAATGAAATTATTAATATTATGTGACGTCGCCATTATACAGCAATTTTGGCAGTATCGCGTAATGCAGGGGCAGCAATTATTTGATCTTGTGAATCGGTCTTACTGAGCAGTTCCCGGAAATCGTCTATTCGTGTTCCTTTCTGTAGGCACATCTTCGCACAACATAGTGTTGGCACACATACGCACGCCAACAGCTGGCCATAAACGGAAGACGTGGTGCCCTCAGTGATATTAACGCTATGAAACAATCAGTGCGGAGTCAATAAGTGAAACATTTCCAACTGGTGACGTACGTAGTTTATTATACAAACAGATGTTATGCATCGAGCAAGCAGCTGGTGAAGCCATCCAGATGGTCATCGCATTCCTCGCGCTGGACATAAATCTGACTCGCAGTCAGGTATTTTCGTACCCAACGATTCCTGAATATATTTTGTGACGCACACGCACACATCGTCGGAAGCGTCACATTTCAACAGCGCCAACAAGGTCATAAGGGAGAAAATTATCCCGTCTTACTGGAATGGTCGCATACTGGATGCTCGAAGGAACCTGTTTTCAATGGGCCAAAAAACACAACGTATAAATCATGATTACGGTCTTACTTTCGTGTGAATAACATACGCGCTCCGGACATACACGACCCGTCACACGGGCGCATGTAAATTATAAACTTAAAACCAAAGATCGTTTTGCTTTTTGCGACAATAACAAAAAGAGAATTGTATTGGCACTACACTATACAGTGTATTCGCATTAATTCCGACTCTCGACATCCCAGTTTCATACCTCTTACAACCGACGCTCCGCTAGTAGTATTGCTACTAAATTCTGTGTTTCTTGCAATGAAGCTTGACAGCCGTGAACCTACGCAATTGCCGGGTGAGATAATAGAGGTAAATTCTGAGATATTTTAAACACCTCTGAAAGACTAATATTTACTAACTAATATTTAAAAGTAGGCTTTCAACATATTATTAAACAGTCCTTTCAGCAAAGGACTTTGATATATTACTTGACCATTTTGTTTTTTTTATAGTAAATCTAAATTATATAGTTTTCATTTATTAAACATCTCCTTAATTCCTTACTTTTAATATCATCTTCTTCTTCATTTGGCACTACAACATACGGCCACTTTCTTTTATTATTAGCAGCTCTTCTACAGGATGGGACGGTCATGCTATGCACCACGTTCTCCTCTCATCTCTTCATTTGCCTCTCTCTGCTCCTACTTTCAACACATTTCCATTCTGTTATAATCCTTGTACAAAATATATATTGGGTAACGTTCGATGTACGTGTCCCTGCCATCTTATCCTCTGATACTGTATAAATCTCACACAATATGTGCATTACTAATTCTTTCACTGAAATAATTAAATACACTGTATCATTTGTAATAAAGTTTTATAATAATTTTTTTTAGCCTTGACTTATTAAACGGCCCTTCGTACTTTGAGTAATCCGCCATTTCGCTAATCCGACACGCCCCCGGTCATATAAGTGTTGGAATAATGCGAGCTACTGTACTGTAACAAAAAGAACTAACACTTTTGATATACCATATTTCAAAGCCGACGACGGGTTTAGTGAAGTTCAATGGGTTTAGAAGAATATACTATCAGGAGGACATGTATTTAAAAAGTGCATAATGCAGAATGCGATCTCACAAACGGGGTAAGAGGTTTAGGGGAACCTGGAAAATACCTCGTGCAGGTGGGGAAACTGAATATTCTGGCGCCGACTGTAGTATACTCCTCACTGACCAAGAATACTAGATAGTACTGCCTATTCTGAACACTACGGTCAGCAACAGATCCATATTGGAACAAATCTCAAGGATGGTGTTACTGTCGACAGAAAATTGAAACATTGGGTACATAGTACATACTACGAGGTTTGATAAAAACGTTCGTGCAATTTTGCAATTTCCACCGCTACAAATGTCCAACTAAAATACTGTTTGTATGTGATGTAGGTACACATGTTAGCGGCAATCGTATAAAAGTTTAGCCCTGTTGATGTATGGTTTAGATTTCACAGGGAATTGAGTAAGTTAGGTGTATTAGGCGATTTTTGTCACTCTACAATGCAAGATTTAAGAACATGGATTAAATTTTGCGTAAACTGTAAGATAAACTGCTCTGCCCTGGTAAACGTGTCCAGACGGCTGCTGGCTTCTGGCGAGACTGCTGTACGTGAACAAGCGGTTTAAAAGCTTCAAAGACTGCCGTAAATGTGCTGAAGATCGTGACTGTCAGACGAAGATTATGTTTTTGTGTTCTGCAAAATTTCATCGCTAGGCGCACTGGTAAATAAAAAAGGCCATTCGGACATTTTACGCCATTTGTATGAAGCTGTTCGTTGAAAACGGCCAGATTTATGGGAGAACAATTTATAAAAATTGCACCCCGATAATACGCCTGGACGCACGTCATTGCTTGTTAAGAATTTTGCCAGGCTAGGCAAAAGAAAACGTCATAATGATGACACGGCAACTGCCGTATTCACCAGATGTGTCCCAACGCGATGTTTCCTCCTCCCAAAAGTAATAATTTCCACGAAAGGACGTTTCGCAACCGTTGAAGACGTAAAACGAAAATCACTAAGCGAGCTCACAGCTGTACCAAAAAGTGCATGCTTGAAATATTTTTAAGACTGCAAAACGGTTGGCTTAATCGTGTTACATTCGACTGAGATTACTCTGATGGGAGCAGTATAGCCTAAGTGTAGATGAAAGAAAGCATAATTTTTAAAATAAACAAGAACTCCATGAACTTTCTGATCAAACCTCGTATATCGAGTTGAAATCTACAAGTTTAAAATATTGTTTACAACAACTAATATTTCACATCAAGTTAGTTATTTAAAAAAATTCTAATCGTTAAAGCATTTATTTGTGACTGCCTCTAATTTGGTGAAAAAGATTATAGGTTTATAGGCTATTTACACAAGAGAGTATACGTCGCTATTACGCCCATACCGGAGAGTAATTTCTGCTGGGCATCGATCCGTTGAGACTTAGAGTCGTGGTGTCCCACTGCCAACCACGACAAGGTTTTCCTCCATCAATGTCTGCATTTCGTGAATCGCATATTAATTAGACACATGTTGGTACGCATGCGCTAACCAAACTCCGACTTTAAATGTTAGCATTAGACAGTCAGTCTTTCCACAAGTTAGTAGTAATAATGAGAATAAAGATATACTCATTTCTTTACACGAACTGTAAACATTTCTCCACCAACAAACCTTGACGCAGCACGCATTACGTAAAACATTCGGCTATTTATAACTTTTGTCGATGTGATTGGTAATAACGAAATAATATGCCATTATTTATGTTATTGATAATATTTTATTACACGAATAACGACTGAAACAGTTTGCAATTCATGCACTGTACTGCGAGACGCACGTAAAATATCGTCTACTTAATGTACCTAAGTAAATGAAAGTTATTATATTGGTGTTGAGTCTTGCCTCATCTTCACTCTTTCTTGTACTTGCAGTTACAGATAATAACAATTCATCGGTTAAAAATCTTACAGATAATAACACTATAAAGGTGTTTTAAACTTTTTAAAATGGTGCTACATCAAAGCTATATACGTCTATGTACCTTACATCTTACCGAACACAATACCAAAATAAAAATAGTTCTTAACCCCATAAACAAAAGTAATTGTTTACACCTATGTAAAACAGACTGTCCATGTAGTTTTGAAAGTTCCAAAAGTAACTGTTGTCTTGAACGCACGAGAGACGTCAGAATCTAACCGACAAAAACTGGATTTCGACCACACTAAATTCAGTTTTAAACAGAAGTCAAATTTTAACAGTTCGCTTAAAGTTTTCAGTGTACTGTAAAAACGATTTGTTTAGATTACCGTTTGGCCATTAGGATAGCTTGGATACCAACAATTCCATCGACTTCGACGCGACATTCTATTTGGTCGATTCCGTATACAATTTTGTCGAGCTAAACAAAATTAAAAAATTGCGTACTTGGATAAAAATTAAAGACGTTGGCACGTCACTCAAACAGGCTTGGGTTTTTGAGATGATTGTGAAGTAAATTAATTCTTCCAAATTTTATCAGTATTTTAAAAAATAATTATTTAAATTCTGACAATTGATTCTTTTTTTAGGCCAAATTCGAAAACTTACTTCTTGTCATATACTCGAAGCAAATAGGTTATAGGCCTACAAAGAGCCCCTTGACGATCGGGAAACTAGGAGTGTATGTGGGTTTATAAAATATATTTACAGTCACAAATCACGAATGAAATTTATTTCAGGAGATGCGTATATTTCGTATGACTAAACCTTAACGTTGATTTACAATCACGAGGAAGTTCTACCGATAAATTCAAGAAAGGTCTGAAATGGTTACAGATAGAAACCAAAGTCTGAGCAACAGAGTGATACCGTAAGACGGTGATAATCGCAACTTTTTATATTTGTCTTTACTATTAGATCGGAGGCTAGAGGTATTTCTGGACCACCAACAACGTAACGATATTCCCGAGACACCAAGAAAACGTTTAGTAAATATACTACAAAAACAATAAATAAGACCGAAAAATAAAGACTAGGCACTGAGAGCTGTAGATTTATCTGCAATGCGAGAAGCAATTAGGCGTCTACGCTAGGAAAGCAATGTTATCCTCGAGGAATGCACTGTTGTTAACTCAGCGCATGTCGGGTTTCATGATCTAAAACACAATTAAGCGTTTGCACCTCGTAATGCGTTCTGGTGAGCTAATACGTAAAACAAACACATACCACACACTGTTGGCAATGTCGGGTGCCAACACAGGGACGCACCCGAAAGTATTCCGTTATAAACGCGATGTGTTCCTCGTTCCTGCGACGGTATCCGCTGGAATATTCCAACAAATTCTGAAGGCGACTGCTTTCGATGCACTGATCTTTGACGGTGACGAAGTTTACAACCAAAGTTCCGCAGGTCGTGGTCTGTTAATCTGTAGGAAACGATTAAAACTTTGACCTTATCAATTAAACGATATCAAATCAATTTAACAATTACAAGATGACTTTCTGTGGATAGCAGTAGAATCACGACACAGGTAGCGCTTGTGAGTGTTGCGTCTTCATTGTTATTAAACTAGTTACGTAAGAGATAATTACACGGGAAAAGTTAAAAATAAAATTGCACATCTAAGTGATACATGTACACACCATCGTAAAAGAAAACGATAAATGTATGTACTCTTTGTTATATGTCAATGTGCCCTTTGCTGTTCATACAACACATACCATACATTATCTGCTTTATATACTGTACAACAGATACGACAGCACGCCAATCGGTGTCTTGCAAGCTGCATCAGTTTATGTTATACATAAACTTTATGTTATACTACGCTTCCTTACAGCTTCCTTTAACTACTTAAGATTTAATTTTTCTCCTATACGCGCTCCTCTGGTTCAGTCTGTAGGTACAAATATAGGAAACGTTTTTTAATAGCTTAACCACGCCATGTTCGCAGGCCCCTGAGCATAGATATACATTATAACATTGTATATCCATGTCGGTTATCAAATTTAAATTCCCTGAAAACCTAAGCCTACGAAATTTCAATTTGTCGCGTGGCGCATTCAGATTCTGAACTTTTTAAAACACAGACAGCGTATTCATATTTAGGTTGTAACTTTCTTTAGTTTATATAATATTATTATCCGGTCAGCCTCCGTGGGTGCGCACCCATAACAACGTGTGTTTTTAACAACTGAGCTGTGATTTTAACATTTGACGATCTCAACTGAGTAAAGGAATCTGACGATAGAACATATGTTCCGAAACGCGTAATTCTAAATAATAAAACAAAGTCACACGACGGATATAAGGTAATTTATTAATTTATAATATTTTTAGTAGAAGACTGCACTATTCAGAAGTTTCATTATTTTGGGGTTCATCCCATAAGAGAGACCTGTGGGAAGAACTTTTGAAAACTTTTTGACAGAATTTTTAACATGTAATTTTTTCTAAAGCATCTTTTACTTTACAGAACTTTCTTAAGAATTTTAAAGATAGTTACTTACAAATTTATAAATCATTAAATTGCTTGAAAAATTTTAACTTTCCAGGTCAACATCACCTTTTCAATTCGTAGTAGGCTTACGCATTTCGCGCGTGTGCACACACACTTTGTAGGTCGAGGTATATATCATATAAATCTTCCTGTTTAAATTTCCTTGAAGACTGAATTTCTTTTTGACACTGGTGCAACCAGATTTTGAAAAGTTTTAACGGGTAGCATGTTTTAGTTGAATTTTCGTTTAGTTTAGTACTTCAAAAGAAAATTTAGAATCTCGTTATTCTGATTTAATTCCTAGTTTAATCCGTGAGGGATGAATTTTCCAAAACGTTCTTTAGTAACATCTACTTACAACGTAAAGAGTAACGTGCTTGTAAAATTTCAACTTTCTAGCTTGAGACGTTTTGAACTCACAATTATCAGTCTGTCAATGGTACTTCGAGTCTGTGCGCACACGCGAGCGCTTAATGTTTACGTAATTGTGTTAGGGCAATCTCTGGCATAAGCATACGAAAAAATTAATCATTAAAAATTTCAAAAAGACTCGACAGTCGGTTACCACACTAATTATATATCAAGAAGAGCATGTCTTATTTTAGAAATACTGTCGCTTTAAGAATATGCAAGTCGGTTCCACCAGTTCCCACGGCGCTTATGCCGGACGCATCTGCAGCTTTTCCACGTACTAACATCAGAATCAATTATATTCTGTTGCCACACAAAACTATATTGTCGAGTTATTTATTTTATTAAATCCTGTAGCTGTGAAGCTGTAGTTTTGAGAACACAATCCCCAACCAATTCCAGAAACTTTATCACAGTAGAATCTTCTATGACTCCATCACTCCGTATGCCTAAACGTATCGTACACGCTAAGTTAAATTCTATAACCTCTTCTCTTGAGTTATAACAGAGGGAACCCAAAGTAATTGGTTCGGCCAATTACTTCAGGCTGCCTTATTCGGGACGAGCTGATATTTAAACAGAACAACACACAGTAAATATAAAAGGAATCATGGAAGGGAAAACTGTTGATTTATGTACTCAGTATATGTGTGTAACAAGAAGATTTCCCTTTATTAAACATTTAAAATAAAACAAATGACATTTACTCAAAAACAGATCCCATTACATTATTAATTAAATTATTAACTTGTTTAAATTGCTTTATATAGACTGTGGGATCACAACAAATTATATTTAGCTTTTCCCCGGATCCGGGTAACCATTTGGTATTTAGTCTTTAAACTTTAAAAATTAATTATATTCAATTCAAGATATTAGCTTGCAAGACTGTTACTTTTACTTTTACTTTTACTTTTAAGTTTCATTATTATTCCATTTGAAGAACGGTATTAATTATACTACGATACGTTAAAATCTAAACTGTTACAATTGCAAGAAGCCTGAATAGTTACAATTAAATTCTTAGATTTAAATTTTTATATTCTTATAAAGTCAATCGTCTCTGAAAGTCTCTTTAAGAGAGTATTGTGTTACAATTACTATTATTATTATTCCTCGATAGACGTGCTATCGAGTCACCTTTAATTTGGGATGTAGAAGTCTCCTCCATATGGTTACATCTTGGGAATCCTAAGAGCGTCGTCCTCGTCTAGGTCTGGTCTCAGTTGTTCACGGCTTAAACGTCTGCAGAATAGAGTGGGCCTTCTACACAGGTACTCGTTGATGCTCAGATGTCTCGAACTGCATTATCGGTCGGGTCTACTAGAGTTGTAATTCTGATGATTCATGTCTCCAGGCAGGATGTTGTGAAGAGTCGTCAATCGGAGAAGATAGCTGTTATAGTTATTAACACTCGTACTATTGGTTGTCACATATTTCTTCTTGTTACAACGTTTTTTTAATTTTTCTTTTTCTTAACGTTACATATTACACTCTTTTGTAGCAGTTAGTAAAATACATAAGAATTAATCCAAACTAATAACCAATCACATAACATTTCAACAGAGCATTTCGCTCGTGCGTGTGCACTGCTTGGAGTCGTCATAGCGAGAGAGAGATTTTTCGTCCGCTACCACTGGTACAGGACAATAGATAGTGGGGTGTTTATTCCGCGAGAATATAGTCCCGGTCTCTCTCTAAATAAAACTTTTTATTTATACAAACTATCGCTAGATAAAAATACATCATTTAAATTACTTGTTTTCGTGACTATCTGTGTCTTCAGATTCTTTAATTATTAACATTATTTTTCTATATTATTTTAATTATAGAAGACTCGGTAAACATGTCGAGTCCGGTATCAACAGGTAGGCGCCTGATAACAAGCAAAGGGTTAAATGCGACAATAATAATTATTTACAATATGTCTTTTCTTTACCGTTTCTTTGCGCTTATTAATTACTACTTCCATTCACACTTAGTACCTACATGTTTTTTATTATCATTGTGAGATTTAAATGGTTAATTGTTCGCAACTTAAAATTTTTTTTTATTTCTTTATTTTTTTTATAATTGTCACAATTTAAATCGTCACAATTCATGTTAGTTTTCTGAAACAGACTTCCCAGATTTATTCGCGGTATGCTTTCTAGTGTACTTAATTAATCATGGGTAACATGAATAGACGTATGTATGAAGTGGCTGACTTTACTCTTATCACAGACTTCTTAGGGTTCTTGAACCTACCCGTCGCGATATCAAAGACGCTGTAGTGTTTAAGTCCTCCCTTGGCTGATACAGAAGCATCACGCACAGAAGTACCTACATGAATACCTCTTCTTTCTTTTCTTCTACTTTTGATTTAAGAAGGACTCGTGCTCATAACCTATTTCGCTGTTTTATGAAGTTCCTTCATCTCATTGTCGGTTGTTAAATTCTTGTGCCTTGAGGACGATTATTTCGAGCTTTTATAAGGAACCTTTCCTGGCGCGTTTTGTCGCTGCGGTCATTTTAGGGTCGCCTTTCTTTTATCCAGTCCAGCCTCGTATGGATTTTTCTGCGCGCATCCTAGATGTTCATATTAGTTCCTCTATCTCATCACGTTTTGCTTAATATTCTTCTTAACGTTTTGATTCCAGCGGCTTGTGTTTGCTTCTAGACGCTGCAGGATATGATCTTGCTTCTGCTCCTACTTCAAAATAGGTCTCACTGTACTTACATGTATTCTTGTTTCCATTTCTGAAGTTACAGATGTATTGTTCAAGATAATATCGTTAATGCATCCTCATTCTGGCTCCTGTAGTTTTGCAATTCACTTTGTTTTCCTATTGAATCATCGCTTTTATGACTACTCCGATAGCATGTTTCGGTTTTTGTAGACAGCATGAGTATTATAAAAAAAAAAGAAACCACTGTCAATAAGAGCTAGAGTGACAACGCTCCGCCCGCAAACCCTTTTGTAAATTCAATTATTTAGGGGTCTAATCATTTTTACTTTAAAAGCTAATCTTTAAAAAGTATTAAAATCGTTATTAACATGTCCCAAAATAGTACTGCTCACTCTCACAAACTCTTGCTACCCAATTTTTCGTTAGGGTCAATTTTTTAACTAGTCTTGTTACCAAATCTAGAATGGTGAAGTGTTGGAGAAAATGAGCTCGTTGATTTGATCTAAAAGTGCGGGCGTTCCTTCGTTGAGCCAAATCTTCCCAACCCTTGGTTTAGAATAATTCCGCGTCGACTTGCACTTTGGAAGCAAGTCCCTTAATCACGTGACAGCGTAATGTAGTTCGGGAGAAACAGACGAACTATATAAATGTCGATAAAACTAAAATTACTAGCAAGTTCCCTGAGTTGTAGAACTCGCTCACACTTTCATCATTTTTGCAAAACTGTGACTTCCATTTAGCTAGTGAAGCCCCTAAAAATACAAATTTCAAAGCAAACACTACATTCGAATTTGGATTAAATTTCATTTGCACTGATATTCAGCATGAAGTTTCAAAATTTTTTAAAAATTTTATTACATCATTTGGTGTCCTGAAATTTTTAAATTTTCAAACCTACACACTATATTTAGATTGTGGTTAAATTATCTTTAATATCCCACTTGGATTTTGCGATTTTTTCAACATTTTGATACACTTTTTGGAACTTGGTCCCCCAAACATTTCCAAAACAGAACACTATATTCAGGTTGTTGTTAAAATTCTGTTTAATTTGATACCCCCTCATAGAAATATTGCAATATATTCAAAATTTTTGTTCCTCACGTTTTTGCCTCTGCCACCCTATTTTTGAGGAAGATCAACGTCAAAAACAATACGATTCTGAAAGTTATATGTGTGGGTACGCACGCCAAGTTAATGCATTTAATAGATGTCGTGAGGTATTCCTCAAACAGACAGACAGACAAATGCCAAACGGTTGAGTTACAACTGAGAACTCGCTATGCTCTTCAGTAAGTCGGACAAGATGTACCTGACCAAGGCAAAATCTTATTCGTACAACCTGTCAGATGTTTCACATATCTAGAAGCAACAATATCAGAAGATGGGAATGAAGAGACAGAGGTATTTTGCACTTAATATATATAAATCGGTTCATAACGTTATCCTACGTCTTCCGATCCCTAGTCTCCATTGGTCTCGATCTAACCAAGATTCTTCTTCCAATTCCCGGTCTCTCATTGCCCGATTGATGCCTTCTGTCCAACTCAACCAAGGTCTTCCTCTTCGCCTACGACCATATTTAAACTTATAGAGGAATATAAGCTATGGGGCCTTGAAGTAAACACAAAGAAAACGGAGTATATGTGCATTGGTGGGGAACAGAAGAATTTAATTTTAGAAGACGAACAAGAAATAATAAATTGCAGTAGCTATAAATATCTAGGAACAACAGTTACACAAGATGGTAGTCTAGATAAAGCGATAAGAGAAAGAAATAACTTGGGAAGAACATCGATAGCATTGCTGAACAACATACTGTGGGACCAGCAAATATCAAAACAAAATAAACATCGTATATACAATACAATTGTGAAACCAATTACGTCATACGGGTGTGAAATATGGCCAATAACACAAAGAACAGAAAAGTTGCTGGAAGCTACTGAAATGGATTATTGGCGAAGAGCGGCAGGTCAGAACTGGAAAAAGTAAGAAACGTCACAATCCGGGGGATAATGGGGGTTCAGTGCTCTATTGTCGACGACATAAAAACAAAACAGCTAGGATGGTTTGGGCATGTGCAAAGAATGCCGGATAATCGACTCCCCAAGGAAATTTTGAGATGGACACCATATGGTCGTAGGCGAAGAGGATTTTGCACTTAATACCGCTTTCAAATCAAGAGATTTGAAAAAAAGAAACAAAAAAACGAACACAAAACTATTATACGACCCATATACGACAATACTTTTCTTTTTCTAAAACGTGCACGCGACTATATTCTGTCGTATGGGAAAAAATAATTTTTAAAGTGTTCGTCACCGTGAATCCTTGTTGTTGTAATTTTTACCGAAGTTTCCGTTTAGAAATCTAACGAGTTGTACAAGTGGAAGCCTCATTTAAAAAATTAGAATGCCGTTTCGATCACACGAGTTCGTGTGGAGTACAAATACTCAACAGAAGTCGATAGGCATTGTCAGGTTTATCAGGTGTCGCATTATCTTCATTACCCTGACCGTACAGACGGCCCACCACCAATAACGCTTCCAAATTTCTTCTCGTTGATATTTCTTATCTTACTGAAACCATATTACAAAAAAACAAAATTATAATGATACCAACACCAACGGCACGAGTTACAACGAAATTGGAACTGCTATGGGAATGGTAACTGAAACTATCACATAATGCCAACCACTCTTACAAAAATAAATACATTCATCACATTTATACCATCGTTCATCACAGCATGGCAACCGGCCTTTTCCAATGTAGTCGCAAATTATTTCGTTCGGTTAGCTAAAATACAATTGAACTCCAAATTATCTTTCTCTAGCTCAAAAAGATTTAGTGAGAGCATGCTTTAGTCGGTGAGAAACTAATTCTGGAACACGACAATACCGATTCGATTCTTTTACAGATAAAAAACCCGCCCCCTCAGATCTCCTCTAATTTTTCGCTTTTTTCCATATAATTCTACCGACTCCTACTGATTATTATTACGTACTATTCTTATCACCATCATCATCATCGTCATCTAATTTTTATCATCCATACAAAAATAATTATAATTTATCATATCAAATATAAGCTCTTATTAGCGCACGTTAGCCGCCTAAATAGAGGAATCAAGAAACGACTCAGCGACATATAGCCACTATTCGCCATAAACAATACCATAAATAAAATAAAATACTATAAATAATATAATAACAAATAAGTAAACATTTGTTAAAAAAAAAGGAAAATATAACCACCTTACGTTAGCGGGTATTATCTACATATCTGCCAATTAAGACCTTTAAATCACTAATCTAATTACGTTGCAAAACACATTCTGCTTCTAATGCTTCTCTGAATAGTCAACGTGTCTGTTCCTGGATTCAACGCCTTTTCCCTAAATTTCTATAAGTAATATAATAGTCTGCAGGGTAAAACAATTGCATTTTGAAAAAAAAAAAATACAAAATACGGATGAGGTATTAATTTAACTGATCTACAAACTACACTTCCGATAGATGAACAATTCTCCCTTATACAGATTTAAATTAGTAGCAATTGGACGTTGATCGGTATTAGGCCGCTATTGCCTTTGGAATCCACTGTATGAGAAAAAACTTTTTAAGAAATATTATCTGGGTTTCACTCTTGTTCATTAATATTATTGTTACCATAATTATTGTTACATGCACAGCCTTTTTCAACAAAAGTGAAAATCAATTACAAAAAAGTTCTATTATACATGTTTTTTGCTGTTGCATGAATATATTATAGATATTTGCATCATTTGTAATTGTTTCTTACACACATACAAAAGCTATACATAAAAAAACCGTGTTTAAATAATGACAGTGTCCACTTATGTACTGTACGAAAAAAATATTTACATATTAAAAAATTATAAGATTACCTGCCTAGTTCACGAAGTCGATTGTCATTAACAATACCTCGAGGAACGATATCTGTAAACGCGATCACAGCGACTAACAACGTCAGATAACACGTGAGCCGCTGGCGAAACTACTAAATACTGATCTCAGTGGCACTGCGAGTTGTATAGGTGCAGTATTGTGGGTGATGGTGGGGAGCGCGCGCGCACACATCAAACCCTTAACTACGCAGCCTAAGGACCTCAAGCGCGAACATTACTCTGCGTCTAAAATCGTATATCATACATTTGTAGGCTAGCTTGTCAGCGTGCACAAATAGTATCATTCTCTCTCTCACTCTATCTCCCTCTATTTCACCCCCCCCCCATTTCTCTTTTACACGCACAGAATAACACACAATCTTCTACCCGCAGGATTTCAACTACTCCTTCTCTTAGCAACTGATATACAGTTAAAACAGATAATATCCGTACATAAGATCTCTGCACGCCTGCAGTTATTATATAGGCCTACGAGTACCCCTCGTAAAACGCAGATGTTGTGGGGTCATATTTCATTTTATCGGGTTCTGTCATCGTCAGCCGTGTGTAACAGCAACATCCGCAAATAGGGTCAGTGATCAACAGTAATATAAAACTGTGGTAGCACAATTACCTCACACGGTCACACATACTGACAATCGCAGTACGCTATATGATAACAATAGTACAGAATAACAAAAAATTGCGTTCCTATACTTGTCACGTCAAATTTGAAACGAATGACATTAAACAAGTGAATTTGTGAAAAAAACTTTGACCGTGGCCCTGACTGAGGTCAGCACTCACAGAGTAACAAGTATTGTCTCCGATAATACTTAAAATTTAGTTTTAAAATTACATTCGATGTACTTTAAAATCATAAATTAGATAATATACTCTGGCTTAACAATGCAATTAGCACAGCAACGCTATACAAATGAAAAATGGGATCTTTTCGGTTAAGTGGCAGCATGCAGTGAGAAATTACTCTACGTAGCAATCGCCAGTAACAACGCATTTCCCCCTCCACACGTAGCGATGACCAGCGACAGTTTGTATTTTTATTTTCATTTTGACATATTTTTTTATATTTATATTTTTATATTTATATAAAATGGTGCTCACACACTTCTCGCATGTATGAATTCCAATCCATGCATGTGGAGTGATTCGTTTCCAACTCATCTTGACAGTATTGCCCGGTTGCGTACTCCTTACTCCAACAGTAAATGAAGTATACGATTGTGCGGAAATCTAATCGAGAATTATTTAGTAATGTATCCTGTCGCACTTGTTTGGATTCCCGACAGTCCTTTGTGGAACATACCCAACGGTCTTTACCTGTCGTATGCAGTTTCATTTGATCGCCGTTCGTACAAATTCTTTGGTTATGTAAAATATTTTTGTCTCTTCGAAACTGTATCGCTGAATCTTTGTCGGGAATCTGTGCTGTTAACTGAAGGAAATTCATGACACGCAACGATACTAGATAGTACACTTTATAGTACACTTTCGATTGCGGCATACAATACAGAGTCGCAGGGCACGCTGTTACCATGGAATAGTTGCAAAATGCGTTGGAGGGGGAAATGCGTTGTTACTGGCGATTGCTACGTAGAGTAATTGTCACTGCATGCTGCCACTTAACTGAAAAGATCCGAAAAATGTTTAATACGCCTTAAATTTGTATCGGATCCATATTAACAGATTTTTCGTTGAGGTCTCAGTAAACCTAAAACCAGCAATCCCCTAAAATATCTGTTTCAGTTTTCTGTTCAAAAATGATATAGGCCTATGCCATAATTAACCTTCACACCATTTTAAAAATATCAGTATGGAGAGCCATACATGACTTCCATGTTCTAAGATTTATATTTAAAATCATATTCGAAATTAAATATTTCCATAGAAACTACTTCTTTCTATTGCTTCAGCCTTAACCACAGTACTGTGGTCACTAACGTATACCACCTCACGTTTTCGCACTAGATTTTCACTGGCACTAGTTATTTCTGGCCTCATTCATGTTTATTTTCTTACACTTGCACGGTTTTTAAATCGAAAGTGCCGAACCCATACAACATAACGCATGCAAGCCGAAAAAGTGTCCAGCGTGGATAGCGATTTGCTTCCTGTGGATAGCTGGGCAGTGTAACTGCACGTGTTTACAGAGGAACGATTCATAGACAGACTTTTCGTCTTTAGGGAATGAACCCTCTGCAAGATGCTGAGGGTCCATGAGTGACTTCGGAGCGCTCCTTCTTTTCCGCGTGTTTGTTCTGTGAAACGTACACTGTAGATTCGCAGATTTATTCTAAGCAACGCTCAATAGGAAATGTTGAAAATTTTTGTCCACGGTGAACCCTCATACACACTAAACCTGCTCTGATGTTTTAATTACGGACATCATAATATTAAAACTATGGAAACTTGAGCACTACCTAATGGAGATCAATCATTAACTTATACAAGCCATTAATTTTATGCATATTTTATATATATATATATGTGTACAACGTTATCGGCAACAAAGAAGTAGTTTTTGTTAAAATTCCTTCCCGGGATATTTGGCCGTAGTCCAATGTTTTCTACAAAACCAGACGTTTCGGCAATGCCATTGACTTCCATCATCAGTGAAAATCGAGTGCGATAACGTGAGGTGGTATATGTTAGTGACCACAGTACTGTGGTTAAGGCTGAAGCAGTAAGTAGAAAGAAGTAGTTTCTATGGTAATATTTCATTTCGAAAATGATTTTAAAAATAAATCTTAGAATATGGAAGTCATGTATGGTTCTCCATACCAATATTTTTCTATGGCAAACGATAACTGCCGCAAATTCATACAGAATCAAATAATTTTTTGCATACAGCCCTGATTTGTAGAGTACTCAAGACATATTGTTTTTGGTGAAGATCGGTTAAGGGGAAGGGGTAGTTTACCAGCAACGTTCTTTCATCAAGGGTAATTACTTCCATGTTCCTTAAGGAAATGAAAGTATGGTGATGGCAAAATATCGGTATGGAGAACCATACATGACTTCCATGTTCTAAGATTTATATTTAAAATCATATTCGAAATGAAATATTTCCATAGAAACTACGTCTTTCTACTTATTGCTTCAGCATTAACCACAGTACTGTGGTCACTAACGTATACCACCTCACGTTTTCGCACTCGATTTTCACCGATGATGGCAGTCGATGGCACTGCCGAAAAGTCTGGTTTTGCAGAAAACATTGGACTACGGCTAAAGAGCCCGGGAAGCAATTTTAACAAAAACTACTTCTTTGTTGCCGATAACGTAGTACACATATAAAAAATTCTCCCCTCCACCTTCAACTATAATTTTTAATAATAGAAAATTACCCCCCCCCCGTTCACCTATCCTCTTCATTTATAGATATTTCATCTACGTTTCTACAGTGGATTACTATAAGCTTCTTATCAGGATACTTTATTTATAAAAATTAAGTACCTTACTCTTGTTAAATCATAAATGTTTCAGGTAAACTACTCCTTTCTCTTAACCGATCTTCTCCAAAATCAACAGAACTCCCGTCCTCTACAATTCAGGGATGCATGCAAACAAATATTTGATTCTGTATGAATGTGCGGCAGTTATCGTTCGTCATGGAAACATTTCTCTTGTTACAACATAAAATGTTGCAGGTAAACTACCCCTTTCCCTTAATCGATCTTCACAAAATCAATAGACCTTGAGCTCTCTGCACCTCAGGAAAGGGTGCAAAAAATTATTTGATTCTCTTTGAATTTTCGGCAGTTATTGTTTGTCATAAAAAACTTACCCTTTTTAAAACATAAAACGTTGCTTATAAACTACCCCTTCCCTTAACCGATCTTCAACAAAATCAAGAGACCTTGAGTTCTCTTTAGTTCAAAAAGGTATGAAAATATCGGTATGGAGAACCATACATGACTTCCATATTCTAAGATTTATATTTAAAATCATTTTCGAAATGAAATATTACCATAGAAACTACTTCTTTCTACTTACTGCTTCAGCCTTAACCACAGTACTGTGGTCACTAACGTATACCACCTCACGTTATCGCACTCGATTTTCACTGATGATGGAAGTCGATGGCATTGCCGAAATGTTTGGTTTTGTAGACTACGGACAAATATCCCGGGAAGGAATTTTAACAAAAACTACTTCTTTGTTGTCAATAACGTTGTACACATATATATCAGTGGCGAAGTTACATGGAGGCAATTGAGGCAATGCCTACACTAAAAAATTCTGTAGAATAAAAATTATAAATACGTATGAACTACTTAACGTAAAGATTATACATTGTTACTGCGACTGTCAAATTTATTAAACCGAAACGTGCTTTATTGAGCGACCGCTAGATGGTGACAGGTGACATTCGGCATAGTTCGTTTAAAGCGAATGAGGCAACCTGAACTTGCCTCAGCGTTTTTTGTATACATCGTATGTAAGCAATGTAGTGGTGTGATAGGGAAGTGTAGGGAGGGGGGATTGTCCCGCGCTGTACACATAGAGCGTGGAGGCATGCCTCACTTCTGTGGTCCAAACAGTTAAGTTAAAGCGCCTGTGTTGTTTCTAAGTGTTTATTTTATGCGGTTATTAAAAGTGTCACTGTTATTCCGCTGAACTAACAGATGATCAAGATTGTTATTTGAATTATTTGTAACATTAAACATATATATAGAAACTAATCAAGTTTAAAAATTTGAAGTTCAATCAGTTGTATTATTGTGTATGACTAATACAAGGATTGTTCAATAGACACACGTATAGAGCTGTAAAGCATTTTTTATTCAACGATTTTAAAAGAAGTCTCCAATAACATTAAGACATGAGTTCCACTGTTGCGCTAACCTGTAGATTCCCTGCTAGTAAAATTCTTACGGCTGTTTGTGGAACCATTCGGTTACAGCAAACTCTACCTCAGCGTCCGATTTGACCCACCGTCCATTTAGTGATTCCTTAAAAAAATTTAAGATAAGATTTTTGCCTATCCATTCATTTAACTACTAGCTTCGCCAGTAAGCAAATTGATGTCCATTTTTACTTCCATATTCCTTAAGGAATGGAAGTATGGTGATGGCAAAAAAAATCGTGTTCGAGATTATTGCAGATTCTGATTCTACTACACTCAAAACATGAAAAAAAGTCGTTTTCCGAAAAGTGTCTGTGTGTGTGTCTGTCTGTCTGTGTGTCTGTAGATTTTTTTTCTATGGCAAACGATAACTGCCGCAAATTCAAACAGAATCAAATAATTTTTTGCATGCAGCCCTGATTTGCAGAGTACTCGCGACCTATTGTTTTTGGTGAAGATCGGTTGAGGGAAAGGGGTAGTTTACCTGCAACGGTTGTTTTTTAGCAAGGGTAATTTTGTTTGTTTGGCAAACGATAACAGCCGCAAATTCAAACAGAATCAAATAATGTTTCGCATACAGCCCTGAATTGTAGAGTTCTCAAGATCTGTTGATTTTGGTGAAGATCGGTTAAGGGAAAGGGGTAGTTTACCTGTAACGTTTTATGTTTTAACAAGGGTATTTCCTATGGCAAACGATAACAGCCCCAAATTCAAACAGAATCAAAAGATTATTTGCATACAGCCCTAAATTGTAGAGTTCTCAAGACCTATTGTTTTTGGTGAAGATCGGTTGAGGGAAAGGGGTAGTTTACCAGCAACGTTTTTTTAACAAGGGTATTTTCTATGGCAAACGATAACAGCCGCAAATTCAAACAGAATCAAATAATGTTTTGCATACAGCCCTGATTTGTAGAGTACTCAAGACCTATTGTTTTTGGTGAAGATCGGTTAAGGGAAAGGGGTAGTTTACCTGTAACGTTTTATGTTTTAACAAGGGTATTTCCTATGGCAAACGATAACAGCCGCAAATTCAAACAGAATCAAAAGATTATTTGCATACAGCCCTAAATTGTAGAGTTCTCAAGACCTATTGTTTTTGGTGAAGATCGGTTGAGGGAAAGGGTTAGTTTACCTGCAACGTTTTTTTAACAAGGGTATTTTCTATGGCAAACTATAACAGCCGCAAATTCAAACAGAATCAAATAATGTTTTGCATACAGCTCTGATTTGTAGAGTACTCAAGACCTATTGTTTTTGGTGAAGATCGGTTAAGGGGAAGGGGTAGTTTACCTGCAACGTTTTTTTATCAAGCGTATTTTCTATGGCAAACGATAACAGCCGCAAATTCAAACAGAATCAAATAATGTTTTGCATACGTCCCTGAATTGTAGAGGTCTCAATGACTTTCGATTTTGGTGAAGATCGGTTAAGGGGAAGGGGTAGTTTACCTGCAACCTTTTACGTTTTAACAAGAGTAAAGTACTTGAAAATTTATTTAAACTTTTTGAAACAATGGTAATTGTTAAAAATACAATAATTTTGTTGCCAGGCAATAAAATTATAATTTTTTCATTTTAATGTAATATAATATTTTTCATTTAATACAGCAATAAAAAGGCAGGTAAGACACAGCCTGGCTGTTTGGGTGAAAATGATTTTAAATATAAATCTTAGAATATGGAAGTCATGTATGGTTCTCCATACCGATATTTTCGGCTTGCACGCGTTATGTTGGTGTGGGTTTCGGCACTTTCCATTTAAAAAGCGTGCAAACGTAAGAAAATAAACATGAATGAGGCCAGAAATAACGTGAATTGTGTGTGTGTCTGTGTGTGTGTGTGTGTGTGTGTGTGTGTGTGTGTGTGTGTGTGTGTGTGTGTGTGTGTGTGTGTGTGTGTTTGTGTCTTACCTGCCTTTTTATTGCCGTATTAAATGAAAAATATTATATTACATTAAAATGAAAAAAATTTTAATTTTATTGCCTGGCAACAAAATTATTTTATTTTTAACAATTACCATTGTTTGAAAAAGTTTAAATAAATTTTCAAGTACTTTACTCTTGTTAAAACGTAAAAGGTTGCAGGTAAACTACCCCTTCCCCTTAACTGATCTTCACCAAAATCGAAAGTTCTTGAGACCTCTACAATTCAGCGACGTATGCAAAAAATTATTTAATTCTGTTTGAATTTGCGGCTGTTATCGTTTGCCATAGAAAATACGCTTGATAAAAAAACGTTGCAGGTAAACTACCCCTTCCCCTTAACCGATCTTCACCAAAAACAATAGGTCTTGAGTACTCTACAAATCAGGGCTGTATGCAAAACATTATTTGATTCTGTTTGAATTTGCGGCTGTTATCTTTGCCATAGAAAATACCCTTGTTAAAAAAACGTTGCAGGTAAACTACCCCTTTCCCTCAACCGATCTTCACCAAAAACAATAGGTCTTGAGAACTCTACAATTTAGGGCTGAATGCAAATAATCGTTTGATTCTGTTTGAATTTGCGGCTGTTATCGTTTGCCATAGGAAATACCCTTGTTAAAACATAAAACGTTACAGGTAAACTACCCCTTTCCCTTAACCGATCTTCACCAAAAACAATAGGTCTTGAAAACTCTACAATTCAGGGCTGTATACGAAACATTATTTAATTCTGTTTGAATTTGCGGCTGTTATCGATTGCCAAAAAAAAAAAAATTCCCCTTGATAAAAAAAACCGTTGAAGGTAAACTACCCCTTTCCCTCAACCGATCTTCACCAAAAACAATAGGTCGTGAGTACTCTACAAATCAGGGCTGTATGCAAAAAATTATTTGATTCTGTTTGAATTTGCGGCAGTTATCGTTTGCCATAGAAAAAAAATCTACAGACAGACACACACACACAGACACTTTTCGGAAAACGACTTTTACTTCCATATTCCTTAAGGAATGGAAGTATGGTGATGGCAAAAAAAATCGTGTTCGAGATTATTGCAGATTCTGATTCTACTACACTCAAAACATGAAAAAAAGTCGTTTTCCGAAAGTGTCTGTGTGTGTGTGTGTGTCTGTCTGTGTGTGTGCAAGATGCTGAGGGTCCATGAGTGACTTCGGAGCGCTCCTTCTTTTCCGCGTGTTTGTTCTGTGAAACGTACACTGTAGATTCGCAGCTTTATTCTAAGCAACGCTCAATAGGAAATGTTGAAAATTTTTGTCCACGGTGTACCCTCATACACACTAAACCTGCTCTGATGTTTTAATTACGGACATCATAATATTAAAACTTTGGAAACTTGAGCACTACTTAATGGAGATCAATCATTAACTTATACAAGCCATTAATTTTATGCATATTTTATATATATATGTGTACAACGTTATCGGCAACAAAGAAGTAGTTTTTGTTAAAATTCCTTCCCGGGATATTTGGCCGTAGTCCAATGTTTTCTACAAAACCAGACGTTTCGGCAATGCCATCAACTTCCATCATCAGTGAAAATCGAGTGCGATAACGTGAGGTGGTATATGTTAGTGACCACAGTACTGTGGTTAAGGCTGAAGCAGTAAGTAGAAAGAAGTAGTTTCTATGGTAATATTTCATTTCGAAAATTATTTTAATTATAAATCTTAGAATATGGAAGTCATGTATGGTTCTCCATACCGATATTTTTTCATGTTTTGAGTGTAGTAGAATCAGAATCTGCAATAATCTCGAACACGATTTTTTTTGCCATCACCATACTTCCATTCCTTAAGGAATATGGAAGTAAAAACCTAGTTGATTGTGTTTGAAATTACGGCAGTTATCGTTCGTCATATAAAAAATTACCCTTGTTAAAACATAAAATGTTGCTGGTAAACTACCCCTTTCCCTTAACCGATCTTCACCAACACCAATAGGTCTTGAGAACTCTACAATACAGGGCTGTATGCAAAACATCATTTGATTCTGTTTGAATTTGCGACTGTTATCGTTTACCATAGAAAAAAATTAAACTTGATAAAAAACCGTTGCAGGTAAACTACCCCTTTCCCTTAACCGATATTCACAAAAAACGACAGGTCCTGAGTACTCTACAATTCAGGCCTGTATGCAAACAACTATTTGATTCCGTTTGAATTTGCGGCTCTTATCTTGATTAAACATAAAACGTTGCTGGTAAACTACCCTATTCCATTAACCGATCTTCACCAAAAACAATAGGTCTTGAGAACTCTACAATTCAGGGCTGTATGCAAAACATTATTTGATTCTCTTTGAATTTACGGCAGTTATCGTTCGTCATAGAAAAAATACCCTTGTTAAAACATAACATGTTGCAGGTAAACTACCCCTTTTCCTTAACCGATCTTCAACAAAATCAACAGACCTTGAGTTCTGTATAATTCAAAAAGGTATGCAGAAGAGTAGTTGATTCTGTTTGAATGTACGGCAGTTATCGTTCGTCATAAAAAAATTACCCTTGTTAAAACATAAAATGTTGCAGGTAAACTACCCTATTCCCTTAACCGATCTTCACGAAAACCAACAGGTCTTGAGAACTCTACATTCCAGGGCTGTATGCAAAATATTATATGATTCTGTTTGAATTTGCGGCTGTTATCGTTTGCCATATAAAATACCCTTGATAAAACAAGAAACGTGGCAGGTAAACTACCCCTTTCCCTTAACCGATCTTCACCAAAAACAAGAGGTCTTTAGTACTCAAGAAATCAGGGCTGTATGCAAAAATCTATTTGATTCTGTTTGAATTTGCGGCTCTTATCGTTTGCCATAGAAAATACCCTTTTAAAACATAAAACGTTGCAGGTAAACTACCCCTTTCCCTTAACCGATCTTCACCAAAAACAAAAGGTCTTGAGAACTCTACAATTCAGGGCAGTATGCAAAACATTATTTGTTTATGTTTGAATTTGGGGCTGTTATCGTTTGCCATAGAAAATACCCTTGTTCGAACATAAAACGTTGCTGGTACCCCTTTCCCTTAACCGATCTTTACCAAAATCAAAAGATCTTGAGAACTCTACAATTCAGGGCTGTATGCGAAACATTATTTGATTCTGTTTGAATTTGCGGCTGTTATCGATTGCCAAATAAACAAAATTACCCTTGATCAAAATAATCCGTTGCCGGTAAACTACCCCTTTCCTTCAACCGATCTTCACCAAAAACAATAGGTCGTGAGTACTCTACAAATCAGGGCTGTATGCAAAAAATTATTTCTTCACCAAAAACAAAAGGTGCCATAGAAAAAAAAATCTTCAGACACACAGACACACACACAAACACTCTTCGAAAAACAACTTTTTTTCATGTTTTGAGTGTAGTACAATCAGAATTGGCAATAATCTAGAACACGATTTTTTTGCCATCACCATACTTCCATTTCCTTAAGGAACATGGAAGTAAAAAATCGTGTTCGAGATTATTGCAGATTCTCATTGTACTACACTCAAAACATGATAAAAAGTCGGTATGGAGAACCATACATGACTTCCATATTCTAAGATTTATATTTAAAATCATTTTCGAAATGAAATATTACCATAGAAACTACTTCTTTCTACTTACTGTTTCAGCCTTAACCACAGTACTGTGGTCACTAACGTATACCACCTCACGTTATCGCACTCGATTTTCACTGATGATGGAAGTCGATGGCATTGCCGAAATGTCTGGTTTTGTAGAAAACATTGGACTACGGCCAAATATCCCGGGAAGGAATTTTAACAAAAACTACTTCTTTGTTGCCGATAACGTTGTACACATATATATCAGTGGCGAAGTTACATGGAGGCAATTGAGGCAATGCCTACCCTAAAAAATTCTGTAGAATAAAAATTATAAATACGTATGAACTACATAACGTAAAGATTATACATTGTTACTGCGACTGTCAAATTTATTAAACCGAAACGTGCTTTATGGAGCGACCGCTAGATGGTGACAGGTGAGATTCGGCATAGTTCGTTTAAAGCGAATGAGGCAACCTGAACTTGCCTCAGCATTTTTTGTATACATCGTATGTGAGCAATGTAGTAGTGTGATAGGGAAGTGTAGGGAGGGGGGATTGTCCCGCGCTGTACACATAGAGCGTTGAGGCATAACGTGAATTGTGCGTGTGTGTGTGTGTGTGTGTGTGTGTGTGTGTGTGTGTGTGTGTGTTACCTGCCTTTTTATTGCTGTATTAAATGAAAAATATTATATTACATTAAAATGAAAAAATTATAATTTTATTGCCTGGCAACAAAATTTTTTATTTTTAACAATTACCATTGTTTCAAAAAGTTTAAATAAATTTGTAAGTGCTTTACTCTTGTTAAAACGTAAAAGGTTGCAGGTAAACTACCCCTTCCCCTTAACCGATCTTCACCAAAATCGAAAGTCCTTGAGACCTCTACAATTCAGGGACGTATGCAAAATATTATTTGATTCTGTTTGAATTTGCGGCTGTTAACGTTTGCCATAGAAAATACGCTTGATAAAAAAACGTTGCAGGTAAACTACCCCTTCCCCTTAACCGATCTTCACCAAAAACAATAGGTCTTGAGTACTCTACAAATCAGGGCTGTACGCAAAACATTATTTGATTCTGTTTGAATTTGCGGCTGTTATCGTTTGCCATAGAAAATACCCTTGTTAAAAAAATGTTGCAGGTAAACTACCCCTTTCCCTCAAACCGATCTTCACCAAAAACAATAGGTCTTGAGAACTCTACAATTTAGGGCTGTATGCAAATAATCTTTTGATTCTGTTTGAATTTGCGGCTGTTATCGTTTGCCATAGGAAATACCCTTGTTAAAACATAAAACGTTACAGGTAAACTACCCCTTTTCCTTAACCGAGCTTTACCAAAATCAACAGATCTTGAGAACTCTACAATTCAGGGCTGTATGCAAAAAATTATTTGATTCTGTTTGAATTTGCGGCAGTTATCGTTTGCAAAAAAAAAAAAATCTACAGACAGACACACAGACAGACAGACACACACACAGACACTTTTCGGAAAACGACTTTTTTTCATGTTTTGAGTGTAGTAGAATCAGAATCTGCAATAATCTCGAACACGATTTTTTTTGCCATCACCATACTTCCATTCCTTAAGGAATATGGAAGTAAAAGTCGTTTTTCGAAAAGTGTCTGTGTGTGTGTCTGTCTGTCTATCTGTAGATTTTTTTTCTATGGCAAACGATAACAGCCGCAAATTCAAACAGAATCAAATAATGTTTCGCATACAGCCCTGAATTGTTGTGTTCTCATGATCTGTTGATTTTGGTAAAGATCGGTTAAGGGAAAGGGGTAGTTTACCAGCAACGCTTTATGTTTTAACAAGGGTATTTTCTATGGCAAACGATAACTGCCGCAAATTCAAACATAATCAAATAATGTTTTGCATACTGCCCTGAATTGTAGAGTTCTCAAGACCTTTTGTTTTTGGTGAAGATCGGTTAAGGGAAAGGGGTAGTTTACCTGCAACGTTTTATGTTTTAAAAGGGTATTTTCTATGGCAAACGATAAGAGCCGCAAATTCAAACAGAATCAAATAAGTTTTTGCATACGGCCCTGATTCCTTGAGTACTAAAGATCTTTCGTTTTGGGTGATGATCGGTTAAGGGGAAGGGGTAGTTTACCTGCAACGGTTTTTTATCAAGGGTAATTTTTTTTTTGTAAACGATAACAGCCGCAAATTCAAACAGAATCAAATGATGTTTTGCATACAGCCCTGTATTGTAGAGTTCTCAATACCTATTGGTGTTGGTGAAGATCGGTGAAGGGAAAGGGGTAGTTTACCTACAACGTTTTATGTTTTAAAAGGGTATTTTCTATGGCAAACGATAAGAGCCGCAAATTCAAACAGAATCAAATAGGTTTTTGCATTCAGCCCTGATTTGTTGAGTACTAAAGACCTATTGTTTTTGGTGAAGATCGGTTAAGGGAAAGGGGTAGTTTACCTGCCAGGTTTTTGGTTTTATCAAGGGTATTTTATATGGCAAACGATAACAGCCGCAAATTCAAACAGAATCAAATAATTTTTTGCATACAGCCCTGATTTGTAGAGTACGCACGACCTATTGTTTTTGGTGAAGATCGGTTGAAGGAAAGGGGTAGTTTACCTGCAACGGTTTATTTTTCATAAATACACGTACATGATAAACATAATTAGCGCATTTAACAGCATTTTAAAATTTAAATAAATTACACTTAAATATATTTACCAGCGTTCGTTTGAATTAAAATTAGGTCTGCCTATTAAACTGATGATCACTTTTCCTTTGAGGAATGTGTTGTTTCACGTGTCATTCAACGTCTATTATTTTACGTGTTGTATCTCTTTTACGGCCACAAGTCAGAGTACCATCCAACTGCAGATAAAGTTAAGAAAATGGAGGTGGATCGGTCACACCCTTAGAAGACCACCAGAAAATATCGCTAGACAGGCACTGAATTGGAATCTGCAAGGTAGCCGCAGACGTGGAAGACCGAGGAACACCTGGAAGAGGACTATGGAAAGAGAGATGGCTGGTGTCAACAAAACATGGAGGGAGGTGAAGGCCCTGGCTATGGACAGAACACGCCGGGGAAATTTCGTCGAGGCCCTATGTTCCACCTAGGAATTTAAGGACTTAAGTCAAGTAAGTCAATCTATTTTACGTAGCTATATAAATTCATAGGCAACTACACTCTAAGACGAGATTTAATCTTACGATTTTATGAGATCCACGAAAAACCATAAAAACAAAAATAAAAAGTATTGGTTTTAATCCTTGCGTAGCACCGCTAATTTCCAAATAAGAAACTATTTTGTTATTATAACTTTATCTTAGCTTGCTTAACTTATACTTTAAGCTGTTTAAGGATAAAAATATCTTAGACTTAATTTCTTTGTATGCTTATGCCCTGTTCAGTTATTGTAAAATGACGCACTAAAAGGCTTTCCTAAAACAAAGAGGAGCGTAGTAATAATGTATATCACTATAAAATCTTGCTGCTGCTACTGACGATGATGATAACCATGATAATGTTTATGACATGTTTAAGTCGTGTGCGCGCGTACGTGTCAGTTTACTGTTCTTATACCATTTTAATAATCCTACGTTTGTGTCGAAAACGAAAATGAAAGTTTAAAAGACTATCATTTTCATTTGCACTTGCATAAATAGAACTTCCGTCATTTTTTTACACAATTTCTTCTTACTTCTGTAGACCTCTTATCATGAATTTAATTTTTATGCTGTAAAAACGTTTCGGTCTCGAGTGAAACCAATTTCTATCGACTGATATTGACAGAATATGGTAGAAATGGCAGCAGGTTGCGATAAAAATAAGATATCTCTCCAAAAACGGATATTAAAAATAGTAATGAAATAGTTATTACTACTTGATGCTGACGCATACAATAAAACATATACTCGCATAAACATACTGGCAGGCAGAGTTACTGCATAAATATGTACACAATAGAAATCTGACTTTGCTGTTTGCCTCTTACTGTGTCACATTTAGATACTTAACTGTGTACTGTAATTTCACTGTTCGTCAGCAGTATCGTATTCTAACAATAAAAATTATTCTAGCAAAATTCAAGTGTTTTATATTTGTTCAAAAGATAGAAATGAAACGGAGTTTTTATAGCGTTTTGTTTGCTGGATACTGCCATTTCGAGATATACAATACAGTATGTGCTCAATATGTTTTAAAATACACACATATGTAATTTAAAACGCGCAAGAGTCTCTCTCTCTCTCTCTCTTTTTTTTTTACACATCTTTATGGTAACACTTGATGTTTCTTGTACAATAATCTCAGAAAGGCATCTGATCTGTTGTATTATACAAGGCCGTTATCTAGGCGTAATACTCATAACTTATAGTGGAGAAAATTATACAAAATAGATAGTAACCAAAATACATTTAACAGTAAGTGTTTGAATGAAGAGTTCTTGTAAAATTGATGATTCCCAGATAAAGTATTATAACAAAAATTAACCAGAAGGGCGTATTAGTGTTACAGTGCTACGTTATATGTAATTTGATGTTTGTTATCGCAAAGTTTAAAGTTCAAGCTTTGGATAAAGTGTCTAGAGATCTTGTTAAACTCCTTCCCTTTTTGGGTAATGTGTAAAATTTTAGTGTTTTAACATTGGGACTAATACGTTCCCTAAGCATTCTATACTTAGTAATAATACCATAAAAGGTTTTCTTCAAGTTCTTTACAATTTTAATAGCAAATTCCTTACGGCTCTCCGACTATGAAACCGATGGAACACTGGGCAATGTTAAGTATGTCCAAATATAAGTTAGTAACTACAGGACAATGTACGAGTAAATTACTTCTGCCGTTTTAGATTTAAGGGCTTTGATAATAACAAACTTGGTAAGATATCTGTGGTAAGCCACTATGAATTTGTAATTCGTGTAAGGCTTTTACGATTGGCTCCACGGAATTTGAATTATGACAATGTCATGGGCTTTCAAATTTTCAGCAATAAGTACCTTCTTTCAAATGTTTCTGCTTTTTCTACATCAGTTCACATAAGTAAGTGTGACGTCCTATATAGTGATGAGTTACATTTTTTTACTGTAATGAAAACTCCTGATCTTTCTGTTTTGTCTTCCTTAACAATTACCAAATGAGTTTTATCAAATACTTTAAACAATTTGAGTGAAACTACCGAAGGTTCAAGCAGTGAAAATACACTCCTGAAGAAAGTCTTGTAAGGTGTCTAGGCTCCAGTGAAGATACAAATAAAGATATCGGGACGCGAATTCGTGTTGACAAACAATTTTATACGCCAAAAATACAGAGAGTCTCGTATGGTGTAGCCACGTGGAACGGATGCCTCATGATCGGTGGCCCAAAAATGTTGGTAACCTGTGTTCAAACTAGGCTAAGGAAACGTGGTAAATCCAAGAGATCGTAGAAGGAGAACATTTACGATGAGCTGGAGAAAAGAGATTTAAAAAGAGGTAATTGGAACAACACAAACGTCTGGTGTGCAGGATGCGAGAGACAGAAGTAACTGTACAAACACTTGCACGTGTGAGGATGTGACAATACTGCGACATACATGCGGAGAAGATTGTACTGAGATTTAGCTTGAAGCTTGCGGACTCATCGAGTAGACACAATGTTCCGATAGTGCTGTAGGAAAGACCTGCTGATGCTTGCACATTCCAGAGACGCTCCTACTAACGAAGTAATATCTGAAAGTTTCTAGATAGTAGTATATGCAAGTGACCTTTGCTGGACTATGTAAATAGACTACAGCTCAGCTGTGGTTGAGATTTCATTTCCACTCATTGCTTTTACTTCCATGTTCCATAAGGAAATGTTCCATTTACTTTTGGAACATGGAAGTAAAATGGTGATGGTGAAAAAAATCGTGTTCGAGATAAGGGCTGATTCTGATTGTACTACCTTCAAAACATGAAGAAAAGTCATTTTCCGAAAAGTGTCTGTGTGTCTATGTGTACAATGTTTCCTATGGCGAACTATAACTGCCGCAAATTCAAACAGAATCAAATAATTTTTTGTATATATACCTGAGCTTTAGAGAACTCAAGGCAAGGCGTATTGAATTTGGTGAAGATCGGTTAGGGGGAAGGGGTAGTTTACCTGCAACATATTATGTTTTAACAAGAGTACTTAATTTTGATAAATACAGTGTCCTGAAAAGAAGGTCATAGTAATCCACTGTAGAAAGGTAGATGAAATATCTATAAATAAAAAGGGTAGTTGAAGGGGGAGGGAGTCATTTTTTATAAATGAAAACGATAGTTGAAGGGGGAGGGGATAATTTTTTATATGTGTACTACGTTATCGGCAACAAAGAAGTAGTTTGTTGTTAAAATTCCTTCCCGGGCTGTTTGGCCGTAGTCCAATGTTTTCTGGAAAACCAAACGTTTCGGCAGTGCCATCATCAGTGAAAATCGAGTGCGCTAACGTGAGGTGGTATACGTTCAGTACTGTGGTTAAGGCTGAAGAAAGAAGTAGTTTCTATGGAAATATTTCATTTCGAAAATGATTTTAAATATAAATCTTAGAACATGGAAGTTATGTATGGTTCTCCATACCGATATTTTTTTAAGCTGTGTGCGCTAACATAGTAGACACTCTTTTTCAAATATACAAACAGGTTTTTAAATAGCATTAGCGTATACGTTTGGAATATGAAATAGGCCTATAGGAAAATCAGTTCAGTAAATAAGTATTTTGTACACAATGTTTCAATAACGCGTATTCTTATTGTGTTATTACAGTTTACTTTAATGGGTAACAGACTAATTTCTGGATGTTATCACATGTTTTTCAGCCACTTTTAAGACAGTAATGTCAAATTAGTCTTGACTTGTATTTTCTTTTGTATGAAGCCGACTCGACCCCGGCCCCCTCCCAAGGTCGAATTCTAGAAACGCCACTGCTGTGCACTCTCGATGGTTATGTCGTATTAGTTAATAAGTCTTGTCAAATGCTGGAATCGAGACGGAGAGCGGAAAGTAGCGACAGCGCCTCTGTCATTTAACGTAATAGTTAAACATAATGATATGTCGGCTCCACTCTTGTTCAGTGTTTCGCTCTCTCTCTCTCTCTCTCTCTCTCTCTCTCTCTCTCTCTCTCTCTCTCTCTCTCTCTCTCTCTCTCTCTCTCTCTCTTCAGGCTGTAATCATCGCTGGCGAAATTGACTCAGGTATGACTCCAAGTCAATAAAATTTTGCAAATACTTGTGTCTACGCTGTCACTATCTGTAGATCTCTATGGTGCGTGAGAGAAGTCTTCCAAAGACTAGACGAAGAGACACGCGAAGTTGAATACATAGGAAGGAACATGACGATGTACTGCCGACAGCGTAAATAGGCTACTTGGTGATTATGCGGGAATTCCATGCATACATACGCAAGTACTGCCGTCTGTCGCACCTTGCTCATCACAGGTTTGCCTTCTCTCTCTCCGTATTGCAAACCTTTTTCTCCTATATTCTCCCTTCCTTCTTTTCTGGAACCCGTTTAACAACTCCCTTATACGACGATCATCAGGCTCCGTTCCATGTGAGATGTTTCATATGTACGGTGAACAATATCTAATACTGTTCTTTTTACACCCTTTTGCTTCCTAATTTCTTAATGCGTTGGAACCAGGATACTCCACAAGAGACTTTCTGCACAAGTCCATTTCTACCGCCTTGAGCCGTCGGAAGATTCTTTTACTTAACTCGCAGTTTCAGAGCCACGGTGACTCTGGTGGGGGCAAATCATCGTCTTGGCCTTCTTGCTTCCAACTCCACGCGTTGAATTCAGCTGTCCTATCATCGTCTTGCCTATTCTACGAGTTGCTCAAGTCATCGGGTATGTTGTTAGCAAATAACTCGACGAAAATGAGAGGTGGCGAAAGAAAGGGTATACTTTGCGTTACGTAAAATCTTGAAGGGTCAACTAACCTAAGCTTAGTGTGTATAAAGACTTCACTAATGACATACGTCAGCGAAACATTGACCCTTAATAAATCGGGGGCAGATATGCTAGACACATTCGATAGCAAAATGCCCACGATGAATGCAGAGGGCTAATATTGTACTGATGTAAACTGTAACTGTACATAAACTCTGTTAAAATAATAGAAATTTATAAAATTTATAGAACTGTTGGATTGTAAAAAAAAAGCAAGAAGTCTTTCAGCCATATTGGATTGGGTCCATGTTAAATGTATTGTAATTAGAAAATTTGGTAAATGATTTAAAATAATACTATTAATAAGTAATATTAAAAATCAATGTATGTAAAAAAAACTGTAGATAGGTAACTTAAAATTTATATATGCAATAGTGTTAATAGGTCTACTCAAAATTCAATTAATCACAATGCATTCAATGTTGAAGTAATTTGTAACAAATATAAATTAAAATAATACATCAGGGGATCACAAGCATTATGTGAAGTACTACAACAAATTTCGTAAGTTACAAATAATTGTAAAATTTTAAAAGAGTGTAAATCATATAAACAGAGGTGTAGTCAAATTATATTGTGAACATAACAAGCTGTATGACAGACGAAATGAAGAATTACAAAACGTTATAATGTAAACTAGGCCAAAATTAAGAAGAAGAAGAAGAAGAAAGGCTAATTCACAACAATACGATAATGTAAAGAAGCAAACTCACTCTTTTTTGAACTTTTAGAGAAGTTCCGAGAGAACTTCTAACAAGAAGAGTGCTTCGTAATTTTGAAATAAATAAATGCATAGTCATTGATAACTAAAAAAATTAATAGTTAAACGTAAAGTATAACAGTTGCAGTAAGTAAGACAAGAGCCAATAAAGCAAGGAAAGAGACTTACAAGAAAAAGTATTTACTACCACAAAGGAAATAATATTAAGAAAGAATAAACTAAGTAAAATTTTAAAAATACACACTAGATAAACAGTAATACTACAGTAGAGGGAAAATGCCGATCCTGACCCACAAAGGAATGCCGCCTTTCTTAAAAAACATAAAAAACGCTAAAAAACAAGATCAAAGAGATGCCGCCGTTCCCGCGGTCCAAGATTTTTTCCCACGCTCTCCCCACCACCCTGGACCGCGAATTTTCGCGAATATAATTTTTTATATGCAGCCTTTCGCGAGCCTAAATCACTTTCACTTTCTAATTTCCGCGAATATAATTTTTTATATGCAGCCTTTCGCGAGCCTAGATCACTTTCACTTTCTACTGGACCACAGCATCCGCGACTTTTTCGCTGATCTGTGTCAAGATCCGCGACTTTTTCGCGTATCTGGACCACAGCATCCGCGAATATAATTTTTTATTTTTTTATATGCCGCCTTTCGCGAGCTTAGATCACTTTCACTTTCTATCATTTGATGCATTATAGTGTATATATTAAATATATGATCAGGGTTACCAACCTTGCATGAGTTCAAATTTGTTATAATGTATATTAAATCTATATGATTAGGTTTACCAACCTATGGTGGGGGGGTTCCGACTTGATGCATTATAGTGTATATATTAAATATATGATCAGGGTTACCAACCTTGCATGAGTTCAAATTTGTTGTGTGTTATAATGTATATTAAATCTATATGATCAGGTTTACCAACCTATGTATGGGTTCAAACTTGATATGTGTGTGTATTATAGTGTATATTAAAATATATGATCAGGGTTACCAATCCTGCATTATTGTGTGTGTGTATAGAACAGATCTGCCAACATTTTTCTTCGGTGGGAAATTCAAACTATATTATAGTAAATTGTTGACGACGACTTCGATATCAACTCTCTCTCCCCTCCTCTCTCTTTGTCTCTAGACACAGTTGTCATCAGTTTTACATAAGCGTCGTGCTACTTATGGATTATTGTAATTAGCGATACTAAAATGTAATCACCAGGAAATATATATTTATCACCTACCTCGTGGCGTCCTTTTTTTGACACATGACAGTCATTGACTACGATTTAGAAATTAATATACTGCCAAGTCTGTGTGTGTGTGGTAAAGTGTTACGCATAAAAAAAAATCTCCTTGAAATAAGGTATTTTCAAAAGTTTTGTGTACACACACATTGTATAATAATTTTCGTAATTGTAAGATACAACCTGCAAATTATTAAAATGTCTCTCTCACACATTTCTGATTACTATACAAATAATTGGATGCATATTCGAAGGTTTATAACGAAATAAATTAAAATAAACCATAATTTGTTTTAAATAATTAAATATATATATTTACAACACTGTACACAAACATAAAATATATAGTTTACAAACCGCTATAATACAATTATTCAAAAAATACATTTTACATTGATTAAATATATATATCACAAACATTGTTATATATAAAATATTAATAATAATATTGTTTTAAATGATTAAATATATATTTACAGCACTGTACACAAACTTAAAATATAGTTTACAAACCGTTATAATACAATTATTCAAAATACATTTTACATTGATTAAATATACATATATCACAAACAAACATTGTTATATAAAATAAATATTAATAATAATTTTTTGACATTGTAAGATTTTAAAATAATAATTTCACGGCTGTAGATACAGTTCACAAGGAAGTTTATCTGTAACATAACAATACAGTCGATATTAGAATCACTGATACGATAATATTCAATTATCACATGCACACACACACACAGTTAGTGGAAAGAATCAAATGTGTTAAGTAAGTAAACTTTTTCAAGTATATGTCATTTTTCATAAGTTAATGTACTTTCAAATAATTTCTAATCAAACCAAAACAAATATTATTCACTGGAAATTTGTAAATACTACTTAGAATCAATGATACATTTATCGCATAAAGGTAATGTACTTTCAAATAATTTCTAATCGAACCAATTATTATTCAACGAAACTAAATAGAATCAATGATACATTTATCATGTACATACAAATTCAATTATTAAAGTGTTAAGTACAGTGAGTTGAAACTACACACACGCACACGCACACACACACACACACACACACACACACACATCAATAAATTGTTTGTTAACACGATTGCTACTTACGACGTTAGGACTCAATCTCTACTTGTGTTGTTTGATTTCTCGTCCCTCGATACACTAAATGTAGTTCTTTAGGTTTGATATGTCTGAGCTCCTCATTCGTGAAGACACCTGCATACCTCTTGGGAAGATAGACACGATACTGACGGTCGCCATCCTCCAACGTAGCAAGCACAGAGTTCCCATATTTTGTGTCCACATTTGTTAAGACCATGATGGGATATTTTTTATTCACTGTCAATTCTGAACATCGTTTGTACTCGATAGCACTTACAGCATTAAACTTTACAAGAAACGACATTATTAGAAGACACTAGTGAACACGTCTGTATCAAGCGAGAGAGAACCAAACAATGACAGAATATTCGTCACAAAAGGACAGTACAATGTGATAGTGGTGGTGGTAACGTCGGTGTCCCACTTTCATTTGCATGTATGAACATGTCCCACAGACGAAATTAGAGACACCAAAAATATAACAATGTCATTAGGAAAGTGCATTTTCATAAGAAAATAGTCACTGCTTACAGCTATGCATGTATGTACATGTCCACAACAGAATGAGAGAGATATAAATGTCATCATTCGCTGTGACCTACTTTCTAAATTTGTTACATTAAAAATGTTTGTTTAAAGCAAAAATCATGAATCATCCATTCCCGAATAGCATGCACCTTATAGTTGGCACAACGGTCAGAAGAATTGAAATGTCTAAGACATTCTGTTCCATGAATTATATACGGTATGTTTTTAGGACAACCAAAGTCATCGAGATTGATGATATTATTGTGTATTATCTTTGATTGCAAAAAACGTTTTTTCTCAAAACCCTTCACAAACACATATTTATATATACGTGTATGTGATGTTAACAATGAAACAAGATTGTCGTATGGTGTCTCTCCTTCGCTCCATCTAAGTCTATGATAATTTGACGTTAACCAGTGGTTTGTCCTAACGTATTTGGGATTCGTAACGGATGTAGCAGGCGGTGTCAAAATCCAATGTCTACCAGCAAATCTCAGAACGTCCATGATTGACAGTTCCTTCACAATATATTTTCCGTTGTCGTCGAAAAAGCACTGGAAGTCGATTATAACCGCAGTGTTATCCATAATAATGTAAGACAAAGAAACCACACACATTACAAACTCTATATATGTATATATTATGTTTAAACATACAAATATCGTTGCGATATTAATATGTGAACTTACGTTTACAGACGTCTGGACTGAAGCACCGAGAGACGTCAACTGACGAAAGAAACAAGTGTTGAGGAGGGTTACTATACATGGAGACAAATTTTTTTAGTAGGTGGGGAGGTGTCGTCGTTCTCCATGTTGATGCGTTGTCGTATCCGATAATGACCGTATGCAAGCGTATCATGACCATTGTCTAATATATAACGCTTATCATCATACGGTGACAACGCTTGCTTATTTACACGCATCGTGTACAGCGTATGATGATCGCTACGTAAACAAAGCGCACTGGTAGAAAACTGACAATGATCAGTGAGACACTTGCGATACATATCGTGTCGCAGACTCCTCTTAATTGCAACTCGAGGCACACCTTTACATACACGTTTTTGACACTCTTGGGTGGGATCTTCGTGGGCCACAAAGAACGAATAACATTTCGCACGGAGACCCACGAATTCTCTAATAGGACGACCACACGTTTCATCCTTGAACAGTCCGACAACCTTTTTGTTCTTAAGGCTATAACAAGGATGAGACGTAGGGTAATCCGATGTGTCAAAAACGTGTAGGTCCTTCTTCATGTCTGCATACAAGTCTGATGTTTGAATGCTATACATCAGACTGTCTGTATCTCTCATTAATAATTTAACGTTGCAACCGTACTTGGCGACAGCATAACGATAATGAAAGTCGTACATTATCGTTTTGCTAACGTCAAGCACCGTGAAGCCGACATACACTGGACGGGAAAGAACAATGGATTTTTTACGGAGTGAAAGCCCCACCAGATCGTTCGTATAACGAATCATACGTTTTAGCCTAGGTGTGGAAACTAGTTTTTGAAGCCGTCGTTCATTCGAGACTAGTTCAAAGTCTATATGTTTCCGTACGTTCTCCAGCGACTTACCGTATACGGCGTTGTTCATCAGTTTGAAAAGGTCTTATCCAAAGCTGTTGACGGCTGTTTGCCTCTTGCGGGTGTTGAAATCGATAAACGGTTTCAACCAAGCGCTTTGCTTAAAACACAACACCCTATGAGTCGCTTTCAGCTCTAAGCCAAGACTTAAATACAATTTCAAATTTCGATAATGGAGAACGTAATTTTGTTTGTCCTCCAAAGTTGTTAACAACTTCTCTACGGATGACCCTGATTCGTTATACGATGATCTGTATATACTCTCGTGTAAACGTTTGGAAAAGGGAGAAAGGATATTGGGTGTTATGCGCTGGCGCACAGGTGCAAGTGGGTAGTCGGAATGCAGGTCGTGTAAGGTATCAGGATAGTGTAGGTCGACTTCAAGGATGTACCCGATGTCGGAATCATCACTCACATTACGTACGTCCAAGGACTCGATTTCGTTACGATCGAGCCATCGGAAGTCTGCGTAAGGGAGCGATTGCGACATGGCTGCACCGTATAAATTATTACAGTCTGTATACAGAATGAAGGAGGTCGGTTTCGATACATCGTACTGATCTGGAATCAGAGGATTGTTAGCGACTGCGTGACGGTTGGATATCATCGCGCAGCCTCCGCGGATCCCAGACTCAAGGAACAGATGCAGATTTATCTCTGTTAACAGCTCTAATTCGACGCCTGTCATTTTTAGCATCGCGTTCCAAGCGAGTCCGGGAAGCGAGTAAAAATGACATGGGTCCAAGCAGTAATCGCGTAAGGCCATGTCTCGGAAACTTTCAAAGACATCGGCCAGCAGCATTACGTCTGTCAACAAATACAAATCGTGGTAATCGCCAAACGTACGCAGATTGAATGCACTCCACACGTTTTGTGCGTGCTCGTAATCTGCGTCCGAAATAGCCGATTCCAACAACCGGTTATCAAAGTGTTCACGAGCGGGTAGACTTGTTTCGTTGAATCGATCAATGCTGTCAACGTACTCGTAAGGGTATACTCCCTTGCGTACGAGCAGATTGGTCTGTTCGTCGAAACCCCGTCTAAGCATTTCCTCTCTGAGCAAAGGAAATTGGCTCCCGGACGTGGACAGATTGGTAACGAGTGTGTCCAGAGAGCGATTAAGAAATTGAAAAGAGTCTACGAAACGCAAGGGACCCAGGGAGAACGACACGTAACGCTCACTGGATGTTGCAATGCAGGATACGTGTTGGTCCTTATATTTTCCTAAACCCTGCATTAAATGGTGGCAGTCATAGCCACGAAGGTTGTGAAAGAAGACGGGGATATGACGAGGCATCTTGTAGCTTAGATTACAGCTATTGTGGGCTGCTCCCAAGAATTTCCCCGTAAGATGACAATGATTGCGTACCTTGTCATCGTCTGTCAAAGGGCGCTCACACAAATGACAAACGGTGGCATTAGTGAACGCAACATTGTCATCATCGGACAGAATTATTTGCACGTTATGTCGTACTACCTTCATCATATCCTCGGCGTCTTTCATCAACCACGAGAAGAAAGTGTCTACGACGTTTTCACCTCGATAAACTTTAGCCTCTCTCCAGAGTCTGTGTGTATGATCCACGATAGCATAGGAGAAACCTGACGGAATATGCATCGCTTCGTATGATGTGGACGATACAGGAGGAGAAGTTATTTTCTGACAGGCACCGTTGCTATCAACTGAGTAGAATTCGCCTAACTCGTGCACTGTCGTCGGGACGTTGTTACCAGGTGAACACGATTGAAGCGGAGTGATGAGGGACTCGAAGTTGGCGTAGACGGTAAAGGGTACTTTAAGACAGTGCGCGTAATTTTTAAATGACATAAACTTCTCCTCCTCTGTAGGCATTTTGGTTTTCTGCTCGCCGTGAGGTGTGCAGTAGGGGAGATGATCGGACAGACCATGTTCTGTGGAGAAACGATGCAGGCAGTAGTCGCAGTAAAATGATTTATGCCCGTGTTTTGTAAGGGATGATAACAATTTATTAATGCTACTGATAAGACAGTAGTGTTTTCGGCTATTTGTATCGGACAGAAGTAAAAGATTAACGTGATGTAATCTGTCCTTATTGGGGGTAATTCTTAACGGATAAACCTCATTTTTTGATTCGTTTCTGATATTGTCTTCTATATCATAGCCGAAAACGTTTATAGAAATGTTGGGATTCTGTGTTTCAAATTTAGAAAGTGAGTTTATAGAAACAGGGTACTCGATACCGGTCATATTTATTGTGTTTTTGAATAAGAGGTATTTTGAAACACGGTCTTTATGCTTTTGTTGAGGGTGTATGTGAGCTAGTACGGACCATAGAAAACACATTTCATCTTGGGAGTTATTGATGTTGACTACTGCCTTGGTGAGTGCAAGTTTTCGCGGGGTTGGAAGGTAGAAGGATGCTGCTAGAGGTCGGTACCGTCCAACAACTAGTTCCAGCTTCAGTACAGCATCCACCGACCATCCGCTCCCGTCACGGGTAAAATTGGATATGCTATTCATGATTTTATCATAGGATTCATCGAGTAGACAGTTCAACTCGTCGTTGTCGTCCGTGAGCAACGTACGACAACGTCCGTGGAAGACGGCGTCTTTGGTTACCTCTTTTTCTTCGCCGCTGTCACCATCTAACACAGTTTTAGTGAAACGTATCCTGCACGCAATATGCCATTTGATACTGCGTAAACGTGCTTGTTCTGCCAGAATATCCTTGCACAATAAAGGTCGCACCTCGGTCATTATCGGTACTATATCTTGATCTTCTTCTTCTGTGTACACAGGCAGGTAATTAAAAGTTGTAAGACATCCTCTAATACTACTGTTTCGCACAATATAAAATCGTGTCATATCTGAAACAATAGAAACACATGTATTAGCTAATAGGAATGATGAATAACACACATTCATGTTTATGGTAAATAAATAGATAGTACACGTTAGTAATACGTTAGTTTATTGCAAACTGTGAAGATGGCAGCTACTCATGATTTTAGCATTGAAAGTGAAAGAAGAAAATCGTTCAAGTATTGGGAAGTGACGTTTGTCAGTCCCGACGAGTTAGCGTTTGCTGGGTTTTACTACTATCCGCTAAATTATGATGTTTGTGGACATAGTATGTCATTCATAGACGATAGAGTTAAATGCTTTTGTTGCGGAATTGAATTAGTTCATTGGAGAGAAGGTGACATACCTATGGTGGAACATGAAAAATTTTCTCCGTCATGTCAATTTCTAAACGATGTCAAGAGACAATACATTGGGGAGAAGGTGACAAACCTATGTCAGAACATAAAAAATTTTCTCCGTCATATCAATTTCTAAACAACGTCAAGAGACTATCTTGTACAGGTTAGACAGAGTTAATTCATATCAAACAAATTTGGTTTGCTACATAATTATAGAGAGAGACAATTGGTATTTAAAAAAATTTTTACCTTGTTGAGGATGTTCCTGTTCCTGCTGATGTTCTGGATTCTGTTGAAGGTCGGACATGATGATATTCAGATGTGTGAATGAATACTGAAAAACAAAGAAACTGTTATAGATATATATAGTATTTTTAACGCCGGTATTATGTTAGTGTATCTTAAACCATGAACAACGCACGCAAGACTATAGCTCTAGAGCTACACAGAGCAGCGAGAAGGAATTTCGTTAGGCGCGCGGTTGAATTGAAGGGTCTACACAACTTGTACCAGGCGGATCTTGTGGAGATGATACCATACGCTCGAGTGAACAAAGGGTACAAGTACATGATGACAGTGATCAATGCGTTTAGCAAGTACGCGTACGCTGTACCATTGAAAACAAAGGAAAAGAAGTAAAGCATGCACTAGAGCCTATACTAACTGCTAATCGAATGAAATATTTACAGACAGACAACGGGAAGGAGTATTACAACAGCACAGTACAAGCGTTGCTAAAAAAGTATAATGTGAAACATTACTCAACCTACAGTGAGAAAAAAGCTTCCATAGTGGAACGTTTTAATCGCACACTGAAGACACACATGTATCGAGCTTTCAGTGAACAAGGACACTACCGCTGGTTGGATCTACTACCTACATTACTGAAATCGTACAACAATACAACACACAGAACCATTGGTATGAAACCGAGTGAAGTGAATGACGCCAACGAACATATAGTGTTGGAACGAATAAGGAAGAACACAGCGCCTAAAATCAGTCCAACGAAACCACCCAAATTTAAAGTCGGTGACCGTGTTCGTATAAGTAAGCACAAAATGACGTTCGCCAAAGGTTATACGCCGAATTGGACTAACGAAATATTCACTGTAGATAAAGTACAATCCACTACTATCCCCGTCACTTATCTGCTAAAAGATAATCTAAACAAAGTGTTGAAAGGTGGTTTTTACGAGCACGAGATTAGTAAGTCCAAAGTCGGCGACGTATACCTAGTGGAAAAGGTGTTACAACGCAAAGGTGACAGAGTGCGTGTTCGTTGGCTCGGTTTCGATGGTAAACACGATGCGTGGATACATTGAAAGAAAGAAAGATCTAATATAAAAAAGGTGACAGCACGTGATGAAAACAGTATGCTTTCGGTATTCACAAAGATGAAGATTGTACAGCAAGCAAACAAATTACCAATAAAGGATATGGACTTTTTGGCTGGTGACGAAGGTAGTGCTAAGCGTAAACATGGCCCGCTATTACCGAACAGTATTCGCTGTATCGTTACAGGCCCAAGTTCCTGTGGGAAATCAAATGTGCTATTCAACCTACTGTTTGATGCCAACGGACTACGTTTCCGCAACGTATACGTGTTTTCAAAATCATTATTTCAACCAAAATACAGAATGCTAGATCTGAAAACAGTGATGAAATCACTCGCTGATGAAGGTTTAGGTTATCATGCATACAGCGAGAACGAAGAAGTCCCGCTACCGAGTGAAATCACTGGTCTCGACTCTGTTATCGTATTCGATGACGTATCGTGTGAAAGACAAAACAATATTCGAAAGTATTTTGCTATGGGGAGACATAGCGGTGTGGACACATTCTATCTATGCCAGACATATAGCCAGATACCGAAACAATTGGTACGTGACAACGCTAACTTGTTGATATTGTTCAAACAAGACGATCTAAATTTACGACATGCATACAATGATCACGTTAACATAGATATGAAATATGATGCTTTCAAAGACGTCTGCATGGAAGGGTGGAAGGATCGTTATGGATTTCTAGTCATAGACAAAGACTCGCCAATAAATGAAGGTAGATATAGAATCGGCTTTGATCGATTCATAATTGTTTCCGACGAAGTATAAAAGTGGTTGCACTGTAGTAATGTAATCAGTCCTCTTGCTAACACACGATGGCAATGAATAAGGAGGAACGACTCGCGTATGATATAGACACGATAAGCGACAACATAAGGAAAAAATATCATGCATTACAACACGGTATCAGAGAAAGCGACGAGGCGTTTAGAAAAAATTACAGACCGATTCTGGAACCGTTAGAAGTTATTTCACGAAAGTTAAGTGGTGACATGATGGAGGAGGAGGAGGAGGAGGAGCAGATAAAACAAGAAGAGCCTACACAACACGTAATAACAGAAAACGAAAGTGGCACGCAGAGTCATAACGCTTCTCATTTCAGTGACAATAGCGCATGGAACCCTAACGCTTTACATTTCAGCGAGGATTCATTAGCAAACAAATATATGCGTTTGTGTGAATCGGCGGACTGTAAACGGATTATAGATCGCATGTATGGTGTTCGATACGAAGGTGGTAAATTTATGATAGGTGATTCAAATGTAAAAATCGATGATAACGACAACTTTCATGTCAAAGGAAAAATTTACGAGGGTACACCTGGTCTGTATGAACTTTTGTTTATGAAACTACCGAAAAAATACAATAAGGATGATATGAGGAAATATAAGTCTATACTACTAGCAACCAACGGACACAAACAAAAATATAAACACAATACGCGAATAAACAGTAACAGTGGCGTCAAGTACCGACTAGTAATATCTAAATTGTTTGCACGAAAACGTACAGGGAGTGGCTATATGGAGATGAAACCGAACACTGCAATCGATTACGTGCATTGGGATGATCCTAACGAGTTAGTTAATAGATTGAGACTGTTAATGGCGTCTCAAAATAGCGGCCATACTGGTCATAGGAATGAAATCGTTTCGATATTGGAAGAATTACGTGAAACTGGCATTATCATATAAAAGCAGACGTACCGTTCTATAACCATCAGTTCTTCTTCATAAATATGAGTGTAGACAAGTTCGGTAGACACGACAGCGCTGTAAGAGTGCGAAAAGAAACTCATCGAAGTCTGCGTGAGGATATCGGTTTAGGAGTGACTAACGACGGTCACTTTGATGTGAAAAACAAAAAGATATGCAACTTGGGTGATCCTGAAGAGTTGCACGATGTTGTTTCTTTACAGTACGTAAAGGACACATGCTTACAGTACAAGAACGACGACAACGCTACCGTAGACGCAAAAGATCATCGAATAATAAGGCTAAACGATCCGCTTAAATCAAGAGATGCAGCCACAAAACGATACGTAGACGAGAAGAGTTTGAAAAAAGATCGTGCAGGTAACGTAATCGTTAATGACTGTCGACTAACGCGTGTGCAAGCGCCTGTTGACTTCAAAGACGCAGTGAATTTGGAATTTTTACATGCACACACAATCAGTTTGCAAAACGATACTTTCTACGCTGCCGGAAGAAAAATTACGAATATAGCGAACGGTGTCAATGACAAAGACGCAGTCACTGTACGACAAATGCACGAATTAAAATTACATATAAAGACCGAATTGTACAAGGTCACTCAGGTATTTCACGCTCATATAATCAATCTAATAAAGTTTGTCTATAAATATCAAGACAGCACGACACAGCGTTCAGTCCTGTCTGAATATATTGAAGAGGTGGGGCGTTTAATAGACGTTCTCGATACGGAAACGGAAATCAAGGATTGGAGATCTGTTTACAAGAATGCACGTACTTCGTAAGAAAAGAAGAATGGGGCGTGGTGTAATTGGAAAAATACTTAAAAACACTGTGCCCGCTATCGTTTCGTCAGTACCTACTTTGATTAATCGAGCGGTGGACGCATTACCAGTAGAATTACACCTACCGGGCTACCGATTCTGTGGACCTGGAACAAAACTCAAAGAGAGATTGGCGCGTGGCGAGCGCGGAATCAACGAGTTGGACGAAGCCTGTCGCGAACACGATATCGCTTACGCTAAGTACAAGGACAACGAACGAAGACGCGTAGCGGATCGTGTGCTAGCCGGCAAGGCGTGGGATCGAGTGAAAGCTTTGAATTCAGGCATCAGCGAAAGAGCGTACGCGGCGGCCGTAGCGGCAGCGATGAAGGCGAAATCGGCAGTGGGTGGAGGGAGCTCGCGTAGTGGTTGCAGAAAAAACAAGAAGAAGAAGGGTTCAGGAATTAAACGTCAATCCGTGAACAAACGCAAAACGACCTGCAAACGCAAAACAGTCCCAAGACATAAACGTAACAATAAAAAAATAGCGTCAGGTCTATACCTACGTCCTTACAGACAAAAAAACTAATTTGCATACCAGTGCGTGCATTGTCTGACATTGATTTGTATGTGTACGCAAAACTTTTGAAAATACCTTATTTCAGAGGAGTTTTTATGCGTAACACTTTACCACACACACGACCATGGAAGAATGAGAGTGCAGTTGTTAATCTAGACAGTGCAGAAGGACCTGGTACGCACTGGATTTGCTACAAGAAGCGAAACAAACAAGTTTACTACTATGATGCGTATGGTAATATGCAGCCACCTCTTGAGCTGACACAGTATTTTGGAACCGACACTGACATTTACTACAATTACGAACGTGAACAGCCACCACACACAGTCATCTGCGGGCATTTATGTTTGGACTTCTTAACGCGCGAGTGATGAGTAAGCGACAAGATGTCTTCGCTGTCGGTCACCTTAACAGGTACGAATGCTGCTGCTCTTGTATGTGACTTTTTCCCGCCTCTCGAACTAACAAACGGCGAATGGTATGTAGGTCTATTGGACTTTACTACATACAACAGTATACCGAACGTGATTGAAGGAAAAACAACGTGTTTGCAGTACTACGAGACGGAACAACGTGGGACTTGATAACTTTACCTACAGGTGCTTATGAAATCGGTGACATAGAAGCCTTCCTCAAAAAGCAGTTAGGAGACTCAAAGATTAGTCTACGTCCTAACAACAATACACTGAAATGTGAGCTGACTTGTGCACTGGATATTGACTTTCAACAAACAGTGTACGGTATCGGTGATATGTTGGGTTTCAAGGGAAAGCGTCTGCTTGAAGCGAATAAAACTCACACGTCTGACGCCACAGTTAACATTATAAAAGTGAACAGTATACTGATAAGGTGTAATATAGCGCAAGGATCATACAAGAACGGTAAAACCGAGCACACACTGCACTCGTTCTATCCGTCAGTCGAACCAGGATTCAAAATAATTGAATCGCCTACAAACGTCATATACCTACCTGTGAATGTGAGTCGTTTGGACAACATAACATTATCTTTACACGATCAGGACGGTGACGTAATAGATTTTCGCGGAGAAGTCATCACTGTGCGTTTACATCTAAAACGACTATAGACATGGGCTTGTACTTTGTTTCTTCGCCACCGCTGCTACCACAGTCGTCGTCAGTAATAAAAGAAGAAGAAAGATCAGTTAGGAAACGCATCAGTACTCGTTCGAAACTGAAACGATTAACATCAGTTAACCGCCGTTTCCTGATTTCACTGGGTTTTGTTGTTGTAAACAAGTAACATGGCGAGTGGAATATTATCAGTGGAGCAGCAACCGTTCTTTGAAGACAGTATCACACACTTTTCATTTCACTCACACGCACCGTACGCAACAACAAGATATGGAAACAATGATGAAATACGTGTGCCAATACAACAACAGGACGTCTTTACACTGCCGTCAGAAAGTTTCCTCTACATCGAAGGCAAGTTGGTTAAAAACCCTAGTGCGGCTGCAGATACTGCACTGAATGTGGAACTGGTGAACAATGCTATAGCATTTCTCTTTGAAGAGATTCGTTACGAGTTGGCCGGCGTGGTAGTGGACCATACCAGAAACGTCGGTGTTACGTCAACTATTAAAACTTTTCTATCACTCAACAACAACGCACGTAACGCAATGGAAAACGCAGGTTGGGTGGCACCGACCACGAACATATTAAAAGTGAATGATGACGGTAAATTCAATTTTTGTATACCACTGAAAATGCTAATGGGATTCGCAGAAGACTATACACGCATCGTGCTGAACGTGAAACAAGAACTTATACTCCTACGCGCTTCTACCGACATAAATGCTATGGTTTTAGTAAGCGGACAAACGACTGCTAATTGTGTTCTTGAACTAGATAAAGTTTACTGGAAAATGCCTTATGTACATGTAGCTAATGTGTACAGATTACCACTGTTACGACTCATAGAGAAAGACCACCCGATAACTATGCCTTTTAGGACCTGGGAGTTGCACGAGTATCCTGCCTTACCACAGACTAAAAGGCAGAATTGGATTGTCAAGACCTCGAGTCAGCTAGAAAAACCACGCTTTGTTGTGTTAGCGTTTCAGACAGCAAGAAAAAATGTACTGACAGCACACGCTGATGAATTTGATCACTGTAACGTGATCAATGCGAGACTGTTTCTAAACGACAAGTATTATCCTTACGATAATTTAACTTGGATATTGGGAAAGACCGTTTTGCATTATTGTACAATATGTACACCAGTTTTCAAAGTTCGTATTACCACCGTTTAGACGGCAGCCCAGTACTGACACCGGAATTATTCAAATCAAAAGCCCCGCTGGTTGTTTTCGATTGTAGCAAGCAAGACGATACACTTAAGTCTTCAGCAGTTGATGTACGTTTAGAATTTGAATCGTCAATGAATTTTCCTAGACAGACAACCGCCTACTGTATGATACTACATGATTCGCTTGTAGAATATACACCATTGTCCAACACAGTACATAGACGTGTTTAAGTCTTATTTTATACATATTTTGTAAATACTAGTTTTAAATATATATATATATATTTTCATCATATTTGTAACATTATAATATTGGAGCTATGTGTGTGTATGTATTTTTAATTGTAAAACTAGTTTAGATATATTTTAATACTTGTAACAATATAATCTTGGAACTGTGTATGTTTTTTTTTTAAATTGTAAATATTAGTTTAGATATATTTTCATACTTGTAACAATATAATCTTGGAGCTGTGTATGTATTTTTAATTGTAAAACTGTTTAATATAATCTTGGAGCTGTGTGTATGTATTTTAATAAATGTATATATATATTACACACACTTTATTATTATTTGTATAACCCACTCCATAATAATTTGATCATACACATACACGCGCGCACACACACACACACATGTATTAAATTCAATAATGCGTTTGATAATGTTTTAATGCAAATAATTTTAGGAAAGTCTACATTCCGCATTCATAAGGAGATAGTCACTGCTTACAGCTATGTATGTCCACAACAGAATTAGAGAGAGATATAAATGTCATCATACGCTGTGACCTACTTTCTAAATTTTTTACATTAAAAACGTTTGTTTAAAGCAATTTTTCAGAAAATTTGTAACAGACATAATAATTTGATCATACACACACACATGTATTAAATTCAATAACACGCTTGATAATGCAAATAATTTTTACGTTTAAATAAAAATCTGCACATACATTAAAATTAAAATTAAATAAAATCTGTACAACTTACCAAAAAACTAGTATGTGCGTTGTCTACACTGAAGGCGTACAAACAGTCTTTCAACTATTAAAAAAGATGCAGAGATTTCACGATGTATCAGCACACGTTGGTGAGAACTTGCCACTATAAAAATACGGTAAGAATATATTTTCAGAAATTGTAATTTGATCACACACACACACACACACACACACACACACACACACACACACACACACACACACACACACACACACATCTATTAAATTCAATAAATAATGCACTTGATAATTTTTACGTTTAAATAAAATCTATACACTTACCAAAAGAAGATGTGTATACTGGAAGACACGTAAGACGTACAGTATCAGCCAAACTAGTATGTGCGTTGTCTACACTGAAGACGTACAAACAGTCTTTCAAAAGAAGATGTGTATACTGGAAGACACGTAATACGTGCAGTATCAGGATGTACAAGTAGACAAATAAGAAATTGCCGCTAACTTACTTAGCGTATATATAGTGTACACTGTAGTGGGGAAAGCACATGTGTGTGTGTGTGTGTCCGTTTTTAGAGTAATTACTGTAAGCGGTGTTAATGCTTGACAGGTGTCAAATTAGAAAGTAGAGTTGTCCGTTTTTAGAGTAAATACTTTATAATCCTAATTACTGTCAGCACTGCTAATGACTAGCAGGTGTGAAATTAGAATGTAGGACGTCGTACACAAGGTTAATGACCTCTGGTTTAATTTAACGAATAATAACTATATCTAATTCAGTATCGTTGTGTGTGTGTGTGTGTGTGTGTGTGTGTGTGTGTGTGTGTGTGTGTGTGTGTGTGTGTGTGTGTGTGTGTGTGTGTGTGTGTGTGTGTGTGTGTGTGTGCATAGACATGTTTCGCTGAACCGATCAATGCTGTCAACGTACTCCGAATATGCATGCAATTATTTGTATAGTAATCAGAAATGTGTGTGAGGGAGACATTTTAATAATTTGTAGGTTGTATCTTACAATCATGAAAATTATTATTTAAACTGATAATTGTTTTATTAAAATCTTACAATGACGAAATATTATTATTTCATTGTTTACGATATATATTTAATGCAAAAAATGAATTTTTAAAATTACAATCGTCTGTATTTAAGTTCGTGTACACACATACAAATCGTTTGAATAAGGGAAATCTTCGAATATGCATCCAATTATTTGTATAGTAATCAGAAATGTGTGAGAGAGACATTTTAATAATTTGCAGGTTGTATCTTACAATTACGAAAATTATTATACAATGTGTGTGTACACAAAACTTTTGAAAATACCTTATTTCAAGGAGATTTTTTTTTATGCGTAACACTTTACCACACACACACAGACTTGGCAGTATATTAATTTCTAAATCGTAGTCAATGACTGTCATGTGTCAAAAAAAGGACGCCACGAGGTAGGTGATAAATATATATTTCCTGGTGATTACATTTTAGTATCGCTAATTACAATAATCCATAAGTAGCACGACGCTTATGTAAAACTGATGACAACTGTGTCTAGAGACAAAGAGAGAGGAGGGGAGAGAGAGTTGATATCGAAGTCGTCGTCAACAATTTACTATAATATAGTTTGAATTTCCCACCGAAGAAAAATGTTGGCAGATCTGTTCTATACACACACACAATAATGCAGGATTGGTAACCCTGATCATATATTTTAATATACACTATAATACACACACATATCAAGTTTGAACCCATACATAGGTTGGTAAACCTGATCATATAGATTTAATATACATTATAACACACAACAAATTTGAACTCATGCAAGGTTGGTAACCCTGATCATATATTTAATATATACACTATAATGCATCAAGTCGGAACCCCCCTACCATAGGTTGGTAAACCTAATCATATAGATTTAATATACATTATAACAAATTTGAACTCATGCAAGGTTGGTAACCCTGATCATATATTTAATATATACACTATAATGCATCAAGTGATAGAAAGTGAAAGTGATCTAAGCTCGCGAAAGGCGGCATATAAAAAAATAAAAAATTATATTCGCGGATGCTGTGGTCCAGATACGCGAAAAAGTCGCGGATCTTGACACAGATCAGCGAAAAAGTCGCGGATGCTGTGGTCCAGTAGAAAGTGAAAGTGATCTAGGCTCGCGAAAGGCTGCATATAAAAAATTATATTCGCGGAAATTAGAAAGTGAAAGTGATTTAGGCTCGCGAAAGGCTGCATATAAAAAATTATATTCGCGAAAATTCGCGGTCCAGGGTGGTGGGGAGAGCGTGGGAAAAAATCTTGGACCGCGGGAACGGCGGCATCTCTTTGATCTTGTTTTTTAGCGTTTTTTATGTTTTTTAAGAAAGGCGGCATTCCTTTGTGGGTCAGGATCGGCATTTTCCCTCTACTTACTACATTTTAACATACATTGATTTGATTCAGTATTCACAAATTTATAACCATAAAACTGAACATTTAGCCTACACTTCGTCTGTGAAATTAAGTGATAAAACAGAATATTAAACATTGTACGTTACTGTGTTATACAAATAGTGGTGGATTCAAAATAACATATATTTAAGTTAAACTGTGTAAAAGAAACATTAACACTGATTTTAATTGGATAACAAATATAAACTTGGCTTTCATATTTAGCGTCGGCCATTTTGTGTATTGTTTATGTAAGAGTGGCAAGGCCTGTTGGCGTAAGTTGGTAATACACTTTCTGAGCCAAGCTTTTTAAAAATATTTAAAGGTGAACTAAACTAAACTAATGTTAACAATTTATTATATTAATTTAAGAAAAGGACAACTGAATTGTATTATTTGTTTGTAAACTTTTTTTTAATATATCTGTGCTACTTTCCCTGAGATTAAGAATCTGTACATACATGCTTGAAAAATAAAAACATAATTTTATTGAACATTGTATTTAACTGAAAGTAGAAGCACAATGTACGTCAACGGAATGAAAGATGGTGAAAACAGCAGAACGGCTTATGAGGTCCTTAGCGCTAACTCTTAGAACACAGAGGCAGAAGTGGCCGAGTGATATCATGATAATGGATGACAGAAGTCGATGACGAAGCCGTACAAGGCCATACCTAAAGGTCTATGCAGAGATAGTGAGCCGTTTGGATTGAATATCACCCACACACAGGATCGACACAGTGGAACAGGTCAAGGGCAGTTTCACGAGTACGATGTTGCATCACTGAAGACAAACATCAGATGTAATAACACCAGTCATTAAATGAAGTAATCCGACTATACACCAATAATTATAATAATATTTTGAGGCGTACCGTCATTTCAAAGGTAAAGAAATTTTTAAAAAAGTACTCGATTGGCAAGTACCAAGAATATGTTTTTAAAACGTTCAGATCTTAACTTACCCTGCGCACTTCCGCAGGCGAGAAACAGACCGGGTACGATGCCATGCGATGCGACGACGCAAGTCATCGCATGAAAACTGATGGCCATGGCCCATGTTGCGTATGAGAGTCCCCTCACCAAGTACGTTGCGATGACGGACGAATAGCTCGAGTCTCAGTTGGTGTCCGTCATCGCATCATTCACGCATCAGTTGGCGAGCATCGTTCAAGAATCATAATGGATTCACTCGAAGAAAAATTAATAATTGAGGTAAATTTATGTGAGTAGATTTTTCCTGTTGTCTTTTTTAATTAACAATTTATGAACTACCGGTACATTATTAATTAAATCTATGATTTTTATTAAATATAAATTATGATACATGTATTGATAAATACTGCACAACATGCTATATACATTTAAATATTACACAAATTTTGATAAATGTTAGACAAATGTGTAAAGTTCTTAAATTTCGTTTTTTAGGTTCAATCAAGACCTATACTTTAGACAAAGGACTAAATGATTTTAAAAAGAAAAGAATAATAAAAGGGAAGATTCATGGAAATATGTTGCCGTTGCCACGGAAAGTGGCCTACACCTCACGTCTTTGGTTTATAGAATGAACTCACCATCTACGACTTCTTAACTTTGCGCTTTTTAAAAGTAAATAGGCAGTTAATGCCTTTTTCTGCCTCCTAGATAACATTACTTACAGAAAACAGAAACTATACAAACGTGACGGAGCCCCACTTAGTCGCAGACTATGTGCGGCCCATTCGCCCTTCCGTTCCGATGACGTACGTCAGAGGATCGCGCGCGATCGCATATTTCCATCCGTTATCGCGACGCATGGCATCGTATCCGGTCTGTTTCTCGCCATTAGATCGATGTAAAACCGTTTAAGTTTTTCTGTTCATTTTCAAACTGCTACAACGTGGCTCAAGCATGAAAATTCGTGGTTTAAACCAAATCGCAGTACCAAATGAAGTATTCAGGTAACGTATATTACCTGATGCCAAAGTGGAACATACCATTAATAAGAATGACAACTTGAATGTACATAAATTGCAGTTTATTATATTAAATAACTACCGAAACAATAAGATATCAAATCTAAATAAACACAGATGACTTGACAGAGTGTCGTGTATACAGACTCAAAAGGCTAACTGTACTTTGAAGAATACTACAACACATGCAGATCTAAAGATAAATCATACTGCGACATACAGTACAGTTTACATAGATTTAAACTATGGATACATAGATATAAACTTTTCACGCAGGCTGTGAACAGGACTGAGTATATACAGATTTGCACGACGGAATATAACAGCCTACCGAAATTAACATTAATTACATTACGCAATACGGTGGAGAGAATTCATAGGATAGATTACACAGATTTATGGGTGAATTACATTTTGAAGTATAGTAGCGATTACATTGCAAAATTAATTAAATTGTGTACTATTTGAGATTACACGGATTTAAATACTAATTATGTTCTGAAGTGTTGTACAGCATGTACTGATTTAAATAATACATGTTCTTGTACCTATGTACAACACAATACAATATATACAGTACAGTATGCACAGATATAAAAGACTACTCTTTTTTTTCTAACAACAGACGACACGCATTAGCAGTAGAGTTGAGGATGACTTTTCGAAATCGGTATCCTATAAAATAGGCTGGGGGTGAATATTCCGAAACACACACACACACATGCCATCGTCATCATCGTTAGTACTTGTCTGCTATTGGAGAGCGAATTCCTCCGAATGCCACCCCACGCGTTCTCTGGTGTGTCCTACTCTGAGCAATTCTAGCCAGTTATTTTCTTGTGCAAACATGTATAACTTCACAGGATATAGAAAAATTTACACATGCTATGTGAAATAATGTAAAGTTGCACATGTTTAAAAGACTAATTATACTTTGTATCTGCGTAGTGTACTTTGAATCGTAATGTATTCTCGTCTAGTTTACTGTCAGCGAGCGAGCACACACACACACACACACACACACACAATTTCGTTAAGTCCTCTTGCAAGTAGAAGTTTATTTTGTCTACAGCACGTTTCACAAAATTAAATTAAAATCGATAGTAAAAGTATCAGTGAATAATAATCAATGTGGTGTATTTAATGATTTAAATTATTTCGACTGTTGTAATATATTTGTTCACAAAATCTGCTGTCTCATGGTTAATCCATTAATTTAGTTGCTTTTATTTGAATCTGTTGTTCAATTAGCGTGATTTTTTTGTACTTACGTTAAGATATTTGTATTTTCTCATATATTTTCGTTCTTTTAATTAATTTTCAGTACATTTCCAATTAATTTAAAGTCCTGAATGCCTGACTTCTGAATATTTGTGCTTTTAGTTTACGGAGCGCGTAGGTAACTTAGATTTATAAATACGCGACTTTAAAAAAAGCTTTTTTATTGTAAGCGACGCCGTCATAATAGTTTTCTATTGCCTTTTCTAAATAATAGCTTGCATCGGGTCATTATTTTCCATATCCACTTTCGTTACAAGCACTAATATTTCATAAAAAAATATGCTATCTATATTATAACATTTTTTTAGTTTTACAGTTGCATTATTATTATTACAAATATACGAGGGCTATCCAGAAAATAAGTTCCGATAGGTATTAAAGAAAACTAAGAATACATAAACAAAACATTTTTATTGCTAATTGAAGTACACACATTAAACTACTTTAGTGTATAGTTTCCGTCATTATTGAAACACTTTTCATAGCGAGGCACCAAGCGTTGTATGCTTTCGTCTCGTAGAAATTACTCGCCTGTGATTTGAACCATGTTTTAACAGCTTGTTTGACATCGCTGGCCACTAAGGAAGAATTTCTCATGTTTGAAAAGGTGATATTCGCTTGGTGTGAGGTCTGGGTTGTAAGGCGGATGATAAAATTTTTGCCAGCCAAACTTTGTGTGATGTTACGTTGCAGCGGCAGCGTGTGTGCGGCGCCATGATTCAGTGCAATGTCCCGAGTAAGCATCCTACGTCGCTTACTCTGGACAGGACTAAGCAAAAAAGTCGTATCAATCTTGGTACCATTGATCGCTCACTGTTTCTTCTCCATAAATATGGAAAATCTGACGGTGAATGTTTTAATGCCTTTTGCATTCAAAAACCGAATCACATGCCTACTTTCACACGCAGCGGGCGTCTCGAATTTCTTGGACATTATAAATACGTCCAACGAAGTTTACTCAGTGCACATTTGTTTACAAATGGCGTTGTTGGCTTGCCAACAAATCAACAAACTGGCCACGCATGCGCAACAGCGTGACGGCATCGGTACTGCAGTAATATTTAAAAACGGAACTCACTTCTGGATAACCCTCGTATAAAGTTCATACGTAAATTCGTTATTATCATCGTCATTTTTATTATTGTGCGCGGGCCTATTTTGTATCTATTTAATTGGTTTTTGTTTCATTTTTTTCTTATTTATTTATATTATTTACCTGATATCCTTTTCTATATTTGATAAATAATGTTTCCTTCCTTGTCTCTTTCTGTGTTACTTAACGGCAATGTAAGCATTCAGTATATTTACTTATACGCTGTACGTATCAGTTAACGCAACGCACAGTGAGCAAAATCCACACCATTCATGCTCTGAGGTGTGTCAACTTTAAAGCTGTTCAACTCTGTGGCCAAAAGCATGTACATAAGTACAGTTGTACAACCGACCTAAACGCTTACAGCGAACATGACACTTTCGTTCCTCCAGCTACGTGTCTGCCATTTTTTGGACACAGTATCTGGACACGCTTCGTCTAAAGCGGCAGAACGGTTTGAGTGTTCCGGAAAATCCCCTTCCCTTTATACGCCTTATTACGTCTACTGTACGATTTGTAGTCCACTTTATGTGCTTCATGGATCCTAGCGTTACCGTCATTCTACCGCTTATCAAACGTATATGCAGGCTTCTTGGAACTTAACCCCACAAACCATTGATGACACATCACGCTTCCGGTGATTAAAAACGGTAGGTACCTTCTTTTTGAACAAAATCGGAAATCATAAACACTATGTTACCTGAATGCAACCCATACTTCTGTAATTCTCCTTATAATCTCTAAAGGTACCCAAAATACTTAACACTTATGTCAGGTATACAAAACATGTACTTAAACGTTATAAGTATACCAAGCATGTAATATTTATGTAAAACGCGTTACGTTTATACACAACACTTAATACAGTACAATGTACGATATATACTTGTTACCGTATACTGTACTTAGTTATAGGCCAACACTCCTTACAACGTACTGTAATTATGTAAGCCAGAGGTGTGTTAAACAAGCGATATATAGGCCTATTAAATTGTATGTGTATGTTATGTGGGTAAAACTTACGGTGTTGTGTGTTTGCGGCTACATTCCTGTATTATGTAAATTACGTAGATTAGTGAATTACGTATGTAAATTACTTGACGGCGACTTCTGATCCTATGTCCATTTTTGTCATCAAAAATATAATAACTGTCCACTTTTGACATAAAAAGAAGCACATGCGGAGCACGATTTGTATTAAGTAGGCTCACGTATTTATCAAAACATTCTCTCTCTCTCTGTCTCTCTCTCTTGCTCTCCCCTTCCACTGTTACAGAAAATACTGTACTTGTTTACAGACAATATTCTGAACATTTTTTTCTATTCAGACCTACCACTATACGCGTAATAGACTATTCATCAGGTTTGGTTGTACTAGGAACTTATGGGTAAATGCACGCGTGTGCGCATTTATACTTATGCTTTTGCGAGATACACACACACAAACACACACACAATAAGATTTACACAGTACAATGAGTGACGAATTTAAATTAACTAAATTTTACAAAAAAATGAGATACGTTTTTACAACACAAAAATTAAATTTTTATTAGGAGTTAGCTTAAAAGTATACGATGTCACTGCCAATTACGTTTGTTACTTTAACGTTAGTAGTAGCAACAATAAACTAGAGATTTTACATTACAGCAGTACAAAGAGATTGTAGTTTGTCCTTACACTTATACAAAACAAACGAATACTCTCCCTCCTGCCCCCCTCTCTCTCTCTCATAAGTGGACACTATTAATTATGAAGAACAATATGACCTTAAGACTAACACTAAGACATAGGACCCTCCTAGTCTGTAGTATTAACAATACAGTATAACATTTATAACCAACAAACACGTAGGCATACTCGATGTTCACAGATCTGATAAAACAACACATACGCGCGCGCGTGACTTTTCCTATAGATACGTAACATTTACTGTGCACAAACGTTTCTTTTTTAGTAGACACTTAACGACGTACACGAAAACACACGCTCACACAGCTTAATGAAAAAGTGCCTTCAGTATTTATGTAAAGACACAATTAAGTAATTTACATAACTTTCTGAAGCATCATGGGAGAGACTGAAGATTTATTTAATCGTCTAGCCCTGTTAATGCCCCGAAGCGATTCCGAGTTTTCACGTGACTCTAAATACAAACATCCCAAATTACCGTTGTTATTGGCATTCTTGAAAGAGACCTGCGTATTTAGTGAACGGTTTTTGCACTGGAAAAACTTGTAACAGTATACACGAAGTCAACATTATGGTTTCTGACACTTCCTGAAAACTCTTTTCTACAAACAGAATCTCCTTTAAAAAACGTTTTAGTTAATAGATTTTCATTCATACAGGCATAGTATGTAATCAGTCTAACACGCAACAAAAGACTGAAAACGAGATGTTAAGAAAACAACATAATGTACCAACTTGTAAGAACATATTTCATTTATACTTTACATTAATAAGTAAAAGTGACAAGATGCTTTTTATAAATGGGTTAATATAAAATTCATCCACTCCATTGTAAATAAAATAACAAATAGAGGTTTTTTGGGCATTTTTGTATCCAGTGTTCGTCTTTGGATCACTCGAACGGTCTCCAGAATATGATATCCTTACACCGTTAACCGTTACACCGCCTATGTTATATGACCGTCGTTATTAACCCCGTACGTCCTGTTTGGTAACCACTGGTCTATACCATAAGAACTACCATTTCACGCTCACACTACAACGTAGTGGCAGGGACTGTCGATGCCGTAAAATCACGAAACGCCGACAACAGACAACACAATTTACAGTTTCAATGCCGTCGTGACAGCTACGCAAACATAGCTTCTCCTCTCCACACGACTACAGTCTCAAATTTCTGTATACTGTAACTTGCGTTGTAAATATTATTAATCCCAACATTTCAATAACTCCAGACAATAGTTTTATTTTTTATTTCATAACATATTATATACGCACATTAAGTAACGTTAAGCAAAACTTATAGTACGAAAAAAAATGTTTCGTGGAAGATGTTCCAGGGAGCACATCTCTCTTACTACAATCTAAACAAGTCTAGGTTGTATGTCTGTTTTTCTGTGTCCTGTTATTCTATTTCTGTACTTTGTGTAATGATTTTTTTAACATTGAAAATGTTAAAATGTGTGACGTGTCGCACATTTGCGGCCGATCGCTGGTGCGTGATCGAAAATGGGAACCGGTGAGTTTCCATAGAAACTACTTCTTTGTTGTCAATAACGTAGTACACATATAAAACTTCGCTTATGAATGCGACTACATTTAACTTATAATCTGTACATTGGTAAATGAAGAATTAATTCATTGATTGGTGAATGAACATAAATATATATATTTTTTAGATTTATTGAAGTATTTTCAATGCCCTTCTCTGTGCATTGCATTTGTGCAATGCCTGTAAATTTTTTTTAAATTTCTTCTAGCACAGAAGTCGTTTTGAGGTCCGCCTGTATGTTGGGCAAGTACCACAACGGCATCGGCCACTGTTTTGCAAGCGCTGCAAGTTCTCGATGTTCCAATTACTGACTTCCATTGATGAAGATACGTACCTTCTTCTTCATTTGACGTTTTAACCCTGCGTTGGTTCGGACGTCCTGTACTACAGACAACCATTTCCTTCTAACCTGTACAACTCTCTTTTCCGGTTACGAATTCTTTTTATCCTCAAGTCCCACCCACTTCCGTCAGAAACTTTTGTCTTGGTCTTCTACTTTTTCTAAACGCTTCTATTCCGTTATTCTTCTATTCTAACCGATTCTATTCGATGAGTATGCTCTAGTGATCTTATTAATCTAGCTGCATCTTCACTATTTGTCAACTCGTTATATAAGATATAAATTTCACTCCACTCGCCATCCTATTATTGGTGGTCCAAATATATGTCTAAGCGTTTTCAATTCCGTCCATAGCATCACTATCGCGTAGCGTGGTGTTATTTACGGACACGTTATCTAGTTTAAGTACGAGTTTAGCTTTTATTTTAATTCTACCATACACGGAAGGTGGGCGCTTCACTCGTTGCGCGTAAAATCTACCGTAACAGAATTATTTTAAAGATCTCTGAAACTCCTAAACGACGACTGATTTCTGGCTGGTAAACCCTCTGTTCCGACTGCCTCCATCGTAATATCTTCACATTCCATATTTCGACTCCCGGTCATCTTCAGAAGTTAAAAAAACACAAAATTACTCGCATTAAAAATTATAAAGCAATTCGGTCGTTGCTGTTGGGCCTTCGAACTGCTACTCACAGGTAAGAAAGTTTTATTTTAAATACTTTGTGGTTAATTCTTATGCGATAATTCTATTTTTGTGTAGACCCTATGGTAAGTATTTTAATGACAATTATTGGCATTTGATAATACGCTGTTGTATAATTGTTACTGTCAGTCTTTTACGGTTTTTAGGTTCTGAAGACAACCGGAGACTCCGTGAGTGGGAACGTGAAGCGGGAAAATATTTCGATGTAGGCAGTCCGAGTTGAGTCTGCGCCAAATTTTCTAGATGTCTTTTTTTTTAATTACATGACCTAATTTTTCCTTAGCCATTTTCTAACTATCTTAGTCTTCGATGGCATTACCGACAAGAAATTTCAGGGCGTATTGTCATGCTTAGGGATCAGTTTGCCTAGATTGTGCAATAATATTTTATTAACGCTAGGGGAGAAGCAACTTTAGCAACTTCCTATAAGAGTCCTGTCTCCTTTAATTTTTTAAATTGAATTAACTCGCAACCGCATAAATAAATTAGGCGGATAACGTTAAACGAAAAGCACCTACGTCGATTTCACGGAAACAGACGAATGAACGAGGTAAAAAAAATCTTTGCCCTGTACATATACTTTACAATTAATTACTTTCACTGTTTATAACAGATAATAACGTATGCAATACTACAAAAATAGGTAACGCTTATTGTTCAGTGGAAGTTGATAAGGTATTTCTGGATAATATAGAAAAGAATAATGTGAAAAAACGTCGTGGAAAATATCATTCACCCTCTCACAGAAGCAGAAGAATATTTCCATGGTACACTTTGAAACTTCACGCGGATGGAAGGCGTTCCCCACGCAAACGACGAGAATTTGCTTCTGAAACGAAAGGGTGCGATATTTACTTTAACTGAGGAGTTGATAGGTAAAACGTGGGGAACAATACGCCATTACACCCTGCACGACGAAGCGATAATGGACGTCCGATAAGTTGAAGGGGCTGCTGTGCTGCTGATATCGAGTGACTCAAGACGGTGTCCTTGAGTGTGCCACGGCTAAGTGCTTTCTGCAACGATGGCCAATCGACCGCTTAAATAACTAACTACTGCACTCCTCTTTTTTTGAACAATTAACCGATGATCGCAGTTATCGTTTTCTACTAACAGCATCTCACGTATGAGAGAGAGAGAGAGAGAGAGAGAGAGAGAGAGAGAGAGAGAGAGAGAGAGAGAGAGAGAGAGAGAGAGAGAGAGAGAGAGAGAGAGAGAGTACAAATTCACAATTAAAGAACAAAATTTAGTTATGTTAATACTCTTGACTCTGTAAGAAACAGGGTTAGGTTTATGTTTCGATAGCCAACACACACACACACACACACACACACACACACACACACACACACACACACACACACACACACACACACACTTATTTGTACATCTATCATATATTTATTTCGCAAAAATACGACCTTTGAGATTATACATGCTCGTGCGTCTGTGTATACCACCAAAAGTTAAACGAGACACTTTCAGACGACGCTAGTTATGGTTATGGAACACTAAAATAATGAACAACCAACTGAATAATTTCGTCTTCACAAAATAACGTCACAAGGTGTATCCCTAATTCCTGTTTCTTAATCACATTTTCAGCGTTCTGACAGTGTATCTTTGTTTACAGTTTTTTTTTTTAATTGTTTTGTTGAAGTTACGACTCCTTCCGCGAAGACTGAATCATTCTTTATCACAAACGTAATCTGATTATTACGTATCGATGAGATAACGACGGTACAAATAACACTGTAAGCACGTTTTGTTCAACAATATTTTTAGAAAGTTCAAAAGTTCAAAGCCGCCAATAAAGCACCGAGTAAGAATCCACGTCTATGGAATGACTGAAAGTAACGATTAGGAACAGAATAAGGAACCAAGTGATTATAACGTAATAATACGTGATTAAATTCTCCACGCTAACGTGCGAAACCGACTCGCCATACAAATTTAATGAGATACACGCCAAGTAATAAAGAAATAAGATACCTTTATTTACAGAATTTACTCAAGAGATTGTTTTTACGATTCGGCAACGTTACAAACATCACGAACTTTAAATAGCGAATTTCTCAAAAACTGAAGTTTTTTAAACTGACATTTTAACAAGAAAACGTGTATTATATTTGTTTTGTATTGAATATAACAACTGCTTTCATTGTATATCACGACAATCGTTGGAAGATTTTATGCTTCCGAACAAAATGACTAGCGAGAGCGTACAACCTCTAAAATAAATCACGGATGCACCCATGGACTTAAAGTAATCGTATTACAAAACAGCTGAACTGTCGATGTCGGTGAGACGGCGAAGTCAAATCGCGATTCTGTGAATTTCAGTTTTGGTCTGGATTTGTCTCACTAAATCCGCATTGCAACGAAATAATTTTTCGCATTGGCAGGTTCTTCGTTTTACTTCAGTCATTGCAATCATTTCCGTAAGGTTCGACATTCGACATCAAAATGTGACCGACACAATTGTCCCCCCCCCCACAAAACTTAACGTCTCCGTCAATAACACTGTAGTTCAAAACGTCGCCGCATCAAATGGTCATACGTAGTTAAAAATGTCAGCATATCGACTAAAGAAGTATGTCAAAGTTTAATTTTATTCATTTTTTAAAAATTCAAATTCGTTTATTTTTATTCATTATTTGGTGAATTTACGTTCAGTTTTGTCTTTCCTTCCTTTTATCGTGTCAGCCATGTATGGGGTGCGATTTACTTCACCTTCTGAAGCCCTTCTTCTCCTTCGCCAGTATTCCTTCAATCTCTGGCCAGCTCATGATTCCGATATACAGCTTTGGTTCTCCTTGATTTAGTCTTCGGACAGATCCTTCATTCCACAATTTTCCTTTTAAACATTTCTTTGTTCCCTATATCTTCTTCCCTGATCCACATTTTTCTAGGTCCTTATGGACTTCTTCCACCTACGTTACTTGTACCTTTTATTCTCCTTGGAAGCTTGGAAGATGAGGATCTCGTTTGCAGTCCTTTCTGGTTTCACTCGTCTTAGGTGTACGTAGAAAGGCATTTGTCTTGTCTTTACCCCGGTAGAGTTTCTCAAGTTTAAATACAATTCTTGGTTTGGTCTCAAATAAAATGTAAACTTATTTGGTGATATTTTTCTGTATTCCAGAATTTTTCTTAGAAATTTTTTTTCTTTCTTTTTCGTTTTTGCAGCGTTTATTTCCCTTTCTTTCCTTATTTCAGTTTTTTCCCGTATCGGCCATCTAAGGACCACATGCCAATTTCAATTCTTTACTCTTTGTTCTTTTCTTTTTTCCAATAGTCTTTCATCTTCTCACTGTGTCTCTTCTTCCTGTCTTCAGTTCATTTTGAACCGGCGTTTTTATCTCTCCTACCCTGAACTCCCTCCATTTTCAACACTTTTGCCCGAACAACTTCTCTGTCAATTGCTTCTTCTGCGTGTATATTATTTTTTTCTAAATTCTTTTGGACTTCTTTAATCCAACTTGATGTTGACTTCTTCCCCCACAGATATCTGAAGATTTGCTTTGTCAACCTATTGTCGTCCATTCTATATAAATGTCCAAAAAATAATTGTCTTCTTTTTCTCATTGTTTCTGTTATATTTTCTATACTTTGATATATTTCATAATTACTTCTTAATTTCCAACCTTCTGAAGTTTTTCATGAGTCTAATATTTTCCTAATAATTCGTCTCTCCAATATTTCTAGTTTGTCTAAATTATAACTCAATGCTAGACATTCACTTGCATATAGGCATTCTGGCTTCACTACTGTACTGTAATGCCTTATTTTCGCATTTTTAGATATGGACTTTGTATTGTAAATATCTTTAGTTATACCATATGCTCTTTTCATATTATGAATGCTTTCTTCTATAGCAGATGCTTCTGAACCATTCTTTTGAATTATTTACCCTAGATATTTAAATTTTTTCGACCAATATCTGTTAGCAGGAGTTTTGGCGCACTTTTAATGTTCGTGAGAAATTTGTTTTTTCTGCAGAAATTCTAAAGCCTACCAGCCTAATAGCCTAATAGGGGGGACTGGCTATGTCCTCTAAAAAATTAACTTGTGTTACTGCAGATGTCAGATGTTCAGAAAGTCTTATTTCAGTTTTTATTTTTAAAAATTTTTATTTATTCATTTAGGTCTTTTCGTATTTTTTTAAATATACTATATTTGTATATACCCTTTGTACAGCACATTCAATGTACAAAGCACGGAGATCATACGTATTCGAGGTTCAAGTTGTTTCTGTTAAAAAGTCTTCTCGAGGACGTTTTCTTCGAGTTCAGCGGCTCCTTCCTCTCTGCAGGTCGCTGCTTCCCTCACAGGGGATAACTGTTTTACGGAAATAATCTTGGAACAATAACAATAATAATAATAATTATTATTATAAATAGATCTACACTCACAAGACCGATAAGGCTTAATTTACGAAACGTCTTTTCACCGTTGTAAGTGTATTCAGTAACCAAGTGTACACGAAGCGTGGGAATGCTATTATTACTGATGGACGCTACTGTTGCTACCATTTCCACATTTCCTCGATACGTTTCTGCGTATCTATGTCGACGTAACTTGCGTGTGCCACGGCAGTGACAATAATTTACTTTCTAACACTGATATTTACAATTATGTATTGTTAGTTCTATTGGGTTTTCTTCTCAGTAATAATAATACGATAAACGTTTTAATTATCCGAACTAAGACGATTCCCACAGTATCCTCAGGGTATTGATCAGTGTGACCTGACGAATGTAGTTTCCTGAGAAGTTTCTGATGGACGCTATTTCCTGCGTCATCAGAAGGACTAGTTGTACAAGGGAGACATACCGAAATGTGATGGGGTGACAACAGCTACATTTGCTGATGACATTCCACTATTAGCTACCGCTAACAATGTAGCAACAACAGACAGCAGTTAATAATAACGCTAGATGGACAAAAATGGAGTATTAAACTGAATTAGACAAAATCTTCTCATGTCAACTTCACCACCACAAAAATAGAGCACTTACCTATTTTAGTCAATCATCAAATAATTCCACATGGACATTCGGCAAAGTATTTGGGCATGACTCTAGACGTTAAGCTTAGATGAAAAGAACATGTTAAGAAAAACCGTGAAGAACTTGGAATAAAATTCAAGAAAATGTGGTGGCTACTTGGAAGACAGTCTAACCTGTCACTGCATAATAAATTGTGATTATACAGACAAGTTTTGAAACGGGTGTGGGTTTATGGTGTACAACATTTGAGGTTGCACAAAGAAATCCGACATCAAAATAATCCAAACTTTCAGGGCGCAGTATTGTTGATGTACCGTGGTATGTAAGGAACGATAACATCGATCGAAACCTGAAAATATCTATGGTTACTGATGAGGTAAAACGGTTTGCAGCTAAATACGAACAAAGGCTTCGTGAATATCAAAATAATGAAATACGACAACTTCTTGACAATGCTGGACTTGTTTGGCGATTGGAGACAGAAACCGTTTTAACTGATGCAGAAAAGTGAAGTGTAAACTAGAGTGAAGAGTGCGCCACCAGGAGCACATTCTACACACTGCTAACATAGTTGATAAAATAAAATTGTTTGTTAGTTTGTAACTAGTTGCAATATAAATAAATGAAAAAAAAATCAGAAGACCTTGAAATGCTTGTTAGTATACGCCCAGTTGTCATAGGATATCTAGCTGTATCTTACTCAACTGAGAATTTTTAGTACGTAACTTGTTAATGCCTAATGTTCATTACCTCTTGATCCGTTCCGGCCATGGATTATAATGATTTTGTTTGAGCAGATGGGATTCTGTGCGAGATGTCAAACCATAAAAGCAAGGACACAATTTACTTTTATTTCTAATTTGATTATGCCTATCCTTCTGTCCGTCTCTTTCACATTTAATTGTTAGTACTATAACTATGAAATGTCTAGATAAAATTTTTTTTTGTAAGTGGACGGTGTAACGAGGGTTGCTGACAGATATACGATGGCTCGGTAACATGTTGTTCAAGACAAGGGAAGGCAAGGGTTTAGGCGAACAATGCCTAAATTCGCAGCAGTTGTACGGTGAAGCGAATTGCGGGTGACGCGCAACGGCCCAAGATAGACAAAGGCGAAATATATCACTAAGAAGAAACAATAGAAAGGAAAAGCCTGACTTGAATAGACAATACGCTTCCACTTTGAACGAACGACGGGACGTCCAGCATTACCAGAAGGGTACGCGACGAAGAAAGGCTTGGAGAGCAAGATATAGCAGCTGTCTGGAATACTCAGAATTGACCACACTCGTCGTGGGAACGACTAGGAGAAACTAGTTGACAATACGAGAAATTGGTCACGGGTAAGAAGCAGGACAGATGGTGCACAAAAAGAGCAGATGAAAAGGGCCACACAACAATTAAAAAGCACTGTATCCATCAAGGACAAGTACGCCAAAATACGAGGGTGATAGACAGCCGTGAAATTGGTCATCCGACTCAAACGATGGGGTGGAGCCAACCATGAACGGGTATGGGCGGAGTAACTTGTGAGAGTACAAGTAGGGGCTTTCTCCAGGAAGAGAGAGAAAGAACCAATGGAAACGAAGCTGAAGTACGAGAAAGGACTTAAGTGGGGAAGAGTAAGAAAATAGTGGGAAGAGTAGAGGAATGATAAATACACAGGACGAGGGTGAGATTGGGAGTCTTTACCAAATTTTTCGAGAGAGTCCTTACTAAAAACGTCGGGAGTCGATAACTAAAGTTACGGAGAGTCGGTGAAGTCCGTTATAATGATTCAGAGTAGTGACTAAAACACTTAAAAGTTTTACTAAAAAACTTCGTAAGTCGAGAACTAAGGTTACGGAGAGTCGGTGAAGTCCGTTATAATGATTCGGAGTAGTGACTAGAACACTTAGAGAGTCGAGCTAAAGTTTACGGAAATTCGAAGTAACGGTTCGGATAGTTTACTTAGAATCAAGTGATGTCATCAGTAAAACGATCTGTGAAGTGAAAATATATATATAATAGTGAAAGTGTATACGTGTGAACTACTTCATGTAGGAGTTCCATTCCTTATGCACGCAATGAGACAGTCTTCAACGCAATTGAAGGAGCGTCTACATCTCCATACGCTGAATTAAGTAGTAGAGAGAGAGTCCAGAATGACGACGCGCCGTAGTTTATGGAATACGTCATCAAAGTAAATTTTTTATGTATTAATTTTATTTCTAAATCACCTGTCTGTCTCTCTAAAAGAATCCACATAGAGAATTTCATAATATAGGATATATTCATTTAAAACTTACTTATAAATGATAAAATCACAGTGTTTTAAAATTATAGAGAATTATAGACAGCACACTATTATGAATCCATTTAAAATTATACTTATAATGAAATGAGCAATTAGTTTGTAAGAAGTAATTCATGCTTTAATGATACTATGATACTCAAAAGTAATCGTAGGATAAAAGGAATACTGAAGTGTGAAGAGATATTTTAGTTTCTTTTATAATTGTTTTATTTTATTGGTAGAAATAATGTATTAAAATACTTCTTGATAACCAATTGTTAATCAAATTTGTACTATGATACCAATAACAATAATCGTTAACGTAATAAATGTAGTAGTATACAGACAAACCCGTCTTATATATTTATTGAAGAAAACCATATTAAATTAATCATTAGAATTAGCTGTCAATTCCTTCCAAGTAATATTAAATAATAGAGTAATATAACCTGTGATTACATAACTACTAATGAATAAATTATTATTACAATTAAAAAAAACCTGAGATAGTAAACGTTGACAATTAATATTAGCATTGCATTTGACGCCCACACTAGGGAACATAATTAAGATAATAAATTAATTGATGCAAGTAAATTTGCATAAATAAAATATAGTTATATTTGGCGCTCCAACAACGCGGGGCATAGCTGATTAACAGTAAATAAAACAATAACTATAACAGTAATTGTAACTAAAAATATTTAGTTATATTTGCCGCCCAAAGAACGTGGGGCATTACAATTGTCAATTACTCCCAATAAAAACCTTTGTATTTGGCGCCCACACGCACGGCTTGACAAATAAAAGTATAATTGTTAAGCGGGCAGAGAGCAGACAGTGTGCATGTTAAATTTATAAGTTGTTTAGAAATAAGTTACAATAGAATAATATCAGACCCTAAGTATATCTGAATGATTACGCGTCTACGGGCAAAAATGGCTACAAACGAGAATTCGAAAAGCCAAGAATAACAACCAGTTGGGGGTCGAAGGATTAGAAGATAACACCATGGACAGTAATGAAAGTAACAACACCGCCGAGGAACATAGCCAAAATCGGGCGAGGGGACCATCCGACGGTAGCGAGATGAACTTCGCTATGTTGATGGAGTTCATCAAGAATCAAAGTGAAGAAACGAGAAGACAGATCGAAGAACAGAAACATGAAATAATGCGACATAACGAAGAACAAGCTGGGAAATTAGAAGAAAGGATTAGCAAAAGGTTAGAAGAAAATATCGCAAGAGTAAATGAAAATTTACAAGGCCAGATCAATCAGGTAAATATTGAGTTGCAAGAACAAACCAAGAAGTGGGAAGGAAAACTTGGGGAGTTGCAGAAGAAGAGTGAAAGTGGGATGAAAGAAATCAATAAAGAATTAAAGAAACAGAATAAAGAAAATAAAGAGTTACGCGAAAAGGACCGCCGAGAATGGGAAGAAGCAATCAATAAGACCCAAGATCTGAACAAAAAACAAATCGAAGGTGTCGAACGTCAGGTAAGGAGTCTGAAGGACGCTCACCACAGCACCGAGGAGAAATTAAACGGAGTTTCAGTAGAGAAGGGTAGAAGGCTGGATGAGATGGCTAGTAACCTGTCAACAATACGGGAAAATCAGCAGAGAGTTCAGCGGAGGCTGGAAGAAATGGAACAACGACCGGCCGTCGCCATAAATGGGAATCATGGCAATAAAGAAATCAAATTTGATGGTGAAGATAGCTTCCCTATGGAATTCCTAAAAGAACTCAAGGAGTTACAAGAAGCGTATTACCCCAACAGAAAACACGAGGTGGATCGGCAGACATTTAACTGGAGAAGCAGGCATATGGTGGCGCATCGTAAGAAGCCAAATAAACTCGTTCCAAGAATTTGAAGAAAGATTTGTAGAGAAATACTGGGGAGCGACTCAACAGGAACGGATTCGTGACCAGCTTGAATACGGCCGATACAACTCTCACGGAACTCTCAGCACGATACAATACATGGAAAGGTTTGTGTTACAGTGTCGGCAATTAATACCAATCATGTCAGATCAACATCTGATTAAGAAATTAGCGCGGCACTACAATAGAGAAATACAGGTAGCCGTCGTAACAAGAGGGATAACCTCGATTAATAATTTTGAAATTCTATTACGTGAATACATGAATGTATCAAGTCGCGCACATAATGACGCGCAAAAGACAGAAGAACGTGGACCCAGAAAGGCCAACGAACACAACTTTCCCAAGCAACACAAGCAATGGGGCGATGAACAAAGGCGAGGGTGGCAAAAAGATTATGTAACGAAGCCGAAGGCTGAGGGCAGGCAGCCAGTCATAAATTCGTTAGTTGTTGACAACCAGGCATCAGGTAGCAGCAAAAGTAATGGGGGAGGAAACACGAAAAAGGACAATAATTGACAACTAAGTGGGTCAATGTGCCCCACTGTTTACCAACAAACCGAGCGGTCTAACGGAATCGACACCAAAGTAAATATTTTGTTTCCAGACTTACGTCACGAACTCTTGGAAGAACCGGAACAGAACATTAACATATCGTTTGTAAAAACTCCTGAGTTAAGTATTAGCATTAATAAAATAAATTTAATCGCCTTGATTGATACGGGCAGTGCCATTAATGCCTTATCGGAAGAATGGTACAACAATAATAAAGATAAAATCGGCCAACACGAAGTACTTTGCGTGAATAACACAACGATAATTAGCGCCATGGGCAAACGATGTAAGCACGTTAGAAAACAAATATTTTGTGAAATTCACGTCAATAATAATGTTCATTATGATTGTGTGTTTTTAATCGTCCCAGGACTTGCACGAGAGTGTATCCTCGGAATGCAATTCTTGAAACAAACGCATAGTAAAATAGATATCGAAAGAAATAACATACACATGAAGACCGATGTAAATACTTTCGCTATTGAAGAATCTTACGAATTACCGTTGATGGAAATCAAGGAAGAGGTTGACAACATTGACGGGAAAATTAATAAAAAAATCAAGGAAATGGAGGACGCAGACGCCACAATGGGACGGCAGCTGGAACAATTGTTATACAGGTACCAAGATGTATTTGATGAGAGGCCAGGACGCATCCGTGGATATGAACACCACTTCACAGTATCCGATAAAACACCGTATCTGCAGAGAGGCTGGCCCGTGCCAATAAAATATCACCAAGCCGTTCAAACAGAGATTAAAAGAATGATAAATTACGGGATTATTGAACGTACACAAAGCGCTTATGTTAACCCCCTAGTGACTGTCATTAAGCGAGATGGAAGGGTTCGGTTATGTTTGGATGCGCGGAAGATAAACAGCGTGACTACGCCTGACTACGAGGGACCACCCCCGATCAACGAGATCTTGGCCAGGTGTAGCAACATCCGCGTAATGTCGACCATCGACCTGACCAGCAGCTTTTGGCAGATACCATTGGCAGAGTCATGTCGAGACTACACCGGATTCCTGCATGAAGGCAAGTGTTATAGGTTTTGTGTGACACCGGTTGGACTCAGCACAAGTCTCGCCAGTTTAGCACGTGGGTTAGATCATGTCCTAAGGGAAGATGTGAAGAAAAATATTATTGTTTACGTGGATGATATTTTATGCTTCTCCGAAAATGAACATGACCACCTTAAACACTTAACAGATCTGTTAGAGAACTTGAAACAGGCAAACATGACAATAAACCTAGAGAAATCACAGTTCTTTAGGAAACAAATTCAATACCTGGGATATTGCCTCACCACTAGTGGAATAAAAACTACGCCGGAGAAGGTTGCAGCTATACAAAACTTTCCGTCGCCCAAAAATACGAAACAACTTAAAGGTTTTTTAGGCCTCACAAACTTTTATAATAAATTTACCTCCAAGTATGCAGTGTACACCCAACCGCTGTTGAAACTACTTCAAAAGGGTCAAAAATTCAAATGGGACTCAATTATGGAAGACCACTTTAAAAGGGTGAAAACCTTATTTATAGATACCGTTATGTTGAAGTTTCCCATAACAGGAAGACGTTTTTACTTGCAGTGTGACGCCAGCAACTATGCGTATGGTGGTCAGTTATACCAGATCGACAACAACGGAGAGGTTGCTGTAGTAGCATTCACAAGTAAGACATTCAAAAATGCAGAAAGGAATTATTTTGCCACTGAACGGGAACTCCTCGCAATAGTCCAGTGTTTACAAAAATTCAGGATTTACATTCTAGGGCAGCCGTTAACCATCATAACAGACAACAAAGCTTTAACATTCTTACAGAAGTGCCACCTAAACAATACACGAATCACAAGATGGATCTTGAGTATCCAAGAATATAACTTCGAAATACGACATTGTAAGGGCAAGGAGAACGTGGTTGCTGATACCCTCAGTAGATACCCAGAGGACCATAAAGGGGATGACGCACTGGAGGAAAGGTATGAATATTATATTAACAGTATTGAAGTTAAATTAACTAAAGATGTTGCAGAAAAATTACGTAACATAGGGCGAATCCAAAGTATGAATGAAAAGGTGGCGACATTAATAAATAAGCTCCATGAAGGAACCGATGACCACACAAATAAGTACTACAAACTCATTAATAAGAAACTGTACCGTAAAGTTAAAAAAAATTGGAAACTGTATATTCCCAAGGAAGTCCGAACAGAATTAATTAAAGAAATCCATCAAATTTATGGACACACGGGCACAAAGAAAACGATGCAACTACTGAAGGAGTGTTTTACTATGGACGCGATGTGTAAAACAGTTAGTCAGATAATAAAATCCTGTGACGTCTGTCAAAAATGTAAAGACAGCGGAAATAGGACCATAGCAGGGGAGACGCGACCAATTGTACCAAAACACAGGGGAGAGTTGGTCAGCCTTGATTATTATGGGCCACTCCCTACATCCAGTGGTGGTGTTAAATACCTGTTAGTCATAGTTGACAACTTTACTAAATTTGTGGAGTTGTACGCACTACGGCGAGCCACGACAACTGTCACCTTAAAGAGGATCCAACAATATATTAAGGATCACGACAAGCCAGTCAACATTCTGACGGATAATGGAACCCAGTTCACTTCAAAAAAATGGGCACGTGGTTTAGAAGAATTGGGAATAAGGCCAAGATTCACTGCGATTCGAAACCCGTGTACGAATATTGCGGAGCGGTGGAACCGGCAGCTGGGGAACCTGTTCAGAGTGTTTGTGCGAGAGAAACACACTAAGTGGGCATCTTGTATTAAAATCATAAAAGCCTACCTGAATGAGACATACCAGGAAACAATAAGGATGACACCATATGAAGCCCGGTTCGGAAAGAAGCCGACCAGAGATTGGGAGAAATATGTGGATGCATCTGCGCTTCCGAACGAAAAGGTAGATCTCAGCAAGATCCAACTACGTATTAAAATGAAAGGAAGTACGCAGGCTGACAGGATTAATAAATCCAAAAGTATAACGAAGTTCAAGGTCGGAGATCATGTGCTGATACGCACATATAAACCCTCCGACGCAACACAGAATATAATTGGAAAATTCTGTGCTCTCTACGAAGGACCATATAGGATCGTGAAAGAAATTGGAGGTGCCACATACGTGTTGCAAGAGGACGGAAAGAAGGTAGCCCGAGTATTTAATACAAGACAATTGAAACTTTATCATTCAGATTGCTTAGGGGAATGATCAATTGCCTTGTATACAAAAAGAAATGTTATAAGAAGAATTATGTAAATTTATATAGTCATCTACTAAATTATGAACTATCAGTATAATTGGAATCTATGTTATGTCATAATAAATTAGTAAGATAGCAGTTGGTAGTAATAAGGAAATTCTGTGTGCTATTTTATAAAGTAATTAGCAATAAATTTCTAACTTATTGTATAGTGATATGAGAGTATAAAAACTTGAATGATTATTATTATTAATTTTGTAATTGTGTCTATTTTATTGCTCAATATTAACCAAAGTATATGTACATTAAGCAAATTTAACTCAAAGATATAATATGGAAACAGAACTAATTTAAGTAGGAAATTGTTGTGAAGCAAATCCGATATTCATGTATAGCTTTAAGAATGTATAAAGGCTTTGTAAATTGGACAAGTAAGTAAATTATGTGAATAGTAAATAACACTGAGTTAAGAGTCATAATATCACTTATGTTATTATCTATGGACAAACTGCCAGAGACACATAAAGATAATCATGATTCTAATTTGTAAGTATTGTTATATTTGTAATGAGCATATAATTTAGTTTTTTTTGTATTTGTGTGAAATATTGGGTAAATTTAAATAATATGTAGCGGCAATAAATTCATAGATAAGATAGCAATTAAATGTAAATTAATTAAGCTCATAATTGTTCAATTAGGTAAAGATTTATGAAAAAATGGATTCATAAAAGGGTGATGTCAGCAATAAATTCGATATAGGGACCAAAAACCCACCAACAGTAAGGTGCCACCAGACAGTAGGTCAACCCAAAAGATGACACTTCTGATACACTATATTCATGGAAAGATGAGCACTGAAGAATACCAGAGAGATCGGGCGTGAATTTGGCTCCATTTGATCCGGAAGATTGATCAATCGACCCAAATTGGGGACAGTTATAACTATGAAATGTCTAGATAAAATTTTTTTTTGTAAGTGGACGGTGTAACGAGGGTTGCTGACAGATATACGATGGCTCGGTAACATGTTGTTCAAGACAAGGGAAGGCAAGGGTTTAGGCGAACAATGCCTAAATTCGCAGCAGTTGTACGGTGAAGCGAATTGCGGGTGACGCGCAACGGCCCAAGATAGACAAAGGCGAAATATATCACTAAGAAGAAACAATAGAAAGGAAAAGCCTGACTTGAATAGACAATACGCTTCCACTTTGAACGAACGACGGGACGTCCAGCATTACCAGAAGGGTACGCGACGAAGAAAGGCTTGGAGAGCAAGATATAGCAGCTGTCTGGAATACTCAGAATTGACCACACTCGTCGTGGGAACGACTAGGAGAAACTAGTTGACAATACGAGAAATTGGTCACGGGTAAGAAGCAGGACAGATGGTGCACAAAAAGAGCAGATGAAGAGGGCCACACAACAATTAAAAAGCACTGTATCCATCAAGGACAAGTACGCCAAAATACGAGGGTGATAGACAGCCGTGAAATTGGTCATCCGACTCAAACGATGGGGTGGAGCCAACCATGAACGGGTATGGGCGGAGTAACTTGTGAGAGTACAAGTAGGGGCTTTCTCCAGGAAGAGAGAGAAAGAACCAATGGAAACGAAGCTGAAGTACGAGAAAGGACTTAAGTGGGGAAGAGTAAGAAAATAGTGGGAAGAGTAGAGGAATGATAAATACACAGGACGAGGGTGAGATTGGGAGTCTTTACCAAATTTTTCGAGAGAGTCCTTACTAAAAACGTCGGGAGTCGATAACTAAAGTTACGGAGAGTCGGTGAAGTCCGTTATAATGATTCAGAGTAGTGACTAAAACACTTAAAAGTTTTACTAAAAAACTTCGTAAGTCGAGAACTAAGGTTACGGAGAGTCGGTGAAGTCCGTTATAATGATTCGGAGTAGTGACTAGAACACTTAGAGAGTCGAGCTAAAGTTTACGGAAATTCGAAGTAACGGTTCGGATAGTTTACTTAGAATCAAGTGATGTCATCAGTAAAACGATCTGTGAAGTGAAAATATATATATAATAGTGAAAGTGTATACGTGTGAACTACTTCATGTAGGAGTTCCATTCCTTATGCACGCAATGAGACAGTCTTCAACGCAATTGAAGGAGCGTCTACATCTCCATACGCTGAATTAAGTAGTAGAGAGAGAGTCCAGAATGACGACGCGCCGTAGTTTATGGAATACGTCATCAAAGTAAATTTTTTATGTATTAATTTTATTTCTAAATCACCTGTCTGTCTCTCTAAAAGAATCCACATAGAGAATTTCATAATATAGGATATATTCATTTAAAACTTACTTATAAATGATAAAATCACAGTGTTTTAAAATTATAGAGAATTATAGACAGCACACTATTATGAATCCATTTAAAATTATACTTATAATGAAATGAGCAATTAGTTTGTAAGAAGTAATTCATGCTTTAATGATACTATGATACTCAAAAGTAATCGTAGGATAAAAGGAATACTGAAGTGTGAAGAGATATTTTAGTTTCTTTTATAATTGTTTTATTTTATTGGTAGAAATAATGTATTAAAATACTTCTTGATAACCAATTGTTAATCAAATTTGTACTATGATACCAATAACAATAATCGTTAACGTAATAAATGTAGTAGTATACAGACAAACCCGTCTTATATATTTATTGAAGAAAACCATATTAAATTAATCATTAGAATTAGCTGTCAATTCCTTCCAAGTAATATTAAATAATAGAGTAATATAACCTGTGATTACATAACTACTAATGAATAAATTATTATTACAATTAAAAAAAACCTGAGATAGTAAACGTTGACAATTAATATTAGCATTGCATTTGACGCCCACACTAGGGAACATAATTAAGATAATAAATTAATTGATGCAAGTAAATTTGCATAAATAAAATATAGTTATATTTGGCGCTCCAACAACGCGGGGCATAGCTGATTAACAGTAAATAAAACAATAACTATAACAGTAATTGTAACTAAAAATATTTAGTTATATTTGCCGCCCAAAGAACGTGGGGCATTACAATTGTCAATTACTCCCAATAAAAAACAGTGATAGTACATAAGTTGCAGTTGCTATTTTCTTTTAATTATTACATACACTTACAGTGTTCTCATGAATACTCACACATCAATCTGTAAAAACGAATTCTTGTGCCATCACTCCGACAGTCTTTAGTCGGTCTGAGCTACCGACATTCTCTCTCTTACAACAAAATTATTTTTGCTGAAACAAAGCTGGCATTCCCTTATCCACAAGCTGTTCTTAAAAAGAAGTTAATTATTAACAGTGTTTATATTATACTCCAATCGAAATCTGTAGGTCCGATGGTTACCTGCGCTATTCATGCATGGGGCCACTTGGAAAAGACCCATAAGCGAATGCTACAGTCTCTCTTGGACCGAGGTTTACGCTGGGCCTCCAAAACCCATTACCTGACTTCGAACCAGACCATCCGAGAATCTCTACGTGCCTGCCCCCCGAAGGCCACTATACGGACACTTTCTACATAAGTCTACCGCCGCTGAGCCCGCTTCCCCTCAGTAGCGCCCTCGATCAACACTCGTCTGTACCAGGGAATCTTGGACCCGGTTTTGGCGAATGTTAACGCTGAATTAGACTGTGTCTAACTGAACCCTCACGGACGATAGCAGGCCCATCTAGAACCCGAGGCCACATCTAGAACTCGGAACGCAGAACCCTCACCCTATCACCCTTCTGCTGTAGTGTCTAGTCCATATATATACAACTGCTGATATTATCCAGTCATATCTTAAATTTACACTTGTCTCTTTAACAATCAATTAGGATTAACGATTAAATATTACCAGCGATCATTAACATTAATATTTAGTAATAATTTTAAGGTCATTAAAGGTAATGATAATTAATCCTTAGGCTGTGTAAACGAAGAATCGATCTAAACTACAAAAAAAGATAGTTTTCGATAACATTTTGTTGTGAATTGTAATTATTTGCTAATAATAATTCACTACTAAAATTATCTAAAGTAATTTGCCAATAAAAGACTCTCAGACTTTTATAGAGAAATTCCTTCAAGGCAAACAAAAAATTCGGTTAAGGAAGACTATATCAACAATGGATATGGTGTGCTAACTAAATCTTGTTGCAACCCGCATTACTTTAAGAGAAAATAAGACAGACAATAAATAGGAACAATATATAACGTAAATACTTTTAATAAATGTCACACACAAATATACAGGCCATACACGTGTAGACCTATATACTGTAATCACAACCATAAGTACTTGATACACAATAGGCCTATCTTTAGTCCTTATTTCAGTACTTTCCCATCTTAGCAAAACTTAGGCGCTTGCCAAGTTACGTTCACTTACTTAGTGAGGACACATCTTCGTCTTGAGAAGGACCGTCGTCATTGTATCTTTCCCTGCAGTAGCCACCTACCGCCTAGCCAAATGGCTTTCTCACTTCCGTTTTAGTTTTTTAGGTCTGCAAATGCTATAATCTATACTACTCTGTTTATGCACCCTCTATATGCTTCTCTAACCAGTTCCCATTTTTGTATCATCCCCGGATTCACTTTCATGTTCTGACCCGCAAGTTATTGCAGAACGCACGCGCAGAAATAACATCTGTAGACTTAGTTTTTCCTTTGTCTTAAGAAAAAAAATTATTTAAGGTTTGAATATTAGATCTTACGATGTATCCTACGATCTTACGAAGGAAGGTAACTAAAGAGCTATACGATTTCTGCTGTACATATAATTGTTACAGATTAAGTAATCAATGCCCCATGGAAAATGCCTGGGTATTATGCACAATGCCCAAAGCAGTCAGGAAAAGTGACAAATAGCTATTATCACTTTCACCGGGCGTTATCATAATGCTTCACATTCTCCGGCAATGTGAAATCAAAAAATCCAGTGAAATGATTTGTCCAGAAAGGCTGCTATAGCTTGAACGTTTGTAAATAACGACGATGAAACATCAAGAACTAGGTATAAATTGTAACGAAGAGATTCTTATCGTCTCTGAGAAGTGTGTGTTTTGTGTGTTCGCCTCACACGTCGTGGTTGTTACTTTATGTTCACGCTGACGATGTCCGTAGCGATCTTTCGAATTACCAGTACACGCGAGTGGGAACCTTACCTGTTCTATAATATCTGGTTGTATTTCCCGGGTGGCGCCAAATTGTTTTAACTGAAAACAATTAAAATAAAAAATAGGACGATTGAGCGTTCGTGGCTATGACGGTATGGTGAATTCAAATTTACTCCCGCCACGTTCGAATTTCTTAATCTCACTGGTAGTTTGCCGAGTTTCCGACGTGAGCGCTTACCGTCACTTTTGCTCGTCTCTATAATACACAAATCATATAATGCACTTTCCTATGAAATAAAGAACAGTGGTTACAACTCTGTACTAGTTTATTAAATTGTGATTAGTAGTTATTCAGTATTATACAAAATTATATTTTGTTATTAAACAAATTTGCACCGGCGGTAAAAGACAACTGTATCTCAAGGCTTGGCGAAATCGATTGTGAACGAGTTATTTAGACATGGTGTCTACTTGGTTGTTTATTATTAATTTCGTTCATGAATCTGGATTCTTTTGGTTTACGAAAAAATATCAACTTGATTACAATAAAGTACACTACCTTACATTACTGGTACTTATATACTATAAGGAGTAATTACAATTTGTTCCTGAAGTGTTATAAAGTGTTTCAAAAAGTCGTAATTTTGATACAGGTTATTTTTCTAGTTCACATAAGTTTAGTGTTTTATTTTTTAATTAATCTTTGAAAGAAATAAGATCATCAGTTTATAGTGAGAGTTCAAAGTGTTGTGAGAAAAAATTTAATCCATAAATTTGGGTAACTCAGCAATACTTATCAATCAGTTGAATTCAGGTGTAATGTCATTCAGTTGAAACAGTTTGGGGTCATCTATGGTCATCAATCTTCCATCATTTTGGGACTTAATTACGCCTGGTTTCTTTTTCGTATAAGTTGATTGAAATTTATTAATTTAGAATTTAATAAATTGGTCCTTGGCCTCAGTTGGATGTCCTAGTCCTTCATCATCTTCTTACTTGTTCATTTTATTAAATTTTGATTACTTTTTATCGTTTTGTATTAAAATGTGAGTCGTTTACGGCTTGGCGTCTCTTCGTCTTGAGCTTCAATAATGGACTCACAGTTTCCAACGAAATATTCATAAATAACGTTCAGTTGTAATGGTAACTGATTGACTCTCATTGGCTATTCATGACTTAAGCCCATTGTTATAATATTTGAATTTTTATTCAAAATGACTAAATATCTTCTGATTGCTATTATTCTTCTGTCTTCTTATCTAAGTATGAGATATTATCACAACTGTTCATATTTTCTTTCAAAGATCATTTTGACATCCCACAAAGCTGGGTTTGCTCATGTATTATGTTTTGACAATTATGTTGATATTATCTAATTACATTTCTTTCTTATTTTATGTCCTTAATTTAACTTTTACGTCTTAATATGATCCACTAATTATCATTAACTAGTTACTTGCCTTGGATTTGCTAATATAATACTTAATTTCTTACAATTTGTTGTTATTGATTTTATACAGTTAGGCATTTCATAGGCCTAGGTAGTAATTGGCTATATTTTCTTATTTTATACAAATTATATATTATTTTACCTTTATACTTGTTTTGTTTTGTGTTACAAATGATTTGTTTACTTTTTGAATTGAGTTGGGTTGTTTTATAATAATTGTATGTTTTCATAATTTTACATATTATGGTTTGTCTATTATTTTCTAACTGGTTTTCCACTATTATTAAGTTCGTAAGAATTTATCTCTTTACCTTATACCTTGTCTTTTACTTACTATTATTTATTAAAACATAACACAACATTTAGGTTTATGGTCTGTATAACTCTTTCAGCCATATTCCTACTCATAAACTTAATTGAACAAATCTTTTAACAGTTACTATGCTATTCTTGTTTACATTTTGTTTATTCTTATTTATTTTTTGGTGACAAACATCATCACACCATTTACTTTATCTAATTAACTTTCCCTTTGAACATAGGATGTTTATTGATTTTGCATTTATATTCTTTACCACATTTTCTCTCTTCTAATCTTTACTAGCTAACCATGGTAACACTATCATTTTGACTCTCCATGGGATTTTTTCCCTGAATACCCTTGTATTCCTAATCTACAATTACTCTTAATCCTAAAAATAACAATATTCTTATTTACTAGCACTGTTCACCATTAAACTTTTAGTGTTTATCACTGGTTTTTAGGTGTCTATACCTATCAATAGGGTTTCTATTTATTTTGGGGGTTTACACTGGCACTTTGCACTTTTTATAGTATTTAAGTGTTACTAGTGGGTATTCCCTAACATTAAATTCTCTTTCTTACTTAATCATATTCACTATCTATCTATCTCTCACTTCACAATGGTTAGTTATACTGTTAACAAGTTTCATGTCATTATAGAGTTATTTATAACATTTACTCTCTATTTATTTGGTTAGTGTACTTTAGTTTGTCATTACTTCATTGGATTTTAATAATTATCATTTACATTTACTATTTAGTCGATACTAGTAATTATCATTTACATTTATTATTTATTGGTTTCTTTTCCATTACTTTATTTGAATGTAACATTTCTCCTTTTCTGTTCTATATTATTCGTTTGTGTCTTTTAATTTCTTCTCCTTTTATTTCATTTATATTTTGTTTGTTTCCTTTTCATTCACCTTCTCATTTGATTTCATTTATTTCATTTTATTGAGTCAATCACTTGGGTTGGGTCATGTAGTCGTTTGTTGCGTCATAGTCATTTTATTTTCATTATTTTAAACATTTAATATAGTTGATTCGTAGTTTTTTCCTTGGTATTGGGGTGGCTTGTTTGTGTTGTAACAAAATACAAGAAAAAACAAAATATATGTCTGAAGCTAGAAAAATAGCTAAACTAGAGAAACTAATTAATAGTTTTTTATTATTTTAATAAAATATAATAAATATAATAACATAGTAATAATATAATATACAATAATAATATAATAAAAGAAGTCCCGGCCTTGGACCTTACTTGAGAAGCCCCAAACTAGACACTACATTCAGATGTTAGTTAAAATTCCCTTTAATGTGATACCCCACATGAATTTTTGCGATTTTGGGATCAAAATTTTCGATCACTTTTTAGGCTCTGATGCCCAAAAATTAAGAATTTTCAGAAATGAACACTATTTAGACTGTGGTTTAAATTTCCTTTAATCTGACACTCTACGTGGGGATTTGCGATTTTTCACAATCTCCCCCACGTTTTTGCCTCCCCACAAGTTATCGAAGACATACCCCAAATAGAAACTAGACAGACATACAGACAGACAAATGCCAAACGGTCGAGTTAAAACTGAGAACTCCCTTCGCTCCTTCAAAAAATATAAACATTACAAAAAATTCAAATGACATACCACATAATAATGCTTTAAACTAACTTCAGTCACCATATAAATCTTCAAATCGTCTTGTAGGCCTACTTACGTTTTTTTTTTTAGTAACCTGTTTTTAATAACATATTTGTTATCAATTAAGACATTGATAACATTTAGAACTACACATATTTTTCTTTTCTTAGAATTTGAATTTTCAGAATTGCAGTCACATTTGCATCCACAGATACTGCAATTTTGGCCTCCGGAAATCGATGACATTTTTCAGTATGCCCAGAGTGAAATTTCTAATATCTGGTACTTCTGTCAGAGTAACGAAAGTACCAGTTTCTTTGCAAATTGTAAATTGATTATAATAGTTTAATTTGCCATGTTGAGTGTCTGGTTTATAAAGATTTTTATTCTGACCAGACATTCCGACAGCTACAATATTTCTTCCATCATTGTGTGTGTGTGCGTGCGTGTGTGTAAAATTTTTCTCATTCTGTATATGGTACACGAAATAGTTTCACTTACATTAGCAGCGAGTACTACTTAAAATTTGAGGCGGCAATCATTTTTTTTTAAGACTGGAGTAAGCGCCATTCCAGGCAAAGTTTAACTTTTTCTTGTATTGCTTCATCTAGCTGTCATTTTCATCTTCATCATTAACTGACATTCTGGCTACAGTAACGTTCCTGACCCTAATCACTTCACTGGATTTCACTTACGCATGCTTCCCAGTCAAAGTGATAAATTAACAAAATGTTTATCTTCTACAATAAAATCTTAAGGGCACTAACTGCTTTGGGCAACACCCACAATATCCGAACATTATGCACCGTGATCTCATCCATAACTTTGTACATAAACACGTATAGCTTATATTGCACCATAACATGTCACTGTCACCGAGAAGTTATAGCATTTGGCGTCTTGTGACTTCTCACGACATATGGGCTCTACATCGATTCGAACAACCCTCACATGTTTGAATCTTTATACTTTATATGAGATTTTTTTTTCAAAATTAGTACGACTCATCGAAGACAATAGTAGATACTTGTATTGAGGAGCAATTACTACTTCATTCTAAGCTTACACTTATCTGCGTAATAAAACCGAAACGACCGTTTTTAGTTTTGTTGTTGGACACGAAAGCAGATTGGCTTGTTTTTAATTATGCAGTGAAACCCATCGCAATCGACCGTCGAGCTTCTCGGAGGTAAGTAAATTTTATAATGTGTTTTATTCTCATGTTACATTCATTTAGCGATTGTTAGTTCGGGTGACGATGTCTTTTATTCTACGATAGACAGTTTGTTTTTTAACGTGATTCTCATTTTCGCACTTGAGGACGACCATCGATTTGTCGTGGTCGAAACGTTATCTAAATTGTAACGACGGCCGAATTCCAAATTAATATAATTGCCAAGACAGCTGATCTGTCATGAGGCAAGTCAGAGACAATCTTTGTTCTCTTCGAACGCGGAAGTTCAGAAATACATTACTATAGTAAGGAATGCAGCTGACGCAACATACAAATTTGTTCGGTAGACGTGAAAATATGAGAATTACAGTTGGCAATTAAATTGATATTCATTGTTTGTACAGTAAATATTTTGTGAGTATTACTACTATAAAGTTAAGATGAAATAATAACGGAAGGGATGTTCATTAATGTGGACGCATGAGTAGTCAGCCACTAGTCTACATTTGGTCTGCGGCACCGAGTTTATTACTGTCGGAAATAAGGCACAGAGTATAAACTGTTCCAAACAACAAAACGGCGTCTGTGTTGCTACGCGTGTGCACGCTACAGAATACGCACGCGGTCAATCTACAGACCAATGACACTTTGCTCCAATAAACCCGCATTATAAAGTTCACATTTATCAGCAGCGTTTCTGGAGAAATAACCGTTTGTTTGATACAGCCTTAACGATAAACAAAAATAAATCTGATTTATTCCAATTTTTGATGAAAACAATTTTCGTACGTCTCGTCGATGGCTATACCCGTTTAACTGTTGCAAATAAAATACCGATAATGTCTTCGACTGTTACGGTTTAAAAACTCTATTGTTTCTGATAGTCGTTTTAATACGGATTAAAGATTAATTAGAATAATAATTTCAATTATACCAGCACATTATACGGACACTACATAAGCAGACACAGGAAATCAGTTTGGCAAATACCTGCTGTGTAATGGCACGCACTAAAGTACAAAAAACACATTTTCTAACACATTCATTAACAATAACGAAATAAATCAAGTGGTTTCTAGGACAAAATATGACCGCATCAAAATGTCTTCGACTTACACCAGAGCCCTAGCACGACATAAACTCGACGAATGACGGAGATGGTCCAAGCTGAAGCTTACATCATTCCAGGTAGCATAAGGTCAATTGTTCTTACGATGACCACGCGCCTGACGATGTTTTGGTCAGTGACCTATGGTATGAGACTTACAGGAGTATTTACTAACCAAGGTTTAACGGTAGGAAGCACCCATCAAGCCCACCTCGCTCAAGATAGGAATAGACAAAGCAACCGCTCAGCCGAAACCACAACCCAACCTCGGGTCTAAATCCAATAAAACCAATCCAGTTTCCCGGATTCGGCGGCGATGATGATGGAAGTGTAGAAAGGACGTACTCTTTGGCTGGCTTCACCGGCCCTCGAGGAGTTGATCTGGATGAGACACGATTTCGCTCCATCAACAATGGATCACCGCTTTTTCATTTAGGGGAAGGGCTACCAAAAACGGTAAGCCACCTCTTGGGTCTGTACAACCACAGCTTTGGTGGACCCTTGCCTACTATTGTTTGAAATACCATAGACCCTAGACCATTGGTATTGTTGCAATATACAACAAAATATCGTCACGAACTATCGTGTTCATTTTTCACTTCGTCACTAAGAATACTGAAGTATGCTTTCGTACAGAAAAAATAGGCACATCTCACTGAAGGACAAATCCGGAACAAACAAGATGAAATTTTGCAAATGAGGAAATTACGTGTTTAGTATACACGAAGATTCTAGACGCTTGGCGATTAGTAACACGGAATTAAATGAAACCATCCACTTATGCCTACCAGTTTTGAAAAGAACGAATCCGAGTTTTAATAATGTTTAATTTGTAACACGTTAAATTTTGTAATGTTTGTATTCTTCTAACATTAATACCAAAGCTACTGTAAATGTCTATAATTGTCTTGACATTTAATTTTATCAAGTGTGGTTGCAGGTACGGTATATGATTTTTAATGAAACAACAAACTTATCAGTTATTAGTGACATCACTGACAAAACAACAATTTGAAGGATCCTAATACCGTTAATAATTACAAAATATAGATCGATTATTGCTGAAAACCCTATATAATTCGCTCGAGCCTAATTATCCACCGTAAAACAATATTTTAAGAAAAGACGATTTGGTTTGTATGAATTTTTTCACGGAGATAGTAAGTGGTGATATAATCAGTGGTGAAAAAACTTTCATTAAATAACATGGTAGGCTACACGTAATATTCTTGGACTTGAGTAATTACAGAAGGTCCTTGAGGAGAGAAAAAGCAAAAGCATTTACCAGAGGAATTAACAACGAATTGTGACGCAAGGGCTTTTTGGACCGGTGAGATTTGAACCGCGACGCTCTGTCATGAAGACGTCTTGGAGATAGTATTTTAATGGCGACGGCGACGCGTCGTTTTGACAGATACCACTCACACACTCACATCAAACGTGCTTAATAAATTCGTTTATATCTAAGAACAAACGTAATACATTATTTATATGGAAGATTTGTACGGAGAAATGATTTATAAAAAACAAATAAACTTTAATGGCGTAAAATACATACGCAAGAATACATTGTTTTTCATTGTTCGGTAGCGCGGCGCGCGCGCACACACGGAGAGTTTGTATATTATACCCACGCAGTTCATTCAGTCTGCACATTTGATCTGGAAATAGAAATCGATACGTAGGCTATTATACGTAGGTGTGTGTGTGTGTGTGTGTGTGCGCGCGTGTGAGAGAGAGACCAGATCTGTAAAATTAAGTAAGGCTGGAGAGATCGGATGATCTAGCTTTCATTCGATTTCTCTCGGGGTTTATTTATTTCGTTTATTTATTTCTCGGGGTCTAGATTATAACGTGTCGGCTACGTTATAACCTAGGGAACCCGTGATAATTGACTCTGGCCAATTATACAGGCTGCCTTCGTTGTAACAAACTGAAAATTAATCAAATCACTATCAATAATTATAAGTACTCTAATAAAAGGAAACTGGGGAGGGAGGTTTGCTGATTTATGCACTCAATTTAGTATGTAACAAAGATGTCATCTCTTTATTTACGTGTGATTAATAATACATTACAAATAAAATTTTTTAGCTTACACTGCAATGGTAAGGGGGTTTTCAATATTTAAAATGATAATACAGTTAGTGTATTTACCTCGAATCCGAGTCTCTTTAAACTAGTTAGGAATTTTCAAATTTACTCTACTTCTTTAGTCAATTACGTTATTACTTAAAATACCATCAGAAGAATGGTTTCGTTTTGTTGTGCGATGTTCCAAAGCTACATCACAAGAGTTATGTTACAAAGTATGATTTCTGAAATTTCTTGTTACAACATTGTTATTCTTAACGCTTAGAGATTGTCATTTTAAAGTCTTTTTCTTTTAACATTACTTATATTTAAAAGATACATTATTCACGGAAGACGAGCTTCCGCGTCACCTCTAGTTAATCATTTCAGTCCATGTCCTGCCGCGTGATTCTTCTGTACTCTCTTAATAGTGGGTCGTCATCGTGGTAGTCTTTCCGGTGGAGGCCCTCGGAGTCAACTAATGATGAAGTGGATGTTACGGTGTCATCTAGAATGAAGTCGTCCTGTTTCTCAGTGGTAGTGTAAATGCAGTTGAGGTCTTAGTCTTCACTTTTCACAGTTATTCCCATCACATTTGTAATAGCACAGTAGTATTTGAGTTTACATATTCGTTACACATTATGACGGAACCCCAAAATAACTTGAACTATATTTTTAATAGGAGATGTCACCTTACACACTTATTTCATGCATTCACATCTTTGTGTTAAAACACACTACATTTTAGTTACATAGATCTCCACACTGTTAGCTGAAGCTAATAACGAAATAAAAAAACATTTTGTGCAGCGCTCCGCTTGGAGCTGTTTTCAGATTGAACGCGCATCTCAAGTCCTACATTGTTACAACAGGAAAATTGTAACGACGCGGAGTGAATACTCCGCCATAACATAGTTCCAACTTTTAATTAGTAATACAGTCTTACAGTTCGACATAATAAACAATCAAGACTTTGCTTGTCTACAGAATTTATTACAACTACTACTAGTGACTTTGAATTATTTATTATTTACATTATAGTTTACAGGTATTTTTATTTAATGCCGGGTAGGTATGCAAGTTGGATCCGGTATACACAGGTCATAGCATGATAATTTAATAAAGGGTTAACAGTTTTTTTTTTAACTCTTTCTTTCTCAGTTTTAGTTAATTATTTTAGTTAAATTCCCTTTTTAATACTCATTACTATTACGAGTTTGTTCAGGGGTATTCTTCGGTTTAATAGTGCGATTTAATGGTTTTAACTAACTTCCCATTTTATATTTTTATTATTATTTATTTAAATCGTCACAAGATTTCATTCGATTTATCGTCTGATCTGATCTTCACAACTCAAAACATACTACACAAGAATTGTAGTTTTGCCACTGTATATTATTAAAAAATCACATAAATAATGACATGGTAGATGCTTTGTTTTAAAAGTTACACAACTTCGAACGATCGAAGATATGTATTTTCAATTTCTGACTATACAAGTACGTATTTAGTTTACCCTACGAGGAGAGACAACTGATTATCTGCTGTTAAAACCAATATACAGTTTTATTAGTAGTACACCACGTTACGCGGCATTGGAACTGTGTAAATGGTTGACAACAAAACCGGCAAGGAATTAATCATAAAATTCATATGTTTGAGAACAATTTGTATGATTAGTACAGTAAACAGTGAAAACTGGCAAGTATGTCGAGTGTCAAAAGCAAGAGATGATATAGGCCTAACTAAATTATAGTCTATTGTAAATTTGTAAACCAGGCAACACGGGCAAACGATCAAACAATCCTGATAATGTGATCATGAAAATGTAGTACAAAATGATTTTTGTATCAACTGAAAATGTCAACGTGTAAATAAAATGTTAGGGTAGATTTAGAGAAATGTGATTAATCTATCATAAACGGTAAATAAGTCAGATAAATGATTTTAAACATACCATACAGTAAATACACGTGTAAAAAGTGTACAGTTATAAAGAACAAGAAACGTGACACCTAAAAATGTTAAATGCATTCTGACACAAAAGAAACAACACCTGTCGGAGCAAAAGTCGAATAATATAAAGAAAAAAAAATAAAAAGCCATAAAATAGTGAACAAATGTTTATAAAAATAAAACATAATACAAATATGGAAGAAGGAAATTATAATTGAATTACGTGTTATTCACATAAGTTGAATTACATCATAAAAATTGTTTAGCTTAATGAACGAAAAATAAGATTTAAACAATTTACGAGGTAACACTTATATTTTTAATGTGAGGGACAAGAGAACACATGGTGAAATAAACTTAATACTAGCAGATTTAGGTAAATAGAATTAAAAAAAACGCACAGATTAAACAGAATTTAAAAAGTTATATAACACTTACTAACTGCTCGCCACTAAAGCAAAACCAATTAAGACAATATTCGTCTATTCTCCCTTCGTGCATTAGACCTGCGGGCTGTCGCGCCTCCTAGTCGTGGTACAACTCACGTTTATCATCGTCATAGAGAAATCAGCCAACTATTAACCACGTCCGGTGACAAGTCTCACAGTGGAGAGGGAGTTGTGTGTTTGCACGGACGTAGTGTAAGTGGCCTTTGTAGGTATGCCAGACAAGACCGCTGTATCATTTCCCCCACGGCAGACCGAGTCATGACCTTGGCTCGATCCCACGACCGCAGCACAGCCTGTTCGGGTCTCGATCTACTGATGTTCGCGACGGAAACGGTATCTGCCACTTCGCTGCCGCCACGTCGGACTTTATGTGGCTCGTATTCTCTGTTCTACGCATCGAAATGTCTTACCCAATCACAGACTTGTATATTCATTTGGAAAATTTTCTCTTGTCAGGTCATATTAGGCATAACAAATGTAGCAACTGTATTCAATTGTAGTAGTTAACAGAGTCCTTACACCTAAAACGGGAAAGAAGGGACGATGAGAAGAAGCAATTAAGTATGCTCAATATTCTTCTTCTTCCTCTGACTGTGTGAGAATTCGCCTTCTCATCAATCTTAAACCAGTCTCGCCGGGTCACAGCATTACTCTTCCAACTCATAATCTCCATGATCTTTAGGTCCTCCTCAACACAGTCCATCCAACGTTCTCCATCCCTTAGAGTCTAGGGTGGAGGCCCTTGGGGACGTCTGAGCTTAGACTAAGGATTTCCATTCTGTGGTAGCTTTCGTATTTCTGGTCTTCTCCATTCTGTAAACATATCCTAACCATCTAATTCTACGCAGCTTACTTATTGTTTACTATAAGTTCATGCTTAAGATAACTAACATTAGTATTCGGAATTATGGAGGTGTTTTGTCGTTCCCTGTTAGTTTTGACCATTGGCGTTACTTAGGCAGCTCAGAGTTTCAGTTATCATTCATTATTTGTATCATATGAATTACTAAAAAGTCACCTGAACTTACAAACAATTAAAAATAGGCACAGGGCATAGGCGAATATATATGAATATACATGCGCAGTCACGTTAACTCTAAGTGCGTTCTGTTAAACAAACATTCGTTGAGTGCGCATACTGAAGAACACGGCTAACGGTAACCCGCAGTGGCTAAGCATGCTTATACAGCGGTTACACGTGTTAAGTGTTACACACACAAAACCATTCAGGATCGCTCAAACTTATTGACTTGACATTTCATAAAACATGCCTATAATCATCGGTACGACGATTACCAACTTTCACCACGCAAGGTGTACACGCTGCTAATGTCCATGTGTATTCTACATTCTTGATTATATCGACCCTGAATGCAGCGTTCTACAATATGACTGGTTATTTTACTATACGAACGTTATTCTTCATTTACATCATCATGATCATCATCCACTGCGACACCAATTCCAGCTCCAAAATATAACCGATATATTAGCTTTCCATCAAACATCTGTCAATATGTTATGAGAACTTCGGCTTCCGGGCTGTAAGGCCGCGGTCCAAGGTTGTATGCTGCAAACGTTTCGGCCGTGCCTTCGACAGTGTTTTGCAGCCTTCTGCACTGAAGATGCCCGTCGAACGCACGGCCGAAACGTTTGCAGCAAAGAACCTTGGACCACGGCCTTACAGCCCGGCAAGCCGAAGTTCTCATAACATTGAAGCCTCAGACATCTGTCAACATGTTTATACTGTGAACGATCTCTGTGTCGTTTCCAGTCTACAAAGATCACGGTTGACTCTATACCGCTGGATGTCTACCTACTACTGACCGCTATAAGCTCTTTTGTGTGCATTTGAGCTTTCAAAAATCGTATTATCCCTTACAAGTTTGTTAACAGATGCAGATCTCGGTTACAGCGACTTCTCAGGTTATTATTCTCACAAAATGGTTTGCTTTCAAACATACTTGGTCTTTCCAACATATATTGATCACTGTTCACGTTTCACACCCGTACGTGGCCCAAGTCATCCCACATTTTGTAAGCTTAGCACAGCCATATTTGCAAAGTGGGCCATATTTTCTGACTGTATTTTTTCTATAATCGCACTCCTTATTCTACCCTCACTATTAATAACATTTCCTAATATTTGAAGTTATTTATTTCTTCATATCTTTTATTTCCCATCTTTGATCTTTCTGTGCAATCGTTTTTACTTCCATGTTCCATAAGGAAATGGAAGTATGGTGATGGCGAAAAAAATCGTGTTCCAGATAAGGGCTGATTCTGATTGTACTACCCTCAAAACATGAAGAAAAGTCATTTTTCGAAAAGTGTCTGAGTGTGTGTCTGTCTGTCTATGTGTAGAATGTTTTCTATGGCAAACGATAACAGCCGCAAATTCAAAGAGAATCAAATAATTTTTTGCATGCATCCCTGAATTGTAGAGTACGCCTGTTGATTTTGGTGAAGATCAGTTAAGAGAAAGGAGTAATTTACCTGCAACGTTTTATGTTTTAACAAGGGTAATTTTTCTTATGACGAATGATACCTGCCGCACATTCAAAGAGAATCAAATAATTTTTTCCATACGTTCCTGAATTGTTAAGTACTCAAGATCTGTTGATTTTGGTGAAGATCGGTTAAGGGAAAGGGGTAGTTTACCTGCAACACTTTATGTTTTAACAACGGTAATTTTTTCTACGACGAACAATAACAGCCGCAAATTAAAACAGAATCGAATAATGTTTTGCATACAGCCCTGAATTGTAGAGTACTCACGACCTGTTGTTTTTGGTGAAGATCGGTTAAGAGAAAGGGGTAGTTTACCTGCAACGTTTTACGTTTTAACAAGAGTAAAGTACTTTAAAATTCATTTAAACTTTTTCAAACAATGGTAATTGTTAAATATAAAAAATTTGTTGCCAGGCAATAAAATTATAATCTTTTGAACGGAGAAGCGAGTTTTTAGGATTTAACAAGACCTTTTGGCATTTATCTGTCTGTCTGTCTAACGAAATGGGGTATGTTTCACGATAACATTTGAACGCATCAACTGATTTTCGTAAAACGTGTTAAACATATTCACACTTTACCCTATAGAACCTTGTCGTTTTTGAGACTGATCACCCCAAAAATAGGACGGTGAATCAAAATTGTGGAAAAAAAATTGCAAATCCCATGTGAAGTATTAAATTAAAGTGAATTAACCACATCTGAATATAGCATTCATTTTTGAAATTTTCAAAGTTTTTGGACGTCAGAGCCTAAAACGTTGGCGAAAGTTTTGATGATGAAGAATTTTTGTGAATTTATCAAAACTTTTTGTGGCATATTAAGTTAAAGCAATTTTGGCCAAAATCTGAATGTAATTTAAGTTTTAAAATTTCAAAATATTTGGACTCTAAAAACCAGTAAAGAAATCACAATTTTTTGTGTTAAAAAGTGAAAATCGAACTGGGTGTCAGATTAAAAGGAATCAACCCAAATCCGAATGTTCCTAAGTGTCTGTGAATGATTATTTCCATAGTTCAGTTTTGTTATAAGAATAAAGTACCTAATTTTTATAGATAAAGTGACTTGAAAATAAAATTAGATTCACCCCATAACAAAAATATCCATAAATAGTGAAAATAGTTTGAGGGTGGTGAACATTTTTTTAGAAATAATTATCTAAGCGAATTCAAATAAATGATTTTAAATATAAATCTTAGAACATGGAAGTCATGTATGATTCTCCATACCGATTTTTAACTTTTGGATTCTGACATGACTCTACTGTCACGACAGTCACACAGATCGTCGTGTTGTTCAGTGAAAACAGAATAACTGACACCAATGAAGTCACTAATTACATACTTTAATTAGACACAAACAACAGTTAGAAACCAACAAAGGCAATAATTGTATACAATAATTCAAATTAAATTTGTCCAACATACAACTATAAATGTCACCTTATTACAGTTTTGCATTAATTAACACAATGACCACTCCCCACTAAATGCCACAATAACTAACACTCCGATCTCTAATATCGCCAGGTCTAAACTACATTGGGCCGCTTATAAATCCAGTATTTATACCTCCGCCTCCTTGGATTGTAGTGACATAGCGGGCCTGGATGCCGGTAGAGTAGTCGAGTAACGTCTGGAAGGGGCACGGCTAATCTCGAACAATCCAGAATGTTACACTACTCTGCCGCGCAGAATGATCTCCAAACGACTGGAATACCCTCGCGCGTCCCTGCTTGCCAAGAGTCACTTAGGCACTCAGCGATGCGGTATATTTATTTCCCCAGCGTAGCATATACTCAGTTTTTCTTTCATTAACACTTAAATCTCCTTACCTCTTATTTCCTTCATAAGCGTCTATAGCCTAATCTGCTTCCTAGATCTTGCTACAATGACTACGTCGTCGGCATATTTGTCTAGTTTTATTGAAAATATGCCACCTTGGCGAGGGTCTTTTATAACATAATTCATTCTGATAAAACATTCTTGTTTAACCCGTGAGTTCAAAATTTCCACTAATTTTATTATCTCTTTTTACTTTCCCTAGTGTACTGCTCATTTTCATCCTTGTAATTTCTAAGTTATTCCCAACTTATTCATAACTTCGTATAACTAATTCTCGTATACACAGTAGAATGGTTGTATAAAGACTAAGAAAAACATATGACTATCATATCCACGCTCGTAGCATATTTCCACTATTTTCTTACCACAAACAACTGGACTTTGTGCTTCTGTTAGGCTGAAGCCCACTACAATAACGATATTCCTCTAACTAACTTTTAACAGTTTCCTTAATTCTTCACATCGATGGATGTCTATGAATCTAAATTCTCCATGTTGTCCGAATTCCATCTCAACGAACTACGGGACCCTGCGCGTTCATGTCAGTCGGTTCTCATTTTTCACAAAGAGATTAATGGTGAAGTCTTCAAACTGCCGCGACATGGAAGACTGGATTTTTTGTCTCCTAACGCATTTTCGATTTATAGTCTCCTTTTAGGCCCAGTCATTATCTTTAGGTTACTACGCTGTTACTCAATAACCTTACTGGTAAGTTTATGTGGTTTTCACTGTTAACAACACTCTTTTGGGTTCAACACACGTCGTTAGGGTTTCTTTAAAACTGACGTTTCGCCCGTACTAATATTCTGTATCCTCAGCGACTCCAGTGAAACTAAACTTGGGGGACGGAAGCTCACTAAGCGTGCTTCATCATATTCGTTATAGTAAGGGCGAAATTTGGTTTAAAGAAAATAGAAAGCCTATTGAGCAGAAAAAAATTGGTTATTTAAATTTCAATAACGTCTCTTGTAGCGGATATACAGTTTCGGCGCTTCTGGGATCTTATTTTCCATCTACATATTGTCTCGTGTTGTGTTATTCAAAAACTGGAGGCGAGTGGCACGTAACCTTTTACTATACCTACATATAACAACCAATACTAAACAATTCTTTAAGTCATAAACACAGAATATTTACACGCAACAGCACGTATATTAACGTAGGCTTATAGTTTCATCGATCCGCACCCTACACGTTAAACACCAAAAGAAGACCTAACCTAATTAATTACGATAAATAAATATTACAGTGGAAAACGTTTAACACAAATATGGGTTAACACGCAATATGAGTCAGGTCCCGGGATTTTTTTGCAGGATTTTAAATAGCTGTATAATAAATAAATCCATACATGCACACTCCAAAACAGTGCAAGTTGAAAACTGTAAAAGTGATGAGAGTGCTGACGACGCAAAGTGACAGTGAGAACTTACGAATTCCTACCGCTTCCGATATGCTTCTGTTGCTGAGCCGTGTTCGTCGTTATTTAGAAGTCAACTCGGAACGTGAAATGTTTGACCACACTGATAAATTAGAACAGTTTGTTGGAAATAAAGTAGTGCAGAATTATGTGCAAAAGAAAACGGAACACTGTCACTACAGGTACTTTAAAAGACGTACAAGAACAGCTACAGTGTGTGTATACTAAATTTTAAGAAAAATTACCCATAAATTATCCTGCAGGATAAGTAAAACTTTTAAGTAACGTGTAAGTATATTTAAGTACAGTACCTTCTGAAAATTCTGTATTGCTTTATTTTACTACGCAATTCATTAAGTAGTCTCCACAGTATATTCATTTATCTCGTTTTGTTTCACTTCGTCCGTTTAACATGAAATTCTGTAGTGCTTTATTTTACTACGCAATTCAGTAAGTAGTCTCCACAGTATATTCGTTTATCTCGTTCTGTTTCACTTCGTCCGTTTAACATGAAATTCTGTATTGCTTTATTTTACTACGCAATTCAGTAAGTAGTCTCCACAGTATATTCATTTATCTCGTTTTGTTTCACTTCGTCCGTTTAACATGAAATTCTGTAGTGCTTTATTTTACTACGCAATTCAGTAAGTAGTCTCCACAGTATATTCGTTTATCTCGTTTTGTTTCACTTCGTCCGTTTAACATGAAATTCTGTATTGCTTTATTTTACTACGCAATTCAGTAAGTAGTCTCCACAGTATATTCGTTTATCTCGTTTTGTTTCACTTCGTCCGTTTAACATGAAATTCTGTATTGCTTTATTTTACTACGCAATTCAGTAAGTAGTCTCCACAGTATATTCGTTTATCTCGTTCTGTTTCACTTCGTCCGTTTAACATGAAATTCTGTATTGCTTTATTTTACTACGCAATTCAGTAAGTAGTCTCCACAGTATATTCGTTTATCTCGTTCTGTTTCACTTCGTCCGTTTAACATGAAATTCTGTATTGCTTTATTTTACTACGCAATGCAGTAAGTAGTCTCCACAGTATATTCGTTTACCTCGTTTTGTTTCGCTTCGTCCGTTTAACATGAATTCTGTATTGCTTTTTTTTACTACGCAATTCAGTAAGTAGTCTCCACAGTATATTCGTTTATCTCGTTTTGTTTCACTTCGTCCGTTTAACATGAAATTCTGTATTGCTTTATTTTACTACGCAATTCAGTAAGTAGTCTCCACTGTTGATACGAAAAAACAGACGGTCCCCGTCATTTCGCGTTAAACGTTTCCTACTGAGTATACTGAAACAATAAATTGAGAATCGAACTTATTTTGCTTAGTCTACTAACAAGTAAAATATTTAACGACCACGTTAGGCGTTAATTTCTCGAAATTTGTTCTATGTAAATTGGGCTACATAAGATTAAAAATACGCTGCTATCTTAAAACTATATTAAGTGTTACGCTGCCATACTTAGAAACGAGATTAACTAGTGATAGACCGTTTCCGTAATAGTTTCACCCACACCAATTGTGTGCCCCAAAATAGCAGAGTTATGGATTCCAAACGAGCTATAGGCCTATAATTTATACTTTTATCATGTTTAACACTTTCAAAACGCTGTCATCCATTTCCGATGGCCCCTAATTAGGGAAATTATTCAATTTTCCTCTTGGCAAGAATCTTAAATTGCTCTGCAAACTCTTAACACAAACCAATCATGTTATCACTAAAACGCAAGCTCATAGCCTACTGTTTTCAGACGGAACCTTTTCAATAATACGCGTATACCCAGCTGAAATCGGTTAATAATTAACAAACCATACCCGTTGAAACTGTCGCCCCTTTAAATGCAATGGTTGCTACACGTCATCCATTTTTACAACAAATTCCTCTTCTAATGACCGTGATTGGTGCACATTGGATTATCCAATTTTACGACTCAAATTTTTTGAGCTTGTCAAGACTACGTCCATAAAAATCGACCACGTCTGTTGTATTTTGTTAGTAGTCCTTAGTTATGCTGGTCAGATTGTGTGAATCTAAAGGCGGGATATTTTTATGGAATCAATGTTTTCTGAAAACATTTTTATTGAAATCATCATTAACTTCAATCATTTTATTATAACTACTACTATTAATTGTTGAATAATATTACTGTCAGTAATATTATTATTTGATTGTTAATAAGATTATCATGCACGCGCGCGGGTGCACACACACACACAATATTAATCAAGTTTTGATGCTTCTGATAGTGAAGGCTTCAACCACGAGCACTTTTCTAGTATACTAACGTTTTTTTACGGCCTGCTAACATTTACAAACATAGTTATAAAAATCTACGCAGATCATTTGAAAATGATAAAGAACTTGAGGAATCCAAGCAAATACCTATATTAACTTCTAGCCTGCTTTTATGGTCTAATCATTAAACTTTTCATAAACGAGACTATTCTTTTTAAGTTGGCGTTGTGAGACAGTATCGCGAGAAAGTTTTAGAAATACATAGTTCTTTACCTTCACACCTTAAAAAAAATCTATTCACTTTTCGTGACTAATCTGTCCTTTAAATTATTTCTCTTTTCACCCTCATCATCAAAAGAAAAATTTACACTTTACAATAATTACAATCCGGTAAAGATCGAAGTCGCGGTAGTACATTCCCGGGACACTGGGGCAAGCGTTTAAAATCTGGGATGAAACCCGGATTTCCGAGACGTAGTGCGATGAAAGTCTGTAATGTCATTATAAGCAACGGAATTCTGCTCTGGGCATACAGTATTTACTTTGTTCAGGCGACTGGGATGGTACGGAAACAATGGAATCTATTCTATTGACAATAAATATGAATAACCATTAGCATTATCTCTGCGAAATATTTCAATTCAGTTCCATTATTTTTTATAAATTTTTGCCATTTTTACGTCTCATTAATGTCTCTTACACTGTTTGGTGTCTTTCCATTCTGACTTTCGTTATCCAGACAGCACGTGGACAGCGATCTAAATAACAATAGGACAATTAGCGGGAACAGAAATTAGTACATACTCCACGACACAGGTGAGGATGATCCGCAACTTCGCGATGTACCACACAGACAATGTAGTGAATACGACGGTAAACTATTTACTGTCATTACTGTTTTTTAACGTACAAATATCGATTAGATAATGTAACAACGAATTAAAACATATTAAAAAGGTACTGTTGAAAGTTGCTTGCTATTACAATAATTATTATTTTTGTCATCATACAAGCGTTACTTCCTTCCTTCTCGAGATGTGCACTTTTTCTCTGCGATTAAGCCGTGAGCTCTAGTATACAGGAACTCAACAGATTGTCCAAGTGAAGTTTATTTCTTCTGAACATTCACCAGACGCCTCACGATATTTTGGTCAGAGTACTCTTGGCCATGAGATGGTACAGGGTTCGAAGTATCTACTTCTACTACCTAGTATTTGACAGCGGAAAGTTTATATCAACTCAAGACGGACCAGACGAGACAGCTATTGAACCGAAACAGTAATCCATAATCGGAGCCGACAGCAGTATGTCGGAAAGCAAATAATCTCGTCTCTCGGATCCACTGCCGATGTTAGTTTGGGCGCGGATGGGGGGCACTTTTCAGCGGGGTTCACCGATTCCCGAGTAATTAATCTGGATGAGCCAAAGAATCCAACTAACACTCTTCACTTACGGGTCGGCCTCTCACCCTAGGGAACTTACCACTGGCAGAAAGCCACATTTCGGGCATGGCTTTGGTCGGTCTTTGCTTAGTTGGTTTAAGAAACCATGTACGCCTCTGAGATATCTGAGACGCCTACAAGTGTAGACTCGATAATTTTTATCATATAATCGTCACTGATTATGTTGCTTGAAAGTATTACCCGTTAGAAAACAAGCCCACAGAATTCCGCCTTCACTTACATAAATACAATTATGCATTAATTGAAGTTCCATTTGGCACTTGGCGAAACATAGTAAGAGATTAAAGCATACACTAGGTAGTTCCACACAATCTTTATTAACAAACTGACAAACGTTTCAGCCAGCGAAGCTATTCTCAAATTCATAGGCGTAGCCAGCATTTTTCCTAGAGGGTGTATTAACCAGTATTTCTCTATGGGTGTGTGGTATGGGTATTGTCAGGTTTTTTCCATAGAAGGGTTATTGATTATGTACGGGGATAGAGGCGCTGATGGCAGTAGGGAGAGTACTCCGTATATGACGGCCGCTAGCGAACTGCGTGCAGATTTTTCCTACAAGATGCTGTTGGCGACCTACCCAAGAGGAGGGGGGTTGTAACTCTTATTAACCCCCTTGGTTATGCCACTGGTTATATTCATGCGAATACCCTCCTTGGCTGGAACAGTTATTTTAATAATAAACAGTTTATTAATCAAAATTGTGCGAAACTGCCAAATATGTTCTTAATTTCTTTATTTAAATTGTATACTATTAAACGATGTCTACGCAAAGAATACACGCCTGCTTAATACAGAGTGGCAGTAGTTGTCTTAACTGGACAGAAAATCGTACTGAACCGTAATCAACTATCAACTGTTTTATCACTATCAATGGCATAACCCAAACTGGGTTAGTTGAAAACCGAATTGTTTCGTGATCAAAGCAATAACACAACGATTAGAAGCATGCAGCTTGAAAATTTTAATTTTCAAGAGTGGATTAAAAACTGAAACACTACTAACGCAAAGCCGAGAGATTTCGGTGTCCCGAGTGGTGTTTATAGTTTCAGAATACTATAAAAAACCGGGACGTTTGGGATGTCTAAATAATACGGGACCTCCACAACGGCTTCAAAAGCTTAAGTAGCGAGGTACAGTCCTAACTATAGTGACTCTCAAATAAGGTGGTAGTAGTTGTAAGCAAACCTGCTGTTTTGCTATTGTAGTGACATGCGTAGCTTAACATCTATAAAAAAAGCAAAATCCACCATTTAAAGTACACAGGTTAGTGCATTATTAAATAGATATTACTAAATAATAATTAATTATTGCAGTCTATATAGTTGGCTTTGCCTATTAATGAATTCTTTAGAATCCTTAACCAAGTTTTAGTGCAGGTAAGGGCACTGCAGCCTAGTTTGTCATCAGCTTAGAAGGCGAACTAGAGGACGAGAACCAGATTGCATACATTTTGGTCGCGATGGAAAAGGAACACAGTCCATAATCAACTCCCAAGGCAGCCAAGGTCACTTCCCATTTATAGAAGGCATAAGTTTGTTTAGTTATATATTTAATACACATACGTTGGAATAACGTATAAATTAACACTGGTAACAACTGATCAGTTAACATAGCAACGGGTGTGTTTAGCTAAGAGCACATGAATGGCGATCCGAATTCTATGCCCAGCCAGCTCTTTATTTTTAGGGGCCCATCATAAAATATGAATTAAATTATAATTCGTTTACATGGTGAATTAACTATTCTGTTTAGTAACGTGTGCTCTGAAAAATATAACCTATTTAGGCCTATCTCTTTTTATTAACAGTTACATCTAGAACGGAAATGGGATCAGTGTCAAACGATAAACCGTCTCTTTTCTATTACTGTACAGGTTAGAGTACTCACTATGTACACTTTTTGATTCAGATTAGCAACGTAAGCACAGAAATGCAACTCGTTCATCACGTGAAAAAAGGTCTGTCAGTACAAGCGTAGGCTGGTTTAATCTCAGGGACGTTTATTACAACAGATATGAAACTGCAAGGGAAGCGAGATAATGCAGGCTGTAGCAGTGACTGCATCCTGATTGCAGGAGGAAAGCTACACTCGAGTTCAACAACACTGCCAACGCTCTACGGTATGTTCACCAGTGCCAGTTTCTCATATTACACCGCGTCAGTTCTGTCGACGTATATTTAGTGGCCATACCTCTACTCGTCGTTACATCGTCGGGTGAAAATCGTCTCTTTTTTTCGTTGCTGACAAACAGCTACATGAATGTAGTGGACAAGAGCGTTGGGTTTCAAGTTGACGGTGTGGGTTCAATTCATACTATTAGTTTTTGATTTGAAACCATTCCCTTACCAAAGGTCCTACAAAGCAGTTATAGAAAATATAACTGCTGGTTTATAGCAGTGTTTCCAAGTCCGTACCAAGGCGTTTAGTGTTCGTTCCGTACGTATACAACAGTGCGTACACGTGAGTTGCACGGTTGTGTGAAAGGACTAAGCATGAAAAGAATATAATAGGTTCTGTATATTATACACGCCACGTTGAATTAGAGTGCAACAGAGATCGATTCAATAATACTTCTAATGCAGCAATTCTCAAACTGTGGGACGCGACTCTTTCGAAAGAACTGCGCGAAAAATTTTGGGGACATTAAATTGACTCGCCCTAAAGTAGTTCCACAACAAAATAGAAGCAGACAGTTCAGGGATAAACTTTGTTAGACCTATAATTTAATTAAATGATTATATCATATCAGTGTAGTTCAGAAAGAAGCATATACATCACGTTAGATATTTATACCAGCATACAAGCGAACGATTAGAATTAAAGTACACACTATCGTAATATAGATTTCAAAACAGTATCACTGAATACGGATGTTTAAATTATCATAATTTTTTGTCAATATAAGATATTTAGGTTATGCTAAAATGTTCTAATACGATCTAGTTTTGCTTACGTTTTACAGGACATTAAAATATGGGTTTACGTGAATGTATGCAAGAAAACACGCTAAACGAACGAAATATTTTTATTCACATCGTATTACTACAAGGTAGCGCGATTTTCTCGTGTCGTTGCAAATTGGATTCGGTTTGAAAACGTCGAGAACGTCCGATCGAGACCGAGACCGAGAACGCCGGTCTGTTTCAGAAAGTAATACGGAGTATTTTTAAGGGAGGCGGTGTCACTACTTCACAACCAAGTGATAAACACTAATAACTTCCAATTCGTTCACACAAGAACAACTCCGCTGTCCTTCGCTCTAGCAAAGCAGCAAGGCTACCACAAGCTGTTAGAAGACATGAGGGCGAGCCTCGTCAAGGTTTTATTCAAATGTCAGTAGGTGTCACTGTACAGTACAAATCGATTACTTCATTACTGAATTTAAACCACTTTCACAACGAACTCGCCTAGTGCAACACCCACCGTAATCGGGAAACCGGAGTAGCCAGAAGTAAAAAAGGTAAACGAAAGGTGATGATGAGGCAAACGATAGTCAAGAGAAGCTGTATTACGGAATGGTACTGTGGTACGGTAAATTACGAAGCAAACTTATTCGTTACTTTAGAATTGGTAAAAGATTTCTGTACGAATGACTACTTTTACACGGAATCTGCAGAATGAGAAACTAATAATTGTCTGATTAAATATTTCTGATTCACCTGCTTAAAATACTGCGAAAGTGCTCGGAAAGGTTATCGAAACGGTGCTATGGAAAGTCGGACGTGGATGAGGCGGACAAATCTTGGAAAAAGCAGATAAGGCCTAGTCGGAATAGTAAACAAAAATTAACACAAAGGGTAGTTGCTCTGTCACAAGGCAATAAGAAAAGAGGTTTTAAACTAAATGAAAAACCCCGGCTGTATTGAATCGTTCAACACAAAAAAATTCAAGTTTTCTTCGACTGGATGCCGAAGATGTGCTGAATGACGATGAATGTGTTTTTTCGACGGCACGTTTAAAAGCTGTCCAATACAATTCGTGCAGTTATACACTGTGCACGTTGACCTCGACATGGCATCTCATGACACGAAAGTGTACGCAGTTCTGGTTGCACATTACCGAATAAAATGGAATCTCCATTTGTGTCCACTTGCTCTTCTCAAGAAATAGTGTCCATTCTGCTAGCCAAAATTAATAAAACATGATTTCGAAGCTGAGGCTAACAGTGCGACGTGTAAGATATTTCCTGTTACTACAATAAGTGGCTGTAACTTTCATTTTAATCAATCTGTTTCGAGACAAATATAAAACATTGGGACTGACTGTGGAGTACGAGGAAAATGAAGATATAATGCTCACGTGTAGGATGTGTGCTGTGTTTTGGCATATTTGCCGATAAATCGAATAGAGGACATGGCTACTGATCACGGTTCCTCATCTTCCCAAAAATGAGAAATTAGTTCTAACTAACAACGTGGTTGAGAGTTGGGACGTAAGGTTGAACAGCATTATAGGAAGACATTACTCTGATTTTTTTCCTGTTGGTTGAAAGAAAAGTAGAAGGTTTGTTTCCAACTAATGGCAAAGGATCTTGGAGGACACGAGAATTAACAATATAATGAAAATTTTTGATGACGACAACAACCTGGAGAAGTGTCAGAAAGCTCTGAGCTATGTAAATAACTTGGATCCATAAAAAACATTGGTTAAATGCATAATGAAAAATATGAATAAAATAAAAATTACACAAAATATATTACTCATATGCTGAAAAAATCTATACTAAAGTGCTTAGCAGAGTGTTTAGTGCGCGTGTGCAAGGGTACGTAATTATTTTACAGGATATTCATAAAAACGGATTAATTTAAATAACTTTCGAGATATGGGAATTTTTTAGATGGGACTTATATCAGAATATTCATAACACAAAGACCTATCTGATGACAGTAGTTATTTTAAAAATTAGTAACGTAATATATGCATTTTTTAAGTAAAAAGGTTTTATAGCCCATAAATTCGGTCGTAAAATATTTCAGGTTTTTTGAACAAGACTTGTTCTGTTTCGAAATCTTTTTATACAGGAACATTCGTCATCTGTAAGGAAAGCATGAGAAGGGGTTACCGAAGTAACAGTCAGATTACGTGAATTCAGTTGATGAAATTGACTTTGGACGCATTGGTCAGTTTCTATTCGGTACCGATAACGTGTGAACGCTATGCTGGTACAGACGATTGGTCTATCTGTCGCGACGACCACAGACTAGAAAATTCCTAGGGTTACTGCGAGAATATTACAGTTGTGGTAATCCGCGAATGTTCAAGATATCCCAATTAAGGATACAGGCACTTTAAGCTGTCTGGAAGAGGTGTAAGCATAACACACCAGTATCAGTAACAGTATCGGTTCGCGGTGAAAGTGTATGTAACCGTGCCCGTCAGAAAAAATGTCACACGCTCGAAAGCGACCCTGAAGCCTTGCGGCAACCCATATATTCATCCAAGTACGAGCAACTCATCTGAAGGAGCTGCAGTCGGGATTAAATGGAAGTGAACTTATTCATGTAACATTATAAAAAAAAAAATTAAAAGAATACTCTACCACATCAGTAAAAACTTTATAGTAAATACGACAAAATGAATTTTTAAAATATAAATTTATTTCATTGTAAAGAAATTAAATTTTAGTTTGTGTTAGTAAGGTCAAGAGAGACAGATTAATTACTTTTTACTTCCATGTTCCGAAATGAAATGGAAGTATGGTGATCGCAAAAAATCGTGTTCTAGATAAGGGCTGATTCTGATTGTACTACCCTCAAAACATGAAAAAGTCATTTTCCAAAAAGTGTATGTGTCTATATGTAGAATTTTTTTCTATTGTGAACGATGACTACCGCAAATTCAAACAGAATTAAATATTCTTTTGCATATGTGCACGAGTTATAGAGGACTCAAGGCCTATTGATTTTGGTGAAGATCGGTTAAGGGAGAGACTACTTTAACTGCAACGTTTTACGCTTTCACAGGAGTAAAGTACTTAATTTTGATAAAGTATACTGAAAAGAAGGTCATAATAATCCACTGTAGAAAGGTAGATGAAATATATATAAATAAAAAGGTAGTTGAAGGGGGAGGGGGTAATTTTCTATAAATGAAAATGGTAGCTGGAGGGGGAGGGGGAGTTTTTTGAAAATTACCTTTCTGATGTCGAATTAACTACTTCATTTTGAAGGATAAGACATCTTAGTAAGTAACTACATTGTAATGAAACTATTACTCAATAAAAGTGTAAATATAAAAAATGGGGTCGATCGGTTAAGGGGAGGGATAGTTTACCTGTATTGTTTTCTGTTTTAACAGAGTAAATTACTTAATTTTGATAAATAAGTGCTCCGAAAGTAAAGTCATATTAATCCATTGTAAAATGCTAAATGAGATCTCTATAAATGGAGAGGGTAGTTGAAGGGGGATGGGGTGATTTTTTGAAAATTACTTTGCTATTATCAAGTAAAGTACGAGTATTTAATTCTGAATGATAAGATACCTTAGCAATTACATATGATAAAACTATTAGTATATGAAAGTGTCAATATCATTAATGGTGGGGCTCGGTTGAGGTGGAGGGATGATTGTCTGTGTAGTTCAGTTTCGTTATAAGAATAAAGTAGCTAATTTCTACAGATAAAGTGACTCGAAAATAACATCATGTTAAACGACTACTCCATAATAACAAAAATATCTATAAATAATGAAAATAGTTTGAGGATGGGGGATATTTTTATAGAAATTATCGAACCAAATTCAAGTAAATGATTTTAAATATAAATCTTAGAACATGGAAGTCATGAATGGTTCTCCATACCGCTATTTATAAGCTGTCTTATAAAAGCTCAGTAGATTGGAAAAAATAATGGCATCATTAATAAATAAATCCACTTCATTCCAATAACATATAGGCTATCTCGACTACTTATTCCATGCGACCCCTTTACATCGCAATATACATATTTTGTATTGTACGTATAAACACACACACACACACACACACACACACACTATACGTTTAAAAAACCAACTACAATATACAAAACAAACGTATATACACATCGAGCCGTGAGTGACTGCTTGCACACTGCACGCCAGAGGTTTCTGTCGCTCTAACCTCGTCGCTGCAAGCATCTTTTTCTCCGTCTCATCGTGAATGCCCTCTTTCCACGATGTTCTGGGTTTACCCGCAACACTTTTCGGGTCAACGATCCACGCGGTCACACCATATGAGACGCGGTGCTTCATGTTTTACGATGTCTAAAATTGTTTTTGCTTACTACCTTCACTTCTAACGCACTGAAGCCTGGACACCCCTCAAGACTTTCCCCAGAAGTCCATTTCCACTGCTAGGAGCCTTCGGGCGTTTCTTTGATTTATCTAACGTGTTTCATAGCCATAGGGCACTATGCTTTCCAAGATGGCAGAGCAAATAACCTTTTTTGTATTTTGTGATGTAAAAATATTATTACATAATATTTTGAACGATTTTTAGTATCAACGTGAAACATTATTACACTGGAGGCCTACTAGCTATACTTTCGTTGAAATCACTTTAATAAAAGTAACACCTCTGAGGGTTTAAACGTTTATTTTGAACTAAAACTAAATGTTCAGCAACACATAGTATCGTCATTGGTTAATATAAATACTACACGTTTATTACTATGTAACGGTTATTGTTCTTTCATACAATACAATCTAACGTTTACTGTACCCAACTGGTATACAAAAATTGGGGGGGGTCATATGTGGTTCTGACTTAATCGTAGACCTTGTGTCTTCCATTATCGCGGATAATAGGGAGTCGACCGTACTGATAAGTCAACTCGAACGCGACTGAGTTAACGACCTGCTGTTGGGAAACAGACAGATTTAACGATTGCTATAACGGTTAGGAAGAAGTGCTTATTTTCATATATTATTAGCGTTCAACTTGACTATTTCCGCAAATGCGTCAGCAGAATTTACTACTAAGCAACAAGTCAGAGGTTAATACAAACACAAGTGCACAATTTTCATATCATGTCTGTAATTTTAGAATCCATCTACGAATCTAAATCTTCTTTTCCTCAACCACTTGCCCCCCCCCCCCCTTCACGTGCTCGGATTAGTGAATCAATCTACAGCGTTACGCCATTTAAATTCATAGGCGACGCACGGACATTTAACACAAGAATGTATATTTGGTTAATTAAACCGCTACCAGAGTTTGTGTTTTAATAATTAACTCTGGATACTGAGCTGAACTCTGGTCGTGACACAAACAAGGTCACATTACTTGCCGTCCAGAGCCGCTGGATTATTTCCAGCTCGGCAACGACAGCCCCGCATGTCCCTACAATGGGAATATCCTAAGCCTAAGGGAGCTTGTTAGCGGCCATCAGTGTCCTTTTCACTCGGATTTTACTTCATTTGTCTGTTGGTGAATTCCTTTAACGATATCTCGCGTTATAATACATCATCAAGAAGAAACTGGTGATATCTTAAGGGCACTCGTAACCAGCTATGCTTACCATGTTAAATTAATGAAATTTGAGACCCATTATCTCAGAATCTGTAAGAGATAGAAGTCTGAAATTTTAGCAACAAGTAAGCACATTATATACACCAAACGCTAGTACAAATTATAATGATACCAATATTTCCTATTTTTTAATAATTTTTTATGTTTTGTTCTAAAAATTTGCATACAAAAAGCTTACTTAATATTTTTTACGCTTTTATTTTTCAGTACAAATGTATAGTTCTAGTAGTGTAGTTATATCTCCATTAAACCCTAGCCACAAAAAATCAACTTGATAGTTTATTTGGTTTCTGAAAAAATGGGTCATTTATCTACAAAAAATAGATTTTCATAAAAACGCATTTAAAGTTTTTAAAACAGATTTTTATTGTTTTTCCTGATTTAAAATAATCCAGTTCCATACTCGGGGTCTTCAGGTATATCCATTTGGTCTTCTAGTTTTGTCTTCACTTTTCTAGTTGACTGTTAACCTTTTTCATCAATTCATCTACCGCTGTCTCTGCCTCAAGGATTCGTTGCAAGCCAGTTTTTTTCATTACCTTAACCATATTTGATCCTGGTTTGATCTCTAATTTTTGTAAGACCTGACACTTACTTATGTTACCTTCATTGAAGTTAAACACAGTATCATGTACACCTAGAACCAAAGTATCCAGTCCAACAAATATATTTTTGGACAGTCTATTCCAAATCAAATGGTTCAGCGACTCGTTTGCATTCTGTACACTACCGTGAAAACATTTTTTTAACAAATTAGGATGACTCAGATCAGCAAATATTGGCTTTATGAGAGACATTACAGACATTGGTAGTGAATTTTTATTGAAATTTCCTTTCCAATAGTAAAAACCGCATGTCTCTCTTACAATCTGTTATAAAGGCGTTACAAATTTGTAAAAATGGTAACATTATCAGCACTTTTGACAAAACTTTTCCTACGATCACAATTTATTTTAAAAATCATAAAAAATGTATTATTTGATAAATTCACATAAATTTGGTATCAAATTACTCAGAAAATAATGAAGATTTTTTAAGAAAAAACAAAACTAGTTTCTTTTATCAATTTTCCGTTTACGAGTGCCCTTATTACACACTGATCAGAATAGTTTATCTTGTACGTTGCTGTTCTATCCTATACTTTCTTCTATAACACATAACTTGATATTCTGTTGTAGGCCTACTCATGTCTGAACCAATACACGCTGCGCCAGAACACACCTCTAAGGTAGAGCTTTCATTGAGCGAAGCGAGTTCTCATTTCAACTCAACCGTTTTGTACTATCTGCCTAACTACGTGCTATGTCTCAAGATAACTTTTGAATGCGTCAGCATATTTTAATAAAGCTGTACGTGTGCCCATACTTTTACACTACAAACCCCTTTTGTTTCTGAGACTGATCCCTCCCAAAAATAGGGGACGGGAAGCAAAAATGAGAGAGGTCGAAACTGTAAAAAAATCGCCGAAAAAAAGGAACTTGAAATAACGTAAAGAGATACCAAAGTATCAAAGTAAAGGGGATTTTAACCAGATTCTGAATACAGTATTCATTTTTGAAAATGTTAAAATATTTCGACGCCAGGGCCCACAAAAAGTGATCCAAAACTTGAAACGATTGTAAAAATCCAACCGGGTGTCAGAATGAAGGCAATTTTAACCCGAATCCGAGCGTAGCGTATACCATAGAATTTTATTAACTTTGGAGCCACAACGGGCAAGAAATGAAACAACAAATTTTAAGAAAATAGGGAAAGTCTATGGAGGGGGTCAAGTTATGGTAAAACTTAATCAAAATTACAATAAAATTTTGTTTAATAAAACTGTTAATACAACTGTTAATAAATCGTGGTATCTTCAATTACAATTTGACAGAATTAATATCCCTCAACACTCCTTGGGAATTTTCGATTGCCTTCAAAATGTTTGTAAGCTATGTTTATAAAAAAAGTTTATATATTGTTCCGTTATGTTCCGTTATACTTGTGAAAAGTATTAGATATAGACCTACAGGCATCTATGGAAACATACATAAACTTTAAAGTTAGGACTAAATTATTTGTCATTCAGACATTATGGTTATTAATTTAACATAAAAAACAACGCAGAAGTTTGAAATTTTTAGTTTAGTGTACGGCTGTCTGATTTACGATTTATTTTACTAGTAAAATAGTAGAGTAGTAGGAAATTTCGAAATTATTTAATAATTAAAAAATTATCTCATACTGAAAGATTACCTAACAATAAATGTATTTCGTTCAAAATAGCGAGTTCAGCAGCTCAAGGAGTTTACTAGCATATTTTTTTCGTATTTTTTTAATTATACATAGAATAGGAATATACGTGTGTGTATGTATATTTTTGTATTTATTAAAAATAATTAAATAGCATGAATCACGTTCAAGAGAATGAAGTCACTGCTCTGCGACGATGGTCCAAATTAAAAATTCGGACAGCATATGGTATGGTCCATGCTTCTGTGTGGAGTCGAGTCTTCAACTCTAAAACACGCCATAATTAAACGGTTAGAAGCTCTGGAAACGTGGTTGCATAGAAGAATGCTGAAAATCTTGTGGGTACAGCATGTCTGTGTCAAGAATGGACAAGTACTGAGAACACAAAACAATGAAAGGGAACTAATGACGACCATTAAATGCAAGAAGACTGGTTATGTGAAACGTTTATTGCCTGGTGAGAAATACACGGTCTTGCAATTTATTCAGATGGGCAACAGAATAGAGCGAGAGAAGTCGAACGACCTGTATCGACATCAAAAAGTGGACTGAACAGCTCTATCGCCGCTCAGAAAAAACGTCAAGCTCTAGCTGTAGTGGGGGCACATAGAGGATGAAGAACTATTTAATTAATGTAAGGAGCAATGGCATTCAAGATGCATGGACATTAAATGCAAGAATTTATTCGGTTCGTTAACCTTACCGCTCTTTCGGATTAATTATGATTATTTAAATTTTATTATTAAAATTTTATTTAATAATAATTATTATTTTAAACAATGAGCTATGAAAATACTCAACAACAAGTAGTGGCATTGTATAAAACCATGCTATATACGGTACTATATAGTATCTGCAGAACTCGGTCACTACTTTGAACGATGTAGCCTACATTTATAACTTAAATTTCGATATTAGATAATTTTTCAATTATGAGAAAAATTACAAAAGTCCCAATTACTCTACTACTTCTTCAGTAATATAACAATTGTAGAAAACATAATCATACAATAAACACTAAAAATTTGAAACATTCGGATTTGAGTTACAATTTCCTTTATTCTGACACTGTTGACTTTTCATAATTTTTTCAAAATTTTTATCTATCTTTTTGATCCTGTGATCCCAAAGTTTTAAAATTTCCAAAACTTGTTTAAGTTTAAATTAAAATTCTCTTTTATTTGATACTATATATGAATTTTTTGAGATTTAATCGAAATTTTCAGCGACTTTTTCAGCCCTGACACGCCAAATTTTAAGGTTTTCAAAAACGAGCACTATATTCAGATTGTGGTTAAAACTGCTTTCAATTTGATACCCCACATGGGCGTTTACGACTTTTCCACAATTTTGGCCCTCTCACATTTCTACCAACAGGCCCATAATTTTTTGGAGCCATCTGTCCCAAAAACATAAGAGGTCCTTAGAGTAAAACTATAGAAACGCATGTCAAGTTTTATGAAAATCGGTTGATGCATTCAGAAGTTATCGTGAGACATACCCATAACAGACAAACGGACAGATAAATACCAAACGATCCCGAGCTAAAACTGAAAACTCGCTTCGCTCGAATAGGCGGCTAAAGAGTAGCGCTGGCCTACGTCGCAAGCTTGCAGCCTATCCAACTTCACCTGAACCACTTCACTGGTAAAGTCTTTTTAATTTCTTGTTCCATAAGGAAATGGAAGCATGGTGATGGTGAAAAAATCGTGTTCGAGATAAGGCCTGAATATGATTGTACTACCCTCAAAACATGAGGAAGTCATTTTCCGAAAAGTGTCCGTGACGTCTGACTGTGTAGAATTTTTTCTATGGTGAACGATAACTGCCGCAAATTCAAACAGAATTAAATAATTCTTTGCAGATGTGCCTGTGTTGTAGAGGACTCAAGGCCTATTGATTTTGGTGAAGATCGGTTAAGGGGAAGGGGTAGTTTACCTGCAACGTTTTATATTTTAACAAGAGTAAAGTACTTAATTTTGATAAATAAAGTATCCTGAAAAGAAGGTCATAATAATCCACTATAGAAAGGTAGATGAAATATCTATAAATGAAAAGGGTAGTTGAAGGGGAAGGGGATAATTTTCTATAAATGAAAATGATAGTTGAAGGGGGTAGGGATAATTTTTTATATCTGTACTACGTCATCGGCAACAAAGTTTGTTCTTAAAATTCCTTCCCGGGCTGTTTGCCCGTGGTCCAATGTTTTCTACAAAACCAGATGTTTCGGCAGTGCCACCGACTGCCATCATCAGTGAAAATCGAGTGCGCTAACGTGAGGTGGTATACGTTAGTGACCACAGTACTGTGGTTAAGACTGAAGAAAGAAGTACTTTCTATGGAAATATTTCATTTCGAAAATGATTTTACATATAAATCTTAGAACATGGAAGTCATGTATGGTTCTCCATACCGATATTTTTCTTTCGTTTCGGCCAGCAGCAGACTATGTTAATCCAACAGATTTCTTCCTTGGGCGTTAACTTTTGTTCAGTATTCCTGCACTCGTTTTCGATGTATTTCCTATCTTTCTTCAGTCCACGTCGTGCCTGTTCTCAGCTTGAGATTATCCTGGAAACCCTTTAGTGCTACAGGTTTCTTGTTAAGAGGGTCACGTTTCTGGATATCCTCCACTTCCTGCAAATCCATTTCCACCTCGGTGAAGCAGGTTCCGTTCTTTTCTTATTTGAAAGTAGGCAAATATCCTGTTGGTCAATCTCTTTGGGCTCATTCGTGTTATGCGTCCATTGAAGGCAATCCTTCCCGATTGTGTCTGTTATCTTTTCCACGTGTGAGTGTAGTTCGTGGTTGTACTTACCGTTTTCACTGACCGGGTCCGAGATTTTCCTCTGGATATTTCTTTCTTTGGCTTGCAGTTTCTTGATGGGACTTTTCCTGTACATCGCGAGGCATTCTGTCATAAAAGTCTTTAATATATTATAATTATTTGCATTGTTTCCAAAAGGCAATAACGTTGATAAAGACAGTGCTGAGTAGAGAATGACAAATGATCACCGTCGTACGTAATGGGCACGGTTGTTTGACCCAGTTACAGTTTCCGAAATCACAATAATTATAATGGCTGCCGTTGAGGGTATCACTAGTTGCATGACACATGTCACTGAGGCTACAACAATGACATCATCACGATATTTTTACTCTTGCCGCTATATTCACAACGTTCAATGTCATCGTTTCGTCACAAAAGGCGGATACACAGATGCATTCGTGTGTAGAGTTATGCAGAATGACTGATAACAGAAGCAGTTATGTAATCCGCGTGTAGAATCATCACATAATCCACAAGCCGTTAATAGCTATTTCGCCTATTACAAAAAATAATTTCTAGAAAACTAACTCATCGTGGTTTCAGGTAAGTGATTGAAAGAAACATTCGCTCCCAAATATAAACATACAAAAATGTTATATACCACTGCCAATTTGAAACTGTGATATTAAAAAGTAATTCGTGTAATATCTTCAAATAATTACAACTGCAATATGTTTATTTACACCTGACCCACGTTTCACAGAAATTATTGTGTACCTTCCGAGGTTTTTGAAGTGTTTGAATAATTTGAATTACAAGGGAGACCTGCAGGAAACTCAACGAGTTACTTGAAAGGAATAATAAAATGTACTTCGTGTGACGAATGTGAATAAAATTTGAACGTGATGAATATTAATTCTTCACAAACATACATTAAAAGAAATCAAAACTGGCTGTATATAAAAATTTCGATTTCGTTAAAATGTATAAAAATTCGAAAAAAAAAATAAAAAATACGTTTACTTCAATAAGCGTTAATTGCTGCTTTCACAGAGTAGGCCTAATTGTAACATATAATTTAGTCGCCCTCGTCTATATTCTTAAAAGGTTTTCGCATCTTCACTTCAGAAGTTGATTTAATGAACAGACTTGTACGTCTTGCTATGAACAATTCTACGAACTGCAAAAATGTATACATTTAACGACGAGCGTCGGTGGCGGCGGCGGTAGCGGAGGGTAGTAGTAGTAGTAGTAGTAGTAGTAGTAGTAGTAGTAGTAGTAGTAGTATCTTTATTTATTTTTAACATTTCAAAACAGATTTCCTGTTAAAGCAAAGCAATATTACATGAATATTTTGGATTTTTTTCTAATACATATCTTTCTTTCAACTGTTTACTGTAAATTTGAGGAATCCGAGTAATTTGGACTTCTAGATAATCAGCATCCCACTGTAGTTAGTGTGGGGGAGAGAGACAGTGTGCAAAAGCCGCGCCTAACCTCTCATGAATAACGTGTGCCGTATATATGTTGTGTAGGTACTGCTGTATCAGTATAGTCTACCACGACGAGCAATACATCCACCTTTGATAAAAGTTTTATTATAAGTTCATTGGTCAGTCAATTTAGTTTATAGTATTGTTCAGCGTCAAAGTACTTGTACCTCTGGAAGAAGGAGAGAGAGCGGAGAAAGATGGATTAGACAGATAGATGGATACATAAACAGGCAAACAGATAGTGTGTGAGAGGAAGAGAGAATGGCCAACAGTCTGTACAGCAATCTACGAGGTCTACGTTACGTAAAAATCGTTTGAGACAAGGAGCGAAATCGTTAAATTACTTTATGACAAGGAATGCTGCCAAGCGAGTGCAGGCGGGCGGAATGATTAATTTTTGTTCAAAGAGATAATTACTCACCGGTGTTGGGAGAAAATTAAAATGCACAGAACCTGCCTGATACCTGAAACCCGGCTCTAACCTATACGGATATACGGATTTTCTTTCCAATTATACCAGTTTTTTCGCCGGCTAAAATTAAGAACAAAACGTTTGGTCAGTTTAATCAATTTACATCCACTAACCGTTTGAAATATTTCGTGTAGCAGTTGTAATACAATACTAGTTACAGGCGTTTAAACAAACAAAACCTCCTGTTAAACTTCCTGTAACGGAGGGGAAGCGGTCGACGTCACAATCACAGATAACTACAAATAACGCATACGATGAATAAGTGATATTTAGTGAGTGAACGTTACCGAATCCAACACAACGAGGCCGTCTTTAATATCTTTATTAAGTTTATATGTCAACGAAAAAGGATTTCAGATGACAGAGAGCCCAATAAATAAACCCATCTAATAGATACACATAAAAACGTACAGCTTCCTGACAAAAAAGGCATTCATTTTAAAGAAAGAATAAATTGGTTTTTCAGTAAACCACAAACTGATATTAAAAAAAAAGGATACAGTAATTAAAATTTGGTGCAATTTACAAAGATCAGTATGGCGCCGCACTGACTCTGTTAGGGGGAGGGGAGGGGAATTAACACCAGTCGTCCTTCAACCTCAGAAATGTTACCCCCTCCTGCTCTAAAAACGACGGAGAAATTAATTTAAAAACAAACCTGCAAATAGCAATTTAAGAACGTAATGTTCATTTCAGTCTACAGGTGACGGACTTTGAAAACATTTCAGTATTTTACTTCTGTTTTTTTTACGTGCCATTAATTTATATCATTAATAGTCTAATAATAATAATAACAACAATTATTATGTTTGTTTTATTAAAAACCAAGCGAGTTTTTACAAAATCAGGCTACAATAGGTATATAAATTACTTACTTCTTAGCTCGACGAGCGCCAGTGACCGTGAGGTGCGCTGCTCATAACATTTTGAGGAGGGGAATGAAGGCAGTTTGGTGGCGATTTTGCAGAGTTCCTACGTCTGAGGCAAAAATTCCGCGGCCATTCCTGGATTATATCCTGGGACAGTAATGTCGCCGTTATCTTTAAACTATACGGACAGAACAAGTACGCTTACGTGGGCTGACTCTAGGCTATTGTATGTCTTAATACGAATGTTTTATTACAACCATTCATTAAATACCATTTGCTGATGTTCTTACAAGACCAGAAATACTAATTTATTGTTACAGAAATCCCTTTATTTATTTATTTTTGGCAAATAGCCTTACCTTACGGTAGGAATGCTAGGGAAATAAATAAATTAATCAATAAACATACTGCGAAATGACTTTTGTGATTTCATAATTTTGAGCAATGCATAGGATACTGTAAATAGATCTTTAAGACTTAAAGTACCTTTAAGACCTTTTTTTTTATTAAAGTACTGCATAAAATAACTGTAGTTTCAATTGTTTATAATTTTCAACAAGTTCACGAATTTCACACTGCACTATTAGATCCCGAAGACTATACTAAATAGTACTTCTCTACTTCCAATAGAACATAATTATTTAAAAAAATATTTTATAACTATTTGTATTTATAGCTCACAGCAAGTAAGGCAGGCCTACGATTTCTCTAATATTTGTATGATGTGACCCTGCAGTAACCTCATATCTTATTTATATCGTACTGAATCGATTTTAGTGAGTTTGATGTTAAACTGAAATCGATGAAATTTAATTCGCCGCGGAACGCATCTCTCACGTAAAGGAGTGGCCTTATTATAGGCCTACTAGTGAAATGCGCTCAGATATAATAATAATTCTACATAATTCTACGAAACACTGTTATACCGCTGGTTTCATAATACGAGAAAAATGATGATAATTACATTACTTAACTGAAAAAAAAAGATTTCTCGTCAAGGGCTGAAAAATCGATGGTATAAAAAAGTATAGACAGCAGAAGCTCCTAATGGACGAGGCGATACAGACCCGACTTAATGGCGCAAAGCTAGATAGCAGTTCGAAATGTAATCCGAAATTCGTTTTAGTGTCGCGCCACCGTCCATTTTACGACGGATTAACCCTGAGCTTTTTGTTTTCCTAAAGCCCGATTCTCTATGGGACCCGACCGTCTAAGCCAATATTTAGAGTCACGCGCGTCACGAACTGCATTTAGCCATATCGATCGAGTTTTACTGTACGGACGTTTCAAGGACAACAACGATTCATCGACCGTAATGTAATTAGTGTGTGTGACAAATTACATCGGCCGTATTGAGACGTATTGGCTTTCGCCTTACCAATGTTCGTTCGTTGCTGGCCTCAGCGCACACCCGTGTTTATGTAACTTAGAATCTACTTTGTTCCCCCTGAATAAAAAGACATACTGCCAAGCTTAACATGTGTTCGTTACCCTATAATTCAAAAACGTTCATACGACAATGTTTTCATTTAGCCGGACGACCGGCCCTGAAACCTATAAAGCGCGCGCCCCCCCCCACACACACACACACGCACACAAGATTAGGCCTACATTAAAATAAATATAACGTATAATATTTACTTTACTGAAATTTATTTTATTCTTAAAATATTAAAAAATTCTGTTCAATAACAGTCAAAAGTAGTCATAACATGTTTTTTTTTATTTTAAGAAGAAATCTGAACAATTTTTCTGTATCTATAGGCCTACGTTATTGCCCCTCCCCAGTATTTTATTTTTTATTTAATCGAATTCGATTGTATCAAAATGGTGAAGGTCTTTTACAAACAGTAGCTGCTTTTAAATGATATAACCATGTACGACAGTATCTAATTATCAAGTACCTAATATCAGAAATAGTATACTAAGTCATAAATTTATGGATTCAGTAAATTATGTAGGCTACATCTATTATTAAGTTGCAGATAAAATCTTTAATATTTAATATTATCTGCCAATATGATATGATTCGGGATTATCCAGTGAGCTCAAACGTATGATACTGGTCTTTGTTTTTTCGCCAGCATCTCTACTTACTATCCTTTTTTTCAGAATCTTCTCCACTGTGTTGGAGCGTTGGAGTTTAGTATCTTCTCCCAAATATCTGCCCCCAAAAGGTCTCCGATTTCGGCCCTGCTGAAGACTAATAAGTGACGACGATGACACATAGCTTATCACAAATCATGGTTCTCTTGGTTTTCTAGCTGCCTGGTTGCGTCTTACAGTATACTACTATGTTCACTGCTACGAGTAGTGTCTGAATTGCGTACACGCATGTGGGTTTGTATCAGCAATGTTAAACAAAGTGGAAGACAACTTCCAGATTTACAATACACGAAAATTACACGTACATGATCGCGGTGCAAGCACACATCTGCCGTTTAATTACTACCTCATGCCCGGTCACGTACGAGCGCTACGCCGTTCATGAGCGGCAGAAATAAATTACAGGTAGACAACAAAATTAGGCAGCTGGGAGGAGAAGACTAATGCCGTTTATGCGGTCTGAAACTGCAACTGCTGGCAGGAATAACTAATCCATAATTAGTTTCAAGTCCCTGACATATCACCGGACAGTGCAGTGGGATAATACTTACAGACAGTATAAGTAGAATTACAAAGGAAGTAACATTAGGCCTATATTTTCACAATACTTACTTAAACCCGCATGCCGCAGCTTCAGTTACTGAGACACCGGGAAGTAGTAACTTCAAGAATTCACTAAAGTCCAGTAGGTAACAGGAATGTCGGGTGTGAGTATTTTTGAAGAAATATAAAGGCTCAAAAATCGTATGTGCGGAATTTGGTGACAATTTCTTTTTAACAATGTCTACGTTCAAAGCCTCAAACACTTGGATTTCCCTGACAGAAAAAAATTAAAGACTAGCAGTCACTGGCTTTAGCAGCATCAGACTTTGAGAAAAGCACCGAAACAGACATTGTAGACCTAGGTAGATAATGGAAACACCTTAGGAATACAAATATTTACGCAGGTCCTGACGAAAGGTTATATCTTTTGGAGCGAAGTGAAAACACAAAACCGGGTATTATATTGAAGCGTTTCCTACTTTGAGTATTTCTATGGCTATATATTTACTTTACCATAGAGTAATGGCTGTGTTGAGTGGAGGTTTAGTATCATTAACTTTAATAAACACAATCCTAAACAAATTAGATACTGAAACACTGTCTGGTCTATTACACATAAGAAGTGTTGTAAAGAAACAATATATATCTTGTTTTGAATTCATTGTAAATGGTGCAATGATGAACAAACATAAGAAATGCATGTATATAGGGGCCCTACACGTACATACTTGTGCGTTTGACTTGTTTGCACATACATGCTGTTCATACATAAAAAGCCACTACACCTTGCAGCATTATCAAAGACTTGTATGAACGGACAAGTTTGTACAAAAATTACTGAGTGTGTGGGGCTGTAACATGTTTTTGAAATACTCAACCAAGACAGTCATACATGTAATGCCCCCAAACGTTCGAACAAAATTACTCTTATTTGTTGTTAACAATGTCTGTACAAACACATCTTACAGTGTAGGCTACACACATGTTTGTCATACAAGTGTGAGTGCGTTGAATGTTGGTGCATACAAGTCAAAGCCCTACACTGTCATACCCAGGTCCCAGTTTTGTGCTACATGTTAACCATGTCACACAGAAAAGCTGCTGCTGCAGCAATAATAATAATAGGCCTACATCATTTTAACAAAAAAATAAACGCTGTTTGTGGTGTAAAGAGTGTTTTAAAAAACGGTACAGTCAGTCGCATATTAACTTATTAAATGAATTAAGAACGTCTTCACAAAACGATCTAAAAACGTTTTTGCGCTTGGACGAAATACATTTTAAAATTTCATTAGAAAAATTTAAACCAATTAAGCTTCGTTTCTCATATTTCTGTTGCTATATTCTTTAGCTTTTATCTTCCATAAACAAGGATAGCTTCTGAAGAGTTCGGTAAATTCTTGTATGAACGTTTTCGAATAATTTGGCATGTCACACATGATATCTGATTTAAAACAATAGTGTGGTACCGCAGACTACCCGTAAACACTTCAGCATTCACACTGACATGTTGAACAAAAATCAAACTCTGCCAGACAACCACAGACATGTATGTGCATGCATGTTTGTGGCAGTGTGGAATTTTTATGCCAACGTGGGGAAATTTTGATTAACTATGTGGGGAAAAGAGGTTTGATTGATCTGGCAACACTGCTAGTAATTCTACCAACACTTTGGTCAGTAGTCAGTTAGGTGCAACTGTTATACTGGAGGTTAACTCAGGAGAGGACAGGATTACACAAAACGATCTAACCGCATTAACTGGGGCTCGAACCTGATCCCACGCAGTCCAGTGCGACAGCCGTAGCGATTATACGGTTTTCACTACGTCGTCTTGCCATCGACAATAAAGATCGGAGATTTCGCTAACACGGCTGTTTAAAGTCTTCATGACGCCACGTTAAAATAACACATTCGCGCCAACAAGATAACGATTTACTACATTGTTTCGAAAAATAACTAGCGCTGAGCGGTAACCTTCTCTCTCTACAACTTGCAACGGAAACATTGCTCCCCACGCAGAACTTCCGCCGAGTGTCTGAATGGCGCAGCATACGCGCTTAACGGCACGTAAACCAAATTAAATGACACTACTGTACTTCTGCATCTCATCTCTCCCTCCATCACGCTCTCTCTCTCTCTCCCACAAATACTTTCATTCTCAACACGTGCACACACACAATAAACAGAGTATCGTCACACAGAGAGTTTCATTTTCCCTTTCTTTGTTAAAATACACAAAGCTACAGTCACAAACGTAAATTCGAATCCAATTTAATAATTAATAAAAACGTTTGTGTTGTCTGACGATTTAAATCTTAATTAATTACTTGAAAACCATAATGCGAATTACTTTCATTTTGCTTAAAATTCGTTATGTACTCAAATGCGGAAAACAGGGGATAAGTGCTCGAGTTCGGTTGCTTTTATTTACAACCAGTATCAAACGAACAGTGACGTCTTTTGACCGCTTAACTGCTAAGCCTGCATAAAGGTGACCCGTGCTTCACCTCGAACTCAACGTCAACTATGCTGTTTGATGCCGCGCTCTGTGTTAAAAGCCGTAAAATTAAATTCCAAAGTACAGTAAAATTCACAACGATTTCACGGTCAGTGAGCTGAAGTGAGCGTTCTGAACTCTACGCTTCACCGCTACCTTCACAACATTGACAGTTTTGAAATATTGACACCTTCCGGTTACAAATATTTTGAAGTGTAACTTTTATTTCGAATTTTAAATATAATAAATTGGTATGCCATATTCTACAATCTTATAATAGTTCATTCACAGTTGCGTATGTCTTACATTCTTCTTTCTTTAGTTTTGTTTGCCATCACGCATTGCAAAACGACCTTTTCAAAAATTTCTAGGAGAGAAATTTGTATGTTTTAATTTGAGCAGGATCTAAGGGAAAGCAAAAAAGGGCAGTACCCGGGCGGCAGGTCATTGAAGGTAAAAAATATGTATGTACTGAATCTATTAAAACACTTCTAGTTTTTCGGTAACAAACACGTGCCTACATTTTCACAGTATTTATAAATTTACTGCAAATGCGCACTGTAAACATTCATGTATTGTAGGACCCTGAAATAAACAATTCATGAATAATTGTTTAACAATAACAATCAGACCCTGAAATGTGGGCTGCAGATTTAACTATCAATTAACTATTCACGAAATTTTAGTGCACAAAATTAGGTGAGTTGACCTACAGCGATTCTAGTTTTTAGGTTTTACGAACAAAACCTAAGAAATCAACGCTCTTGATCGACAGAAGTTAATTCAGGCATCGGGGCATGGAGGTTTGGAGGAAGTTTTACATTTTTGTGAATAAAACCACAATAAAAGAAAAGGCCCTCATTATTTTATAATTATTTTGTTACCGAGAAGGTTAGTGTTGAAACATTAAGATTACAATAATATATATCTAAATTTTAACAATGTCATGAAATAATAAATATTACACCTTACTTTACACCATGAATAAAATACAAGTGACATAAATGTCCTTCCATTTTCTACAGATTGTGATAGAGTTAACATTTAAATGTTAAGTACGAATTAAAGTTAAATATTTACTATGAATCTTTAAAAACCGCCGCCTTAGTGGGTATGTGTCTAGAAAATCTGAAGCAAACGGAATTTAAACAGTCTGTTCGTTTTGTCCCAGATATTAATTAAAGATATTCATAAAATGGGTACTGCACGCCCTTTGGAAAACAAATATTTCAAAATCGCGATACAATATGCGCAAATGTGTATTTGGACGCACATTTTTTTGAAGTTGTCATAGAAATCATTTCAATGGTCGAGGCTACGAATGGTTTGTAAACGGTGACGCCGGAATTCATACCCTAATCCGACTTGTATGAGGTTCGGTTGTAGGTTTACTAATAAGTGAGGAAAAGTTATAGGATTATAAATTTTTTAGCGGTAATAAAGCACTAAATTAAAAAAAACCATTAAAATGATCAAATACGCATCGAAAGACGTGTATAACAACAGACACACCTGTGTAAGATTTCAGTAGCAAGTAAAACACTGTTTACTACAGAAAGTTTTTTATGTGGCTGAGGTATAAATTATACCGCACTATAAATACCGGGAAGCGAGCTGGATCCAGTGCATCCATTCTAAGTCTCTTTTCTAGTCTCTAAAATGACACAGGCCTAACCGCAATTGGATCGTACTTGTAGACCTAATTGTTCTAATCATTTGATTCAACCTACGGAACTTAATTTTTACCGACACATTATTTAAAAATTTTTTTACATTTCCTATTTTCTTTATCCCTTGGGGGAGGGGGGTAACCTCAAAACTCCCTCTCGCTGCGCCACTGCAAGGCAGAAGGTTAACAGATGGGTTCCTGTAACATCTACATAACCCTGCCACCCAATAACATCTACTGACAGATGAAACCAATTTAAGTAAATTGAAATTAGTAAAAAAACTATGTTAGTTGCAACACGACTCAAGACGAACTGATGAACTTACCTATTCTATCGCCTGACTGAAGAAGTTACTTTAACAATTATGAAGACGCCATCGACTGGTTTGCTGAAACGAAAGCAAGAAAAGTTATTTTATTTTGTAGAACACGTGGACATAATACTTGGCCGTAAATAAAACTTGTTTAGTAGCAGCAACGATTGTACTTTATTTAATTAGCCAGTCATATAGTCATAAACTTGTTAGCCATTTTTAACTGACTAGGGTGACGGAAAAAAATAATATCAATTTGGAAGAGCTGCCCATCGCCGAACAAAATCACTAGATTCACTGCTGGCTGCAACGATCAGTTACTTTCTTTGTCATCGAAAACACAAACATTGCAAGTGGGTTTTTAAACTGCCCCATTCATATACGCTTCTTTTCGCGATGTAATGCACGGTGTATTCGTCAGTGGCGTAGCCAACTGGGGGGTAAAACTCCCCCCATCTCGGTTTAGTTGTCAACGGGGTGTTATAAGACAAATCTGCAGAAAGGGCCGCCGCTACCATATTTGCGAAATTGCACCGCACACGGGCGGCCGTAGACTGCCAAATTCATCAGCAGATATTGCAAAATAAATTAAAGCAATTAATACCGACTAGGTCTAGGTATATGATATTAACGTTTATTGAGTTGTTATTGATATTTGTTTTGTTAGCATTACCGCAGTGTACTGGCATCAGCCTTTGTTTTGACTGCCAAGAAAGCGTATAGGTATTGTTGCGCGACATTTATATCTGAGTTATAACTGCGGTCTCTTAGTGGTTTTGTAGACATGCGCGTGCATGTCGACGCTGGCAAACCATAAAGTACCTACTCGATAAGATAATAAATTATTTATGTTTTGTTTTGACGAACGGGCGCCTTTAGGACTATCAACTTGTATTCAAAACCAGGGGTGCCCATCCCCCCCAAAAGTCTCAGCACCTCCCCACTGCCCGCCGGTCTACAAGCTTAGCACACGCACACATTTTTACATTCACGATTTATTATTCACGTACACTCTGACTCATTGACAGGATGTTGCTGCAGGCTGTCAGGGTCAGTTTTCCAAACACTTCTACGAGCACATCTTCCACCTATATCATGTAAGTACTCACCTAAATAAGTTTTTGAAAAATATATTTATTTTTGTCAACTTTACTACTTATGTCTGTATCAATTTTTAATTAAAATAATATTAAATAGTGTGGAAAAGCCGGGACATGAAAAGTATATTCAGGAGGGCGGCAAAGGTAAAACTGCAAGCACCCTAGCGGCGGCCCTGTCTACAGAGGCAATAGGCCTGCCAGCTAGTTAGCAGTCTTGATGGAGCATGTAGCCTGCAGAACGCTATACCACCTTGCTTAGTAGTCAATTCTCTGCTACCATCAACGCTTCTATCATCGATTATTGTCAACAACTTTCCATAAAAAAATCGTGGTCAATATAGGCCTACTTCTCTCATGGAAAACTACTGGCTAGCTAATGTATTACGCAGAACCTTAATTATATACGAAAAATATAAGAAACAAAACACAGAATATAGTAATGTTACACATCCAGTAACGTACTCAAACGACCCGATACGAGACCACAAACCGCTTACCAATTCTATACACCAGTGGCGGCTGGTGGTTCCAAATTTGGGTGGTTGCAGTAGTCGGTTGAATGCAGGGGGGAGGTAAGGTTAAAAGAACACATTAAATACGAGGCAGACCTACTAACTACGTATGTGCATCATACATAGTGCTGTCGTATGGAAAAAAATTAAAAAGTTACTGTTTTCCAATTGTTCGAGCAGCTAATTTGTGGGAAATTCCAAGTAAGTTGTGTCGAGACAGTTCATCTAAAAACCATGATGCAAGCGACTGAGCATCATGATTCGGAGGAGAAATGAAACCCCAGAATCTTTCAACCTGTTTATCTTTTATTATATAACGATACACTATGACCACTTGAAAAACATTAGGAACTTCAGTGGTCTTATCAGCAATTACAACCAAATAATCCGCTTCTTGTATCTTACTCGTTATTTCTTCATGGCATATTTCTAACATTATATTTAAAAGTTCACTTTGAATGGTTTTTGAAGTGCCCTTAAATACAGTTGCTTCCTCTAAATGATTTTCATTGCTGTACTCAGAACTGAAACCAATTAAGCCTCGAAATACACCAGGATCTGATGACGATTCAGTCTCACCATGACCCCGCAAAGCTAATTCAAAAGCTCCACAGAAGCGGATACAGTTTATTATTATATTTAAGACGTACCGATTATTGCGTACTCTTTTGTTGTGTAAAACAATATTTCGTCTATAGTCACTGTCTAGCTGCTATGCTATACGTACCAAAAAGAGAAAACTGAAAAGCATTCGTTATAATGTACACTTGACGCCTGGTGATTTCTTATTTTTTCGGCTAGATGATTATCTTTCATTCCGAATTTTATCCAAGGGTCCTCCCCTCCAAACAATAAACGTGGAAAACAAAATGAAGAATTTCTTTCGTCACAACCACATAACCAGTCATTATTTTCATAATATTCTAGTTTAAATAATCGATTAAATTGTCGACCGCCTGATTTTACAATTTGATTTATTGTTAAGGGAGGCATTGGCACCCTAGTCTATCGATTCTTAACGCTATTCATTTTAAACTAAAAAAAAAACACGTTGTTTAAAAGCACGTAGAATCAGTAACTCCGAAAAGCACAAACACAAAAACACACAGCAGCACTAAACAAAAAGAAAAAATAATACTTAATACAGTTTAATTAATAAAAAGTCCATTGCCACTTTATTATCACAATTGAAGTTATACAAAATTATTACTACAATTTTATAAATTCAACTATTGGGTAACGTTTACCTTGAAGCAACTTACAAATCAAGAAGGCTGTGCAGACTTCATGACACAACTAAGGATGAGCTACAACGCTACTAGTGGAGCGTTGCAGAAGCTTTGCAACCGCCTAGGGAACATAGGGCAATTGTGAAAAGTAACGCACGTTCTCCCATATGTTTGTGTAGTAAGCTCTGCCATTTACTCTTCAAGTTGCAAGCGGGCTACAACCACCAGTCTGCGCGTCACATATGAATAGTACGTGAACATTGCCGCATAGAATATAATACACTCTCCGTTGAAATTTATGACACTCTTAACTGCTTAATGTTTTCGTACATTATTTTACAGTTTAGTTATTCTATTTTGGTGGTTGTGCAACGCTGCAACCACAACACCAGCTGCCACTGCTATACAGGTTATTTAACACTAACAAACACGTATAATTTTATTTTATAACATTTCAATATTCATTACTGGTTTATATCAGTGTATTGCGTGCCTTATCAGTTTAGTAGCACATACGTTTAACACTTGGCTACAAACGAGTCAATGTTTTGTTATTAAACTATTCAAACACTCAGTATTTATGTACTGATATCCCGTTGTTTTACTGAATTTATAATTTAAGCCTACTTGAGCTCGCTCATAGTTGAATCACAACCTAAGTTCGCAGACGATTGAAGGTTTTTTGCACTCCCAAAATACATACATTCTTTCAGTTCAGCAACGTACTAGGCCAAATGATCAGTTGCTTCTGGTCGCTTATATAGCCGTCTGTTCGTATATGCACGAACGTTGCTTATTACAGGGAGTCATTATTTCCGTGCCTACGTCTTTCCATTACTCTCTTTATGTAACAAGATAAATGTACACTTGCTGTTTGTCAAATGGTGTCTCAAACAAAAATATACAAACAACTTTAACAGAAATAGTTATTGTCCGGACCAATAATCAAAAACAAAAAAAGTAAATCCAATAATATCTATTTAATAGTTGTTGCTACGCAAATAAATAGAAAATGAAAAATTCACTTATTTTACAATTCCTATTGGCCGGTTGCAAAAGTTTTCGAATTATAGAAAACTGCATGCAATAAATTCTTACATAAGAAAAACAATTCCGAATTTGAATTTTAAATCATTCCTTCGTGCGTACTACTTACAATATGAAGATTGTACTTAACACATAGGCCTACTATGTGATTATAATTTACTGGAAAAGGTTTGCTATTGTAGTCTAGCCTTCCGGAGTTCAACACTCACTTCTATAACTGTCTGTTTCTTGTACTGGCGGAAAGTGAATTCTGTATAACCAGTGAGTGTTAATCATTCCGGCTGCGCTTATTGTTGCTGTGGGGAATATACCAAAACGTGAGGTCCGTAAATATTCGGAGGTGCACGAAGTGCATGTATACGATATTCCCTTGATCCGTTGATCAGCGGGTTCTCCACTCGATTTCCATTCCATTTACTTTACTTCAGAGTTTCGCATAATCAGTTGTGGAAGTGTACTTTATATTAGCACCTGTATTAGGCATAACGTAGGCATAATGTACAAGTTGCATTCTGCGCCTCTTTTCTGTTTTATGAATATCTTCATTACACAAATATCTTCACTGTGTTCTATGATCCTAGTATGACCAAGTGTCTTCGCCTTGCGCACATCTTGCCCTCTGCTTGGCAGGATACATTCATATTGTAAACTCTGAGTCGCCCAGACTAAAGTTCCTGAAGTTGTTTTTTTTTAATCTTCGACTGTCCTATATTACCAAGACTTTTCTTTTTAATTATAGCAAACCATTTGGAATAAAAAAAGATACATAACAATAAAGACTGTTTAAGGACCTTTACACATTCAGATACCCCTCGTGAGTTAATAAGCACAAAGTTTTTACAGAAAAAGGATTTTCGTTCAGCACACATCGATCGCTGTTAAGTACAATGGACTTTGCTAGTTCTTTTATGAGAGTATTGTCCTAGTTCGTATAATTTAATAAGCGTTTTATTGTAACAAATTACATAATAAAAATTACGACTGAGAACGGTAGGCTAATGCATGCATGATCATGCAGTAGTTTCTTCTTTGTTCTAACTTGATCGTTCTGGTTGAAAAGCGTAAATAAACAAAAATGGATCTCACCCTACACAGAAAAATTTTAATTGGTTCCTCAGCGTTCTATATTATTTAATGGAATCCATCGCAGATTGTTCACTCTAGCCATTTTTAAACGTAAAAAAAAAATTATTGATCCCCATCGTCGACGCGGTCGTCGTCATTTTTCCGTTTAGGTCATCCGGACTTGTTCTGCTTCAGTAACATCTTCCATGGCTTGTAGCGGCGTATCACTTTCATCCATCCTGTTCAGGTGTTTTCCGAATTCGCCTTGCATCTCTGTATTATCTCTTTTAGCCGATCCACATTAAACTCGTCCCGTATAGTCCGTGGATTATCAGAGTGCGTACTGCAAGAAAAATTCAGCAACAGAAGGACAGATGCAAGGACGCCTCGTCGAATGTCTGAAAAAGGATGAGGGCGAGTCTCTAGCGCCCTGAAACCAATGTCTCTAGGCTACTAACTGTAACCTCCTATAAAAGTGTCCCTACACGTACAGGTTCAGCACCTATTCTAAAATGAGCTAGTAAAACGTTCCTGTAAAATAATTCTCACTAGAGACTCGCTCTCCCCTCTCTCAAGAAAAAGAAGATAATATGACTGTCACCATGTTCACAGGAATTCGGGAATCTGCTGAATCCAGGCATCTTAATTAGTTGTGACGCATTAGCTGAGGGGGTTTTGTGGGCGAGGAGTTGAAATCCCCCAGAGGGGTAAAGAAAAAAATGTTAACAATTATGCCCTTCGAGTAAATATTTCAAGTTTGTTCGTGGTTAAGGGATGGTTCAAATTTTCATCCTACTGTGCGAGGTTATGTCCTCTTAAAGAGTAGCAAAGTGGTGCCCTTCCAATGTTTATTCAACTCTACCTTATCCAAGTCGATTTACGATATTAATACTGTGGTATTTTACCCCAAAACACAAAGATTTTGTATATTACATAGTTTTATTCTTCGTATTATTTGAATTAGCAGCCATCCTTACTATTTCTTTTATGAAATTGCTAAACTGCTACAATTTTTGTTCAGACAAAGCTTTTCGTCATCTCTGACATCATCAGGTCTTGAACAAGAGCTGATAATGTCAGAGATGACGAAAAGCTTTGTCTGAACAAAAATTGTAGCAGTTTAGCAATTTCATAAAAGAAATATTACATAGTTGTTTGCTTGCTATTCCATTCTCACACAGATGTGAGTATTTTTTACACGTTTTTCGATTCTTATTTAATAATTTTTTCGTACTTTATTATCATTTCAACACAAGTCAACAATTACAACTTAAACGTGTCCGTTATTTCGTACACATGTAAATCTTATCACAGAACGGAGTTTACAAGCGCTTTGTAACCTCTTCCAGTGAACTGATTTTGTACGCTAACTTCAACAAAACGTGCGACCAACCACATATTTGCGCACTGCAGAGCGCGTCTTTGAAATATTTGTTTTGACCCCCTGTAGTGACCATTTGATTCATTCAGTGACTAAACGAGTGGACCAATACTCCAGATATTTACAGACAAGTACTCAAGTAAAGTGAAGTTTTAAAACATTTGTACAAAACCACTTTCAGCGTGTAAAGAAGATGGGAGAAACCATGGTGTTTTGCCAGATATATGGTATCGTTTATTTTCTTTATATTATAGTCTAAGATGTCGTCATTTGTGTTTAATCACTTTGTGAAATATCTATTAACACAGGCCTAGCCCTTGGTGTTTTCACACTTACTTTCTTGATTACAACAAAATAGGCCTAAGTAGCAAATAAAGAGTTCTTTTTCTGCCATCTTCTTCAGACGCTGAGAGTTAAATACTTAGTTTTTGTAGTTTTATTATTCACAAATATCTACCCCCCCCCCAAAAAAGAACGAAACTCTGGCTGCGTCCCTGCTTTTAAGATTAGAGAGTCTATAGTGAAAAACAAACCATCCTGATAGTTAGTTATACGAGCTGACAACGCGTAACTTTGGAGCGAACTAGGCATCAACGAACAAAACTTTTTGTTTTTTTCTTAAAAAACGTGGTGCCAATAAATTAAAAAAAATCTGTTGGAACAGTTCCCTCCAAAGACAAAAATAAGATCCTGTTGCACTTATGGTGATCAGCGCTATATATGAAAAATATTACAGTAGTTGCATAAATCATCACTTAAGATAATCCAGTATTGTGAACGCAGTGTTTAAAGAGGCAAACGGCTGTCCCATAGGAATAATGACTAAGTTACATACGAGTATATAAATAACGGGAGGCATGCATCGTTAAGGCGATCCCACGCGACATAGCACACATGGAGTAACATCACTGCGATGTATTCAGTCAGACTTACGTAATTACTTGCACTTTTCATTAACAAGAAGCCTGTTTCATCCGGTAACCGAAAGTACCAGTTCTGCAGTTCGGTTTAATATAGAGATAATTCCTTCACACAATTTATGGTTGAGGAGCATACTCCCTCCGCACTTGGAACTTCATTATTCGCTCTCACGACAAAACACCGCTTGCTTCCTGCGTGTGTGCAATTAAAAAACCAAGTGCAACGTAGCCTAGATAAGATAGCGAGGGCGAGCGATGCGACAGAATGCATGCACTCTCGTTTCCCCGCATCCAATTAACGGGGTGGCTCTTATCAAGGGTACACGCATCCCTTTTGTACATGAACAACTCCAACCCCTAGTCACACTGTCACGTATGCTGCTGCGTCCTTTATCTTCATCCCCCGATCCGACCACTCGACGCACCGTATTATGCACGCGTCGCGTCCCCAGCTTCCGCATTGACAATGACACACGGTGCACAGAAATATTCAAAAGAAACTCATACAATCTGACATCACGATTTTTTCCGCACTGATCAATCGACAATCCTTTTTCAAGAAATTACTTGCGACACAGGTTGACACGATATCCTTAGTTCATATTTAATGAAACGAGCGCGCGCAGACAGTAATGAGCAGAGACATGATAGCGGTTTTGTAGCGCAAAACGTTCAAACTCATCGCTTTAAGTGATAACAAATCTCGGCTGATTGCGGAAACTCGTCATCAACAATGTGAAATGAATAACGGAAAATATCCCTAACAGGAAATATGGAGAAAAATACCGAAGCCAGCGCAAGAAAAAGGTGGGAGGGTGTTGTCCCCGAATATGCGAGAAGTGTAAGAATGGCTGTCCTCCGCTACGGCTAGAGAGAGGTGGATAGAGGAGGCCAAAGCCCGATTTCGGCTGGACGAGGATCATCATTAACAATTCCTACAAACCACTGTGGCTGCATGGCCAAAACTTCTTCTAAATTGACTCTCCAAAACGAGATTATGGAAACGAAATTATTACAGTATAACCCACAGTAGTACTACGGCCCTGCCTTCTGTCCTGGACCGTCGATGATTTTCTTTTCTAAGGGAGGGAAAAGAGAATACTGCAGTCTCTGAACTTCAAACAATTCAGTATCACAGTTTACAGCTTACCTTGTTCATAAACTAATTCTCATCTCACAACGTTTTGTTACAGGGCGTATCGTCCTACACATAATCTTATTGTCCTAACCGATATTTTCTGAAGATTCGGGAAAAGTCCGTTTCCGTCAATTTTATTTTACGCTAAAATGAGAATTATTTAAATCTAATAATCTAATTAAAAAAATGTAAGAAATAAAGAAGCGTTTTGTCAGTGTTGTTGCGTTTTGCGCTAATAACATACAAAAAGACGAGCATTCACTTTCCTAGGCTTTCAGTATTAAGCTGGCTGTAAATAATAAAATGTTCGGTGCCGCGCTCGCGAAACTCCTTTTGTATCTTACCACGGTTTAATTGAAACAGTTCCCATTCATCGAAATCGATAGTTCCAAACAACATGCTCCTTTTCTTAATTTAAGATTGGGTTGTTTCTCGTTTTTAGTGATAATTCTGCTGTCCTTTCCAACTAATCAACATGTAGGCCTACTCATAATTCCGTTTTTTTTTTTACTTCTCAAGGCTACTCATGACACCTGTTTCTCTGTAAAGGGCAGTTACCTCAGTTGAATTCGTAATTTTTAACGCACCCCACTGACGCAGTTCAGATGTAAGTGACAAAGATAATCGCGTTTTCGTCAAAATTTATTTCGAAATAACAAAACTTTCCTTATACCAAACGGTGTCGGAGATCCGATATCTTACGAGTCAAACGGCAAGGCGTTTCTGCAGTCATGACTATTGGTTTTCCGAGAAGATTTGTACTGCACTCGAACTGAACAGTAACCAGGAACAAACAAAAAGAAAATGGTAAAATGGTACGTCATTGAGAAAACGATTAACAACAAAACAATGTATTCAAATTCAGCACTGAATTCAGCCACATGAAGATAACAGTAAAGTACTGCTAACTGACATAATCTTGTTGCTAGACTTATACACAAACCCTAAAATGGAAATTTCTCCAAAGCAGTTTGAAAAATTTATAATTCAACTGGCTTTATAGATACAGCAGTGTGTATTACTGAGAAGTAGTTTTCAAGATGTCTCAATATGTCTGGGACAAACCAATTGCTACAGGGCCCACAGCACGTATTTCGGAAATCACATATAATCGCTACAAATATAAGCATCAATACATGGTTGGCTAATAAAATCAGAAAGCTGAACACATACAAAAAATGGTTATTTTACGATCAAAGTCACCAGTCCCCAGACTTCAATTTGTTCCACCGAATTTATAGTCAACGAAAAAACTAACTGATCATTTGCAGAATAACAGTGCTACTTTTTAGAAAATTTAATTCGTAATTGTGGTTATATCAGATTAGAACTGTAAATATTAGAAAAAGAGCTGATTATTTTTTATAAAGAATTTATTTATTTAATTCGAGAATTTATGTATTTTGTGATAAACACAAAAACTATTTAAATTTACGTAAAATATTTTATTCTCTTCAATATCTTAAAAGTACATAATTTGATTTTGTTTTCACAAAAAAGTACTCTTTAAAAATAAAACGTATCTTATTAATCAATAATTAATGTAACAAATCTATTTCAAGTCACGTAAAGGGATTCGATTTCAACTTTTTCTCATAAGAAACCGCACATGGTGTATGATACTTCATATGAAAGCATCTCCTCTTCCCAAAATATTATTAAATACAGCATAATTCCCCAACACTGTCAGTGATTAATCACATGACATTGTGATTAAATGCTAACTGCGAAACATTGTTATAGAGCAATGATTTCCAACTGGCGACGCGCGACCTTATGTTGGAAAAGAAATTTAATAATACTTTATTTACGATAGTAAGTAAGCGAATGATAAATTATTTAAAATGTTTTATTCTTCTTCTTCTCCTCTTCAAGGATTAGGTTATATAAACCTTTTTCGGCACCCATCTCATCCTCGGACGACCCACGTCTCTTCTACCAATGGCATTATAGTTCAGTGCCGCTTTCAATAATCGATTCTCTGTCATCCTTTGCAGATGATCCCACCATTGTCTTTTGTAAATTGCAGTAATTGCATTTATGTCCTTTACTTCGAGTTCTGCTCTGATATCTTCATTCCTTATTCTATCTTCCAATGTATAATTTAAAGTATTTCGAAGAAACTGCATTTCAGCACTCTGAATCTTGCCGCTTTCCTTTTTTGTCATGACCCACGCCTCACTTGCATAAATCAACGTGGGTATTCCAATTGTCTTATAAAATTTAACCTTTGTGCTGTGTCTTGTGTTAGTTATAAGATTTCCATGAACTGTACCACAAATATTCCTAAATTTGTTTTAAAAGTTTAAAAGGATGCACACACACGCGCGCGCGCGCGCGCACACACAACACACACACACACACTGAAACACAAGGAATTTGCTAGAAAAATATGTAACTGTACAGATGGTGGGACAGGGTTTAGGGGGTGGGGAAGGGACATTTATATTATAGCTTGTTGTGTGTGAGCAGGGTGGGGTGAGAGGGGTGAAGGGTTTGTTTTCACATAATTTCTGTCTGTTCCGATCTGACGATGAGCTGTGAAGCTTGAAAGCGCTAATCGGGATAATTTTTATATAGTGGTGTGCAACAGTGATCATTCTGCTAAATTTATTTATCTTCCCTCTTATATCATATTCAGATTCATAGCTTACTGCACAGCCTAGATATTTCAAACGGCTCACTTGTTCTGAAGTGCTGTTGTGTATAACTATCTTAGTCCTCACTGGATATAATCGGATTAAATGGATATAAACTGGATATACCTTTAAAGGCCATGATTTTGGTCTTTCTTACTGAAATTGTCAGTGAGTACTCTCTTACCACTTCTTGTAATTGAAACATAGCTCTTTGCAAATCATGCTCATTTTCTTGAATAAGAACTATGTCATCCGCATATACCAGCGAACCGATACAAATTGATTTCTTAAACTGTGTTAATGTTTTATTAATTATTATTATTTAAAATGTTTCACTGATTCACTAACGAACGTACAGTAGATTTCACTTTATCTGTTTACTGGAGTCTATATTTCCTTTAGTCCAGAGTCCAGTACCAGACCCCCCCTCCCCCAGAGGGTCGAAAATAGTTGATGAATTTGGTTAATGTCTTAATTTTTATAGACTATTTATTACTTTTTCAGCTGTATACGCTAATACAGTAATAAATCTTTTTTAAATATAGGCTACAAACAGGATTATTATACAACATTTCCATATACGTTTGAAATATAAAATATACGAAAATCAATCCAGTCAATAAGAAACAATGTTTCAATAACGCGTGTTTTTATTATGTTACTGTACGCGTACTACCTACCGTTTACTTTAACGTGATTGATATCTGGATGTTATCACACGTTTTCAACCACTTTAAAAATAGTAGACTAATATTGATAAGTCTTTACTTGAGTGTTCTTTTGTATGAAGCCGACTCGACCCCCCCCCCCCCAATACCAATTTCTAGATACGCCACTGCTCTAGACCACTTTTATTTTCGTCTTACTACAACACCCAGTCTATTTTCTTCCATCCCTCAGCTAGACAAAACAGACAATACATATACTATATTTAATATGTTTCTTATATCTTCATTATTATACTGACATGATAAAATATGTCCCGTTAAAGAAATCTAGTAAGGAAATGTCAAATGTGTAAATTACCTCCTTTTACTTATTTACAATGAAGAACTACTTTTTTTTATTTTTTTAGTTGCCGAAAATTGATCGCTAATGGTGCCTATAAATTCCTGAGATTTGAAGTCCTCAGGAGCTTTTAAGTTGGAAACCGATGACTTGTTCTTTTATATCGTACATACACATGCAGACAAAACAAAGGCAATTAACAGGTACATAGAGACAGATCACTGCCAAACAACAGTCAGAAGAAACAAATGACACAACATTTATCTGTAATAAAAACTGTTTTGTATTTTTGGACCAAATACAAACCCTCATATTACATTCAGACAAAATATAAAATAAAAATGATTTGATTACCAATGAAAATAAACCTGAGAATACAAAAATCTATTTCAAGTGAATGGCCTGAAATATTCTAAAAGATTTTACTCATTTTTTTCAGCTACAAAATAAATACCCGTAAGAAAATGTTTAATACAGCAAATAATACATATTTATAATATTCCATAAGAGAATGGCACATAACGACTTTATTAATTTATTATTTAATTTCTTTAATACTAATTTCGGTAATAGTTCCGAGAGTGACTAGTTGTGCTCTGGCAGCAACAAAACTTGCAAAAACCGTCTTATTTTGTGTTTATACGTAAACTACAGGTCAAAACTATCTGTGGACGCGAAAAATTCGCAACAAATTTTTTGCGAAAAATTTGCAACAAAAAAAATTATCGGATCCAAATAACGTAAAACACGGGTTTTTCATTTTCTAAGTGGAATTCACGTCTAATTTAGCTGCGTTCGCAGTAAATAAGGTAGTTTTTTGACGTAAATAATTTAAACATGACTAAATATAATTATTTCACTACGACTCGGAACACAAAATTTTTATGGGTAAAAACGTAAAAGTTTTACCTTATAACCTGAACCGGTTTTCACTTTTAAAAAGCTTCTTCAGAGGTTGCCGCTGGTAGCACTGTCCGACTTGCTGTTGGCGACGGAATCGATTTTCGAAAGATCGATGTTGTGTGTGTGAGGTGTGATATGTTCGAATAATGCGTGTGATTTGAATTGTGTCTGTTCGTTTACGCTGTCGTTTTTATTGAAGTGAAACTTCTTTATCGACGTATGAGAGAAATTTTATAGCAATGTAAAAAAAAATCGTCACGATTTTCGGTTACGCGCCATGTTGTTTTTTTTTATCAAAGTTCAGTATAGTGACGTAAAGAATAATATATTAGTTTGAAAGTGATAAAATAAAAAGACTTATTATTTGTTATGTGAGAGCAAATGAGAGTTTTCATAAAAATTCAAGTAAACGTCGGCCAATAGACGAGAGAGAGGTGAACCCATGGCCAATCCATCATCCTCAATGAAAAATTAGTTATTGAAAGCAAAGTAATTCAAATTCAAGTGAATTTATAGTAAAAGTGAGAGTGATTATATATTTCGTTTGATAAATCCAACACGTGAGCGTGATTTTAATATTTATTTGAGGTTAACCTCACTTTTTGATTGTACGTATCAGTAAATGTATATAAATCTATTAAAATTAGCAAGTATTAATAAATATGACTGTAAATCTAGTAAACATTATTAATTCTAAAAACAATAAAAAAAACAAATTAAATAATAATTTAAAAATAAAACAAAACACAATTAGAAAATAAAAATATGTATATGTACATCTTTTTTAATTATTCGTTTTTAATGATTTATTTATTCATTTTGAATTCTATAAAATCATTGCATGTCTACAAGATTAACTGTCATCATATAATTGTATTACTTTGAATAGATAATTCCAATTATTTACTCATAACTTGTGTAATTGAGTAAGTTATTTTTCTTAAGCTTTATCTACCCAATTTCTGTGAAGTTGTAAATAGTAGAAAAATGATATGTCATAAAGAAGTTTCACTTCTTACCTGTGTACTCTGGTACACACACATACTTTTTTTTTTCGTGTCTGTATATTTCCAATTGTTCTAGAGTGTCTAGTTTTCGGCCTTTTGTGTGTACGTGTAGAATGTTCATGTTATTGTCGATGTTTTTGTATGTGTGGTTTGCAAAGGTGGATTCTGTAGTGGAGTGGAGTGCCTTTCTGAGTTCAATGTATCTATCTCTGTTTGAAGCTACGTCCTGTCTGGCCTATGTAGAATTTGTTGCAATCTGAGCAATTTAGTTTGTAAACACCAGGTAGATCGAATTTGTTTTGTGCTTTGTTGTGTCATTTGTTTCTTCTGACTGTTGTTTGGCAGTGATCTGTCTCTGTGTACTTGATAGTTGTCTTTGTTTGTCTGCATTTATATGTACGATATAAAAGAACGAGCCAGTTTTGTGGCTGACGCGTTACGATAAAAGAACGAAACACAAAAACCACGGTTTTTGTAAGTTTTGTGGCTGCCAGAGCACAGGTAGTCACTAGAAACTATAACCCTAATTTCTATTATTTTGTCTATATTAGTTTAAGATTTTTGGATACTTATGCAAATATCAGTGACTGTTTCTTTTTTATATATCCAAAACAAGTATATGTGTTTACTGGCACTTTTTAGAAACACTGAAAACCATACAAAATGCTTTCGCTGTCAATAAGTTTCTTTTCTTAATCAGGTTAGACAAGTTTCAATACTGGTACTTCGCCTGATCAGTTGTTATTCAACTAAAGAGGCAGGTTCCCACTTTTAATTTGACTATTTGGCATTTGTCTGTGTGTCTTCTCTATCCATTAATTTTAGGTGTATTTACATGTAATGATCCACATGTAGTATTTACTCCAAAAATGTTTAACATTGGTGACACTATAGGGCAAAAATTGAAATCACTATTTAAGAAAACTGTACTAGTCTACGGGGCATCAAATAGTGAGGACTTTTATTCAAAATCCCTGGTATCTTTAATAATTTTACAAAATTAATATATCAGAATGACCCCTGCAAATTTTGGACTGCTTTCGAAAAATTCGTAAGCTATGTTTGCAAAGAAAACTTTACACTGTTATTAGTTCTGTATATTTATGAAAATCTCAGACCTTGGCTTATAGGCATTTATGGAAAAAATACATAAACTTAAAAACAAGGACTAGATTAATTGTCACTTGGAATTAAGGTAATAAATTTAAATAAAACAAAATTTAGTGTTTATTGTATAGTTGTCTGCTTTACAGTTATTATTTTACTAAAAAATAGTAATCAGGGATTTTTTCTGATAACTGAAACATTATCAAAAATTGAAATTTATCTAATAAAGAAAATGTATTTCGTTCAAAATAGTGAGGAAGTTATGTAGCTCAGGGAGCTCACTAGTTCTATACTAAACACTGTTGGATCCACATAGCTATTAATATTCATATTTTTAAAAATGTGTTCGTGTTCAGGCAGATTATCTATTTTTATTTTAAGAGAAACAGGTTTGTTATGCATGACAGAGTAGACTGAACCTAGGCATTGTACGAGGAAAGCGGTAAAAATTCTGACTCGGTTTATAAAACAAATTATGAAATACTGAAATATAAACTTCTGTATTTTTTATTGTCAGAATTATTTTCAGAAATCACACAGAAGATGAGAATCTCATGTATGTGTGTTTTAAACTTCACTGTTATACACTTCTTTCACGATTCTCTTTATTTATGTATTCCTATTCAATGATTGTACTATACATAATATTGTACACACACTGTAGTCACTTTACGTTTACTATACCAGCTAGCCTGAGTTCATGAATTTGTATCGTTTTTTCTTGACAATCTTGTTTTAAGTGCTTTTATTGCTTACAAAAAAAAAGTTGTTCAAACATCATAATTTTTTAGAAATTAAAAAATTGTTTTACTCCTTTCAGATATAAAAAATTAACGTTTTTTTAAAATTTGCACAATAAAAATTTTTGTCCTCCGGGCCGGATTTGAACCAGCGACCTATGGATCTCTGCTTCATGTATACCACTACAGTCCACCGCTCTACCAACTGAGCTACCAGAGGATACTAATCAGCATCTACAAACGAATACTTCACGTTATCGCATCTCCGAAATAAATATATTGTAATGTTAAACATTTTAAATCATATTTAAAACTGAAACTTTCGTACTGAAAACTAAAATCAACGTGCATGGTAAACTTTATCAAAATTTATTTAAATTTTTTATGTAGGAATAAGGGTGTTTGTAAGTTTTATTAACTTCTCGCATTGTAAGGTGTTAATAAATTTTTAAATTTCATTATACACAAATGAATGACGAAAACTGACAGTTCCAGTGATTAAAAAATTAGTTAATTATAAGACATTATGTCATAATAATGCACATTTAAATCACACAAATGAAATCAGTGTCGTACTATGACCATATTAAGTTAAAAACTAACAAAAATAATTAAAATCACAATTAAATTTACATAACAATGCCGAAACTCAGCGGTTTTGAAAACTCGAGCACATGTACGTGTACTTACGTTTTAGAACCGTAAAACAGCTATTTTCAGCATACTAATCAAGAAACGTACACTTATAAACAGATCGACCGAGAGCTTGATACAATGACGACCACTCAGACCCAGCGTTACTGTATTTTGAACATATGATAAAGCAACTTGAGGGCGGAGTCAGCCCATTTGCCCAAATCAAGATTGGCGTGGGTCAATACAATGCTTGTAACAAGTCATATGCCATCTATACGCTAATGTATAAACTATGTTTCGTCACTGTGAATATTTTTTATTTGGAGGCTAGACAAAATTCGCTGAACTATCACGAACCACATTTTTAATAAGGCAAAAACTTTTTGAAGTTAATATACACACAAAAACTGATACATAATTTTATTCTGTTTGCTTTAAAATATTATCAATATTTCTGAAGCAAAATACTGATTATGAACATCGGTTACATAAATACAAGTTAACTTTTGTAAATGTTCAACTTTTATTTATTCAAGTTTTTCTGAGTTTATTCATGCTTATGTTTATATAAATATTTGTGTCTGTGTTCAAATTTGTTTCTCATTTTGTATTTAAAATATATTATTTTGAATACTTATTATTTTGTATACACCTTTTGTATAATTACCAAGCTCACACACTGTTTTGAGCTAAACAGATTTATTATTAGGTAGCCTATATTTCAGAAATTGACAAAAAGCCGAATTAATCTGCTAAATTTGTATTAAAATAACAATTTTAAAGCTGACAATCGCACATTAAACATTAAAAATTCCTAACTACTGTGTTAATTATTTAAATTCTTGAATTTCGTTGTCCATGACGTGTCCGTTACTTAACTAAATATTACTATAATGTTGTTCCGAGTCGTCAATATTATAGTGATATTTAGTTAATTATTTAATCTGGAATTGCTTTTATCACAAATAATTACGTTTATATAAATATGTTTCCACAGGTATCTCATTTCTCACAAATGTACATAAATGATAACATTATTTAGTTTTATAACATACCATAGCTTACAAACTTTTTATAAAATTTGTAATTTTTACAAAATTCCTCATCACTTGACTTTTATCATTTTTATAGTTCTCAGCACCTTGAATTCCATTTTTGGCTCATGGTGCCCAAAAATTTGAAAACTTTTCAGGGTAATTTACATTCAGATTTGGGTCAAAATACCCTTTTGTCTGTCATTCAGCTGGATTTTACAAGTTTTTCAAAATTTGATCCCTTTTTTGGGCCCTGCTGTCCTAAAATTTTATAATTTCCAAAACTGAACAGTATATTCACATTAAAAAAAATTCTTTAAGTTGATATATCACATGAAATTTTGACCTTCATATTTTGCTTCCTACCCCTTATTTTTGGAGTGATCAATCTCAAACCCAAGGGATCTGTAGAATGAAAGTATTGACATGCATGCCAAGTTTTATGAGAATTGGTAGATGCATTTGTGTACCCTAATACCCTAAACAGATAGACAGGTAGAGAGACAGACACGCCAAATGGTGGAGTTAAAACTGACACCTGGTTTCGCTCGTTCAATAATAATAATAATAATAATAATAAGTAATGCTGTTACTAATTAAGGAACACAAATTTAAAAATAAAATTTTATATTCTTCCTTGCTCAGGCTTGGATCTAGAAATTTTGGGCCTCTTGCAAAAACTCGACAAAATCTCTTTAAAAAAGAGTGTATGTGTGTGTGTGTGTGTGCGTGTGCGCACACATTGTAGGCACTCCTGTGTGTATTCATTTAATCATTAAATGTTAAACATAATATATACCAATATTCAACTTATGGTAGTTTTGGTATTAACTGAAAAAAAAACAACAAAGATATCACTAATAATGTTTTTTTTTTGCAGCACTTAATGGACTCATTAGTAAAACTATAAATCATAAGTCCGTTAAGTCCTCATAGTCAGTAGTCCAATATTGTACACCACTGTTATAATTACTTCAGACATTAGAATAATTTTACAGGTACATTATTAAAATAAGTATCAAACAAAATCATAAAAATAAAGTGAATATCAACATTTTTTAATAAAAATCCTTCTTCCTTAATTTAAGCTCTGCAAATCCTTTTACCAGTGGCAGTCTTACTGAAGCTTACTTGTAGTCCATGGCTAACTTCCCAGATCAGTGACTCTCCCCTGTCCCACTGAACATCTTAAATAGCTTTTGGTCATCTTTCATACAGAAAATGATTTTTCAGTGGATAAAATGTATAGGTATAGGCCCGCCAGTGATTCCTGAACAGTCATCGGCGCAGACCCAATGTTTGAATTACCCCCACTCAAAAAGTACTCGAGAGAGGAGAGTATGCGATAACAGCGTCTCTCTAACACGTACAGTCCCTTCAAAACAAAACTTGCACGCTTATGATGTTCTTGCCAGAAATCTGTATTTACATTTTAACTTTATCTATTTTGTTACTTAACATCACTGATGTTACTTAGTATGTGTAACATAGTACTACATTTACTCATTACTTTGAAAACAGTCATTTACAGTTTTTGATATATTTGTTATTTGCATTGTTTTTAATGTACGTAACCAAATTTATTTTAAAATTATAAATTCGAGAACATTTTGAGTTATTCATATATAATTATTTGTTTAATATTATTAACAATAAATACAACTTTTCTTACAAGAATATACTTTTTGTATTTTTTTAATAAGGCGCTGTTTTGATAGTATAAACTATCATCATCATAGTTTTGATTATGATAATTTATACTATCGAAATAGTGTTATATATTCAAAAAATACAAAAAAAATATATTGTAAGAAAAGTTTTATTTATTAATAATAATAACAAATATAAACAAGAATAACTGAGCAAATATTAATTGAAGGAAGTTTTCAGTCGCTGTCAGGCAATACCTGTATTCCAGAGATATTACCATCTTCCTCTTCAGCAAAGTCGTCGGAACTGTCTGAACTACTCTTTCCTCCAAGATTAATTATGAAGCGGTCTACTGTTTCATCAACAATAGCTTCCTTTTCCAGATATTCTTTTTCAATGCTTTCTACATGTTTGCATCTTTTTTCCCAATTGTCAGCAGTCACAGTTGAAATTTTTTCTTCACATAAGTTTTTCACATCGTTTAAATTAAACGTTACATTTTTTTCAGCAACACCCTGCTTAATTTCTGCCCACATCATCTCTATAGGATTTAGTTCAGGGTGGTAAGGGGGAAGCCTTAAAACTAAATGTCCTTTGCTTTGCAGAATTTGATCTATTAAGTATGTTTTAAAGTTTGATTTATACATTTTAACAACTTCATAAAGTTCTGCTTTAACCATATCAGGACGGAACGGTATTGCGTGTCGTGTTAGCCAGTCTTGCATATCACGTTTCGTAGAATTAGATGTAGGTGTTTTTTCTAGCTGGCATTGTCAATTACCAACACACTGTTGGCGGGCAAATTCGGGACCAATTTGTCTTCAATCCAACGTCTGTAGTTGTCAGCGTTCATGTTATCGTGGTAATCTCCTGTCTTTTGGTTAGATTTAAAAATCAGCAGTGCGTTTGGAACAAACCCGTATTGACTGCCGGCGTGAATAATAATTAATCTTTGTCCTTTCGCAACTGGAACAGCGTAGCCACCAGGCTGAATCTGATCGTTCCAGGTTTACGGAAGTGTGTGGCTGCTATGAATGTATGTTTCGTCCTGATATACTACGGTTCTGTCTTCTTCTCTAAATTTTTTTATGTTTTGTAAATAATGTATTCTCATAGCTCTTATTTCGTGAATTTCTGTTAATACAGGTCGATTATTTTTAGTTTTTACCCACCTAAAGCCTATTTCCTTCAAGATAATTTTTAGGCTGCTACTGCTGCCTTTAAAGTTGATAGATTCTTTTAATTTTTCTAACAGCTTTTTTACCGTTGGGAGACACTTTTCTTGAATGTAAAAATTCCGAACTGTTCTCCTAATTACACCTTTATCAAAATCGTCAAGCCCGGTTATAGGTTTACGAACGCGGTGTTTCTTTCCCGGTGTGCTAAATGACGTTCCCACTTCTGCATCTGGACTGTGTAGCTGTTGACCTTCCTTTATTATTCTCCTCACGGAGATATGAGAAATACCCGTCGCTTTTGCAACACGTTCTTGTACTTTATGGAAATCTAAGAGAGGTTTCCCACTTTCAGCCTCACTCTTCATGAAATTATACACATTCCACACTACCTCACGAGTCTGGCTATGCAGAGTTTTTGAACTCAATTTGGAACTTTTGGGGGACATATTAATGTACGTTTCACACTAATATTTAAAACATATACGCGCAATTATGAAATAGTTTATTAACACTTTTCTAAAATATAATAATACGTTCTCTAATAAAATGTAAATAGGTAGCCTACAACTAATTTCACTGATTAACACAAATAGTTTTGTCGTCACAGTATAATTTGTAAATGACTATACACCACGTTTGCAAAGCCCGATGTGGACATTCCAGAACACTGCACAAAACTGTTCTGCGCATGTGCGAACTGAAAGAAAATTTTGTTAGCCTCGCAGCGAGGCGTTTTTCTATTGCGCATCGAGACCTTAGCGTTCAATTTTCACTGTCCGGCCTCTATAAAGAAGAACAGTTAATACACTTAATGCAGTAGTGTCAAACTCAGTGTAATCAAGAGCTGTCAATTCTTAGTGACAGACTGATGTTTTTTGCACTTGTTTTAAGTTTTCCAAAATAGCTAAAATATCATCAGCTGATAGTCAAGAAGAAATAGAGAATTTTCAAGGAAAACCTTCCAATTATATGAGAAATGGTTATCTGTTTTCTTGTTGTTTTTTTGAAAATAACCAAAACAGCAAAGAAACGTTCACCCTAATCCTCTGCAAGTTCATCGAAATTCTTTTTTATTTCCCTTTGAAGATCCTATAAAAATACAGATCTCACTTTCTATTTTACGGCAATAAAATACTGCTTAATAGCAGCAATTAGTTACTGATTCCTTTTTTCTTGAAATATCCATACTAATATATAAAAATGAGATGATGTCTGATTGAAATGATTTCACACTAAAACTAATAAATGTATTCATTTGAAATTTTGCATAAGTATTCCTTAGGCCCTATGCTAGAACATAGGCTAAGTTTATTTCACTATCATACTGTGGAGCTGATTAATTAACAGTGTTTCCTTTTTTGGTTCACAATTCTATTCACACGCATCTTGTCTTTAACACCAATACATGGTGGAAGTTAAATTCAAAAATATTTCAAACTCTTTTAATTTAAATACTTTTCATTTGAATATAATTTAATGAGACAATTAAAGTAGGGGGAATTAAATGTTATTTATTTAAATATATTATATAGTTATTGAACAATGGACAGCAAGAAATAAGTAGTAAGCACAAACTGAAAAGAATGCATTGGGTTATTTTTACAGGCCTTAGATGCCCAAAATCGAAAGAAGAAGAAGAAATATATTATGTTTTGTTTTATTCATCCAAGTTTTAATTTTCATTGTATGTGTTGTATTAACTGATGTTAAAGGATAGTGTCATTTTTGTAAATTTTGAATTATTATCTGTTGTATTGGTTTAGCACTATGCTACTGAAATGAATTACAAATTTATGAAGCTGCAGGGTCAACTTGATCAATGTTGTCAAATTTAATATTAGAACAATACGCTGTGTTTGATATAGTGATAGATAAGGTAAATTCTGATGTACCAGCACTCTTATTTTTGGAATATTCAGGTGGAATGGATAAAACAGTCTTGCTCAAGTAAGATAAAGTAGTTATATAGCAGTGGCAATATCATCATGTGGAAAAGTGACAACATTACTATCTGGTGAACGAAAAGCACTTGCAGTTTTTAAATTACTTTTGAATTTTTGCTGGGAACAATATCTGATTTTAATATTAGCAAAAATTGTGAACATACTGATATATATTACAACGTTAAGTATTTGTGAAGCCCCCAACTTCTTGTGAGCCATTTATTTTGCAACATTACTTGCGCTATAAAATTATGACAGGTGTAATTGTAATAATAATAACACAACGTGAAATGGTTTAGAATCATTTAAAAATTTATTAATTATAAATTTTCTATTCTGTTGCGATTTAAAAATATCATTATATATATATATATATATATATAAATCTTTCACATATGAACTTACTTTCTTTATCACTTCCCCATACGTTTCGAGGTGATGTGCCTCTTCCTCAGTGGGTGTAAATACTGAATGTCATTTTACAGAATAACGGTTATGGACTTAGATGTGTGTGGTGGGGGTTGATGGTGGGAGGGAATTGGCGCTGAGGTTCAAATTGTGTGTTTGGATCAGTGTATCGAATAGTGTATGTGATCTATAATGTAATTGTTCATTTAATATGTTGTTTGGTTGTAGTGCGTATATCTGTATATTTCAAATTGTTCAGCTGTGTTTAGTTTTCTACTTTTAGGTAAGTAGTGTAATATTTCCATGTTGTGTTCTATGTTTGTGTAACTGTGGTTTTCGTTTTGTAAATGTGTGGCAAATGTGGAATGTATGTAGTTTGTGGTGAGGGCTTTAAAATGTTCAGAAAATCTGGAGGAAAAAGATCTGCCCGTCTGGCCGATGTAGAATTGGTGACAATCATTACAATTTAATTTATATACTACTGTTTTGTTGTATGTGTCTGTGTCTTTGTTAGTATTATTTATGTGTTTCCTAATGGTGTTGTTGGTTCTGTAGGCTACTTTATAATTATGTTTCCTAAATGTGTTTGCAATTTTGTGCGTATTGGAATTGTAGTATGTAAGTGTTATGTATTTACTGGGTTGTGTGCTGTTGGTCTGATGTGTTTTACTTTTTGTGTTTAGGATGCGTTTGTGTAGTTTATTTATTAATTCGGGGTTGTATCCATTTCTGACTGCTATATATTTGATTGTGTTTAATTCTTCTTGGTAGTCATGTGTGTTTAGGGGTACTGAAGTGAGCCTATAGAGCATGTAGTTGAAAGCTGCATGTTTGTGTTGAGTTGGGTGGTTGGATGAGTTATGTATGACCATGTCTGATGTGGTGGGTTTCCTGTATATTTTGTATGTGTGTGTGTTGTTTGTTTTGGTGATTGTAAGGTCTAAGAAGTTGATGCTATTATTTAGTTCTATTTCAAGCGTGAATTTTAATTTATGGTGTATAGTGTTAATGTATTTGTGGAAATTTTCTATTTGTCTTTTGTTGCCGTTGTAGAGGAGTAAAATGTCATCAACGCACCTGTGCCAATATATTATTTTATCGGTGTATTTGTTATTGTTCAGTATGTGTTCCTGTTCTATGGTGTGTATAAATATTTCTGCTAGTATACCTGATATAGGGGAGCCCATGGGTAGTCCATCTGTTTGAGTGTAAAACATGTTATTGTGTGCGAAATAATTTTGATCAGTGATAATTTTTGTTAGATGGATGATCTCTTTTATGTGTGTTTCAGGTGTGTTATTTATTTTTAGTAATTGTTCTAATGTAGTTATGGTTTCTTTTATGGGAACATTGGTGTATAGGTTAGTTATGTCGAATGAAGCTAGTGTGGAATTGTGTGGAATGTGGACATGTTGAGTTTTATTCACTAGATCTAAATTATTTTTGACGGAGGTGTTGTTTGTTAAATTTATGCTATTTCTGATTAATTTATCTAAGTGTCTAGTTATTTTGTGTGCAGGTGCTTGTGTGTTGTTTATAAGTGGCCTGATGGGAATATTTGGTTTGTGTAAATTCGGTAGTGCATTTAGTGTAGGGGCGTTTGGTTTAATTTGTTTAAATATTTGATTGTGTCAGGTGATACTATGTGTTTTGTCATTGTACAAAAGCCTGTTTTTCCATTATGACATTTATATTACCTTTGTCTGCTTTGAGTATGGTTAGGTTGTGTTCTTGTAATTTACGTTTTATGTTTTTTAGTGTTTGGAATTCATTATTGTGTTGTTTATGTTCGAATTGTTGTGTGTGTTGTAATTTGCGTTTTATATCACGGCGTATGGTATCATGGTCTTTGTTAAGCGTGTGTTGTGTGGCTGTTTCAGCGTCTAGGACTATGTCGCGTGTGTGCCTTTTATTATTGTTGTTATTGGCTGGATTGATGCCTAAATTGTGTTTTAGACCTTTATCTAATAAGTTTATTTCATCATTAGTGAAATTGGTCGTTGTTGTGTTTACTGTATGTGTGTGAAATTTATGTGTCAGTGTAGGGACGGTTTCATTTCTGCGTGTTAAAAGGTTATTGATTTTTCTGTTGTGTCTTTCCTGTATTTTTAATTGGATTTTCTCTATGATATTTCGTGTATGTAGTATTATGTGTTCAAATTCAATGTGGTGTAATATTTGTGTGAGTTTTACGTGTAGGTTGTATGCCGTTTTGTTTAGTGTATCTTTTTTATGGTATAAATCATTGATGATGTTGTCCAGGTGTATTATTTCGGCTTTACGTTTGGTTTGTATTGCGGCGTGTGTGTTATTATTTATTGTGTTTTGTGCATGTGTGGGTATAATGTTATGTTTGCGGCAAGTTTTGTTGTATGCGATGTTCAAGGTGTAGCGGGGCATTTTTGGGGCCTACCTGAGACAATGTAAAGAAGTTTATATTTTATTGATAATAAATAACATATTTTGTATTTTTTTTATAAATAAATAACAATAACTTTATCCCTTGTTGAGTGAGAGGGACAGAAATTATAGACTTGGGTAAATTTGTTATTTTGAAACGATCGCAACATGGCTGCACTGCTGTTAACCGTATGAATACAGACTTGTTTAATAATATTGTGTAAACAGTTTTAATAACCGGCAACTGTACCAAACTCAGTTCAAGGACAATGACGAACACAAAAAAAAAACGTAAACACGTTATGTAACAAGATCTGTAAACACGTTACACAACTAGACATCAGGCGATGCGTTGCGTCAGCAAATTATGTAACGATGTGTGTCACCAGTTTTGTCAACAAGCAAAAAACAGTCCACTGGCGCAAGGATACAAACTGAACACCAATCAGAATTGATCACACCACAACAGTTGCTTCACAAAATAGCGCCTATTTCTCAGCCCAGTCAAAATTCCATGCTCGCGCGAGCAACACCTGTTAAGTTTCGGAACATATTTGTGCGGGCCCGCAAAACAAGTAAAAATGTGAATTTTGATATATTACTATATTTAAACAGTCTTTTATAAATAAATAGAGGCAGTGAGCAAAATTGGAAGAAGAAACATTTTAATAGTTCGGCCGAGTAACAGTGTAAACCATGAGTGACGCCTGGGTCGATTTTCGACACCTGAACACAGGAAAGTAAACCTTTTCTAAATTAGATAAAATGCTGCCCCTAATTAATTCGAGTTCAGTAATTAATACATAAAATGTACTGTGTCAAATAGCGTGTGTGTGGGTATGCGTGAGGGTGTGTAGGTACCTATATAAATCACATAAAAGCATTGGTTTACGTTAAGTGATTTACATAACTAAGTAATTTGAATTATTAAAACAGCAGTAATTGCTTGTATTCATTTCCATATGTAACAAGAGTAATTCGAAGTCAAAATATATATTGTGTACATGTATCATGCATAAAGGCTGATGTAGGGAAAATGTCCCGCAGCTATCTTGGATTTGTAGAAGCAGAATGATTCCATTTTGTTATAAAATATGAAAAATTCCGATCATTAATAAACACAAGTTTTATCTAATGCAGTCAAAGTCTATTATTTCTCTACAACCATAGTGTTTCTTCGCTCGTTTATAGAATCTTGGAACCCGTAGGTAAAATTTTTATGTTGGTAACAACCACATGGCGACTACCTGAACCAACAAAGTGTAATAATAAATTTAAATACAAAAGACGATAACTTATTAATATAACAGTGGCGCCCGAACAGGGACCCGTTTGCATAAATTAAATTATGCAAAGGTGGACCTGTTGAAGAAATGATATGGTTGTTTGGAATGTGTATTTACGTATGTACGTAAATTAAACGTATGGGGTTATGTTTTGATAGGGTTAGGTATGTAGTGCATTATTTGTTTATGTGTTTATGAGTATTGTGAGGGTAATTAGTGTGTATGAGATGAATTATATTATATAAAAGGTATTATAATAAAATCTTTTAAAATGGCTGAGATACAAGATAATGATTTAATCAAGATGATGAAATTGCTTTTTAATGAACAGAAAAATGATATGCAAGAGTTCAAAAGTAGTATCAATGAAAAGTTTGATAGTTTTGAAGAGTTATTAAAAATTCAGAATAAAGAGTTGAAACATGAGATACAAGAAATGAAAAAAAATTTAGAAAGCACTCACGAAACAATAAGAAACGGTTTAAATAAGTTAGAACAGAAGTTCGAGAAATTAGGTAACAATGTTTTAAGTAAGACAAAATGTAAAAATGACGAAATAGTAGACAATACTGAGAGTATAGTGGGGGTGATGAATAATGATGAAAATATAAAGAATGAGAGTACTGATGAGTTGGTGGAAGGTAGTGATTATGAAATGTTAATGTGTGTCAGTGAGTTAGAGAGAGAGAGAAAAAATAATGTTGTAGTAGAGTGGGGACAGAGGGCAAATTTTCCCTTTATTATTTATGATGTTTATGATGATTTATTGAGTCCACAAGTGTTGTGGTTGAAGGGCAAGAGTCCCGTATTGGTAGATGAATTGAGGTGTTTATTTTTGTGGAGTAATTGTGTACCCTCTGTCCGGAATAATTGTGAGAGTGTGATGTGGTGTTATGAAGAGAGAGAGGTAAATAGAGAATGGTATGTAACAGAATTGTATAATTTGAATAGAAAGTATGATGAATGGAAAGAAGGCTTAGAAATATATTTGAATAATAATGATTACAATGATTTGATAAAAATAATTAGACCGATAGTGACTGAATGTAATGACAGAGACGTAACAAAAATACCTAACGTAGACTGGTTTAATGAGTATTCTGGTAAAATGAGTGAATTTGGTTGTTCTGGTTATGACACACAAAGTAACCATTTGTTTGTAAATAAAAAGCAACAGTGTTATATAAAACCAAGGTTGATTTGGGACGATGGAGGGTAGACTGTAAGACAATAAAAGACAATTAAACATTTTGTTTTATGGTTGTTTGACATGGCAGATGTGGACATGAAGTGAGATACACTTGAACAGTTTTGACGCATATTTTGTAAATAATATTGAATTCATTTGTGTGTATTGTGAAATGTTAGATAAGTAATGTGTATATGTTTTAGAAAATGTTGTATTAATAATAATAATATTATTAATATTTTAGCACTCTAGTTAAATAATAAAATAATAATGAAGACAATAATTAATGATTTGTAGAATGTTGATAATAATTGAAATATGTTATTTTAATAATCAAATGAATTAAATAAGTTGAGATGTTTAGATATTGTGATTGAATGTTATGTGTTTTAATTTTATAAGGAATTTAAATTGTGTAATGAGATTCTGATTTAATAATAATTAATAAATAAATAAATGTTGAATGGTTTATTTTGTGGAATTTTGTGGAACTTAATGATTAAAAATATATGTTAATAATAAATTTTAAGCAATTTTGAAAATCTGATTACAACACAGGATACGTCAATAATGATGATAAATAAAAACAGTTAATGAAAAATTTTAAATAATAATGTTTACAAATTTTTAGATAAATGATGTAAAAGAGACTTGTTTGTTTAATATTTTTTGCTAATAATCCAGGTTGATTGCCATTTGTGTATTGTGTTATGTGATGTATTATAACAGTGTAGTGTGGAACTGCTATGGGGGAAGGTTGTAGATTTTGTATTAATTATTTTATGTTAATAATGGTTAAGCTTCCATACAAAGTGGGTTAAAACCCCATCTAAATTAATATTGTCATTTAAATATAAATTCATAAATTTAATTTTACTTGTGATTCCCCAACTTTTCGGGCGGTCACGGCCTCACCGAACCCTGACCGTGGAATTGGTTTAGCTTTAACAGCTATGGTTGGGGCACATTACGATTACGCGCTGACCATAACTGGCCATAGCTGTTATCGTTGTAAAGGTGTATTTTGAAATTGATGGGGGGTAATAAAAGGGGAATCACCAAACTATGGAACAGCGGCTGCCACTCTGTTCGAGAAGGAACAGCAGAGCCAGGTGGTAGATCCGTTTAAGGGTGTATAATTATTAACGAGAACATGTTGATGTTCAACAATTTTAAACTTAACAGCGGAAGCAGAGACACGGAGAGGTAAAACCCTGCTCCAAAATATACAGTCTCTGTGGAAGCGAAAAGGCGCCACAGTCTTCCATAATCTGAAATAGTGTGTGTGGCTGGGAGGTTATCCAAGGGGATAACGTATTAAAAATTTGATATATTTTAATTAATAATGATGATTTGCTACTCAATAATTTTGTTTGAATTTAAAAATTGGATGCACTAAATACTTCTTATATTGTGTTATTGTGTCTTATTGTGTTGTTTGCATTTAGTATGTTAGGAATAAGTATTATAAAAATATAATAATATGTTTTCAATGTGTTTACAGATTTTAAAATAAAATGAAAAATAGTTGTAATAAGTAAAATTTTCAATAGGTTGTAAAAGATAGAAGTGGGTGATAGTAATTGTTTGAATAAAATGTTTGAGTCAATTCAAGTTGAATTTTGTGGGACATATAGATCTGTTCAAATCGAAGTAAAAGTTAAAGAGAATGGGAAATGAAAATAATGCAATGTTGTTTTGAGTTAATGTATGTTATAGAATTTTGAGAAATAAGTGGAGACACAGTAGTTATGGAGATTTTATGTAGAGTTTGGAGCGATATATTGTTTATTTGTTGATGTTAATTTGTTGTAATTGTAGTGAGGTTATGAGATTGAGATTTTTTGGGGATGGTAATTTTGTAGTAGTGGTAGTGTATTTGGGGAGTCCGCAACATAAGGGTTGGGACGGGATGGGGACCGATTGGCGCCGGAAAGGGTTACCTAGGGTGAGTCCAGGGACCAACATAAGGGAATGAGTTTTGGGAAGGAAACACGTATCCTATGTACAAAGGGTTAGAGAGTATTTTTTTTTATATAAGAGTAGAGGGTGGCGATTGGAGTTAAAGTAGTAAGTAGTTAGAGGTAGAGAAGGGTTAGTAAAATTTTGATAGTGGGGTGTCATACTAGTTAGAGATTTTGTAAGGGAGCATTAGAGTAATAAAAGGGGTAAGATTATGAGTAAATGCCAAATGGATGAAGTAAATTATAATGAAATAATGAATAACGTAGAATCACCCAAAGTAATGAAATGGAATAATGATGGCCATAATTGAAAAAAAAAAAAAAAAAAAAATAAATAAATAAATAATTTTTGTAATTTTGAGAAACGAATTGATAAGAGTAAATCAAGTTTAAAAGTAATTTTTTGATTTTATATGTCAATTTAATGATGTAAAGAGTGTAACATTTTAATTGTAAGTTGTTTATTTTAAAAGGAATTATTAATGTACTGTGTTTTCTTATGTTAAGTTATGTTAGGTATTCTGATATATACATGTTAGTAATAAGTGAGTAAAAACAAAACCAGTGCTTCTTAGCGCAAACCAGCACCGCTAGGGGGGAACAGATCAGTTGGGGATATGGTGGTGTATAAGGCCACTATTTAATATTTTGATTTGTTGTTTCAGTGTTTGGTGATGCTGTGGCGGCGGACCTGAGCTGGCCTGCGCGTCAGGGCAGGGGCGTTGAGTATCTGTCTGACTCTACGGTGTTGGGATCTCGAGAGAGAAGTCCAGTATTGTCATGCAGATGCGGTCACAGTCACCAGACCAAGGGTGAGTTGATTATTTTTTTTTGTAAACCATACAGGGGGTTGTGGCGACATATCCTGGCTGATCCCTTTAGCAAGTATGAATGTGTCAATGAGATTTTTTATGCTTCGGCATAAAATATCTCATTGAGGGGGTATTGTAGCGGGGCATTTTTGGGGCCTACCTGAGACAATGTAAAGAAGTTTATATTTTATTGATAATAAATAACATATTTTGTATTTTTTTTATAAATAAATAACAATAACTTTATCCCTTGTTGAGTGAGAGGGACAGAAATTATAGACTTGGGTAAATTTGTTATTTTGAAACGATCGCAACATGGCTGCACTGCTGTTAACCGTATGAATACAGACTTGTTTAATAATATTGTGTAAACAGTTTTAATAACCGGCAACTGTACCAAACTCAGTTCAAGGACAATGACGAACACAAAAAAAAAAACGTAAACACGTTATGTAACAAGATCTGTAAACACGTTACACAACTAGACATCAGGCGATGCGTTGCGTCAGCAAATTATGTAACGATGTGTGTCACCAGTTTTGTCAACAAGCAAAAAACAGTCCACTGGCGCAAGGATACAAACTGAACACCAATCAGAATTGATCACACCACAACAGTTGCTTCACAAAATAGCGCCTATTTCTCAGCCCAGTCAAAATTCCATGCTCGCGCGAGCAACACCTGTTAAGTTTCGGAACATATTTGTGCGGGCCCGCAAAACAAGTAAAAATGTGAATTTTGATATATTACTATATTTAAACAGTCTTTTATAAATAAATAGAGGCAGTGAGCAAAATTGGAAGAAGAAACATTTTAATAGTTCGGCCGAGTAACAGTGTAAACCATGAGTGACGCCTGGGTCGATTTTCGACACCTGAACACAGGAAAGTAAACCTTTTCTAAATTAGATAAAATGCTGCCCCTAATTAATTCGAGTTCAGTAATTAATACATAAAATGTACTGTGTCAAATAGCGTGTGTGTGGGTATGCGTGAGGGTGTGTAGGTACCTATATAAATCACATAAAAGCATTGGTTTACGTTAAGTGATTTACATAACTAAGTAATTTGAATTATTAAAACAGCAGTAATTGCTTGTATTCATTTCCATATGTAACAAGAGTAATTCGAAGTCAAAATATATATTGTGTAAATGTATCATGCATAAAGGCTGATGTAGGGAAAATGTCCCGCAGCTATCTTGGATTTGTAGAAGCAGAATGATTCCATTTTGTTATAAAATATGAAAAATTCCGATCATTAATAAACACAAGTTTTATCTAATGCAGTCAAAGTCTATTATTTCTCTACAACCATAGTGTTTCTTCGCTCGTTTATAGAATCTTGGAACCCGTAGGTAAAATTTTTATGTTGGTAACAACCACATGGCGACTACCTGAACCAACAAAGTGTAATAATAAATTTAAATACAAAAGACGATAACTTATTAATATAACAAAGGAAGTTTTAGTTATCTGTATTCTGACATTCCTGTATTTGTGGATGTAATACGCTGTGTGGGCGGTATTATAATTATCTTGTTGATCCATTCTCTTCGTTCACTTTATAAAATATTATTATATATATAAATCTTTCACATATGAACTTACTTTCTTTATCACTTCCCCATACGTTTTGAGGTGATGTGCCTCTTCCTCAGTGGGTGTAAATACTGAATGTCATTTTACAGAATAACGGTTATGGACTGAGGTGTGTGTGGTGGGGGTTGATGGTGGGAGGGAATTGGCGCTGAGGTTCAAATTGTGTGTTTGGATCAGTGTATCGAATAGTGTATGTGATCTATAATGTAATTGTTCATTTAATATGTTGTTTGGTTGTAGTGCGTGATATCTGTATATTTCAAATTGTTCAGCTGTGTTTAGTTTTCTACTTTTAGGTAAGTAGTGTAATATTTCCATGTTGTGTTCTATGCTTGTGTAACTGTGGTTTTTGTTTTGTAAATGTGTGGCAAATGTGGAATGTATGTAGTTTGTGGTGAGGGCTTTTAAATGTTCAGAAAATCTGGAGGAAAAAGATCTTCCCGTCTGGCCGATGTAGAATTGGTGACAATCATTACAATTTAATTTATATACCCCTGTTTTGTTGTATGTGTCTGTGTCTTTGTTAGTATTATTTATGTGTTTCCTAATGGTGTTGTTGGTTCTGTAGGCTACTTCAATACCCCTAACACACATGACTACCAAGAAGAATTAAACACAATCAAATATATAGCAGTCAGAAATGGATACAACCCCGAATTAATAAATAAACTACACAAACGCATCCTAAACACAAAAAGTAAAACACATCAGACCAACAGCACACAACCCAGTAAATACATAACACTTAGATACTACAATTCCAATATGCACAAAATTGCAAACACATTTAGGAAACATAATTATAAAGTAGCCTACAGAACCAAAAACACCATTAGGAATTCTCAAAATTATACTTTCATATGTTTAAACATTACTCTAAAACTACTATACAAATAAACATTTACATTTCCAAACATTATTAATTCATCTTTGAATTATATTGTCTTTCTTTTTACCTAGTTAATTGTCTTTACGTAATTCTTTTTGGTTTTACAAATACATGGTTTTGTTTCACCTTATTTGTCGTGGTAGTACTCAGCGTATCCTCTTCGGTCCTAGGTCCTCTATCCTGGATGCTCCTCTGTAGTTGTGTAGTCCTGGAGTCCTTGATCCTCATCCTTCAGATCCTCTCCGCAGTCCGTTGCCTTGTTCCGTATGCTGGACACTATTCCATGTACTTGGCTGCTCCCTCGTATCCCGTCATGGCCTCAGGTTGCAGGTGCTCTCACGAAAGTGATGAGTAGTCGTGAAGAACCTCCGGCTGCTGCTGTGGTTGATAGAAAAAGAGTTGTTGCATTGGGCAGAGCCTCCGGCTGCCACGGTAGTTGTAAGAAAAAGATAAATAAGTTAGCGCGTCTCGAGTATTTATACCCTAGGGCGCAAAAATCATGTTTCGACAATCCTCTGCAGGAATCGTTTTGTCGTTGGCGTCCCTTTCTAAACACGATTATTTTCACACTTATTTCGCTTGTCTTCGCAACATGCGAAAGTCTTTTGCACATTACCCAATATTCATCTGTTGGTAATTTTTATGTGTTCAGTGTATATAAACTGTTTTTCACTATCTTAATTAATGTAAGTTTTATTTATATTTATTTTCACTATACTCGCACTTTTTATTATTTCCGCACTATTTTTTATACATGTGAGTCTTTATTTTATACACACTGTGGCGTATTTGTTTTGTGATATTATGCACACACTCTTTACAATTTAAATAATTCATATAATTAATAGCGTTCATTTAAGGGTGATGCTTTACAGGAACCAACTGGTCCCACACACACAAGTAAAATACATGTGTACACACAGACACAGCTGCGTGGCAGATTAACCTGTCCCAGCATGAAATTTGGTTGTTCCATTTACAGTTCAGATTGAAAGATGAATTATTATTCCTAACAATATGAATTATTAATTTAATTTAATTAATTATCTTAATTACTCGTGCAATGCACAGTACCCTTATACATTTGTACACTTGCATTATTTCCCTGCTTAATAAAAATTTTAATAAACAGGTTTATTAAATTTTTTGCCTTTTTTTACATTAGACAAAATAGTACAGTACATTTGAACAATACAATTTTTTTTTACATTATGCTCATAATAATGAATATACTATTATCCAGTTTACCCTTATGTGTGGTGGGCTGAACGAAATTATTTCCCTCCCATACATGTTGACTTGGTGTGTGGCTCTGCAGTATCTACTTTAATGCGTTCTCCTTTAACTTGTCACAGTGGCTCAGTTATTCATTCATAGAACTTCCTTAAAGAGCTCTCATGATACTTGCCCAATTCTTTCTGTCTTGTGCAATGAAAGTTTGTTTGCCAAATTGTCTTAGCAAGGTGTAAGGTCCATCATACAATCTGAAGAATTTTTTCGCAGTATTATCAATACATTTTCCCACTGGATTGGTTTTTAATAATATTTTCTCTCCCACATTAAACTTCTGCAACTTGTGAGTTCTGTTGAATTGTTCTATTCTCTTATTACCTTTTTCCATTATTCTTCTTTTCGCATGTTCAATCTTAATTCTTAACGGTATTGGTAAGTTCTGATTAGCAGGTATATGAACATACCTCTTCAAAAATCGGTCGGGCTGACGATCTCGTTCAATCTCTGTCGGTGTGTAGCTCTTTGCTTCGCTATAATTCTCATGAATGGCTTTCTCAAAGAATGGTAAATACTCTGCCCATTTATTGTGTTGGTTATGACAGTAAATACATAGGTACTTACCCAATTCTTTATTTAAGGTACTTACCCAATTCTTTATTTAAGGTACTTACCCAATTCTTTATTTACTCTCTCAGCTAAATTTCCCTGTGGATATCTGATGGATGTGAGTATGGGTTGGATTTCATTTTCTCTTAATATTCTATTCCATACTTCACTTTGAAATTGCCCTCCTTGATCACTAAGAATCCTCTTCATCTTACCATGAATTGGAATATATTTTTGTAACAGAATTTTAGGACAGCTTTCGTTGTGGGTCGCATAATAGGATACAGATGAACTGCCTTAGAAAACACGTCTATACAGACTAGTATGTGTTTAACCCCCCAACTTGATCGTGGTAATGGCCCTAAGAAGTCCACTGCAACTAACTCCCCTTTCGTCTACTTCTGTATACTTTACATTTCCACATATGTGTGAAGATTTGGTTGCTTAGCAGTCTGGCAATCATAACATTTCTTCAATTCATTTTTAATTTTTCTAAACATGTTGTTGATCGTAAAATCTTCTCTAAAGGATAAATAACATTTTAATGCCAATGCATGAGCTAAGCTCTCATGAGATGGTGTTACCAGTTTAAATAACATCTCGTTCGTCAACACAACTTTCCAATCATGTCTTATTAATTTGAAAAGAATGTTGCATCAGAATAAATCACAAACTTTCCTTCTCGTTGAGGATGATGTAGCATGATGTTTTCTATGAATAACATCTTCACTTGGTCAAAGGCTTCTTGATGCTTCTTCTTCCATTTCCATTTTCGTCCTTTCTTTGTCAATTCTAACAAAGGTTGAGTCCTTTCAGCATACAATGGTGTAAACCTCCTGTAATATCCTGTTAAACCCAAAAATACACGTAACCCTTTAAAATTCCTGGGTATAGGCAAGGCCACACTATACTACTGGCCGGAGTCACCCCCTCCACTCCATGCGCCACGTCACAGTAGGCGCCGGACCGTTTCGCGAAACCAGCCCAATGTTTTTTTAGTCAGTATACACTTACACACGTGTTTCTATTCGTATACGAAGTTTTGCTGCAACTGTTTTTCATTCCGTACATTTGTGATAATAATATTAAAACATCCCAACTTCATGCTGCATACCAGGATGAACAATTATAACACAGATAGTTCAGTGACTGTTTTTAGATTCCCGAAGGATCCTATCCAGTGTCAAAAATGGCTAAATGCCATTCACATAGCAAACTTCACGCCCAGCAAACGATCTGTTGTTTGCATTCGTCACTTCGATGAACGTTATATCGTGCGAGAGGACTCGGTGGCAAAACCCGACGGCACCGCCTTGACTGTAAAACGACAGCGTGTGAAATTAGCTGCAGATGCATGTCCAACAGTTTTTGAAAACCAGCCCGTATATTTGACGAGAAATCTACCTCCCCCTCGAAAAGACCCTGCAAGCAGGAGAGAGGAAATCTGGCAGCGAGAAGAGGACCGGAAGAGCCAAGTAAAGATATTAGACACTATAAATAGCTTAAGTGATATTAAAGAAAGATATAAACTTAAGTGTGATGACCATGCCATTAAACATTTTCATTTGCACGCCAATGAAGACACTTTAAATTTTTTCTCTGTTTATCAAACCAAAAGAGGTAATGTTAAAGTAAAGTAAAGAGGTAATGTATTATCAAGAGATGATATAATTATTAACGATGATCCAAAGATTTTAGAAATTAGTTATGGTAGAAAATCAGAAAATGACACTTTAGGCCTTGTTTATATTGATGGTTACTTGGTACACAGTATTTTAAAAAATAACTCTTGCACTGGGTGTACAGATTTCTTTACTACAACAAATACCGAGTCTACTATTGTACCACAAAAGGACAATTACTATTTTAATGTTATTAATAGAGGATCTTTAAAATACCCTTCAGATTATGTGATGGAAGTACTAAATTTAGCTTTCAAAGTGTTTACATTAATTGTATCTGACAGATACGAAACACAGTTTTTATTGTCTACTAATCAGAGAGTAGCGCTAAAATCCACTGTTTTAGGTTTTATTGACATCCATCATCCACAGAGAAATTGTAATATATGTAAAATTAATTTTAACAAACTTATCGATAAATGTTTATTTTCCTTTTGTAACATCTTATTAAACAATTATTCAAAATCTCGTAATGACAAATTCAATAAAAAAAGGAAAGATGCTCAGAATGATGTCAAATCGGACAAAAAGAGAAAAATACACAAATTTTAGCCAAGTTCAGCATTAACTTAAATAAATGTTAGACACAGAATTGTTAAGTTAGTCTGAATAACTTTATTGTAAGTAGATTTTAAATTACATGTAAATATGTTAGACGTAAGGCAATACGAGATTGTAATGCACCATCTTCAAATGATCAAATATTGAAGTCCTGCTTGGTTTATACCCTCGTCCGTGTTAAGCAATTCGTTTCTTATGTCGACAGGATATATATTATTTATTGTGTACTGCCGCCTATGCTTCTCGAGTCTATGTTTAGAAGTCAATGCTGTACTCGCCGTTTCCATTATGCATTCTCTCTTTGAGCTATTGTTTGTTGTTACCACGTTAACCGCTCGTTCATATGGCTTCGGAAATCTTTTCTTTGAAGTCGGCCAGACGTATCCACCTTTCTCACCCCTATTCTCCCTCTGATCACTGCTCTCCCTCTCTTGATGACCGCATTCCACGCATTGAGTCATTGGCTTGTGCGCCATGTTTACAGCTGATCTATCTTGCGTGTGTTGCATTGGTGGTTTATAATTATTACTGCTGTGATTATGGTTATAATTGTGATTACCGTGCGGTTGATAATTGTGTTGTGTATTCTCACCGCGAGTGAAGTTCTCAGATTGTGTTACAAGTATTAAAAATTCCTCAATTTTTACTTCCATATTCCTTAAGGAAATGGAAGTATGGTGATGGCAAAAAAAATTGTGTTCGAGATTATTGCAGATTCTGATTGTACTACACTCAAAACATGAAAAAAAGTGGTTTTTCAAAAAGTGTCTGTGTATGTGTGTCTGTAGATTTTTTTTCTATGGCAAACGATAACAGCGGCAAATTCAAACAGAATCAAATAATGTTTCGCATACAGACCTGAATTATGGAGTTCTCAAGACCTATTGTTTTTGGTGAAGATCGGTTAAGGGAAAGGGGTAGTTTACCTGCAATGTTTTATGTTTTAACAAGGGTATTTTCTATGGCTAACGATAACAACCGCAAATTCAAACAGAATTAATAAAAATAATTTTTTGCATACACCCCTAAATTGTAGAGTTCTCAAGACCTATTGTTTTTGGTGAAGATCGGTTAAGGGAAAGGGGTAGTTTACCCGCAATATTTTGTTTTAACAAGGGTATTTTCTATGGCAAACGATAACAGCCGCAAATTCAAACAGAATCACATCATTTTTTGCATGCAACTCTGAATTGTAGAGTTTTCAAGACCTATTGTTTTTGGTGAAGATCGGTTATGGGAAAGGGGTAGTTTACCAGCAACGTTTTACGTTTTAACAAGGATAATTTTTTTTATGACAAACGATAACTGCCGCATATTCAAACATAATCAAATAATTTTTTGCATATGTCACTGAATTGTAGAGAACTCAAAGCCTTTTGATTTTGGTGAAGATCGGTTAAGGGGAAGGGGTAGTTTACCAGCAACCTTTTACGTTTTAACAAGAGTAAAGTACTTGAAAATTCATTTAAACTTTTTCAAACAAGGGTAATTGTTAAAAATAAAATAATTTTGTTGCCAGGCAATAAAATTATAATTTTTTCATTTTAATGTAAATCATGTATGGGAGAAAATATATCGTTCGTGGCAGGCAAGCATATCTCAGTTATGTAATGTTTATGTTTCCATTTTATTATTATGACTACCGCAATAAAAAGGCAGGTAACACACACACACACACACACAAAATTCGCGTTATTTCTGGCCTCATTCATGTTTATTTTCTTACATATGCACGCTTTTTAAATGGAAAGTGGGGAAACCTATACCAACATAACGTGTGCAAGCCAAAAAAGTGTCCAGCGTGGATATCGATTTGCTTCCTGTGGATCGCTGGGCAGTGTAACTGCACGTGTTTACAGAGGAACGATTCATAGACAGACTTTTCGTCTTTAGGGAATGAACCCTCTACAAGATGCTGAGGGTCCATGAGTGACTTCGGAGAGCTCCTTCTTTTCCGCGTGTTTGTTCTGTGTACACTGTAGATTCGTAGCTTTACTCTAAGCAGCGCTCAATAGGAAAATGTTGAAAATTTTTGTCCACGGTGTACCCTCATACACACTAAACCTGCTCTGATGTTTTAATTATGGACATCATAATATTAAAACTTTGGAAACTTGAGCACTACTTAATGGCGATCAATCATTAACTTATAGAAGCCATTAATTTTATGCATATTTTTTATATATATGTGTACAACGTTATCGGCAACAAAGAAGTAGTTTTTGTTAAAATTCCTTCCCAGGATATTTGGCCGTAGTCCAATGTTTTCTACAAAACCAGACATTTCGGCAATGCCATCGACTTCCATCATAAGTGAAAATCGAGTGCGATAACGTGAGGTGGTATATGTTAGTGACCACAGTACTGTGGTTAAGGCTGAAGCAGTAAGTAGAAAGAAGTAGTTTCTATGGTAATATTTCATTTTGAAAATGATTTTAAATATAAATCTTAGAATATGGAAGTCATGTATGGTTCTCCATACCGATATTTTAATACCTTGTGTGTAAACAGCGAGTTGGATATTCTTCTGAAAATGGTAAGACTGTTTAGATATTATTTCATATTCTGAAAACTTAGGTTTAAGATGTTTCGGTCTTTCAATTTGTTCTATTGTATACTGTTCCATACTCTGACGACCATGAATATTATATTTACCATATTCTAGCTGATCACGTATTTGACGTTGTGTATGGATATTCCAATACCTATTTTCAAACGAGTCACGGAATTGTTGATAATTTGTGACATTATCACATATTATGGTATGCCACTGTGCTGCTGAATCTTTGAAATGTCGAGTAACAAAATTTATTTTTTCATTATCTCCATTTCTTTTTCGCAGTTGGCTAAAAATTCCATGCTGTCCTGCAAATGTTAATTTAATCCTTTCTTCTACTGGTGCTGGATACATCATCATCTGCGCTGGACGTCTACGTAGCTCCTTTCGAAGTTGATCCATTTCACTCTTCACCTCTTCCTTCATATTGGACATCTCTCCAGAATAATCTTTCACAGTCTTGGATGTTTCTTCTAGCTTATTCTCTATTACCATCGTGCGTGTTTCTATGTCACTTATTTTACTAGTGGTCACTTGAAGCAGATCATGAACATCCTGTATTTTACTGTCCTGTTCCTGTTCATCCTTTATTGTATTTAGTTTCTCATTTACACTGTCATTTATTTGTTTATGAATGTCCTTTAAATCTTTCCTCAATTCTACGCGTAACTTTTTATGATTATTCTCTAACCTACCAGACTGTTCATACAGGGCATGATTAACTTTATTTTCTAGTGGATCTATGCGTGTATTGGTGTCTATAATTTTATCTGCAAACTGTATAGTACTATCTATTATATCTTGTTTTAACTCTTGTCTTAGTTGTACATTATCTTGTTTTAATTCTTCTTTTAGTTGTACATTATCTTGTTTTAACTCTTCTTTTAGTTGTACATTATCTTGTTTTAATTCATTTAATTTTTCTGCGAGTTTTAAATTCTCTTGTTTTAACTCTTCGGTTTGTTTTATACTTAATTCGTCTCACATGATGCATCATGGCTCACATCATATTTTGGAGTGCCTCCAGACTAAAACTACCTGGTTCTGCCAAGTTGAATTATTTTTATTTATATTATGTTTTTACAATAATTATTATTGGTGATCCCGGTTATACTATTTTTTATTTATTATGTTTTTGTTTATTATTACTGTTATTATTATTAATGTTGCTGTTACGATTACACTCTTCATTTACAATAATTACATGTTGAGCGCCAGTTGTGCTATCATAATACACAACAATTGAAATAACATTCAAATAATATTTAATAAAATATTAGTTATTACATATAATATATTTTTTTCATTAACACTTTGAATACCATGGCATTTGTACATAGACCATCTCCTATGACCGGCAGTTTTTTTTAAAAAGCACTGTTGTTAAACATTCATAAATACTCAATACAATTTAATATTAAAAATAATTATACCACACTCTTTCCCAGACTTTCCTCTTATGAAAATACTCGTAATATTTTTATTATTGATTTTGTATATTGCAACTAAAGCTGTTTAAAAATGCAACATATTGTGCAATTTTAACCAAAAAAATTCTGTCAAATATTGTTTATCGATTTTGTAACTAATAATATAGTAATTAAAACAAACACTCACTACTATCAACAACACACAAAATAAACACGAAATAACATCAGAAAAACTGCAAACCTCATATAAACAAAAACCGCAACTTCCACCTTCAACATGCAAAATGTAACCAGAGTCATGACGCTTCCCAACTGTACAAATTATTTCCTAAAAATTATTTTCTTCAGTCAGTGCTGCAATCTGATGACAGAAACACGAACTAAAATGTCAAATAAAACTTTCAGCATTAGTTATGTGATGTAATAGTAAGACGCGAAGCGTTTGAAAGCATTGAAGAGTGAGCGGCATAAATGTACGCTGTCTGTCAAAATACCAAGTTCACTGGTGGCGCAATATTACGCCGTTGGTCCTCAAAGTGTTAACACACATTTTTAGAGCATACATTTAACTTTTAAATTTTTAAAATAGTTAAATGGCATGGTCGCGCACCACGTTCTTGGGCGAAATTTTTTATAACACATTAAATTCTTGTAATGGGTGTAATCGTAATAACATTGCAAAATTTTTTAGAATAAGTAAAACATTTATTAATTGTAAATTTTCTATTCTGTTGCGATTTAAAAATATCATTATTATTCGCATGTGTGCAGCTGTAGCACACATCTAGTTATTAACACATAAGTAATAATCTCGTAATACACATTGAACATAATATACACTCTTATACTACAATAAAAATTTGTTATTATATAATATTGCTTTCGACTTGCTCATTACTGTGATAACTATTAGATTATCTGATCTCTTTTTAATAATCTATTTTCTTTTTATTATATTGCATATGCATTGCTTTGTTTTCTAATAAAGATTTACTATTTACTTTCATATTGATTTAAATATCATTGACTAAATTATTTATTCAAGATTATAAAAATTACTCTTTGCTTTCATATTACTTTAAATATCATTGATTAAATTATTTCTCAAAATTATACTTTCATGTGTTTAAACATTACTCTAAAACTACTATACAAATAAACATTTACATTTCCAAACATTATTAATTCATCTTTGAATTATATTGTCTTTCTTTTTACCTAGTTAATTGTTTTACGTATTTTTTTTGTTTTTACAAATACATGGTTTTGTTTCACCTTATTTGTCGTGGTAGTACTCAGCGTATCCTCTTCGGTCCTAGGTCCTCTATCCTGGATGCTCCTCTGTAGTCGTGTAGTCCTGGAGTCCTTGATCCTCATCCTTCAGATCCTCTCCGCAGTCCGTTGCCTTGTTCTGTATGCTGGACTCTATTCCATGTACTTGGCTGCTCCCTCGTATCCCGTCATGGCCTCAGGTTGCAGGTGCTCTCACGAAAGTGATGATCAGTCGTGAAGAACCTCCGACTGCTGCTATGGTTGATAGAAAAAGAGTTGTTGTCGTTGGGCAGAGCCTCCAGCTGCCACAGTAGTTGTACAAGAAAGAGAAATAAGTTAGCGCGTCTCAAGTATTTATACCCTAGGGCGCAAAAATCATGTTTCGACAATCCTCTGCAGGAATCGTTTTGTCGTTGGCGTCCCTTTCTAAACACGATTATTTTCACACTTATTTCGCTTGTCTTCGCAACATGCAAAGTCTTTTGCACATTACCCAATATTCATCTTGTCGGTAATTTTTATGTATTCACTGTATGTAAACCGTTTTTCACTATCTTAATTAATATAAGTTTTATTTATATTTATTTTCACAATACTTGCACTTTTTATTATTTTCGCACTATTTTTTACACACATGTGTGTCTTTATTTTATACATACTGTGGCATATTTGGTTTTGTGATATTATGCACACACTCTTTACAATTTAAATAATTCATATAATTAATAGCATTCATTTAGAGGTGACGCTTTACAGGAACCAACTGGTCTCACACACACACATGTAAAATACATGTGTACACACAGACACAGCTGCATGGCGTGATTAACCTGTCCCAGCATGAAATTTGGTTGTTCCATTTACAGTTCAGATTGAAAGATGAATTATTATTCCTAACATTATGAATTATTTATTTAATTTAATTAATTATCTTAATTACTTGTGCAATGCACAGTACCCTATACATTTGTACTGTTGCAATATATATATATATATATATATATATATATTGCGACAACACAAATTACTAATTTATTGGCGCATAGGATATGATAGTATGTGTATTTCAAATTACAAGTCTATATTGGAGGGTTTAAGATTATTTATTGTACAAACACAAGTTATAGTTTATATGGTATATTTGAAATGTACAGAATGTAATGTTTGATATAAAGTCTTTCTTTTAAAATGTTAAATAATGTTCATACGCAAGACGTGATACGTTACATAAGAAGACTCCCACGATGATGTTGAAGAGAAGGGCCCGTCTTTGCGGTGTAGTTGGTTCGTCAGGTGTGGCTTCCAAATGACAGACGTTTCACCAGAAACGTTTACAGCTGGGCTGGCGTCCTGTAACAGCTGGGCTGGTCCTATAACAGCTGGGCTGGTGTCCTTTAACAGCTGGGCTGGTGTCCTATAACAGCTGGGCTGATGTCCTGCAATACCCACGATGAATCCGACACTTCGCACACACAACGGTACTACGGATTTTATTACTCGCAAAACTTATACAGAGTTTAAGACCAAGTAATATCTCAGGTGGCAGTGAGTTTAATCAATAACGGTATATTGAGCTTATACCTCTCCGGCTTCTTCAAGTGTTCTCGCGAATAACAAGGTCTACCGCGATCAGCAGACCACCCTATGAGGAAATCTTGCACTAGCACGGAAACGTCTTGATGGAACTATTGCGTAACAATTAATGATACTGTCACTGCGGAAAATCTCGCACAGTGATACAGTTACACTCCCTTCTTACACACGTAATACTACAATAATAATATCGTGTGTAAAGATATAAAATCAATTGTTATGCGTCACACGCATTACTATCCCCGAAAAGTCTTAACAGATCCTTGCAAGCGGTATAATCTTGTACAAGAAATTGTATGTACCGTTCACGGTAGCAGCAGTGAAGAACTGCTTGTAAATTTTCGCACAATGCGTTAAAACACTGGTGTGTGCAAATGTACCACACACACAGTTCTGAGTCTTCCCGTTTCACTAACGACGAATAGTTTTTACAACACCTTGCAAGCGGTAGAATTCTTGTACAAGGAGTGCACGTTCCGTTCGCGGTAGATGGCGTAGAAGAACTGCCTGTGTAACGACAGGCATAAGAAAATTTCCAACCACCAGTCAGCATTCTATTGGTGGATGGAAGTCACATGGTTAGTAAAGGTGACCATGCACTTTTCATGCATTAGAGTGCATTTACCTTGTAACAGCATGCATAGCGGTAATCAGACTACACGTATCTCATGCATGCTGCCTACATATTAATAATATACAAGAACGTAAACAATAGTCCGACAGGTATAGGGATTGTAGCGATACATATGTCTAAGTTCAGTTAATGGCCACACAACGATAATACTTCACGCGCCACCCGGGAAACGTTTACCACTCGCGCACGCGCGCACATTTCCACTAACACAGTACATGAATCACCATAAATAATAATGCACAGTTTTCCTAAACTAAACCCTTAACCTTACTAAATACAATTGATAACAACCAAACTTAACCATCTACGAATATAATATGAATGTCCATTGTCTGTGTAATATATGAACTTGCCCCGCCTATCATGATCCTGTGATTCGTTGCAGGATTAACTCCTTCCCGCATAAAAAAAAATTTTTTTTTTTTTAGTTAACTAACAAAAAATAAAATTTTTTTTTTTCAATATACCCAAAACAACTTCCTAATCCTGAAATAATAATAATACCCTCAAACTAAAATCAAATAAACATCCTCAATTAATACTAACATTTCCAACTGTCACTATGACAGAAGCATCAAATCAAAAGACACGTGGTAACCTTCAAACCAAAACAAACACACATGTTCTTGACACACAGATAACGACATCAATGCAGGGTCATAGCGTACACAGAAAACATTCCTTATCAAAACTAGATTATTGTTCATTCACAGAGCCATCTTACATACAACATTTAAACCTGAATTGACATATTTAAATCACTACACATTCTTACCCCTATATCCTGACATTTATTTCTGAGTTTACGGATCCTTTGTATAATACTTCCTCAATGAGGACGCATGGAATTTACCAATCGCACGGTTGGTATTTGGGTTGGTTAAGATAAAAGTATTTTTCCCAACTTGCTCCGACAGGGTATACGGACCATTATACAGCCTAAAAAACTTCGCAGCTGTGTTGTCCTCCCTTCTTCCAACATTTAATGCTCGTAAAAGCACACTCTCCAGTCTTGAACTTGACTAGTTTATGTTCCGCATTAAATTTTTCCGTGCGCTCCTCGGCGCACTTTTTAATGCGTCTTCTAGCTTCGATTTTCTTTATCTCAACTGGTATAGGCATATTATGCGTCGCTATCCTTTCAATGTGTTTACCCCAGACCCGGCCTGGTATTTCTCCGGTTTGGAGTTCATTCGGAGTATACCCAGTAGTAGAATTATAATTTCCATTTATGGCATACTCAAAAAATTCTAGGAATTCCGGCCACTTACTCTGGTTAGTATTACAGTACGTACGGAACAACCGTCCCAACTCCTTGTTGACCCGCTCGGCCAAGTTACCTTGCGGTCTCCGGATCGCTGTCAAGACCGTCTGGACCCCGTGTTTCTCAAGCTCGGAGTGCCACTTGGTGTTCGTAAATTGCTTACCTTGATCTGAGAGTATCTTCCTTACGGGACCATTTTTCGGCATGTATTTATTTAGCATAATGTTTATGACAGCCGACGTAGTAGGTCTACCAATAGCATATAGGCTAACATGTTTGGTAAAGGCATCCGTAACAACCACCAGGTTCTTCATTCCACGTGCCGCCCGAGGAAGTGGACCCAAAAAATCAATGCATACAAGGTCATTTTTATTACGGACGACAATGTTACCCATTTCAACCTGTGTATGTTGGTTCGGATATTTCGCTGTTTGGCAGATGTGGCATGAGCGGAGTATGGCCTTTATTTTCCTGGTCATATTTAGCCACACAAAATCCTCCCGCATTGCCAGGTAACATTTATAAGGCCCAGCATGAGCCAGACTCTCATGACACATCCAGGTGAGGTCTTCCACCATGGCGTCCGGTACCATAATCTTCCATCCGCCATTGATAATTTTATACACCACGTCTTTATATATTCTGTACTTAGGGTTTTCTTGTATCCGGATAGCGTCACATATCCGCTTCAACTTTGTGTCACGCTGCTGTTCCATACCAATATTTCTTAGCTTATTTTTGAGACTGTCTTCTAATTTATATTTGACAGCTAGAATTTGAACCTCCTGGTTATTAGACGCATGACGTTCTTCCACCATTGGAGGGTATCGGCTTAACGTGTCAGCTGCTTGGTTCTCGCTTGCCTTACAGTACTTAATGGTAAAGTCGTACTCTTGGATGGCCATGATCCAACGGGATATGCGAGCGTTCGCTAACTTGCAGCGCAACATGAACGATAAGGCCTGGTTGTCCGAAAGGATTTCGAAGTGTTGTCCAACCAGGTAATAACGAAATTTACTAATGCAGTACACAATAGCCAATATTTCTTTCTCCGATGTGAAATAGTTACGTTCGGCCCCTTTTAGTGACCTACTACTGTGCGCAATTATTTTGTTTTCGCCCTTCTCATTCCGTTGGTAGAGTACCCCCCCAATGGCATAATCAGAAGCATCGCAATTCAGGACATATGTGCCCCTTTTCTCAGGATGGAACACGTGCAGGTTTCTACTATACAAATTTTTAGTCGCGTCGAAAGCATGCTGATGACGCTCCTCCCATCTCCATTTATTACTCTTACGAAGTAGTTCTAACAACGGCTCAATTGTCCCAGAATATTCTGGAGTAAAACGTCTGAAGTAACCAGTCAATCCGAGGAACGCTCTGATATCCCTGGGTTTTGTGGGTTTCGGGAACTCCATGATCGCATGTATTTTTTCCGGGTCCGTTGTTATACCTTCCGCTGAGATAATATGACCCAAAAATTTAATTTGCGATTTCCCGAATTCACACTTTTCAAGATTGAGAGTCAGGTTAGCGGCTTGCAATTTCTGAAATACAATCTTGAGATGTTCAAGATGTTCTTCAAATGATTTGGATATGACCAAAATATCATCAACAAATATGCTGACGAAGTCCTCCACCTCGGGTCCCAGAGCTAACTCCAAACATCTGACCATGGCCGCTAAACTGGTAACCAAACCAAATGGAACTACTTTAAACTGATAGCATTTATTTCGATATAGAAATGCTGTGTATCTTCTCGACTCCTTGGCAAGGGGAATCTGCCAGAATCCACTTTTGAGATCAAGGCGAGACATGTATTTAACCCCTTGACATTTTATGAATAAGTTCTCCGCATTCGGAGCACAGTCGTAGCATTTTTTTGTAATAGAATTTAGATTTCTCATGTCGAGACATAATCGAATGTCGTTATTTTTCTTTTTAACAACAACCATAGGATTTAAAAAATTGCTATCAGTTCGTTCAATCACACCATTCTGAAGCATACTCTTAACTTCGGCATCAACCTGTTGTTGATAGTGAAGGGGGATGGGGTACGTCTTCCGTACAAATTTATTTTCATCCGTGACCTGAATACTGTGTTCATAAACATTCGTGACGGTAGGATTTTTGGAAAACACAGATTCAAATTTATCAAGCATACTTTGCAGCTTATCTTGCTCATTGCTCGTTATCTGCCTGCTGTGAGTCCGCAGATTATGTGTTATCTTATCGGCAAGTTGAACCGCTGGGCGAGTTATAGTAATAGGTTCACAATCAGACCCCGTCTTACCCCTCCTGCGTCCTAACCTGATATTGTGTTTACTATTATTTACTGTACATTTTAGTATTTTATTTGAAAAATCAATGGTCGCGTGCAGTTTATTTAATGTGTCCACTCCCAAAATAACATTATACACGAGTTTCTTGACCATAAGCACTGTGACCTCTATTTCCATTCCCTGAATGGATACTGTTATCATAGCTTGACGGTCAACCCTCTGAGATTCACCCGTCGCTGATTTTATGATTTTGTGGGCTGCTGGCAGAATCGGGATTTTTTTAAAATGTTTCCTGTGCCTCTCTAGGAATCGCTCATCCATTAACGAAATTTCTGCGCCGCTGTCAAATAAAACTTCGCCGACACATCCGTTAATTTTCGCGTTGACAATGAGGTCAGTGTCATTTTCAATGCTAATACCTTTCTCATTTTCCTTACTATGGTTATTGCAAATTAAACTATCTCTAATTACGGCAGGATATAGGCCGGACACTACAAATTTTTTCTTATAATTAACATCTTTCACATTTGATTTATTGAACTGCTTTTTATATTTATAACGGGCTTTTAAAACTTCATTCATCCCATTATGTTTACACCATTCCCGATTGGTAATTCTATTAGGTATTTTATATTGTTTTGGTGACTGTGTGTGCTTGGTTTGAGTTTGATACTGAAAAATTTTATTCTCCCGTTCATAAAAATTTTGCTGTGAGCTGACGTCATTTAAAGTCTTATATACATACGGGGTACAGTTTAGTGGTGACGAGGTATTTTGCAATCGTGACACTTGCTGTTGTAGTTTTTGAATCCGCAGGTCACGTTCGGCCATTAATTCATTTATCGTAGATATGTGTTGCACTACTTGCTCTGCCGTACCAGAGAGTTTCGCTTCATATTCACTAAGTCGTGACTTATTGACTTCCAAATTTGCCTCTATATTGGCCTTCATAGTTTCCACGGTCTCGCTAATATGCTTTTCTGCCGCTTCTACCATTTGTTTGCTTTGTTTGGATTGCTCCTGTATGGCCACGTATGATTTCTCGTTTTCGTCGTGGATCAATTTACTGCTTTTCTCGGCTTCTGCACTTCTTTTCTCGGCTTCTGCTGAAAACCTCTGTATACTCATTTGCACCTCCTCTTGACGGGCTTTATTTTCCTCTTTATCAGTTTTCCGCTCTTCTTTATTGGCTTTCATTTCTTCAGACATGGTTCCCCACTTCGCTAATACGGCAGCTAAAAGATTCTTGATTTCTGCAGTATCCGCCATAATGATTAAAATTTAATTTAAAATTTAGTAAATTTAAATTTATTGATTTATACGCAAAGCAAGTTATTATTATCACAACAAGATTAGAACATACGGTAACCAGTTTATATGCACACGGAAAGCAGTTCAAAACATCAACATGTAAATACCTTATCTAACATACAACAACTAATAATCTACCTCCAATATACTGATAAAATCTGTTCATATATGATATACAAGAGAATATGCACTATTGAAAAATTATACCCTCAGATTTTCATATGAACAATACACATACAATTTTTATGTTAATTATATTTATACGTCGGATTTTTCCAACGAATTTTATATTCATAGACAAATATATAATAGCGTAAAATTTCCGCTATTTTACGAGCCCTACGTTGCTAAGCGCCAAAATATCTCTATGCGACAACACAAATTACTAATTTATTGGCGCATAGGATATGATAGTATGTGTATTTCAAATTACAAGTCTATATTGGAGGGTTTAAGATTATTTATTGTACAAACACAAGTTATAGTTTATATGGTATATTTGAAATGTACAGAATGTAATGTTTGATATAAAGTCTTTCTTTTAAAATGTTAAATAATGTTCATACGCAAGACGTGATACGTTACATAAGAAGACTCCCAAGATGATGTTGAAGAGAAGGGCCCGTCTTTGCGGTGTAGTTGGTTCGTCAGGTGTGGCTTCCAAATGACAGACGTTTCACCAGAAACGTTTACAGCTGGGCTGGCGTCCTGTAACAGCTGGGCTGGTCCTATAACAGCTGGGCTGGTGCCCTTTAACAGCTGGGCTGGTGTCCTATAACAGCTGGGCTGATGTCCTGCAATACCCACGATGAATCCGACACTTCGCACACACAACGGTACTACGGATTTTATTACTCGCAAAACTTATACAGAGTTTAAGACCAAGTAATATCTCAGGTGACAGTGAGTTTAATCAATAACGGTATATTGAGCTTATACCTCTCCGGCTTCTTCAAGTGTTCTCGCGAATAACAAGGTCTACCGCGATCAGCAGACCACCCTATGAGGAAATCTTGCACTAGCACGGAAACGTCTTGATGGAACTATTGCGTAACAATTAATGATACTGTCACTGCGGAAAATCTCGCACAGTGATACAGTTACACTCCCTTCTTACACACGTAATACTACAATAATAATATCGTGTGTAAAGATATAAAATCAATTGTTATGCGTCACACGCATTACTATCCCCGAAAAGTCTTAACAGATCCTTGCAAGCGGTATAATCTTGTACAAGGAATTGTATGTACCGTTCACGGTAGCAGCAGTGAAGAACTGCTTGTAAATTTTCGCACAATGCGTTAAAACACTGGTGTGTGCAAATGTACCACACACACAGTTCTGAGTCTTCCCGTTTCACTAACGACGAATAGTTTTTACAACACCTTGCAAGCGGTAGAATTCTTGTACAAGGAGTGCACGTTCCGTTCGCGGTAGATGGCGTAGAAGAACTGCCTGTGTAACGACAGGCATAAGAAAATTTCCAACCACCAGTCAGCATTCTATTGGTGGATGGAAGTCACATGGTTAGTAAAGGTGACTATGCACTTTTCATGCATTAGAGTGCATTTACCTTGTAACAGCATGCATAGCGGTAATCAGACTACACGTATCTCATGCATGCTGCCTACATATTAATAATATACAAGAACGTAAACAATAGTCCGACAGGTATAGGGATTGTAGCGATACATATGTCTAAGTTCAGTTAATGGCCACACAACGATAATACTTCACGCGCCACCCGGGAAACGTTTACCACTCGCGCACGCGCGCACATTTCCACTAACACAGTACATGAATCACCATAAATAATAATGCACAGTTTTCCTAAACTAAACCCTTAACCTTACTAAATACAATTGATAACAACCAAACTTAACCATCTACGAATATAATATGAATGTCCATTGTCTGTGTAATATATGAACTTGCCCCGCCTATCATGATCCTGTGATTCGTTGCAATATATATATATATATATATATATATATATATATATATATTGTAAAGTAAACTTTACAAATTTAAGTATGACTGTTTTTAATTATTGTTTTTTATGTTTGTATGTTAAATTAATTAATGCCCCTCATTGTTGGTGCCAATTTGTAAGATACCATTTTCTCTTAAAGATAATTATTTTTAATTATAGATTTATATAAGTTTGATGGTATTGTTTAATAAGATTTGATTTATTAAAAAGCACTTGGACATCTCTCCAGAATAATCTTTCGCAGTCTTGGATGTTTCTTCTAGCTTATTCTCTATTACCATTGTGCGTGTTTCAATGTCACTTATTTTACTAGTGGTCACTTGAAGCAGATCATGAACATCCTGTATTTTACTGTCCTGTTTCTGTTCATCCTTTATTGTATTTAGTTTCTCATTTACACCATCATTTATTTGTTTATGAATGTCCTTTAAATCTTTCCTCCATTCTATGCGTAACTTTTTATGCTTATTCTCTAACCTAACAGATTGTTCATACAGGACATGATTAACTTTATTTTCTAGTGGATCTATGCATGTATTGGTGTCTATAATTTTATCTGCAAACTGTATAGTACTATCTATTATATCTTGTTTTAACTCTTGTCTTAGTTGTACATTATCTTGTTTTAACTCTTCTTTTAGTTGTACATTATCTTGTTTTAATTCATTTAATTTTTCTGCGAGTTTTAAATTCTCTTGTTTTAACTCTTCGGTTTGTTTTATACTTAATTCGTCTCACATGATGCATCATGGCTCACATCATATTTTGGAGTGCCTCCAGACTAAAACTACTGTGACGATTTTAAAAGAGGAAAAAATGAAATAAAAGAAATTTAAAATAATTTAAAATCTCACATTAAAACAGAACATAAACCCCTAAAGTAAATGATAATGTAACCCCGCCATAATACCCAAAATAAATAGTTTTAAAACCAAAAAGAATTCTATAATAAAATTGCGATAACACCCCTTAATAATTAACCCGGCTTTAACCTGCCGAAACCGGCATCAACACGCATAATTACCCGTGAATATGACTAATAATTGTATTAAATCGGAACTTGATAAAAAACATAATGATGTACAATAATAAAATACTAAGTGAGAGATACCGTAGTGTAATTAAATATAGTTATTTATGTCAGAGAATAATCGAGTAAATATTAATCGAATATGGAACTACTTTTACGCTGACAAGCTACCCTCGCGCGGACAGCCTCTTCACCCCTATACTTAGCCAGTTCAGTTGTATCTCAGACTCCGCTGCTGATACAGCGTACAAAAGTATGTAGTCAATATAAAAACCTATAAACGAGGAGACGCTTGTGTGAGATAGCCGGATGATGTAAAAATGTCGAAAATGACGTGAGTGTATGACAATGACATCTCTGTAACAAACTAACATCACCTAAATGTGATGTTAAACTGTTAACATGTAACTGTTAAACGTAAGTAACATGTGCGGTACAACAATGTGAATACCAGTGAAAGTTACAACCCAAAACCTACCACAAGAATCTACAGACCCAACAGACGACTCATCTTTAGGAATGACGGCAGATTTCACCAAAACACGATATCCAGAAGATCTCCAAGACACCCTGCACAACCAATAGAAGCGCCGATTCGCCGACGATGTTACACACAGGTATCACGGAAGTTCTACTTCCGTGGTTCAGAACTTAACTTAAAATAATACATGATAGACACTTAATTAACCAATGAAAGTAAAGTAAAACACGAAAGACTGACTTAATTACCATAAAATCGTAATTTCATGCTTAGTAATAATATGTGTTAAGTTTAAGGCTTTTATGAATATAACACGTTAAAGTTAAATAAGCCCATTCTTCAGATGGCACGAAATAAAGATGATAATTTTAATATCATATACTGAAACAAAATACTCGGATCCGAGGGCAGTAAAAGCTATGTTAACTCATTAATTAATCTAATTCTATTTGTACAAGAGGTGCAAATGTTTTTACTTTTAATATACTCATTGCTAAATTTCTTCGGAGATGTTAAAACTTTATGTAATAAAGAGATGTCATGGTCCAAAAAGGTGAGTGAATAAATCTACAAACCCCTGTCAATATTCCTCAATTCACGGGATCCTATTTAACTTTTGTTTACTTTCCAGTTATTTATGATTTTGTAAAGATAATGGCAGCCTGTTTAATTGACCTGAGCCAATTAACCAGGTTCCCGAATTGTAACGTGTGCCAAACGTTTCAAATGCGCCACTCTGCTTAATGAATGAATAAATGATAATTAGCAAGATAAAATGCCCTGTGTTTGTCATTTAATATGTGGTAGAATTATTCACTCTATGAATGTTAATTTAAAATACGCAAAAGGAAGAATTAAAGTAAGTAAAATCAGAATTAGGATAATGTGTTTTTATAATCATTATGTGACGTAATAATATAAGATAATAACCATGATATATATGGTAAGAATATTTAGATATAATATAATAATTATTTATACATTGTAACCCCAGGGTAAAACCTGTTTAAAAATGCATTCCCCAACTTGTCTGTTTAACGACAATCTCAGACAAGAAAATGACCTGTTCCCGCTTGTACCAAACTACCCCTTTGTTAAGCTCTGCCACCTCAAGTAGACAATACATCACCTCCCCCTATTGTATTACAAAGTGTGTGACCCCTTGTCCAGTAACAAAAGATTTCAGACACACGTTGAAAATTAAATCGAATAAAAAAAAAACAAGTAAATAATTTTATTATTAAAATGCGCCACTGTTTTTTTTGTTTCATTTTGTGTAAATGGTTAGTGTACTTAGTGTCAATTATAAAATACTCTATGCTGTATATCTATGCACTCAGTTAGGAAATTGTATGTAAAAGTAGTATATTGTACTTACATTGTACTTAGAGGAAATTGTACTTAGCCTTTTTCTAAGTAGCATATATGAATAATATTGACGATATTTATAAGTGTATAAATATAAGTGTATATTTTGTGTGAGATTACGCACATACTCGTATATGATTATACGGGAAAAGATTAGATTGTATTATACCAATTCATGTATGTACGTGTCAAAGTATTCAGTCTCTAACACGTCTATTTTGCGACAATATCAGTTCTGTAGTTTTCCTGTACAAGCCTGCATAAATGTGTAATTCGTGTTTCTATTGACACGATGAGTTATATGAACTACTGACTAAATGAAACAAGTGTACTAATTAATTTAATGGAATGATGCTTCCCGAAGTAAACAAACGAGTTCAAAACAAAAAAGAAACCGTCTCTTAAATCAGACCAAAGTAATAATAATAAATAATAAGTCATTTAAAATAAAAAGTTTAATAATATCGTAAATTATTATAACACGTTAGTATAATTATAATTATAAAAGTGTAACAAAACTCAGCTTAGTAACGGGCCGTAACATTGCGTACGCATCGCTCACTCCACCCCTTTTTTTTGAAGCAAGCCTGTGCAAGTTAATAAGCTGTCCACCAGCTATTGTTAAATGGAACAATAGAGAAATATTCTCTCCCTCGAGTTGACTAACTTCCCCCTTCGGACGCGTAAACAATGCCATTGTTTGAAGAAAACTAGTTTGACCCACATTGAAAGTAAAGTGTTTGCCCCCTTTTGTTTATGTATTACAGCTGATCATTTGAAAACAAAAAATTATTATCTTCGTGAAATTCCGATTCTCTCAGTAGAATAAGAAATTAGGATAAGAATGAATCTAAGGTTGAGTATGGGATCAACTTTAGATTTCTGTAGTAGAATTAAGAATTAAATATAGGTAACGTAACACAGTCACAATGGCGCCGCACTAAAAAAAAGTTCTTTACAAGGGTTAAAGAAAGTTCTTTACAAGAGTTAAAGAAAGTGCAGAAAACTAACTACTAGAGTTAGAGTATGCAAAATGTAATCAGTCGGGCCACGATATTGTGAGTTACGGATAATTAGGGAAATTAGTATTAAGAATTAAAATATAAATTAGCATGGTAAGAAGTGAGATAAAGGGAATTTCACGGAGGAGAACATTTAAATGAATAAAATTATTTAAAGAGATATAGAGAAAACAAATCGTGTACTAAATTAAATTTTAACACAGAAATCAACAAACATACCCCCGGTACATTCCTAAACAAATAAACCGGAGTCTGAGGCTTAAGAGGAGGAGTATGTGACGATTTTAAAAGAGGAAAAAATGAAATAAAAGAAATTTAAAATAATTTAAAATCTCACATTAAAACAGAACATAAACCCCTAAAGTAAATGATAATGTAACCCCGCCATAATACCCAAAATAAATAGTTTTAAAACCAAAAAGAATTCTATAATAAAATTGCGATAACACCCCTTAATAATTAACCCAGCTTTAACCTGCCGAAACCGGCATCAACACGCATAATTACCTGTGAATATGACTAATAATTGTATTAAATCGGAACTTGATAAAAAACATAATGATGTACAATAATAAAATACTAAGTGAGAGATACCGTAGTGTAATTAAATATAGTTATTTATGTCAGAGAATAATCGAGTAAATATTAATCGAATATGGAACTACTTTTACGCTGACAAGCTACCCGCGTGCGGACAGCCTCTTCACCCCTATACTTAGCCAGTTCAGTTGTATCTCAGACTCCGCTGCTGATACAGCGTACAAAAGTATGTAGTCAATATAAAAACCTATAAACGAGGAGACGCTTGTGTGAGATAGCCGGATGATGTAAAAATGTCGAAAATGACGTGAGTGTATGACAATGACATCTCTGTAACAAACTAACATCACCTAAATGTGATGTTAAACTGTTAACATGTAACTGTTAAACGTAAGTAACATGTGCGGTACAACAATGTGAATACCAGTGAAAGTTACAACCCAAAACCTACCACAAGAATCTACAGACCCAACAGACGACTCATCTTTAGGAATGACGGCAGATTTCACCAAAACACGATATCCAGAAGATCTCCAAGACACCCTGCACAACCAATAGAAGCGCCGATTCGCCGACGATGTTACACACAGGTATCACGGAAGTTCTACTTCCGTGGTTCAGAACTTAACTTAAAATAATACATGATAGACACTTAATTAACCAATGAAAGTAAAGTAAAACACGAAAGACTGACTTAATTACCATAAAATCGTAATTTCATGCTTAGTAATAATATGTGTTAAGTTTAAGGCTTTTATGAATATAACACGTTAAAGTTAAATAAGCCCATTCTTCAGATGGCACGAAATAAAGATGATAATTTTAATATCATATACTGAAACAAAATACTCGGATCCGAGGGCAGTAAAAGCTATGTTAACTCATTAATTAATCTAATTCTATTTGTACAAGAGGTGCAAATGTTTTTACTTTTAATATACTCATTGCTAAATTTCTTCGGAGATGTTAAAACTTTATGTAATAATGAGATGTCATGGTCCAAAAAGGTGAGTGAATAAATCTACAAACCCCTGTCAATATTCCTCAATTCACGGGATCCTATTTAACTTTTGTTTACTTTCCAGTTATTTATGATTTTGTAAAGATAACGGCAGCCTGTTTAATTGACCTGAGCCAATTAACCAGGTTCCCGAATTGTAACGTAATGCGATACGTTTCACTACCTGGTTCTGCCCAGTTGAATTATTTTTATTTATATTATGTTTTTACAATAATTATTATTGGTGATCCCGGTTATACTATTTTTTATTTATTATGTTTTTGTTTATTATTACTGTTATTATTATTAATGTTGCTATTACGATTACACTCTTCATTTACAATAATTACATGTTGAGCGCCAGTTGTGCTATCATAATACACAACAATTGAAATAACATTCAAATAATATTTAATAAAATATTAGTTATTACATATAATATATTTTTTTCATTAACACTTTGAATACCATGGCATTTGTACATAGACCATCTCCTATGACCGGCAGTTTTTTTTTTAAAGCACTGTTGTTAAACATTCATAAATACTCAATACAATTTAATACTAAAAATAATTATACCACACTCTTTCCCAGACTTTCCTCTTATGAAAATACTCGTAATATTTTTATTATTGATTTTGTATATTGCAACTGAAGCTGTTTAAAAATGCAACATATTGTGCAATTTTAACCAAAAAAATTCTGTCAAATATTGTTTATCGATTTTGTAACTAATAATATAGTAATTAAAACAAACACTCACTACTATCAATAACACACAAAATAAACACGAAATAACATCAGAAAAACTGCAAACCTCATATAAACAAAAACCGCAACTTCCACCTTCAACATTCAAAATGTAAACAGAGTCATGACGCTTGCCAACTGTACAAATTATTTCCTAAAAATTATTTTCTTCAGTCAGTGCTGCAATCTGATGACAGAAACACGAACTAAAATGTCAAATAAAACTTTCAGCATTAGTTATGTGATGTAATATTAAGACGTGAAGCGTTTGAAAGCATTGAAGAGTGAGCGGTGTAAATGTACACTGTCTGTCAAAATACCAAGTCCACTGGTGGTGCAATATTACGCCGTTGGTCCTCAAAGTGTTAACACACATTTTTAGAGCATACATTTAAATTATTTCTCAAAATTATACTTTCATGTGTTTAAACATTACTCTAAAACTACTATACAAATAAACATTTACATTTCCAAACATTATTAATTCATCTTTGAATTATATTGTCTTTCTTTTTACCTAGTTAATTGTCTTTACGTATTTTTTTTTGTTTTTACAAATACATGGTTTTGTTTCACCTTATTTGTCGTGGTAGTACTCAGCGTATCCTCTTCAGTCCTAGGTCCTCTATCCCGGATGCTCCTCTGTAGTCGTGTAGTCCTGGAGTCCTTGATCCTCATCCTTCAGATCCTCTCCGCAGTCCGTTGCCTTGTTCTGTACACTGGACTCTATTCCATGTACTTGGCTGCTCCCTCGTATCCCGTCATGGCTTCAGGTTGCAGGTGCTCTCACGAAAGTGATGATCAGTCGTGAAGAACTTCCGACTGCTGCTATGGTTGATAGAAAAAGAGTTGTTGTCGTTGGGCAGAGCCTCCGGCTGCCACAGTAGTTGTACGAGAAAGAGAAATGTTAGCGCGTCTCGAGTATTTATACCCTACTAGCGAGTACCCGGCATGCGTTGCAATGCCACTCAAAGAAAGAAAGTGTTTGTATATATTTAATATATAAAGACTTCGTTCGCGTGGTCTTCAATTTAATGCAATAATATATTTAGAACAGAATCTATTCCATTGGGTTGCCATAGTAACCAGATCTAATAAGTTAGTTTTTTAAGACTCCAAAGGACCCCCCAGAGGATCGTATCGAAAAAAAAAACACCTGTCCTATGTTGGTTCTCCCGTTGCATAAAATATTTGTGCCAAGTTTGGTTGAAATCTGTCCAGTGGTTTAGGAGGAGATGTGGAAGACCCCAAAGAACCCCCAAAAGAACCCCATTGAAAAAACACCTATCCTATGTTGGTTCTCCCTTTGCGTAAAATATTTGTGCCAAGTTTGGTTGAAATCGGTCCAGTGGTTTAGGAGGAGATGTGGAAGACCCCAAAGGACCCCCAAAAGGACCCCCCGAAGTATCATATCGAAAAAACACATATCCTATGTTGGTTCTCCCGTTGCGTAAAATATTTGTGCCAAGTTTGGTTGAAATCGGTCCAGTGGTTTAGGAGGAGATGTGGAAGACCCCAAAGAACCCCCAAAAGAACCCCATTGAAAAAACACCTATCCTATGTTGGTTCTCCCTTTGCGTAAAATATTTGTGCCAAGTTTGGTTGAAATCGGTCCAGTGGTTTAGGAGGAGATGTGAAAGACCCCAAAGGACCCCCAAAAGGACCCCCCGAAGGATCATATCGAAAAAACACATATCCTATGTTGGTTCTCCCGTTGCGTAAAATATTTGTGCCAAGTTTGGTTGAAATCGGTCCAGTGGTTTAGGAGGAGATGTGGAAGACCCCAAAGGACCCCCAGTGGACCCCGTCGAAAAAAACACCTATCCTATGTTGGTTCTCCCGTTGCGTAAAATATTTGTGCCAAGTTTGGTTGAAATCGGTCCAGTGGTTTAGGAGGAGATGTGGAAGACCCCAAAGGACCCCATTGAAAAAACACCTACCCTATGTTGGTTCTCCTGTTGCATAAAATATTTGTGCCAAGTTTGGTTGAAATCGGTCCAGTGGTTTAGGAGGAGATGTGGAAGACCCCAAGAACCCCCCAAAGGACCCCATCGAAAAAAATTCATAAACCTTCGCGGGCGTGCGCACAACAACTCACCGAAGTTTCATCGCAATCGGATGAATGGTATAGGAACGCATACGGGACAAAGAAAGAAACAAACATTCATTTTTATAGATATAGATGGGCGCAAAAATCATGTTTCGACAATCCTCTGCAGGAATCGTTTTGTCGTTGGCGTCCCTTTCTAAACACGATTATTTTCACACTTATTTCGCTTGTCTTCGCAACAGGCAAAGTCTTTTGCACATTACCCAATATTCATCTTGTCGGTAATTTTTATGTATTCACTGTATGTAAACCGTTTTTCACTATCTTAATTAATATAAGTTTTATTTATATTTATTTTCACAATACTTGCACTTTTTATTATTTTCGCACTATTTTTTACACACATGTGCGTCTTTATTTTATACATACTGTGGCATATTTGGTTTTGTGATATTATGCACATACTCTTTACAATTTAAATAATTCATATAATTAATAGCATTCATTTAGAGGTGACGCTTTACAGGAACCAACTGGTCTCACACACACACATGTAAAATACATGTGTACACACAGACACAGCTGCATGGCGTGATTAACCTGTCCCAGCATGAAATTTGGTTGTTCCATTTACAGTTCAGATTGAAAGACGAATTATTATTCCTAACATTATGAATTATTTATTTAATTTAATTAATTATCTTAATTACTTGTGCAATGCACAGTACCCTATACATTTGTACTGTTGCAATATATATATATATATATATATATATATATATTGTAAAGTAAACTTTACAAATTTAAGTATGACTGTTTTTAATTATTGTTTTTTATGTTTGTATGTTAAATTAATTAATGCCCCTCATTGTTGGTGCCAATTTGTAAGATACCATTTTCTCTTAAAGATAATTATTTTTAATTATTGATTTATATAAGTTTGATGGTATTGTTTAATAAGATTTGATTTATTAAAAAGCACTTGAATTAACCTTGGGCGCCATTTTGTAATGTAAACAATGATGAGGTGTTACACTGTTTAACTGGTTATATAATAATGATGAATCTCTCTATTGTAGTAGTACTGTAGTAACTGCCGTTGACCTATCTGGTTTAACTCTTCTGTTAATTATTTAAAGTGAATAGCTGAAGTTACTAGTCATTTGAACTCAATGACCTTGGAATTTCATGCAAATAATTTACGAAAAGAACTGCCGCCAACATAACCTGTGACGGTCGACTAATACGAGTTTTCAAGTAAGGCAAGACGGTCGCTAATATTAATAATGATAGTTCATACACCAGTATTTTCCTCTAACATGCTTTTATTTTTCATTTTATATCCATATTATCTTCCTTCTGACTTCAGTAAACATAACAATTCTCACGATAGAAACTGATTCACCCGGCTAACGACAATCCCTGGTTTCAAAGTTGGTAACATTAGATTTGCTAATGAATGTAAACAGTAGCATTCATCAGGGGGGGCCATTCCGGCTTCCCGCGCTAACCTAGCGATCAGCTGTTGTTGGCGCGTGACGTCACCTGGTGGAAGAAATACGCGCGAGTCTTGATTTACCATGCAATCTTACCTGAGACAATGTCCTACTTAGCATCTCTCTGCTGTTTACACGAAATATTAACAATAATTGTAATGAGCTATTCATATAGAAAAAGGATTAAACAACAAGATTAAATGGTTTGCGGCAAAAAATAATGGTAAAATCTATTTCTACATTTAATAGAAAAGTAAGCAAGTCTGTCCACATAGACATTGACAAAATGGCACAAGATGTAAAATTAAATCGGCAAAGAGGCGATATTATATATATCATTTTCTATTATTCGTTAATTTTATATTAATAGAATTATTTCGATTGTTATTAATTTACTTAGAAACCTCTGATGATACTGATATTTTTCAGTGAAACGTGCGTCAGGTGTTAAAAAGAATATACGAAATTATACTACTTGCAGAAGAAACAAATTGAAAACATCACAAATTTTATATACATATATATATATATATATATATATATATATAAATAATATGCCTGCGTGGGTGGGTGCGCGTACGTGCACACGCGTGCACGCATGAGTGCATGTATAAACATTTCTATGTAGTATAATATATTTGATACAAGCTTCCAATTATTATAATTATCATCAATATCATAATCATTTTCTTTATCTACATTTTCATTGTTATAATGTTAAAAAGTGAAGCTAGTACGTTAAGTTGTAAACATAAATACTTTTATCAACGAAATGAAAATGGTTATTTAGTTGATACATACCTTCACAGGTGACTTAAATTTTTGAAGACGAAGCTACCCAGAGCTGACTCTTTGTTGCTGCATACTTTTCAAGTGACTTGAGTTTGAGCTGTTTGTTCAGATGGCGGATTCTGATGAATGTTCTCGTCAAAATGTAAGATTTCCTGCACAGTTGTTTTCTAATCGTACAGCAAAGGCGCTGAAGTATGTTGCAAATAAAGAGCGCGAAAGCAACTTCATCGAACTGGTAAACGATGCATTTGATGTTTTAAACTCGAGACTTCCAAAAGACCAGAAAACACCCCTCAGAAGTGGATACGGCATTAATTTAATGAGCCAAGAAAATACTTTAAAAAGGTTTTTGGAAGTAATAACTAACATGCGAGTAGCAAGTAAAAAAAGTTTACTACCTTTTCAGAAAGGTTTCGTTATATCTTTAAATTCATTGTTCGGCCTTTATGAACAAATGACAATGATTCATGGGGGTGACGTACATTTTGACCGCTAGATTCAATCAAGATTGCCTTGAAAACTTGTTTTCACGAATTCGGGGATTAGGCGTCTTTTATAATAATCCCACTCCCTTTGAAGTGCGCAACAGAATTCAGCTCTTGCTTTTAACGGGTAGCACGGACGATATACCATTATCTGGAAGTGCGTCTGTAGCTGAGGATGGTAGCATTCATTCCACCGAAGTTATGGAATCAAATGACTCTGATGAGGATTTCATCCAGTTTGTTACCAATGAACTATGCATAGACATAGTTGAACATACGTTAATACCAAGTTCTCCGAATAATGACACCGACGAAGCAGAATTGTTAAAAACAGAGGACTTGGCCCCGTCTGCAAGTGACAACGATGTTCCTCATCGACGATGTGCCTTAAAATATCTGGCCGGGTACATCGCATTCAAGTGCTGCTTCATTGATGAAAGTCTAGGTGTGAGAGGCGAAACATTGTGTCTTTCCGGGGAACATAGCCATGACTGGATATCGATTATATCAAAGGGGGGGCTTACTCATCCGTCAGACGAGTGGTTACAAAAACTGATTCAGTTTGAGATAGTTTTTACTTCTTTCCACGGACGTACAGTATCAAAACAAGTGAAAGTTATCTCTTATTTGGTCACCTTACTCAAATCTAAGTTTCCAGAGGTGGACGAGAAAGTCATTTGTCTGTACGTCAGGACAAGAACATTCATCAGAATCCGCCATCTGAACAAACAGCTCAAACTCAAGTCACTTGAAAAGTATGCAGCAACAAAGAGTCGGCTCTGGGTAGCTTCGTCTTCAAAAATTTAAGTCACCTATGAAGGTATGTATCAACTAAATAACCATTTTCATTTCATTGATAAAAGTATTTATGTTTACAACTAAACGTACTAGCTTCAGTTTTTAACGTTATAACAATGAAAATGTAGATAAAGAAAATGATTATGATATTGATTATAATTATAATAATTGGAAGCTTGTATCAAATATATTATACTACATAGAAATGTTTATACACGCACTCATGCGCGCACGTGTGTGCACGTACGCGCACCCACCCACGCAGGCATATTATATATATATTTAGTCACTTTCTGCTACAGTCCGTTTCTTGATGTATATAATACATTTAATATTTATAATTAAATTTACCTAAAGATGTTATTTTTTTCTTTTTTTGGAACATGTTTCGGGTACTATCTTGTACCCATCCTCAGCCTTCCGGTTTTTTTGTCTGGTGAAGTACATATGTTTCGTTTTTTTTCCACTGTAGGCTTATTTACCTTGTATGGTTATATTAATTTAGTCACTTTCTGCTACAGTCCGTTTCTTGATGTATATAATACATTTAATATTTATAATTAAATTTACCTCAAGACGTTATTTTTTTCTTTTTTTGGAATGGAACATGTACCGGAAGGCTGAGGATGGGTACAAGATAGTACCCGAAACATGTTCCAAAAAAAGAAAAAAATAATATCTTGAGGTAAATTTAATTATAAATATTAAATGTATTATATACATCAAGAAACGGACTGTAGCAGAAAGTGACTAAATTAATATAACCATACAAGGTAAATAAGCCTACAGTGGAAAAAAAAAAACGAAACATATGTACTTCACCAGACAAAAAAACCGGAAGGCTGAGGATGGGTACAAGATAGTACCTGAAACATGTTCCAAAAAAAGAAAAAAATAACATCTTGAGGTAAATTTAATTATAAATATTAAATGTTATATATATATATATATATAATTTGTGATGTTTTCAATTTGTTTCTTCTGCAAGTAGTATAATTTCGTATATTCTTTTTAACACCTGACGCACATTTCACTGAAAAATATCAGTATCATCAGAGGTTTCTAAGTAAATTAATAACAATCGAAATAATTCTATTAATATAAAATTAACGAATAATAGAAAATGATATATGTATATATATATATATATATATATATATATATATATATATAATATCACCTCCTTTCCGACTTAATTTTACATCTTGTGCCATTTTGTCAATGTTATATGTGGACAGACTTGCTTACTTTTCTATTAAATGTAGAAATAGATTTTACCATTATTTTTTGCCGCAAACCATTTGATCTTGTTGTTTAATCCTTTTTCTATATGAATAGCTCATTCATTCATTACTGTTAATATTTCGTGTAAACAGCAGAGAGATGCTAAGTAGGACATTGTCTCAGGTAAGATTGCATGGTAAATCAAGACTCGCGCGTATTTCTTCCACCAGTCGACGTCAGAGCGAAGCAACCAATGGGAGCGTAATTGGCCGGAGTGGCCAATTACCTTATTATTCTAGTTACATTGAGCATTCATTATTATACAGTTATTAAATTATTGGGTTCTTTTGACCATGATATAGAAATAAAAATGTTTCACATGAAGAACAAAATTTCACAAAAGAGTATTAACAATAGAATTATTTGAAATAATTACTTAAATCTACAGTTGTGAACAAAACAAATGTCGGATTATATCCATGTGTTAATGTAAACAAGTTTGGTTAGCTTGTCCATTGCAAGTTTTATAATATTTAAAAAAATAATTAAATTATTTTTTATAATCATTAAAATAATTAGTGAAAGTGGTTAAATAGTGTTACAGTGGTTGAATAATTTCTAAGTGTCTCTAATAATGGAAAGGGAATACAAAATTCTTAAGTCCGATATAGTGTATTATTGTTTAATTAACACCATACTTGCTTGTTTGTACCCTCCTTTATTTATTGCACTTTTATTTTAATTCACTATATTGATTAATTGATATTTAATATTCACTGCACAACACTGACACAATATTCCGTAAAGGTTATCCACTCATAGGTTATGATGCCTATTGTTGACTTATGGCATAACCTAAATTACACTTTGAGGTTAACACATATGATCAGCTGTACTAGGTTAAAACTGAAAATTCGGTCACAGGAGGAGCGTGGTGTCCTCGTTAAGTACTCATTGTAGACTGTCCCTCACCTTGATCAACCCCGTTGACTTACAGGTGATGATCGCATGATTGGTGCATCTGGGCTAATTTTCGTAATTAATCGGTAACTCTCGTGAAAACAGACGCCTTGAAGCGTATTTTTCCGGGGTTCATAGCTAAAATAATGGGGTTCACAAAAGTATTTACAGATGCTTAGAATTGATTAACAATTTTATAATTGATATTATTCCCTTAGATTAGGTACAATTAACAATTCATTAATGCCATTAATCTGCATTCTTTGAGATGAACATTTCGATGCCCCATACGATATGTTTTTGTTCGTTAATAACAAACTACAAATCTTAACATTTGCATTATTTAAGATTTTCATATAAAAATGTTAATTTTCCTTACTTATCTAATTACTGATAATTAAACAATGATATCTGTAACATTATTTACAATACTTACTAATGTCCCACTTTATAAAAATCATGTTTGGCTAGTTAGGCCTAACCCAACCTGGGTTCCTTATTCTTAATTCTCTTTCTTAATATTAATAATACTTAATTTCATTGTGATCTAACTGATCACAATTGTTCCTTATAACTCCCTACAACTTTTATAACAATACAAATTACACTAATTAATACTTGTTTCTTACAATTAACATAATTAAGTGGTCTAGGCATAATGGCCTATAATAGTTTGAACATTATTCTTTCCTATTTTAACAATTCTTATTTTTAATACAAGACAACTCTATGACATTGTTCTTGATCCTTGGCTTTCACTTTTGTTACATTAATAATGACATTTATTAGTAATAATTGTTTACAACTAATATAAATAAGTTATCCAGTTATACTGGCTCCTGGTACAGTACACCTTATTTTCTTACTTATGTTTAAAATAAGTCCTTTTGCTAACAGACAATTACTTTACATTGTTCTTGATACCCTTATTCCACTTTTACCACAATAATAATTACCTAACATGACAATTATTTATTATACATAACATAAACAATTATTCTAGTCTCATTGGCCTATGATAGTGACTCTTAATTTCACTCTTATTTTGACAATACAAGTTTATTTTTATTATTTAATTATTCTAAAATGTTCTTCACAAATTTCTGAAACTTGATAATATAGTTTGTCACTTAATATTGTTTTTCTTACTTATTCTAGAAGTTATTAGCTTCAGAATCTGTATTATGAAGGTTTAGTAGGCCTATATGTATTTTGTTTCATTATTTATTTTGTTAACACTTATTAGTTAATCATATCTCCATTACTAGAAGATTCTTCTAATAATACTGATTCTAGTATTATTTATTTAATATAGTTTGTTTCATTAATTTACATTAGAAATTGTTCTTTTTAAATACAATTATTGACAAGTTCAATGTCTCATATTTCTTCTTTTTTATGTTATAATTCATATTATAACCATTATTATCTAGTTATTATGTTATCATTTACTACTCCATAGGTAGTTTTCACCTTCTATTTATAATTCATGGGTTTTACAATGCTTGTTGGTTCTTTCTGTTGTTTAAAACATTACATTGATACATAACCTTACATGTAGGCTTCCATTTGGTTTCATTGTTGTTTTATTAGTACATTTTCATTTCACTACTTTTAATACTTTTCTTGCTTTACATTATTCTATTCATAATCATAAATAAAATTTATTATTTGAGTTCATTCTTTTAGTACTTAGAAACTAATTATTGTATTAATAATTTTCTCTATTAATTATCCAGTTTATTGCTGCAGTATGGAGTATAAAGTTTATCTTTTATACCATATTTTAATGCAGTTTACTGGATTAAAATCTTATTATTGTTCATGTACACAGGTATAGTATTCTAGTTCTTACTGATTTCATTACATTGTTCTTATCTACTTTTATTATCTCAGACCATATTTATGGTACCTATACGATTTCTTTAATGACTTAGTATTCTGTTCTTCATGTATCATGGTCATGAAATGGTTTAAGTTGGGACCTACTTTATGTAAGGGGATAACATAACGTTACAATATATATATAATGGGATGAAGCAATCTAATCTAATAGTTAGGGGTGAAGCAACAATGTCACACAAGTGTGCCATTGAGGCCTTAAACAGTAGTTTAAGAGACATTCTCAGTGGTCAAAAATTGATGGGCAGTGTAACTTTTGGCAGGAGATTTCAGGTAAATGTTACTAATAATACCCAGAGATATGCCAGCAGATGAACTAAATGGCTGCCTTAAGTCCTATAATGTATGGCCAAATGTTATAAGAAAAAATCTGTCCACAAATATGTGAATGTATTTACATGGTGATATCTTAATAGGAGTAATTTCCAGTGAGCTTATGGAACTTGGAGAGGGGAAACAATTCTGCTAACAGTGATGGCAGGACTCATCTTTCAATTGGTACAAAATGTAGACAAATTAGTAACATGTCTTTCCCAATATTTACTGTAGATTATTCTTTTGATTATTGGTTATGTGGTAGAGGCATTTAGCTCTGATAAATAATATTGTTACAATTATAAATCAACAGATATTGAAATTTAATAATTTATAATGAAAAAATATATTATTCTTTACATATGGCAATGAATGCAGGAAAGCAACTTCATGTCCAACAGAATTCTTAAATTTATTGGAATTTCCAGGAACACCATTACATCTACTACAACTTGGTGTTCTAGTGTACATTGCTACATAACTAAAGTGCATCCAATTATGCAGTAGTACTTGATTAAAAATCATAGACCATGGACATAATGTACTCCAGGCTATATTATTAACAGGATTTTTCAGTGGTCATGAAACATTTATACCAAGGATTCACGTCATTCTGACAGATCTACCATTTCAATTCAAACCTTGCAGTTTCCTACAAAACTAGCATTTGCTATGTCCATTAATAAATCTCAAGGACAAACCATGCAAGTTGCTGGAGTTTATTTAGAATCTCACAGTTTTTCACATGGGCAATTGTACGTTATGTTTTCAAGGGTATTTTCTTTCCAAAATTTATATGTTTCCACTAAAAATAGACAAATCACTAATACTGTTTATAAAAGAGCTTTAATTTAATGTAAATAAACTTCTTAATTTGAGAAAAAATAAAATTATGACAGTAAGAAGTATTATATATTTTTAGGAGCAGCTAAGTGCAGCATAGAGCTAGTAATATGATACATTAACCTCTGCCAGTGTTACCACTTACCAAACATTTGGGAACAAAAATTTGTTGACTGATCTCTGAGGTTGGAACAATTTTTGTAATTGCTTACAGTTATTTGATCACCAATTAATTTTCTCAATTCACTATGTAAACTTTCCTCTGTCATGTCACCAGTGCCTTAGACCCCCTGCTTTGGGAACAGGATTAGATCCAGGCTTGCCTTCTCCTAATTTACTTCACCTTGTTCCATGGTCAGAAGTAGTGTTACATATTATTAAAACTACGACACATCAAGCATCCAAGACAACAAGAATACATGGGCAACAAGATTCACAGATTTAACATTAATGTAAATTAAATTCTAAGAACAAAATCCTGCCATTTTCATCAATTGACTAGACACATTAGATATTTTGATACAGCTAAAATCTCAAAAGCTCCTTTTCATTATCATCATAATAATGTATGAATCAACAATATAATTTCAGAACTAGTAATAAGAGATTGTATTGTAAGCTTTTAGCTAAAAACAACTTTTATATTTTGTTTCTATATAAATTTTAATGTATTTAAAATTTGAAAGGGTCAATATTGGTTCTGGGTCATAGAATTGGATATATTAGAGACATAATCTAAAAACGAGAACAAGGAGTGTTAACTAAGTAATGGTTTCTTGTATATTGATTTGTTGTTATTGTCAACGCCATCATCATCGTCATCATCATCTGCATTTCACATATTAGGCTTGGAGCCTATTTGGTGTCCATCCTTTCCATGGTCTACCAATACTTTGTCTTTCATGTGGTACGTACCTTTTTGCTTTGGGTGGAAACCTCCCTTTCTTCATTCTCTCTATATGCTCATTCTACTACTGTCGATTCAATTGATGGTATTCATGAAGGCTGAATATTTTTAGGTCTTTAATTTCACTTCTGTTTCTTAATCAGCCCTGGTGACTATAGACCTGCTAACAGCTTTTGAATAGTGACTTGGAGACGAGCAGTGCACAAACACCTTGTTATGAAGCAAACAATATTTTCATTAATTTCGTACAAGTGCACAGCAATCTTGCAGTGTTTCTTGTGTGAACATCAGCTACAACAAGGTTGCCAAGAACACTAGAAGCATGCAAGTGTCCTTGTGAAGGACATTATATGACAAAGAGATAGTGTGTGAGTAAGACAACAAACTATTATCACATACACTCCTCTCTAGTATATGCTAATTTCAAGTGGAGGTAATTCTTTCATTGGTTCCACTCATTTCACCTTTCAAGAATGGATGTTTTTACACATTTTTTCTCTTCATAGAAAATAATTTCTTGAACCTGTATTTGACTTATGCTTCAAATTGTTGTTACTCATACTTCGTTTTCATATACAAATAAAGGTACTGTAACCATCTTGTAAAATTTCAGTATAAATTCTTGGATTTTGTTGTCCATGACGTGTCCGTTACTTAACTAAATATAATTATTTCACTACGACTCGGAACACAAAACTTTTTATGGGTAAAAACGTAAGTTTTACCTTATAACCTGAACCGATTTTCACTTTTCAGGTAGTGAAATAATTATATTTAACTTCAGTATAGTTTCTTTTCATACTTTATTCTTCAAAATTTTGCACATATTTCCAGAATGTAGGTAAACTGATTTTTTGCTCATCATCCTTATTATAACCATAGGTTATTTTGCAGCCTACATAACTAAAGTGGATGACCTGCTCTAGTGTTCTGGAGTCAATGACAATCTTGGTTTATACCAGCTATTCACCCATAAAGGCCATTTTTCAGGGGTTTTTGTTTTGATATTGTTTTGTTGTATCCTTTAAACATCTAGTTAAGACTGAAAAAGTTTGTTTTTTGAAGTTGGCTTTCTGTTTCTGCCATTACTGTGAGGTCATCTGGCATTAAGAAACAAGTCTGGATCTATTTCTATTCCTTTCCTAAAACCTTGTTTCTACTTAAAGATTACATCATCAACATATTTATTAATTAGGGTTTTGTGATAAAGTGCAATCTTGGTATATTCATTTGTAGGTTTTAGTACAGCTAGTTGCGTTACTATTAATGTTTAAGATTATTATATTTCCTGGTATTTATTACAGCAAATTGAATTATAGCTCATATCTAATAGTATCCTGGTGTTTACAGTTATATCAGTAAAATCAAGACAAAAAATGCACTTCAGAATACAATATAATCAAAAGAGCAATATATTTGTGAGTAAATACTGTATTTTATCAATATTTGTAGACAGTTCTGTTTGTTGGAATGATTGACTAAACTGAAAAATATTTTGGGGGAAGTTTAAGTGCCAATGTTTTTACAGTGTCTGACTGTCTCACCAAAAAAGTAAAGTAGTTATTACTGGCAAAAAATATGTTCTTCCCCAAATTTATAATAGTCACTAAACCAGTTTGTAACAGATTGATTGACTTATAATTTTGTTTTCATTTTGTGGCTGACGTTAGAAAAATCAAGATAGATGTTTCACAAATACAAGAACAGGATGTTAAAACTTAGTTGACATTGTACAACACTCCTGCTTATCATTCCAGTAATTTATTAGCTAGTAAACACACAAAATGTAAATTTCCATGAATACATTATATTTACATAGTTTTAATATTTATTCAGTGGCCCTTTCAATATGACAAAATTTATATAATCCTTTTGGATTACTTGGATTTGGAATTTTTCCTGATTAAAACTAAGTATGGCCTTTATAATCCAAATTATAGAGGTTTTATTGTATTGTTCTATTGAGTCAAAATATGTGTAGTAAATAGATAAAATGTTAAAAAACACCAAATTAACAGTGTGGTTTTAATGAAAAATCTGAAATAATTTTTTAAAGACAGTTTTGTACATTCTCAATATTTATCAAATCAAACTAATATATTTTAAAAGTGTACTGCACAAAAAAAAAACATTAACAATATACAAAAGTATAAAACTTTTGACAAAATTCTATGCACAACTTTTAGGATAAAAACAGGGTCATTTATTATTTTTATCACAGAATTCTCAACATGCAAAGTATAATTCTCAAAATGCAACATGCATTTTCCTGGATGTCCAGATTCCTCATGTGATTTCTGATCACACCATAGATTTTCTAGTTAAGATAGTACAAAGGCCTATATATTTTAATTTGAAATTTCATAAATCGCTCTCTCTCTCTCTCTCTCTCTCTCTAACACACACACACAGTTTTTATTTTATGTGTAATTAACTATAAAGAAACTACCAACTTCATACACAGAGGACCAACACAAATAAAACAACAGAATTTCGTGATATAATAATGATTTGCTTTCTTTTATTTTTAACATTTTTTTAGTTTTAGGATTACAAAGTATGAAAAAAAAACATAAACCAGAAACTTCTGTCAAAGTACAGGGGTACAAATAGGAACTACAAAACAATGAATGATGAAATTATTGACAATAATTTTTGGATGTAAAAGAGTGCTTACAAACAATCCTAATATTTTAGGCCATGCTCACTATCTATCATTCATTGTACTAACTATAATATTTACAGTGTTTAAACTAGTTACAAAAATAGGCACATATACATTCAAACGTATTAAAAAACAAACAATTTTTTGTTGTGAAGACTAAGTACATAATACGCAGAATAGATTGGTTACAAAATCACCTATCACTTGTATCCAACACATAAAATTCTAAGAACAACATCCTGTCATTTTTCATCAATTGACTAGACACATTAGATATTTTGATACAGCTAAAATCTCAAATGTTCCTTTTCATTATCATCACAATAATGTATGAATCAACAATATAATTTCAAAACTACTAATAGGAGATTGTATTGTAAGCTTTTAACTAGAAACCACTTTTTATATTTTGTTTCTATGTAAATTGCTGTTTTAAATGTCAATACACACTTTGTGAAGCAAATTACAATAATTGAAACACAAGCAACACTTGGTAAAGTTTCACAGTATTTACTTGTACACGGCAACCTCTGACAACTGTTTCAATCAGACTATTCTCAAAGAGTACATAATTCTTACTGAAGGTTTTGCTAAAACTATACTCTGCATAATCTAGTGTACTGTATTCTGTGTGGTAAACCTTCTACCCAGTGGCGGCTGGTGACTTTTCAGCCGGAGGGGCGCAATCATAAAAAATTTTAACAATGTAAAATCTTACCTGAAATGGAAAGTGGATTGAATGAAGCCAATTATTTCTTAAAAGTAAATTCCACCCTTCTATTTTTCATAGATATGAACTTTTCCAACACTTTGTCATCGAAACTGTCAATATCTTGCACTAAATTTGTACAAAACCGGTTCAGGTTGTAAGGTAAAACGTTATGTTTTTACTCATAAAAAACTTTGTGTTCCGAGTCATTAGTGAAATAGTTGTATTTAGTTAAGTAACGGACACGTCATGGACAACGAAATCCAAGAACTAAATTTGTATTTATGGACATCATCGCCAACGCATTTAAACGATCATTACCCATAGTATTTCGCAAAAATGTCTTGACTCTTTTAACAGTTGAAAAAAAAACCCTCTGGTTCTGGAGTTGTCATTGGCGCTGTTAAAATTATTTTTAGTATTTTTATAGTTTCCGGGAAAATATCAGCAAGATTATGTTGCAATAGTAATGTAAGGAAGTTTGTGGCTCCAATTATTTGACTAAAGTCCGGTCATGAGTAAATAACTTTTAATTCTGTTTTTAAACGAGTCTGGTCTAGAAATAGATATGAAGAACACACTGTATCCAAAATGCCCACTGGAAATTCTTTTGAATATTTTGGTACTGATTCTGAATTAAACAACTGAGCTGCTTGCAGATGGCCACGATATGAGAATCTATCTTTCATCTGTAAAATAATTACATCATACACTTCTTTAGCAAACGCACTTCTTGGTAAATTATCTTCTTTTCTTCTCCTCTTTCTTGAATGAAAATTTTCTTCAATACTGCTTTGAATAGTCTCAGTCTCATTTCTAATGTTTTTAACACAAATCTCTAAATTTTGAATATCATTTTGAAGTTGAATACTATCCTTATTTCTTGACTGGATTTGATTATAAAGAATGTCAACATGAGGCAAAAGTTTGTGAAAAAATGTGAGCCAAAACAAAAATTCTGGGTCTTCTAGAGCTCGTCTGAGTCAAGAAGCTTCATTAAAAGTAGTGCTTCTTAGGCATTTATCTTCAATCTCTTCAAACATTTTTATGAGCTTCCCTCGATTCTCGAACACAGTATTGACTGTCCTAATGTTATAGTTCTATCTGGTTGTTGCTACATTGGTAACCTGTGCTTGACTATTTCTTCTAACATATCGCACCCATTTGAAGAATTTAAAAAACGTGGGAATTATTAAAACACACTCGCGCTGCTGTGATGCTGCATTTTGGATCAAGAGATTAAGCTGGTGAGCATAACAACGTATGTAATGAGCGTAAGGATATTTCTTCTTAATATAACTTCGAACACCACCTGTAGCACCACTCATTACATTTGCCTCATCGTATGTTTGAGCGATTAACTTTTGTGGTTTTTCCATAATTATAGCATCAATTTCTTCTTCTATACGTTTTTTTATCCTTTCTGCTAATTTATCCTTGACTATTCTAAAGCACCAAAAGCTCTCACGAACAGTTCCAACAAAAATGTATCTAAATATTAGTACCATTTGGCACCAATTCGTAACATCTGTAGTTTCGTCACATTGAATAGCCAAGAAATCGAAATTTTTAATTTGATTATAAATTTCTTCTTTGCACACAGCCAACATGCTATGTAAAATATTGTTCTGTACACTTGTATACTTTTAGAAGTCACCTTAAACACTGTAGCGTTCTGCAGATGTTCTCGTAACACAACGTCTAGCTCTACAGAAAAATCAACTAATTCTCTAAATATTCCACGATTTACCGATTCTTCAATCTCGCGGTGGCCTCTAAGTGCCAACTCAAAAGCACTGCAAAATTTTACGCAACAAATAATACGTTTCAAAATATAACGATTCTTTCTAACCTGTTCATTATGTTCAAGAACATGTGTCCGACAAGCTGAATTAAGCTGTGTCAAAATATTTACTTCGCCTAATAAAGCCAGTTGTGTGGATGCATTAATTTGGCTTCGAGATGATTCATGTTATTTTTATTTTAGTGGGAAGATGATGCAAATCTTGTATACCCTTTCTGGGCCAATTTGCATCCTTTTCTGTTCATGCAGGATTGAAAAATAATACACATGGAAAACTACAACAAATTCAAAACTTCACACCCACATATCCAATTATTTTGTTTATAAATTTCTCATGAGAAACACTGTGTAAATGTCTTATTTTGGGCTTTCCCTTCACTGGTCTGTGTGAAATTTAGATCAGGTAATGGCTGGCCTCATTTTTTAATATTTATTTTATCCTCTAAAGAAAGTCCGGTAAAATTAGTTTTTTATTAAGACACTGACTCTATTTATGTTTGTAGGCGACACGTGAAACAAAACACAAAAACACGTATGATAAAAGTAAACTGACGAACGGCACGCCAACACCACTGTTAAAAACTGGCAACAGGCTGCTCCAAACACATGGTTTATTAAACGGCGATATTCGCTATAATGTCACACGATACGTCACGTAGTCATGGCAACCAGGCCGCAAGCTCTTCGCGGCCCTGTCTATTGGTTCACGCTACCTACTACGCGCAAGACAGATAAATACTTTCATTCTAATCTAAATCAATGCTTAAAAATAATTGCTCATCTTTTATCTTTAAAATATACAAGAGACAAAGGACAAGCAGTTAACTATGGTAATGTGATTTAATTTTTTTTATGTTCTCTGTCAAGGGGGGCACGTGGCCCATGCGGCCACAATAAGAAACCGCCACTGCTTCTACCTGATGTAGCAAATAAGTTTTCTAACTATCATGTACTTGATTTTAACAAATAAATATTATCAAGGCTATATTAAAAATAATAAATACTGTAAAATGTTTAAGAGGTGTTGTTTGTATCTTAATTATTATGTAAACTTAGTTTAAACTCTTGAAGCTGAAAAATATATTGCCTTTGATGTTGTTGGAGGACCTTGTTATTTATTAACTTAAAAACAAATGTATATCTGGAAGTATTCATGGATCACTACCATCAGATTTGTTGTAGTTTCATCAAAATATTACCTTAGTACTCACGTTACCCACGTTCAGGATTCAAAAATATGTATCAACAGAAAAAAATCTAAAACTACTACTTACTTTGTATTTTGTTTAAAAATTACAAATAACATTGAAATAAATTTCAAATATTTATAAAGAAATAAGGTCTCAACAATGTTGTATGCAACACATAATTTTAAAAATTCAATACTAACAAATATTAAAAAAAATAACAGTAGTGTTAAAGATTGTAACTATTTATTTAGACTAATTAAAAATATTATTTATATTATTACAATGTTTTAATAATTAAAATTATTAGACTGTTTATTTTCTTGCATTTATAAAGTAGAATATGTTAATTTCTTCAAATGTTAACAAATTTTTATCACAACGTTATCTCTTTACAGTAAACCTGATTGAAAAAGTCAGCTTGGGTGGTAAATAAATGATTACTTGTGACAAAGACAGGTCAAAATAGAATTAATTGAAGCTGTTACAGCATAATTACAACAAATTACAGGACACAAAGGAAGATGACTCGTGTTTGCAATATTAAAACAGAAATTCTTCCTGATACAATAATAACAAAATGTTCACAGTTGAACTGATTTCATTGTACGCTTCTATGAATCATTTCACATTATTAAAACCAGAAACTTTCAAACATGTTACGTTACAAAACTTTACAGTTTGTAAAACAAAAATTAAGTTATCTTTCTTCTTCACAATGTTAAAAATCTGTGAATCAGAGTTGCACAGAGACAATACTTTCAACTAAACTAGAAAAAAGAATTGTCTAGTCATGGAGATTCAACTTTATTTTAAAAACTCATTTATAGTTACTCAGTTGAAAACAAAAGAACGTGAGAAAGTAAAACACATATAGAGTTTCAGCTCACTCAAAAATTAAGCTACTTCATTTTCCTTCTATGAAAACAAAAACTATTTGAGACAGCTCTTTAATATGTTTTATTACAAATTATATAGTGATTACCTACATCTGTGAACATTATTATGATTTGGAGGGTAAACGGATATAAAGGGTAAACGTATAATCAAACTAGAAACATAGTAATTAATATGTTCATTAATATGTGACAAGCAATTAAATAATATCTAAATAAAGACAAAAATATCATGAATCGCTTGATTTCATTAGTTCACACATGGACATTGTTACAACACAAATAAGCCACCCCTGTACCAGGGATAAAAACTATATTTATAAATGTAAAAATACTTCATATCAAATAAAATGTTTAAAAATAAATAAAATATAAAAACTATGAGACGACGAACGACGGACATTACCCAACCCAAGTGATTGACCCAACAACAGGAAACAAAAGAAGAAGGGAACCACGAAAAATACACAAGAGAAAAAGGTGATTGACCAAACAAATAGGAACTAACAAAAGAAGGGAAGAAACCAGAAATAAAGACAAATAAAGGAAGTGAATGAATTCCTACAACTAAATAGAAATTAAACTAGACGAGAAGAGGAGAACCGAATCAAAAGGAAGACAATTGAAGATGAAGAAGATGAAGGAGAAGAAGAAGAAGGAAGAGGAAACAAAGTGAAACCAAGAAATAAGAGACACCACATATAAAAGGGAGAAATGGTATACTCAAAGATAGAATACTGTAAATAAACCCCAAATGATTATCCACTAATGAAAACAAATATTATTGTAGTAAATGAGATAATTTTTATATACCTGTTTTAAACAAAAAACAGTTAAAAAGTAACTTAGTAAAGAAAAGTACACTAATCCAAATATTAAAGTTAGATGTTGTGAAATATTTAACAAAATGTCATTAAGAATAAGTATAATTTTATAATGAAAGAAATAGTGAGAAATAGAAAGAGAAATAAGTATAGGGATTACCCACTAAGTAACACTTAAAATAAACAGTGGAAAAAGTGCAATAGTGTATGTGTAAATACCCCAAAATAGTGAGTGTATCAGTGATAAACACCAATTAATAAAAGGTGAAAGTGATATGTGGAAAAAGATATTATAAATAATAATAAAAGGTATTAATAGTTAAGAAAACACTTAGTGAATCATTGATGAACCAATAAATGATTTAAGTGAGCTTATGAAAAATTATATAATTAAGGATAGTTAGAAATAGTATTTAAAATAGAGATAAGTAAAGGATGTAATATTATTCAGGGAGAAAGCCCATGTAAAAACAGTTTGTGTTAACATGGAATGGAGGAAAGAAGTAGTAATGAAATAAGAATTTAAGTATACAATTAAAAAAACACCCCATGTTAGAAGGGAAAATAAATTTAATAAGTTTGAAAGAAGTGACGATGTTTCTCACTCAAAGTAATAGCAAAAGAATGAAATAAATGTTAAATCAACAGTAACTAATAACTTATAAAGAATAGTTCGTTTTAATGTTATGAATAGGATATGGCTGAAAGTGACTTGCAGTCCATAAGCCTAATTTGTTATATTTTAAATATGGATAGTGAAAACTATATTGACATGAAATCAGAACACAAACAGAATCAAAACCCAACACAAACGATTATAATAACAAAGTGAAGCCCATCAGGCTGAATTAAAATGTAATTTAAAAGAAATAAGTAAAATACCATCATGGCTACTTTTGGCTATGAAAATGTCTAACTGTCAGACACACACAAAGGTCAATTGTAACAAATTCACAAGGAAATTTACAAATCTAAGGCAAGTAAATAGCCAGTAATTATGTATAAATCATTTTAAAAGATAAACGTTATTATAAAAGTTTAATTTAAAAGAGATATGTAATTTATCAAATGTCAAAATAATTAGACTAAAGTTAATGTATAATAGAATATGACCTTATGAGGTATCATTTTAAACTTTGAAAGGAAATAAAGACAATAGTGATATTATTTATTACCCAGAAGGGATGACAGAAGAATAAAATCATTAAGAAAATACATAATAAATTTGAATAAAAATTTCAAATCTCATAACAATGCTTTTAATCGAGGCCTTAACCAATCAAAGGGTTTCTGTTACCATAGAAACGGGCCGTTGAATACTAATTTTCCGTTAAATTATTAGACTTGAAAAAAAATGACGCGTGGGTAAGAGGTACGCAAGATTGAGATGACTAAAATTTTACAGTAAAAAGTTCAAAAGACGTTCAGAAGTCGACTACAAGAACCAATGACGAGTAGATGCAGAGCTTCTAATATTAAACGATGTCCTGGAACCAAATAAAAGAAATTAAATAACAGAAAGTCCCAAGACGAGATAGAAGAAGATGCCCGAAGCCTAAATCAGCCCCAAAATCGATGAATTTCCACTACCCCAGACGACAACATATCACCACCATCTGAACTGATAAGTATCAACTAAATTCAATTATCCCAGAAACCAAATTACTTTAAATATTTCTCAAGTCAATCAAAATTTCTCACTATTAAACAAAATTAATTTTCTTTCAAAGGTTTGAATCATAATCAACTTACGTAAAACAATTGTTAATTAAAATATAACCTCGCATTAGTGTGCGAATTTTGTAACAACTAATACGACACTACCGAACATATTGTAAAAACACTTTATACTATTTAAGTACGTATAAGGTATGGTAGTGTACTTTTTTAATGTAACCAGCTTTTATGTTTTATTTTATAATCCAAAGAACCCCAGATTTTGAACAGATTAATATATTGTATGTAAACAGAAGCCATGACGGCATCAGAATAGTTCATTCCAAAATCAATTTCGCCAACCTGAAGGTATATGTGTTTCATGTTCTAAGCCGGAGCAATATGTTAAAAAATCATTTATAATCCTTTTGTCATATTAATTAATGACCAAATTTGCATTAAAATTACAGTACAGAGTATTACCATCGTTTTATTTCGTAGGACGTTGTATAATATATGTGTGTTAGCAATTTCTACCGAGTAACCAACTAGCGCTCTTCACGAGTGGACAATACGACAAACTGTACAGCGGCGGGAGTCATTTGAACGCTCCAGCCGTCAACGCTGACAACACTTATTTAACTTGTAATTTAACAAATTTAATTGTTTTAATATAAACAATTTGGTGCCACCCGGGATTCGCAACCCCTATGAACAAACTGGTAGGTTGTACTGATAATTTAGACCATGCTACAGACTTCAGTAGTGACAACCATTATTGTAACGACCGGTGTGAGGCGAACACACCACATTAACACTCATACACATAAAAATCAAGTGTCAACACATTTTACAGATACGACCAAGATTTCTTCGTTACAGATTGGCGACCAACAACGTGAGGCTAGAAAGGACAACTAGCGGCGGTTATGAATAGACATAGTATGGTTACAAGGCTCAAAAGTAAGGAAGCATCATACCAAGAAGAAATGGAAGAAGTTGAGGAAATAGAAGTTGAGGAAATGATTGGAGGATTGTTTGAAGAGCATCCACAGGAGGACCAACTGGAAAACCCAAATCTACCTCAACCACAACCGGAAGTGGAAGTAATGGTAGGGGACCAACCTAGCAAACCCACTCAGAAAGAAGACCTGAGCACGCAGGAGATGTTCAGGATGATGATGGAACAAATGAACAGGGACAAAGAAGAAGCAAAAGAACAAAGAAAGGAAGACAGGGAATTCTATAATGAAAAAATGGATCAAAACAAGGAAGAATTGAATAAAAAATTAGAATCATTGCAAGAGGGAAGGAAAGAAGACAGGGAATTCTTGAAAGAGAGCATAGAGCTCCTGAATAATAAATTGGAAAGCAACCAGGAGGCATTGAAGAGAAGCCAAGAGGCTCTAGAAAAGAGGAGTGAAGAGCTGAAGAAACAGATTAAGAAGGACCTAGAGATAGTGAATAAGAAGATCGAAAATAGTAATGAAATGCTCCAACGGAAATTGAAGGAAGACAGTGAGAAAACCAAGGAGGAATTGAAACAACTAGTCGAATGTCGGGAGGAGATCAGGCAAACGGTAACGGAAACAAATGAGACGGTGATACAAGTCCGGGAAGAGTTGAACAATAAAATCAGCAATGTCGAGGAGGAAGGTAGATTGAGAGCGACAGAATTCTATCAACTCACCACCGAAGAATGCCAGAGAAATAAACAGGAGGTGATTAAGAAACTGGAGGAGAGGCAACAAGAAATACAGATAGATGTAAATAATCGTGTGGAAAAAGTATACACCGTCATCAATAAAATAGACGGACTAACCAAAGAAAACAGAGAGAAGATCCAGGGGATCAGCAAAGGGAGAAACAAATGCAAGAAGAGCTGGATGCACTAACGGAGAAACCTTGCCATAATACACAAATAGTAACCAGCGAAAATAGAGAGGTGATCAACTTCCGCAGTTACCGGAGCAATCCAATTGAGTTCCTCAAAAGAGTAGAGGAGTTAATAGAGAAAAATAGAGAAACCAGGTGGTCCAGCGTGAGAAGCCTCATAGACAAAATGTTCCGAGACACCCACGACAACTGGTGGACAGCAACTCGACCTGAAATCAATGATACACAGGAATTCAAGAGACAATTCCGGGAAAAATATTGGTCGGAGTCCACCCAGAATGTGGTCCGTAACGACATCAGCAATGGGAGATACGAATCACAAGCAGGACACACTTTAACGTCCTACTTTTTAGGAAAAGTATGTTTAGCCCGAAATCTAGAACCCAAGATACCCGAGGAATCTCTGGTGATACAGCTGGGTTACCATTATGAGGAAGCTATACAGAAAGCCAGGAGGCAAGGACAAATAAAGACGATCCAAGGAATGGCAAGTCTATTGGAGGACCATGAGAATGATGGACAATATCGAAAAAACCGGATCATGAACCAACGGTACAACAAATAGAATGAGCATAATAATGCACCCAATGTCAACCAACCATACAATCACACACAAAACAGCAGCCGGAATCACGTGAGCCGGAACAATAATAACTATAATGATGAACAGCCATCTAATAGGAATACACAGAATCATTCTCCGAATAACCAGCCATTTAACAGAGGTCCACAAAACAATCATCCGGGAAACCAAAATAACAACAGAAACATCCCAAATAATAATTGACCAAATGATAGTTACAGAGGAGCTGAACCGGAACAATGCACAAATGGTCACCCCAACAACCATAACTACTATGGCAACCGGTACAATCCTAGTTATCAGTACAACCGGGGACCCGCGGGTAACCAAAATAGAGGTGACGGCAGACGTCAGGTAAATTTCATCCATGGGCGGAGGCAAAGTAACCACAGGAGATATGGCCCGAACTGGCACCCAAACCCATGGTACCACGCATCAAATCATAATAACAATCAGTCATCAGAGAGTAGGAACAACGAACCACCTAGGGATGAAAACAACCAGCAACAAGGACTGAGCAATAAGACGAACGACCAGTCGAATAGCCTGGCCACCAACCAACAACCACCTTTAAACTAAATAGGTCAGTGGAAAAATATAGGCACCCTTCACATGACCAATCACTTGGGTTGATACGTCGAGTAATGTCAAAAAATGAAACCAAAGTAATTACAATAATATACAACAATTATCTAAAGAATATCCGAGAGGAACTTCTCGAAGAAGAGGCCAACCAATTACAACAAAATAATAGTGAAATTGTCCATATAAAGGCTACCATAAACGGTACTATAACCATAATTATGGTGGATACGGGATCTAACATCTCTCTAATTAACCAGCCTGAATTAAAACGAATTCAAGCCAACTCTCGAACACCAATCCCTACACTGCCAATAAACAATATAATCATCATTGGCGCCACTGGTAAACAAAACAAGACGGTGAGAAAACACGTATCATTAGAGTTAGATAATCAAAAATCAACCATCCCTATTATATTTCTTGTGGCAAATGGGCTACCATTCAACATGCTTATAGGATGTGATGTATTAAGAAGATATTCAGCCGTTATAAACCTGCAGAAGGGAGTCGTGTTGCTAACTTCAGAACAGGGAACCTGGTCTGCAAATATTATAAATTGTAATCCAACTCCAACCGCTCTGGATCAAGACCCAGGATTGAAGAGTTATTATTGTCAAAGGTGTGAACCGTCCATCACTATGGCCGAGGAAGAGGAAAGCAGAGCCTTGTGGGAACAGAAACTGGAAGAAATCAGAAACTTCCAAAGAGAACGGCCTCTACAAGAAATTAGTGAACAACAGTCTAAAAAACTAATTGCAATTTATAACAATTATCAACATGTCTTTTCGAATACTCCTGGAAAAGTTAAAGGATACCAGTGTAAAATTAACTTCAGAGAACCTGTAGACTTCCACAGGAAATCATATCCCATAGCGTATTCCCTGAAAAATGAAGTCAGGACGGAGATAAACAGAATGATTGCTGAAGATATTATTGAGTATAGCCAATCTCAATATACCAGCCCAATAATAGCCATACCCAAGAAGAATGGCAAAGTACGGATTTGCTTGGACGCCCGAGAAATCAATAAAATGATTATCAATGACCGGACCTCACCGGGAGAAATTGAGGAAATTTTAAAAAGATTTCATGGAATAAAATATATTAGTACCTGGGATACTGTATGTGGGTACTGGCAGGTGGAGCTGCACCCACACAGTAGGCAATACATGGCCTTCATATTTGATGGTAGAAATTACCAATTTAAAAGGTTACCATTTGGACTCATTAATTCTGTAGCAGTGTTTGTAAAGAGCATGGACCAAGTCTTAGGTCAAGAGGCACTGGAATTTACCACAGTGTACGTTGACGACCTGCTTATCACGTCATCAGACTGGGACGAACACTGCGAAAGAGTCGAACATGTATTGGAAAAATTATCCAATAATAATATTACCCTTAAATTGGATAAATCAAAATTTATTGCAAATGAAGTGAAGTTCTTAGGGTTCAACTTGACCGAAAAGGGAATCTCTCCATCCCAAGAGAAAGTTGACAGAAAGTTGAAGCCATCCAAAAATTCCCCTCACCGAAAAACAAGAAGCAATTGCAGTCATTCTTAGGAATATGCAATTACTATAGGAAAGTTTCAAACAAACTACTCCCACCTAACAGCGAAATTTTCCAAACAACTTTCTTCAAAAGAAAAATGGACGTGGGGAACTGAACAAGAGGAAGTGCTCACCTTAATTAAACAAAAATTTGTCGATACTGTCATGTTACACCACCCCAATTTCGAAAAACCATTCTACCTAAATTGCGATGCTAGTGATGTAAGTCTAGGCGCAGAGTTGTACCAGGAAGACAAAGATGGAAACCACCTGGTCATTAGCTTCGCCAGCCGAATACTAAATAGTTGCGAGCGTAACTACAATGTTACAGAAAAAGAGTTGCTCAGCATAGTATTCGCGTGCGGCAAGTTTAGAACATACATACTAGGATATCCTATCACAATCAGAGCGATCATAAATCAATATCGTTTCTCAAACAATGTAAATTGAGTCATGGTCGACTTACTCGATGGATACTTGCTCTGCAAGAATACCACATTACATGGGAATATATTCCAGGCCGAAAAAACCTAGTGGCCGACGTATTATCCAGAATAAATGTAGAAGATCAGACATTTGAAGGAGTAGAGGAGAAAGCCAACAAAGAGTGAAATATACAAGAGAAGGCAATAACAAGGAAAGAAAAAAAAGATGATCAACTTACCAAAAAAGTATAAATAACAAGGTCCGGTATAGAGTAATATGTATAACCCAATGTAGACCATATGTCATCACGAAAGATAATGGTAATAACACTTACCAAATAAGTAATATAAATACAAGAAAAATAAAGGGAGTTTACAACCAAACTTCAATAAAAAAGTTTTATGAAGAAGAATAAATAACTAGAAATGAAATAAATATATTTCAAAATTCAAAAAGTTTGTAAGAGCAACTTACTCCATTATTTAGATAATATATGCGGCATAGAAAAAAATAAAATAAATGAATTAAAATATAAAAAACAAAGGAATCAGTTACACAAATTCCTATCAAGTTAAATCAACTTACAGTCTATTAAAAGGTTGATATATGAAGTATAAAATAAAAAGTGAGATAATAAGGAATAAGTTACACAAATTCCTATATATAAAAAAAGTAAGAATCACAAACTTATGATAATAATTAAACAAAAGGTAACTAAAAAGGAATAAGCTACAAACATTCCTATGAAGTAAGGGAACTAACTTACAAAAAATTTATCAAAAATGATATTTAATACAAAATAAAATAAACAAAAATAAAATCAAGCTAAAACTGCTAAGATAAATACCTGAAATTATAATGAATCAAAGGTATTCAAAGAAAAAAAAAAATCTGAACTGGTACAAGGAAAAAGGGAAGTTATGTATAAAACAAATATACGAGAAATGGCTAAAGCAGAATATTGCTAAATAACCAAGAAAAGAATAAAAATGTCTAAGATAATTAAAATGATCACAATAAGAATTGAAAACAAAATAATGAAAAGTTAGATATGATGAAATTAACATATGAATAAATAAAAAACAATCAACTGTATGAGCAAATGATAGTATATAGTAAAGGTAGAGCGGAAGGAAGAATGAGTAAAAGGCCAAAGTGATCTAAAAACAAACCACAAGGTGGACAATCCCAAAATATATTATTATTATTATTAATTGAAATCACAAGTTGACAAAAAAGGTATTTAAGATTGACTGTTGAAAAGTCCAGCAATCAAAATAAACTGAGCAGAGATGATGTTCCTCTGGTCTCAGAAAAATGAGTAGTAATGGGAGAAACCAGCTACTAAAAAGTTAGGGAAAAAATGTGTATAAGGGAGAATGCACCAAGGGAAATATAAATAAAAACAGATCCAAATAAAATGGAATGAATTAAGTAAGAAGAGATATAAAGAATGGAGAAACAAACAAGAAAGAAAAGGAAAAAGATTATATATAACTGATAATTTCATAAAAAACTATGTTAGTGTTTTATTAAAATGATCAATTTTGAAGGAGAGGCATTATGTTACAACACAAATAAGCCACCCCTGTACCAGGGATACAAACTATATTTATAAATGTAAAAATACTTCATATCAAATAAAATGTTTAAAAATAAATAAAATATAAAAACTATGAGACGACGAACGACGACATTACCCAACCCAAGTGATTGACCCAACAACAGGAAACAAAAGAAGAAGGGAACCACGAAAAATACACAAGAGAAAAAGGTGATTGACCAAACAAATAGGAACTAACAAAAGAAGGGAAGAAACCAGAAATAAAGACAAATAAAGGAAGTGAATGAATTCCTACAACTAAATAGAAATTAAACTAGACGAGAAGAGGAGAACCGAATCAAAAGGAAGACAATTGAAGATGAAGAAGATGAAGGAGAAGAAGAAGAAGGAAGAGGAAACAAAGTGAAACCAAGAAATAAGAGACACCACATATAAAAGGGAGAAATGGTATACTCAAAGATAGAATACTGTAAATAAACCCCAAATGATTATCCACTAATGAAAACAAATATTATTGTAGTAAATGAGATAATTTTTATATACCTGTTTTAAATAAAAAACAGTTAAAAAGTAACTTAGTAAAGAAAAGTACACTAATCCAAATATTAAAGTTAGATGTTGTGAAATATTTAACAAAATGTCATTAAGAATAAGTATAATTTTATAATGAAAGAAATAGTGAGAAATAGAAAGAGAAATAAGTATAGGGATTACCCACTAAGTAACACTTAAAATAAACAGTGGAAAAAGTGCAATAGTGTATGTGTAAATACCCCAAAATAGTGAGTGTATCAGTGATAAACACCAATTAATAAAAGGTGAAAGTGATATGTGGAAAAAGATATTATAAATAATAATAAAAGGTATTAATAGTTAAGAAAACACTTAGTGAATCATTGATGAACCAATAAATGATTTAAGTGAGCTTATGAAAAATTATATAATTAAGGATAGTTAGAAATAGTATTTAAAATAGAGATAAGTAAAGGATGTAATATTATTCAGGGAGAAAGCCCATGTAAAAACAGTTTGTGTTAACATGGAATGGAGGAAAGAAGTAGTAATGAAATAAGAATTTAAGTATACAATTAAAAAAACACCCCATGTTAGAAGGGAAAATAAATTTAATAAGTTTGAAAGAAGTGACGATGTTTCTCACTCAAAGTAATAGCAAAAGAATTAAATAAATGTTAAATCAACAGTAACTAATAACTTATAAAGAATAGTTCGTTTTAATGTTATGAATAGGATATGGCTGAAAGAGACTTGCAGTCCATAAGCCTAATTTGTTATATTTTAAATATGGATAGTGAAAACTATATTGACATGAAATCAGAACACAAACAGAATCAAAACACAACACAAACGATTATAATAACAAAGTGAAGCCCATCAGGCTGAATTAAAATGTAATTTAAAAGAAATAAGTAAAATACCATCATGGCTACTTTTGGCTATGAAAATGTCTAACTGTCAGACACACACAAAGGTCAATTGTAACAAATTCACAAGGAAATTTACAAATCTAAGGCAAGTAAATAGCCAGTAATTATGTATAAATCATTTTAAAAGAGAAACGTTATTATAAAAGTTTAATTTAAAAGAGATATGTAATTTATCAAATGTCAAAATAATTAGACTAAAGTTAATGTATAATAGAATATGACCTTATGAGGTATCATTTTAAACTTTGAAAGGAAATAAAGACAATAGTGATATTATTTATTACCCAGAAGGGATGACAGAAGAATAAAATCATTAAGAAAATACATAATAAATTTGAATAAAAATTTCAAATCTCATAACAATGCTTTTAATCGAGGCCTTAACCAATCAAAGGGTTTCTGTTACCATAGAAACGGGCCGTTGAATACTAATTTTCCGTTAAATTATTAGACTTGAAAAAAAATGACGCGTGGGTAAGAGGTACGCAAGATTGAGATGACTAAAATTTTACATTAAAAAGTTCAAAAGACGTTCAGAAGTCGACTACAAGAACCAATGACGAGTAGATGCAGAGCTTCTAATATTAAACGATGTCCTGGAACCAAATAAAAGAAATTAAATAACAGAAAGTCCCAAGACGAGATAGAAGAAGATGCCCGAAGCCTAAATCAGCCCCAAAATCGATGAATTTCCACTACCCCAGACGACAACATATCACCACCGTCTGAACTGATAAGTATCAACTAAATTCAATTATCCCAGAAACCAAATTACTTTAAATATTTCTCAAGTCAATCAAAATTTCTCAATAATAAACAAAATTAATTTTCTTTCAAAGGTTTGAATCATAATTAACTTACGTAAAACAATTGTTAATTAAAATATAACCTCGCATTAGTGTGCGAATTTTTTGTAACAACTACTACGACACTACCGAACAATTTGTAAAAACACTTTATACTATTTAAGGACGTATAAGGTATGGTAGTGTACTTTTTTAATGTAACCAGCTTTTATGTTTTATTTTATAATCCAAAGAACCCCAGATTTTGAACAGATTAATATATTGTATGTAAACAGAAGCCATGACGGCATCAGAATAGTTCATTCCAAAATCAATTTCGCCAACCTGAAGATATATGTGTTTCATGTTCTAAGCCGGAGCAATATGTTAAAAAATCATTTATAATCCTTTTGTCATATTAATTAATGACCAAATTTGCATTAAAATTACAGTACAGAGTATTACCATCGTTTTATTTCGTAGGACGTTGTATAATATATGTGTGTTAGCAATTTCTACCGAGTAACCAACTAGCGCTCTTCACGAGTGGACAATACGACAAACTGTACAGCGGCGGGAGTCATTTGAACGCTCCAGCCGTCAACGCTGACAACACTTATTTAACTTGTAATTTAACAAATTTAATTGTTTTAATATAAACAATTTGGCGCCACCCGGGATTTGCAACCCCTATGAACAAACTGGTAGGTTGTACTGATAATTTAGACCACACTACAGACTTCAGTAGTGACAACCATTATTGTAACGACCGGTGTGAGGCGAACACACCACATTAACACTCATACACATAAAAATCAAGTGTCAACACATTTTACAGATACGACCAAGATTTCTTCGTTACAACATTAATTCTGAGTGCAAAAATACGAAAAAAGTGATGTTTGAAGTGCTGACCCAAAGGTGTACATGTTTGAGATGGGCATGATTATACATGTACAATCTTCAACCTGTTGGTTTCCCTCCAGTATAAAACCCTGTTTGACTCTGAACAAACAAACAGACTCTTATAATTTGTTCATGGGGACACTATGTCCGAATGCCCAGTGACAAAGCAGACACCAACCATTCTAAGATGGAAGACTCTCTGTTCAACAGACTCTGCCACCGGGAACATTATCATCAACGAACAACACACACATGCCACAGTAACTCAACAGTGAAAATAGGTGAAAAATGAACAATTATTTGTTATAAACAAAGACAGTAAACAAGTATAATTATGGTATAAATAAAAGTACATAGTGTAATTACAAAAATTTAAATAATTAATATAAATTAAGTATGTAATTTTAACTTCTGTTTTCAAGTAATTTTTCTAGTTAGTTAAAAAATGAATGTACAATATGTAATGTTTATTGAAATAAAGTAAATATTGTTTTTGATTAAAATAACACAAATGAACTTTTTGTTTTTATAAGAGATATTTAATTGATATCAGATTTGCAACATTGAAAATAATTACTTGAATTTATATTGTAATGTCAGACATCCAAGTATTTAAAACAATTTTTTAAAACCATTTTTCAATTTTATAATTGTTTTTTAAATATGTGCTTTATGTTTGTCATTTACATGTTCATATCTGTGTTTATTTGTTTGGATATTATGTATGTACTGTATAATTTATAATGTGTATTCTACAACTAATACATGTAAAACAACTTCTTGTAAAAGGAAATTTTTAATACAGATTTTGTTTTAAATTTTAAAGTATTTGTTTTCTTTATAAATAAGTGTTTTATTAACATTTGTTCCATGCCACAAAATCTTTCTCCACTCGTCTCACATCAAATTTATCGGACAACGCGAAACCAGCCGGAAGGAAAAGGAAGAAGAGAAGAATGAAAAAAAAGAAGAACCAGCGATGGACATCGACTGGGATGGCAGCAGGCTCTACTACATACCGCTGCCGAAAGAAGAAGAGGACTCCAGTATGCCATGAACAATGGGCGCAGCCGCCAAACATCACAGTGTGGCTCGGGCGGAACATACATCACAGTTAGCGTCCTCACCACACGTTTATATATATATATTGCAACAGTACAAATGTATAGGGTACTGTGCATTGCACAAAGTAATTAAAATAAATAAATAATTCATATTGTTAGCAATAATAATTCAGCTTTCAATCTGAACTGTAAAAGGAATGCCTAACTTTCATGTCGGGACAGGCTGTTCACACCACTCTGCTGTGTCTGTGTGTACACGCATATGTTACATGTGTGGGTGAGACCTGTCAATTCCTGAAAAGCGTCACCCTTAATGAACGCTATTAATTATATGAATTTATTTATTTTGTAAAGATTGTGAGCATAATGTGACAAAACCAAATACACCAAAGTGTGTATAAAAATAAGACGCACATGTGTATAAAAAAATAGTGTGAAAAGAATGAAAAGTGTGATTATAGTGAACATAAATATAAATAAAACTTATGTTAATTAAGCTAGAGAAAAACGGTTTATACATAGTGAACACATAAAAATTACCGACAAGATGAATATCGGGTAATGTGCAAAAGACTTCGCATTTCGCGAAGACAGGCGAATTAAGCGTGATAATAATCGTGTGTGAGAAGGGACGCTACTGACAGACTCTGACATGCAGAATATTGTCGAAACATGATTTTAGTGCCCTAGGGTATAAATACACAAGACGCGCTAACTTAATTCTCTTTCTCGATCGACTACTGTGGCAGCCGGAGGCTCTGCTTCACAACTACAACTCTTTCTCGTTCAACCATAGTAGCAGCCGGAGGCTCTGCCCAGAGACAACAACTTTTGTATATCAACCACAGCAGCAGCCGGAGGTTCTTCACGACTACTCATCATTTTCGTGAGAACACCTTGCAACCTGAGGCCATGATGGGAGACGAGGGAGCAGCCAAGTACATGTAATAGAATCCAGCGAGGGACGAGGATCAAGGACTCCAGGACTACAAAGGAGCATCCAGGATCGTGGACCTAGGACCGAAGAGGACATGCTGCAGATTTACCACGACAATAAGGTGAAAAACAACCATGTATTTGTAAAACAGAGACTCACAGAAAGATAATATAATTAACGATGCAAAAAAGAGAGAAAATCAAATTCATAGATGAATTAAAAAATTTTTCAAATGTAAATATTTCTTGTATAGTAATGTTTTAAACTAGAATTTGGAATCAATAATTATAGTCATTGATATTTAAATTGATATAAAAGTAATTAGTAAATTTTATTAAAAAACAAAGCAATGCATATGCAGTAGATTCAAAAGAAATTATATCATTAGGAAGAAATTAGATAATCTAATCATTATCACACTAATGAGCAAGCCGAGAGCAATATTAGATAATTATAAATGTGTATTATAGTATAAGATTGTATATTATGTCTATACGAGATTATCGCTTATCTTTATATATAAAAATTCAGTGTACGTCTGCACATGTTCTCAAAACTTTTGAACCACTTATCCGATAGAGCTCATATTCGCACCATATGTTCGGTAGGTTCAGAGTAAGGTTTACATGTGCCGAGTGTGAGGTTGGCCCGAATGGGGGGGGGGTAAAAATTGGAAAAAATGAAAATACCGCATATGGGGTATCGAATTAAAGGGAATTTCCATGCAAGTAACAATTTTACATGCATGTATGCACTAGTGAAAATTTTTGGGCATTTGGGGGTGTCAGTTTGGCCAAGGGGGGGTAAAAATTGGAAAAAATGAAAATACAGCATATGGGGTATCGAATTAAAGGGAATTTCGATGGAAGTAACAATTTTACATGCATGTATGCACTATTTTTGGGCCCTTGGGCTTAATAAATGGGCGGTTTGAGGGGGGTTGTCAAAAATGGAAAATATGAAAAACGGCAGGACCGATTTCAACCAACTTGCCAGAAATATTTTATGCAACGGGAGAAGCAACATAGGATAGGAGTTTTGGTCCATGTTGGGAGGTGGGGTGAAAAACACAGTGATTAGAAAACACAGTGGTAAATATAATACTGTATTTACATTTTGTTTAGTGGTGAATATAATACTCTATTTACATTTTGTTTAGGAATGTGCTGCAAACAACAAATCAATTACCGGCAATTCAATATAAACTCAATGGTAGGTTCTATTTACATTTTGTTTAGGAATGTGCTGCAAACAACAAATCAATTAAAGGAAATTCAATATAATCGCAATGCTACGTGATGTATTTATAAAATTGTTACAATTAAAACGTTTTATTTTCATATTTACATTTGTGAAATTTGTGATAGAAAAATGCCAAGAAGAGGGCAGGCAAACATCGGTCGAAAATCACAACATGGTCAAAACGAGCAGGTGTGACGACAAAGAAGAATGGAGGAACAACACTCGCAGGAGAATGAAAATATTAGGAATTTAAATGTACGTTCACGCACGCAAGAAAGTGGAGAGCAGCACAGTCAACGTTTAGAAGCAGACAGATTACGACACAGACAGGCACGTCAACGTTTAACTAATGCAAACAGAGGCCTTCATCTATTAGCAGAACGACAACGAATTCAAGTACGACGGGCATTAATAGCAGCAGGACAAAGTCTGCCGGGTCATCTAGTATGTAATAATTAGATGTGTGCTACGATTACACACACAAGCAAATAATAATGATCTTTTAAATCAAAACAAAATAAGAAATTTTTTGATTGATAAATTTTTAAATGATTTTTAAAATAATTACGTTGTGTTATTATTATTATAATTACACCCATCATATACACACACACAAATTTAATGTGTTGGATTGTTGTAAAATGGCTCCCAAGAATGTGGGGCTCGCACATCAAATAATTAAAGTGTATTGTTGTAATATATATATATATATATTACTTTAATATTTATACTAAATTTACCTCAAGATGTTTTTTCTATTTGGAACATGTTTCGAGAGTTCCTGTTCTCTCATCTTCAGCCTTCGTCATCTTGTTTCTGGTGAAGTATTTGTGTGTTGGCTGCTGGATGTTATTAAGGTTGTTTGTTGGTCTTTGGTCTTTTAAAGTTGTATTATTGTGTGTGGTTGTGGTATATGTTTTTGTATTTTGTGTATTTTCGATGTTGAGTGCTTTGAATATTGTGTCATGTTTTGTATTGATTTGTATTTGTTCTGGTATTAGTTTGTTTTCTGTTTTATGTTTGCACATCTGTAAATTTTCCCAAATGTTCATTATGGTGCCTTTGTGTGGTATATGTTTTATTAGTGATACATTGGTTATGTTTGGAAATTCGTGTCCTGTGTTTATTGCATGTGTGGCTAAATTGGATTTATATATTTCTGTTTTTTTGTATGCGTTTAGGTGTTCAAAATAACGTTTTTTCAGCTGTTTTTTTGTTTGTCCTATGTAACATTTATTGCAATCTTGGCATTCAATTTTGTATATACCATTAGTTGTTGTATTATCTTTGTTGTGTGAGCTATTTAGAATTTGTAATTTATTTTTATTAGTTTTGTATGCTATTTTTATATCTGTGTTTTTCAATAGTTTTGTTAGTTTTGTCATTTTATTATTTATGTATGTGAATGTGGCCCATTTTTTGTTGTTGTTATTATTTATGTGTTGTTCATTTTGATTAATTCTTAATTGTTCAGTTTTTATTTTGTATTTGATTTTACTTTCTATTTTGATCATAGTATTTTTATTGTATCCATTTTCATAACCAATTTGGTATATTATATTTCTTTCTTTGTCAGTTTCTTGTTTGTTTAGGGGTATTTTGTACATTCTGTTACATAGGACAAACAAAAAAACAGCTGAAAAAACGTTATTTTGAACACCTAAACGCATACAAAAAACCAGAAATATATAAATCCAATTTAGCCACACATGCAATAAACACAGGACACGAATTTCCAAACATAACCAATGTATCACTAATAAAACATATACCACACAAAGGCACCATAATGAACATTTGGGAAAATTTACAGATGTACAAACATAAAACAGAAAACAAACTAATACCAGAACAAATACAAATCAATACAAAACATGACACAATATTCAAAGCACTCAACATCGAAAATACACAAAATACAAAAACATATACCACAACCACACACAATAATACAACTTTAAAAGACCAAAGACCAACAAACAACCTTAATAACATCCAGCAGCCAACACACAAATACTTCACCAGAAACAAGATGACGAAGGCTGAAGATGAGAGAACAGGAACTCTCGAAACATGTTCCAAATAGAAAAAACATCTTAAGGTAAATTTAGTATAAATATTAAAGTATTATATACATCAAGAAACGGACTGTAGCAAAAAGTGATTGAAATATATATATATAATACTATACTATAATACTTATAACTAATTTACCTCAAGATATACTTTTTTCCTTTAGGAACATGTTTCGGGAGATCTTGTTCTCCCATATATATATATATATATATATATATATATATGTATATTCAATCACTTTCTGCTACAGTCCGTTTCTTGATGTATATAATACATTTAATATTTATAATGAATTTACCTCAAGATATTTTTTTCTTATTAGGAACATGTTTTGGGTACCATCCTCAGCCTTCCGGTTTTTGTGTCTGGTGAAGTACATATGTGTTGGTTGACTATTATTATTGTGGCTTCCTGTTGGCTTCTGATACTTCAAATTGGTTTTATTTTGTGTGATTGTGGTGTATGTGTTAGTTTTTTGTGTGTTTCCGATGTTGAGTGCTTTGAATATTGTGTCATGTTTTGTATTGATTTGTATTTGTTCATGTATTAGTTTGTTTTGTGTTTTATGTTTGTATATTTGTAAATTTTCCCAAATGTTCATTATGGTGCCTTTGTGTGATATATGTTTTATTAGTGTCACATTGGTTATGTCTGGGAATTCATGTCCTGTGTTTATTGCATGTGTGGCTAAATTGGATTTGTATATTTCTGGTTTTTTGTATGTGTTTAGGTGTTCAAAATAACGTTTTTTCAGCTGTTTTTTGTTTGTCCTATGTAATTTTTATTGCAATCTTGGCATTCAATTTTGTATATACCGTTAGTTGTTGTACTATCTTTGTTGTGTGGGCTATTTAGTTTTTGTAAATTATTTTTATTAGTTTTGTATGCTATTTTTATATCTGCATATATAATTGTATGCTATTATAAAAATAGCATACAAAACTAATAAAAATATTGAACACCATAATGAACATTTGGGAAAATTTACAAATATACAAACATAAAACACAAAACAAACTAATACCTGAACAAATACAAATCAATACAAAACATGACACAATATTCAAAGCTCTCAACATCGAAAACACAAAAAAAACTAACACATACACCACAATCACACAAAATAAAACCAATTTGAAGTACCAGAAGCCAACAGGAAGCCACAATAATAATAGTCAACCAACACATATGTACTTCACCAGACACAAAAACCGGAAGGCTGAGGATGGTACCCGAAACATGTTCCTAATAAGAAAAAAATATCTTGAGGTAAATTCATTATAAATATTAAATGTAATATATGTATATTGTAGCGTGACAGAAAATCTACATTATTATAATGCAAAAATAAGCAAATATAAAATAAAAACAAACTGGCATAAAGAAAAATTACTATAATAATCACTCAAGAACAACAGTAAACTGAAATTCTAGTACCAAAGAAATCAAGTTCATTAAAACCAAACATACAATCCATAATAAATAATAATAGGAAGAGGATTATAGTCCAACTTATAGTGTAGGTGTGGATATACCCAGATAGAATAGGAGCAGGTAAGGAAAAACCATGGATCAACCAACCCACAGAATAGAAAAATAACTATTAAAAAACAATACCACATTATAAAAATAAAACTCCAAAAAGATAACATAAGAAAAGTACAGTACAATAAAATAAAACCAATGTAATTTAAGTGTAAGTAAAGATGTTAGATATAAGACAAGTGTAATTTATTTTTATTGTGAAAAGTGACTACTAATAATGCAAATTAAGTGATGTTCCTTATTCCCCAAGACTAGATAAAATTACTAGAGATAAGATTAGGGAATACAGTGAATAGTGAGGGGAACCAGGGTAAATCCCTAAATAAATAAACAAAACAGAAATAGACTGAAGAAAAGTTAAATTTAATAACTGTTTAAATGAAAACAGATTTGTTTTGTTGTGTTAGAAGTTCATTGAACCCATAGTATTAAATGCTTGGGATTAAATTTATTTTAAAAGAATACCTTTATTATATTTTAATAAGGTTAATTAATCATAGACTATGCTGTAGTTAAGTAAGCGCAATTTAGTTGTTAGGATTTTATTGGCATTGTATGTCAGAAAGGGTAATAGCAATCTGAAATAATTGTAAAATTAGTGATAGAACTAACATCAATACATAGACCAAATTGTAAATATCACCAACATTATAAATTAATAGTAAATAAGTTAATGAAACTAATTAGATGAATGAAAATTGTTGAATTTAACATAATAACAATTTATTATAAATGTAACAACACTTTGTGAAAGTAATTAAGGAATGTATAGGATAATATTAGAAAAAGGCAAGTATATTAACACTGGAGCCTAACTTGAAGGTAGGGTTCAAATTAGCTAAGTAAATCATCAAATTACTGAGAATTAAAGAAACCAAATCATAATAATTCAATCAATGATCTTGTTTAATGATAATTGGAATCTAACATATACTGTAAACCATTTAATTTGTAAGGAAGTAAAGTACGTAAGGCCTACAAGCAAATATTATGTAAATATGACTTTTGAGTTAAAAAATACTATAAAATATACCATGTATGGTATTAAATTATGCAGAATTAAATAAGGAACTTGATTATGTAATTAGAATGTAATCAGAATAGATAATATTCAAAATGTAATTTGTAATATAATGTAAAATTCAATTCTTTTGAACAAAATCAAACTTGAGACTTAAGTATCAGCTGACTGAAACAATGTAAATTTACTACTAAATCAGCCAGGACCTTTTGGAATTATGAAGAAAAAACTGGGAGTTGATTGTTAAACATCAAGGCGAACACATCAGAATGATATAGCTAAAAAAGATAAAAAATTTTTGACAAGAATTAAGCTTAAGAAAGGAAATTTAAAATATGAGTTGTTCATACAAAAGTTAAATAAAAGAAACTAAACCATTACTTTTATTAAGATTGGCAATTATAAACCAGATATAGGAACGGTCCACGCACTAATCGAGAAATTTCCAATGTGAATACTATCACGACATTCTGGATGAACTATTTGAAATGAAGACACTTTAATAACTACTGCTCGGATGAGGGACACTTGGATAATAAACATTTATTTGGAGGAAAATCGTTGAAAAGCTCTTTGTATAAATCCGAGGTGAAGAAAGCGCCCAATTTTGATGAGATAATCTATTGAGACGACTTCAATCAGCTGTGATGACATCAGCCCAAGCGTAGCCTGTGGTTAGAAAATTTACATTTTACTAACATTTTTATGATAAATATTATTTCTATATTATTAAGTAAGAACTTTTAGTTGTAAGTATTGTACTTTTCAGCATTGCCCTTTTCTGACTTTTGATAACAGTAAAAAGAACCTTATTAATGTTAAAATAGGTTTATTATTAAATTAAAAAGAAAAATTACTTGATTCAAATCGACCTGAGATAAGAGTTTGAGCTGTGAATAATTATTTCGACTCAAAGTCTACTAATCGCAACAAAATCAATAAATTAAATTAAATATTCCATATTTGAGTTTTATTTCTTTGCAAAGTATATAATTAAAAGAATTTCAGATATTACTTGAAACCTGGACGTCAAGGAGGAAGAGAACGACATCGAAAGTGAATAAAACGCCGAATATACAAATACAATAAATCAATTATTTAAATCACAATCTATTTAACGTTTTAAACAAATTATTCATCACCAACCAAAAGAAGTAAAATAAGAAAGGAATTAATATAATAACTGGAATTAATACAATAACTCATAAAAAAAAATCTCAAATTAAAATTAAACATTTTTTTTTTACCTTTAATTGATCAAATAAACAGGTTTCGTTAAAAATTGGCGTCCAAACGTGGGACAATATTTTAAAGGAATCCGCTACCCAGAAGGAAGATAGAAATAAATTCCAACTATAAATAGGAATATTCTCATCTATAACGGCATACAATATGTATGACTACATTTTATGTAGAAATGTCCTGTATTTCATAGTGTGAGCTTATGTGAGATAAAAATGTAAGGAAATATTGAATAATAACATGGGAAGACTACTGCAACTTATTTAAAGTTTGCTCATTTGGTTTTCAGAAATAATTAGAGAACAGGATAGCAACATTAACAAGCAATTATGATATATGTGTGAACAGTAGAATTTTTTTTAATAATATGTGTGAATTTTTGTTGACATTTAAACAAGGAAACTGTCCAAACTAGCAGAGTAGAAATCCAATCTGATTCAAGTTTCAATCAGTCATTAGCTAATTCATAATTTATTTAACTCTTTTGCTGCATAAATCAACTGTAGTCCTGTTATGCCAATGGTTAACCAGCTGTTTGACTTGACACAGCGAAAGAGTTAAGTGTTACAGTAGATTTAAGCTGATACTCTATATATTTCAGAATTAATAAATTCTTTGATTAACAATTTTGATGAACTAGTTTTATTAACTATTTGTATATGTTGTGTTTAAAAAAATCACATTCACATCTCATAAACTAATATTTGCATATGTTGCATGGAGTAACAGTACCGGTATATGCTGTTAAAGACAGTCAACATTTTTCCCATGAATGTGAACTATGGACACGACAATTGCGATGAAACCAACAATGTACGCATAATGGTATGCAACGAATCACAGGATCATGATAGGCGGGGCAAGTCATATATTACACAGACAATGGACATTCTTATTATATTCGTAGATGGTTAAGTTTGGTTGTTATCAATTGTATTTAGTAAGGTTAAGGGTTTAGTTTAAAGAAGACTGTGCATTATTATTTATGGTGATTCATGTACTGTGTTAGTGGAAATGTGCGCGCGTGCGCGAGTGGGAAACGTTTCCCGGGCGGTGGGTGAAGTATTATCGTTGTTTTGACATTAGCTGAACTGAGACATGTGTATCGCTACAATCCCTATACCTGTCGGACTATTGTTTACGTTCTTGTATATTATTAGTATGTAGTCAGCATGCATGAGATACGAGTAGTCTGATTACCGCTATGCATGCTGTTTCAAAGTAAATGCACTCTACTGCATGAAAAGTGCTTGGTCACTTTACTAACCATGTGACTTCCATCCACCAATAGAATGCGGACTGGTGGTTGGAAATTTTCTTAAGCCTGTCGTTACACAGGCAGTTCTTCTACGCCATCTACCGCGAACGGGTCGTGCACTCCTTGTACAAGAATTCTACCGCTTGCAAGGTGCTGTAAAGCCTATTCGTCGATAGTGAAACGAGAAGGCTCAGAACTGTGTATGTAGTACATCTGCACACAGGTGTGTTTAAACGTATTACGCGTATAATTACGGAGTTCTTCTACGCCATCTACCGCGAACGGAACGTGCACTCCTTGTACAAGAATTCTACCGCTTGCAAGGTGTTGTAAAAACTATTCGTCGTTAGTGAAACGGGAAGACTCAGAACTGTGTGTGTGGTACATTTGCACACACCAGTGTTTAAACGCATTGTGCGTAAAATTACAAGCAGTTCTTCACTGCTGCTACCGCGAACGGTACATTCAATTCCTTGTACAAGATTATACCGCTTGCAAGGATTTGTTAAGACTTTTCGGGAATAGTAATGCGTGTGACGCATAACAATTGATTTTATATCTTTACACACGATATTATTATTGTAGTATTACGTGTGTAAGAAGTGAGTGCAACTGTATCACTGTGCGAGATTTTCCGCAGTGACCGTATCATTAATTGTTACGCAATAGTTCCATCAAGACGTTTCCGTGCTAGTGCAAGATTTCCTCATAGGGTGGTCTGCTGATCGCGGTAGACCTTGATATTCGCGAGAACACTTGAAGAAGCCGGAGAGGTATAAGCTCAATATACCGTTATTGATTAAACTCACTGTCACCTGAGATATTACTTGGTCTTAAACTCTATATAAGTTTTGCGAGTGTTAAAATCCGTAGTACCGTTGTGTGTGCGAAGTGTCGGATTCATCGTGGGAATTGCAGGACATCAGCCCAGCTGTTACAGGACATCAGCCCAGCTGTTACAGGACATCAGCCCAGCTGTTATAGGACATCAGCCCAGCTGTTACAGGACATCAGCCCAGCTGTTACAGGACATCAGCCCAGCTGTAAACGTTTCTGGTGAAACGTCTGTCATTTGTATGCCACACCTGACGATCCATCTATACCGCAAAGACCGGCCCTTCTCTTCAACAACATCATCGTGGGAGTCTTCTTATGTAACGTATCACGTCTTGCGTATGAACATTATTTAACATTTTAGAAGAAAGACTCTATATCAAACATTACATTCTGTACATTACAAATATACCATATAAACTATAACTTGTGTTTGTACAATAAATAATCTTAAACCCTCCAATATAGACTTGTAATTTGAAATACACATACTATCATATCCTATGCGCCAATAGTTTAGTAATTTGTGTTGTCGCATAGAGATATTATGGCGCTTAGCAAATAGAGTAGGGCTCGTAAATAGCGGTAATTTTACGCTATTATATATTTGTCTATGAATATAAAATTTGTTGGAAAAATCCGACGTATAAGTATAATTAACGTAATAATTGTATGTGTATTGTTCATATGACAATCTGAGGATATAATTTTTCAAGTGTGCATATTCTCTTGTATATCATATATGAACAGATTTTATCAGTATATTGGAGGTAGATTATTAGTTGTTGTATGTTAGATAAGGTATTTACATGTTGATATTTTGAACTGCTTTTTCTGTGTGCGTATAAACTGGTTACCATATGTTCTAATCTTGTTGTGATAATAATAACTTGCTTTGCGTATAAATCAATAAATTTAAATTTACTAAATTTTAAATTAAATTTTAATCATTATGGCGGATACTGCAGAAATCAAGAATCTTTTAGCTGCCGTATTAGCGAAGTGGGAAACCATGTCGGAAGAAATAAAAGCTGATAAAGAGGAAAATAAAGCCTGTCAAGAGGGGGTGAAAATGAGTATACAGAAGCTTTCAGCAGAAATGAAAGCCTGGCATGAGGAGATGAAAGCCGTGGAGGAAGAGATGATAGCGGATATACAAGGAGTTTCAGAGGAAAGTAAAGCCAGGGATGAGGAGATGATAGCCATTAGGCAGAAGTTTTGGGAAGAAATGGAAGCCGATAGAGAGGAGAGGATGGCGAAACTACAGGAAATGTCAGCTGGTATTGAAGTAGATTTAACGGTTGAGAATATTGTACCTTATGATAATTTTGAAGTACCAAATGTCCTTGTGGAACATACTCTCAAAGAAAGTGATATGGAAGTTAACCAAGATTTTACATCTGGAGGATTAACGGAGAACAGTAGCGTAGTAGTTGCAATTGAAAGTGATTATACAGAAACCACCTTATTAGGGCCTAGTAGTTCATATCTCGGTAAAGTCGAATATTTAGAATCTGCATCGGATTGTAGTGAGGATAACAGAAATGAAATTAGTAGTAACAACTCTGTTAGTCTGGAACATACTTCAGGCAAGTGCTGTGATGGGGTGATAGTTTATAGTGTAACAGATATAGCATGCGAGAACCGTGAACGTATGATAGAATCTGAAGCTATCATGGATGCGGACAGTGTATGCATAACACATAAAAATCCCGAACCAGTAGTAGAGCCTGGAACTAGTATGGATACTAACGGTGCAAGTATCTATGACACATGTCGAAATGATGAGGTACTAGGTGAATCTATATCAGGTACTGAGGTGTTTACGGAGGACGGAGAGGTGAATGATACTGATGACAATAAGGTGACAACAATTATGGTAAATAATAATGTACCGCCGCGTAATCAGTTTCATGTTCAAATACCACAAATTCAGCCGCAATCACAACAACATAAAAATACAACTCAGCAAATTAATACCAACTTATTAGCAACAGTTACTGAAAATGATTCATTTGAAAAGCAGTTCAATCGATCAAGTATGAAAAATGTTAGTTATAAGAATAGAACTGTTATGTATGGCCTATATCCTGCCGAAATTAGGGATAATTTAATGTGTAATAATGATAATAGTAATAAACATGAAGAAAATATTAGTATGGAAAATTGCACCGACCTTATTGTCGAAGCAAAAATCAATGGTTATGTTGACGAGATGTTGGTCGACAGCGGCACAGAAATATCGCTGTTGGACGAGCAGTTACGTAAGAGGTGTAAAAACCACTTTATACAAATGCCGATTCTGCCGGTAAGTCACACAAGGATAAAATCAGCAGCGTGTGAGTCGCAGATAGTTGAAAAACAGGCATGTATAACAAGATATGTGCAGGGAACGAAAATAGATGTGACCGTAATTGGAGTTAGAAAACTCGGACATAATATTATATTGGAAATCGACGAATTGAATAAACTGCCAGTTGGAGTTCCAAACCATACATTACGAGATAAGGTTGATAGTATAGAGCACCTTATCAGACTAGGACGCTCGAAAGATAAGATAACGAATAACTCACCGACTCCCAAGGTTCAGTTAATGGGTTGCGAGATAAGGCAATTACGGTGTATATTAAACAAATTTAAATCTGTATTTCCAAGTAAACGTGTGCGTTTCAAAACTGAGAAAAATTTACACAAAAAACTCAGAAATAAATGTCAGGATATAGGGGTAAGAATGTGTAGTGATTTAAATATGTCAATTCAGGTTTAAATGTTGTATGTAAGATGGCTCTGTGAATGAACAATAATCTAGTTTTGATAAGGAATGTTGTCTGTGTACGCTATGACCCTGCATTAGATGTCGTTATCTGTGTGTCAAGAACATGTGTGTTTGTTTTGGTTTGAAGGTTACCACGTGTCTATTGATTTGATGCTTCTGTCAAAGTGACAGTTGGAATTGTTAGTATTAATTGAGGATGTTTATTTGATTTTAGTTCGAGGGTATTATTATTATTTCAGGATTAGGAAGTTGTTTTAGGTATATTAAAAAAAAAAATTTTTATTTTTTGTTAGTTAACTAAAAAAAAAAAAATTTTTTTTTTATGCGGGAGGGAGTTAATCCTGCAACGAATCACAGGATCATTTGATAGGCGGGGCAAGTCATATATTACACAGACAATGGACATTCTTATTATATTCGTAGATGGTTAAGTTTGGTTGTTATCAATTGTATTTAGTAAGGTTAAGGGTTTAGTTTAAAGAAGACTGTGCATTATTATTTATGGTGATTCATGTACTGTGTTAGTGGAAATGTGCGCGCGTGCGCGAGTGGGAAACGTTTCCCGGGCGGTGGGTGAAGTATTATCGTTGTTTTGACATTAGCTGAACTGAGACATGTGTATCGCTACAATCCCTATACCTGTCGGACTATTGTTTACGTTCTTGTATATTATTAGTATGTAGTCAGCATGCATGAGATACGAGTAGTCTGATTACCGCTATGCATGCTGTTTCAAAGTAAATGCACTCTACTGCATGAAAAGTGCTTGGTCACTTTACTAACCATGTGACTTCCATCCACCAATAGAATGCGGACTGGTGGTTGGAAATTTTCTTAAGCCTGTCGTTACACAGGCAGTTCTTCTACGCCATCTACCGCGAACGGGTCGTGCACTCCTTGTACAAGAATTCTACCGCTTGCAAGGTGCTGTAAAGCCTATTCGTCGATAGTGAAACGAGAAGGCTCAGAACTGTGTATGTAGTACATCTGCACACAGGTGTGTTTAAACGCATTACGCGTATAATTACGGAGTTCTTCTACGCCATCTACCGCGAACGGAACGTGCACTCCTTGTACAAGAATTCTACCGCTTGCAAGGTGTTGTAAAAACTATTCGTCGTTAGTGAAACGGGAAGACTCAGAACTGTGTGTGTGGTACATTTGCACACACCAGTGTTTAAACGCATTGTGCGTAAAATTACAAGCAGTTCTTCACTGCTGCTACCGCGAACGGTACATTCAATTCCTTGTACAAGATTATACCGCTTGCAAGGATTTGTTAAGACTTTTCGGGAATAGTAATGCGTGTGACGCATAACAATTGATTTTATATCTTTACACACGATATTATTATTGTAGTATTACGTGTGTAAGAAGTGAGTGCAACTGTATCACTATGCGAGATTTTCCGCAGTGACCGTATCATTAATTGTTACGCAATAGTTCCATCAAGACGTTTCCGTGCTAGTGCAAGATTTCCTCATAGGGTGGTCTGCTGATCGCGGTAGACCTTGATATTCGCGAGAACACTTGAAGAAGCCGGAGAGGTATAAGCTCAATATACCGTTATTGATTAAACTCACTGTCACCTGAGATATTACTTGGTCTTAAACTCTATATAAGTTTTGCGAGTGTTAAAATCCGTAGTACCGTTGTGTGTGCGAAGTGTCGGATTCATCGTGGGAATTGCAGGACATCAGCCCAGCTGTTACAGGACATCAGCCCAGCTGTTACAGGACATCAGCCCAGCTGTAAACGTTTCTGGTGAAACGTCTGTCATTTGTATGCCACACCTGACGATCCATCTATACCGCAAAGACCGGCCCTTCTCTTCAACAACATCATCGTGGGAGTCTTCTTATGTAACGTATCACGTCTTGCGTATGAACATTATTTAACATTTTAGAAGAAAGACTCTATATCAAACATTACATTCTGTACATTACAAATATACCATATAAACTATAACTTGTGTTTGTACAATAAATAATCTTAAACCCTCCAATATAGACTTGTAATTTGAAATACACATACTATCATATCCTATGCGCCAATAGTTTAGTAATTTGTGTTGTCGCAGGTATTTACATTTTGCCACACTTGATACAGTAGCAGTTCTTGGAGATTTAAAGTAAATGTGAACCTCACTAAAATATCAATTAGACATATTTGTAATAAGCCTCACACTTCTTGTTGTGAACTGGAGTATTGTAACAAACAATGTACCAAGAACCCTGTAACCAAGGCAAGAACACGATTTCATGATTTAATGGGACTCTGTCCATTCTTGATGTGACCACCTTCTATTACAGACTGTGTTGAGGGCATAATAGATGTGTTTACTATTTACTGACATTATATAAATAACATCAAAGTCATTAGAGTGATATAATACAATATGATTATGAGAAAACGTAATATATGAATGTCAGTTACAGTAACATTACTGAAGAAATCCTCAGTACAAGACATGATAGCATCAAGAATGAATCAGTTGTTTCATAACTAATTACCAAATGTTAATTGATGGTCAATGTTACAAATGACTTATAAGTCTCAAGAATTCTCTATACAGACAACCAAGTCAATATCACCACACGATACACTGAATAAAGCTGTAATGTGGGCACTACTTACACACAATTGAATCATAATAAAATGTGTTTACTCTTGAACAGACAGCTGTCCTTATTTTGTTTATAACATAATATAAAGTATTTACTATAAACTTGTAATGAATTTATTACAGTTTTTTAATAATAAATGTGTAATTCTATCATTCTCAAAATAATGCAATGTTGCATACCCACTATATGTATTCAAATACACTTACTTAATTTAATGGAGATCATTGCTTCACAGTAATCTTATTAAGTATGCAGTATGATTTAATATTAACAATGGATACCATACTATAGCTTTAGTAAACAAAATACTTTAAAGACATGTCACAATTATGTTAGAAAACTATAATATGATATACTGATACCATTATCAACAATTACATTTTGTTTAATTATTATTGTTATGATTAATTAGATTATTAATGAAATTTATACAGAATATTTACAATAACAGGTCTAATTGTATTTTGTGCAGTTGTGACCTTCACATGCCATACATATAACTAATTTGAGTATTGCAAAATACTTAACATAACTATAAAGTGGGTACCCTACGATAAAATTTGTAATCTTTACTATATACAGTAGAACTTGGCTAATTCGAACGTGCATAATTCGAACTTTTACCGTGGTCCCTTGAATATCCTATGTAAAACCGTGCAAATACATCATCTGTAATTCGAACTTTTTTTGGTTAATTCGAAATACAAATTTTGCTTAAACTACAAAAAATCGCCTGCAGTATGGGCTAGACCACGTAACAATAGAGACACGACTGGAAACAGACAAGCAGGCATCGCCCTTTGTGAACAGACGCTTGTCCTTTGTGTCAAATTCGTAGAATTGGCGCCAGTATCTCGCCATGACACATGACTGGCTCATGTAACGGTACCGTCCGCCATTGCCCCTTGTTCCACGCCTCATCAGTCAGCCTGACTTCGTGGAAGGGTTAAGTCTTTTGAGTTTCTACTGTGTGAGCTGTGTCCTGTAGTGAAAGACCGTTCCTTTTTTATACAGTACTGTATATACAGACTGGTGTGTTTTAGTGACGCTTATTGTGCAGTTTTATTGTGTTGTGTGTTCATCATGGCCCTTTCAAAACCAACACAATACAATACAACATTTGCCGAAAAAGTTGCCGTTATTCGGGATACCGCCAAATACACTGTCAACATATCTAAAAAATAAAGAGAAGATTTTGAATAGTGTGTGTAAAGCCAGCGACAAAGATAGGAAAAGAGCGCGAGGACCAGAAAATCCTGATGTGGATGAATGTGTAGTGAAGTGGTTTAAGCAAGCAAGGGACAAAAAAATTCCAGTCAGTGGGCCCCTCGTCAGAGCCAAAGCTGAGGAATTTGCATCTAGCTTAGGGAAAAATTATTTTAAGGCCAGCACTGGATGGCTCGATGGTTTTAAAGAAAGGAATGGCATGTCTTTCAAAACTGTTTGTGGGGAAAGTGGATCTGTTGACGTTGAAGCTGCAAATTCATGGAAAGACGATTTGTTGCAAATGATTTCTGATAGAGGCGCTAAAGACGTTTTTAACATAGACGAGACGGGTTTATTCTTCAAATGCACCCCCCCCCCTGACAAAACACTTGCTTTTAAAGGAGAAAGTTGTAGTGGCGGCAAACACAGCAAGGAGCGCATAACACTTTTATTCGGAGCAAACATGGATGGCTCGGAAAAACTGCCTTTGCTAATGATAGGGAAGTCAGCCAACCCACGTTATTTCAAAAATGTAAAAACAAAACCAGCTGAATATGAATCAAACAATAAAGCTTGGATGACAGGTGAAATTTTCGAAAGATGGCTTTTGAAAATCAACAGGAAATTTTGGAATCAAAACAGAAGAATCATCTTGTTTATTGACAACTGTACAGCGCACAACACTATTCCTGTGATGGAAAATGTAAAGGTTTGTGTTTTCCCCCCCAAACATGACTTCAGTAGTTCAACCTATGGAGCAAGGAGTAATAAAAATTTTAAGCATTTTCACAGATGGCTTGTGGTCCAAAACATTCTGTCAGGTGCTTATTTAGATAAGCACGAAAATATCAAGATTAACATCCTTCAAGCTGCCCGCATGTGCAACAGCGCTTGGGACCAAGTTACGCAAAAGCAATTGCTAATTGCTTTCGTAAAGGTGGTTTCTGCCACATTGAAGGTGAAGAGGAGAAAACCACAGGGCACAACTAAGAATCCCAGGGAGTCCATGGAATGTACAGCAGATCTCCACTTACTACTGGATGTCCAGTAGAAGAGGCCTTAATTGCTACCAACCTTAATTTTTACTCCTAATGTGACGATTTCATTAATTAAGAATAAAATAATTAATAAATAGGTAATGTAAAAGCTGAGAAATTTTAAATTTTAATAAAATCGCACATTTAAACTAAATTTTATCGCTATCATAAAATTATAATAATATTTAATAAAGAGTTTTAATAATAAAATAAAAAGGAATACGAGTGTACAGATAGGGAAAACCTTGTTAATTAACCCTGCATAGACATGCGCTAACCGGAATTAACTTGAATACCGACCCCTAAACAAACTAATAATACTTGTAAATTTGATATTAATTAAATAAATAAACTAGACCACAGTAGTGTACTATAATAAAGTCTGTAATTAAGAATAGCTTTGGATAATTAAAAGGTCAAACTGTAACCCTTTAAATAGAGGATAAATGTGGAACTATTTTATTGCTACGCATAAACTCCGCGCGATTAACTGACCCTTCCTAACATAGTAACAGAGACTTGAGATGCGTCGTTCGGCCAGTAAGCAGCTCAGAACAGAGCGCTACAACAAAATATGTTTTATTATTTTGTTATTAAGTTAAATAACCGTGTGAAGAGTTATGTAACGAGTATGTAGTGTGTATCAGTAAAGAAGAATGTAGAAGATTAAGTACGAAAGGTGACATATCACATCTAGAAAGATAGTTAAAGTTATTTTAGGGTTGTATATGTAAAGTGAAATACAACCGTTCTATTACCAAATGTAAAATGTGAAGACGAAGACCTCAACTGTATTTGCCAAACCACCAAGGAACAGGACGACTTCATGACATCGTAACTCTATCTATCATTAGTTGACTCCAAGGACCTTCACCAGGAAGACGACCACGATGACAACCCTCTACCTAGAGTGTGCGGAAGAATCACGCATGGACGACATGGACTAAAACACTTAACTAAGAGGTAGAACGGAAGCTGGTCTTCCGTGGATATGTATTTTTTTTTAATAGAAGTAACTGTAAACTAAAAGACTTTAAAATGACAATCTCTAAAGTTTAAGAATAAATGTTGTAACAAGTAATTTCAGTAACCATAAGTTGTAACATAACTCATGTGATGTAGCATTGGAACATCGCACTACTAAATGAAACCATTCCTCAAATGGAATAAAGAGTAATAAAGTAATTCATTAATGGAGTAGAGTAAACTTGAAATTCCTAAGTAATATATAGAAACTCGGATCCGAGGTAAAATGCGCTAACTGTATTATAAATCTTAATGTAGAAAACCCCTTACGATTGCACTGTAAGTTAAAATTTGATATTTTATGTATAATCTAACAGTCATAAATAAAGAGATGTCATCTTTAGTACATACTAAATTGAGTGCATAAATCAGCAGTCTCCCCTCCCCAGTTTCCTTTTATATTAATTGTTTTTGGAGAGTTGATTAATTTTCAGCTTGTTACAACGATGGCAGCCTGTATAATTGGCCAGAGTCAATTAATACGGGTTCCCGAAGTTATAACGTAAGTAAAGATGTTATACTAAGGGGTATGTACACTAGCAGCCTGCCATGCTGTGTATATGTAAATGTTCACTATTGGGGCTATGATGGGTTTAGAGCACACAGTATGGAGAAAATACTCCTGGTATTTCATAAAACAATTTCAAAATCATGTCTGAGGGATGTGGTTCATTCAATAGGATGAACTATCACAATTGGCTCTACTAGAAGGAAAAAATGTTTGGTCAAATTCATCTCAAATGGAACAAAAATTCTTCTAGCTTTAATTAATTTTAGTTCAAATTTATTAAAGTGGTGTAGGTGTTCTTATGTTAGAGTTCTGAAAGAACCATAACGTATTCAGACATGCTAGGCAATACAAAGCTCTTATACTGATATGGTTAGTTGTAGGGTTAGATTGCGAGTTGCTGTACTCCTGAATGTGTTTCTGGTTTACAACTAGATTATACACATTAGTTTTATATCTAGATTATGTTTATGTTAAAAATGAGAGCTTTTAGTGTCCTTTTTAGGCTTGAGCTTGGGGAACCTATTACAAGTCCTTGAATATATGGTGGTATGGAGAAGATGGACTTGTCAGGCATGCTCTGCAAAAGCAGGTGCTGGACATGTGTAGTCACATCTTACACAATAGTGTTGTATATTATCCTACAGCCCATGTTGAAAAAGCTTGGTATTGCTAGATGTTGCCAATCTCATGTCTCTCTTGTCCAGGAAAAGTGCAGATTTTTGCACTAGAAAAAGGACGACTTTCTCATACCTATCATTTCCATGCTTTTTTTTTATCAAGAAACTGTACTGATATTTCCCCAATATCTTCTACCTTACGTCTCTTGGATACATCATTTACCTATACATGTCATACTGACATCGTAAGAATCACAAAAATTAAACAGTTTCCCACTCCTTAGCATAAATTACAATCTGTCAATATTTAAGTATGATGACCTATGTTTATTATTGGACAAAATAAAATCTACTTTCTGTATAAATGTTTAATGAACAAATCATACAGTTACTACCATATAAGCTTAAGTTATCAGACTAGGCATGACAAGGTTAAATGTTTAAAATTTTTCATGAAATAGAAGTTATGGTATGTACAATCTGATGACAAGTAGCCATATTTCTAGTACCAACAGTACTGGTATCAATGATAGACATTCTCTTCAATGAGATTTTGCCTCAGATGAGTACTTTTATTGTTAAACAATAAAAAGCTTACCTTATAATGAACAAGAAAGAATCATATAATCTTGCAGTAAAACAAAATTTATAAAGTACTATACACTGTTTGCACTAACTCAACCACACACACACACACACACACATGGAATTAATGTCTTGATCCAACAAAGGCACAAACATTACTTCCTTCACAAACATTTATTGTAACTGTTGTTTACACAAGAATATCACAGCCATTTTCACTAATCCAATACAGTTTTATATTTTATATGTGTTACAATGCCAGGTACAGTGTAAAAAAATGATTCGTATAGAGTTATAAACAATACATATATGATGTGAAATAATTTCCTCACTCAAAATGTTATCCAGTAGTGTATCGAAATGAAAGCTAACATATAATGGATTCATCTAATGCCCATTTACAGAATTTCACAATTAACAGTTTCAGTAATAATACAAAAAAATTTTTAAGTTACAATTTAAATATCTTTATAATTATTCAATCATTTTTACTTCCATATTCCTTAAGGAAATGGAAGTATGGTGATGGCAAAAAAAATCGTGTTCGAGATTATTGCAGATTCCGATTGTACTACACTCAAAACATGAAAAAAGTAGTTTTTCGAAAAGTGTCTGTGTGTGTGTCTGTCTGTAGATTCTATGGCAAACGATAACAGCCGCAAATTCAAACAGAATCAAATAATTTTTTGCAAACAGCACTGATTTGTAGAGTACTCACGACCTATTGTTTTTGGTGAAGATCGGTTAAGGGAAAGGGGTAGTTTACCAGCAACAGTTTTTTTTTTATTAAGGGAAATTTTTTTTGGCAAACGATAACAGCCGCAAATTCAAACAGAATCAAATAATGTTTCGCATACAGCCCTGAATTGTAGAGTTCTCAAGATCTCTTGTTTTTGGTGAAGATCGGTTAAGGGAAAGGGTAGTTTACCTGCAAAGTTTTATGTTTTAACAAGGGTATTTTCTATGGCAAACGATAACAGCCACAAATTCAAACAGAATCAAAAGATTATTTGCATACAGCCCTAAATTGTAGAGTTCTCAGACCTATTGTTTTTGGTGAAGATCGGTTAAGGGAAAGGGGTAGTTTACCTGCAACGTTTTTTTAACAAGGCTATTTTCTATGGCAAACGATAACAGCCGCAAATTCAAACAGAATCAAATATTTTTTTGCATACAGCCCTGATTTGTAGAGTACTCAAGACCTATTGTTTTTGGTGAAGATCGGTTAAGGGGAAGGGGTAGTTTACCTGCAACATTTTTTTATCAAGCGTATTTTCTATGGCAAACGATAACAGCCGGAAATTCAAACAGAATCAAATAATTTTTTGCATACGTCCCAGAATTGTAGAGATCTCAAGGATTTTCGATTTTGGTGAAGATCGGTTAAGGAGAAGGGGTAGTTTACCTGCAACCTTTTACGTTTTAACAACAGTAAAGTACTTGAAAATGCATTTAAACTTTTTCAAACAATGGTAATTGTTAAAAAAAGAATAATTTTGTTGCCAGGCAATAAAATTATAATTTTTTCATTTTAATGTAAATTATGTATGAGTTAATATACGAGGTGTGTTCATAAAAAGACCAAACTTTTTGAGTAACACATCAATCCGCACAAACGACGTGCCGTGACTTTGCGCGCACTTAGCGATAGTTTTTGACAACAAACTACCACTTATTGTGTTCCGCTATTAGCAGTAGTCTTTGAGGTATATCACATTGAGTGGGGACGTGCACACGCTGGCCGGCGGATTAGTGACAAAGCGATTAAGAAAGACCGCGAGAACAACGTGTGCGTATGAAATTTTGCAGCAAAACTAGGTTAAAACTTTTCAGAGACATTCTGGTTTTCAATTAAGTATACGCAGAAGCCTGCGTGAGGCGAACGATTAGTTTAAGAATTTTTAAAGAGGGAAAAACAATGGTCAGTGCAGATCAAAGCGATATCGAAGATCATGGGAAGAGAGCTCGTGATGTGGTAATTGTAAATCATCGTTTAAATGCCGATACTTTCTGACAGAATCCATTTAAGATCGTAAAATTAAATTTTGATAGAAAAATTTAAATGTATCGTATCACTGAAAAATTCTTACTGTGTTTGTTGACGACGATCAGAAAGAGACCCGTTTTGAAATCGGTCAACATCTGCGTACCAATGCAAATGGTAATGAAAACTTTGGAAGACAATGGAAATAGCTCTGTAAAGATTTTACGAAGTCAGCAGCAAAATTTTATACACACACGTTGTGTTAAGATCTTCATTCTCACTTCGTTATAAATCCGCCGGACGGTGTGTGCCCGTGCCCACTACAGCGCGTGTAGCTCGAAGACTGAAGATCGTGACGGAACAGAGAAAACGGCTTTCAGGCGTCAAAACCTGTCGCTAGCAGCACTTATTTCTGCAGCTCACTCTATGTGCTAGTTGACGTGCTACACAAATAGTTCGGTCTTTTTTTGAACACACCTCGTACATGTATAAAATAATATATCGTTCGTGGCAGGTAAGCATATCTCAGTTATGTAATGTTTACGTTTCCATTTTATTATTATGACTACAGTAATAAAAAGGCAGGGAAGACACACACACACACACACACACACACAAAATTCGCGTTATTTCTGGCCTCACTCATGTTTATTTTCTTACATTTGCACGCTTTTTAAATGGAAAGTGCTGAAACCCACACCAACATAATGTGTGCAAGCCGAAAAAATGGACATCAATTTGCTTCCTGTGGATCGCTGGGCAGTGTAACTTCAGGTGTTTACAGAGGAACGATTCATAGATAGACTTTTCGTCTTTACGGAATGAACCCTCTGCAAGATGCTGAGGGTCCATGAGTGACTTCGGAGCGCTCCTTCTTTTTCGCGTGTTTGTTCTGTGAAACATACACTGTAGATTCGCAGCTTTACTCTAAGCAACGCTCAATAGGAAATGTTGAAAATTTTAGTCCACGGTGTACCCTCATTCACACTAAACCTGCTCTGATGTTTTAATTACGGACATCATAATATTAAAACTTTGGAAACTTGAGCACTACTTAATGGAGATCAATCATTAACTTATACAAGCCATTAATTTTATGCATATTTTTTATATATATATGTGTACAACGTTATCGGCAACAAAGAAGTAGTTTTTGTTAAAATTCCTTCCCGGGATATTTGGCCGTAGTCCAATGTTTTCTACAAAACCAGACGTTTCTGCAATGCCATCGACTTCCATCATCAATGAAAATCGAGTGCGATAACGTGAGGTGGTATATGTTAGTGACCACAGTACTGTGGTTAAGGCTGAAGCAGTAAGTAGAAAGAAGTAGTTTCTATGGTAATATTTCATTTCGAAAACGATTTTAAATTTAAATCTTAGAATATGGAAGTCATGTATGGTTCTCCATACCGATATTTTACTTCCATGTTCCATAAGGAAATGGAAGTATGGTCATGGCGAAAAAAATCGTGTTCGAGATAATGGCAGATTCTGATTGTACAGTACTACCCTCAAAACATGAAAAAAGTCATTTTTCGAAAAGTGTCTGTGTGTAGAATTTTTCTATGGCAAACGATAACTGCCGCAAATTCAAACAGAATCAAATAATTTGTTGCATACAGTTCTGAATTGTAGAGGACTCGAGGCGTATTGATTTTGATGAAGATCGGTTACGGGGAAGGGGTAGTTTACCTGCAACCTTTTACGTTTTAACAAGAGTAAAGTGCTTAATTTTGATAAATAAAGTATCCTTAAAAGAAGGTCATAATAATCCACTGTAGAAAGGTAGATGAAATATCTATAAATGAAAAGGGTAGTTGAAGGGGAAGGGGTAATTTTCTATAAATTAAAATGGTAGTTGATGAGGGAGGAGATAATTACTTCCATATTCCTTAAGGAATGGAAGTATGGTGATGGCAAAAAAAATCGTGTTCGAGATTATTGCAGATTCTGATTCTACTACGCTCAAAACATGAAAAAAAGTCGTTTTCCGAAAAGTGTCTGTGTGTGTGTCTGTAGATTTTTTTTCTATGGCAAACGATAACTGCCGCAAATTCAAACAGAATCAAATAATTTTTTGCATACAGTCCTGATTTGTAGAGTACTCATGACCTATTGTTTTTGGTGAAGATCGGTTGAGGGAAAGGGGTAGTTTACCTGCAACAGTTTTTTTTTATCAAGGGAAATTTTTTTTTTTTGGCAAACGATAACAGCCGCAAATTCAAACAGAATCAAATAATGTTTCGCATACAGCCCTGAATTGTAGAGTTCTCAAGACCTATTGTTTTTGGTGAAGATCGGTTGAGGGAAAGGGGTAGTTTACCTGCAACGTTTTTTTAACAAGGGTATTTTCTATGGCAAACGATAACAGCCGCAAATTCAAACAAAATCAAAAGATTATTTGCATACTGCCCTGATTTGTAGAGTACTAAAGACCTATTGTTTTTGGTGAAGATCGGTTAAGGGGAAGGGGTAGTTTACCTGCAACGTTTTTTTATCAAGCGTATTTTCTATGGCAAACGATAACAGCCGCAAATTCAAACAGAATCAAATAATTTTTTGCATACGTCCCTGAATTGTAGAGGTCTCAAGGACTTTCGATTTTGGTGAAGATCGGTTAAGGGGAAGGGGTAGTTTACCTGCAACCTTTTACGTTTTAACAAGAGTAAAGTACTTGAAAATTTATTTAAACGTTTTGAAACAATGGTAATTGTTGAAAATAAAATAATTTTGTTGCCAGGCAATAAAATTATAATTTTTTCATTTTAATGTAAATCATGTATAAGAGAAAATATATCGCGCTTGGCAGGCGATATTAAGATTTAAATATAAATCTTAGAATATGGAAGTCATGTATGGTTCTCCATACCGATTTTTTTATAAGTTTTAAATGTGTACTATGTTATTGACAACAAAGAAGTAGTTTCTATGGAAACATTTTATTTCACTTTGACAAAATTCTATATTTTTTTAGGAATTATCGAACCGAATTCAAGTAAATGATTGGAACTGTATGAGTACCTGCAGTACATTTCGATGTTTTTAATATGCGATTGTATAGATATATTACGGTGTGGAAAAGAAGAAGTTTACTAATTGTAAATTGCCCTATTTCTTAATGTAAAGCAAAAATACGTGTTGTTTTCATTTGGTAGTTAGGTAATAATGGTTTTGGGTTTTTAGTTTACTGCTAAAATAAATAAAAGCTGTGGTTGAGAAAACATAAAATTAAACGTGTAATACAATGCTTATAACAGAGTAACACTTAAAATAAAGAACCTAACGTTTTTAAGTTGACAAATTGGAAAAAACAACAGCAAATACAAAATGAAAAATACAAATATTTATGGTCCATGAAAAAAACAAAAAACACTGTATTAAGGAATGACAACATATGCTCTACAAATGGTACATAATGGATGTTTGTTTTTTGTTAGTCACAAAACGAGTACTTGTTGGAAAACGAATTTTACCAAAAATGACAAACAAAATCAATTGCAATCACCAGCCTACTATTTTGCAACATACAAAATTAAAATTTGTATAATTCTTTCACTAAATAAAATTATGTGCGATATTCACTACATATCGAAGCCCAAAAATCGCATTATCGAAATAACTGCGGGTACGCATAAAGGCAGTACCAAATGATTTTATATATAATCTGAGAACATGGAAGTCATGTATGGTTCTCCATACCGATTTTTTAAATATACTTCAGACTTCTTGTGTGTACACGTAAGTGGAGTTTCAATCTAGCACATGTTAGAAATTTTTGTTGGTTATAAGTTGAGATTCTCTTTCAATATGGATGCAAGCATATACAAGATGCACTCTAAACATAAAATACAAGTCTCTGTAAACAATGGACAGTCAGTGTTTCTTCAACAGAAAAAACAATGACCAGTACATATTTAAGTAAAAGTGTTGTACAAAGACATTCAATAAACAATATTGTGTGTGATTCACAAAACTGGATAATGGAAGCTTTCCAGTAAAAAAGTCTGTCTCAAATATAGAAGAAACAATGTTAACAAAAATAACTGGAGTAGAAGACCTAACTGTAAACATAAGAGAACAAATTAGAATGGATGTTGAACAATTTATAAAATACCATGTTTTTCAAAACAAATGGCTGAACTCACAGTACCAATATTAAAGACAGAAAAAGATGTAGAAAATCATGTAATAGAGAAAGTGACTTTGCCTGCAGTAATGCCAGTTCACGTCGCAACATTCGATGGAAGCACTCACTGGATGATGCATCTTCAGCACACTGAAGCTGCAGAGAAAAGAACACAGTTGAGGCTAAAAATCACAGAACAGAGAAAATGAAAGCAACTTGGCTTGTTCTCGCTTTAAAAGGACCTGCCACAGAGCTACTACATAAAGTGCCACCTGGCAGCCAGAAAACGTAAGCTGAATTAATAAAAGCTCTGGAATAATGGTATAGTGATCAGCATCTGTACGATGTGTATTGTGCTCAACTGACAATAAGACGAAGGCATTCCGAAGAGTGTCTTCAGGAGTTTGAAGACAAACTGATTAGACTGGCCTATCATGTGCATGTGGTTATTTTTGATGAGATAGACAGAGATAGATTAGATAGTGATAGATAGATTAGAGTTAGTGAACTACAGCAAATGTTATGAGTGGTAAGACACCAGAATAGCTCAGATGCTTTTTTTGTTCATGCACTTTAGTTCAAAACTGCCAATTCAGTGTCCATTGTGCGTATTCACTTAGTCAAGACATCTTCAGCTTCAACTGTGTTCTTTCACCTTACAAACTCCAACTGGAAGCTTTGGCAAAGTATTACAAAATGTTGGCATAATTTGCTTACACCTGGGTCTCTATAATTTAGCCACCAAATTCTCATTGTATTGCCATGAAGTGATCCTTGGCATGGACATGTGAGTGCCTATTGGTTTGTAATGGATTTAAGACAGAATATCCTAAGTATTGGATAAGAGATGATACAGTTTTATATGGCTGAAGTGGGAAGGACAGCCAACCATTTGATCATGCAGGTGACAGTGACTGAAGAAGGCGTTGAAAAGTGATATAGAAAGTGCTCTGGAAGTAGAAAAAGAAGTTTCCAGAGTAACACTTAAGAAGAAAGAAAATGCAAGCTATGTTTACGAACAAACGAGCTCAAGCCATCACTGTAGACTTCGTGGCAGATGGTTGGACAAAACAAGATTTCCAACAAGAACAAATGGCTGTTTAAGATAATGGACCAATCTTGATGACAAAAGAGGAGGGTCATCGCCCTGGTTGGCAAGAAATGCTATAGTTCTGAAGAGCTACTGGGCACAGTGAGAATCTCTAACTTTGGAGAATACATAGCTCAAAAGGGCTTGGGAAAGTGCAGATGACATCACATTGTCTTGCAGCTAGATGCTCTATTTTTTGAAGGAAATGCATGACAGAAGAAATCGTCTTGATGTCAGTACAACAACTGATAAATTATGGTAGCGATTAGTTGGTTTCATCTTCAAATGTGGTACCCAACTTGTACAAAATTGTTGTATAACAAATTTTTGAGTTGAAATATCATACACATGCTCATATGAGATGCCTATGATCTCAGCAATGTCATCCACCCTCAATGGCTGGTGTTCCAAAAGCATGTATGGAATTTTTTTAATATCTGGAGTTTATGCACTTTTGGGTGTTCACTACTGGGATCATCTTCGATACTCATATGACCACGTTTAAACTGGAGTGCCCACTTACAAACATTGTTTCTGAAGGTGCAGCATCCCACAACATGTTTACCATTTTGTGTGAATTTCCATTGACACTAGACTTTTTTTTAACAATGAATTCAACCACAGCATGATGTTTGTTTTGACCATTTTTCAAAACACACGACACATAAATTTTTTTTGAAGAAAATTACAGAACATTAAATTTGTCAGAATATATTACATAACAGCCTTGATTCTTTAATGATAACCAGAATTAAACCTGGTAACTGTGTAATATAAAGGACCCAGAACATTTTGTCCTACAATGGTATCAGTATAACAAGATGATTTATAAAATTTTGGTGTTTTCCACATGTAGTTGTTACGACAACAAATCTACAAATTGAAGTTAATTTCTTGAAGAATTAACAAACAACACAAAAGGAAAAATTGCTGCATAGATGAGTGCTTACGCGCGCGCGCACACCCACACATACAGAGAGTGGAACTGAACTTTACTACATAATCTGCTGCAATCTGTACTTCAGTTTATAGGTTAGAAAATAACTGAAGAAATGTACCATTATAGCAACATATTTAAAATGTTAGTCTACTCTAACTGATCTTACAAAAGAATTTTAAGAGTGTTCATTCCATGAAACACAACTTGATGGTGCTAACATTTCATTATTGCAACGGATTTACTACAACACTTCAGGTTTCCTTCATTTTCAATCTGATTCCTTCTAGGATATCAAGGAGGTACTGGCCTGAATATGGCACAGATAGACTTGCCGAAACATAGTAGTGAACCCTTTGGGGAAATCAAGCGCAACTCAATGCAGTACTCAACCAAAACTAATACACATCACATTACACCTATGCATGGGTGCTGTATGGCAGTGTACTTGTACATCCATATGCAGGACTGGAGGATTAAAATAAGTGGGGTCAGGGAAAAATTCCTATAAATGTTTTGATGCCTATAGCTGACACAGCAAAAACGTGTGTACGATTACAAATCATTCTTGTTATCATTATTTTGCACCCAGACTCAAAGAAACCATAAAATTCTATGTGTTTTGTGTGCTGGGGAAATCACTACATTTATGTTTAAATGAAAGATAAAGCACAAAATAACACATCTTTGTACACTATAAGTGAACATTTTTTATTATAAGTATCTTTTAATGAAAAACATTGTTATGTGTGTACTCAGTACATGACGCGAGTAATGAAAGGTTTATTAAGAAATATGCCATAATAAAATTGCAATTTTGCAAGTATTAATTAAGCTTTACTAGAAATGAATAAAGAGCACAGTCAATGCTAAAAAAACATCTACTGATTACACGCTAAAAGAAATGGTTTTTTTCAGTGCTTCCTCTTCTGGGTGGCCCTTACAAAGTAATTCTGCTTGCACCCATAAAATTCTATAATTATCATAGACAATATGATGTCAATTTTAAAACAACAATTTAAATAGTTATATATATACACATCGTTTTCTATATACGTAACTCAACGTTTCTTGCAACAATTTTAATATTGTGATATTATTTTCTTCTGCAAGTAGTGTATTGCGTTTTTGTTGTTTCAACACCTGCCGCACGTTTCATTGAAAAATATGACCATCATCAGAGGTTCGTAAGTAAATCATAACAATCGAAAAATAATTCTATGTTAATATAGAAACTGATTTGTTTCTATTTTCATCAACAACAACAAATTTATATAAAAACTTTCAACTATCTAATGCAAATATTTTTTAATTACCATCTGCTATACATCCTTAAAACTGGAAAAGCTCTGTTCAACTGTACCTAAAACAATTATAAAATTTGCATTTGGAAGTGTTCTGTATTCCAGAGTTTTTTCTGTTCTAGATTCGGTTTAAAATTATGTAAGCACTTTCATAAAATCCATTGGCCCTCTGGGTAATTATGCAACTGAAACTTATTTATATGAAGACTAAATGGCAATAAAGTGTACTGAACCATTTCACACACTTTACTCTGGAACCACAAAAAAACTTTATAAATTGTAAACTATATCTGAAACTTGAATAAAACACTAAAGTGGTGAAAGATGAAACACCATTGTTACAAGGGTCAGTCAAATATAAATCAGAAAATAATTGCAAAAGTGGAACATGTGAATGTGTGGTGTTGAGACTATGCAGGGGTTTGTGTCCTAGACACATTATTGCAATTTGTGTCCCCACGCTATCATTCTGTTAGTTGTTAAAAGACGAGTAAGCAACCAGTGCCTAGTGGCATTGTACAATGTAGTGTTACGACATCACAGAACAATCTACGTGTTTGCCGAATGTGCCAGAAGAATCTCGATGTAATGCTTGTGGCGTACGTGCTTGTCGATGCATTTTCGAGAGGTTTCTTGAAGGTGCCAGCCGCACGGACTGTGTCAAGGCCGCAGTTAATTACATAGTTCACACGACCGCTAAGACGCAATTAGGAAGGTTCTCGTCTGTGAGTGTGAGTATAAATACATGGTGGCAGTGGCCTTAAGAGTCAGTATTAGTGCGAATTATTGACCGTGCGGTTCGAGAGTTATAGTAGCATATTACTGTGCGCGTTCAAGTGGTTATTAGTTAAGAGTTGTGTTTTATAATTGGACGGTATAATTGTAATACTGTACAATTGTGTTTAATTTTAGTGGGCATTTTATTGCGTGTGAACAATTTTCATTTGATTTGTTGTAAAATAGTGTTGTTAATTATGAACTGTTTAACTGTAAAAATTAAAGGTGTGATTAGTGACTTAATTGGTGTCTTCTACTTATTTTGTTTCCACTGTACCTATGACGATCAAGTAAACTGTCGTAACAGTGGTCAGAAGTGGGATAAAATGGTTAACAGTGGAAACAGTGGACACTTTATACAAGACGAGTGTGATTCGTAATTAATCGGTAAACATGGATCCCAGTCAGATGATGGAAGCTTTACAAACACTGCTGTGGCAGACACAGGAAGAAACAGAAAAACGACAGAATGAGAAACGCAGACAGGAGGCGGAAGAAGCAAAAAAACGACAGGATGAAAAACGCAGGCAGGAAAGAGAAGAGGCTGAGGAACGTCAGAAAGCATTAATTCTAGAAACAGAAGAAAGACAAAAAGATAAAACGGAAGCTCTCTTTGAATCTATGCACAAACAGTTGCAAGAACACAGTACCGCAGATTAGGTCTCCTACGAGGTGAGCTTAATAAACAAGTTACTAAAATATCAGAGGTACAAGAATCAATGACATTAAAAATAGCTGAAGTAGAAAAATCTGTGTCGAGTGTTGAAGAATCGATGTCTAATAAAATAGCTGAAGTAGAAAAGTCAGTCACGAGTGTGGAAAAAGCTATGTCAACAAAAATAGAAGACTCGATTACAAATATTAAAAATGAAGTCGAGCAGTGCCTGAAGTTACAACCAAAACAACTTTGTGAACAGACTGTACCAATGATAAAGACAGAAAAAGATGCAGAAAATAAGTTAATAGAGAAAGTCATTTTGCCTGCAGTAGGGGCAGTTCATGTTAAAGCTCCGATCTTTGATGGAAGCAGTCACTGGGCAACGTACCTCCACCAATTTGAAGCTGCTGCATGCGCAAATAATTGGACAGAGAAAGACAAGGCAGTCTCACTTGATCTCTCATTAAAAGGACCCGTGGCAGAACTACTACAGAAAGTGCCACCTGACAGCCAGAACATCTATGCCAAGTCGATAAAAGCTCTAGAATTACGCTACGGTGATAAACATTTTTGAGAGGTGTACTATGCTCAGTTGAGAGATGGGTACACCACTACACCCCTGAAACAAAGTGGTCAAGTATGGAATGGCATTCGCAAAATTAAACTGCTCGCATAAAGGCAAAAATGAGATTGTAAGTGGGCAAGGTTCTTGCCAGTGGCTTTGAAGAGTTGTTTATACAGATTTCTTCATGATCAAAGAACAATTAATGTGGCATACTACTCCAAACTGCTGGACAAAGTGAAAACAACATATTGGTCCAAAAGATGTGATGTTCCAATCCACGGGTGTTGCTTAAAATTTACTGACCATTGTAACTTATTTCATTATATGTCAAACAAATTCTAGTACATGATCATTATGTATCTCATTTTATCATCTGTGATTTGTTCGGCTGATTACAAACACCAAGTAAATGCGGTATGAGATATATACAAAACACTACAGTAAATTCTTGGATTTCGTTGTCCATGACGTGTCCGTTACTTAACTAAATATCACTATTACATTAACGACTCGGAACACTAGGTTTTTTTATAAGTAAAAGCATAAAGTTTTACCTTATAGCCTGAACCGGTTTTCTCCTTTAAAAGGCTTCTTCAGAGGCTCAGAAGAAGCCTTTTAAAGGAGAAAACCGGTTCAGGCCATAAGGTAAAACTTTATGCTTTTACTTATAAAAAACCTAATGTTCCGAGTCGTTAATGTAATAGTGATATTTACTACAGTAAATGATCAACAACACTGCTGATAAACCCGCTGAACTTAAATAACTCTGCTCTAAAATAGTGTTTTGGAACTGCCAGACCACGATATGGAATTGGGTCTTGGCATCAATTATACCATGCCACAAGAGTTTTGAATTTTTCATTTTAGTTTTCTAAGTAGTTTAATGCATATATGTATTACACTCTTTTTTGACTATGATTAAATACTCACTAACACTTATGCTGATTTAATTTATGTAATTCAAAAAATGTTGGAAAATATTTACAAGTACACTCTTGTTTGGGACTGTTAAAAAACTATGATATCTCACAAAGGATAATTAAAACTGCATTACTTCTTATGCGAAATAATTTCTGTATGAATCTTAACAATAATGTTTGCTTATAGGCAGTACACTAAAGGAACATACGTATTCAGGAAGGAACGTTCGTATACGAACATACTGATAAATTTAATATGTAAATTATAATTAATTATAAAATAACCCATATTTTATAATATACAAGATTTTTTTGACCACTCACACCACAAATATATGTTTACACACAGGATTTCTGAATCGTTCCATGGTAAATTCTTTATTTACCGATTCTGTCACTCCATGTAAACGTCTTATTGCTACATGATGTAATTACAACTTTCATCAATAACAAAACAAGGTTTTCAAAACACAGCCATAAAAATATGAAACATAAAACTAAGAAAAATTATCATAATGGAAGACAAGACAGATCATTCATTGCAACAACAATAACAGTACAAATCTATGTTTTAACAAATGTTTTTATAACTTATATGTAAAGAATACGCCTATATTAAACAATAAATATTATTCACTCATAATACTGTTACCAACAGATCTCTACCATTAATATCAAAAATTAAATTTTACATGTATGATTAAATTACTACAAATGCAGCAGCAGTGTATTATTGCAGGGACTTATACCCAACAAAAAGTGAAACAATACAGTATTTTTGTCTATGCCTTAATCTATAGAAAATGTAATTTCATTGTAAAAAATGTGAAATTTCCTTTAATTGGACCCTTTGTTAGTTTGTTGACAAAACAAATGTCTTTATTTACAACTCATTTGAAATAACAAAGTAATTTTATTAAACAAACTAACAAAATGTGATATCACCATTCAGTATTACGACAATATTAATGACTCTTTTGTTATACTCTTAACTATATTATTGTTCTATCAATATAAGATTCAATACAATTTCAAATTTCTAGAATCAAGTAATACAACTATTTTCATTACCTTAAAAGTAACATGTACGTCAATGGAATGTCTTTAATAAACCATGCCATTAAAATAAAAAGTAAACATAAAGTACCTATAAGAAAAAAATATTTATATAAACAAAAACTTAGTACTTTTAAATTCATATTATGTATATATGTGTACATACACATATATCAAAAAATTAACAAACATTTTTCTTTGTAAGAGTACAAAATGTAGTAAATAAAAAAAAACACTGTATACAAGGGAAGAATATCTCTATATTCGACACAAGAAAAAAATCAATAATTTTATTTGACAAAATAAAAAAGTAACAAAAAATCTAATTTTACAGCTTACTTCTAAATTATTTTTCCTAAATGATGTCATTTGCCTTATGATGGTAACTTGTAGTGTAAATTATGTTACACAAAAAAATATATTCTTGTCAATGCATAACAATGAATTCTTGTGACACTTACAGCTTTGCATGAACAAGTTATTTAAACTTTAATAAATGTAATACAAAGTAATAAAATACATCTTGTTTGTTATACCAACAATCATTTTCCACCAACAAAATATAATAAGAATTAACTATAACAGTGTGGCTTATTAAGAAATTAGCAAAAATACATAAACGATCTATTGCTATTCTACAAAAAAATATTTATTTAGTTATATTCATACAAAGTGCCTGTAATTGGTACATTATAATCATCCACACCTTATAATCTAATCTGCCACATGTTCAATAAAATTGTAAATCGATCTGAAGTTAAAATCTTCTGTCACTGAATATAGAGATATTACAAGGGTATAACAAAAATCACACTTTTCTCTATAAAACCCAAAATTTGTACATAGTTGTGAATTACAACATTAAAATTTCATCTTTATAAAAGTAAGTTTCATGTTTGCCAATCATGTGTTTTTGTTTGGTGGTTTACTTTGATCTAAACAAAATCCACTGAAGTCTTACATAACAATTCACACTGCAAAAATACTAAATCTCAATAAACTGTTCTGTTATGTGAACAACAATTTTTCATTATAATTTTATGAAGGATATTTCACATATTCTAATTCTATTTTTTTTTTTGTAGAGAATGCCAAGACACTTCCTGAAAGTTTAATATATTTGACTAATATGAACATAACCAGTAATTTAACTGTTGCCAAATAATTACTCTAGAGTCAATATATTTTTGAAAAGACAAAAACACTATAAAAATAAGTGTTTGTCTTATAGAGTTATAGAGTTCAGTACAGTGTGCACTTCCCAACAGTATATATTAGAAACATGACAGTCTTTACCATGACATGCTCAACAGTATCTTCTAGCAAGTTTTGGAAGTAAGCAAGTTAATGTGTTTATATAGCAGTATGATCTAATACTTTTAGTGTGTTTATTGCTGACATAAAACACAATACTCTCAATTTTTTGTAACATCTTAAGGGCATGAGTTCCTTCACCATACTGCAATTATAAGTAGCTACAAGTTCACTCCCTCAATTAATATTTGCAAAATTGCATAGCATTACCTTTCAATTGCAAAAAACAACTTACTTAATATCAAAATAACGATGTAGACCATTTTAATTGCTAAAAACCTCCACACAAAAAATTAATGAATGACACAAGACTTAAGACCAGTAAACAGACAAATATAAATGTATTATTATAAATTGAATATTACTGAAAACATTATTGAAATAATACCAGTTACATTATACTTTAATTATTTATACCCTATTAACTTTGTTTTTTGTTAACTTTTTTGTATATAATAACGCTGTAATATTTTCTAATGATAAAGAAATAAGATGGATGCAAATTGTGTCCCTTGTGAAAGAGATATGAATGCTTCCAAAACTGGGCATTTTAGGAAGATTGTATCAGCATATACAAGTGTTACTTGTTTCAAACAAACCGTTAAAGTGTTATTTTGTCTGTTTAGAAGGATGTTTTCTTAGGTCGACACATATTCATAACTGTTAAGTCCCTCAAATATTATTTTATTCACTTTGATTTGGATAGAGTACCATTTGTAACTGATACAGTTTCCCTCAGGATGTCACAATACGAGCCACACATCAGAGAATTTCAGATTCCGATTACATAACCAGTATTCACAAGGACACAGACTAATAAACTCTGACCAAAAAATGTCTCAACATTTAAAACAGTTATTAGTTTAGTTAGAACAAAACTGCATACATACATATAACACTGTCTGACAGATAACACCTGTCGCACTGAAATTTTTAAATAACGATGTATTTGTGGATGTTGACACACACACACACACACACACACACACACACACACACACACACACACACACACACACACACACACACACACACACACACACACACACACACACACACACACACACACACACACACACACACACACACACACACACACACACAACATTTCCTCAGTTTTTTTGCCACTTTATATTTTTAATATATTGTTTTAATCAGAGGAATTACAAGGCACAAATGTCTGAATGTTTTATGATTTGATTGTTTGTGATTTCTTTATGGACTTAACATTTATTTGAAGGCTTAACAGTGATTATATATAAAAATGTTCATACCTGTATAAACTATTTCAATAAGAAATCTATTAGTACATGAACCAGCAAAATTACTATCTTAGAATAAACTCGCAGAATACATAAAAATGAAAAATGTCATGGATAAAAAGGAATATAAATATGATTCACATTCTATATATATTGTGAGTTGTGTGAGCGGGTAATTGACTGTGTGTCTTCTGTATTATATCAAACATACATTTTTTGTTTTGTTTAACAACTATTTAATTGTAAAGTTGGTATTTCTCTTCATTAACATAAGAGTAACACAACTACATAATACATGATAGAGATAACTGATATTTCCATTCAATTATTACTTAATTGAACATGACCTATATAATTATATTTGTATTAATTAAGAAGGTGATTTACTTAAAAGCTCAGTTATACTGTACTAACTAGTTCGGAAAAATGTAGCCTGATTGGATTAATTATTTTCGTATTTTCAGAATGACAGATAGTGGAATGTGCAGAAAGCATTTGGAGTAGGAATGCAGGACTGAGGTAGCCAGTAGAAATTAGTGTAAAACAGAAATAATGAAAAAGAAGCCAACACTATATAACCAGATTAGTTTTTAAGAATGTGGAATGAAGGATGATGCATTTTCTGACACACGTACCTGTTTGTGGGCTTACTGGTTAAACCTAACAGAGCACGTCTAATATTACATCAGACGGAATTCAAAACACACTGGGTAAATGTTTTCTGTTCAAACATATTCTGGATGCTAAAGAAATATTTTTTTATAATGTGTAAGACAATTATTTAAAGTCTACAAGATAGCAAATATTTTATTAGAACATGGGATGAATTATTACAGGAAAAAGAAAAAGTACACAAAGTGAAAGGTGAAATGATCAATGAGGTAGTCAGTGAAAAAATTACAAAAATTATACTCTAGAGTAAATAGGACTACATTAAGTGGTCTAATAAAACATTTTAAGGTCATGTTAGGGAAGATGCTGTGCCAACTGAATACATTAAACCAATAGTTCAATACTTTTAACAATACTAACAGACTATTAAGTTAAACAGATGATTTGGTATTCTATCTTCTTTTTCAATTTTGAAAATTTACATTGTCCTGTGTTTGGAGGGCTGCTCTACGCAGTGACAATGATGTTTATAAACACTTAAAATAATATACAATACTATATTCCTGCTGGATTTCAAATTAATTAGTATTGGGCCATTCCAAAACACTTTGGTTCTGATTCCATTTCTATTACGTTGAGTTTTGGTTTTCAACACAAGTTCTCAATATACGAGGGTAGGCTGAAAAGTAATGCACACATGCTTGTAGAACACGAACGAAAAGAAATAGCAAGATGGGGCAAAAAGTAAATAAAAGTACATTTCCTTAGCTTCAAAATTATATATTTATTTTTCAACATAGTCGCCGTTAAGTCTAACACATTTCTCCCAACGCGTAACAAGTTTTTTTATCCCGTCACTGAAATATTCTTCCGACTTTTCTCGAATCCATGATGCGACAGCTGCCTTCACCTCATCATTCGAGGTGGAATGATTACCCTTGCGGTCTCTCTTGGTAGAGGAAAAAAATATAAATCGCAAGGCGCGAGATCAAGGGAGTAGGGAGGGTGTGGAATCGGTTCAAACTTCAGGTTTCGCAGAGCCTCTTGGGTTGCGAGCGAGGTGTGTGGACGAGCGTTGTCATGTTGCAAGATTATTGGCGCCAGGCTGCCTCTAACCCAACAAACTCGACGTCGGAGGTGTTTTAGAGTTTCTATGTATCTAGCAGAATTTACCGTTGCCCCTTGTTCCAGAAAATCGGTCACATAAACTCGTTTGGTATCCCAAAACACAGTCAAAAGAACTTTTTTTGCAGATGGTTGTATTTTGAACTTTTTCGTCTGAGGAGATTCCGGATGTCGATATTCCATGCTCTGCATTTTCTCTTCCGGGTCGTAATGATGGACCCACGTTTCGTCCCCCGTCACAATATTTATAAGAAAGTCGTCTCCTTCGTCATGATAGCGCTGCAAAAGTTGCTCGCAGTATTCCAATCGACACTGTTTGTTCTCGTCTGTGAGACGGCGTGGTACCCATCGTGCACAGATTTTACGGTATCTCAATTGTTCAATAATGAAGCCGACACGTTCCTTTGATATTCCAATATGGTTTGCAATACACTTTTGAGTGATTCGCCGGTCATTTTGAATCAAATTGTCGACGAGTTTGCGATGTTCATCGTCTGTGGCAGTGATCGGACGTCCGCTGCGTTTTTTGTCATCAATTACGGCTTTTCCAGGCTCGCAACCACGAAATTTTATTACCCATCGATTCACAGTAGACCTATCAACAGCATTGTCACCATAAACAGCCTTTAAATGACGATGAATCTCATTAGGAATCACATTTTCAGCAGTTAAAAATTCGATAACCGCACGCTGTTTAACTCGCGTTGACATAGCACTACAACACGTCTCCATACTTCTGCTACTTAAAGCGTACTGTTGTACGAAACTCCTTCAAACTGCGCATGCGTTTGGAGGGGGAATGTTACTCCCGAATGCCACCAGGTGCGCTTCTGTAGGTAATTTTGTTCGTGTTCTACAAGCATGTATGCATTACTTTTCAGCCTACCCTCGTAGTTTGCATATCAGAAACAAACTTGATAATGGCTATTAGAAAATTGTATACATAAGTTAACTACTCAGACAGATGATAATAACAAAATTGTAAATTTAACTGATGACTTAATGTTTCCAAATATTTTAAATTACAAACTTTTTAAAATTTATATAAAGTATATATCAAAAGCATAGGCTTGTTGCTAACAAAGAGGGTGAGGACAATAAATTAATTTAGTATGAGCAGCAGTTTTGAAAGGGTCAATAGACAGCTACTAGCCTCTTTTTCAGCAGTTTGTAGTTGTTTGCTTTTCCCTCAGAGTGAGAAAAAATGACTGCAATGATGAATAATTCTTTAGTTGTGAAGTCTGGTCTGCGATTTAATTCCTCAATACAAAAAGGTTTTACTGCTTCAAAAATTCATCGTGACAAGCCTGCTGTAATAAGTAAAGGGAAGGTAATTCAGTACTGCTATCACTCAAGACAAAAAGAGGAGTGAGACATCTAGTGTTCACACAGATCAATTTATTGTAAAATGAATATAAAGTGTGACAAAACTGGTGTTTCATAATTAGTGTTATTACCATACAATTTTCCAAAACTTTACAGAATACAATATACAGAAGTGTTCATGGAAAACTAACTACGATACTATAAACTATGTGCACAATAGTCTCCAATAAGTACTGACACACACACAGAAATTCAAAGGATAGCAGCAGGATGTGCATAAGCATATGCTATGGAAACAGGGTGACCAATTTTGTTTCCACACAGTGACTGGTGATCAAACACAGTTTTCTTATGTCAATCTGAGGTTAAATAACAGTCCTTGCAGTGGTGTTATTCAAGTACGCAAACTGGAAAAAAAAACTCAATCAGTATGGACGATCACAGCCAGTATTACTGGGGGCCAAAATAGTGTCTGTTTGGTGAATTTTATGGAGCAGCAATAACACAGCAGAGGAGTACTGTAAAGCACTTTAAAAACTGAAATGAGCCATTCAGAATTGGTGAAATGGGACCCGACATTACGAATAATTCTCACTAATGGCACTGTGCGGGAACACTGCTACATGTACTGTTCATAAAATTCAGCAATCCTGCTGCAAATGTTTGAGCACCCCATGATTTCTACTTCTTCTATTACTTCCAGTAAGTGGTTTGGTTATCAGTAATTTGTCGAAAATGAACTGGGCTGAAATACCCGGCAACACAAACACAAAATAGCTTGTTACCTGGTGTTAAAAATGTTTAAAAAGAGTAGTTAATATGTACAAAAATAAAATTGGTAAGTATACGTTTTCTATCAGTAATACAATTTTTTCCTTGATTTTTTAATGATCAGTTGGCTCGTACTGTTCGAACATACCTTGTACCTTGACTCTTGAGAAACTGACTACAATAGCTAAATAATCATACTTGACAAATGTATTAGAAAAAAATATCTGAATATTTCAAGGTAAAAAATCAATAAGGAAATAGAATAAATATCACTGGCAAAATAATCTACTCAAAAAATTATCTGCTGAAAATTAACACCTAAAGAGCAAATGACAAGGAAAATGTAAAAAAAAAAAAACTATTCTGAAAGGTCAAAATTATTTTTGAAATTGTAAAGATAGCTGTTTATCTTACTCAATTCATGTAACTCTCTCCATTTTCATCATGTATGTTATTTGTTTGTTGCAAATCCTAACAAAACAAAAAGGACTCACTGACTGCCACCAGAAAAAAACAAGCCTATGACAGTATCACTTTCCAATTTTGTCAAACCTCCACAAGCCTCACACTGTATTCTTTAGCAGCTTGTAAAAATATGTTGTATTACTAAAATAACTATGTCACTTATGGTTTGTTTGATGTACATTATGACGTTCCATCTTTGGTAACCATCAACTTCACTAGCAACCTTTATTGGCAGTAACTAAACTGGATAATAGGAATATTGGTGGCAATTAATTAGCAATATGACGATGACATTACTAATAACTTATAATGTTGCAGTTGCGTAATGGTAAGGTGTAATACATGACAAATGTTGACAGTGACGGTTAAATGCATGGTATGATACTGAACAGTGTAATACTGACGGAAATGATAACATGAGGGGTAGTAGTAATTTCAACATGCATATCCATATCAACAATGATGATAGAGTGAAATATAACTGCAGTATATAAAGGCAGTAAACCATATACTGACCATCATATACGAATAGCTCATAATCATAAGAACTGTTATTTGGTGATGCCAACAGCAGAAGAAGATATGATGATAAACGATGTAGTTATAAAAGATGATACTAAATAATGAGTATTAAACATGATAAAATGGATAAATGATATTGGAATGATACAAAACATAGAATGATAACAATAACAAAGATAATACCATTCAAAATAAATGATATTAATTGACATGGTATAATACAATGAAATTAATATTTGTAAAAAGCAGATCTATAGGAAAATGCACGATTACAAAAATAGTTTTCTCATTAACACACAATACTTTTGTTTATAAGTTTAAAAAAAAACAAAAATTTTTACATTAAAAATGTTCACTTTACAATAAAGCAGTGTCATTAAAAAAAATACAATAAAAACAGGATTTTATTACAGATGTTAACATTCCAATGGAATTATACTTTAGTAAACAATTTACCACAACAAAGAGTACACCAAAACAATCATTCCTGTTGCAGAACCAAGACAGACCTCATAAGTATCATAGCCCAGTCGCGGAGGGGTTTTAACCTGGCACTAAATCCAAAGTGGCCGATTTAAACGGATTCTGGTAGATATTTTTTAGGAAAATGAAATAAGAAATTGTTGCCATCGCCATCCTGTGAGCTTCATAAAAAAAAAAATGGCGAATTGGTGCAAAAAAACGGTTTTTTGCTATTATCTTCATAAATATGACTTTTATGAAAAAAAATAAAAGAGGACTAATTTAAAGACCATAAAATGTTCTATAAGAAAGGTCTCTAGTAAAATTCTTATAAAGCCAACCGTTTCGGAGTTAATCATAGTTGAAAATCTCGCAATTTTCCATCCCAAGTAAGTTCGCGCCATCTTACAACGGCAAAAAATATCCAGGAAACAAAAGGTTTAAACCGTAATAACTTCATTAAAAATGAACGCATTGAAATAAAAAAAAAAGCATTTTGAAGTGTAAATCTTCAGGTACCTTATGCACTGATTTTCTGCCCAAAAAATTATTTCCTTGTAAATTACAATAATTTAAACAAACCTGTATATGCTAAAAGTACACATGTGTAAATAAATAATAATATTTTTAAATAGATTTTTAAAATAAAGATTTTTTTTCAAGATTACAATAATAAACAATAAACTTTAAATTTCTTATGTGCAAAATTTCCTGCATATTACCAGTTTAAAAAAAATAGACTTTTAAAATTACTAAATTTCATGTTTTTTAAATTTATACTAAAAACCATTGTATAAATACCTGTAAAATAGTTAAAAATGATGTTAGGTACATGAAACAAAGTTGGTTTGGTAGCTTGAAGTGTTTACTTTCCTATGTCGAAAAGAAATATTTACTTTAACATTTTATTTTTAAAATTAATAATTATAAACAAATAAGTGCGCAAACAGGACATTTTTACATGTTTATATTAATATTATTTTTTAAACTGATTATGATGATTTCAAACTATAGCATTATTTTCCTTAAGAATTTTAGTTACGATTGATAAAAAAGAAATCCCAAGTAGGTTCTCGAGTTTTAAATACATCAGGTTCAAAGATACGTAAAATACGGGTAGAAGAATGCTCGCTCGAGTCACAGCTGTCAGCAGCTGCGCGTCAAAGGTGCGCACTGGTATATACGCTATGAGTCGTATACATTCTACGCATTTCGGAGCATAATTCATTCAATCTTCCACTAATTTTGTATTTCTTTAGTTACTGTTACCTAATATTTTGTTTATTAACGAAATATTATATAATATTTTTATTTAAAAGGCAGTGTAAGTGTTTTTTTTAATTAAATGAATGAACTTTCCTCCAAGCTGCCAGGAGACTGTTGGTTCTATTATACATTCAAGGAGTTTTTTTTACAGTGGTGAGTACATTAGTACATTAAAAAAGTAGCGACTAATGGATGAATTTAAAATGCTTTAGAATGGACTGATTAAAAAATTAACTATTTGATAGAAAACTATCAAATAATGCTTAGGTTTTAAAATATAATGATACATCGAATTCAGCAAATGTATTGAGTATTATATAGTAACCATAACAACAAACAATACATACGTATGAATATAAATTAACAGGTTATATATACGTGTCAACATTTTTTTAACATTGTAATGGAAATTAATTATGCCTTATTGATAAAACACGATTTTTAAATTTATAAATTAGTTATAATAGTAATAATAATACCTCTTCATTCTAAAATTGAACCAAATGTTCTCTAATTTTTATATATAGTTTATTTTTTATATACTTTATATGTATAATTTATAATTTTTATATCTACACTGAGAAAAAAATTAATAACATCAATTAATCTATTTAATTGAAAAAGAAAATTAATTATTTCAAAAAATTATTTATTGAATGAATTAAAAATTAATTGATACAATTAAATATATAATTTTTCTTGAGTGATTAAATGATTTATTTGATTCAATTCAATGCATAACCGCATCATATAAAAGTTTATAGAAGGAAAAAATGCAATTAAATGGTTTTTTTGATGTAATTGTATCATATACAATATATGAATTTTAATGAAAGTTTCAACAACAAAATTAATTATTTTTCAGATAAATTACATTGAAAAATGGGTAAACAAGAAATCTGCTTCATTTGTAATGAAGTTATTACTTCAGATGCAAGTGCATCAATCATTACCCGAGGATTAGACACATTAAGATCAGTGAGTTTGAAAAGATGTGATGATAAGCATAAGTTGTTGAGTACCGTAACTTCTGTAAAAGTTCATAAGATCTGTCGTCAACAATATACTCTTGTAAGGGGACAGGAATTTAGATACAAAAATTTAGAGGAAACAAAAAGATGTCCAGGCAGTCCAATAAAAAGTAAAATAAGAAAAATATATACTGAATTTGATTTTACAAACAATTGTTTTATTTGTGGATGCGAAGCTAATTTGCAAAAGGAAATTAAAAAATCTGTAAAGTATCGCAGTAAAATTAGTCATGTTACAGATTTATCTTTTCAAAAAAATCTTGAAGATATAATTAAGAAAACTAATGACAATGTTGCAAAGGACATACGTAAAAGAATTTCTTGCGTCAATTTATTTGCTGTAAATGCTAAATATCACTCACGTTGTTACCAAAATAAGTGTCTTAATGTTTTTATGACTGATTCAGCTCCAAGTACTTTAAGAGGCCATCCCATGGATGATAGTTTAACTCATGATATGGAAAAAGTATTTGATTATTTGGATAATAACGACGATTGTCAATTCACTTTAGAGGAATTGTGTGAAGTATTAGGTACAAATCATATATATCCTTTAAATATCTTTATTTTTCTTTAATTTATTTGCGATTTAATGTTTATGATTTCAAATAAATTTTAAATAAAATGCATTCCAAACATATTTAAATTTTATCGTGTATATTTTTCACACAAAATTTTATGTTGTAGGTCGTCATGTGCATAGAGAGACTATGAAAAACTGCCTTAAATCTAAGTATGGAGATAGAATAATATTTGTATCTAAAAAAGGTGGTTCCGTGATCATAACATTTGCTGATGCGGAATATTTAATTTTACGACAATCATGGATAGATTCATTTAAAGATAAAGACGAAGAAAAGAAAAAAAATATTGTTATCTGCTGCAGCAATTATAAGGAATGACATTCACTTGCAAGAAGTAAATAATAATTACTATCCACCCAGTAATACTTTTTTGAATAATGTGAATATTTCCGTACCAGAAAGTCTTAAATTTTTTATAAAAGAAATTATTTTACAAAATAAAAAAGGGAACTTAAGATGTTTATGAAACTAAATGTACTACTATTTATCACTCAATATTATGTGCAGTACGTCCAAAGTCTTTTTTATCGCCACTGCAATTGGGTTTAGGAGTTGTGTTACACAGGAAATTCGGTTCAAAACAGATTGTCGACATATTTTCCTGATTAGGTATGTGCTCATCATATAAAGAAGCAACGCATTTACATTAAAATATAAACTTTAATTTTGTGAAATTAGCCTATTTAAAATTTTTATTTTACTTACTTCCATTTGTTTTAGTTTTTTTTTGCATTATTACAAAGTTTTTTACTTAGTGCTGGGGAGAAAAAATGTAAAAGTTGTCTTGTCTTTCAACTATAATTTACACGAAAACTATAGGCTCTATGCAAAAATTATAAAAACCTTTATTATAGAAAATTGTATGCTCTTTAAATTAGTTCTTTATTGATTTTTTCATAAAACTAATACTTATGAAGATAATAGCAAAAAACCGTTTTTTTGCACCAATTCGCCATTTTTTTATTATGAAGCTCATGGGATGGCGATGGCAACAATTTCTTATTTAATTTTTCTAACAAATACCTACCAGAATCCATTTAAATCTGCCACTTTGGATTTAGTGCCAGGTTAGGTGCTCAAATTGTCTCTGGCGCCTGGGCTATCAGGTCTGTTTGTAGCACCCAGTGGAACCAAAACTAAATTTGACACATTCATAAAATTAACAATACTTCACTTATTTCACACTTGCCACTGTCCATTTTAACATGCTATTCTTATAAGCAGAAATTGTAACTATAACAGAATGATGTAATATATGATTATAGTCACTACTATTATTTTCATAGTGATTTTAACATAAAACTGAAATTCTTAGAGAACTGTAAACTTTATATGTAGAATGTATTTTGGTATACTGTACAGACCTATTGACTTTCTCTTAATCTTGATGGTAAGCAATACAAATGATTTACAACTGTCCCTATTTACAGAAAATGATTGACATTAGAAGAAATTTGAAACATTTTGAATAGAAGCCCATGGTCAGTAAATCTCTTTCTCCATTAGAAGTGTGGTCTTAGTCCCAGAGTTTTGATAATGCCGCTGACAATGATACTGTTTGTGTATGCAGTAAGTGCAAGGAGGGTATCCATAGTCTGAGAATCAGGTTGATGGGTTTTGTCTTATAGGGGCCAACATATAAAAGTGAAGATTATTGTTTTCAAACAATATTCAAATGCAGTGCTAGTCTTGCTTTGCCCTGCAATCAACAACTCTGCTGCTTGTAACTCCCTCCTATCAGAGAAGCTGGCCACTTGTTCACTGCTTATATTTTTACTCAGCAGTGGCCAGGACCAGATGTGTGTGTGTGTGTTGACCTGGGATCTGTGACCACTGTGATTGCATGAATCATCTGTGGTCAATACTCCGGGAATCAGACCACATGCTACTACTGATGGTAACTAATATAACTACAGTTGAAAAAGTGTGGTATATAACAACAGATCACAACTTCCACATATAAAATTTTTAATTTATATTGACTCTGACAATAAAACCTTAACTGTTTTGAAGCCACACATCACTTAAGTCTGTTATTCTTTATGTCACTTCTGTTACTGGGAAGTCATAATAATATGGATTTGTTAAAGTGCTTCATTAAAATAACTGTGTTAACTCACTTTAAAAACTGATTATGATTGTACAATCCCATTTTTATTTCTATTATTCTGAGTGACACAAAGGACTCAATAGTCGCCAGAATTGATAAAAAATTGTGTGAAAACAGTCTACATATATACAATATTTCTAACATAACACATGTATATACTGAACACAAAGTGCATGCTTTGGATACATAGGCTGATGTTAACACTTCATATTACACCTGAATATCTCTATTAAATATAATAACAATGTACTAATGAACCCTTTCACACTTTGTAATAATAAGTGTGAAATAAATCATTAGTTACACAACTAATTAACAGAATGTACAGTTCTCCTTTTCAGCAATCTGACTGTTTTCTGTATAACATGTGTTATATTAAATGAATGCTCATGCAATCTCTCTCTCTCTCTCTCTCTCTCTCTCTCTCTCTCTCTCTCTCTCTCTCTCTCTCTCTCTCTCTCTCTCTCTCTCTCACACACACACACACACACACACACACACACACACACACACACACACACACACACACACACACACACACACACACAGAGTAAATTTATTACAAATTTTCTGGTTGTTGTGAATTTGTGCTACTGAGAGTTATCACAGTGATGCAATTGCATTGCATTCTTCACAGTCTACTGCCAAGGTGATAGGCCCCCCCAAAGGCGAGCCCAAGCAGACCATCAGCTGGCTCCCGCCAGTTCTACCAGCACCCAAGTGAAGAGTTTGTGCAGTTTTATGTCAAGTCTTCGATAATGAAGGCTGTTCAGTCCATCTGAGCCCATCCTTTTATGGCTGTTGTACAGTTTTTCATATCTGGGTAAATACAACACAAACATACAAAAATTACACACAAAATACATAATATTATCTAACTTATTTTCTTTTTGACTTTTACTGTGAACACCTTTGAAACTAATAAGTAGTCAACTTTGTCCTGAAGTGGAAAAAAATGCACTGATTGTTTGGGCTAAAATATTATAGGCAATACATAACTGTTACTGGTAAGTAAATGCAGACCTTCAACAGATGCGCATTTTCACTCTTGAATATTCACTCGGCTATCTTCGTGATAATTCGTATGCACATGCCGTTCACGTTCGTACAGTCTCACATTAGTTTATTCAGAATTCAGAGAACGCAGTGTGTACACTATATGTGTTCCTATAGTACGAACCTTGCACGTGTTAAATAGAGAGTGTTAACGAGTTTATACTTGCGTTGTTACAGCAAGGTCCATTATTTTATCAGTGAAGTACAGCATAAGTATGTCTGGCGTTAAGAAAAAATGTGTGAACTTGAGTATAAAGCAAAAGCTTGAACTAAAAATAAACTGGAAGGTGGCGCGTCTGTTGCACATGTTTGTGAACCGTATGGCGTAAAGAAACAAACCGTTTCAGACAATCGAAAGAATAAAGATAAACTTATTCAGTTTTCGCTAAAGTACAGTGTTGATAGTTCGAAGAATGAGGGAGAAAGAAAACACATTAAATTAGCCAAACACAAACGATTAGAGGATACTGTGTACAAATGGTTTATTCAGCAATGTTCTAGTGGTGTTGTTCGGAGTGTGGAGTTGTGGGATGCTGCTGATAAACTGGCGAAACATATGGGCATCCAGTTTTAGGCGAGTTATGGGTGGCTTTGGCGTTTTCGTAAATGGCATGGCATCACAAATAGATCAACATGTGGTGAAGCGCTGAGTGCAGACACTGAACAAGTTGAGCCTTTTCGTCAACATATAAAGGAAACGATCGAATCTGAGGGTCTCACTTTGTCTCAGGTCTACAATGCTGATGAGACTGGTCTCTACTTTCGTGCTGTGCCTGAAAATACTCTGGCGCACAAACATGAAACTAGCACACCAGACTGTAAACTCAACAAGGAGCACATTTCTGCCCTACTGTGTGCGAATGCTGATGGTTCGCATCGACTTACTCCAGTCATAGTCGGAAACACAGAGAAACCTTGTGCGATGAAGAACATAATGAACAAGTTGCCAGTCATTTATAAAAGTTCAAAAAATGGTTGGTTTACCTCCAGTATTTTTTCAGACCAGTTTTTTAATCATTTTGTGCCAGAAGTGCGATGTTTTCAAGAAGAGACTGAAAATTCCATGGGATGCAGTGAAAGCTGTCTTACTACTGGACAATGCACCGGCCTATCCCAACGCCGAGAAGTTAGTTAGCAACGACGGAAAAATAAAATGCGTCTTCCTCCCTCTGAACACCACTTCAATTTTACAGCCAATGGACCAAGGAGTCATTGTTGCCTGCAAAAGTCTGTACAAGAAGAAGTTTCTTGAAGAGGTGATGATTGTCTTGGAGGACAAACAAGACCGTGAAAACGACACGTGAGGAGCTAGAACGCTGCAAAATCTGCATGCATACAACATCAAGTCCACCATCTTTAATTTTGCTGCCGCATGGAAGGAGATGAAGGAAACAACATTGGCTAATGGGTGGACACAGTTACTGAATGGGACTGAACCGGAGTATGATTTTAGAGGATTTGAAACATCCAATTTCTGCAAAACCGTAAAGAAGGCTGGTGAAGAAGTAAATGAGAATGACATAGAACAGTGGCTAAACTTGGATAAGGGTGATCCAGGCTACCAAATCCTGAGTCAGGAAGAGATCGTGGAATCTGTTCTACACGACGATCAAGAAGATGGAGATGATGATGATGATGACAATGAAGAACATCTGTTACAGGAGGTCCTAAATTATCAGCGATAAGAAACAGCATGGACGAAATTATCATGTACATAGGGGAGTCTTCAGATCCGGAAGTGTGTGCTTACTATAATCATTTTAGACAGTTTAGATCTTTAATAATAAAGAACCAACATTCTGGTGGAAAACAACTGACTCTTGATGCTTTTATCCAGCCTAAATAAACAAAGGTATGTACATAACATATTTGCACGATATTAATAGTATTACAATTTCAAGTGTTATAGGCCTATTTTTATTTAAATATATCCTCAAAAATCAAAATTCGTGATTTAATGGACTTTCGATTTTACAGACATCCCTCAGCCCCAATTAGTCCGTTAAATCGAGGGTTTACTGTATTTTGAAATAAATGTTAAGGATCTATTTCTTAATATACTAACATATTTGATGTAGACTGTGTGAGGTTTCAGTAACTGCACAGTGAATATGTGCCAAACATTGTTGGCGATAAGAGTTAATCGTACTTAATGGTTTCTATATATTGAAATACAAATATAACAAGAACCTTAATAGACCTTGAATTTTTGCTGCTCACAGTTTGTGATGAGCTCGTAATTCCCAGTGTAATTATTATTATGATATTTTATTTTGACAGTTTTTTGTCTCCAATACTTTCCATAAGTCAGCGACTACGAATGTATTCTTGCATATCAAATCGGTTCTATTTGCAAATTTGGAACCAATATTGTACCAATAAAATGTTTGTAATAAAGTCATAACTACCTAGGAAGGTACTGTTTAATCAGATAGAGGGTAGAAGGCCTGTTGGTAGACCCAAGACATGCTGAATTGACGCAGTGGCAAGGGATGCTGATAATTTACTTAAAATAAAACGATGGACATTGATCGCCAAGGACAGGGAAAAATGGAGGAGGAGGATTATGGAGGCTAAGGTTCGACTTCAAAGTGTGATGCCATAGAAGAACAAGAAGATAAAGTCATAACATTTTTAAGCGGTCTTCAAATTAATTAAATGAACACTGACTTTAAAAGAATTTACAGTGTTGAAACATGAACAAGCTGTTTCAAAAGAAATTACAGGGTGCTTAGGAATAATTTTGTCACTTCATATAACAAGCACATATGCATATTGATTCCAAATGCATACATGTTTCGATCACATGATTAGATATACAAATTTATAATCGTGTACTATTTATATCATAGCTGTATCAATCATTTACAAAAAATTAAAGACTTGAGAAAGTAACTTTACCTTTTAGGATTAGCCTTTTCCTTCCGATGTGTTAGCATCGTATACCTAGCAATATTATTCGGATATCTGGATATGTGGTAGCCTACAGCTTTGATACGGCTTGACATGTCATCATCTTCACCTCCCCAGCCCCAGAACATGTTGCTAAATCCATTCACGCGTACAAACTGCTCCCTTGTCATGGCACTCACTCCTCCAAACAAATCTGGATATGGTAAACTATATAAAATCAAAGAAAAAATTTTTATCAATATGTGACAAGCAAACTTTACTTTCACATTCATAACAAAAGTTTATCTTCATAAATCTGAATAAAATCAAACACAGAATGTAAAACAAAATTTTCAATTATACCTACAATTTGGCACCAAGAACAACATCCAACTTGTTTAATAATGGTGGATATTAAAAATTAGCTTAATATGCTAAACGTACATGTGTGTGTGTGTGTGTGTGTGAACCACAAATATGAAATTTTTAATAACAAATATAATGAAGAACATACTGTTTGTGTTGCAAAAATGTAATTTTCAACAATTCTCAATTTTTGAATATGCAGTATTCCCTCCAGTCTCTAAAACGTTTAAGAGGGAACATTGGAACTCCTTTCAAAGATTCCCGTTCCTCTTTATTCTACATACACATATTCTGATGACAACCCTCTGTTCATAAAACAACTGTTTCTGGAGCCACTTAGTCCAACCTTGATATTAGCCTCTTCCTTGATATTTTCCTTAGCATTTTTCCCTACAAATGTTCCTTTTGCTTACACAAGCATGTTTGAGGTTTGAGTCATTTGGTGATAATAACAGGTGAGGAACTATATATATTTTTTTATGCTGTATGTAACGGTACAATTCAGCCCACCTAAGAATATTTGGGGAAAAGAGGTTATAACATAATAATTGTACAGTCGACTCCCTCTCGTTCGGACTCCGATGGTTCGGACGCCGGATGGTCCGGACTACTTCTTGGAAATGAGTCATCAGCGCGCGCCGGGTTTCTCACGGCCGAAAACGACAGGATTGAGCGTGTCTGTTTATTTCCGGCCTACATGTACACAAAGATCCTCAGTTCGGCTTACGATTGCGTTTGCTCCGGATCGTCATACAGTGTACTGTAGCTGTTTTTACTAATTACTACTGTACTGATATTGTTGTGTGTTTTAATAATTTTCAATGTGAGTTACATATGTTATTATAAGTGAGTTTATTTGTTAGGTGAAATTGTAGTTTCAGTAACTCTGATTATTTGACAGTAAAATTCTCAAAAATGAGTGAAAAACGGAAGCATAATACGGTTAAAATGCAAGACAGACTTAATATTTTACAACGTTTAGATAAGGGTGAATCAGTGCAAAGTATTTGTATGGAGTTTAATGTAGGGAAAAGCACAGTTTATGATTGGCGGAAAAACAGAAAATCGATCGAGGATTTTTGTATGCAAATTGAAGTCGAATCCGTCCTTTCTACTCGATCTACCTTGAAAAAACCACACCATGAACTTGTTGATGACGCATTATGGTTGTGGTTCATGCAGGAACGTAGAAGAGGGACTCCTATAAATGGGCCGATTTTGAAAGAAAAAGCCGTCATTCTTCATTCAAAACTTGGGGAAAAAGGAAACGTCTCGGCAAGCGATGGGTGGCTAACGAGATGGAAAAAACGGCATGGAGTGCATTTCCTTGGAGTTTGCGGGGAGAAGCTTTCAGCAGACCAACCGGCAGCTAATGATTTTTCTGAAAAATTGAAGCGTATCATTGAGCGTGAAAAACTAACCCCAGAACAAGTGTACAATATCGATGAGACCGGGCTTAACTATAAACTTTTGCCTAATAAAACCTTTGCCACTCCTCAAGAAAAGTCTGCTTCGGGCTTTAAAGTAAATAAAGAAAGGATCACTGTTGCACTATGCTCAAACGCAACTGGGACACACAAGATGCCGCTATTTGTGATTGGAAAGTCAGCCAAACCCAGAGTATTCAAAAACTTAAACATGTCTTCCCTTCCAGTGTATTACAGGTCACAAAAGTCTGCCTGGATGGATTCTTATTTGTTTAAGGAGTGGTTCGTGGCTCAATTTGTTCCGTCTGTAAAAGAACATTTGACATCCTTGAAATTGCCAGTAAAAGCAGTTCTTGTGCTTGATAATGCCCCTACGCATCCAGAGGAAGGTCTCGAATGTGATAGTTACAGTGACATCAAGCTTTTATATATGCCTCCAAATGTAACAAGTATCGCACAGCCCATGGACCAGGGTGTAATCGAATGCTTTAAGAGAAAATACCGGAGGAAGCTTCTTTCAGAAATTTTGGATAAGATGGATGGTAATGACAATGCAGGTCTCATCCAGACGCTCAAGACAATTAACATTAAGGACGTCATTTATATCGCTGCTAAATCGTATGATGAAATCCCATCATCTACGTTTACCAAATCCTGGAGAAAATTGTGGCCAGATGTTGAAACTCTCGTTGAGAAGAGACAAGAAGACAACCCAAATACAATAGGGTTAAATATTCATGCAACTGAACCTGATGACAACCACTCAATTTTAAAGGATTTACAACGGCTGCCTGATTCTGCTAGTATTAATGAGAATGACGTTGTGGAATGGATTTCGCGAGCTGATGATGAACTGGCTAATGAAATCCTGAATGATGACGAAATCGTCGATGTAGTCCTTCGTCAAGAGGAAGAAAAAGAAGAAGACGACGACGAAGGTGATAGTGAAGCGGGAAATGGCGTGGGAATTTTGACTCATGCAGAGGGTAGGGCAGCACTGGAACTGGCAACTACCTACGTCGAACAACAGCCTGGCGCATCAGCTGTGGATGTTATGTTTCTAAGGAAGTGGCGTGATTATGCCTTCAAGAAAACAGTTGAAGTAAAGAAGCAGAAGAAAATAACAGATTTCTTTTAATATTGCAAAGCCAAGTTTTTCATTAGTTTTAGGTTTAAGTTTATTCGTTTGGGACAATTTTATGAACCTAAAATTGTGTTCCGTACACTTGAAAATTGTCTTAAAATGTGATTTATAAATATAGATACGCTATTACAGGTTGTAATTTACATAAGTAAAAAACCGCCGGATGGTCCGGAAATTTTTTAATCCGGACAGGGATCCGGTTCCGAGGTGTCCGGATTAGAGGGAGTCGACTGTAAATTGTATTTCTAAATTATAACGACGTAGGTAGTGTGAACGAGTTAGTGCCAAGGTCAGTGAAGCCAGACGCAAGCGAGGCAGCTATTTTTAGCCGAACGAACTTTGACCTATGTAATCAGTGATCAAAACATATGATGTCAGTGCCGAACCTTCGAATACGTCACTTGGAATATAAGGCGAGGACGGAGCGTCGACAGCGTTCTGTGATGAGAACAAAGGCAGTCGGCCATGAACATCTAACTACTACGGACGTGAGCCGTTCGCTCGCCCACCGGCTGAATAGTTTTCGTCTCGCCCGCATACCACAAAATGTGAATTTTTACATATTAAATCCAAAAAACAGTATTTTGATTTGCAAGATAAATACAGTGACAAATTGAAGCAAAATGACAGTTCAGCGGTAAAATAAAAAAATGAAAACGAGGAGACATCTAGATAGTGCGCGTGCACGATGACACATTCCATGGACGCACCTCTACGGATCATGAAAGGGAAGTAAATCATACTAGAATCAATAAAATCTGGCAATTTTACGAAATATATAAAATGAGCTCAAAGAGGGGAATATAAAAAATGTACCGTATGAAAGTGTGTGTGGTTGTGTGAATAAAGAATATATATTTAAGAAGTGCTGGGTTGTGATCAAATACATATATATAGTTTAAACGGATGATTTAGTATAATGTATTGTTGACGAGAGAGTAAAATGTTGATGGGAATAATTACTTGTAACTTGTTTTTATCAATTGCGCCTCATGGCAGAATAGATGTTTTCATTTAGAGAGAATGTCAGTATAAAGAAAAATAAAATAATATTATATTTTAACTTTATAAATGTGTATTTTGTTTAATTGTATTTGCCTATTATTGTCTGCCAAGTACACTAAACGATATCCTTGGTTAACCTTTAACCCGTAAAGTCAATTATTACATAATTTTAAATACTGAACCACTTCAGTTGGCGCCCGATAACAGTGACGTATTTAAATTTACAACTTAGTCGAAAATGGCAGAGAAAAATACAAATACAAACTTATATGAGAATGCACTAGCGTTTGGGAAAAAGCACATAAGTCAAAAATTGGCATTTTTTGTTTTTTTATGCATAAGTATCTACTCAATGATATCCTCCTTTGAGAAAAACGATATAAGTCACAAACCACTTTTGACTGTTTAGCAGTGAAATGAAAAAATCACACATGTCATTTAAGAAAAAAATAAATTTGAGAAAAAGAACATAAGTTGACTTAAGTTATCTTGAACAGCTTTTGGTTTGACTTAAGTGTTTATGCACCAGATTGCTTTGTTTACAAAGTAACAATAATAAATTCTATTTGTGTAGAATTTTTGACTTAATTTTTAATAGAATTAATCTAATAGTGAAGCTTAAGACTTTTATCTTGATTAGCATGTGATTTAATAATTTAAATCTCCAGTAACACAAATATGGCGAAGGTTAAAAGGTTATAGAAGGAGAGGTTAGAGTTAGTCTGAATCAACAGTTGTTTATTTGACTCAAACTCCGGTGTTTTGTTAGTGAGTAAGAGTGTTTCAGTGAGTATAATTAAGTGTTACTATTCTTTCTCATTGAATAATCTTCAATGTCAACATGCTTCAAGAATTAATAAGATAATGAAATTAGCTGAAGAACATTACAAAAAGAAGAATGAGCCAAGTAAGTAAACACCACATTTTATATCCCTTAGGTTCTTTGAATATTAAATTATGCCTCTGTTAAAAAATAATTAATTGTGCTTGAGACTTGTGTTAATGTTTAATTTTACCGTGGATAGATTTAAATCACTGAAAAGCCGGCCAAATTATTACATTCTACAATAGTTTTATTTTTATTGTTTTTCTTCAGATGTCTAGCAAACAATTGGTAGCCAAAATGACAATACTGACATGGTTGCAAACTTTACGAGTGAAAGAGGCGAAATTGATGCCGATAATAGTAATGTCAAAGACACAGGATCCACCCGTTCAGAAGCCATGGCGGTAGAAGATGGTACGATACTTTTATTAATTTTGTCAAACTTGAATTCTCGGGCACAAGTCGGATATGCGGGCATGGGGTTTTGGGCCCTTTACCCTTCTGAATTGGATTCTATCTCTGTGGCTTTTAGAAATAAAAATCTCATAGGTTATAAAAGTCAAAATGCGCAAAACTCGTTTACGCCCCCCTCTACCACGAAACCCCGTCTGCCCACGTATCCGATTCTTCTTGTCACGTATCCGTAATTTTCGTTTCATGAGAAATTATTGAAAAGGGATAAATTTTATGTGTGCCGAAAACAAATCAGGACCTACAACATTACATTTACTCAAAAATGTAGAATTTGACAAATGTTCTTAGGGCAATGGTTTTGTTTGCTAATTGATTTAATTTGTCCAGTTTTGACACATAGAACATTTACACCCTGAAAATATCTAAATTCATATATTATTATTTTTCAATTTTTTGTTTTTTGTTTTTTTTTTAGAAGATTATGGCGTAATTGAAAAACAATATTCAACATTATATCAGGAGTTGATTAATAGTGATGATACAGATGCAGACCCCACTTTTAATTGTGATGATTTGTCAGTAGATACAGATGATGCCACGTCCAATGAGCTTGACATACCGAAAAAAAAAAAGAAATAAAACAGAACAGTCGGTCATACAAAGTCACGATGAAACGAATATAATTATTATTATTGCCAAAAAACCAACATCAAAAAGTAGGAAATCAAAAGCAGAAAGAAAGGAAAGCAGAAACTTAGGAAAATGTTATGTTACTGAAAAAGGTAAACAAATTAGACAGAGAAAAAGAAGACCATTTCCGAATTGCAGAGCTAAGTGTAGCCTGAAAATAACAGAGGATGTAGCCCAGAAGTGTTCGACGAATATTGGCAGCTGGGCTCATACGATAAACGAGCCGCATTTGTGAGCAGCATGATATCGGTTGTGGATAAAGCCGTTTGTCGTCCACGAGTTGATTCGCCGTCCAAACAAAAATTCAGATCCAAGACGTATAAGTATTTTATGGACATTAATGGAATAAAAACACAAGTGTGTAGGGGTTGCTTGCTTTCTGTACTTGATGAAAGTGATAATTTCATCAAGACTTTAGGGATAAAGAAACAAGCAAGTTTCTCCGGGATAATTAGCTCGGACGGGAGAGGTAAGGCAGAGAATTCAAAAAAACATTCCGAAGAAAAGATCCTGAATGTTAGAAATCATTTACGATCGTTCCCAGCATACGAAAGCCACTATGCTAGAAAAGCCAACGATCATAAATTTTTACCAACCCATTTAACTATAGATAAAATGTACAAGATGTACAAAGAATCCGTTCCTGACCCTGTCAGTATTTCTATATATGCAAGAGAATTCCATGTTTTAAAATTAAAATTCAAAAAGCCCTATGTCGATACTTGCCACACGTGTGATAGCTTTGCGATGAGATTAAAAGTGACTACTAACGCAGAACAAAGAAAAGAAATTGAAAAAGAGAGGGATGCCCATCATAAAGCTCAAGAACAAGCATACTCTGAGAAGCGAAAGGATACAAAAATAAGTAGGAATTCTGTAAATAATAACACTGGAATAATCAAATGTTTGACATTTGATTTGGAACAGTGTCTGCCAACACCAGCATTGGAAACTTCCACTATGTTTTATAAACGCCAACTGTGGGTATATAATTTAACAGTCCATGACAATGGAACGGATAATGTGACATGTTACATGTGGCATGAGGCGATTGCAGGCCGTGGAGCTAATCAGACAGCGTCCTGCCTTTTTAAACATTTAAAGTCATTGCCTGAGGAGGTTTCTCATGTGGTTTTTTACTCTGACACATGTGGTGGGCAGAACAAGAACTCACATGTGGCAGCAATGTTCACAGCAGCTTTACAGCAGCTTCCCCACATCCAAACTATAGACCATAAATTTATGGTACCTGGGCACACGTATATTGAAGCTGACATGGATCACTCTGTGATTGAGAGGAAGAAAAAAAAATCCGATATCCCTATTTACCACCCACATGATTGGTACCAGTTGGTACGCTCTTGTGGACATCGGTTTAAAGTGGAGGAAATGAACTGTGATGATTTTTTAGACTTTGCTGGTCTTCTTAAAGGTCCATTAGTTTCAAGGAAACACGATTCCAACAAAGAGAAGTTTCTATGGCATGACGCTTGCTGGCTTCGTTACACTTCTATGTTCGGCACGATTCAGTTCAAAACCACACTATCTGAAGATGACAGTTTTAAAACTTTGGACCTTTTGCGAAGGAACAAAACTGGTAATGATATTATTCTGCGAAAAATTACTACCGATCCAGTTCCAATAAGCGAAGAAAAGAAAAAGGACCTTGTTTCTATATTACATCTCATTCCTGAAGTGTTCCGTCCGTTTTATCAGAACTTGACCACTTCTAGTACCGCACCTAATGTTGATCCTGATTTGGTGGAAATGTGTGAAGAAGATATGTGAATTCTTTTTGTTTTACATGTTTTTGTTTTTTTATTTTTGTAAATTGATTGTATTAAGATTGCTATTACCCATTTAAATAAAATAAAAATATAATATTGCAATTTAATTTACTTTATCAATCATATTTTGCAGGAGATCTATTATATATATTGTGTGTGTGTGTGTGTGTGTATGTATGTGCGTGCATATGTGTGTGCATGCACACGTGTGTGTGTGTGTGTGTGTGTGTGTGTGTGTGTGTGTGCGCGCGTGCGTGTTTGCGTGCGCAGCACTTACTCTATGCAAACAGAAATGGAGTAACTGAAGAGAAAAAAAACACAAGTCATACAATATATAAGAGTCAAGTGGAATAAGTCATGATTTCAAACACGTAAGTCATAATGAATATTAACCTAATGACATAAGTCAAATAATATCAAGAAAAATGTATTATTTATTAGTATGTTATTGTGTATTGTTGAAACTGGTAATTGAAAGGAATTATTTATTTATAGTGAGCTTTTATGTTTTATACAAAAAGCAAGAAGCAATTAAACGTGCCTCCTGAAAAGTTGTTGTTTTTGACTTAAGTGGTTTTTCCCAAATCTTAGCATATGCATCTGTGGAATCCATGTTGGATGCCACACAATATGATGTAATACCCACAAATAACTTGACACAAAGTGAAAATGTCAATGAGAGTGTAGGCGAGATAGCAACAGATGTAATTGAGACGGTAGAAGCTGAGAGTAGTAAAAGTAATGATGTAAATATACTTAATCAATTAGCAATGATTATGGAAATGATGAATAATAAATTTGACCAACAAAACAAGAATTTGAATGAATTTAAAACTGAAATAAAGTCAGAGAATGTAAGAATGATGCGTGTGATGAATGCAAGTAACATAGAGCTGAAAACTGAAATAAAAGCAGAGAAAAATGAAATAAATAATAGACTTGACAAACAAGACGAGAAATTAGGAGACATAAATAACGAATTTGTGAATATAAGAAGCAAAATAAAAATGAGTAAATTAAGTATGAATAACCAATTTGAAAGTATAAGTGAGAGTTTTAATAGAGTGAGTGAAAAGTTCGTTGAAATAATTAATAAACTAGAGCAACAGGGTGAGACTATTGCTGGAGTGAAAGGTGAAATGACTATAAATATAAATAAAATACAAACCGAGGTAAAATATCAGTATGGAGAACCATACATGACTTCCATGTTCTAAGATTTATATTTAAAATCATTTACGAAATGAAATGTTTCCGTAGAAACTACTTCTTTCCACTTATTGCTTCAGCCTTAACCACAGTACTGTGGTCACTAATGTATACCACCACACGTTATCGCACTCAATTTTCACTGATGATGGCAGTCGACGGCCATTATCTGGTTTTGCAGAAAACATTGGACTATGGCCAAACAGGCTGGGAAGGAATTTTAACAACAAACTACTACTTTGTTGCCGATAACATAGTACACATATAAAAATTATACTCTCCCGCTTCAACTATAATTTTCATTTATAGAAAATTACCTCCACCCCGTTCAACTAGCCTCTTCATTTATAGATATTTCATCTACGTTTCTACAGTGGATTATTAAGATCTTCTTATCAGGATACTTTATTTATCAAAATTAAGTACTTTACTCTTGTTACAACAAAAAATGTTTCAGGTAAACTGCCCTTTCCCCGTAACCGATCTTCACCAGAATAAACAGGCCTTGAAACTTCTACAACTCAGGCACATATGAAAAAAATTATTTGATTCTGTTTGAATTTACGCCAGTTATCGTTCGCCATGAAAAAATTTCTCTAGTTACAACATAATATGTTGCTGGTAAACTACCCCTTTCCCTTAACCGATCTTCACCAAAATCAACAGGCATTGAGTTCTCTACAATTTAGGGCCGTATGCCAAACCTTATTTGATTATGTTTGAATTTATGGCAGTTATCGTCCGTCATAAGAAAAATTAACCTTGTTATCACATAAAACGTTGCAGGTAAACTACCCCTTTCTCTTAACTGATCTTCACCAAAATCAACAGGTCTTGAGTACTGTACAATTCAGGGATCCATGCAAAACATTATTTGATTCTGTTTGAATGTGCGGCAGTTATCGTTCGTCATAGAAACAATTACTCTTGTTAAAACATTAAAGGTGGCAGGTAAACTACCCCTTTCCCTTAACCGATCTTCACCAAAATCAATAAACCTTCAGTTCTTTACAGTTCAGGAATGTATGTAAAATATTATTTGATTCTATTTGAATTTACGGCAGTTATCATTCGTCATAGAAAAAATTACCGTTGTTAAAACATAAATGTTGCAGGTAAACTACCCCTTTCCCTTAACCGATCTTCAACAAAATCAACAAACCTTGAGTCCTCTACAACTGAAGAAAGTATGCAAAAATTATTTGATTCTGTTTAAATGTGCGGCAGTTGTCGTTCGTCATAGAAACAATTACTCATGTTAAAACATAAAACGTGGCAGGTAAACTATCCCATTACCTTAACCGATCTTCACCAAAATCAACAAACATTGAGATCTCTATAGCTCAGGAAGGTGTGCAAAACATTATTTGATTCTGATTGAATTTACGGCAGTTATCATTCGTCATAGAAAAAATTACCCATGTTAAAACATAAAACGTTGCAGGTAAACTACCCCTTTCCCTTAACCGATCTTCACCAAAAACAATAGGTCTTGCGAACTCTACAATACAGGGTAGTATGCAAAAAATTATTTGATTCTGTTTGAATTTGCGGTTATTATCGTTTGCCATAGGAAATACCCTTGTTAAAACATAAAACGTTGCAGGTAAACTACCCCTTTCCCTTAACCGATCTTCACCAAAAACAATAGGTCTTGAGAACTCTACAATTTAGGGCTGTATGAAAAACATTATTTGATTTTGTTTGAATTTGCGGCTGTTATCGTTTGCCATAGAAAAAAAATCTATAGAGACACACACAGACAGGCGCGCGCGCGCGCGCACACACACACACACACACACACACATTTCGAAAAATGTCTTTTTTCATGTTTTGAGGGTAGTACAATCAGAATCTGCAATAATCTCGAACACAATCAATTTTTTTTGCCATCACCATACTTCCATTTCCTTATGGAACATGGAAGTAAATATCGGTATGGAGAACCATACGTGACTTCCATGTTCTAAGATTTATATTTAAAATCATATTCGAAATGAAATATTTCCATAGAAACTACTTCTTTCTACTTATTGCTTCAGCCTTAACCACAGTACTGTGGTCACTAACGTATACCACTTCACGTTTTCGCACTCGATTTTCACTGATGATGGCAGTCAATGGACTGCCGAAAAGTCTGGTTTTGCAGAAAACACTGGACTATGGCTAAACAGCCCGGGAAGGAATTTTAACAATGTTTCTGGTAAACTACCCTATTCCCTTAACCGATATTCACCAAAACCAACACGTCTTGAGAACTCTACAATTCAGGTCTGTATGGAAAACATTATTTGATTCTGTTTGAATTTGCGGCTGTTATCGTTAACCATAAAACAAAATTACCCTTGATAAAAAAGCGTTACAGGTAAACTACCCCTTTCCCTTAACCGATCTTCACCAAAAACAATAGGTCTTGAGTACTCTACAAATCAGGCCTGTATGCAAAAAATTATTTGATTCTGTTTGAATTTGCGGCTGTTATCGTTTGCCATAGGAAATACCGTTTTAAAACATAAAACGTTGCAGGTAAACTACCCCTTTCCCTTAACCGATCTTCACCAAAATCAACAGACCTTGAGTTCTATATAATTCAAAAAGGTACGCAAAAGAGTAGTTGATTCTGTTTGAATTTACGGCAGTTATCATTGTCATAGAAAAAATTACCCTTGTTAAAATAAAATGTTTCAGGTAAACTACCCTATTCCCTTAACCGATCTTCACCAATACCAACACGTCTTGAGAACTCTACAATTCAGGTCTGTATGCAAAACATTATTTGATTCTGTTTGAATTTGCGGCTGTTATCGTTAGCCATAAAAAATTACCCTTGATAAAAAAGCGTTACAGGTTAACTACCCTTTTCCCTCACCAATCTTCACCAAAACAATAGGTCTTGAGTACTGTACAAATCAGGGCTGCATGCAGAAAATTATTTGATTCTGTTTGAATTTGCGGCTGTTATCGTTTGCCATAGGAAATACCCTTTTAAAACATAAAACGTTGCAGGTAAACTACCCCTTTCCCTTAATCCATCTTCACCAAAAACAATAGGTCTTGAGAACTCTACAAATAAGAACTGTATGCAAAAAATTTGTTGATTCTGTTTGAATTTGCGGCTTTTATCGTTTGCCATAGAAAAACAATCTACAGTCAGACAGTCAGACACACACACACACACACACACACACACACACACTTTTCGAAAAATGACTTTTTTTCATGTTTTGAGTGTAGTACAATCAGAATCTGCAATAATCTCGAACACGAATTTTTTTGCCATCACCATACTTCCATTTCCTTAAGGAACATGGAAGTAAAAAATCGGTTTGGAGAACCATACATGACTTCCATGTTCTAAGATTTACAGTAGAACCTCGTTAACCCGGATCAACTGGGGCCGGGGCCGATCCGAGTTAACGAAAATCCGGGTTATCCAGAGAATGAGGGAAAAACGATAAAAAAGAACATGTACTTACCAAAAATATTTTTAATGGAGTTTAAAAATTATTATCGGCACACTTTCACCTAAAAACACATAATATGTATTTACACTGTACACAATATAGGTACAAACTAGTCGGTAGTAAAAAAGGCAGTGAGCTTTTGCTGCCTCAGTTTTGTGTATCGCTTACGAGCAGCGCGATCTCGCATCCGCTTTAGCATTAGAAGTTCGTTTGGCGATGTTTCGGCTTGACTCTCGAAATAAACCATCAATTTATCTATGTTTGCTACTGCTTCTGCATGGGTCATAACCACAGCTGGTTCATCAACACTGTCTGAATCCTCTTCATTTTCATTTTCTGTAACACTGCATGATGCAATAATTTCTTCCTCTGTGATCGCTTTATAACCTCCGTCATTGTCAATTTGCAACCAATTGTCAATGTCTTCTTCATCAACATCGGAACAGCCATCGATATTTTTAAAAATGTCTATAAAATCTTCTTCCACACTTATTTTTTCTTCTTCTTCAATTGTATTGTTTTCTGGCAAGTCACACACACCAGGCCACAACTTTTTCCATGACTTTATCAAAGTTTCTCTTCCAACCTGGTCCCAAGCTTCCGCAATCATATAAATAACAGTCTTTACGTTAAAAGATTTCAGCACCTCTACCACACCATGCTCTCCTTTGTCCTCTACCAGTTGACTTAGCATTTGCCTTTTGTACACTTTTTTTATTTTTTCTAGAACTCCTTGGTCCATCGGTTGAACGAGAGAAGTTACATTAGGTGGTAAAAACTTCACTGAAATGTCATCTTTGACTAGTTCATTGACAGACGGATGCGAAGGCGCATTGTCAATCAGCAAAACCGCCTTGTTGGGAAGGCTACAGTTCTTCAAATATTTTTTTACTGACGGCACAAAATTCTCGAAAAACCATTGTTTGAAAATGTCACTAACCATCCAAGCACTTTTTTGTGAGCTGTAAACGACAGGCAATGAGCCTCGTTTCACATTTTTCAATGCACGGGGGTTTTTAGACTTCCCTATTATAAGGAGAGGAATTTTGTGCTTTTCTGACGCATTACTGCAAGCCATTATGGTGAGGCGGTCTTTCCCTTTTTTATACCCTTTCGCTGAATCTCCTAATTTTGAGGCTAGCGTTTTACTCGGCAACATCCGGTAAAATAAACCGGATTCATCGGCATTGTAAACTTGATCTGCAGTCAGTTCTTCTTTTTAATAAAGTCTTCAAACTCTTTTTTAAATTTTTCTGCCGCTTCAACATCACCTGACAAGCTTTCTCCAGTGATTGTAAGTTGACGCACTCCATGCCGTTTTTTCCATCTGTCCAACCACCCCTGGCTAGCTGTAAAACTCGGGTCTCCATGGGGCAACTGTTTGTTCAAACCCAATGCTTTCTGTTGGATGATGGGTCCAGAAATCGGCAAACCACGTTCTCTTTCAGCACAAAACCAGACAAACAATGCTTCATCCAGAGTTTCTAGTTTAGCAGTTTTTGCTTTACACCGATTATCCAAACTGTCCTTAGAAATCATTTTGAAACAAAAGTCTTCAATGCGTTTTCTGTTCTTTTTCCAATCAGATACGGTCGATGTTCCTACTCCAAACTCAGCAGCAATGTTCTTTAACGATTCTCCCTTATCAATTCTTGTCAATGCTTCCATCCTTTTTTTCATAGTCACAACAATGTTTTTACGTTTCGTCGCCATCGCGAACAACACGCTAACGAAACAGCACAACGATACTGTACCTCGACAGTGACACTAGGACAACACGCGAACACTACCGAGATTGCAGCACAACTGAGGAATGTTGTTTCTAGGTCAATGTCAAGTGCGAGGCGCGGGGAGGGGAAGGAGAGAGTTGAGTCACCAGTTTGCTGCGTAGCAACAGCAGGTGGGGTGAGTGCAATGAACTCGCCCGCTGGCAAGTGAATTCGAGTAATGTACCTACTGAGAATACCGATTTATTGTCTGTAAAACAAGTCTTCATTTACTACGCTGAACAACATACATGTAATTTTTTTTTCCAAAACTGGTCCGGGTTATCCGGACGTCCGGGTTAAAGAGGTCCGGGTTAACGAGGTTCTACTGTATATTTAAATAATTTTCAAAATGAAATATTACTATAGAAACTACTTCTTTCTACTTACTGCTTCAGCCTTAACCACAGTACTGTGATCACTAACGTATACCACCTCACGTTATCGCACTCGATTTTTACTGATGATGGAAGTCGATGGCATTGCCGAAACGTCTGGTTTTGTAGAAAACATTGGACTACGACCAAACATCCCGGGAAGGAATTTTAACAAAAACTACTTCTTTGTTGCCGATAATGTTGTACAATATATATAAAAAATTGCATAAAATTAATGGCTTGTATAAATTAATGTTTGATCTCCATTAAGTAGTGCTCCAGTTTCCAAAGTTTTAATATAATGATGTCCGTAATTAAAACATCAGAGCAGGTTTAGTGTGTATGAGGGTACACCGTGGAAAAAAATTTTCAACATTTCCTATTGAGCGTTGCTTAGAGTAAAGCTGCGAATCTGCAGTGTATGTTTCACAGAACAAACACGCGAAAAAGAAGGAGCGCTCCGAAGTCACTCATGGACCCTCAGCATCTTGCAGAGGGTTCATTCCCTAAAGATGAAAAGTCTGTCTATGAATCGTTCCTCTGTAAACACATGCAGTTACACTGCCCAGCGATCCACAGGAAGCAAATCGCTATCCACGCTGGACACTTTTTCGGCTTGCACGCGTTATGTTGGTATGGGTTTCGGCACTTACCATTTAAAAAGCATGCAAATGTAAGAAAATAAACATGAGTGATGCCAGAAATAACGCGAATTGTGTGTGTGTGTGTGTGTATGTGTTCCTTCCCTGAATTTTTATTGCGGTAGTCATAATAATAAAATGGAAACGTAAACATTACATAACTGTGATATGCTTGCCTGCCACGAACGATATATTATTTTATACATGTATATTAACTCATACATAATTTACATTAAAATGAAAAAATTATAATTTTATTGCCTGGCAACAAAATTATTTTATTTTTAACAATTACCATTGTTTCAAAAAGTTTAAAAGAATTTTAAAGTACTTTACTGTTGTTAAAACGTAAAAGGTTGCAGGTAAACTACCCCTTTCCCTTAACCGATCTTCACCAAAATCAAAAGTCCTTGAGATCTCTACAATTCAGGGAAGTATGCAAAAATTATTTGATTCTGTTTGAATTTGCGGCTGTTATCGTTTGCCATAGAAAATTACCCTTGATAAAAAAACGTTTCTGGTAAACTACCCCTTCCCCTTAACCGATCTTCACCAAAAACAATAGGTCTTGAGTACTCTACAAATCAGGATTGTATGCAATAAATTATTTGATTCTGTTAGAAATTGCGGCTGTTATCGTTTGCCATAGAAAATACCCTTGTTAAAAAAACGTTGCAGGTAAACTACCCGTTTCCCTTAACCGATCTTCACCAAAAACAATATGTCTTAAGAACTCTACAATTTAGGGCTGTATGCACAAAATTATTTGATTCTGTTTGAATTTGCGGCTGTTATCGTTTGCCATAGAAAATACCCTTGTTACAACATAAAACATTGCAGGTAAACTACTCCTTTCCCTTAACCGATCTTCACCAAAATCAATAGGCCTTGAGAACTCCATAATTCAGAGCTGTATGCGAAACATTATTTAATTCTGTTTGAATTTGCGGCTCTTATTGTTTGCCAAAAAAAAATATCGGTATGGAGAACCATACATGACTTCCATATTCTAAGATTTATATTTAAAATCATTTTCGAAATGAAATATTACCATAGAAACTACTTCTTTCTACTTACTGCTTCAGCCTTAACCACAGTACTGTGGTCACTAACGTATACCACCTCACGTTATCGCACTCGATTTTCACTGATGATGGAAGTCGATGGCATTGGCGAAACGTCTGGTTTTGTAAAAAAAATTGGACTACGGCCAAACATCCCGAGAAGGAATTTTAACAAAAACTACTTTTTTGTTGCCTACTTCTATGTATCAAATAAAAAGTACATGTAGACAGTGTGTATAAAGTATATTAACATAAAAAATATTGGTATGGAGAACCATACATGACTTCCATGTTCTAAGATTTATATTTAAAATCACATTCGAAATGAAATATTTCCATAGATACTACTTCTTTCTACTTACTGCTTCAGCCTTAACCACAGTACTGTGGTCACTAACGTATACCACCTCACGTTATCGCACTCGATTTTCACTGATGATGGAAGTCGATGGCATTGGCGAAACGTCTGGTTTTGTAAAAAAAATTGGACTACGGCCAAACATCCCGGGAAGGAATTTTAACAAAAACTACTTCTTTGTTGCCTATAACGTTGTACACACATATATAAAAAATATGCATAAAATTAATGGCTTGTATAAGTTAATGTTTGATCTCCATTAAGTAGTGCTCAAGTTTCCAAAGTTTTAATATTATGATGTCCGTAATTATAACATCAGAGCAGGTTTAGTGGGTACGAGGGTACACCGTGGACAAAAATTTTCAACATTTCCTATTGAGCCTTGCTTAGAGTAAAGGTGCGAATCTACAGTCTACGTTTCACAGAACAAACACGCGGAAAAGAAGGAGCGCTCCGAAGTCACTCATGGACCCTCAGCATCTTGCAGAGGGTTAATTCCCTAAAGACGAAAAGTCTGTCTATGGATCGTTCCTCTCTAAACACGTGCAGTTACACTGCCCAGCGATCCACAGGAAGCAAATCGCTATCCACGCTGGACACTTTTTCGGCTTGCATGCGTTATGTTGGTTACATGGGTTCGGCACTTTCCATTTAAAAACCATGCAAATGTAAGAAAATAAACATGAATGAGGCCAGAAATAACGCGAATTGTGTGTGTGTCTTCCCTGCCTTTTTATTGCGGTAGTTATAATAATAAAATGGAAACGTAAACAGTACATAACTGAGATATGCTTGCCTGCCACGCACGATATATTTTCTCTTATACATGATTTACATTAAAATGAAAAAATTATAATTTTATTGTCTGGCAACAAAATTATTTTATTTTTAACAATTACCATTGTTTCAAAAAGTTTAAATGAATTTTCAAGTACTTTACTCTTGTTAAAACGTAGAAGGTTCAGGTAAACTACCTCTTCCCCTTAACCGATGTTCACCAAAAACAATAGGTCTTTAGTACTCTACAAGTCACGGCTGTATGCAAAAAATTATTTGATTCTGTTTGAATTTGCGGCTGTTATCGTTTGCCATAGAAAATACCCTTGATAAAAAAACGCTGCAGGTAAACTACCCCTTTCCCTTAACCGATCTTCACCAAAAACAATAGGTCTTGAGAACTCTGCAATTTAGGGCTGTATGCAAATAATCTTTTGATTCTGTTTGAATTTGCGGCTGTTATCGTTTGCCATAGAAAATACCCTTGTTAAAACATAAAACGTTGCAGGTAAACTACCCCTTTCCCTTAACCGATCTTCACCAAAAACAATAGATCTTGAGAACTCCATAATTCAGGGCTGTATGCGAAACATTATTTGATTCTGTTTGAATTTGCGGCTGTTATCGTTCGCCAAAAAAAAAAAATTACCCTTGATAAAAAAAAATCGTTGCAGGTAAACTACCCCTTTCCCTCAACCGATCTTCACCAAAAACAATAGGTCGTGAGTCCTCTACAAATCAGGGCTGTATGCAAAAAATTATTTGATTCTGTTTGAATTTGCGGCTGTTATAGTTTGCCATAGAAAAAAATCTTCAGACAGACAGACACACAGACACTTTTCGAAAACGACTTTTTTTCATGTTTTTAGTGTAGTACAATCAGAATCTGCAATAATCTCGAACACGATTTTTTTTTTGCCATCACCATACTTCCATTTCCTTAAGGAATATGAAAGTAAAAAATTACCCTTGATAAAAAAAAACCGTTGCAGGTAAACTACCCCTTTCCCGCAACCAATCTTCACCAAAAACAATAGGTCGTGAGTACTCTACAAATCAGGGCTGTATGCAAAAATTTATTTGATTCTGTTTGAATTTGCGGCTGTTATCGTTTGCCATAGAAAAAAAATCTACAGACAGAGACACAGACACAGACACTTTTCGAAAAACGACTTTTTTCATGTTTTGAGTGTAGTACAATCAGAATCTGCAATAATCTCGAACATGATTTTTTTTGCCATCACCATACTTCCATTTCCTTAAGGAACATGGAAGTAAAATGATATAAAAACAATTAGTGAAAAGCAGGATGAGAAACGGCTAGAGACAGACAAAAAATTTGATGCGTTAACTAATAAAGTTAAAGATAAACTTAAAAAACAAAATGAAAAAATTGACAGCAATGTGGAGAAGTTTAAAGCTGAGTTTGAGATGGACATGAACAAGAAAATTGTTACAAAGGTAGAGGAGTATAAAGTAGAAATTGAGAGTAATGTTCAAGGTGTAATTGATGAATGTGAACAGATTAAAAAAGCAAATAAGCTACAAGAGGGTGTTAATAATGAATTCAAAAGTAACATTGAACAAATTGATACAATTAAAGCTAGTGTAACTAATTTAAAAAATAAACAAACAAGACATGAACAAGAAATAATTAAAGTTAGAGAAGATCTAAGCTTAGCAATTAATCAAAAACTAACCAATATGAGTGAGACCGTGAACGTTGACGTTGAGTTAGGTTATTTCAGTAATGAGCGTAAGGGGGTGAACCCCATACAATTTTTAAATTCAATAAAAAGTTTTAATAAGTATAACAAAGAAAGTTGGGAAATAAAATTGGTACGAATTTTGAAATTGTTTAAAGAGATTAAAAAATTCTTCTTGTTATATGCAGGTCCATATGAGGTTAGTGAAGTAAAAATGGAAAATGCTTACGTATTAATAGACCTGCACACCCGAGAAATAAAAGGAACTTATAATGTAACACAATTAAAAAGGTATTATTTATCTGAGTAATGTTAATTATTCTTTTAATTCATTAAAATCATTAATAAATAAATACAGCTTATTTTATAATTTAATGAAATGGGGGGTACATAAAAATATAACCTTTGGATTTCCCCACATTTCGGGCAGTCCCGGCCTTACCAGCCCAGACCGTAGTTTTGGATGACAACTAGCTATGGGCAGACTTACTGTAAACTGACCATAGTTGGTTGCCTATGAAATTGGTACAGTTTAGAAATCAACAGGGGGTTTTAAATCAGGGGAATCCACATAACTATGGAACAGCGGCTACCACCGAATGGGGTGATAGAACCGTATTAAGGGCGTATGTATCATTGTAGTAGGATTACTGATGTCCTCGGATACCAGTAATGCCGAATTTTTATATAATGCCGAAGCAAGAACAGTGGTAGCAGCGTTTGCACCCCAATAAAATTCAGTTCTTGCATCATTAAGCAATAGTGTGTGTGGAAATGAGCTGGCCGTTACAAGCCAGGGGCATAAATAATAGAGTATTTATGCAAGAAGGTAAATGCCTTACACGGTTTACCTGTGAGGTGATTTACCTAATTGTAACTGGGTAAAGGGCTATTAGATAATGATGGATATCCCTGGGGATTATATACTGGGGATATTATATAATGATGGAGAAGGAGGTTACTAAATTGTTAGTAACGAGTTATTGAATATTAAAATGAGTTATGTTGATGATGTAGAAGGTGTAGTTGATCTGATGATGTAACTAAATGATTTTGTATTGATTTGAGGAGTATTATGATACTTACAGATGCTTAACGATTGTTAAGTAAATAATTTGTTCTGATGTAGTTGGTTTAATGTGTTTTACTCTATATAAGAATTTTAATAATGAATGTAATTATTTTGAAATGTGAATTATATAATGGAAGGTATTTGTAATGTTGTAATGGGAAATGTTTATTTAAATTCTGATAGGAATCAAGGAAATGTTTTGAATTTTGGGGATAAGAGTTAACGAGAGAAGGGTATACACAATGTTGGTATTGAAGTTTAAATGTTATATATTATATTAAGTATGCATCCATGTATATGTTAGAGGTTAAGAGAAAAACACCAGTGCTTCTTAACGCAAACCAGCACAGCTAACCAGATCAGTTAGGGATATGTTATATATTATACAAGACCACTATTTGATATTTTGATTTCATGTTTCAGTGTCTGGTGATGCTGTGGTGGCGGTCCTGTGCTGGGCCGCGCGCCAGAGCAGGGGCGTCAAGTGCCTGTCTGGCCTTGCGGTGTTGGGATCTCGAGAGAGAAGTCCAGTAAGGTCATTCAGGTGCGGTCACAATCACTGGACCAGGGGATAAGTTAACCACAATTTTTAATAAAACATAAAGAGGGTTGTGGCGACATATCCATGCTGATCCCTTTAGGAAGTATGAGAGTGTCAATGAGAGTTTTTATGCTTCGGTATAAAATCTCTCATTACAATTCAGCCCACCTAAGAATATCTGGGAAAAAGGTCACAACATAATAATTGTAAATTGTATTTCTAAATTATAACGACGTAGGTAAGGGAGCGAGTTAGTGCCAAGGTCAGTGAAGCCAGACACAAGCGAGGCAGCTATTTTTAGCCGAACGAACTTTGACCTATGTAATCAGTGATCAAAACATATGATGTCAGTGCCGAACCTTCGAATACGTCACTTGGAATGTAAGGCGTGGACGGAGCGTCGACAGTGTTCTGCGATGAGAACAAAGGCAGTCGGCCATGAACATCTAACTACTACGGACGTGAGCCGTTCGGTCGCCTGCCGGCTGAATAGTTTTCGTCTCGCCCGCACACCACAAAATGTGAATTTTTACATATTAAATCCAAAAAACAGTATTTTGATTCGCAAGATAAATACAGTGACAAATTGAAGCAAAATGACAGTTCAGCGGTAAAATAAAAAGGTAAAAACGAGGAGACATCTAGATAGTGCATGTGCACGATGAGACATTCCATGGACGCACCTCTACAGATCATGAAAGGGAAGTAAATCATACTAGAATCAATAAAATCTGGCAATTTTACGAATATATAAAATGAGCTCAAAGAGGGGAATATAAAAAATGTACCGTATGAAAGTGTGTGTGGTTGTGTGAATAAAGAATATATATTTAAGAAGTGCTGGGTTGTGATCACACACACACACACACACACACACACACACACACACACACACACACACACACACACACACACACACACACACACACACACACACACACACACACACACACACACACACACACACACACAGTTTAAATGGATGATTTAGTATAATCTATTGTTGACGAGAGAGTAAAATGTTGATGGGAATAATTACTTGTAACTTGTTTTTATCAATTGCGCCTCATGGCAGAATAGATGTTTTCATTTAGAGAGAATGTCAGTATAAAGAAAAATAAAATAATATTATATTGTATTTGCCTATTATTGTTTGCCAAGTACACTAAACGATATCATTGGTTAACCTTTAACTCATAAAGTCAATTATTACATAATTTTAAATACTGAAACGCTTCATGTACCAAAGCAAGCTTTCTTTAAGTACCAGTACTATGCAGTAAACAAACCGACAACAGAAAATGTAAACAGCTACTGCAATTTGGTGAAAGGAGACACAATACAGTCTCACAGTCATTTAATGCAGTCATTGTAATTATAACTTTTAATAAGCACAAGTTTGCCTCTGTGATAAGCATTATAGTAATTACAGTTAACCTCTGATGTGCTTGCTACAGAGAAAAAAAGGTCATAAATTTTGCTTTATTGGTTGTCCTCGTCTGCTTTTCAGAATGTTTGCTCTTGGGAAAGTCACATCCATTAAAATACATAAAGATTTAAAAAAGTTTCAAAACTGTCTGCTATAGAGAGTTGTCCTCTTTTTGGAGTAAATGGAAAGATTTTACTACACTGACTTTTTTTGTGAAGTTCAGTTCATTCATGCATCCATTATAATTTTACGAGGGGCAGCTGAAATCTAATGCACAGTCGCTCATAACTCGCGAATGAAAAGAGATAGTGAAATTAAACAAATATAGCATAAAAGTACAATTTATTTGCTACAAAAATTAACATTTATTTTTCCATATAGTCACCATTTACAGCTACAAATTTCTCCCAATGGTGAACCAGTTTTCTCATTACGTCAATGAATCCACGATCTATGACCTCACTGTGTCCTTGAGTTCATCATCCATGGTGAAATGATATCCTTAATATCCAGATTTAATTACAGAAAAATCACAGGGTTCCAAATCTGATGAGTACGGACAGTATGGAATAAGTTCAAATTTCAACTTCACAAGAGCGTTGGTGGTTGCACATGATGTTTGTGACTGAGCACTATTGTGTTGCAGAATTATTGGCTCCGTGGATTGTCGAACATGACACAAACATCTCCTAAGGTGTTTTAATGTCTCTATGTATCACACAGAATTTACAGTTAACCCAGTTCCCAGGTAGTCAGTCAAACACATGTTTGGAATCCCAGAACACTGTCATGAGAATGTTTTTGATTTTAAATTTTTTGTCAGGGTTGTGTCTTGAATTTTTTTGATTGAAGTGAACGTTTTCTTCTAGGCCATAATGATGCAACCAAGTTTTGTCTCCCGTCACAATACTGAAAAGGAAAGTCATCTTCTTCATCACAATAACGTTTCAGAACCTGTTCACTTCATTTCTTTCATTGTTGTTAGTTCTTTTCTGTAAGTTTGCGTGGCATCCACAGTGAACAGATTTTACGGTAGCCCGGTTGTACAATAATATGTCCTACTCGTTCTTTCGATATGCCTATCTCAGTGGCGATGCGTTGTTGTGTGATGCGACGGTCATTTTGAATCAATTCATACACCTCCTTTTGGTACTCCTCATCAGTCACAGAAACTGGTCGACCACTGTGATGTTCATCCTCGCTTTACCAGCTTCTGATGCACAGCATTTTATTGTCATCTACTCACAGTACTTCGATCAACAGTTTCATCACCATAAATGGCTTTTAGATGATGAATGTCACTAGTGTTCACTTTTTCTACTGTTAAAAATTAAATCACTGCATGTTGTTTTAGACACATTGACAAAGCAAGCATCGCGACTCCATAACAATGGTGACTGACAGAAAATGAGAGGGCATGGGTCAACAGGTTTTGGAATGTTAGTAGTAGGGGAATAAGACTACAAGATGTCAGCACCTGTCGCTTTGTGCTACATTTTATTCTCCCATTACATTCCAGTGTGGATTACATTTCAACCACCCCTTGTACTAACAATAAACAATAATATAATCTGAAATTCACATGGCAATATAATCTGCATATTTTGAAAATTATATATTTTTTAAATTAATTCACAACTGATAACACACAAACAGTCTAAGTCCCTATTGCAATAAATGGTGGAGGCTTAAATAACTAAAAGTTAATTATGTATTCTTCTACTTTCTCACTGGTCTCTGTGTTATGAATTATAATGCCTACTTGTATTTGAAGATATCAACAGCAACTGACATATGCCGAGGTTGTTCTGGACATGTGTAAAGATTGCGATCATCTTCAGGAAGCAAATCAACATCGTGGAATATGAAACAGTCAAATTCCCGTAGCTTTAATGCCTCTGCATACCCTACATTCAGCAACATTGCTCTGTTAAATGGACTTTCACCTGTAAACAACATTGAATTTATTAATGATATTTTTAAAACCCGTACACAAATTCCACATTATAAAGTAATTTAAAAAATACACAAGAATATTAATTTACTCAATATTGTCGTGTTCATAAAGAAAGAAAAATGAAGTAATAAAATACAATGGAAAGATCAGAAATTTCTGGAACCAATTGGAACAATATTTATTGTCTTCTGTGACACAGTTCAAGGCAACTTGGGAGGGTCGGTCTTAACTAGTAATTCCATTATCAGAGTTAATAAGTCTTCACACATACATGGTCACATTTTATTTGTAATTATAATAGTACTGTAATTAATAATTGCATATTTTAGGAGGAGAACTGTTGGGTAAAACAGATAAAAGAACTATATACTGTATATACTTTGTTGTGACGTTGTATAATTATCTCTCATTTTAATGGATAATACTGTTGAAGATTACTGTGATTTATAGAAGCTTCACATAACAAATGTTTTACAGAATTACTGGTTAAGATTGTATATTATTACAACATTAATATAGTAAGTAGTATTGTAATATACCTTTGTCCCATCTCCAACTAGCATCTACAAACCTACGTATATTATTAAGCATTGTCACAATAAGAAAATAATTACTGTATATTATGCAATAACAGTTTTATACCATACAAAATGAAAAGCAAAAATAAATATGCAATCTTGTACAGTCAAAAAACAGAAATAATTCAGTAAAGAAAAGTAAAGACATATAAAAGTAAAATGTTCAAGTTTAGGTTTCATCACAAAAGTTTATCATTTTCTTTGTTTACGTACTTTCTGAACCTTTTTTGCAGCAAGACTGCAGGTTTGTGTAGAAGCAACACTAACATGACATAACTCTTCTTGCACCATAAACCAGCAATTTTTGTAGCAATCTATTAACTTCACTTTGACTTATTTTGGAAGCAAAGATTATGTCTAATAATTTTGTTCATTGTTAATACCATAGCGAGTAGAAGAGAAAGTGAGATCACTTAGCTAGTTACTGTGGTTCGCAGGAGCATGGCGTTAGCATTGCCAGGTGTTGTGTCCGCGAGCGTGAAGCACGCAAATAAGTTTTAATACAAACACAATTCTACTTATTTGAAACTGTCATGAAATGTTTTTTCATGTTGTAACAATTAAAACGATATTTACAATACACTGCAATGCATACAAATACAAAAGGATGTAAGATTTAAACAATGTACTCACCCTAGAATGTCAGCAGTTCGAAACCTTCGAAAATTTTCTAGAGGATTTAGCCGAATTTGTACTGGTCATTTCTCTACTTATTTCCTTTGTATGGAAAAAGAATCGGCACTGGATATATTTGAAAATTAGCTTGCCTACAATGTCTAGTTGTGTTCTCGGCAACATCCTACGCTGTTCGTTGTGGGCACATTGATTTCTTTGATTTCATCGAAACATTCATAAAAAATATCCCCCCCCCCATATACTGTTTGCTGAACTAAGTTTTATTGTAACAGTTGTTTCTGCTTGCAACAGTATGAAAAATATGATAAACACCATTTGAAGAGTGCGTTAAATGAGATGTTTCTTTGATAGTTCCATATTCTTTTATTTTTGTCCACACAGTAGCAGGTTACGAGGACTACTATATTTAATATTACCTCTTTTCCCACAGTAAGATTAAGTGAAAAACAGCTACAGTGCATGCACTGTATTAATGTACTAAGTAAAAAAAAAAAAAAATCAACCAGAAACTGTTCAAGAGGATAAATAAAACATTTATATGTACCTTCCAAATATTCTTTATTGCTTTATGTTACTACACAAAATGGTAAGTAATCTTTAGAGTATTTGTTCATTTATCCCATTTTGTTTCACTTTTTATCTCGTTAACACGAAAAAAAGAGTTGGTCCCCATCATTTTGCATTAAATGTTTTCCACTGTATATACATATATTTCTATAACTAATTTCTACATGCTAAATCTGGGATTTCTAGATTAGTAGCCAGATGCAAAACCCAGTGGTCTCCTCATTCAGTTTTATCTATGTTCTACTATAACATCAAGTACATCCATTTGTAACTTTAATTACCATTTTTTTTTTTACTTTTTATAATAATAATTTTATTATTGTACTTACCATATAATTCACAACACACATCCGGTCTGTACACGTGGCGTTATGACCACCATTACGCTCTTATTTGGGTCCAGGGTTTTTTATTAAGCGAGAACAGAAACAGTTTGGGATTTTCGAAATAATGAGTCTAACACCATGTATGTGAAATAAATTTTTGTTTTAATATTTCTGAATTGCCATTATTAACGTTTACAAAATCAAAATGGAGTCTTATACACCCACAACAAAATGGCGGCTATGCACTTCCGCTCAACTAATTATTCATCAATTTTACTTACTCATCTCTTGTATTTAATTCTTAACAAGCGCATTTTTATTAAACTGCAGTATTGTTTATTTTATTTACTATGTTTCAGATTATATTCTTACAACATAAACCAATGCCTCATTTTCTTATAAATGCCGGCATTCTCTCTCTCACTCACACACTCTGTATCTTTCCCCATACATTAATCAGCGGTACATTTTTAAATTAGAATTTTTAGCTCAATTTGATCAAATGAATATGGTTATAAATTTCGAACTTTCCTGATAATGAGTGTTGCAGTCTCTCCTCAGACGTTCTCCATCTCAAGCAGGTGGTCGGCGTACTTTACGGTTTTGTCTGTCCTTTCACTGCACTGAATCTACATTTTACGTTGCTTGTTACATTCAAAGGTACTGGCTACTTGTTAATTACATTTTTGGTATTGTTCAAAACACTCTGGCTGGCAAAAGGGTACCAGCGAATTTTTAGCGTGCTAACGCTCTGAGTGTATGTTGAAGACTGGGGCGGATATTATGTTGTAAATTCGGCAGTTGGAAGGGATTAATCGTCATCACCCTTTTGTTCAGCGCTGATGACGGCATTGTTTTACGTCACCGTGGTTACGTTTGTAGTATGTATTATGACGTTTTCATATTGTTCGACTATTGCTGTGTCCAAATATGTGTTGTCTGTCACGTACGCCCATGACCTTGCAGTCGAGTTGCTCTGGTAAACTGCGTAGCATGATATATATAGGGAAATTTTAACCTCACCAATTTTAATGCATAAAATCACAATAAATTAATTTTGCCTGTACCGACAAATTCCTACATGGTCTTATGTACCGTTACACATTAACTTTAACCATGCTTTTCTGGATTCATTTTACCTCAGTCTCATAATCTGTCCATATAATACCTTTATTATAAATCTTGCTGTAATCCTTAGCAAAATTATAACTTTATTCCAGGTGATTAAATTTCTTCAGATCTGCTGAATAGCTGAGTGAGTATACATTTCTACATTTAAACCTCACTCCATGAATATAAATAATCTAGTTAATGTTTTATATATGAATTGAAATATAAATATAATATATACTGTTATATAAATTATATAAAGCGTCCACTTTAATAAAGACAATTTTAATGTTTAGACAAAATATTAAAACAAAAGTATATAGGAACAGTCACTAACCTGCCTGTTCTATAACAAAAATTCCATAATCTATCTGTTGTCTCTGCAACATTGGATGCATATTTTTCAAGAATATGTAGAGATGATATTCCCTGTTTCTATATGGAATGATGATTGCAACCCTATCCCGACTTGTACAATTTTTTGGTCGCCACTGTCCCCCTGGCAAAACAGAATTAAACTCTTTTTCTAGATCATCCAGTACTTGAGCTTCTTTAACGACCTTCAGTGGTCCCACTGTTGAAACAGAAATATCATCAATAAATACAAGAAAATTTTAAAATTTCTTTTATTTTGTGTCTTATAATATAACATTCCAAACAACTTTAAAGTAAACATATACCTATTTGTTTGAACACATGAACACACACACATGCGCATGCGCGCGCGCGTGCACACACACACACGCACACACACAATCAGTGATAATATATTATGGATTCTAATATCATATTACTCAACTACTGAACTGTCAGCTGAGACAGTGAAGAAGAGTAAGTCATCTGAAAAATCACTGAAGTGAGCTGTTCTAAACTTTGTCTACTTGTTTTATTCTGTGGAGCTGATGATCAATATCATATTATTACAGTGGCACACCATCATGGGAGTATTGGAAGAGTTGCTTTCCATTTTAAAAATCCTTGATTGAAAAAGAATGAAATACTGTTTTTTAGAATATTTAATAATATGATGAGGAAACAAGCAGAAAAAATGAAATGCTACATTATATAGGTCTATATGTTTTAATGGAGAAGATGTACCCAACCCAATGCTTTCATAAATTGTCATAAGGAAGCGAAAGCTGTCTGCGATGAAATTTTGTTTATATTTCCACGAGTTCTGTTAGACTTTATTCTTATTTTACTTGAATACTGCTATTAACTTATGAATAAGAGTTGTGGATTTTTAGTACTAACAATAAAATAGTGTATTAACAAATATTTTATGTAATACTTAAATTTGTAACTCAACAGCAATGGAAGAAGCTATTCTGCAAGCTTCACTGATAAGACTAGATCAGTACATTCATTTACTACCATGAAAGCTAACCTTGTATGTAACTGTTTGTTGCAAAAACCATCTTTTAATGATGATGTCATTGATTTATTTGTAACAGAAATCTACAGATTCAGCTTAATCAGAAATAACAAACTGTTGTATCTAAAAACAAATTATTGGCATATAATTAATTTTAATTGTATAATAAATAAACTAATATTAATTTTTCAAAATTAAAAACGGTTTGCTTACAAACTCATGTAAAACATAAACAATGCATGGTGAAAGAGATAAAACAGTGCTTTCCCTAGATTTAGATCCACACCTCACCCCTTTATTATTTAACCACTGTAATAATGTAAGTTGCATGTTATAATACAATCTAATCACATAGCAAAATAATTAAAAGCTACACTTTTATGGGGTTAAAAACACATTTAATCATTACTGTACTACAGATTTTCATAAAATCCATTTTAATGTAGTTAAGAATGTAAAAATTAGAAATATATTTTTAAATACACATTTCTAAAGAAAAATAATATTTCAACATATTACATGAAAACATTTAAAAGACTTGGTCCAATAAAATGACTTTACCAGAGAAGCCACAAATTGATTTTTTTTATTTATTCATAACTTTTAAAGATATTACTTAATAGCTTACACTCTCTTTCACACACACACACACACACACACACACACACACACACACACACACACACACACACACACACACACACACACACACACACACACACACACACACACACACACACACACACACACACACACACACACACACACACACACACACACACACACACACACACACACACACACACACACACGCACGCACGCACGCACGCACGCACACGCACACACACACAGAGAGAGAGAGAGAGAGAGAGAGAGAGAGAGAGAGAGAGAGAGAGAGAGAGAGAGAGAGAGAGAGAACTAAACAATACGTTTATATGCATGCATATATGCACACATTGGTAAGCAGGTACACAGGTAAGCAATGAAACTGTTTCATGGATGTAACACTTGAACAAAAATGTTTGATTGAAAAACAAAAGTACTTTCTTAATTAGTTTTGTCTATTATCATCAGCTGAATGAGTATTTTAAACAAAAAAGACGCATGTCTGTATACATGTGAGACACAATAGTTGGATTAAAAAACGTGAATACTCATATGTTTAAAATGGACTGTTATAAGATTTTAAAGCAAAATGATTTTAAAATGAGTATTTGAATTAACTTCATTCTGAACTATGTGTAAGAGCAAGAAGCACGAATAATTATGAATTGGTTTGCATACGTTGTTTATATTTTTTGTACATTAAAAAAGTTTTTATTATCAAGTTGCCCTTTTAATATTCACATTTCTATGTTTTTAATTGCACATAAAAACTTTTAAAACATCAACTGAAAAAGATGAAGTTATTTAACAATTTTTTGTTATTATTTATTGACAGATGTTCATAAGTGTTCATTAAAACTTAATCTTCTATTGAACTTGCTGCAGACTTACAGACTTAGCATGGTTTTGATAACTTTTGTTAGGGTATCCCATGATTTTCAATATTGATTGTACATAGGGGTTTGATGGTGACTAGGCAATTGCATTGAACACTGAAAGTTAGATTTTTCTTTAGCTACCTCTTAACAAAGTATTTTGGAATGTCAATGTTGTAAGTCCTATTCAGATCATACCCTTAATTATGTATATACCAAACATGAGGTTTTATGTACGGAACATATACAAGACATGTCTGTAAAATTGCTAAACTCATTAAATAACACATTTTTTTTGTTCACGTTCCTTTTTTCTCCTTACCAGTACCTTAAAGCTATTTGATCTTGTTACCATCAAAGCAGTCTCTCCACTCCAAACACCACTCCCAATGTTTCTTCCATACTTCGAAACATTTTCAGAAATGTTGGCCTTTCAACCTCATTTTTAATTTGGGGAATATAAAAAATAATAATGCTGGTGCTAGATCAGATGAGTAAGGAGAACGTGGAACAACTGTTGTCTTATTTTTCACCCAGAACTGATGGATTAATAGCATGGGTACATTGTCAGCATAGACCATTTATTCAAACACCAGGCTTTTTTCTGATAGCCTCACAAAGATGTTTCACTACTTCAAGATATATTACTTGTTTATTGTTGTGCCTTGTGGAAGAAATTCATGAGTAACATCACATTCAGAATTAAAAAACACTGTTAGGATGACTTTAATGTTTGACCAAACACCCGCTGTCAATATTGAGTTTTTGTTTTCATATTATAATGATGTTTTGCTTTGTATCACCTCATGTAATGAAGTTTTTCAAAACATTCTTGTCCTTAATAGCTCGATTCAGAAGCTCTCAATCCACACCAACTGAAATCTGTTTTTGTCCATTAGTCAAAAGGCAAGGCACTTTGGCTGCAAAACTTCGTAGTAGACAGTTTTTAAATGCTTACTTCTTCAGTTACCTTGTGAACAGTTAAACAATGTTTGGAAGACTAGAAATTGTAAAAGTAGTAAATAACACAGTTGAAAGGAAGCTTAGGTAGGAGTTAGAAATATTGAAAGAAAGAGAAAAAGGGTTAGACAATTTAATTAATACTAAAATTAAATTTGATAATGAAGAAATATTTTATAACTTAATTAAGAAGTAAATGATAGAGGACACACACACACACACACACACACACACACACACACACACACACACACACACACACACACACACACACACACACACACACAAGGAATTTGCTAGAAAAACATGTAACTGTCCAGATGGAGGTGACAGGGCTCAGAGGTTGGGAAGGGACATTTGAATTATAGCTTGTTGTGTGTGAGCAGGGTGGGGTGGGGTGGGGGTGAAGGGCTTGTTTTCATGTCTGTTTGTTCATTTCCGATCTGATGATGAGCTGTGAAGCTTGAAAGCGCTAATCGGAATAATTTTTATATAGTGGTGTGCAACAGTGATAATTCTGCTAGTTAAACAATGGTTGGAGAGAACAATTTCCCTAACTGCCACAATTTCATCAGTTTTGGATGTTGACAGTTGGTCTGAATGAAGATCATCATCAGCCAAAATTTCCACATTTCATCTTTGAAATGTTTCCACCACTTGCACATTTGAATCTGACTTAAAGCCTAATTTCCATATGATGTCTTTAATATTTCAAATGTTTGTCTAAAGGTTTTATGAATTTAACAAGAAATTAATTCACTGATGATGAAAATCACTTATTTTAAATGCAAAAAAAATTCACAACTCACATAATAAATAGGTGCAGTATGATGACTAAGCAAGATATTACACTGCAGTTTTTACAAAAGGCTGCTGCTAGGTTGCAGCATATTACACATTCGGTTAGATACACTATGCACTATGTTAAGTGCTACGTGATGCACTATTTGCAAAGTTCGGGAATTTTATGGAACACTTCATAAATACACGTTTTGCTTGTGGCATTAAGGGATATGGCACTAAAAGTCACCAAAAAATTCAAAATTAACAATTTTTTTTTTAATCTATTGAATGTTAGGAAACAGGGAAATGTGATGAAACATGTTTCTGAAGGCAGAAAGTGTCATATTTTTATCGTTTTTAGAACTGTACCAAAATGCGAAATTGGCAGTTGGCGAGTAATTTGTTCAATAATGTACCAATATTAGGCTATACACTACTAAACTCTGCTCTAAGTATGTTATTATATTAAACTATATATATATATACAGTAGAGTCTCACTTATCCGACATAAATGGGTCGGCAGAATGTCGGATAAGCGAAAATGTCGGATAATAGGGATGTGTTAAGAAAAAGCCTATTAAACGTCAAACTATGTTATAATTTTACACATTACGAACCTAATAATCATGTTTTACAACAAAACAACAGAAAAAATTAACTGAAAAAATGAACTTACAGTTACAGAATTGTCTGAAGTTAAATACACTTAAAAAGTTCAGTCCTGTGATGATTTAAAGAAATTTTTGATCGTAGTCTGCTTCCTGACGAGTGCCGTTTCTTCGCTGCCAAGTCTCCCCATCTTTGCAGCATCATTATGTCGATTCCTGTAGCTTCTTCTTGTTGCTCAATGTATTTAATTGCAGTTTCTAGAGCCTTAACTCCGTCGTTATTTGAAATTGTGAGAGGCTCAACAGTTGGTGCTTGATCTTGACCTTCAATTTCGTTGCCATCGCAATTGACAAGAGTGACAATTTCTCCATCAGTTATATACTGATCATCATCCTTCATCCAACTTTCGATTTCTTGCAAAGATGCATCCTCACATCCAGGGATACGTTGCACTAAAGGTAGAATGGTTTCTTCGGTTTCATCTGTGCTTTCCGTTTCCATACTTTCATCATCGCCTAGCAGCTTCTTCCATGATTTGGCAATTGTTGGAGCCCTTACGTCAGCCCAGGCCCTTGCAACCCAATAAGCAACATCCTTTACATTGACGCGTTTTAATTTTTCAATCATGTCTTGTCCTTCTTCAATTTCTTCTATCACTGTGGACAGTAGCTTCCTGCGATAGTTCCTTTTTATCGCTTCCAAAACGCCCTGATCCATAGGTTGGCATATGGCGGCTACATTGGGAGGCAGAAACATTGCCTTAATGTCACCATCTTGAAGCTCCTCTGCATCAGGGTGCGTTGGAGCATTATCTACCAACAAAACTGCTTTTCTGGGTAAATTATTTTCTTTCAAAAACTTCTCTGTTGAAGGAATGAATTCCTTAAAAAACCAGTCTTTGAAAATTTCACTGCTCATCCATGCGCTTTTCTGACTGTAGTATTTTACAGGAAGAGCGTTTTTTGAAACTGTTTTAAAGGCTCTAGGATTTTTGGACTTTCCAATCATTGCAAGGTCTATTTTGAGGTTTGCTGTACCATTGCTGCATGCTAAAATTGTCAGCCTTTCCTTACTACGCTTGTAGCCAGGGGCTGTCGCTTCAGTTCTGGCTGCAAGACTCTTACTAGGTAACATTTTGTAATTAAGGCCTGACTCATTATAGTTAAATATCTGATCACCTGTTAGGCTTTCAGTTTCAATAAATTCCTGAAACCTTTTCTTGAATGCTTCCATTTCTTCAAAATTCGATGACAGTTTTTCACCACAAACACTTAACTGATGGATACCGTAGCGTTTCTTCCATCAGTCGAGCCAACCGACACTTGCTGTGAAATCTGGCTCCCCTTCATTGAATTCATTACGAAAATGCAACGCCTTTTATTGTAAAATAGGCCCTGAAATAGGCACACCTTTGTCCCTGAACTGTGTAAACCAAACATACAAAGCTTCACTAACTTTTTCATAGTCATATTTTTTCATAGTTTTTATTTCTTTTAATGCACCCTCCGTAACTCTTGATGCACACCATTTTTCTATTTCTATTCATTTTTTTCCAGTCTCCTACTGTTACCCGTCCAACGCCAAAGTCGTCAGCTACCCTCTGCATTGTTTCTCCCTTGTCCAGTCTCTTGATTGGCTCAAGTTTTTGTTCCATCAATACAACTTTCTTTCTTTTCGTCGCCATACTTGTGTAAATTTCAACTTTTAAACAACACAACAACGTTTGTCAAATTAACACACACAGATACATACGCATGTAACAGACGATAAACCGATCCGCATACAATGATAAACTGCACTGCACTGAGTAGTGAGTTGTGACAGTGAGTGAGTGAGGGTGGGGCGAATGACAGACACATGAGTCATACTGTAGACTGTACAGTCGGGGTAACTAATTAGCTGCGGTAGAGTCGGGAGCAACAAAAAATAGACTACGCTCACGCTCGCAACTTGCAGTTCTTGTTGCCGATTAATGCGTTTTTTGTTGTTTTTTTTTTGCGGTGGGACGTCGGATAATACGGAATGTTGGATAAGCGAAGGTCGGATTAATGAGACTCTACTGTATGTACACACTGATTATTAGCCACTAACCAAGTCATCACTGCAACTATAATCAGCTGACATGAACAACAAAATACAAAAATAGTCAGCTGATGTTCTCAGCAGTGTTGTTTGCTGCTTGTAAACAGTGAGTGAATATACCATTATTGTGTTTAAGTATTATATTAAGTGTTATAAGTATGGGTAGACCATCCAAAAAAAAAGACAAAACATCAAACAAAAGAATATAACCAATATAAATAGGGGATATAAACAAGATAACAGTGAAGTGAGTTCCAACAAAAACACTGGGGAAGTGCAAAGTGAGGTTAGGTTGCCATAACCTTCAATCAATGAAACATTTGCTAAACCTGAACCTAGCACTAGTTATAGTGATGAAGATAATAAAAAGGCAGAATGTCTGACAGGGTTTGCTTTGTACAATAACTATAGTGATTAGGTGGAAATCGACAAGTCAGTAGCTGAATATCTGATAGTTGACAAGGTCCTACTTACTGCATTTATTAGTTCATTCCCATGCTCTGAGTGTTTCAACAAAACCTTGAAACATTAGTACCTTGGTACATTAGTGACATATCTTTGAAAGGGTATTCATCAATTTTGAAAGCAGAATGTTTGACATGCGAATATGAGACTATTTTTGAAACATCAGGACGGTCAGGGCTAGCTCAATCTAACTTGTCTCGACCGCCTTATGATGTCAATCGTCGAATGGTGCAGGCCTTCTCATCAATGGGCAAGGATTATAGAGGATTGGAAACTTTTAGTATGAACTTAAATATGAAACCAATTCAACTCAAAGCCTATAAATGGCACTTGGACAAAATGCATAGTATTTACCTTGAATCTGCTAAGGACACTTTAGAAAAAGCTCAATGTGAAGTCTGTAAAGTGTACTCTCAAGTTACGAATAGGCCATTAGATTATGAAGGCCCCTACAATATACGTGTAAGCTATGATGGAAGTTGGCAAAAAAGAGGATTCACTTCAAAAAATGGCGTTGGATGATGTGTGGAAGTTATTACCGGGCTTGTCATTGATTACGAGGTGTTATCTAAATACTGCAGAGTTTGTGAGAAAATAAAAATCAAAATGGGTAAAGATTGAATAGAATTTCAAAACTGGTTTGAAAATTACAAAAATAAATGCCAAAAAAATTACGTTGGGACCCCTCCAAACGTGGAAGTTGTTGCAGTGGAACGGATTTGGCAAAGATCTGAGGAAAATGGTTTTCGGTACACTACCTTGGTCTCAGATGGGGATTCAAAAACTTACTCTCACCTAACTTTAGTAAAGCTATATGGGGACTTAGTAACTGAAAAAGTGGAGTGCCTGAACCATGTAGCCAAGAGGCTAGGAACAGGACTAAGGAAAATTGTCGCACTGAAGTTACAATGGTGTAATGGATCATCGTGTGTAAACAGTGAAAATAATTAAACACCAGACACACATCTAAAACAGTAAATTTATGACTGTCCAACACGCTAATGTAACAGTAAATAAATATCACCCAATTAACTCTATTGCAATAAACAATGCTAGTCACTAATTAAAGATGGCCTACACAATAAACCACTATAAAACATGTGGATGCAATCTCTAGACCCCACTTTGACAACAACTCAGCGTTTCACTTAGCAGTATGTGACTGACTGGTTGGCCACTTCTGAAACACTTGTATTTATACCCTGACAAGGTTGCGAGATGATTCTACACCACATACATTGCCTATCTTGTAGGCATCAGAACAATGGAGTTGGTGATGTAGAGGGTGGATTGTGTTAAAACCAGAACAGGTGATTAGAAGAAGAAGAAGAAGAAGAAGAAGAAGAAGAAGAAGAAGAAGAAGAAGAAGAAGAAGAAGAAGAAGAAGAAGAAGAAGAAGGAGGAGGAGGAGGAGGAGGAGGAGGAGGAGGAGGAGGAGGAGGAGGAGGAGGAGGAGGAGGAGGAGGAGGAGGAGGAGGAGGAGGAGGAGGAGAACTATCCTGAGCCTAAATTGTTTTATAACTATACCTTTAAAGAATTTTATTTTGTGTATTGTAGGTCTTTATACTTGTACTAAAAGTCATTAAAACATCTTGTATAAATTATCATTTATATTATAGAATACACAAAACGCTTATATATGTAGCCAAAGGTCTACAAGAACACACAGTACACGAGGTTTTATCAAAAACTTTGTGTAATTGTCAAATTTCCCATGCTACAAGGTCAATTAAAAAACTGTGTTTATATGATGTTGATACACATTGTAATGGGAACTGTCTTAAATTTTGGTTCAATTGGGTGTGCAATTTGATCTGACAGCTAATTGTTAAGTTGTGTTTTGCTGTAATAGGCAATTCTTTTTTGACATTGCGTAATGCAAGATTGAAGAACATGAACAAGATGCTGTGTAAATAATAACCTAAATTGCTGAAAGTGCTACAGAAGGCTTCTGGGGGAGTGGTTTGGAAGTGGTAGAAGAGCTTCAAAGACTGTTTTGAATGAGTTGAAGATTGTGATAGTCAGCTGAAGAGTGTAGTATTGTTCCATGAACTTTCATCCCTAGGTGTAATGGTAAATAAAGAGTAATCAGATATTTTATGCTGATTCGTGTGATGTTATTTGTAGAAAATGGCCAAATTTATGGAATGATAATTTATGGAAACGGTGTCCCAATAATGCATCATGATGCATCATTTTTGTTTAAGAACTGTAGGCAAAAAACCCATCATAATGACACAGCTGTCATATTCACCAGATATGTGATTTACCTCTTCCTAAATGACAAGTACTATAAAAGGTCATATAGTGACTGTTACGACATAAAATATAAAATCACTAACTGAGCTGAAGGCTATATCAGAAAGTCTTTTTGAGAAATGCTTTAAAGACTGAAAAAAATGTTGGCACAGTCATGTTATATCCAACTGAGACTACTTTGAAGTGGGAAATGCACATAAATGTAGCTGAATCAAGTGACACATTTTTCAAATAAAAATAACCATGAACTTTTTGATCAAACCTCATATATGGTTCATATTAAAATCACTCTTAAATTAATTATCTTAATTTTTTCAAACTCCTCAATGCTGATCACTGTCATCTGATTAGCTGAAAACTCCTCTACCTGCTACTAAGTGTTTGTATATGTTAATTACAAAAAACATTATGATGTATTAAATGTAGTATGTTCAAAATATTACTGTCTGTTAGCTACTATGTGTGGACTTACATAGATTTGGAGGTACAGGAGGACAAACTGGAATGTTCCCCACTGTAGACACGCTGTCAAATATAACCTGAAAATTTTTAAAAAATGTGTATACTAAACAAGAAAAAAGTACACAATTCCTTAGGCTTTCATGGCCCAGTGTCAACATTGTTGGAATTATTATTAGTTGGGCTGTTAGGGCATGGTCTACTGTTGTTCAATACAGACGTTTCGACCCCACCATCAGAGGCCATCTTCAGTGTCGGAACCGATTAAAACAATTGTAACAACACCTTGCCAATAGTTTTAATACTTTTGGACACTGGAGATGGCCTCTGATGGTGAGGCAGGCCACGGCCTAACAGCCCAGCTAATAATAATTCCAACAATAAAAAAAAAATTGGTTTTCATGCAGCACTGTTTTTTTTTTTTTGAACCTTGTGATGTAAAATTTCCTGTTTTTTTTTAAGTGCACGAAAATAATATATAACTTAGCCTCTTAAAATCTTAAAATTAAAAATAATTATTGTTTACAATAGCAATACGACAATATAATATTAATATTCAGAAAAGAGACAGAAACTCATTCACTTAAAAGAAACACACACACAGTAGTGTATACTGATGAATTATAAATAACTTTTGAAGATAATAAAATTAAATAATAAACAGTAAAATTTTATTATTTATGATTCTTTTATTTGTATCAAAGTGCATTTTGTATTAAAATAAAGGCAACTCATAATGGGTCTGCATATATCTCTTGTCATAGCAATACTGTTACCACTATTTACATAGAACGAACAAAAAATTTTCTTATTATTGTTCTGAAACAAGTGGGTTATGTATTCAGATGGTTTATATTTTGCTGTGCTTTACTGAACGTTTCTTACTAAACTGTTACAATAAATTTGAACTTCACATGTAAACAAATAAAATAAATTTTTTAGTTTATGTATTTTGTTTTAAAATTAGTTTTAGTTCATATATTCCATATTGGCTGTCGCTGTTCACATTTTTAAGTGAAACAACTCACTACTTTGTTGATGGGAAATAGTACCTCTATAAAAAAAATAATAGTAATTGACAGACACTTTGGAAATTGGGATAAAGCACTGGCAACTAGCACAATACACAATGCCATGCATCTTAATAAGGAAAACTGACAGGAGGCATGAGAGCAAAATGTTAACACGTGAAAAAAAAGAAGTATTTGTTTGGGAAAATACAACTCTTTCATTATAGAACTTGGTAATTTGGTGAGAGAACTGCAATTGTTGACAACCTGCTGGCTTATTTGTGAACATTCTCTTACCTAGCATTGAAGCATTATATTCATTGTATGTTTAGAGATTCATTGTGAATTTATTTTTTCATGTTTTGTTGTAGTATGCATAATGATTTGTGCAGTAATATTAATCAGAAACTGTCTAGGGAAAATGTTACTTACAGAATTTAGGTAAAGTAAGCTATACTGATATAAATTAGTCAACTAAAAGTTAGTACATTTAATAACTATGCAAACACAGAATTAGTAAATTAGTACAATATCTAAAATAAATGTTGGATGGAACGAAAAAATAAATTTTATAATTTAAAAAATGTTTAATTACAATAAAATAAAAATTAAAAGTCTATTATCTTCAAGTAGAAGATAAGTTTTTGACATTAAGTTTTACTACTAGTGCTGATTTGGCTAAGACCTTATACTTTCTGGTTCTGAGGTATGTTGGGGATTGAAAATTTTGATTACAATTTTATTTCTACTATAGACCTATGCTCCCATTATAGGCCACACTATGTAATTATGTTATAACATTGCTAACTGATAAAACTAAAACAGTTTGGTTGCCTTTGTCTGATAAAGCAATCTTAAAACTTGATTTTTACATTCCAGCATACACAAAGTGCAATTCAAATAATAATTTTGTAAACTGGAGTGTCCTAACTCGTTTTAAACAGCAAGTTTATTTAGATATGCAAGCAAAAGAAGTCCTTATAATTTATCAATATGAAGTAACTATTATGAACGATCACTTCATTTTTGTGAAGATTTTTGCTCTGTTATCACCAGTGGCGAAGCTAGTAGTTAATGAATGGGTAGGCAAAAATCTTATCTTAAATTTTTTTTAAGGAATCACTAAAAGGACGGTGGTTCAAATCGGACGCTGAGGTAGAGTTTGCTGTAACCGAATGGTTCCACAAACAGCCGTAAGAATTTTACTAGCAGGGAGTCTACAGGTTGGCGCAACAGTGGAACTCATGTCTTAATGTTAATGGCAGTGGCGGCTCGTGAGTAAACTCACCAGGGGTTCACACAGATAATATTGTACGTTATTAATCCATGTGCCTGCTAATATTTGCACTGACAGTAGCATTTCCAATAATTTTTCAACATTAAAGTAAATGACGTTACTAAGAAATTTTAAATAAATTTAGTAAGTAATATTAACAAAATGAATCTAACATTGTAGTTTACTAAGCTTCAAATGGATTATTTATTTAATTAATCTTAGAAAAATTAAATTTAGTAATAATGATAGCAATCACGTTCTGAAACAATAGTAAAATTATATACATACTACTTACAAGTATCAGTAGGTTAATCGGATCTTTAACAAAAACTAAGTGAACTTCTTGTAAACAAAGTCCATCCTTCGGCCTTTCTTGGAAACAAATCTATCAATCACTATTTCATTAAACTTAGGGAGGGTCTTCACCAGTTCTTTCTCTATTGATAACATGGCTAAGGCATTAAGTCTTTCTTGAGACATCGTACTTCTCAAAAAGGTTTTTATCCTCTTCAGAGTCGAGAAGCATCGTTCGGCTTCAGCTGAAGTCATTGGGATTGTCGATATCATCCTTAAAAGCTTATATGACTCTGAAAACGAATCTTTCAGATCATTTTGTATAAGAAATTGCAGTAAGCTCACAGCACCATTCATACATCTTATGTCTTCACGTCGGTAAAACACTCCAAGTTCGGTTTTTAGCTTTGCTTTGTCCAAAAAGGGGTATTTTTCTATTGTTTCATCTAATGCAGATTGAGGAAATGATTTACTGTACTCACTAAATTTTTGAGGAACAATAAGGTATACGGCTGAATGGTGCAATGTAAATGAAAACTGCTCTTTTATTTGCGTCAAAATTACATCACATACTTCTTTAGCCGCGATCGTCCTATTAGCATGACCGCCTTCTTCATGTCTTGCTCTTTTGCGTTGTAGAGGCATCTGGTCTACAGCACTTTTCACGGAGTTCATTTTTTCTCTTTCTTTATTTATTTCCCTCAGAAAGGTTTCCACGTCCTCTTTGTTCGCACAGGATCTGTATAGGTAAGCTGAATTTGTCTGTATAAAATGTCGATGTGTGGAATTATATTATGGAAAACTGTAAGCCAAAACACAAAAGTTGGGTCTTCCAGCATTCGCCGGATTGCTCCAGCTTTGGTAATAGAAGATTCTTGTTTAGAGGTTGATTCTATTTCCTCCATACAGGTAATAAGGTCTTCCCGATGTTCGAATACTGTATTTACAGTTCTGCTTTTAAAATTCCATCTAGTGCTTGAAGCTCGAGGGATTCTTTTCCCGACAATATTATCCAAAATTTCTGCTCTTTGAGGTGAATTGCTGAAAAAGTTTGTTACATTACTCAAATTCGCGAAAAATATCCGCACTTGCTGATTTTGGCTAGCAGCTCTAGTAATCACTAGATTTAATTGATGAGCATAGCAATGGATATAAAAAGCATACTCGTAATGTCGTTGAATAATTGTTTGTACACCGGTTCAAACTCTAGCAAATGAGTTTGAGAACATTCATGTTTTTTAATTTTCGAGAGTAAATGACCTAAATCATTCACACCATACTTAATCCAGTTTAAGTTTCCTGAGCTTTGTTTTGCAAATAGCAGACAAGGGAAACAATATAGTTTATTTGTAGCTTCACAACCGCAGAGCTAAGAAGTCTTTTCATATAAAGTTTCTTTAAATTCCCTTTTGAAATCTCTATCTTTACCTTTGGTCACTTGTACGATATTAAGCTTTGGGGTCGGACGACCACGTTGTTTTATTTCGAGTTTCTTTTCTAATGAAATACTTGAAAAAATTGTTTCTTTTAACACAGACACAGGGGTAGCAGCCATTGCTAATCGATCACCAACATTAACACAACACAAACACAACTGCACTGGGCGCGAGCGACACTGGGAGAACGAGTAACATGACGCATACAACGGCTAGAACAGCACTGGTTCACAAACCGAATGTGCGCACATTCTTTACATGGGAGAGGTTTGCCCCCACCACCGCGCCAATGCCGCATCACATCACCGCTCTCATTTGATCCAGCAGCGCATGTACAGAGCTGTGCGCACACCTTACACTGTGTCGACTGCACGACTGTTTTACCAGAACGAGCATTTTGTTATTGCATCATAAAACTAAACCAAATTATTTCCCGTTTATTTAGTGTTTGTTAAAATTAATTAATTTATATTTATTTATGTAGGGGGTTCATGTGCTCATGTGCACCAATTAAGAAACCGCCACTGGTTAATGGAAACTTCTTTTAAAATCGTTGAATAAACAATGCTTTACAGCTCTATACGTGTTTCTATTGAACAATCCTAGTATTAGTCATACACAATAATACAACTGATTAAACTTCAAAATTTTAAACTTGATTAGTTTCTATATATATGTTTAATGTTACAAATAATTCAAATAACAATCTTGATCATCTGTTAGTTCAGCGGAATAACAGGGACACTTTTAATAACTTCATAAAATAAACACACTTATAAACAACACAGGCGCTTTAACTTAACTGTTTGGACCACAGAAGTGAGGCATGCCTCAACGCTCTATGTGTACAGCGCGGGACAATCCCCCCTCCCTTCACTTCCCTATCACGCCCCTACATTGCTTACATACGATGTATACAAAAAATGCTGAGGCAAGTTCAGGTTGCCTCATTCGCTTTACACGAGCTATGCCGAATCTCACCTGTCACCATCTAGCGGTTGCTCAGTAAAGCACGTTTCGGTTTAATAAATTTGACAGTCGCGGTAACAATGTATAATCTTTACGTTATGTAGTTCATACGTATTTATAATTTTTAGTCTACAGAATTTTTTAGGGTAGGCATTACCTCAATTGCCTCCATGTAGCTGGTTACAAGGTAACTAGTGGTTACTCAATCGCCACTGGTTATCACTCAGATGAAAACTAGCCACTCAATCCTTTTTAAACTATGTACTACTAAGTGTGATTTTATGGTCAAATGGGGGAATTATCTATGGAATCCCACAAGGATCAGTGTTGGGTGCAGTTTTATTTACATATACAGTAGCGTGCAAATTAATCCAAACACAGGGACATATCTGTTTAACGCAGGGAAATTTCAGTTTATTTGTTCACGGTGGTAACATTGTTTAACCAAAACACATTCTCTTAGTTGTCTTCATGTTGTTTAGTAGTTTGAGGTTATGTTCTTGGAGTTTTGAGTTTATTGTGTTGTGAATAACAAACTTTGAGTAAGTTTTGTTATTGCTTCTTCTAAAATTGGAATTTTAAAGTTTCTATACTTTGTGTATTGTAGTGTAGTACATTTGTAGTAATGGATATAACTCCGAGAAAATGCTCCACGACTGTTGCTCTTTCTGAGCACACCCAATATGACACAGCGTCAAATAGCTATTGAGTGTGGTGTAGGCCTAGGAACTGTGAATGCTCTTGTAAAGCAGTTCAAAAAAACTGGTTCAGTTTCACCACGAAGAAAGGGAAGTTGTGGCCAAAAAAAGAAAACTACTTCATCACAAGATCGGATGTTGGTGAGAAAAAGTAAAATTAACCCTACACTTTCTGCTGTGGATTTGAACCGAGAGTTAGCAGCTAGTGGAACAAATGTTCATGTGACAACAGTTTGACGCAGACTGCTTGCAGCTGGACAAAAGCTCGCCGACCAATTAAAAAACCGCTTTTAACCACCGCAATGTGCACAAAAAAAGGCTAGGGTGGGCCAAAGCACATGCAAACAGGACAATAGAAGACTGGAAAAATCTAATGTTTTCCGATGAGACACATTTTTTTGTTCAGGGACAAAAAGTGCCTTACGTTAGAAAAGCAGCTAATGAAAAAACGTCACCAGCACACCTCCAGCAATCTGTTAAGCACCCCGAAAAAAAATGTTTTGGGGTAACTTTACTTCTAAAGGCCCTGGATCATTGGTTCCAATGAATGGTATGCTAAGAAGTGATGAATACATCAACATTCTTCAAACAAGAGTCATCACACAACTTCAGGACCTGTTCCCAGAAGGCAACGGAGTGTTCCAGCAAGATTTAGCACCATGCCATACTGCCAAAAAAGTAAAAGCCGTTTTTCAACAACACAAAATTTCTATTTTAAATTGGCCTGGCAATTCCCCGGATTTGAATCCAATAGAAAACGTATGGGCTATCGCAAAGCGGAGAGTGGAAAAAATGAACTGTACCACAAAAAATGCACTGATTGAAGCTGTCATAAAGGTTTCATGATGAAGAAATAAAAAAAATCTGCAACACACTTGTCGAATCGATGCCGAAACGTGTCTCTGACCTCATCAAGAACAAAGGAGGACATATCAGCTACTAGTTATTTTTCTAAATGTACTTGTGTGGTTTTGTTTGTGAATAAAGTAGCTTTTTATAGAAAAACATCTGCGTTCAGATTAATTTGCATGCTACTGTAAATGATTTATAGAATGGTAAACTAAATGAAACAATTAATGCGTTCACGAATGATATAGTGCTTAGTTAGACTGTGGGGAATGTGGGAAAATTAGGATTTGTTGTAGTATATGTGTATACAGTAGCAGGCTAAAGGTGGTGGGGGGATGGACTGCCCCGGGCCCCACTTAATAGGGAGCCTAGAGATTTGGAAAATTAAGTTTTTTCGGTAATTTTTTTAATTTATTGGAAATGGTCTGTTGTCATGTCCTGAAAAGCAACATTTAGAGAGGTCCACGATTTAATCGATCAACTCCAAAAACTTGTTCATATTATTTTGAAATCTACCTTACAACCCTATCTTTATAAAGTGCTTACAAATATTTAAAAAAACTTAAAATGTAAGCGGCGGAGAGAGATACCGGGTGATAACATATAGGCTTAACGCTAAATGAGATTACACCAGTGAATAATATTTAACATTTCAGGACACCAACAACATTTAGTTGAAATCTCTCACCATAATTTTTACCAAACAGTAAATAATTTGGTGTGCGGAAATTGGGTCAGTTACTCCAACGAATTAATTCACAAAAAATGGATCACATAATGCGTGAGTGAACTAAACCATGAGTGACATCGAAAACAGCACTCACAACTGTACAGATAAGTAACATAGTGTGTGTGGGTAAAACTGCAAAAGAAATATGGCCTGTAGTATCTGTGGGGATGAGAGAGTGAGAAAAGGGGAAGAAATATACAGTGAGTGCGAGAGAATGTAAAGAGAAAAGGGGGAAGAGAGAGAAAGAGGGTGAGAGTGATAACCTATAACAAGATACTGATTTGTTTTAAATATTTGTGTATATGTTTAACTACTGGATTGTCTTGAGACAGTGTTTTTTTGATCTGGTTAATAATTGTATTTTGATTAACAGTAATTTAAATTTAAATCAACAGTTTGGGTTAATGAATATAATTAACGGAACTATCGTATTAGGCAACGACATAATATGTTAAGAAAAGATCAGTAATAATTATTTAAAAATAATCTGTATATTGTTTAATGGCCTGAAATAAAAATGTGGTATATTAATATGAATATGAGATAACCAGTAAATGCATCGTTTTGCCATTTGGCGACTCAAAAAATCTGAATGGAGGCATTGGAGGATTCGGCATCTTGAAGAAAAGTAGAGACTCTCTCTCTAGTTAGTGGTGCTTTGAACTTCGCTTCAGTGAAATGTGAAGAAATGGAAGCAGCTATTGCGAAGATGGGTAGAAGAAGTCAAAAAAGATTTTCCCGGGTGAAAAGGCAAAAGATGAAGGTTTGATGATGGTGTGTGGATAGGTTGTATGAAGAACTCAGAACAAGAACAAAATCAATGAAAGATGTACATAACAAATTTGCAATTTTGCAGTCAGTTAATTTGGTTGTAGCAAATGATGAGAAATTGCAAAAACTAATTTTTAGTCTGTCTGAATGTTATGACGAATTTTCTAAAGATGAGATTACAGCAGAAACAAAAAGGCTGAGCCACACTGAAACAACAGGAATCACTACAGAGGAAGCTTAAAACTGCGGGAAGCTTGACCAGGATAGTCCCGGTGTCCCGCCCAGTTGCTGAAATGTCCCGGTCAGTGAATTTGGTTCCTAGAAAAAATAATGGGCAAGAGAATGTTCTCATTGATGAACAATGCTCGGGCAGATGACAGAGGTTTAATACACAGTAGTCAACAGAGCGTGTGTTGATACTGTGTAAAGTAAATTTTTGGACTTAAGTTGTAACGATGTTTTTGACAAAATAAAAAACAAAAAGGAATATTAAGAAAGGTGCATTCAAGTGAAAAGTATGAATGGTTTAAAAAATAAGTTTAAATTACACACCTCTTCCAAATTCTTAATGTATTGAGTAACGTTTGCTTGAACACAATTTAAAGTACTGCACTTAAGTTTGTAAAAATATTTTCCTTTATTTACACTTTATTATGTATTAAGTATTATGTTTATATATTATATGCACCCAACAAAATAAAAATAACAATGTAATAAATACTGTAATGTATATATTTTAATTCCAGCCTCACCCCCTCCCCCGCTAAACAGGTGTCCCAGCGGGGGACAAATACAGTTCTCAAGATACATGAGAAGTTGAAATACCAGGAGCGCTGAAAATATGTACCAGGAAACTTTTTAGTAGAGGCAAAATAGCACCAAAAAATACCGAAAAAGGATGTTTATCCTCCGTCCAATTTTTTTGATGGAATAGGTTAAGTAAACAAAAGTAAATGTACAGTTAAAATTTTTACAAAATCCTGCTTGTGCGTCACGAGATAAGTGCATTTTAGTGCATTTTTGGTGCATCGTAAAAGTGTATCAGCCATAACTTCGGTTCTATTGGACGTATCGAGACCAAAAAAAATTCAACATACTCGTTATGAATTAACAAATCAAGCTGGGTTAGTAGTGCTACCTAAAAAGGTCAACATAACCTCAAAAAAAAAATTAAACTTCATTATAATGCAATTTTCTTTAAAATTCGATTTCTCTTGAATTAAAAAAGATAAAATCAATTTCTTTGGACCAAAATATTTGCTTTTTATTGTAGAAACTTAAAAAAAATTTTGAAAAAAAATTTAATTTTTCTGGCTAAAATCTCAAAATTTAAAAAAATTTTGATTTGCTCGCCATTTTATGAGAGATGATCCTAGTAAGGTTTTTTGTTTTTCAAATCGTAGATTTTTTTATGTACTTAATTGCTATTATCATTAAAACATTTTTAATTTTTTTTTTACCTATTTTATGTCAATTTACACACACACACACACACACACACGCGCGCGCGCGCGCGCGCGTACCGGTTTCCAAGGTTATTTCTGTATGTTACAATGTAACCGGGTTATATTTACTTTATAAAGGGATACCTTTTGTAATCAATTTTATACACATAATAGCAGAGCAGGTATGCACGCACGCCCGTATCAACACACACACTATGCTTACGCGTTCATACACAGAAACACACAGAGTACTCAAACGTAAGAGTATTTGTATAAAGAATATCCTGATATTTCCTATGTTTACTTCTAACATGTGTTAGAATTGATACGATTCAGAAACATCCAGCATTATTAAAGGATGTACACTATTTTTATGAGAAAGATGCTAGTATAATTTGCCTATATGCAGCAAGCGAAGCCTTTGTTAAGGTTATGTATGGATATGAGCCATCTGACAAATCTGGTTTAAATATTATTAGATATTTGTGTTTTAAGAAAAGGGTTCTGTCTGATATGGATATTGCTTGCAAATTATCTGGTTCACCACCTACAGCAGAAACTTTACAATACCATTCGCTTCGAGTATATTTACAAATACAAAAATGGCTTGGTAATTCAGATAAAAGTCCTTTAGAATATGGGTGGGAACTGATAGAAGAACAAGGTCTTTTGCCCATTACAATGAAAAATGATCCGTTACCAGACTATTTAGTTTGGAACGTGAAATGCGCCTGCAATAAAGGGTGCAAGACAGGAAACTGTTCTTGTAGAGCCAAAGGCAAATTTTGCAGTTCAATGTGTCGTTTCTGTCGGGGTACTAATTGTACTAATAATGAAGAACCAGGTGACCTTGAAACTGTAGAAGAAAATGAGGAAAATAAGGAAGACAGTGAGCAAGGCGACATAAACATTCTGGAAAGCGAAAGCGAAAGCAGCCTTCCAATTTATTGAACATTTTTATAGGGATCAATACGATCACGAAGAAGAAGAAGAAGAAGAAGATGCAATTTTTTCCAATGGCATGACCGATGCATCAGTTGATGATGAAGAGGGGCCTCCAGATAACAAAAGAATAAGGAGAAATTGATTAAATGTAAAAAATAATAATTTGTTTTACTGTATGTACTGTTATATATAAAAAATGATTATTTAAAATAAAGAACTTTTTTAAGCCATACAAATACATTTCATTGAATGTAATTATTATTTAGCATGTTATAACAATGGAAACATAAAATAACTTGTAAATTGAGTAAAAAATAAGTATATATGTCATTTTTTAAGAATTAAATTCTTAAAAAATTTTTTTAAGTTATGTATGTACTAATATATGTATACAATTGATATACATTACAAAAGGTATCATAAATACATGAATATAAAGTAATATAACCCGGTTACATTGTAACATACAGAAATAACCTTGGAAACCGGTACGTGTATATATATATAAATTGCCATAAAATAGGTAAAAAAAAAAATTAAATTTTTTTTAGTGATAATAGCAATTAAGTACTTAAAAAAATCTACGATTTGAAAAACAAAAATCCTTACTAGGATCATCTCTCATAAAATGGCAAGCAAATCAATATTTTTTAAAATTTTGAGATTTTAGCCAGAAAAATTAATTTTTTTTTCAAAAATTTTTTTAAGTTTCTACAATAAAAAACAAATATTTTGGTCCAAAGAAATTGATTTTGTCTTTTTTAATTCAAGAGAAATCGAATTTTAAAGGAAAATTGCATTATAATGAAGTTTAATTTTTTTTTGAGGTTATGGTGACCTTTTTTAGGTAGCACTACTAACCCAGCTTGATTTGTTAATTCATAACGAGTATGTTGAATTTTGTTTGGTCTCGATACGTCCAATAGAACCGAAGTTATGGCCGATACACTTATACGATGCACCAAAAATGCACTAAAATGCACTTATCTCGTGATGCACAAGCAGGATTTTGTAAAAATTTTAACTGTACACTTACTTCTGCTTACTTAACCTATTCCAGCAAAAAAATTGGACGGAGGAGAAAGATCCTTTTTAAATGCTATTTTGCCTCTACTATCAAGCTTGTGACTTTTAGGTGCCACAAACTTGAACAATTTTTTTAAAAATAAAACCATCAACTTTCCTGTACTAAAGTTTTTAATGAATTGATTGAGAACATCGACCATCTGAATAATAAAGTCCAATTTTTGAAAAGTATAAAAACCTTGTTAGATATGGAAGAAACAGCAATTCTTTTAGAGCATTAAAAAATAGCAATATTAACATAGGAATTGAGATTAGAAATTTGTACATTATTCCTCTTTTTCTTCTGCACACTGCTTAAGCATATTATGTGTTTAATCTTACCTTACTTCATATTTTATAAAATAATGTTGTTAAAGGACAGTTTTATATTACCATTTGCCAGGCTAAGAAACTCTTGTGTTGTGTTTTGTTAGTATATGTGGGTGATGGAAATCCTAAAATTTCTAATTATTAGAAAGAAGCTTTTAATGGGTCTATTTTGTTTACATCAATAACATACAAGGTCTAGTAATTCTGAGATCTTGTTCTAGAAGATTAATGCAATTCGTTCAGTTTGCTGTAATGCGGGAGTAATTATTTCTGTTATACTGAACATAAATATGTTATATACTGGAGGGAACTATATGGTAATTACTGTATTATTATTGTACTTTGTAACATATCAAGTAATTCCAGTGTCTTAAGAAATATTTTCTTACATTTTACTTATACAAAATAAAAACAGTATTTATTTCAACAGGTTAACTATTGAACACAATTTAATAATGAATAACAACTGTTACAGTTCAATTATGTACAGTTGCATATATACAGCTGTAATCACATAATTGTACCTTGTATTTTTCTGTGCACACCAACATACAAGACATGAACAAATTCATAATATTTATATAGTATACTGAATAGATTATAAGTAAAACAAAAATCATATTTACTTATTTACTAATTTTCTCAGTTTATTAAAAAGCAAATCCCTAACATTTAAGTAATTAAAATTTTTTATCATTAGAAACCTCAGTTTCCTATTTTTTTTTCTACAAACAAGACATGCATTAAATATAAGAACAGTACACTTTCAATGTACAGTATAAGAAAACTTTGCATTACAAAGGTAATCAAGGAATAAACATGGGAAAATATTAAAAAATATCAAAACAACACTCACACACAATTTATGAAACACTTAGGTATCTCAGTTATACGTCAGCAAACAATGTATGATACCTGGTTTGTTTCAGAAGAAGTGTAGTTATTTCTGTCAGTGCTGTTCAGAGATCTTGATCCTAGTATGTATACATGATGTTTTGCCATTAGTGTTGAGTTGAAAACAAAAAGCGGATCGATCCAATGAGATTCAAATATTGTTGTATAGGAATACTGCAACACGATGAGGGCAACCACGATGATCACCAACACCTTGACTAGGCGTGGGGGTAGAATACTCATCGTTGTGTCTTCAGCATCAGCCTCCCTGGACATCATGTTGACAAACAATAATGATATTGATAATTCTAGTGTACATTACACACTTTACATACAGCAGACCACACATCACAGTGATAACAGCTGTGATTATCAAGTCCTACTTTACAGACACATATAGTAGCATCTGTGTATACACTTCTACTAACTTCAAATATTTCACACACACACACACACACACACACACACACACACACACACACACACACACACACACACACACACACACACACACACACACACACACACACACACACACACACACACACACACACACACACACACACACACACACACACACACACACACACACACACACACACACACACACACACACACACACACACACACACACACACACACGCACACACGCACACACACACACACACACACACACACACACACACAGTGTAATACAATGCTTATAACAGAGTAACACTTAAAATAAAGAACCTAATGTTTTTAAGTTTACAAATTGGAAAAAACAAAAGCAAATACAAAATGAAAAATACAAATATTTATGGTTAATGGAAAAACAAAAAACACTGTATTAATGAATGACAACATATGCTCTACATATTGTACATAATGGATGTTTGTTTTTTGTTAGTCACAAAACGAGTACTTGTCGGAAAACAAATTTTACCAAAAAACGAGTTCTGCCACACAAAAGTGACATGTAGGCCTATAATAATAGGCAAGGGGTGACCCTTGGGCCACTCCTGCCTTACATCGAGTTGGGTTTTTTGAGGTTTTAGAAAAAAATAGTTTTACATAACACATGTATTGGTTTCCATGTACAATTTCAGTTGTCATGTTAACCTAACATAATCAATTTTTGGTGTCACAGCCACGACCTGGTGATAAATTACTACTACAGTCATTTACCATTAAAAAATGACAAACGAAATCAATTGCAATCACCAGCCAACTATTTTGCAACATACAAAATTAAAATTTGTATAATTCTTTCACTACATAAAATTATGTGCGATATTCACTACATATCTAAGCCCAAAAATCGCATTATGGAAATAACTGCGGGTACGCATAAAGGCAGTACCAAATGATTTTATATATAATCTGAGAACATGGAAGTCACGTATGGTTCTCCATACCGATTTTTAATACTGAAATACATATTCGCCCTTTCTATCCTGAGAGTATTCACAAACTTTACACGCAATTTCCCAACACCATGATTTTGATATTCGTCCTTTCTACTCCCAGCTCCTGATATATCTGCATAGATATTTACTACTTTTTATTAATTTTAAATACTATTATGCAACAGCTGAACTGGTGTACTTAAAGGTGCCTAGGAGTGAACTACAGCACCACCAGAAACAAACATTAAAACATTTTTCAGCATCTTTGCTTGATTTCTGTAACTTTTTAACAGACTTGCAGGAAAATGCTACATTTATCGACCCATGAAAACTGTTATTTTTTTATAATGCCTAAATATTTTTATTTTGAATAAAACATAAGGTTTATACAAACTTCATTTAAAGAAGAATATTTATTACCTCAAAATTTTGTCACTGTCACAGAGGCAAATTCTCACCATTATACTTTCCTTAATTAGGTTTCATTTAATATTGCTATGATTCCTAATATTCCAAAAGCAATGGAATTTCTTTCCACACACAATTGTAAATTTTATTTGCTTTCTGTTAGCTTTCACAATCGTTAAAACATGCTCTCACATTTATTCTCATTCATGTTTTCTTTATAATACTTAATACGTTCATTTTTATTAGAAGCTGGATGTATTATATCATTTGCATATAAAGAATTACTTTTTGCATGATATTTTTAGATATTAATGCTAACATACTAACGTTAAAAAATATTAATACTTGGCATCACACTGCATATAAAGATAATTAATACAAAGTAACCATTACTTGTAATCAGCAGGATTTTCAAAGTGATGGATAAACTTACAAATATTAAGAGCGAGGGAGAGTAATATAAATTTTGTTTAAATTATAGTTACTACTCTATTACAGAAAACAAGTAAAGCTTTAGCCACCAGAGAGAGTGATACCTGGGTGTTTTACTGGATATTACTAGGTATTTCACTAACTTCATTTGTCCTCACGCACACACATATTCAAATCATGTCTTGCTGTATCAGGTAAATATAAATCGGTATGGCTGCTAACTACTTTTAACAAGACTACCCTAAAAATATTTCACTGAAATTTGACTGACATATTCCAATAAAAACCTATCTGACATTTAATTCATTTTGTTTGATTTTATAAATACATACAACCCAATCTTTTCAAATCATATGAAATAATCTAAACAATTACTGACTGAAAATTGTTTTATAATTAAATATAATACTATAATTTTCCAAATATATAGTTAGTAACACTATCTTATATAAAAATAAAAACATTGCAAATAAAGGGTAATATAAAATTTCTGGTAATACATCATTATGGTAGTCATATTAGAGAAATCTGAATAACAGTTCTAAAGTGACATTATCAATTACATACTTTCCAATCTTAATTAACTGTTTACAAAATTAATTCCCATATTCCCATTTAACTTGATTAAACACAAAACCAGGTTATAAATTTATACAACTTTTTGTGAAGTGTTAATGAAATATTATCATTTACAAAGTGCAATACATATGTTGACACATTATTAACATATTAATGTTTACGTAAATACGGTTTACAAATAATGTTTTACATACTGTTCAACTAATACACACTAAATTTAAACACTGTCTGTTTCATATTCTGCATTTATGTTCTATAAGATTGTTGAATAAATTTAATTTACATTAAATAAATTTAGTATACAACTGTAAATTTAAATTTATTATTATTCAACATACCATGCACAATTTATTATATAAACAAATAAATTATTTAGCACAGAAAACAAAAGAAACAATTAAAACAAGTACACCACCGGCTGTCCAAATATAAGATGTCAAAATGTGAAGTCACAGTGATTTCACAACAGTATTTTTCTATCTTTCCATCTTTTTTATTGTATATTCTCTTTTAATCAGTTCTAATGCGTGTGTATTATAAAAATTGTATACAGCTGATTAATTTCAAACGAAGGACAGTGCACATCATGATCACTCACTAAACGATAAAAAATATACTGGGTGTTCCAAAAAGCACTTCTACATATTCTGTAACAAAACTTAATTTCTTTGCCAAACAATAATCAGGGTATTAAAAGAAAAGTGTCAAAATTCATGTCTTTTTCTGTCAACTGGTAATATTGAAAATGTCTGTCAGTTGTGACAAAAAAAACTGCAAATTATTCTAACTATACATATTAATTAGAATTTACTAGAAATTTATTTAGTTTACAAAATATATATTTACTACCTGTACATATATAAATGAGGGAGGATGAATGCACACACAGAGACAGTACTATGGGAGTTTTAGTGTTACCATATAATTTCAGATTCCTGATATTAACACATTTCTTTGCAAACAAAAATGTCTTTGATATTCAGATTTCAGTTACGCTTCTAGTGCTAAAACACCTAATTCTTTTTTTGACACAGGTACAGCAATCATAAAATTTCTAAGTCTTGGATAGTGTGCTCATCTGAAACACCTCTACCATAAATTTTTAAAGAAATTTAAACTCAGAACTTGGTTTGAACATGGACTTTGAGTTTCAATACTGATTCGTTCACGTCTGTATTTTTAATACTTATATAATGTCTGTGCAATATCCCTCATCTGACTTGTTCTGATTAAACGTACATGTGACCATGTCTTTTGTAAATTTAATGATTTTCACTGTTAAAAATAACTCTATGAAACATACGAATGTCTTAGTGGCGCTACTAATATTGAGCACAATGTTGGTGGAGTAAGACATTATGCTCAGTCCTTAGTTCAGTCATTAAGCATACCTCATCACATAATACGCAAATGTTTGGGAATTAAAAAAAAAAAAACAGTGTTAAACAAAAAAATATACTTGTTATTCTACTGTGATGATGTTACATAAGGATTATTTGTTTCTATCATTTGAATTTTTCCAACACAAGAAAGATGGTTATAAAGTCTCTCTTAATACAATTAGGATTAGTTTCACTCTATCTGTGTCTATCCCAAGTCATTACTTCTTACTTCAGACAAAATCACTTATAGGTCATATTGACACTCACTTGTTTCTATACATACTGTGATGACAGTCACACTTGGCATGCCTGTCCCTTATTATTCCTGCATCATATCATTTTTTTTTTTACACTATGAATGTTAATGTATGTGAAGTTTTTGAAAATACCTCATATACTAATTTCTTAAACTACACAATCCTACTTTGCAATAATGGAGATTATTTTTCATGTCCAAATGTACTTATGCAAAAGTACACTCACATTAACTCCAAAGAATAAGCAGCTGATTGGTTAGCCATTAATTATGTGGAGTTGGATACAGTCCAATTTTTACTGTAGTTGTCATAAGTCAGTTTTTCTTGATTTTTGATCACAGCAACTGTTAAATATACTGAATGGGATATTTAAAGATGATTAACAGGGCGTTAGAAAGTTTCAATTTTTTTTATAAGCTTATTCAGAGGAGATTGTTGTCTACCTAAATACTGTGCAATACGAGAAAATACAATTAATAACTGTTTTTTTCCTTCAAAAGACAAAATGAAAATGCATTTGTAATATAGATGTGAAATATGAAACATCATGAAAAATACAACAAAACTTAATTTACAATTACTACTATAGATTTATTTAGAACTACAAACTACTACAATTGTACATACTTTTTAGTCTGTATGTTCACTCACATGTTCATCACATATATATTTCATTACATCACATTTTCCACCTTGTTTTAATTTTAATCTGTGTGCATGTAAGTTTGTATAAATCTGTCTATACAAGGTCTGTCTAAAAAGTATCCTATCATTTAATACTTTAACTACCACATTGGGGCCTAACAATATGCAAAGGGGAGAAAAACAGCTAAACTAGTACAATTTCTCTAGAAGTTGTAAGGTAGAAAGTTACCTTAGTCTCCTTTGAAGTACTCAATTTCGAACTTCATGCACTTATTCTTTTGGAATCGCCATCAGCTATTTTATTGCATTTTCTTAAGTCTCATTCACTGCATTAAATCTACTCCCTCTCATTGGTGATTTTAGTATTAGAAAGAGCCAGAAGTCAGAGGGAATCCCCCCCCCATACCAGCCCGTCTACCCCCTGCGACAGAGCTTCAGTTTAGAAATGTGCGTTGTTATTTCTTTTGAATCGCTCCCCGGTTCGCCCAACCTAGCCGTTACCGGCGATGCGAAACCCAGGATGCGATACGGCCCCGGCCAGTGATAACACAATTTTGCGGCTCTCTTGTCTGCGGCTGAACTGATCGGGTGGCTTTGGCAGTAGACCCAGTCCCCTGGCCTGGAAGGGGTTAGGAATTCCCCCCCCCCCGATTATATCGACGACGGACCCGTTCGTGCACTAGCAGCAAATTCTTCCGAGCCTCCTTCCACCTCTCCGCTGTTCCATTATCTGGCTCCCGTGGCAGAAGAAAATCAATGTTCCACAAGTTGGTCAGCGGGAGTGCGGGCGAGAATCCAAACATAATTTCAAAGGGAACGGCCTGGTGACTGTTATGGAGGGCCGTATTAAAGGCTAGCTGTAACCACTTAAGATTCTGGTCCCAGGTGTTCTGTTGCTCCGCATGATAAGCAATAAGCGCGGACCGGAGATTCCTGTTGAATCTCTCCGCGTGGGACGGCTGTGGGTAATAAGGGGAAGTGGTTACATGCTTGATTCCACTGGCAAAACACATTCGCCTAAACTCACCCGAAATGAACTGCGGGCCATTGTCCGAGACAATGATGGTCGGAAGACCGAAATGCTGAAAGACATGATTCTGAACCGCGAGGACGGTCAAACGAGCCGTTGCCTGCCGTAAGGGCAATAGCCAGGCAAACTTTGAAAAAGCATCCACACATACAAGTAGGTAAGCATTACCCGACTTGCTACGGGGGAAAGGTCCCACGTAGTCGATGAATAGCTTCTCCATCGGTCTGCTCGCCACATCAGATGACAACAACCCTAACTTGGTGTTCTGGGCAGGCTTACTCAAGCCACAGAGATGACAATTCTTAACGCGGTTTGCAATATCCCTATCCATGCCCTTCCAGATGAAATGTCGCCTAATACTGGAAATGGTCTTCGAAATTCCCTTATGACCACCTACCGGGGAATCATGATAGTAACCGAAGACCATGGGAACGAGTTTGCTAGGCAGCACTACCTTCGGGGCACGTCCTTTTTTTTCTCGACAACACAGGACACCCTTGGACAAGAAGTAAGGGGCCTGTACGTTACCCTCCTTGATTTTTTGGACGATCGGACCCAGCTCTTCATCCTCTAACTGATGGGGTAACACATCAGTGAAGGCTAATGGAAAATCTAGTAGAACGGCACAGGGTTGCTCAGATTGGGCTTCACTGGGCTGGGAAAACATGCGTGACAAAGCATCTGCAACCACATTTTGAGTTCCCCGGATGTGTTGCACCTTGAATTTGAAGGATGAGATCGTGACCACCCATCTACCAATTTTACCCAGTTGCCGGGGATGAGCAAGAAGCCAAGAGAGAGCCTGATTGTCGGTCTCGAGCAGGAACTCAGCACGTTCCAGAAAACGCCTGAATTTATCTAGAGCGTACACGACTGCTAAACACTCTAGCTCGTACACTGAAGATTTTCTTTCCTGCTGGGTCAAGGTTCTAGAAATAAAAGCCACAGGCTGCCTAGCGCCGTCAACGACCTGGGATAGAACCGCCCCGAGCGCCACCGAACTAGCATCCGTCTGCAGAATAAACGTTTTAGAAAAATCGGGCATCCGTAACAACGGTGGGGAAATGATGGCTTCCTTGAGGGCGTCGAAAGCCTTCTGTTGGCTCTCACCCCTTGTGAATTTATCTCCCTTTTTCCTCAACTCATTCAAGGGTGCAGCAATTTCCGCAGCATTAGGAATTAATCTACGATAGAAATTGACCATTCCAACGAATCTAGCTATCCCCTTTGCATCGCTGGGAGGGGGAAAGTCACGGATGTCCTGGGTCCTCTTGGGGTCAACAGTAACGCCCCGGTGTGAAACAAGATGCCCCAAGAAAGAAATACTTTCCTGGGCAAAACGAACCTTCTCTGGATTGACAGTGAGGCCAGAACTCCTCAATCGATACATCACCTCTCGCAAATGACACAGGTGTTCCTCGAATGTCTTACTATAGACCAGCAAATCGTCCCAGTAATTAAACACGAACTTGAATTTTATGTCGTGAAAAACAGTGTCCAGTAGACGAGTGAGTGTTTGGGCCCCCACGGCCAAGCCCATGGGAACCCTAGTATACTGATAGAGATTCCACGGCACACAAAATGCCGTGTACGGTCTACTCTCCTTTGCCAAGGGGATCTGATGATAAGCGGCGTTAAGATCAAAAATCGTGAAATACCTGGCCCCACTGAACCAATCGAAAGCCGAATGTAGATCCGGAAGGGGAACAGAATCCACCTCAATATTTGCATTTAACTTCCTATAGTCTATCACCATACGGTGCTTACCCCCAGGCTTGGGTACCAGAAACGCTCGACTAGCATAGCTGGAATTAGAAGGTTCAATCACCCCTTGCTCTAACAATTCTTGAACCTTCTCTCTCAGAACGGCCATTTTCGGAGGTACGAATTTATATGGGTGTGACCTCACTATTTTGGAGTCTGTAAGACGAATTTTATACTCCAACAAATGTGTGATCCCCAAGGTAGGAGTTAACACCGAGGGAAATTCCTCACACAGTTGGCCTAGGGCTTTCTGCTGGGACTGAGTAAGATGGTCTCGTGAAGAATCGGGACCCGCCACCTCTTGTATACCTTCCTTAGCTCCCTGATACCCAAGGAAAGGAATAACGACTCCCCGATTGAACTTAAAATAACATTGGTGCCCATGGATGTCTAACACGAGACCACTTTTAACGATGAAATTGGCACCAACAATGCAATCTACTCCCAGAGCCGGAGAAACCAGAAATGGCCACACCCAAGAAAAACCGTCGATTTTGAATTTAAAGGAAATCACCCGGGAGATGGGCAAGATTTCCCGTGAGGCCGTCTAGCATACCACTGAAGACAGATCCGATCCCTTTATTAAGCCCTGTTTCTCAAGGTCCGCACACACTCGAGATGAGATGATAGATCGGGCTGAACCGGAGTCAACCAAAGCTCTGAGCTGACTCCCCTTTACCTCGAGCGATAGAAAGGGGCATACAGAAGTATGTTGCGGGATGGTAGTCAGGACCTTGAGGTGAGAAGAGTCGGGTCCTATCACTGGCCTGGAGGTAATAGGATACAGAAAAGACCCATTACGAGGGGAAGACATCCTCCGACATGTCCTCCCCTGACTGCCTAGTTTTTGGGGAGGGTCCCTGCGATGGAGGTGCTGGGAGCGCACGGCCCCGGGAACAGAGTCGAGCCACATGACCCGGCCGATTACAATTGTAGCAAATAATGCTTCCCCAGTTTTCGCGCTCTCTGACGGACTGGACCTGTCGGGGGCGAGAAGGGCCGCCGCGCCCTTCTACTCTCTGAGATACCGGGAGCTCCCCACTACTACCTCCCCTCGCCTCATCATTCGTCTGAATGGCCTTGGACATCATGCACAGTTTGTCCAAGTCAACAAACCGGCGCGGCGCGGGCGTTCGGCAAACACAAACCGCAATCTCTCCTGCGGGGACACACCTTCGAGAATTATTTGGACCACTTCTTCCTCCGACAAGCCCAGACCGAGTGTCCGCGCCGCGTCCCTAATGCTTTGTACAAATTGGGGCAGACTCTCGCCCCTGGACTGTACCCTGTAGAAGTGTCGATGTCGCAATTGCTCCATAAGCCTCCCGGGCGCGAACGCCTCCAACACCTCCCGGGGGAATTCTGCTACTCCACCCCCACACCGCATTACGCCAGCCACCCTCTCAGCCATGGGGCCGCGACAATACGGGTAAATAAGCTCGAGGAGAGCACGATCCGACATACCCGGAAAATCGGCTAACTGGAACACTATCCAGAAGAAAGGTAACCGCTTATCCACGTCCAGCCCATCCACGACCGGCAATTGCTGGATGATCTGGGAGAGTGGATTGGGCAGCTTGTGGTATGATGCCGCCACCATACCGGAAAAGACCGGGGCACTCGCGGTAGGCTTGCGAGAGCACTCTAAAGCCGAGACCTCGGACGCAGGAACTGCCTCCGGTGTGTGTGCCCTACTGGATTGAGACCCCTGCAGGGTCGAGGTGACCTGTTCGATTAGTGTTTTAATATCATGGGCTTGTTCGAGAGTGCCCCATTGATCGTCAAGGTTCTGCAGTCGCATGTTTAGATGAGCTAGGCGCTGCTGAATCCTTCGGGCACCCCTGGAGGAACCCGGTCCTGCCTCCCAATTGTCGACACATCGGGCTAACTCCTGCAACTCCCTCACTTCTCCACACACCTTTCCAATTCGCGATCTTTATCTACTATATCGACAGCAGAGAGCATGTCGCCGGCGGACAGTGCCTCTCTCAGCTGTTTTCTCAAAACAGTAACCGCCCCCTTCGAGTTTCTGCCCCGGGCTCGTAATTCAAATTCCAACTCATCACGGAGAAATAAATCCGGATCCACCCCACACATCCTCGAGTTCCGCGGCCGACCAACTAAAAACACAACACGTAACAACAAATCCAAATTACAAAAATCTGAAAAACTCGAGTACTGTACTTCCTTCAAGTAGACCCCGGTTCCCTAGCGTTGCGAAGACCTGACCCACTACCCTGAACCAGCTCTCGTCCACACCACACAAGAAGACAAACCATTTTTGATACTAACATAATACACAAAATCCACAACCCCTAACACCTATCACAACATCACATTTCACAATACATGCTCGACAACCAAAGACCAACATTGAATCTCCCAAAAAATCTTCACACAATGAACTATACGTCGGTATACCTGACGGTACCGACTTCCGATCGGGCCATACCGCATCCCGCCAAGCAAACGGGCTATATTTCAAAAATCAATTAATGATACAGTATACTCCCATCGCAACGCCCCAGATCTCCGGTAGGTAATTCAAAGTCTCCGACGTCCGAAAAAAAAATATTCCAACTAAAATGCATGCCTCGTGGCGGCACCAAATTTACAAGTTCAAAACAGGCTGACCAATCGTATATCAGCATAATACATAAAAACATTGAACACGACACAACCATAGGCATATATGTTACTCTCTTTTAAATTTTTCTAAGTTCCAATTTTCCCAGACTGTTTCAGAGTTTGCAAGCCCCATCACACCAAAGGACCCAAGGGTTCAACCCTAGATATAACCACGCTCTGCTACCATTTGTAACTTTTTTTTTTTTAAGGAGAGGCTACTAGATATTTAGGACTAGGCAGAAGGCCTAGAAGAAGCATAAGGTGTGCTGGGTCCAGTGAGACGGGACTTGCAATTAAACTCGGTATTAACAAACAAGATAACAACCCTTTATTAAATTTCATAGTTTTCATAATTCCAAAATTTAACAACATTTAATTCATCACAGATTTATAATTTTTCTTTGAATATTCATATATCATGATTCAGGATAAAATTTCAATATTACCTGTAATTTCAAGTATAACAATAGTTTCAATTTCAATTGAATATTTCAATAACTCAATTTCAATTATAACATGTAAATATCATTCCTCCCAATTATAAATTTAAGGTGCCAGTACAGCCTGTATAGTTTTATAAAAATTGTAAAATCTTTAATTTTATAAAAATATAAAAATTTAAAGATAATCTGAAGTGACCATAACAGCAAGAAAAGACAATAATAAATTTGAGTGTCAGTACAGCCTGTATAAATTTTATAAAAATTGTAAAATCTTTAATTTTATAAAAAAATAAAAATTTAAAGAAAATCTGAATTGACCCGGCCGCTGACATGTTCCAGCGCCTCACCCGACATAGGGTGACATGTCGGAAGCTTGGATGAATTTGCACCAACAGGTGCCTACCCCTGATTTAGTGAAATATTTAAAAATAACATGTCCTGATAGCAGAATAAAAGAAAACCCCAGCCCTTCTATGAAAAATAAAGTGATTATGTGCAAAAAAACCCCGTGATAAAAATAAAACCAAACCAGCCGGTTCAGCTCATCGTACAACAGCACCCATTTACTTAATAAAAAAAAACCGTCCCCCACAAACTTTTACAAACCCATTATAGAGCATAAAATTAATGCGCGCTGGACACATCCAGCGGGCGGGCCTACAATTGTTCTCGTACTAAATGTATTCTTAAACCCAGGTTACATGAAAACTGTCCAGCCGGCACGCACCCGATTAAACAGTTTAACGGTGTAAAAAAAAAAATCAATCTAAGTGTATGTTAAATGCACAAAACATGGTGTTTTCTGTAGAGGCCTAGTGTGAATAAGAATTGGTTGAATATCACCTTAATTGGTCCAGATTGTTCCCCGTTGGTTACTGTGGCATGTTGTACAGTCGATTATTATCTTCCGGCAGGTGAGGCGAGAGTTTACGTGTGTTCAGGCGATGGTGGAATACCACCATTCTGGAGTCCAGTCTTCGTCTCCCTCGGGAACCCGGAGATCAATGAGCGTTTAACTCGTCATGATAGGATAGAATTTACAACAAATAAAGAACTCAGCTCTGCCGGAAGAATAGGCTGTACTCGGAGCGGTCGTCCAGGTCCGACTGAACGAACATGCGAAAAATGCTTTGTGTCGGGAAACATAGTTACCCGATTCCGTCAACAGATCGCGTTGGCAAGCAGAAACCAAAACACGGCGCTGCAGACCGTCGTTACATAATGATAACTCGCCATTCCATTAATTCTATTTTTATATGTGGCCCGATTTCTTTTAGAAATCGCGGCACAATCTCTTGAAATATATTTCAAGTGGCATAAGGCACAAAAGAAAAGGAACTGTTAATTAACTATTAAAAAAATCGGTATGGAGAACCATACATGACTTCCATGTTTTCAGATTATATATAAAATCATTTGGTACTGTCTTTATGCGTACCCGCAGTTATTTCGATAATGCGATTTTTCGGCTTAGATATGTAGTGAATATCGCACATAATTTTATGTAGTGAAAGAATTATTAAAATTTTAATTTTGTATGTTGCAAAATAGTTGGCTGGTGATTGCAATTGATTTCGTTTGTCATTTTTTTAATGGAAAATGACTGTAGTAGTAATTTATCACCGGGTCGTGGCTGTGAAACCAAAAATTGATTATGTTAGGTTAACATGAAAACTGAAATTATACATGGAAACCAATACGTGTGTAATGTAAAACTATTTTTTTTCTAAAACCACGAAAAACCCAACTCGTAGGAAGGCGGGAGTGGCCCAAGGGTCAATCCCTTGCCTATTATTATAGGCCTACATGTCACTTTTTGTGGCAGAACTCGTTTTTTTGGTAAAATTCGTTTTCCGACAAGTACTCGTTTTGTGACTAACAAAAAACAACAAACATCCATTATGTACAATATGTAGAGCATATGTTGTCATTCCTTAATACAGTGTTTTTTGTTTTTCCATTAACCATAAATATTTGTAATTTTCATTTTGTATTTGCTGTTGTTTTTTTTTCCAATTTGTAAACTTAAAAACGTTAGGTTCTTTATTTTAAGTGTTACTCTGTTATATGCATTGTATTACATGTTTAATGTTATGTTTTCTCAACCACAGCTTGTGATGATTTAAATTGTAAAAATAATCAAGAAAATAAAAAAATCTTAAAAAATTAAGGTTGCGAGCTATTAAGCCATTTAAATCTCACTGTAATAATATAAAAAACCTGTATGTACTCAGTATGAGAGGAAGCAGTAATTAGTTAGTACGAAGATACTCTAATAAAAAGACAAATTGTAAAGAGTTATTAATATCGTATTTAACCCTTTGCTTGTTATCAGGCGCTGACCTGTTGATTCCAGACTCGACATGTTTTCCGAGTCTTGTGTAAGTTAGAATAAGATAAAAAACCTAATGTTAATAATTAAAAATCTGAAGACACAGATAGTCGCTAAAACAACTTATTTAAATTATGTGTATTTATTTAGGGATAGTTTGTATAAATAAAAATGTTAACTTAAAGAGAGACAGGGACTATATTCTCGCGCAGTAATTGCCCCTCTACCATTTTGTCCAGTACCAGACGAAGCGAGCAAAAATCTCTCTCTCGCTATGGTGACTTCACGCAGTACAGACGTACGAGCTATGCTCTTACACTATGTTACCGATACTTTCGTTTACCTTAATGTGGTATACAAGAAATTGCTGCTGAAAGCATATGTATGTGTTAACTAGTATAGCTATGTAAAAAACAAGAGACTTAAAGTGTAACTCGAAACGTAAAAAAAGGTGTAACACAAGATGACTTCGAACTTCAAGAACTAACAACACTTCCAACATCATACCTGGAGATGTGAACTATCAGAACTCACAAACTCTAGTAGACACGACAGGATATGCAGATCAGGACATCCGAGAATCTACAAGTAGCATCGTAGAAAGTTCAATCTACCCTGCGGACTTTTGAACCCTTTGACGACAAGGACCAGACCGAGATGACGACGCCGCTATTCCGGATTCCCAAGACGGACACCCCAGGACGAGGTTTCTGCATACCAATTAAAAGGTGACTCGATAGCCTGTCTATCGAGGCTTACTAATATTTGTTACACAACACACCTTAAAAGAGACTTTTCAGAGACTATTAACTTTGTAAAGATAAAATAAATTAAATCTAAGAATTTAATGTAACTATTCAAACATCATACGTTGTAACAGTTTATATGCTAATATAATTCAAGTAATAATACCATTCTTCAAATGGTTAAATAAAAGAAAGTCTTGCAAGCTAATATCATGAATTGAGTATAACTAAAAGTTTTAATAAATAAATACCGAAGGTTACCCGGATCCGAGGTATAGCTAAATAGAATCTATGTTGATCCCAAAGTTTAAAGAAAGCATTGAAGTAACTTTAGTTTAATTAGTAATGTCATGGGATCTGTCAGTAAATGTTTTTAAATGTTAAATAAAGAGAAGTCGTCTTGTTACACACATATAAGGAGTGCGTAAATCAATAGCATACCTTCCCTTGTTTCCTTACTCAGTTAGTAAGTTATTTGTTATATTAATTATTTGTGATACATTCTGTTACAACGTAGGCAGCCCATCTAATTAACGGAGTTTAATTACGATGGGTTCCCTGGATTTGTAACGCGGCGAAAAGACGTTACAAGCTTTTATTTATTTTAGCAGTAAACTAAAACCCAAAACCATTATTACCTAACTACCACATGAAAACAACATGTATTTTTGCTTTACATTAAGAAACAGGGCAATTTACAATTAGTACACTTCTTCTTTTCCACACCGTAATATATCGATACAATCGCATATTAAAAAATCGAAATGTATTGCGGGTACTCATACAGTTCCAATCATTTGCTTGAATTCGGTTTGATAATTCCTAAAAAAATATAGAATTTTGTCAAAGTGAAATACAATGTTTCCATAGAAACTAGTTATTTGTTGTCAATAACGTAATACACATATAAAACTTATAAAAAAAATCGGTATGGAGAACCAAACTTGACTTCCATGTTGTAAGATTTATGTTTAAAATAATTTACTGGAATTCGGTACGCTAATTTCTAAAAAAATATCGCCCACCCTCAAACTAATTTCACAATTTATAGATATTTTTGTTATTATGGGGTAGTCGTTTAATATAATGTTATTTTCAGTCACTTTATCCATAAAAATTAGGTAGGCTTACTTTATTCTTATAAAGAAACCGAACTACGCAGAAAACCGCACCTCCTCCGAAGCGCTCCTTAGTCACTCATAGACCCTGAGCATCTTGCAGAGGGTTCATTCCCTAAAGACGAAAAGTCTGTCTATGAACCGTTCCTCTGTAAACAAGTGCAGTTACACTGCCCAGCGATCCACAGGAAGCAAATCGCTATCCACCCTGGACACTTTTTCGGCTTGCACGCGTTGTGTTGGTGTGGGTTTCGGCACTTTCCGTTTAAATATCGGTATGGACAACCATACAGGACTTCCATGTTCTAAGATTTATATTTAAAATCATATTCGAAATGAAATATTTCCATAGAAACTACTTCTTTCTACTTATTGCTTCAGCACACATTCACAGTACTGTGGTCACTAACGTATACCACCTCACGTTTTCGCACTCAATTTTCACTGAGATGGAAGTCGATGGCACTGCCGAAAAGTCTGGTTTTGCAGAAAACATTGGACTACGGCTAAACAGCCCGGGAAGGAATTTTAACAAAGAACTACTTCTTTGTTGCCGATAACGTAGTACACATACAAAATTCTCCCCTCCTCCTTCAACTATAATTTTCATTTATAGAAAATTACCCCCACCCCGTTCACCTAACCTCTTCATTTATAGATATTTCATCTACGTTTCTACAGTGGATTATTATGAGCTTCTTATCAGGATACTTTATTTATCAAAATTAAGTACTTTACTCTTGTTAAAACATAAAACGTTACAGGTAAACTACCCGTTTCTCTAAACCGATCTTCACCAAAATCAATAGACCTTCAGTCCTCTACAACGCAGGGATGCATGCAAAAAAAAAATTTGATTCTGTTTCAATTTGCGGCAGTTATCGTTCGTCATGAAAACATTTCTCTTGTTACAACATAACATGTTTCAGGTAAACTACCCCTTTCCCTTTAACGATCTTCACCGAAATCAACAGGCCTTGAGCTCTCTACAATTTAGGAAGGTATGCAAAAAATATTTGATTTTCTTTGAATTTACGGCAGTTATCGTTCGTCATAGAAAAAATTAGCCTTGTTAAATAATAAAACGTTGCAGGTAAACTACCCCTTTCTCTAAACAGATCTTCACCGAAATCAACAGACCTTCAGTCCTCTACAATTCAGGGCTGTATGCAAAACATTATTTGATTAAGTTTGAATTTGCGGCTCTTATCGTTTGCCATAATAAATACCCTTGTTAAAATATAAAACGTTGCAGGTAAACTACCTCTTTCCCTTAACCGATCTTCAACAAAATCAACAGACCTTGAGTTCTGTATAACTCAAAAAGGTATGCAAAAGAGTAGTTGATTCTGCTTGAATTTACGGCAGTTATCATCGTTCGTCATAGAAAGCATTACCCTTGTTAAAACATAAAAGGTTGCAGGTAAACTACCCCATTCCCTTAACCGATCTTCAACAAAATCAACACACCTTGAGTTCGGTATAATTAAAAAAAGGTATAAAAAAGACTAGTCGATTCTGTTTGAATTTGCGGCTGTTATCGTTTGCCATAGGAAAAAATTACCCTTGATAAAAACAAATGTTGCCCGTAAACTACCCCTTTCCCTTAACCGATCTTCACCAAAAACAATAGGTCTTGTGTACTCTACAGATCAATGCTGTATGCAAAAAATTATTTGATTCTGTTTGAATTTGCGGCTATCGTTTGCCATAGAAAAAAATTACCCTTGATAAGAAAAACGTTGCTGGTAAACTACCCCTTCCCGTTAACCGATCTTCACCAAAAACAACAGATCTTATGTACTCTACAAATCAGAGCTGTATGCAAAACATTATTTGATTTTGTTTGAATTTGCGACTCTTATCGTTTGCCATAGAAATACCCTTTTAAAACATAAAACGTTGCAGGTAAACTACCCCTTTACATTAACCGATCTTCACCAAAAAACAATAGGTCTTGAGTACTCTACAAATCAGGGCTGCATGCAAAAAATTGTTTGATTCTGTTTACATTTGCGGCTTTTATCGTTTGCCATAGAAAATACCCTTGTTAAAATATAAAATGATGCAGGTAAACTACCCCTTTCCCTTAACCGATCTTCACCAAAACCAGTAGGTCTTGAGAACTCTACAATTCAGGGCTGTATGCAAAAGAGTAGTTGATTCTGTTTGAATTTGCGGCTGTTATCGTTTGCCATAGAATAAAATCGGTATGGAGAACCATACGTAACTTCCATGTTCTAAGATTTATATTTAAAATCATTTTCGAAATGAAATATTACCATAGAAACTACTTCTTTCTACTTACTGCTTCAGCCTTAACCACAGTACTGTGGTCACTAACGTATACCACCTCATGTTATCGCACTCGATTTTCACTGATGATGGAAGTCGATGGCATTGCCGAAACGTCTGGTTTTGTAGAAAACATTGGACTACGGCCAAACATCCCGGGAAGGAATTTTAACAAAAACTACTTCTTTGTTGCCGATAACGTTGTACACATATATATAAAAAATATGCATAAAATTAATGGCTTGTATAAGTTAATGTTTGATCTCCATTAAGTAGTGCTCAAGTTTCCAAAGTTTTAATATTATGATGTCCGTAATTAAAACATCAGAGCAGGTTTAGTGTGTATGAGGGTACACCGTGGACAAAATTTTCAACATTTCCTATTGAGCGTTGCTTAGAGTAAAGCTGCGAATCTACAGTGTACGTTTCACAGAACAAACACGCGGAAAAGAAGGAGCGCTCCGAAGTCACTCATGGACCTTCAGCATCATGCAGAGGGTTCATTCCCTAAAGACGAAAAGTCTGTCTATGAATCGTTCCTCTGTAAACACGTGCAGTTACACTGCCCAGCGATCCACAGGAAGCAAATCGCTATCCACGCTGGACACTTTTTCGGCTTGCACGCGTTATGTTGGTGTGGGTTTCGGCACTTTCCATTTAAAAAGCGTGCAGATGTAAGAAAATAAACATGAGTGAGGCCAGAAATAACGCGAATTTTGTGTGTGTGTCTGTCTTCCCTGCCTTTTTATTGCAGTAATCATAATAATAAAATGGAAACGTAAACATTACATAATTGAGATATGCTTGCCTGCCACGAACGATATACAGTATTTTCACTCATACATGATTTACACTAAAATGAAATAAACAGCATCTTGCAGAGGGTTCATTCCCTAAAGACGAAAAGTCTGTCTATGAATCGTTCCTCTGTAAACACGTGCAGTTACACTGCCCAGCGATCCACAGGAAGCAAATCGCTATCCACGCTGGACACTTTTTCGGCTTGCACGCGTTATGTTGGTGTGGGTTTCGGCACTTACCATTTAAAAAGAGTGCAAATGTAAGAAAATAAACATGAGTGAGGGCAGAAATAACGCGAATTTTGTGTGTGTGTGTGTCTTCCCTGCCTTTTTATTGCGGTAGTCATAATAATAAAATGGAAACGTAAACATTACATAACTGAGATATGCTTGCCTGCCACGAACGATATATTTTCACTCATACATGATTTACACTAAAATGAAATAAACAGCATCTTGCAGAGGGTTCATTCCCTAAAGACGAAAAGTCTGTCTATGAATCGTTCCTCTGTAAACACGTGCAGTTACACTGCCCAGCGATCCACAGGAAGCAAATCGCTATCCACGCTGGACACTTTTTCGGCTTGCACGCGTTATGTTGGTGTGGGTTTCGGCACTTTCCATTTAAAAAGCGTGCAAATGTAAGAAAATAAACATGAGTGAGGCCAGAAATAACGCGAATTTTGTGTGTGTTGTGTGTCTTCCCTGCCTTTTTATTGCAGTAATCATAATAAAATGGAAACGTAAACATTACATAATTGAGATATGCTTGCCTGCCACGAACGATATATTTTCACTCATACATGATTTACACTAAAATGAAAAAATTATAATTTTATTGCCTGGCAACAAAATTATTTTATTTTTAACAATTACCATTGTTTGAAAAAGTTTAAATGAATTTTGAAGTACTTTACTGTTGTTAAAACGTAAAAGGTTGCAGGTAAACTACCCTTTCCCCTTAACCGATCTTCACCAAAAACAATAGGTCTTCAGTCCTCTACAATTCAGGGCTGTATGCAAAACATTATTTGATTCTGTTTGAATTTGCGGCTGTTATCGTCTGCCATAGAAAATACCCTTGTTAAAACATAAAACGTTGCAGGTAAACTACCCCTTTCCCTTAACCGATCTTCACCAAAAACAATAGGTCTTGAGAACTCTACAATTTAGGGCTGTATGCAAATAATCTTTTGATTCTGTTTGAATTTGCGGCAGTTATCGTTTGCCATAGAGAAAAAATCTACAGACAGACACACGGACACTTTTCGAAAAACGACTTTTTTTCATGTTTTGAGTGTAGTACAATTAGAATCTGCAATAATCTCTAACACGATTTTTTTTTGCCATCACCATACTTCCATTTCCTTATGGAACATGGAAGTAAAAAACGTGCAAATGTAAGAAAATAAACATGAATGAGGCCAGAAATAACGCGAATTGTGTGTGTGTGTGTGTGTGTGTGTGTGTGTGTGTATGTGTCTTGCCTGTCTTTTTATTGCGGTAATCATAATATGTGTCTTGCCTGTCTTTTTATTGCGGTTATCATAATAATAAAATGGAAACGTAAACAGTACATAACTGAGATATGCTTGCCTGCCACGCACGATATATTTTCTCTTATACATGATTTACATTAAAATGAAAAAATTATAATTTTATTGCCTGGCAACAAAATTATTTTATTTTTAACAATTACCATTGTTTCAAAAAGTTTAAATGAATTTTCAAGTACTTTACTCTTGTTAAAACGTAAAAGGTTCAGGTAAACTACCCCTTCCCCTTAACCGATCTTCACCAAATCAAAAGGCCTTGAGTCCTCTACAATTCAGGGATGTTTCCAAAATATTATTTGATTCTGTTTGAATATGCGGCCGTTACCGTTCGTCATAGAAAAAATTACCCTTGTTAAAACATAAAACGTTGCAGGTATACTACCCCTTTCCCTTAACCGATCTTCACCAAAAACAATAGGCCTTGAGTACTCTACAATTCACAGCTGTATGCAAACAATTATTTGATTCTGTTTGAATTTGCGGCTGTTATCGTTTGCCATAGAAAACATTCTACACACAGATAGACACACACACACACACACACTTTTCGAAAAATGACTTTTCTTCATGTTTTGAGGGTAGTAAAATCTTAATCAGCCCTTATCTTGAACACGATTTATTTCGCCATGACCATACTTCCATTTCCTTATGGAACATGCAAGTAAAAACTATACTTTTTGTGTGAAAAGTCCACTCTAACAACATACACTCTATTATATAAACAGATTTCACAATCAACATCTATGTTTTTGGATCACAAGTATGCTGGATCACATTTTACAAGACATAAGTATTTTGGATCGAACAAAAAAAATAATATTAACACTGCACAATAATATTAACACTGATCCTTTTTTTCCATAAACAAATATTTCTATGGAGGTTTGAAAACACTTAAGCTATTGCAAAGACTTAGACACTAATGATAAAGTAGAGCAGTGTTTTGTAGTTCATTCACACGATGAATTAGATTTAATATTTATGAATCTCAGGGTGCCACGGTAAAATTTTAAAAAGAAACAAATTAAACTAATACCTTCCTTGTTATAAAACTCAAATCACAAAACCCATTTGATTACAATCTATCAAGCGAACACTCCAAGCGAATTCACAACAGACCAGTATGCAAATAACCGTTCAAACTAATATGTTTAAATATACTAAGCTGCTAAAAATTTAGAGCATTCTCATGTTTAAAGTCACCATTAAACACATGTGTCTAACGAAAATAAAAGTGTGTTCTTGTTTTCTTATTACAAGACGTTTGGAAATTCCGAATGAAGAACGAAACAGTTGTTTCTTACTTTCTGGGGAAATTCTGAAGCCAGATATCTGAAAATCCAAAAGTATAAGTAATCTCTTACATAAAAAATAGTTTTACGTTAATTTTTATTTAAATTTTCTTACTACAGTTAGTCTAGTCTCCACATAGAACATAAACATATAGACCTATGCAAGTATACAATTTTGTTTACATCTTTTATATCTACATATATAATTATTTTGTCTGTTTTTAACATTCATACTACAGGCATAAATTGGCCTGCTCATGTATTGTCATTATTGACATGTATTGCTCATGTATTAACAGTCATAACTGTTAATTTATTACTACATCTAAATTATTAATTTCAAATTTCTGAGATCAGTGACTAAAACGTACCTATTGTTAAATTTATATGCATATGAATACATACAAATTATATATTACTTCCACTTTTTACTTTTCACATATCACAACACAACTGTTACAAAAAAAAAGTTGTGAAAATAGAGATATTTTTTCTTGCTTTACACTAAATAACAAAGGGTTTAATGTACTTGAATTTGAGGTAAATTATAATAAAATATCTCTGCGTTATAACAAGAAGGAAAGGCTATGGTACATTTTTAGCACAAAGAGTGTTGCAGGAGGGTGGCGTGAGGTGTTACTTTGTTGGTCACCCACACACCATTTACTTTATCACTTTATCTTTGAGTTAATTGAAGAGTTAGCACTCACTGCTGCTACAAGGAATAATAAGCCTCTCATCTTTACACTGTGCATAAAAGAACTTCCTCACACAGTCCTTGCTATCAAATTAACAAAAATATAATTAAACAAGAAAAAGTTTGTTTAAATTAAATACCTCAAATATTTCCTCCAGTGTTTATATAACACAAATGGTTTTCATTACCATTACTTATCTAAGCAAAATTTACAAAAAAAAAAAAATAATAATAATTATGCAGTGTCATTAAGGAACTCATTATTTTTAATAAAAGTTGCAATGTTCACTTTTAATAAAGGACAAGTTACACAGACACACACACACGCGCGCGCGCGCGCGCGATTTTCTAACATGTATTTATAGATTACAGAATGTACACAAGGAAGTAACCAAATGAGCATGTCCGGATCTAGAGATTTTGGCCTCCTGCAGAAAACAAACAAGTCCCCTCAACAAATAAGGAGATACTTTCATATCAGGAGCTCGGAGGAGAAAGGGCGAATAAAAAAATCAATTTTTTTACAGAATCCTATTTTCTGAGATGTTAAGACCATGGTAATACCACACACACACACACACACACACACACACACACACACACACACACACACACACACACACACACACACACACACACACACACACACACACACACACACACACACACACACACACACACACACACACACACACACATATTCACTCTTAGTATTTTGTAAATAGCACTGAAATGTATGGGCTGCATAAAACCAGCTGGGTGCTTAGTGCTGTAATATTGGAGGAATAAGGGTGAATATATTTTATATTATTATTTTTTTAGCTTACTTATCATTAATTATTTAAAAATAAAAGTGTAAACTAATTAGAATCTATGTTTTTTAATACTGAAATACATATTCAGCCTTTCTATCCTGAGAGTATTTACAAACTTGAAACACAATTTCCCAACACCATGATTTTCATATTAACCCTTTCTACTCCCAGCTCCTGATATGTATGCAAGTATTCATATATTAATAAAATTCAAACACTTTCTGCTACAGTCCGTTTCTTGATGTATATAATATATATTTTATGATGACTTTACCTCAAGATGTTTTCTCCCAATTTGGAACATGTTTCGGGAAGCCTTGTGTTCCCACCTTCAGCCTTCCTAATTTTGAGCCTTGTGAGGTATTTGTGTGTTGGCTGGTTGTTGCTTTGGTTTCCTGTTGGTCTCTGGTGCTTTAAATTAGTATTATTGTGTGTGATTGTGGTATATATATTCAAAGCACTCAACATAGAAAATACACAAAATACTAATATATTGTTACGACAGTCTACTCGATCGTCTTAGGTACAATGGAAAACAACAAAATACAAGAAACCAATTAAGCCACTAATCACCAGCTTTAATTTTCACAGTTAACAGTTCGTAATTAACAACACAGTCTCTTATAACAAATCAAATAAAAAAATTTTCACACGCAAATAAATGTCAACTAATATTAAAACACAATTGTATTACAATATACCGTCCGATTATAAAACACAACACTTAACTAATAACCACTTGAACGCGCACAGTAATTACGCCTGACAAAAACTCTCGAACCTCACTGTAAATATATCGCCACTACACTGAACTGAGCGTCCCTGAGTAACTGTACTTATAGCCACCGAAAATCTACATATTCCACATACTACGTATTACCTTTAAATTAAGACGTAATTGCTTGCGGCCGTGACACAGTGAGAGCGGCCGCGTGAATTCTGCACCGTCTAGAAAATGCGTCGGCAAGCACGTACGCCACACGCGTTACATCGAGAATCTTCTGGCACATTCGACAAACACGTAGATTGTTCTGTGATGTCGTAACACTGCCCCTCCTTAAGCCTGTTCGTCCCGAACTGGCAAACCGTCTCTGAATTAGTACTTAGCCAGGCGATCTAGGTGAACGACCTTGAACTTTCGCTGTCCTTCCTGTTGAATCCGATAAACAACATCGTTGATTCTTTTTTCACAGTGTAGGGTCCTTCCCAGTTAGACTGAAGCTTAGGTAAGCGACCACGTCAGCGCTTTGGATTGAACAACCAGACCTGATGTCCTTCTTGGAAACCCACACTATTGCTGCGAATGTCAACCGAGTTTTCATTTTATCACTGGCTATCTTCAGCAATTCATTTCTCGCAGTTGGTTTTCTAATTGCGAGGAATAGTTCTATGGCTCTTGGGACTGAGTCTCAGGTGATCCAAATATCAAGTCCCCAGGAAGACGAATCTCCCGCCCAAACACCAATTTTGCTGGAGTCATGCCAGTTGTGTCGTGTACTGATGACTTATACGCCATAAGGAATAGTGGTATACGTTGGTCCCAGTCTGTTTGGTTCTCGTCAACAACTTTCGAAAGATGCTGCTCAAGTGTCCTGTTGAATCTCTCAACCATCACGTCCGACTGAGGATGCAGAGGCGTTGTCCTGGTCTTTCGAATTCCGAGTACACGGCATAATTCTTTAAACACTCTTGATTCGAAATTTCTCACTTGATCCGTATGGATTTCCATAGGGGCTCCATAATGCAACAGAAGTTGTGAACTAACTGCTTTGCCACAGTGGTAACCTCCTGATTTGGAATTGCGTAGGCTTCCACCCACTTAGTAAAGTAGTCACCTACAACCATGATGTACCAGTTTCCATCGTCAGTAACTGGGAATGGTCCAGCAATGTTTATTGAAATTCTCTCGAAAGGCAGTCCAACGTTATACTGTCTCATTTTCCCCTGGTTCTGGTTTGTGGGCCCTTGCTTGCAGCACATATTTCACACGTCCGAACCCATTCCCCTACGTTGTGGCGAAGATGAAGCCAATAGAATCGCTTCCGTATTTTGTCAAGGATTTTGTTAACGCCAAGATGGCCTCCAGATGTTCCATCATGCATCTCCTTCAAAACAGACTGCACTTTACTTCGGGGAACTATCAACTGCATGACCACGTCTCGTCCATCTGCACTTTCCCAAGCCCTTTTCAACAATCCGTTTTCTAATGTAAGAGATTCCCATTGTGCCCAGTAGCTCTTCAGCACTTCGGAACCATGGCAGATATCTTGCCAATCCGGGCGACGACCTTCCTCTTTTGCTGTCAAGATCGGTCCAATGTCTTCATCAGTTATCTGTTCTTGTCGACAGTCTTGTGTTGTCCAGCCGTCAGGCAGGAAATCTACAGTCATGGCTTGAACATGTTTGCTTGAGTTTTGTTCTTCCTTTTTTTGGCAATGTCGGCAGTCTTCCGGCCACGGTCTTCGTGATAAGCCATCTGCATTACCATGGAGGCGCCCCCGCCGATGTTGTACCTTGAAGTTGTACTCTTGCAGACGTTCGAGCCACCTTGCCAACTGTCCTTCCAGATTTTTAAATCTCAAGAGCCATGCAAGCGCAGCATGGTCGGTGCGTAGTGAAAACTCTCTCCCATAGAGGTATTTATGGAAGTGCTCCAAAGCTATGACAATTGCCAACAACTCCCTCCTTGTAACACAATAATTTCTCTCTGGTTTAGAAAGCGTCTTGCTGTAATACGCTATTACTCGTTCTTCACCATTCGGCACTTGATACAAAACTGCTCCTAGACCAGTATTGCTTGCGTCTGTGTCTACGATGTACTTCCCTTCGGAAGCTGGAAAAGCGAGAATTGGCTGCGAACATAATGGAATCTTCAAAGTCCTAAATGCTTGGTCACACTCTCTTGACTACTGGAAGTTTCGTTTATTTTCCGTTAGCTCATGTAGTGGTTTAGCAATAGTAGCGAAGCCTTTCACAAAACGTCGGTAATATGAGCATAACCCCAGGAAACTCCGAACTTCGTGTTTACTCTTCGGAACTGGCCAGTCTCTTACGGTGTCTACTTTATTAGGATCCATGCTAACACCCGATGCCGAAACCAGATGGCCCAGATACTGTACTTCCTTCTGGAATAGAGAACACTTCTTCGGCACAGCTTCAGTTGGGCACCGTGAATTCTAGTTAGAACCTCCTTAAGGTTTTCCAAATGGTCTTTGAAAGTCTTCCCGATGACTATGACATCGTGTAAATAAACAAGGCAAGTTTTCCATGTCAGGCCTCGGAGTACCAGGTCCATCAGTCTTTCAAATGTTGCCGGTGCATTACAGAGTCCAAATGGCATGACGTTAAATTGGAATAAGCCACTTGGGGTCGAGAAAGCGGTCTTTTCCTTGTCTTCTTGATGACTTACCAGTATCCACTCTTCAGGTCCAATGTGGAAAACCACTGTGCTCCGGACAACGTGTCGAGTGTATCGTCAACGCGAGGTAATGGATAGCAGTCTTTCTTTGTAACGTCATTTAACGTCCAGTAGTCTACGCAGAAACGCAACCCACCATCCTTCTTCGCTACCAGCACTACAGGAGAAACCAAGCACTTGATGAAGGTTCGATTACTCCCTCTGTCAACATGTCCTGTACTAACCGAGACATTTCCTCTTGTTTAGATAATGGTGGCCTTTGAGGAGGTTGGCGTATCGGTGTTGTGTCCCCGGTATTGATGCGATGTTGCACAAGAGAGGTTCTTCCCAGTGATTGTCCCCGAACTGCAAAACAATCTTTGAATTCATGTAAAAATTGTCTGAGTTCTTTTACCTCACCACTTGAGAGGTCGTTACAAGATCTGTTCAATAATTCTTGCAGTTCCTCTGGTAATTTGGAATTCTCCGAAGCACTGGATCTTTGTTGCGTCATTCCAGCTACCCAGGCCACAGGAGTCAATTTGCCTAGGAGCGTATTGCTTTGTAAAGTGATAGCTTGATCCAAAATATTCGCCACTCTAATAGGTACATTTCCGGTTTCGTCAGGTTTTACTAAACTTCTGGCAATTAGTATGCCCGGTGTGCTGACTACATGGGGTTCGAATATAGAGCACTGGTTGCCCCTAGTATCTACCTCGGTTCTAACGATGATGATCTTTTCGGAGTTTGGCGGAACAGTTACGGCCACTTGGTTTATGACGTCCATCGATTTTTCTGCTGTCGTCATTGTTGATAGCATTAACTCTTCGCCTCCGATTCTCAAGACACTGTTTCTGAGGTCGACTATGAATCCGTATGCGTTAATAACGTCCACTCCAAGAATTGCTTCATCCAAAATGTCTGCAACAAGTACTTGATGATTAAACTCAAGTCGACCGCGGCGTACGTGTATCTCCACTTTTCCATACACTTTTACAGGCCGTCCAGTAGCTGTTCGCAAGCTGCAAGAGCACCAGATTGGCTTGAGATCTTTCACCACGTCGGGGCGCACAAAAGAAACTGTTGCGCCTGTGTCGACTGTAATCGAGGTTGGCCTTTCTTGAACAAATGCGGTAACTACCAAGCTCCCGCTGTTTTTCTGAAGTGTAGAAATTGAGTATTGTCTAGGGGTTTCGTTCCTCCAGTTAGTCAGCACACGCCCCGTTGTACCGACTACTGCTCTTTTCCCTGCTGCTGAACTCTAACCCGACAATCCCGTTGTAGATGTCCAAGTTTCCCACATCGATAACATTTCGGTCTTCCATCCTTTCTTACTTTATTCTGTGGCGCCGACCGTCGAGTGTCTGTTCCTTGTTCTTCTTCTTCATCGTCTGTGCCGTCGCGATCTTTTAGCGCGCGCACTTTATGACTTGTCCAACCAGACGCTGATTTAGCGGCCTCAAATTGCAAAACATGTACCAGTGCGTCCGCACTGTTCTGGTGTCTTGCCATTCGTAACACTTGCTGTAGTTCGTTATCTCCGACACCGGCAGTAAATGTCTGCACCGCAAAACTCGTTCGAAAATCTTCTGGCGTTTCAGGATAGGCCAGTCTAATAAGTCTGTCGATACTTACTTCAAACTCTTGAAGGCTCTCCCCGGAATGCTTTCGCCTTGCTCTCAACTGGGTACAGTACACATCTCGCAATTGTTTATCACCATACGGTAATTCTAGAGCTTTTATCAACTCGGCATAGATGTTCTGGCTGTCAGGTGGGACTTTCTGTAGTAGTTCTGCCGCGGGTCCTTTTAATGAGAGAACGAGTGAGACTGCCTTGTCTTTCTCTGTCCAATTATTTGCGCATGCAGCAGCTTCAAATTGGCGGAGGTACGTTGCCCAGTGACTGCTTCCGTCAAAGATCGGAGCTTTAACATGAACTGTCCCTACTGCAGGCAAAGTGACTTTCTCCACTGACTTATTTTCTGCGTCTTTTTCTGTCTTTATCATTGGTACAGTCTGTTCACAAAGTTGTTTTGGTTGTAACTTCAGGCACTGCTCGACTTCATTTTTAATTTGCTCTTTTATATTTGTAATCGAGTCTTCTATTTTTGTTGAAATAGCTTTTCCCACACTCGTGACTGACTTTTCAACTTCAGCTATTTTATTAGACATCGATTCTTCAACACTCGAGACAGATTTTTCTACTTCAGCTATTTTTAATGTCATTGATTCTTGTACCTCTGATATTTTAATAAACTCTCCTCCTCACCTCGTAGGAGACCCAATTCTGCGATACTGTGTTCTTGCAACTGTTTCTGCATAGCTTCAAAGACAGCTTCCGTTTTATCTGCTTCCTGCTTACGTTTTTCAGCTTCTTCCGCCTCCTGTCTGCGTCTTTTCTCTGCCTCTTCCCCCTCTTGTCTGCGTTTCTCATCCTGTCGCTTTTCTGCTTCTTCTCTTTCTTGTTTTCGTTCTTCTTTTTGTCGTCTTTCTGCTTCTTCCTGTGTCTGCTGCAGCAGCGTTTGGAAAGCTTCCATCATCTGACTGGCATCCATGTTTACCGATTAATTACGAATTACACTCGTCTTGAATAAAGTGTCCACTGTTTCCACAGTTAACCGTTCTATCCCAGTTCTGACACCACTGTTACGACGGTCTACTCGATCGTCGTAGGTACAGTGGAAAACAACAAAATACAAGACACCAATTAAGTCACTAATCACCAGCTTTAATTTTTACAGTTAACAGTTCGTAATTAACAACACAGTCTCTTATAACAGTAGTTATGTCCAATTCTAAGTGCCAAATCAGAATACAATCATATATATCTAACTCCTTAAAAACATTGAATGCTGAAACAAGGAGCTGCCTTAGCGTGTCTGTTGTTCAACATAGCTCTAGAAAAGGTTATCAGGGATTCAGGAATTCAAACTAACGGACACATATTTCACAAGGAGGTACAGCTTCTGGCCTATGCCGATGACATTGACGTCATAAGTAGGTCTGAGTCTGGCTTAAAGGAAGCCTTTCAGGAACTGGAGTTGTCCGCTAAGGCTATGGGCTTGGTTATAAACCTAAGCAAAACCAAATATATGGCTGTAGGTGCCAACACTAGTGTCCTGTCCCTGCGCATTAATGATTATGAATTTGAAAAGGTTCAAGGTTTTCCATATCTCGGGTCATATATGGACACTGGAAATGACTCCTCTAGAGACATTGAAAAACGGATATTATCTGCTAATAGGTGTTACTACGGATTGGTGAAACATTTTAAGTCAAAATTAATAAGTAAAGATACAAAAGCCACCCTATACAAGACCTTGATCAGACCAGTCCTGATGTATGGCTCGAAATGCTGGGTGCTAAAAAAACTAGATGAGCAGAAACTATCCGTGTTTGAGAGGAGGGTACTGAGAAGAATCCATGGCCCTGTGAAGGAAAACGACATTTGGAGGCGACTGCATAATCGAGAGTTGTACGAAAGGTTTAAAGATCTTCCGATCGTGCAACTCATACAAATTAACAGATTGCGTTGGGCTGGTCATGTGCAGAGAATGGCGGAGGATAGAATCCCAAAAAGAGTTATGAATTATTTGCCGATGGGAAGGAGAATGAAAGGAAGACCGCGTACAAGATGGCTGGACCAGGTTGGTAAGGAGGCAGTGAGGCTGGGTGCAGCAAACTGGTGAACATTGGCCGGGAGTAGAGACCAGTGGGGAAGATTTCTTTTGGAGGCCAGGGCCCGGACTGGGCTGTAGCGCCGAGGATGTATGTATGTGTATGTCTCTTATAACAAATCAAATAAAAAATTATTCACACGCAAATAAATGTCAACTACAAAAACACAATTATATTACAATATACCGTACAATTATAAAACACAACACTTAACTAATAACCACTTGAATGCGCACAGTAATTACGCCCGACAATAACTCTCGAAATTCACTGTAAATATATCGCCACTATACTGAACTGAGCGTCCCTGAGTAACTGTATTTATAGCCACCGAAAATCTAGACGATTCCACATACTACGTATTACCTTTAAACTACGACGTAATTGTCCTATACACAATAATATATATATATATATTATTTTTGTCCTATACACAACGCGTAGTACCTTCTGAATATAATAATATTCAGAGCTGGCTCAACTAGATAAATAACAGGTCACGTGCAGCCAGCAATCCGAATATCCGGCCCCGGCATACCCTCCTACCCGCTCTCTCGGTGGAACACTACTGCCTACTAACGGCGCCGCGCTGATTCAGTTAAACTAATCCAATCCCAAGTCTATTCAATAACTGAATATGGTACATTTCCTACCACTACTACTAGTACTACTACTACTACTAAAATAATAGTACCGTGTAATTAACAAAACTTCTATTAGTCGATTCACAAATTTCACAACCACAAATAGAAACCACCTATTGCACTTCACTATTTCCAATTATTCCGATAAGCGCTTTCGAGCCAGCCTTTCATTTCATTTTCGGTAGAGGACTGCGGCGATTGGTTTCTACAGTTGCGAAATACTTAAGCATAATAATTCTCATCTCACTGGCATGTCAATCTCATAGAGCCTAATCAATCTTATTCACACTTTGTGACATATCGCTTTAAACAAATTTTAAGTACGTCAGAGAGAGAGAGAGAGAGAGAGAGAGAGAGAGAGAGAGAGAGAGAGAGAGAGAGAGAGAGAGAGAGAGAGAGAGAGAGAGAGAGAGAGAGAGAGAGAGAGAGAGAGAGAGAGAGAGAGAGAGAGAGAGCTGCATACGTATAGTGTGTGTGTGTGTGTGTGTGCATAGAGTTCGAACAAAGTAACACCTTTAGTCTCATTCCACGCTTAATAAATCTACGTCGAACGCTTTGAAAATCTGAATTAATGCAGCTGCAAAAAATTCTCTCGCGTGTATTGTATTTTGCCTAACGAGACACGGCTGTACCAGAACGGTTACACTTAGTGACGTAGGGCCGTCTTCCACCAAGAATCATGAATTACAAGAACCAAGATCGAGATCTCTCTAGGGGGACGCTAAGTGAAAAGGGACTTTACTGACCACCAGTTTGGTGAATACCTTGAAGTTTAAAACATGTAATCTGTTTTCTAATTATAAGCCTACTAGTACACTCCCTGAGCTGCAGAACTCGCTCAGTATTTTGAACGAAATACATCTATTATTGGATAAATTTTGATATTAGATAATTTTTCAATTATCAGACAAAATTAAGGAAATCCCGATTACCGTATTGTTTTTTGTTTTGTAAAGTAACAACTGTAGATCAATCATACAATTAACGCTCAAAATTCCAAACAATCAGATTTCTGCTTAGATTCCCTTTAGTCTGATACCTGGCTGGATTTTCATAATTTTTCTCCATTTTTGAGCCCTAGGATGTCAAAATTTTTTAATTTCCATAACTTGACACTACATTGGGATTTTACTTAGAATTTTTTAATTTGACTAACCACATGGGCTTTTGGGATTTTTTCACCCTCTCACATTTTTACCTCCTGCCCTCGAACTTTTTGGAGGATCAATCTCAAAAACGATATGTTTTTGGCGAGAAACAGACCGAGTACGATGCCATGCGTCGCGATAACGGATGGAAGTATGCGATCGCGCGCGATCCGCTGACATACGTCATCGCAACGGAAGGGGCCCCACACAGAATACGATTAAACGGGCCTCCGTCACGTTTGATTAGTATAGTTTCTGTTTTCTGAAAGTAATGTTATCTAGGAGGTATAAAAAGGCGTTAGCTGCCTATTTACTTTTTAAAAAGCGCAAAAGTTAAGAAGTCGTAGATGGTGGGTTGATTCTATAAACCAAAGGCGTGAGGTGTAGGCCACATTCCGTGGCAACGGCAACATATTTCCATGAAGCTTCCCTTTTATTATGCTTTTTAAAATCATTTAGTCCTTTGTCTAAAGTATAGGTCTTGATTGAACCTAAAAAACGAAATTTAAAAACTTTACACATTTGTCTAACATTTATCAAAATATGTATAATATTTAAATAATGTATATAGCATGTTGTGCAGTATTTATCAATACATGTATCATAATTTATATTTAACAAAAATCATAGATTTAATTAATAATGTACCGGTAGTTCATAAATTGTTAATTAAAAAAGACAACAGGAAAAATCTACTCACATAAATTTACCTCAATTATTAATTTTTCTTCGTGTAAATCCATTATGATTCTTGAACGATGCTCGCCAACTGATGCGTTAATGATGCAATGACGGACACCAACTGAGACTCGAGCTATTCGTCCGTCATCGCATCGCATGCCGACGCGCGTTAGTCATCGCAACGTACTTGGTGAGGGGACTCTCATAACGCAACATGGCCATCAGTTTTCATGCGATGACTTGCGTCGTCGCATCGCATGCAGCGTACCCGGTCTGTTTCTCGCTTGCAGCGGCCGCGTGAATTCTCGCACCGCCTAGAAAATGTGTCGGCAAGCACGTACGCCACATGCGTTACATCGAGATTCTTCTGGCACATTCGACAAACACGTAGATTGTTCTGTGATGTCGTAACAATATACACCACAATCACACACAATAATACTATTTAAAGCACCAGAGACCAACAGAAAACCAAAGCAACACCCAGCCAACACACAAATACCTCACAAGGCTCAAAATTAGGAAGGCTGAAGATGGGAAAACAAGGCTCCCCGAAACATGTTCCAAATAGGGAGAAAACATCTTGAGGTAAAGTCATCATAAAATATATATTAATACAATTGTAAATTGTCCCATGTTCTTCGAGAATACTGCAGTATTGTAGTCACTTCAAATATTACAATAATTTTATATAGAGATTAGTAAGATAAGTATGAAAACACATCACACAAAGTGGAACAAATATTACAGATCCTTTTAACGAAATCCTTCTTCCCCAATTATTCTTTGGAAATTTTTTTATCAGTCCTACCCTATCCTATGCTGAGGTTTCTGTGTGGTTGATGCCTATCATCAGATCAATGACTATCTCCTTCACTGAATATTTAAATTATTCATAATCTCCTTTAAATAGTTTATTCTGCTTGGAGACCAAGGCTGATTTTTCAGTGGTTGCATCTGTTACAGGTACAGTCAAAAATAAAGCCAAAGCAGTTAATACCTCAGAACAACTTGAAGTGATGTCAAACTCAATGTAAATGAGAGCTATCTACCTTAAAGCCATGTTTTAGCTCTGAAATTTGACTTTTCAGTCATGTGCAAAGGGAGAAGAGTTGCAATGATAGAGATGGTCCAATGTCCTTCGTACACTTTCTTTGAAGTTTTCCAGCTGTGGTCAAAGTTTCATCATCTATAGTTGAAGAAGTTTACAGAATGATACGGAAAAATTTTCTACCACATTTTCCAGCTGAAAACAACTGTGTCTTTTGAATTAACATCCAAAGTGGACATTACAGAAATCCTTATCCTTATAAAAAATAATGTAATTTTCTTATTTATTCTTTGTATGTAAACAATGTTCTCACCTTTTAGTCACAATACTTGTTTCAGTTAGGTCCATCAGTGTTTTTTCAAGGTTATTATGAATTACAAATGAACTATTTTTTTTCAGTATATAAACTTTGTTTTGTCACTGTTACCAATCCCATCATCCACATTGTCGGGTATTGTGGCACGTAAATCCCGGCCTACCAATGAAGTAGTTACATTCTCGGAGCTTGGAGTAGTCAAGTATTTTGGAACTGGAGTTTAATCTTAGCTATGTTTTGGCTTTCTGGACGTTAGGCCCAAAGTATCTCCCACATCACCACAGAATCAGGTATCATATAAGAACCCCCTGAAACATATAACTGGTACTTTTGATAAACAAATATATAATAGATGTGCAATGACAAGGAGATATTATAAAGGCAATGAAAAGCTGATATATGAATGTTTGAACATAACCGAATTCAAGCCATGGACATCACAGGTATGCAATTGGTATGAATAAAGAGAGGGTGAATTTACTGACGGAGGTGATCATTCAGAAAATCATGTATAACTACAAGCTGCAGTTATTCCTGAGTGATGAGGATGTCACTGCTAGAAGGAGGTTTTTAGACAGTAACACTACACTCTGCGATGGACACAGCAAGAAGCGATTTTAAAGATAATACTGAAAAGAAGGATCCGAAGATAAAATCTATCTTCATCAGGTATTTGAAATAACATTTATAAGCTGATATAAAACAACTGATCAACTAATATGAGAAATATATAACAGTATATGCATAACTTATTTAATTACACTTAAATTTATTTAATGAAATAATTTACTAAACAAAATTTATGTATTTGAGATTTCAGTCTGTCATATTCCCAAATGGTATCCAACAGAGGTTGAAAGCTACAATTTCTTTGAGGTTCAAACCTGTTTTTGTAGCTAATTTTATCAAATTATTCATATTCCAAAATTTGTACACTCGAAGCTAAGATTAAAAGGAGCACGATTAAATAGATTGCACACAAAAACATATATGAAACAAATTCTTTTAGACTTGTTAATTTATTATGCCCTTACATGTTAGGCATTTAAAAAATACAAAAATGTAGTTTTGTTATATATAAAATATTGTAGTAAATAACCAGTCTTAATAATGACACATCTAGAAAATGAACCAACGCCAAGATTAAATTCTGACGTGAAAAGCCTATAATAATATTATTTGAACTTTGTTCCAAGGAAATTGAAATTGAAATTTATACTATCTTAACAAGTTTATCATAACCAAACATACTTTGACAAGTCATTAGTTTATACATGTTTTTATGCAAGCATTTGTGTTCTGTTTTTCTAAATACAGGATGACCCACAAGTTGTCTGACAAAAATGTATTTTTTGGTAACTTCTATTTTTTGGGAAAGACTTTTTCAAGTTTTAGTTATTAACTAGACACTGACATTTGGTTGGTATTTTGACAAAATTTATTGTCGTCACTACTTGTACATACACAACACAGAAATAATATGTACAAATAAAGAGGGTCCATATGTATAGAATATTGTATCTTATTATGAGTATTAGACTTCTAAACACCTAATATTTTTATCTGAACTTTATCTAAGATTGTGGTTACAAGTATTTTTTCTTATATTCTGTTACATTACTCAATTTTAATTTAATTACTTAGTTTTATCCATACTCTTTGATATTTTTAGAATCGTTTATGCAATTAAGTTTTCCTATCTACATACACTTGTTGTCCTCCCCCTATTCCTGCTCCCCCTACTCCACATCATCATCATCATATGTCTGCTATGCAAGCATCTCCTCAGTCATTCTCCAGTGACTTCTCTCCAGATCAAACATCTAATTTGGTATACCGCAATACATAAAGTCATCCTCCAATTCATGTTTCTCCATCATAGTCTTTTTACAGTATGTCTTGTGGGCTCCTATCTAATGACCTTCATGAACATATGTTGACAAGCAGCTTAGCCCAACATACACATGTACCCACATCCATTATATTTTCTCAAATCAGATCAAATATATTTTTTCTTATATCCGAAGATCAAACAATGATAATCTATGGCTTAATATCCAGAGAAACCAAAATGAAGTTTTGGTAAGAGAGTCACCTGACTATTTACTTATTTTGGTTTGATTTGGTGAATAATTATTACAAATTCAAAATACAACGAAGAATTGTTAAGAGAAATTCATATTGTTAAGACAGAGCTACTTACTTAAAATGTTTTATGCAATGCTGTTTTGATTGTCACAATGAAGTTCACCCATCAGAAAAAGTTGAGTGCATACTCAAGTGCAAACAACCTGGCTGTCAAATGTAAGTATAATTAATTTGAGACATGATAAAATCAAATATTAATGAAAGGAGTACTTGTAATCACCTCGTTAAAATTTAAGCTGTTCTCTGAAGTTATATTGTTTCAACACTGACAGCACAACATTTGTCAGTAACTTTACTCATTTTCCTATAACTGTATGAATATATTACTTTATAAGTTCAACAGGGTACATTAATAATTTATTAGTTCTGACCATCTTCAGACTACAGTGTGATGAAAAAATGCTGTACGGTCTACTGTACAATTTTTGTTCTATTTCACATCAACCGATATATTTTCCAGTTAGGTAGGTATATATTTTCTATGTCCCAAAATTAATGTTAACGTTAATTGTAGTATCCACAGAATTTTAAATATTGCTTACAAATGAGCTAAATTTTTCAACTGACAAACCCTACAAAATTAGAAACAGTACAGAAAGATAATAACACATTTGTGGTACTTATGAGAGATAAATAATGATAAGTACTAAAGACAGTAGCAGACAAAGGATGACCAAGACCTGGAGTGTTTTTACTTCCATATTCCTTAAGGAATGGAAGTATGGTGATGGCAAAAAAAATCGTGTTCGAGATTATTGCAGATTCTGATTCTACTACACTCAAAACATGAAAAAAAGTCGTTTTCCGAAAAGTGTCTGTGTGTCTGTCTGTGTGTCTGTCTGTCTGTGTGTCTGTCTGTCTGTAGATTTTTTTTCTATGGCAAACGATAACTGCCGCAAATTCAAACAGAATCAAATAATTTTTTGCATACAGCCCGGTTTTGCAGAGTTCTCGCGACCTATTGTTTTTGGTGAAGATCGGTTGAGGGAAAGGGGTAGTTTACCTGCAACGGTTTTTTTTTAGCAAGGGTAATTTTGTTTGTTTGGCAAACGATAACAGCCGCAAATTCAAACAGAATCAAATAATGTTTCGCATACAGCCCTGAATTGTAGAGTTCTCAAGACCTATTGTTTTTGGTGAAGATCGGTTAAGGGAAAGGGGTAGTTTACCTGTAACGTTTTATGTTTTAACAAGGGTATTTCCTATGGCAAACGATAACAGCCGCAAATTCAAACAGAATGAAAAGATTATTTGCATACAGCCCTAAATTGTAGAGTTCTCAATACCTTTTGTTTTTGGTGAAGATCGGTTAAGGGAAAGGGGTAGTTTACCTACAACGTTTTTTTAGCAAGGGTATTTTCTATGGCAAACGATAACAGCCGCAAATTCAAACAGAATCAAATAATTTTCTGCATACAGCCCTGATTTGTAGAGTACTCAAGACCTATTGTTTTTGGTGAAGATCGGTTGAGGGGAAGGGGTAGTTTACCAGCAACGTTTTTTATCATGCGTATTTTCTATGGCAAACGACAACTGCCGCAAATTCAAACAGAATCAAATAATTTTTTGCATACAGCCCTGATTTGTAGAGTACTCGCGACCTATTGTTTTTGGTGAAGATCGGTTGAGGGGAAGGGGTAGTTTACCTGCAACGCTTTTTTTTATCAAGGGAAATTTTTTTTTTTTGGCAAACGATAACAGCCGCAAATTCAAACAGAATCAAATAATGTTTCGCATACAGCCCTGAATTGTAGATTTCTCAAGACCTATTGTTTTTGGTGAAGATCGGTTGAGGGAAAGGGGTTGTTTACCTGCAACGTTTTTTTAACAAGGGTATTTTCTATGGCAAACGATAACAGCCGCAAATTCAAACAGAATCAAATAATGTTTTGCATACAGTCCTGATTTGTAGAGTACTCAAGACCTATTGTTTTTGGTGAAGATCGGTTAAGGGGAAGAGGTAGTTTACCTGCAACGTTTTTTTATCAAGCGTATTTTCTATGGCAAACGATAACAGCCGCAAATTCAAACAGAATCAAATAATTTTTTGCATACGTCCCTGAATTGTAGAGGTCTCAATGACTTTCGATTTTGGTGAAGATCGGTTAAGGGGAAGGGGTAGTTTACCTGCAACCTTATACGTTTTAACAAGAGTAAAGTACTTGAAAATTTATTTAAACTTTTTGAAACAATGGTAATTGTTAAAAATAAAATAATTTTGTTGCCAGGCAATAAAATTATAATTTTTTCATTTTAATGTAATATAATATTTTTCATTTAATACAGCAATAAAAAGGCAGGTAAGGCACAGCCTGGCTGTTTGGCTGAAAATGATTTTAAATATAAATCTTAGAATATGGAAGTCATGTATGGTTCTCCATACCGATATTTTTGTAGGTGGTGGGGCAGGATTTCATTTAAAAGCCAGCTACAGTTCTTTTTATGTAGGTAAACCTTTTATCTTTTTTTTTAATAACATGTATCAAAATATTTTACTCATTATTTATAGTTTTTAATGAAACAGAAAAAAGACACACACACACACACACACACACACACACACACACACACACACACACACACACACACACACACACACACACACACACACACACACACACACACACACACACACACACACACACACACACACACACACACAATAAAAATCAAAGCTTTATTTTTATTCACTTACAGTTAAAGATTTCATTCTTTTGATAGACAAATCGCCAAGTTTTCAGTCTTCCTCATTCATCGCTGACCTAATGTTTTACTGACTCATGTTTTGAGTAATTATTTTTCATGATACCTTGGACATGCAAACTGTGAAAAAGCACTGTAGATGAGACAGATTGAGAATGAATTGAATGGAGTCCAATAAACTGAAGGAATGTCCTTGGCTGTCCATGTAACTGCTACTTTTGTGATGGCTTATCAAAGTTACCATGTACAGGGTTAAACTTTTCAACTTCCAATTTGGAATCATTATCAGAGACTTTCATTAAGAATTTTCATTGCATAATATTAAATCAATTTGGAATTGTTTAATCATTACAAGTAACTAATTTTCTGGGTCAAAAGTGAACAAAAAATTTTAAGTTATAGGATTTAAAATACATACATATAAAAGGATTCTAGTGAAACTTTGTTGGACTTTTACAGGGCCCTCCAAGTTGAACAGGGCTGGGGTGGACTGCTCCCACCCCCACTCTGTCCACCACTGCTGTAGACCATATGACAACTGAATGTGCTGAAGATTACATGACACATGAAAGTCAAAAGAATGTACTCATCTGGTGGCTTTGAAATATTACATGTAACAACATTTTATTTATTTCGTACAAGAATTAAAAGTTACTGATACATGAACAAAAATAGAGAAAGTAATTTACTTCACGATATTATACAGAAAATAATAATGAAAATACCCTATTTTCTATGAATAGACATACACAATAGGAAATGTGAAAAGAGGAGATCAGTAGCTTTTTTCATATGAAAACCTCAGGATAAAGTAGCTTCCATACCCATTTAATTAGTCTACTTAATAAGTACACTACATCAATCATATTACAAGTTTCATCAACTACTACTTATGTTTTTGTTTATTTCAAATTCTAAATTAAGAGTAATGGAAAGAATAATGTAAAAATCAAGAAATCAAGATGGCTGCGAACACAGTTACATATTTGGAAGACTTTAATATAGACTATTCCAAAGAGCAACTGAAAACTAGATAATAAGGAATCATAGGAGGGTAAGAGAATCATATGACCGGACAAAATGAGTATGGTTAAAACATACAGAAAGCAAAACACAATAGTTAAGTAATTTTTTATATTACATTGTTTTATGTAATTTAAATAACACTGTTATATGATGTCCATTGTCAGTCAAAGCTACATGCTTATATATGAATGTTTGTCCTGCCATCTTTGAATCATACAACTATAAAATGTATGGCATACGTAGAGAAGAAATTATTGTAACGCTCAAAGGAAATATTAAGTTATAAAACAAAATTTGTAATTCACTGCTAATAAGAAGTGAAATAAGAAATGTCTCTGCCCACAAAACTTCACAGGTGTCAATTTAATGAAATTGAAAAAACTGGCCTTTGGCTGCAACATACACAATCAAGGTAGATAAATGGCTTTCATTTTGCAATCACTGAATTTAACATCCATGGCTATTAGAATTAGGTGCAGTCTAGTGTTGTGAAATATCATTCACCATAAAATAGAATCAAATTCATAACCACAATTATAGAAGGGAATGTGCTGAACACTTATGTTATGAAACTAATGTGGACTAATATAACTACCATTAGCAACCACATCTTTTATTAGGTAAGAGTTTATATATGGTATGCCTTAGCAACTAATAACAGTTCATTGTCATTGAAAAAGAAAAGGGATGGGTCACAGAACTTAGTTATTGAAAAATAACTTGACATTTATAAATGGACATAATGCCAGGCACTGCTTGGAACCTACAGTACACCGAGTGTGTGTGTTAATTATTTCACGCAGCAACAAATATGTACACGAGAAAAGTACCATCTGCTGAAGTGCAAACTGACAGGCTCATGGCAGGTAGGTTTATGTAAATATAAAATAATCAATTTTTGGTACTATAAATTTGATGCATCACTGTCATGCTATCTGCACTAAATAAGACAAGGTACTCCCTATATCAGGTATATACAATGCCACTTTGAAAGCACCAAGTGTACAACTCACAAGTCTGAATGTTGATTAATGTGTATGCCATAAGGGAGTTACAGTAATGCTCAGACTACTCAGCACACACTGTCCTTGTAATCTGATAGGGTTCAGAAGGCAACTCATTGCCAGTTTCTATGCAAATCCCAATTACAGTATGTGTTTTAGGAAAAAACAACCCAAAAACACTCAACAGAATATGTTCATACCTGTATAGAAAGTACAGTAAAACCCTGATACAATGATACCTTGTGGAAAAACAAAAATATTGTAGAGAGATCTGTGTGTTATTCAGAGAATTTAGAATTAAGTGCAGTGATTCATTCTCATTTTCACAGATTTATAAGTAACCTCTTGTAAATAAATGAGGTTAATTATTTCAAATTCAGAACATTTAATTTGACAAAGGTGAAATCTGGAAATACAGAATATAAAAATGCAGAAAAACATAAAACTAGAATACTTTACCCCACAGTTTAGTAATGAAGCGAGTGAAAGGCTGTACTTATAGCATAGAAAAGATCAAAGGAGGTTGGCCCATTATTCAAATAACAATTACATTTCATATTGTAGTATTAAGATGAAAGTAGACAAACAGATCTGAAAAAAATTGTAACACAAATTTTTTAATTGAGAGTATCCTTAAATCGATAGCAATTTTTCATTGTAATAATGGAATTAATGCCAAGACCAGAATATTTTGTATTACAGAGGGGATTATCATTGTATTGACATTTGTTGAAAGTAGATTTCACTGACTGTGAATAATGTTCAGATTTGTTTAAATCTGCAATAAACTTGCATGTGATTCATAAATTTCAAAATATTATGAGTAGAACAATTTACTTATATTTAGTTATTTTATAATCTGGAATGGTGAGAGTTGAAGACAAGATACTGCAAATTAAGAGCATTTATTCAAGCAAAAATTAATATAAAAAACTAAAAAATAATATCTAAGAACAATGTAATGGCTTCAAATTGCAGAAACAAATTACATGTTATTAGTAGGTCAAAACCAAACTATGCAATATTTTTAAAAACGAAGTTAGCAACAATTATATTATATAGCAACAAGGTAAGAATTTCAGAGAATTATCCCATGTTTTAGATAAAGTTATTCCACATACTGAATATTTTAAATTTCAAACCAATATGATCAATGGTAATAGGTCAGAAATATATTCCTGCAAAAATTATATTCTGTTTTGGCATACTGATTTTATAAGTTAGTTAAGTTTATTGAAATTAAACTCAATTTAAAGTAAATCATTAATTTTCTTTTCTTTTTTTTTTTAATTAACATACTGTATGAGTCATTTTCCATCTTTTGACACAAAAAGTAAATTTATTATGCAACATTTTGGTCTGGAAGATTTTACTGTATGCTTATTTATCACAGTACGGTGAATAAATAGATGGGGCTATGAGTAGTAAGTCATAATGAAATTAGACGATAATACAGATTCAGTTACAGTTACTGAATAGTCTTTATACTGATCATTCTAAAATTATACGCTCACACAGTTATTACATTTCTACATTAATACAATTCTGTTGTAGTAATATTTATAAGTAAATATGTACACCCGAATCTAACAAACCACAGTACACAATGTATTATTCATAATGGAAACATTTCTCTTTCCATTCATTATTATGTCTGACATCTACAGTAACACAGTTTCTGCACACACACACACACACACACACACACACACACACACACACACACACACACACACACACACACACACACACACACACACACACACACACACACACGCACGCACGCACGCACGCACGCACGCACGCACGCACGCACGCACGCACGCACGCACGCACGCACGCACGCACGCACGCACACACACACACACACACACACACACACACATTTGTATCTTTAAAATACGATGCACAGCTTTTCTTATTAATATCAATTAAAACTGGAGGCTACCTTTTATTAATTTTTCTGTAAAATTATTTTAACATATTTATTAATTCTGAGTGTAGTTATTATAAAATATAATTATAATTTTGTAATTAACAAATTAATTTTTGCCTGAATTGTTACATTTAATGAATGAGAATAAATAGTAAGTAAATGGATAAATCCAAACACATAGGCACGAGACAAAAGCCTCTGGAGATAGAGATAGAGATGTACAGTTTTCTGTGTGTAAAATTAGGATCAGATGCAGCACTGCTGACAAAGCACAAATGAGTGCAGGCTCTCAACCAAACGAACCTATTCAGCCTTAACACAAGAGGCAGCGTACATCTCAGAATATAGGATAAAGTCTATGAGCTCCGGCATTCTATTAATACATGTAATTCATGGGTAAGGTGAAATATACTTTATATAATAGGAAGTGTTCTAATAGGATGTATTGTGATCATTATTTAACTTCACAGTTTTAGTCAAATTGAGAATTGTACCATAATGTAATAAAAAATATGTGCGTCCTAACTGAAGAAGATTTTTACAAATTAAAAATTACAAAAAAGTAGTAAACTTTCAGAATACAAGTATAAAGAATCTATCCTATCTTGTTATAAAAATTGACATTTTTTAGAACATTTACTGACTACAATTATATATTTTTTTCTGACTCCCTTCTAAAACAATATATGGGTAATTAAATCTATCGTTTTCTCTAGTTGGGTAATGGATTCCAAATACTGCATACGTCAGTAAGCCTTCCTCCAACAAGAGCATCAACAGTTAGTTAATTTTCTATATACACGTATACTGTAAAGATGTAATATGTATATAATGTAATAACATATATAATTTAATAATGTATATAATGTAATATATAAATATAATATAGACATAATGTATTAGATGATTCTATTTGTATTATTAACGGAAATGACAAAAATAAAATTTTAATTTGATAAAAAGACAAATAGTCCAGAGTTTTAAAGTCATCTTTAAACATGTATTTTTTTCTACAGGGTTTTACTTGAAAATGGTTTTTATGTATTACAAAATAGCTGTATATCATTCAAACACAGTTGTTATGCTACCTGTTATTTTACATGTTAATATGGACACTATATAAGGTACAGAGTTTGGCAGAACCTGACAATGTTTCTATTAATAGAAAAACGTTATTACTTATAGTTAAAAAGTAGAGTTTTATGCTGTACAGAAACAAGCAGGCTGTTTCATCTTAGTTGTATGAGTGAATAAAGACATTTTCTGAGTGATAAAAATCATGAAACTTGCTTTTGCATATCTCCAACTCATATTTTCCCTACGAGCCTTAAGTACTACACTTTATCTGTTAAATAATTTTGTGATACAATGTGGTGAAAAAGACTAACAGCTTTGTTAAAAATAAGGTCTAAAGTATTTAGCTAGGACTAAAAACAATAGCTGTATTTATTTATTTTTAAATCATCAAAAGTATAATACGTACTCAGCATACTACGATGTGTTGTACTGTGTATACCAAAACTGAAGCACTATGTTTCATCCCCACATCAACCACTTTTTAATTCACTAACTTTGTAAACTGCACATAAAAATTGTGTATACTAGCCAATCGTCACAGTCTTCCAACGTACTTATTTAACTTAGCATTCAAGCACTCTAATTAGCCAGTGGATTATGGAAATTGTACTGATCAAAAGATAAAATACATAATTTTTTTTTAAAAAGTGGTCAGTCATTACTGGTGATTCATATTTAAGTATTTACAATTCAAAATACTTCAAAATTAGTGGCCACAGTGTAGAACTCAACACTTTTTTAAGATATTCTACATTTATTTCTATAGTTTAAAACTATCTCATTTGTAACATGAATTTACTGATATCATTAGTGAGCATAATATTTTCTCATCTGACAGAAGCAACTGTTCACATAGGTCCAGTGTGCAAACAATGCCAGCGCTCTAATTAATAGTCACAGTAGGTTACTACTATGCAGTACTAAAATTTACATTTACTTTATTATGCAGATAAGAGATACAACAGAATTACATGCGTTTACTTAGTACTGAAGTATTGTTTAACTTTTTTTCTACAATGAATCATACAGGTAATGTATCAATGAAAAACGTTAGCTCTGTTAACACAATAAGTAAATGAAACCTTATGCAATAAATATGTTTGTAGGTATCTTATTATCAATGAAATTATATTGCAGAAGCAGTGGCATTTTTTCAAGAGGAAAAATAAACATTAAATATGTGAGACTTTCATAATAATAATTAATATTTTAGTCACAAAAAATACATTTTACAGTGGAACTTGGTTATAACGTCATTGAAGGGACCAAAAAAATAATGACATTATGTCCGAGTGACATTATAAAAGAGTCGTTATAAAAGACCCTTTTTAATCACTAGTAAGGAAGGAGAAATAAAAAAAAAAGATCTTTGCATTATTAACATTATTCGTGATATTTATTCTAAAGTTTACAAACTGCATTTCATTTATACAAACAGCATGAAGAATATTTTAAAAGATCAGAAAGAAAGTACATGTAACTTACATATAGGCTTACTGTCGAAAGTAATCCGTAATTTTCTTTTGAACGCTCCTTTCTGAAAAATAAATTCTTTCTGTTGTGCTGTGGAGATGCTGTGCTGCATTGAACGTGTCGTCAGACGTCTCTCTAAAGCAGTAAAATCGTGCAAGAGTTTCGGCGGCTCTCATTGCTTCCTGTACTGTCGGACAAATGATATCGGCATCCTCCTCTTGCTCAGAATCTTCTTCAACACTATCTTCTGCTTCTATGTTTTTTACTTCCGCGACAATTTCTGTGTCACTCAACACTTGGAATGTTTCTACTTGGTCATCCACTGATGCATAGGAATCAAGTTCATTTCCAAATTCATTTACGTCGAATTTCTTAATCCACTCCGAGAGCGGCAAGTCGTCGTCTTCGTCATCATCGGGTAAATTTTCATGTACGAGTTGTGCTTTACTAAAGCATTTTGCTTCTGTGTTACACTCTTCCAAGAGTCGTCTAGGAATTGTATTGCATCTAAGAGTGAAATTGTGGCAGGTTGCGCTGTGTCCATACAGAAAATAATTTTTTTTTAAAGTTGCTTGCGGTAGTGACACTTTAGGCTTCTAATGACACCTTGGTCCATAGGTTGCAGGACACTCGTACAGTTGGCCGGTAAGAAGACCAGATTAATGTTTGTCAAATTTAACTTTGGATGGGCTGAACAGTTGTCAACTAGAAGTAGAATTTTTCTGTTTTTTGATGACAGTTCTTTATCCCACTTTCTTAGTTCATCTTCAAAAATACTAGAAGTCATCCACGCTTTTTTGTTGGCAGTGTAACTAACATGAAGTTTTTTGATGTTTTTAAAACATCTAGGATGCAAACTTTTCCCGATAACTAAAAGTTTCCTTTTTTCAGTTCCCGTCATGTTCGCACAAACAAAAACTGTACCTCTTTGTTTAGAGAGCTTCCCACCATCGCACTTTTCATTTTTAAATTTGAAAGTCTTATCTGAAGTTAATTTATAAAAAATTCCGGCTTCATCTCCATTAAAGATGTCTTCATCTTTATATGATCGTCTAATTTCTGGCCAAGTGTTACGCACCCAATCGCCTGTAACGTTCAGATCTACGCATTTTGCCTCACCACAAATTTTTGCAAAGGAAATCGAGTGCCGGGACTTAAATCGATCTAGCCATCCATTGGAGCACGTAAAATGGCTGGCACCGGCGGTCCTGTTACAGTGCTTACCGCTTGCATACAATGTATGTCTGTAGCCATGGGCTAGCGCGCGCACATATATACGTTTATATGAAATTTAGAGTAAAATATCTGAGAAAGTTTTGACGCTATAACAGTAGTACAATATTTAGTGACGTTAAAACCGGGAATTTTTATAATGGTAAAGACATCAGTTTGACCGGACTTATGACAAAATAACGCTACACCCGAGTTGACATAACAGCCGAGGCCATAATAACCAAGTTCCACTGTATATCACTTCAACTTTTTCATCACACACATACACGACATGAAATTAAATAAAATTACATTTGTAACATTAGAATTTGTATGTGCATGCACAGTAATACATACATGTGTTATGTACATTTACCTAAATTAGTCTTCATAACAATATGTATTGCACATAAGAGTTATATAATTATAATTTATTCTGCGGCATTGCTACAGTTATTGCTTAACTATTTTTTACTGACACAGGTTTAAAGCAAATCAAAAAATGTTTTTTTAATTTTCACATGGTTTATTTTTCACCTCGATTTACTTTGAAATTACATACACCAAGCACCAAATTAATATTCTATATTTGAATTTAGCCCTTGAAACCTGAAGGTTTATCTTTCTCATGGACCTGTACCCTCATTTAACTTTAATTACCTGCTATTGGAAGTTTTGTAAGTACTACCATCTACTTTATTACAAAACTGAACAAAACTCATTTCACTTGGTGTAAAGTGGTAACTTTTGAGTTTTGGAAATTATATTCAAAGTACTGAATTACAGGACATTCAATGTTACCTCCTACCTCTCAATTTTGTCTACAGCATATAGATTTGTCTTAGGATCTCATTATATATCTGAAGTTAGAAATATTTGGACATTTAATACAAGAAATTTAATTTTTTTTTTATTTTGAGGAAATATAAATTTATGACCTTTAATAAAAGGTTACTTACTGCTTTTTAACATGATATATTAACTACTATACAAGCATTTTTTATTATATTGCTACTCTATCAGGTAATGTACCAAAAACAAAAACCAAAAGGTTGTATTTCTTTTGATACTAAGATACAAATTTTGGAAGGTTCTTGAATTAAACCTTATAATTGAAGAATGCTCAACACGCATATGGTAATATTTTTTGGTTTGAATGAAATTACCATAAGAAGCAGCAGGACATTGAAAATGGTATTAGAGAAGCAACGCTTTCTGAATTAAAATTGTAAAAGTGAAAAGACACAAGTAATGTCAGTAGCAAAAAGTACCTGCACATACAGATCAGAGGCTATTATGAATTTCTTAACTATTGAAAAATTGAAGCCATTGAAACAGGTAAATAAAATTCAACAAAATATAGGTCAGTTTACAGGATTAAAGACAAAAGCTTCATCAACAGATCAATCAGATACTACAGAATTTTGTCCTCAATTTGGAATTTTAAAAAGTAAAAGACATTTGCTTAAATTAATAGAAATACAAAAATTGATATAGCTAGTCCAAAAACAACTTATTATTTGTATTGAGTTTCATAACTGAACCAAATCTTTTTTTTTTAATGTGCAATGTATTTTTTACTTCCATGTTCCTTAAGGAAATGGAAGTATGGTGATGGCAAAAAAAAATCGTGTTCGAGATTATTGCAGATTCTGATTGTACTACACTCAAAACATGAAAAAGTCATTTTTCGAAAAGTGTCTGTGTGTCTATCTGTCTGTGTGTCTATAGATTTTTTTCTATGGCAAACGATAACAGCCGCAAATTCAAACAGAATCAAATAATTTTTTGCATGCAGCCCTGATTTGTAGAGTACTCAAGACCTATTGTTTTTGGTAAAGATCGGTTAAGGGAAAGGGGTAGTTTACCTGCAACAGTTTTTTATCAAGGGTAATTTTTTCTATGGCAAACGAAAACACGCCGCAAATTCAAACAGAATCAAATGATTATTTGCATACAGCCCTAAATCGTAGAGTTCTCAAGACCTGTTGGTTTTGGTGAAGATCGGTCAAGGGAATAGGGTAGTTTACCTGCAACATTTTATGTTTTAACAAGGGTAATTTTTTATGACGAATGATAACTGCTGTACATTAAAACAGAATCAACTACTCTTCTGCATACCTTTTTCAATTATAGAGAACTCAAGGTCTGTTGATTTTGTTGAAGATCGGTTAAGGGAAAGGGGTAGTTTACCTGCAACGGTTTTTTATCAAGGGTAATTTTTTCTATGGCAAACGATAACAGCCGCAGATTCAAACAGAATCAAATGATTATTTGCATACAGCCCTAAATTGTAGAGTTCTCAAGACCTATTGTTTTTGGTGAAGATCGGTTAAGGGAAAGGGGTAGTTTACCTGCAACATTTTATGTTTTAACAAGGGTATTTTCTATGGGAAATGATAACAGCCGCAAATTCAAACAGAATCAAATAATTTTTTGCATACAGCCCTGATTTGTAGAGTAGTCAAGACCTATTGTTTTTGGTGAAGATCGGTTAAGGGAAAGGGGTAGTTTACCTGCAATTGTTTTTTATCAAGGGTAATTTTTTTCTATGGCAAACGATAACAGCCGCAAATTCAAACAGAATCAAATGATTATTTGCATACAGCCCTAAATTGTAGAGTTCTCAATACCTATTGGTGTTGGTGAAGATCGGTTAAGGGAAAGGGGTAGTTTACCTGCAACATTTTATGTTTTAACAAGGGTAATTTTTTATATGACGAACGATAACTGCCGTAAATTCAAACAGAATCAACTACGTTTTTGCATACATTTTTGATCTAAATAGAACTCAAGGTCTGTTGATGTTGTTGAAGATCGGTTAAGGGAAAGTGGTAGTTTATCTGTAACGTTTTATGTTTTAAAAAGGGTAATTTTTTTTATGACGAACGATAACTGCCGAAAATTCAAAGAGAATCAAGTAATTGTTTGCACACTTTCCTGAGTTGTAGAGAACTCAAGGTCTGTTGATTTTGGTGAAGATCGGTTAAGGGAAAGGGGTAGTTTACCTGCAACATTTTATGCTGTAACAAGAGAAATGTTTCCATGACGAACGATAACTGCCGCACATTCAAACAGAATCAAATATTTTTTTTGCATGCATCCCTGAATTGTAGAGGACCGAAGGTCTATTGATTTTGGAGAAGATCGGTTAAGAGAAAGGGGTAGTTTACCTGAAACATTTTATGATTTAACAAGAGTAAAGTACTTAATTTTTATAAATAAAGTATCCTGATAAGAAGCTCATAATAATCCACTGTAGAAACGTAGATGAAATATCTATAAATGAAGAGGTTAGGTGAACGGGGTGGGGGTAATTTTCTATTATTAAAAATTATAGTTGAAGGTGGAGGGGAGAATTTTTTATATGTGTACTACGTTATCGGCAACAAAAAAGTAGTTTTTTGTTAAAATTGCTTCCTGGGCTGTTTAGCCGTATTCCAATGTTTTCTGCAAAACCAGACTTTTCGGCAGTGGCATCGACTCCCATCATCAGTGAAAATCGAGTGCGAAAACGTGAGGTAGTATACGTTAGTGACCACAGTACTGTGGTTAATGCTGAAGCAATAAGTAGAAAGACGTAGTTTCCATGGAAATATTTCATTTTGAATATGATTTTAAATATAAATCTTAGAACATGGAAGTCATGTATGGTTCTCCATATCGATATTTTTCTATGGCAAACGATAACTGCCGTAAATTCAAACAGAATCAAATTCTTATTTGCAAACCTTCCTGAATTATAGAGATCTCAAGGATTGTTGATTGTGATGAAGATCGGTTAAGTGAAAGGGGTAGTTTACCTGCAACATTTGATGTTTTAACAAAGGTAATTTTTATCTGACGAACGATAACTGCCGCACAGTCAAACAGAATCAAATATTTTTTTGCATACATTCCTGAATTGTAAAGTACTGAAGGCCTATTGATTTTAGTGAAGATCGGTTAAGGAAAAGGGGTACTTTACTTGCCACATTTTATGTTTTAACAAGAGTAATTGTTTCTATGAAGAACGATAACTGCCGCACATTCAAACAGAATCAAATAATGTTTTGCATGAATCCCTGAATTGTAGAGTACTTCAGGGATAGGTATGACCTATTGATTTTGGTGAAGATCAGTTAAGAGAAAGGGGTAGTTTACCTGCAATGTTTTATGTTGTAACAAGAGAGATTTTTTCATGACGAACGATAACTGCCGTAAATTCAAACAGAATCAAATAAATTTTTACATATGTATCTGAGTTGTAGAAGACTCAAGGCCTGTTGATTTTGGTGAAGTTCGGTTACGGGGAAAGGATAGTTTACCTGAAACATTTTTTGTTGTAACAAGAGTAAAGTACTTAATTTTGATAAATAAAGTATCCTGATAAGAAGATCTTAATAATCCACTGTAGAAACGTAGATGAAATATCTATAAATGAAGAGGCTAGTTGAACGGGGTTGGGGTAATTTTCTATAAATGAAAATTATAGTTGAAGGGGGAGGGGATAATTTTTAAATGTGTTCTACGTTATCGGCAACAAAGTAGTAGTTTGTTGATAAAATTCCTTCCCGGGCTGTTTGGCCGTAGTCCAATGTTTTCTACAAAACCAGACGTTTCGGCAGTGCCGCCGACTGCCATCATCAATGAAAATCGAGTGCGATAACGTGTCGTGGTATACTTTAGTAACCACAGTATTGTGGTTATGGCTGAAGCAATAAGTGGAAAGAAGTAGTTTCTATGGAAACATTTCATTTCGTAAATGATCTTAAATATAAATCTTAGAACATGGAAGTCATGTATGGTTCTCCATACCGATATTTTTAATACAGTTTTATCTTACATGCTTTTTAAAACTATTCTACTGACTAATAATGGAATTAGTTATATACAATCATGGGATATGATTAGTGATCAGTAATTAGTAATGAGTAGATATATATGGTTAGTAGATCGGTGATTATTAATCATGGGATATGATACTGCAGTACGAACCCAAAGCTTGGTCTGACAATATACTCCTGGCACTTGACACTAGCTCTCTAATAATACGTCTGCTTAATTATGTTAAAAACAGTAATTACAAGCAGGAAAACAAAATTATATAATTGTCGTGTTCAAAAGAAGCTGTTAAAAACTTGCTTGTTGTGAGTACGTTTTGTTTTCCATGAATTTATTTAAGTTGTAATTAGCTTAAATTTTTAACCAATAAAAGCTGAATTTCAGTGGATACAAAGTTGATAAAATGTAAGTGAGACTGCCACCACCTCACTGCTCTGACCTTATCAACATTTCGTTAAATTAGGCACAATAAAAAATTACGTGCTGTCAAATATAAAACTTCTATCTAAAGATTATTCTTTAACCAGAATAATCCTCAATAAAATAATTTCACCTTAATCAAATAATACAAGAAATATGTAGAACATGTAAGTGTTGAGAAAGAAATGTGGGGCATTCATGAAACTATAGAAAATACAACCAGTTATTAAAACGGCACTAACTGATATCCCATTTCACACATGGTAAAACAACACTGTTAAATAATAAAAAATTATAAAATGCAGTTGTAATTTCATAAATTGTAAAACTGAATAATTATACATTTTTAATTGGTATATAAAAACTCCTGTATACTTGATAGTTAATGTATTTCTAATTAATAATGATACTAAACCTGAAGCATAATAAATAAGGATGGTGATGTTATTATACTAGTTAAGTGTTCTCAAAGATATCAAGTAACATTTATTATTTCAGATTATGACATCATTACAAATCGCAAATAACATTTTACACAATTGTAAAAGTAATATGGTATGCAATTTACACTCGTACACATGTATTCAGCCGTTGCTCCTTGTGAATAAACCTTGCACAGCTAATATAAAAAAAAACTTCAAAATGACTGTTTACGGACTCATTTTATGTGTAAATCAGATGAACTACAAATGTATAGAATCGGTTATTTCCCATAATTTAATAAGGCATAGGTGCTGCACACATTTGAACTAGCCACGTATTTTGTCACAGTCTGAAAGTAGATATAGTGGTGTCTATATAATTTATAAATTTATAGTGAGGAAATTTATGTTATATTATTTTAAGAAGTGACTGATTAAATATAATTGTTTCACTACGACTCGGAACATAAAACTTTTTATGGGTAAAAACGTAAAAGTTTTACCTCATAACCTGAACCGGTTTTCACTTTTAGAAAGCTTCTTCAGAGGTTGCCGCTGGTAGCACTGTCTGTCTTGTTGTTGGCGACGGAATCGATTTTCGAAAGATGAGTGGGGTGTGATATGTTCGAATAATGCGTGTGATTTGAATTGTGTCTGTTCGTTTAGGATGTCGTTTTTAGTTGTTTTCGTGTGTTTGTATATTTCCAATTGTTCTAGAGTGTCTAGTTTTTGGCCTTTTGTGTGTACGTGTAGAATGTTCTATGAAATCCAAGAAGCGACTGATGTTTAACAAAGTTTCCATAGAACTGCATATACTAATATGTGCTCAAGACATAATCAAGTTGGTACTCCTAAAGAAATGCATTATTGTATAGTACTGCTATGGTAAAATATAATAAATAATGTGTATATGTGTGTCCTGATGCATAATAAAGCAGTTATAACACTGATAAGGTATCACACAAGCATGAGTTGCACAATTCTCTACAAAGATCTAGTAAACAAGCGTAGTATACTCTGAACATCACAGCACGGTTTACATTGGCTGCACTCTTTATAAACAGAGCACACCAGTAATTCAATCAGTAGTTTTGCCAACTGTTTTACAGTGATCAGGACCCAAGCATTAGTGCAATTGGTAAGTGTTTAACTCAGGGCTTCTCAAATTTGTCCACTTGGCGACCTCTTTACCCAAGCAAATATTTTTGTGACCCTGGGTATAGAGGTATATAAACTACGAATATAAAATAAACATTTGAAAATCATAAAGAAAGTTTATTCGAAAACAATTCTTTGGTATTCATACGAATATAACCATGTATTATAGACAAAGCCAAATATTCATACTAGTGAGCTGGGTGTGCTTCTTTACTTTTACATAAAGACTTAAATATTAGATGAATATTTGATACTGTAGGACGTAGAGCTTCTTCAATGTTTTGCAGAACTGACAGATACATACTATAGTGTCCTGTTGCCAAATTGGTTTTGAATTAATTTTCAGTCGTTGGGCATCCAGGAATTTTGTATTTTCGCTTAAATTTCTGCGAACCCCACGTTTAGTTACACGACCTCATATGGGGTCGCAACCCACCATTTGAGAAGTCCTGGTTTAACTGTTAGTATTCATTAATTATGTTGTGATATTGTACTTTCTCAACTTGTTACTGCTATTATCTGTGTAATTTACTGTGTACTGACATCTGTGAAACACATAAGAATGAATGTAACAGACATGAGACTATTTTCTGTATGCTGTGTGCCTATTAACCTCGCTGCTGTTTAATAATTTACTCCAGTGTTATAAAATCATTCCCATAACAATATGTTATTACATAAAATTGTTACTGTTCTGTTTAACTTTACAACTTGGTCTTAACTAGGATCACGGAGATGGCTCTGCAGACAGCCTAATTACTTAAACGAAAAAAATCTAACAAAATCCTTGTCTCTGTCATAGAAAAAAGATTGGAAAAATGAAAAACAAAGAAAATTGTGGAAACATATTTTTTTAATATTAACAAATATGTGAGAAATACAGTATATTTATAGAGTGAAAAATATGTAATTTAATAACAATAACACTTCACTCTGTATTTAACTTTTCCAGTGTCAGCATGTTTACAAACTGTTTTATGCCTCACAAAAATACGACTAATTAGTTAACAATAGCCTAAACGAAATTCAATTTTGTGTAGGAAGTGAAAGGTAATGGCTGAAGTGATCTAATTTTAGAAATCTTGAAATAACACTTAGCACAATGAGACAAAAGGGCAGTACAATTAATTGTTTACAGTGACACACGAAATAACTAACACCTATTCAAACACAATTACTTGTGTAAGTAGAACAGCTTCCAGCTGGCAAATAATACAACACGTACTATGATTACATAGCATTACCTATGAACATAAAATATAATTACACATATTTTCAATTAGTCCTTCAACCATTAAAACAAACTTTCAATTCGCATTATAACTTTAAACAAATATTTATTTACACAGTAATTAAGAACTCTTATTTACTCAAATAAAACATAACTACATGATATCTGCAAATGCTCCTGTAGTTAGTTTGAAATGCTGGTACACTACAAACTTCAGAGCATGTGAATTATTAATGATATCCGGGCTGTTTGGCCGTGGTCCATGGTTTATAACAAAACCAAACGTTTGGTTTTGTTATAAACCATGGACCACGGCCAAACAGCCCGGATATCATTAATACTTCATATGACACCGGCCGTGAAAGCCTGAGGAATAATTTACGACGCCTCTACGGGGAGGAAGTTTTAAAAAATATCAGACGTTTCGAGGGGCTGAGAAAAAAGAAGGTACACCTGCTCTGTTCACTGGCTTTTCTGTCAAGATGCCGGGATACTGGTGTTATTCCCCGGTTTCTGAAATTGAAGAATTCCATATTTACACCGCAAGCCAGTCGCATTTATCGACGTGCAGAGCAGGCGATGCTACGCGAACGTATCCACCAGACCAGGAAAGATCTTGCCGACAATATGAAGTTGTTCCGCCTACACCTGGAATTAAGCACTGTGTTGTCACCTGGCTACTGGGATCTGGTGGATAGCCTAAGTTCCAGCACTTCCGAGGCCGTTCGCGATAGTGTTCGATCGCGCCATGAGAACAAGTACTGGAGAGATAGCCCCGAGGAGAACAACCAGGGACATCAGCCAAGCAGCTTAGAGACGGACCGGACAGTAGTGAACTTGTCGGACCGCCAGCTTACCACCACCGAAACTGCTGTCCTAGCGAGGGGGGAGAAGTTTGCAGTGGCCCCTAAGAAGATTCCAGTGGAGGACATAATTGCCAACGTTGAAGCTGGAGTGCGGCGGCTGCCGCGTGAACAGGCAGATGAAGTTAGGATCGAAGCTTCGAGGATCCTGGCTAGAGCGAAACCGCCGCGATGCAACATACCAGTGGGTGAGCTGCGGGCACTAAGAACATTAAGACGGGATGAATCTATCATCATATTACCGGCGGATAAGGGGAGCGCTACGGTTGTAATGAACACTGATGACCTACCAAAGGAGGATCGGAGAACTGCTGGACCCAGAAACCTACAAAAAACTGCGAAGAGATCCGACCGCAGTGGTCCTTAAAAGGACCGATTTTCTGGTTAAGCGGTCTTCCTTGGGGCCTGATGTGAAGGCTGCCGTCCGGTGTTCGGAAGCCCTTCTACCTAGGCTTTATGGGCTCACCAAAATCCACAAGCCGGACGTCCCGCTCAGACCCATCGTCAGCGCCATAGGGTCTCCAACCTACCATCTGGCTAAACACTTGACTGAGCTTCTCCGGCCACATATAGGTGGTACGGAGTCATATGTGAGGGATTCGACCCACTTTCTTGAAAGGCTCGGTGGGTTGTCGTTGCAGCCTGGAGACATAATGGTCAGCTTTGACGTGGTTTCGTTGTTCACCATGGTGCCCGTGGATGATGTCCTTGGCCACTTAGCTAACCTTTTTCCGGCAGACATTACAGCGCTTTTCCGGCATGTTCTAAAAACTACATATTTTCAGTACGGCGGTGAGTTCTTCAAAATGATTGATGGTGTGGCCATGGGGAGTCCACTCAGTCCTGTGGTGGCGAACTTTTATATGGAAAGGTTCGAGCAGCGGCAATTTCATCTTTTCCGTTGAAGCCGAGGTGCTGGTTCCGGTATGTTGATGACACATTTGTTATCTGGAGCCATGGGGAGGATGAACTCGGCAGGTTCCTGGCACATCTCAATCAGGTTCACCCACGGATACAGTTTACCGTTGAGAGGGAGACCGACAATCAGCTGGCTTTTCTGGACGTGTTGGTCCTTAGAAGGACCGATGGCAGCCTCGGACATAGAAAACCGACGCACACTAACCGCTATCTCCATACACAGTCGAACCACCATCCCAGCCAGAAGAGGGCGGTGTTGAAGACCTTGGTGGACCGGGCTAGGAGGATATGCGAGCCCCGGTACCTCGATGACGAGCTGCGTCACCTCGAACTAGCGCTGCAGGCCAATGGATATTCCGTCGGGGAGGTGAGACGTGCGGTCCGGCCGAGAAGAACAGCCAGGCCGGAAGTGGATTCACGGGAGACCGTCGGTTTCGCGGCGTTGCCCTACATCCATGGGGTGACGGATCGCATTGGTAGGCTGCTCAGTCGGCACGGTGTGAGGCCAATATTCAAGCCGACAAGGAAGATCCACCAGTTCTTGAGGCCGACGAAGGACGTCCGAAACCCGCTGTCATCGTGCGGTGTGTACGGAGTTCCCTGCTCATGCGGCCAGGTGTACATTGGTACCACGAAGCGCAGCGTCCGCACACGCGTGGGTGAACATAGCCGTTACTGTAGACTGGACAGCCGCAGAACTCTGCCGTGGCCGAGCACGCGCTCGCCAATGCCGACCATCGGATCCGTTTCGATGAGACGAAACTCTTGTCGGCGGTGAGTGATTACTTCCCTCGTCTTCATATGGAGTCCGTCTTGATTCAGAAGCATGCTGCGATCGCTATGAATCGGCGGATGCCAAGATGCCAAGATGTGCAGGGCACAGCACAGTGCGTGCCCCAGTGACGGCAGCGTCCGGGCAAGCCCGATGACTGCCTGTTGCTTGTGGTGTGCTTGGTGCGATACTTGACGAACCGGAACAGAGAATTTCCATAGGCGTTGACAACGCGGCTGTTCCATGAAGGGTGTTTGGGGTTTAAGTCGCCGGCTACAATGGTTGAGAGGGGGTGGTCGAGGAGGGCGTCCCACTCCTCGGGCGGTGGCGGAGTTCGCCGGCCAGGCCGGAGGTACGCAGAAACAACGCGCAGCTCCGATCCGCCGGCGTCCACCGCCACCGCGCAGCCTTCAATAATAGATGTATCTAGAGGAGGCAAAAGCCTGTAGGATATCCGCCTGTGTACTAAAACAGCTGTGCCCTCCGAGGGGGGGACAGCGAGGCCGTAGGGGACGATCCTGACGATAACAGGCATAGGCAGGAAGGGAAAACGAGTGGTAATGAGCCAGATGAGTCTCGGAAAGAAGTATGATATCAACATCATACTCCGTCACGAAAGTCATCAGTTCAGATCGTCTGGGGAGTAGCCCGAAGGCGTTCCACGCAACGATCCTCAGGCTATTAGCCATTTAGGGGAAGTAGAGGAAAGAGGGTAGCTAATGATTGGAAGACCAGGGCAAGCACTGTGGTAGTGTCGCGAGCAGTCCTGATAGACGCAACAAGATTATCTGCCCAGGCAGTCAGGGGATCCGCCGAAACCCGAGAAGATTCCCGGGATTCAGGAGGACAAGCCTGACTGGCCTCGACAGGGGTAGCAGATGGCGCTGGGCTGTCGGACTGAGTAGTAGACTGCTCGCTGGGAGGGTGAGGACGATGACTGGGGGCGGGTCGAGCCCGCGGAGTGGGTACAGGTGGAACCTGTGACGATGTAGGTCGGCCGGCGGAGTTCCGGCGACGACGAGAGCGCTTCGATTTGCCCGAACGGGCTGGAGGCGGGACAGATTTAGCGGCCATGGCCGCGTAGGAAGGTGCGGGCGCTCCGGCAGGCGCCGGGGTTGAGGCCGCTGCAGGCGGCGCCGAAGCGACGACTGCAGGCAAGACAGCGGCACCGGAAGCAACCGGAGTTGCTGCCGGGACCTTGGCAGATGAACCAGTGAGAGGTGGGAATGCCTCTCGCCGGTTAGGGCCAGGACCAGCTACACGGCCTGCCTGCGTGCCAGGGCGCACAGGAGGTCGCTGCGGTTTCATGGCGGCGATAAAGTTAGGGCAGCCTCGGTAATTAGCCGGGTGGGCTCCGTCACAGTTGCAGCATTTAGCTGTGTACCCCGTCTTTGGCTTATCACTGCCACGATGAGGCTCAGCACAACGCACGCAACGCGCGGGCTGATGGCAAAAGATACTGCTGTGGCCGAACCGCTGGCAGTTAAAACACTGCGAGGGGCCGGGCCGCGGGTCAAATGTCCTGACTTGCACCCGTAGGTGCAGAAGATTCTGGAGACTATAAATCTCCTCGAAGGGGCCTACTTTTAGAAGTTTGACCAGAAAGCTCTTAACGGGTCGGCGGTCATCACCTTTGCCAACATGCAGGACGCTTACCGCAGTCGGCGCATAGCCGAGCGCAACAAGTTCCTGCCTGATGGCATCAGTTTCGGTAAAGGAAGGTATTCCCGACAGAACGACCTTGATTCGCTGAAACGGATAGGAACCCCCTTTTTTTATTTTGGCGGAGGTGAAGGAGACGGGCTGTGATTGGCTGATCCGCTGACGCGATCCACCAATGGCCTGAGAGCGAAGTCTACGCGAACGCTTAGCACGGATTGGCGGGATTTGTTCGCCCACAACGGGTCGATACACTTCCGCCAGCCCGGTAAGAGTCCGGTAGACTGCCTTATGGCGATACCGAGGCAGGCGAGAGATTGGAGGGGGGGAAGTTGCCGACTGAAGGTGGCGCTAGGCAAACCTAAAGCCGGCACAACGCCCGATCCATCTGTCGGCCTGCAACGGCCCGGAGATTTGACAGGTAGGAAGGTGGTCAGATTCGATTGGTCGGTGCGTGGACAGATGGTGAGTGGGCAATTTTGTAATTTAGAATTATGGTGGGTCGTCGAGCAGAGCTCGAGGGCGGCGGCGTTTAACTGGCGGTGGTCCATCGTCGTTATCGAGGTGTTGGAGGTGAGGGAAGTCAGAAATGGATGCTCGATGGAAGAGGTTGAACGTGAGAGTGCGCGCAAATCCATCGAGCGACGGAATCTTCAGCCCTCGCCTGATAGAATCATTTTTTACATACCAGGGAGAGCCGGAGATAAGGCGAAGGGTAATGGATTGGAAGGCTTCCAGGCGTTTAACGACGTCGGGGGCGAGTTGGGTCCAAAATGCAGGCGCTGGGTACATAAGGACGGCTCGTAAAAAGAGCAGATAAATCGAGAGCTTCGTGCGCAATGGCAGTGGCCCTCGAGGCGATAAGAATGGGTATAGTTTGGCTTTGACACCTCGGGCGCGCTGGAGCACTGTGGACACGTGAGCTCTGAAGCTTAGACGTCGATCAAGAGTGACGCCCAAGTACTTCACAGTACGTTGCCAAGCGATTGGGCTCCCTTCAAGGGAGAGGGTCTGGCATCGGGAAGTGAGCTGACGGGAGAAGGCAATCGCCTCGGATTTCTCCGTATTGCTCGCCACCCGCCATTTCCTTAGCCAGGCCGGAAGTAATGCGAGCTGGCGCTGCACCACGTCAGTCGCAAAACGAAAGTTTGCAGAACTGGTGTGGTACATCGCATCGTCCGCATAGAGAGAGAGCGTGACTCCAGGCAAAACAGGCAGGCCGTTCGTGTACACTAGGTACAGAACGGGGCCGAGGACAGATCCTTGAGGGACGCCAGCGGCGACGGGGTGGACAGAAGAGTACGTCCCGTCGACGCAGATCCTAAATTTGTGGTCGCAGAGATACGACCGCATCAGATGTACAAATGAGGCAGGGAGAGGGGAGGTGGCTTGTTTATAGAGAAGGCCTTCGTGCCAGACTTTGTCCTTGCTCACGTCCAGAAGGACGGCGACAGTTTGATGGTTTCTGTTGATGGCGTCAGTGAGTTGCGTGACAACTCGGACAAGTTGAAGAGTGGTCGAATGCTGCCTGCGGAAGCCGAACTGTTCCTGCCGGATGAAATTATCCAGCAGGGGAGTAATTCGGCGATGCAGGAGGCGCTCGAACACCTTCGATAAGACTGACAAAAGAGAGATTGGTCGATGATTCTCCGGGAGTGTACGCAGCTTGCGAGCCTTCGGCAACATGATGACTTTGGCTCGTTTCCAAGGGCTGGGATAGTAATGGAGCCGGAGACATCCATTGAACAGCACGTGGATGAGTGAAACGAGACTTGCTGGGGCGTTAAGTAGGGCCGCTGGAAATGGCCGTTTCCACTTCAGCCTCGTCGAACGGGTCGATTGGGTCTGCGGGACGGCGGGAAAAATAACCAGATAGGAAGTCTGCGACCGCTGCCGAGTGGCCGGGGTCACAGACGCCTCTGCGAACAGTAAATTGTTCCTCCATGGTATCGGCAAAGACTTCTGCTTTGTCGGCCGCGGAGTACACAATCCCGTTCGGTGATCGTAGGGGGTAGCGGGTCCTTTTCTCGCCAGTGAGTCGGCTCGCAGCCCGAAAAACGGACTGGGGCGTGACTTCCAGACTCAAGATATGAGTCCCATCGATTAGCAGTGGCATCAAGCAGAAGCTGCTTGACGAGGTCTGATTGGGCGTTGAGCCTGCGTTTTACGGCAGGGTCCCGGGTTTGTTGCCATCGCCGGCGGAGCTGGCGCCGTTTTCGGATGGCTAGAATCACCTCTTCAGGTAACAGCGACCGTCTATTGGGCGCAGGGACGTAATAGGTGTGTTTGTCCATAGCGGACGTGACGACTTCTTGAAGATAGTCGGCCAAGCGGTCTACATCATCCGGGCTGGAAATGTCGACCTGGGGGTCAGATGGTACTGTTCGACCCAGTTCATCGTGGAACGATCGCCAGTTGACTCTCGTTACACGATGGGGAGGCTGGAGAGGTGTGTCCAGCGTGGGCCGAACAGTGAGTATTACCGGGTCGTGATCAGACGAGAGGTCTGACACGGCTTCGATAGCGATAGGATAGGCCACGTCTTTGACAACAGCGATGTCAAGGACGTCTGGGAGTCCCCCTCTATTGGGGATATAGGTCGGTGATCTAGGACCAAGAGCGTTCACATGAGGATGACGTTGAACGTATTGGTACAGAGAGCGGCCGTATGGGTTTGAGACACGGCTGTTCCACAGGGGATGCTTACTATTAAAGTCTCCGGCTGCGATGGTTGGTAGGGGGTATTCTAATAGAGCGTCCCATTCATCCTCGTCGGGCGGTGGTCCACCTTGGGGGGGGGGGAGGTAGACTGAAACCAGTCGAACCTCCCGATCCCCGATACAGAGAGCAACCGCCGTCGCCTCCAAGCGACGAGTCGCCGGAGGCGGTGGGCGATGCGCCTGTGAACCAGAATGGCTGTGCCGCCAGATGCGTACAGCCGGTTCTGGCCAGGCCGGTCTGTGCGATACGTCGTGTACTCCGGAAGCTGGAATGAGTGAGCGGGAATTAATTGTGTCTCGTTAAGGAGTATGACGTCTATGTCATATTCGGTGACGAAGGCGGCCAATTCGGCACGGCGAGATAGAACGCCACATGCGTTCCAAGCCACCAGCCGAAAGGGCCTAGCCATCGAGAGGGATAAGTGAGGTCACGGAGGTAAGGACGATAACTAACAAGGACTGGACATCCTTGGCAGCAAGAATTTGTGGGATCAAGGCGTTGATCCAAGCGCGCACGCGGTCGGCGAAAGTCACGTCCGAGGACGCGGCAGACGCCGGTGCCGCCTGAGGCTTGGGCGCCGGGTGTTTAAACATGATGCCATTCTGGGCGGGGGCCTTTTGTTTCGGCTGCCTTGGATTTTGGACATCTGAAGTAGATGGTGGCTGAGGTGCAGCGGGCGTTTGCTGCGAGGAGACGGGGGGCGATGGTTTCGTCTTTTTCTTGGACGGCGCAGCAGGTTTAGGCTGCTGGGCCGCGGGCTGTGCGGCAGGCTGAGAAGCAGCTGCAGCCGCATAGCTGGGCGCCCCGGTAGACGCCGGACGAGCTGAGGGAGGCGCAAGTGCCGGTGCCGCAGCAGGGGTAGGTGCCGCCGAGGCGGCAGGCCTTGATGCGTGGGGCCTAGCGGGAGGCGCAGGAACGTGCTGCTGCGAAGACTTTGAAATCTTCTTCAAAGCCGCAGCATAGAACCTGCACGACTTAGATGATGCCGGGTGAGTGTCCCCGCAGTTGGCGCAAGTGGCGGCAGCACGATCGACCGGACAAGTGTCCTTGCGATGGCTGTCGCCACAGCGCAAACAGCGTGTGGGATGGTGGCAAAAAGCCGATGAGTGGCCGTACCGCTGGCAGTTGTAACACTGCTTCGGTCCGGCTTGGGCTTCGAAGGCTTCTACCCTAACCTTCAACGCATTGCGCGCTAGTTTCTTGCCGGGGGAGAAGAGAGGCGTTACACTGTTGACTCGAAAGCCTAGACTAACAAGTTCATTATACATGAACTCGGGCGTGGTATCCGCAGGGATACCGATAATTTGCACCTTTAATTCCTTCTCCTCCGGCAAGGCAAAGGTGTGGTACGGGATACCCGCGTCCGTGAGGAACTTCTGAGCAATACGAAAGCTCTCCACGGTCGTGGGTTGAGGCGAATGGAACTGTCACCTTGGGCCGAAGCAGTCAAGGTGCCAGAGGGAGTGCACCGGTGTAAGCGCCGCATGAAGTTCGCCCAATCCGAGGGCCGGGCGAAAATCACAGGCGGGATACGCCGGGGCTGGTCAGGTTGTTGCTGGGAGGCCAAGGTGGATTGCCCCGCGGTTGAGCCACGACGCGAAGTTCGACCAGAGTCCGTGGAGGTGGCACTGACGCGCCGTTTCCGGCTGACAGATTGCCATGCACCATCGGTTTCCATGGCCGAGTCCGCGTCGTGAGTTTCCCGCGAAGAGGTAGGTGTAGGGTGGTCCTGAGATGGGCCATCCGGGAGAGGTTGCGCGAGAGCGCTGGCAGGGACTGAGAGGTCCTGAGAAGGGCCGACGGAGGCAGGTTGGCCCTTAGAAGGGCCGACGGAAGGTGGGTTTCGGGCAGCCATCGGCGAGGGGAAGCCTACGCCTTAGGCGGTACGGACTAGAGGTCTACCTCCAAGCACACGGATAAGCAAAATACAAAAGTAGCTCACTTACCAACAGGCACCAGGCAGCACCGGAACAAACACGAAACACTGAACGGCACAAGAAACACAACACTGCACTGAACACACTGCACTGCACTATTTCTTGAGAAGTTGAAAACTGAGCACTGAACTGAACTGAACTGTTATTGCACTGATCGGAGAAAGAGATTTAGACCGGACACTGTGAAACGCACTTGAACAGTAAACTTCCCATGTGGAGAGAGCTTCCAGGAGATGTTGACTCTTCGAATCGCAGGGCTGTTATGAAATCGGCGGCCAAGTTGCCAAGTTGCCAAGTTGAGTAGGGCACAGCACAGTGCGTGCCCCAGTGACGGCAGCGTCCGGGCGGGCCCGATGACTGCCTGTTGCTGCTGTAATGCTTGGAGCGAGACTTGTCGCAGCGAGGATAGGTACCCCCTTTTTTATTTTGGCGGAGGTGAAGGAGATGGGCTGTGATTGGCTGAACCGCTGACGCGATCCACCAATGGCCTGAGAGGGAAGCCTACGCGAACGCTTAGCACGGATTGGCGGGATCTGTTCGCCCACAACGGGTCGATACACTTCCGCCAGCCCGGTAAGAGTCCGGTAGACTGCCTTACGGCGATACCGAGGCAGGCGAGAGATTGGAGGGGCGAAGTTGCCGACTGAAGGTGGCGCTAGGCACACCTAAAGCCGGCACAACGCTCGACCAATCTGGCGGCCTGCAACGGACCGGGTTTGACTGGAAGGAAGGTGGTAAAATACGATTGGTCGGCGCGTGGACAGATGGTGAAGGGCAATTTTATTATTTTAAAATTATGGTGGGTCGTCGAGCAGAGCTCGAGGGCGGCGGCGTTTGACTGGTGGTGGTCCATCATCGTTATCGAGGTGTTGGAGGTGAGGAAAATCAGAGATGGATGCTCGATGGAAGAGATTGAACGTAAGAGTTCGTGCAAATCCATCGAGCGACGGAATCTTCAGCCCTCGCCTGATAGCAGAATTTTTTACATACCAGGGAGAGCCGGAGATAAGGCGAAGGGTAAGGGCTTGGAAGGCTTCCATGCGTTTAACGACGTCGGGGGCGAGTTGGGTCCAAAATGCAGGCGCTGCGTACATAAGGACGGCTCGTAAAAAGAGCAGATAGATCGAGAGCTTCGTGCGCACTGGCAGTGGCCCTCGAGGCGATAAGAATGGGTATAGTTTGGCTTTGACGCCTCTGGCGCGCTGGAGCACAGTGGACACGTGAGCTCTGAAGCTTAGGCGTCGATCAAGAGTGACGCCCAAGTACTTCACAGTACGTTGCCAAGCGATTGGGCTCCCTTCAAGGGAGAGGGTCTGGCATCGGGAAGTGAGCTGACGGGAGAAGGCAATCGCCTCGGATTTCTCCGTATTGATCGCCACCCGCCATTTCCTTAGCCAGGCCGGAAGTAATGCGAGCTGGCGCTGCACCACGTCAGTCGCAAAACGAAGGTTTGCAGAGCTGGCGTGGTACATCGCATCGTCCGCATAGAGAGAGAGCGTGACTCCAGGCAAAACTGGCAGGTCGTTCGTGTACACAAGGTACAGAACGGGGCCGAGGACAGATCCTTGAGGGACGCCAGCGGCGACGGGGCGGACAGAAGAGTACGTCCCGTCGACGCAGATCCTAAATTTGCGGTCGCAGAGATACGACCGCATCAGATGTACAAATGAGGCAGGGAGGGGAGGTGGCTAGTTTATAGAGAAGGCCTTCGTGCCAGACTTTGTCGAAGGCCTTACTCACGTCCAGAAGGACGGCGACAGTTTGATGGTTCCTGTTGATGGCGTCAGTGAGTTGCGTGACAACTCGGACAAGTTGAAGAGTGGTCGAATGCTGCCTGCGGAAGCCGAACTGTTCCTGCCGAATGAAATTATCCAGCAGGGGAGTAATCCGGCGATGCAGGAGGCGCTCGAACACCTTCGATAAGACTGGCAAAAGAGAGATTGGTCGATGATTCTCAGGGAGTGTACGCAGCTTGCGAGCCTTCGGCAACATGATGACTTTGGCTCGTTTCCAAGGGCTGGGATAGTAATGGAGCCGGAGACAACCATTGAACAGCACGTGGATGAGTGAAACGAGACTTGCTGGGGCGTTGAGTAGGGCCGCTGCACCAATACGGTCCTCGCCGGGCGCCTTCTTGGGGCGCAGTCGACTAATGGCCGTTTCCACTTCAGCCTCGTCGAACGGGTCGATCGGGTCTGCGGGAGGGCGGGAAAAACATCCAGATAGGAAGTCTGCGACCGCTGCCGAGTGGCCGGGGTCACAGACGCCTCTGTGAACGGTAAATTGTTCCTCCATGGTATCGGCAAAGACTTCTGCTTTGTCGGCCGCGGAGTACACAATCCCGTTCGGTGATCGTAGGGGGTAGCGGGTCCTTTTCTCGCCAGTGAGTCGGCGCGCAGCCCGGAATACGGACTGCGGCGTGACGTCCAGAGACTCAAGATATGAGTCCCATCGATGAGCAGTGGCATCAAGCAGAAGCTGCTTGACAAGGTCAGATTGGGCGTTGAGCCTGCGTTTTACGGCAGGGTCCCGGGTTTGTTGCCATCTCCGGCGGAGCTGGCGCCGGTTGCGGATGGCCAGAATCACCTCTTCAGGTAACTGCGACCGTCTGTTGGGCGCAGGGACTTCATAGGTGTGTTTGTCCATAGCGGACGTGACGACTTCTTGAAGATAGTCGGCCAAGCGGTCTACATCCTCCGGGCTGGAGATGTCGACCTGGGGGTCAGATGGTACTGTTCGACCCAGTTCATCGTGGAACGATCGCCAGTTGACTCTCGTTAAACGATGGGGAGGCTGGAGAGGTGTGTCCAGCGTGGGCCGAACAGTGAGTAATACCGGGTCGTGATCAGACGAGAGGTCTGACACGGCTTCTATTGCGATAGGGTAGGCCAAGTCTTTGACAACAGCAATGTCAAGGACGTCTGGAGGTCCCCGGTGATTGGGGATATAGGTCGGTGATCTAGGACCAAGAGCGTTCACATGAAATCGGCGGGGCGAAAGCATCGCATTAAGTACTTTATGGCATGGCGCGATGCGAGCCTCTCACACACCTTCTTCTTTCCGATTGGCCGGTGATGCTGTTCTTACCTGTGCGGGGGTTGCAATTAGTAAACAATTAGCACAGGTAGCATCGCGGGAAATCAGCAGCCTTCCCCACAGTACTTCTTGGAAAACAAGTGAGTACATAATGGCATAGCTTGGTGCGAGCCAATCATACACCATCTCTATTGTGATTGGCTGAATGAGTCTATACCACAGTACTGTGGGCCTGTACGTAAACACCCGGCGTGCAGGATTTTTATACCACTGATGATGGCAGCCAGTGGAGCTGCCGAAACGTTTGGTTTTGTTATAAACCATGGACCACGGCCAAACAGCCCGGATATCATTAATAATTCATATGACACTGGCCGTGAAAGCCTGAGGAATAATTTCAGAGCATGTGTTTATTGCCAACAAAAAAATGGTGATAATATTGTTTAGCCATTTATTTAATGGTGCATTAATTTTTTTATACTTTTACAGACACACACTCATTTATCTTTAGGGGAAGAAAAACAAATGAGTGTATGTAAATAAAACTTAAAAAAGAGATGCAAAATTAAAGTTTACTAAAGCATGATTTATGATGGTTTACTGCATAAAATACAATCTCAAATTTTTTGCCATTTTGTTCTACAATGAAGCGAATATAGACTGTTATAGAAAACTGATTAGAGTAAATGACATGTCTCATAATGGAATGAGAGCAAAGCCATTTAGTGTTTATCATAACGTATCAACATCATCATTTCACTATGCTAAGGGAAGAGAACTGAACTAACATTAAGAAAAACAAACGTCACCGGAAGTAACAGAATGTGACAACTGCAAAAGAAAACTATTTTTAGTATGAAAGTAAAGGTAGACTGGAATCAATGTGTGAGAATGTAATAAAAAAGGGAAAAAAAGAAAAACTTACGTTAGATACAACAATTTTATCAAAAAACTGTCTATGGTGAAGAAACTTCCAGACAAAGGAATAATATTAAGGTAAGCTGTAGAGTTTGAAATAGTAGAAGACAGAAGTTGGTTGAAAAATTATGGAAGCGCATACAGAGCTGCACTACCCACAGAGCACGAACCATAACTGAAAGGCAAGGTGTATGAACTGAAATTCATTTCTATAGTTGATGAGACTTATTGTTGGTTGATGAAGACATGTACAAGAATAAATATACACTACATTACTACACTACAAGAATTCCAACTACACTACAGACTTTGCTTCAGCATCATCTTCATCATTACATCATCTTTAAACTAAGAATTTGTAACCTGCAGCCTGCATGAGATGTCTGCAAGCAAGCCTTGACTTAATGATTTCCAAGATAAACAAAAAGCAGTAGGGGGCGATAGAAAGAGAGAGAGAGAGAGAGAGAGAGAGAGAGAGAGAGAGAGAGAGAGAGAGAGAGAGAGAGAGAGAGAGAGAGAGAGAGAGAGAGAGAGAGAGAGAGAGACTACAAGCCAGTTGCGAAGCGTCCACACAAGGTATTTAAGTGCCTCCTTACAATTTCAAAATCTATGGTAAAAGAAAACTTCTTTTGGTTAAAACCAGTAACTCTTCTACATAAGTGCAAACTTTTCTACTCTAAAAGCTTTCTGCATAAACAAAATTAAATAATATTAATCAATAGATCATGGGAGTACACGGTGATATGTGTGAATACTACTCGTCCATATACACTACCTGACTGTGCAAAGCTAGTGCTTACAGAGGGCACTGCTTTCTGCCATTGTAGAGCATAGCGCGGACTGTCTTAATGGAGAGGGAAGTCCATATCCCTATTGTCGTTTAATACGGCTACCTTCAGCTGAAAGATAACAAAAGTGCCAGTGTGATACTTTCCATGCGGGAACGTACGAGGCTGTTCCCGAGGTTTGTCGATCATTCTACCCGGCGTTATACAAGATCGGACATTGACACAGTTTCTAGCGAGTTCCAGAGCGCCTGTAACTATGCAATTATTTCTCAACGCATCATCCGGAAAGTGACAGATTGTTCTCGAACCTGAGGGTGTATAAATATAACCGCCAGTGATCGGCTAAGTTTTTAGACCAGCGATATTACAGTGCGGTTCCTAGTGATTGTTATTGTGACTTGCGGTTATTGTGTTACTGCTAAACTGTAATAAGGTGTGACATTTATTGTTGTGTATCGGGCAAATTGTAACTTCAAAAATTGTATAAGAATGTCTCCGTTTATTTCTGACTATAATCAAAAGTTGTAATTAGTGACTTCATCTGGTGTCAGTTACTCTGTTTCCACTATACAAACAACGATCTGTGCGACCGTGGTAACAATACGCTACAGTAGCTGTAGCATAGTCACTGTACTTTATCGTTGGGATAATCTCTAACCGTTGCGATGTTAGCTTCTACCGCTCCATATGATTCGAACGCAGTGCATTTACTCATCTAGTTACTGTACGGTAGCCAAGTTTATTTTCTTATGGTGACATATATTGTTACGTAGGTTACGCCATTTACCGCACTTAATAACTGAAAACTATAAACTAACTAGTTTCTTTTACTTTTATAAATCGAGTTGGTAATTTTCAAATACACGACTTTTCATTACTGGAAGAGAAAATAGTTCAGCCGCAGGATAAAGAAAGCGTATTCAAAAGTACTGTTGTAAAAATGCATAGGCAGAAGTATAAAGACGGCTGGCATTAACACCGAAAGGGTGGATGGGGAGGGGGAATTTTTGCGACCGCTTACAAATTGCAAGTAGCATAGTTAAGACAAATAAGACAGTAGCATAGTTACAAGTGGGAATAAGTGTCTGGCAGAGATTAAGAGGAGAGTAGCTCTGGCAAAACAAGCATTCCAGAGCAAAAGGAACTTATTAACAAACAACCATATTAGTATTGAAACAAGGAAAAAGTTTGTTAAGGTATTTGTATGGAGTGTTTTAACTTACGGGTGTGAATCGTGGACCTTAGGGAAGGTGGAGAGTGACAGACTTCAGGCAATGGATATATGGATTTGGCGGAGAATGACAAAAACTAGTCGGACAGATAGGAAGACGAACGAACAGATCTTAGAGGAAATAAATGAGAATAGAACACTGCTTAGGAGTATAGAGGTGAGGAAGATTAAGTTGATAGGGCATGTGATCAGACATAGTGCTTTTTTAACTAACATCTTTGAGGGCAAAGTAGTGGGGAAGAAGCCCAAAGGAAGACCAAGAACTGCATACTTCCGCAGCACAATGAGTGTCGTGAATAGTGGGTCCTATGGAGAAATGAAGAATATCGCAAGGGATAGAGTGACGTGGCTACAGCGACAAGGCATTGCCTTTAGGAATTAAAAAAACCCGCTGATTACAATTACCTATCGGTCCGGCTCGCAATGCATTTCGGTGGCCGCGGCTAGACGGCCTGCAAGATATTGTCTTCTGAACCCGCTGATTAAAATGACCTATAGGTCCGGCTCGCAATGCATTTCGGTGGCCGCGGCTAGACGGCCTGCAAGATATTATCTTCCGTACCCGCTGATTACAATTACCTATCAGTCCGGCTCGCAATCCATTTCGGTGGCCGCAGCTAGACGGCCTGCAAGATATTATCTTCCGTACCCGCTGATTACAATTATCTATCGGTCCGGCTCGCAAAGCATTTCGGTGGCCGCGGCTAGACGGTCTGCAAGATATTATCATCCAAACCCGCTGATTACAATTACCTATCGGTCCGGCTCGCAATGCATTTCGGTGGCCGCGGCTAGACGGCCTGCAAGATATTGTCTTCTGAACCCGCTGATTACAATGACCTATAGGTCCGGCTCGCAATGCATTTCGGTGGCCGCGGCTAGACGGCCTGCAAGATATTATCTTCCGTACCCGCTGATTACAATTACCTATCAGTCCGGCTCGCAATCCATTTCGGTGGCCGCAGCTAGACGGCCTGCAAGATATTATCTTCCGTACCCGCTGATTACAATTATCTATCGGTCCGGCTCGCAAAGCATTTCGGTGGCCGCGGCTAGACGGTCTGCAAGATATTATCATCCAAACCCGCTGATTACAATTACCTATCGGTCCGGCTCGCAATGCATTTCGGTGGCCGCGGCTAGACGGCCTGCAAGATATTGTTTTCCGAACCCGCTGATTACAATGACCTATCGGTCCGGCTCGCAATGCATTTCGTGGCTGCGGCTGGAAGACGCAACGGGCTGGACGATATTATCTTCAGAACTCGCTGATTACAATGACCTATCGGTCCGGCTTGCAATTGATTTCGTGGCTGCGGCTGGAAAACGCAACCGGCTGTACGATATTGTCTTCCGAACCCGCTGATTACAATGACCTATCGGTCCGGATCGCAATGTACTTCGTGGCTGCGGCTGGAAGACGCAACGGGCTGTACGATATTATCTTCCGAACTCGCTGATTACAATGACCTATAGGTTCGGCTAGCAATGCATTTCGGTGGCCGCGGCTAGACGGCCTGCAAGATATTATCTTCCGTACCCGCTGATTACAATTACCTATCGGTCCGGCTCGCAATGCATTTCGGTGGCCGCGGATAGACGGCCTGCAAGATATTATCTTCCGTACCCGCTGATTACAATTACCTATAGGTCCGGCTCGCAATGCATTTCGGTGGCCACGGCTAGACGGCCTGCAAGATATTATCTTCCGTACCCGCTGATTACAATTACCTATCGGTCCGGCTCGCAATGCATTTCGGTGGCCGCGGCTAGACGGCCTGCAAGATATTATCTTCCGAACCCGCTGATTACAATTACCTATCGTCCGGCTCGCAATGCATTTCGGTGGCCGCGGCTAGACGGCCTGCAAGATATTATCTTCCGAACCCGCTGATTACAATTACCTATCGTCCGGCTCGCAATGCATTTCGGTGGCCGCGGCTAGACGGCCTGCAAGATATTGTCTTCGAACCCGCTGAATACAATGACCTATCGGTCCGGCTCGCAATGCGTTTCGTGGCTGCGGCTGGAAAACACAACGGGCTGTACGACATTATCTTCCGAAATCGCTGATTACAATGACCTATACGTCTGGCTCGCAATGCATTTCGGTGGCTGCGGCTAAACGGCCTGCAAGATATTGTCTTCCGAACCCGCTGATTACAATGACCTATCGGTCCGGCTCGCAATGCATTACGTGGCTGCGGCTGGAAGACGCAACGGGCTGGACGATATTATCTTCCGAACTCGCTGATTACAATGACCTATAGGTCCGGGTCACAATGGATTTCGTGGCAGCGGCTGGAAAACGCAAAGGGCTGTACGATATTATCTTGCAAAATCGCTGATTACAATGACCTATAGGTTCGGCTAGCAATGCATTTCGGTGGCCGCGGCTAGACGGCCTGCAAGATATTATCTTCCGTACCCGCTGATTACAATTACCTATCGGTCCGGCTCGCAATGCATTTCGGTGGCCGCGGATAGACGGCCTGCAAGATATTATCTTCCGTACCCGCTGATTACAATTACCTATCGGTCCGGCTCGCAATGCATTTCGGTGGCCACGGCTAGACGGCCTGCAAGATATTATCTTCCGTACCCGCTGATTACAATGACCTATCGGTCCGGCTCGCAATGCATTACGTGGCTGCGGCTGGAAGACGCAACGGGCTGGACGAAATTATCTTCAGAACTCGCTGATTACAATGACCTATCGGTCCGGCTTGCAATTGATTTCGTGGCTGCGGCTGGAAAACGCAACCGGCTGTACGATATTGTCTTCCGAACCCGCTGATTACAATGACCTATCGGTCCGGATCGCAATGTACTTCGTGGCTGCGGCTGGAAGACGCAACGGGCTGTACGATATTATCTTCCGAACTCGCTGATTACAATGACCTATAGGTTCGGCTAGCAATGCATTTCGGTGGCCGCGGCTAGACGGCCTGCAAGATATTATCTTCCGTACCCGCTGATTACAATTACCTATCGGTCCGGCTCGCAATGCATTTCGGTGGCCGCGGATAGACGGCCTGCAAGATATTATCTTCCGTACCCGCTGATTACAATTACCTATCGGTCCGGCTCGCAATGCATTTCGGTGGCCACGGCTAGACGGCCTGCAAGATATTATCTTCCGTACCCGCTGATTACAATTACCTATCGGTCCGGCTCGCAATGCATTTCGGTGGCCGCGGCTAGACGGCCTGCAAGATATTATCTTCCGAACCCGCTGATTACAATTACCTATCGTCCGGCTCGCAATGCATTTCGGTGGCCGCGGCTAGACGGCCTGCAAGATATTGTCTTCGAACCCGCTGAATACAATGACCTATCGGTCCGGCTCGCAATGCGTTTCGTGGCTGCGGCTGGAAAACACAACGGGCTGTACGACATTATCTTCCGAAATCGCTGATTACAATGACCTATACGTCTGGCTCGCAATGCATTTTCGGTGGCTGCGGCTAGACGGCCTGCAAGATATTGTCTTCCGAACCCGCTGATTACAATGACCTATCGGTCCGGCTCGCAATGCATTACGTGGCTGCGGCTGGAAGACGCAACGGGCTGGACGATATTATCTTCCGAACTCGCTGATTACAATGACCTATAGGTCCGGGTCACAATGGATTTCGTGGCAGCGGCTGGAAAACGCAAAGGGCTGTACGATATTATCTTGCAAAATCGCTGATTACAATGATCTATAGGTCCGGCTCGCAATGCATTTCGGTGGCCGCGGTTAGATGGTCTGCAAGATATTGTCTTCCGAACCCGCTGATTACAGTTGGTTAGCTCCGAAGGGCACAGAACCCACCATCACCCCTCGAGCTCGTAAGTCGCGAATACTTATTGCCCAAGGCTTCTGTCACCAGGTTATCCCTCAATGATGTCCACGGAGATTGTCGTCGTATAGTGCGCTAACCAACTTATTTGTCCCGCTTCACCCAATGTGGGATCAGCGATTTCCTATTTCCTCGGCAACTTATTCCCTAATCCTAGCCCGTTCTTTTTTCTTTCCAATGGCTCGGGCTGTTGCATTTAATAAGGCAAAAAACTCTGTGCTTGAGACAGCATGGATTCGTCTGTTTTCAACTGGTACATTATACCAGAGGGCATGCAGTTCTCGCCGCTCGACTTCATATTCCGGGCATTCCGCCAGGCAGTGCCATGAAGTTTCTTCAGTGCCTTCTCCACAGTGTGGGCACCAGTGGTCGGGCTGCAATCTGAAGCCACTTAGTTTTGAGCGGAAGTTGCCGTGTCCAGAGAGATATTGTGTCGTGTAGTGACTCCAATTGACCTTCAGGAGTCGGAGTCTGTATTCGACTGTCGGGAAGAATGCATATGTCTCCCGTCCCTTCGTGGATGTCCGCCATCTTTCATTCCACGCAGTCATTGTTTCCTGCCGTCTTAAGGGCTTACTGATATGTCTTTGAACTCCTTGAGTTACGTCTTGTACTATTGCTAGGCGTTCTGCAATGAGCAGGTCTATGGGTACAATGCCAGCGATGACGGTATTGGCGTCGTAGGAGATGGTTTTATACGCCTTATTTACTAGTAGTAAAAGACGTCTCTGCACGCTGAGCAATTTCTGGCCGCACTGTTTACGGGTTCTGATCTACGTACCCCAGAATTCGCAGCCATATATGAGTAGAGGCTGGGCGACTCCTGTATACAACGTTCTCAGCGCTGCACAGCTGTACCCATAGCTTTCTCTCGCCAATGATGAAAAAGCAAAGAAGGTTTTAGTTACCTTACCAACTAGTTCTGTTATGTGTCTGCCGAACAATCACCTATCGGTCCGGCTTGCAATGGATCTCGTGGCTGCGGCTGGAAAACGCAACGGGCTGTACGATATTATCTTCCGAACCCGCTGATTACAATGACATATAGGTCCGGCTCGCAATGCATTTCGGTGGCCGCGGCTAGACGGCCTGCAAGATATTATCTTCCGAACCCGCTGATTACAATTACCTATCGGTCCGCCTCGCAATTACTCGCTGATTACAATTACCTATCGGTCCGGCTCGCAATGCATTTCGGTGGCCGCGGCTAGACGGTCTGCAAGATATTATCTTCCGAACCCGCTGATTACAATTACCTATCGGTCCGGCTCGCAATGCATTTCGTGGGTGCGGCTGGAAAAGCAACGGGCTGTACGATATTATCTTCCGAAATCGCTGATTACGATGACCTATAGGTCCGGCTCGCAATGTATTTCGGTGGCCGCGGCTAGACGGCCTGCAAGAAATTGTCTTCCGAACCCGCTGATTACAATGACCTATATGTCCGGCTCGCAATGCATTTCGGTGGCCGCGGCTAGACGGCCTGCAAGATATTGTCTTCCGAAGCCGCTGATTACAATGACCTATCGGTCCAGCTCGCGATGCATTTCGTGGCTGCGTCTGGAAAACGCAACGGGCTGTACGCTATTATCTTCAGAACTCGCTGATTACAATGACCTATCGGTCCGTTGTAATTTATAACAATTTATAATATTATTTACTTAGTAATGTTTTATTTAAATTTAATTAAGTGAAAGATGCTATAAAATTAGAAAAATAGTTAGCCTTATCTCACAGTTAACGAGCAGACACTGTTCTTAGGAAAACTAGTCTAGTATTCATGAGACATCGTTTCCTTTTGCCCTACGGGCCTGTAAACTTTGATTAGCATTTCCGTCGTGGTTTTTATGGTTGGTTGGCAAGAGAAAAATTCTTTTAAATTGTCAAAATCAAGAGAGACTGCGAAACTTGTATTATCTACATTAAATTGAAGCGAACCTTGCCTTAAACAATATTGGAGCCGCGTATTTTGCCTGTACGTTTTAAAAACGCATGTTATCAGGTAGCTAAACGTGATTGTACTTTTTTATTTTACTTAAAACTATTTTGCACTGAAATGTACATCTCAGAATACGTGCAAAGATTCCCAGTAATTCTCGATAACAGCAGAAGCCTAATACTTATTTTAAAGTAGATCCGAATCTGTGCAGGCGTGTTCGACCTTCTACAAATTTTAGATTTTTCCCGACATTGTGTACAACGTATATATAAAAAAATCGGCTTGAAACAGATGAATCAGCCAAAAAATTACGGTAACGACGTTTTAAAATCTTTCCCAGAGGTGGTAAGCCGTACAACGTACATCTAAACTTGTATAAACTCACTAAAGTCCCGATAAAAGAACTATAGACACTTACTGAGTGACTGTAGCACTGAACGTGGTTTTGAAGAGCTACAAAATAACCACGAAAAAATTACATTTTTCGAAGAAGTTAAAGTGTATACTGAACCTGCTATACTGTTTAACTTAAAAATGGACTACTGTATTTCTGGGATATATTTATTTATTTTTCTTCTTCTGTAACAAAATGGGTTTCAGCATTAAGCTTATTTTTCAAGTTTCCTTTATTACTTCCATATTCCTTAAGAAAATGGAAGTATGGTGATGGCAAAAAAAATCGTGTTCGAGATTATTGCAGATTCTGATTGTACTACACTCAAAACATGAAAAAAATCGTTTTTCGAAAAATTTGTTTCGTAGCTAGACAGGTGAACCACGCCTCATCCGTAAACCGTATAATGTTAAGAACGTCCGGACCTTAAGGCTTGAAAGCACTGGCAGTACTAGAGTCGTTTCTGTATATCTGATTCCTACAGTTGTTGTACGTCATGCACTTTGCGTTTTCTTGGCTCTCTTTGTCTTAGGTTTCTTTGTTCCATATGACATACCAGACCGACGTATCGGCGCAAAGTGGATCGAAGGAGTTCCGCCGCATGCCGTTCCTGTTTCCTCCACTTTCACTGAGCAGGGATCCAGCAGTTTTCATGTGATTAATAAAATCGTTGGCTTCCTCGGAACACACAGGCCTATTGTTACAACTTACCGTACCGTATTGTTTGGTTATGGTCAGTGTCTCCTAGTAGGAATTCCAACAAGCCAGGCAACTTTAACAATGCCGAGACCAACCGCGACAGCTTAAGTTTTTAATTTCCATGAAACATCTCGAACACCACCAATGAGTCCGAAAGGCCATTTGGGTAGCAACTAACGAGTTCGTATACCAGCCAATTTTCATAACAAAATATCGGTATGGAGATCCATTCGTGACTTCCATGTTCTAAGAAAACCGATCTTCACCAAAATCAATAGGTCTCGAGTCTTCTACAACTCAGGCACATATGTAAAAAATTATTTGATTCTGTTTGAATTTACGGCAGTTATCGTTCGTCATTAAAAACTTTCACTTGTTACAACATAAAATGTTGCAGGTAAACTACCCCTTTCCCTTAACCGATCTTCACCAAAATCAACAGGCCTTGAGTTCTCTATAATTTAGGGATGTACGTAAAAACTTATTTGATTATGTTTGAATTTACGGCAGTTATCGTTCGTCATAGAAAAAATTAACTTTGTTATCACGTGATCTCTAACGTATACCACCTCACGTTTTCGCACTCGATTTTCACTGAGATGGAAGTCGATGGCACTGCCGAAAAGTCTGGTTTTGCAGAAAACATTGGACTACGGCTAAACAGCCCGGGAAGAAATTTTAACAAATAACTACTTCTTTGTCGCCGATAACGTAGTACACATAAAAAGTTCTCCCCTCCCCCTTCAACTATAATTTTCATTTATAGAAAATTACCCCCACCCCGTTCACCTAACCTCTTCATTTATAGATATTTCATTTACGTTTCTACAGTGGATTATTATGAGCTTCTTATCAAGATACTTTATTTATCAAAATTAAGTACTTTACTCTTGTTAAAACATAAAACGTTGCAGGTAAACTGCCCCTTTCTCTTTACCGATCTTCACCAAAATCAACAGGCCTTGAGTTCTCTACAATTTAGGAACGTATGCAAAAAATTATTTGATTTTATTTGAATGTACGGCAGTTATCGTTCGTCATAGAAAAAGTTACCTTTGTTAAAACATAAAAAGCTGCAGGTAAACTGCCCCTTTCTCTAAACCGATCTTCACCAAAATCAATAGACCTTCAGTCCTCTAAAATTCAGGGCTGTATGCAAAACATTATTTGATTCTGTTTGAATTTGCGGCTCTTCTCGTTTGCCATATTAAATACCCTTGTTAAAATATAAAACGTTGCAGGTAAACTACCCCTTTCCCTTAACCGATCTTCACCAAAAACAATAGGTCTTGAGAACTCTATAATTCAGAGCTGTATGCAAAAGAGTAGTTTATTCTGTTTGAATTTGCGGCTGTTATCGTTTGCCATAGAAAAAAATTACCCTTGATTAAAAAAAAACCGTTGCAGGTAAACTACCCCTTTACCTTAACCGATCTTCACTAAAAACAATAGGTCTTGAGTACTCTACAAATCAGGGCTGTATGCACAAAATTATTTGATTCTGTTTGAATTTGCGGCTGTTATCGTTTGCTATAGAAAAAAATCTACAGACACAAGACAGATAGACACACAGACACTTTTCGAAAAATGACTTTTTTTTATGTTCTGAGTGTCGTACAATCAGAATCTGAAATAATCTCGAACACGATTTTTTTTTGCCATCACCATACTTCCATTTCCTTAAGGAACATGGAAGTAAAATATCGGTATGGAGAACCATACAACACTTCCATGTTTTAAGATTTATATTTCAAATCAATTTCGAAATGAAATATTTCCATATAAACTACTTCTTTCTATTTACTGCTTCAGCCTTAACCACAGTACTGTGGTCACTAACGTATACCACCTCACGTTATCGCACTGCAGAAAACATTCAGGACGGGAAGGAATTTTAACAACAAACTACTTCTTTGTTGCCGATAACGTAGTACATATATAAAAAATATTACCATAGAAACTACTTCTTTCTACTTACTGCTTCAGCCTTAACTGGTCACTAACGTATACCACCTCACGTTATCGCACTCGATTTTCACTGATGATGGAAGTCGATGGCATTGCCGAAACGTCTGGTTTTGTAGAAAACATTGGACTACGGCCAAACATCCCGGGAAGGAATTTTAACAAAAACTACTTCTTTGTTGCCGATAACGTTGTACACATATATATAAAAAATATGTATAAAATTAATGGCTTGTATAATTTGTTTGATCTCCATTAAGTAGTGCTCAAGTTTCCAAAGTTTTAATATTATGATGTCCGTAATTAAAACATCAGAGCAGGTTTAGTGTGTATGAGGGTACAGCGTGGACAAAAATTTTCAACATTTCCTATTGAGCGTTGCTTAGAGTAAAGCTGCGAATCTACAGTGTACGTTTCACAGAACAAACACGCGGAAAAGAAGGAGCGCTCCGAAGTCACTCATGGACCCTCAGCATCTTGCAGAGGGTTCATTCCCTAAAGACGAAAAGTCTGTCTATGAATCGTTCCTCTGTAAACACGTGCAGTTACACTGCCCAGCGATCCACAGGAAGCAAATCGCTATCCACGCTGGACACTTTTTCGGCTTGCACGCGTTATGTTGGTATGGGTTTCGGCACTTTCCATTTAAAAAGCTTGCAAATGTAAGAAAATAAACATGAATGAGGCCAGAAATAACGCGAATTGAGTGTGTGTGTGTGTGTGTCTTCCCTGCCTTTTTATTGCGGTAGTCATAATAATAAAATGGAAACGTGAACATTACATAACTGAAATATGCTTGCCTGCCACGAACGATGTATTTTCTCTCATACATGATTTACATTAAAATGAAATAATTATAATTTTATTGCCTGGCAACAAAATTATTTTATTTTTAACAATTACCATTGTTTGAAAAAGTTTAAATGAATTTTCAAGTACTTTACTCTTAAAACGTAAAAGGTTGCAGGTAAACTACCCCTTCCCCTTAACCGATCTTCACCAAAAACAATAGGTCTTGAAAACTCTACAATTCAGAGTTGCATGCAAAAAATTATTTGGTTCTGTTTGAATTTGCGGCTGTTATCGTTTGCCATAGAAAATACCCTTGTTAAAACATAAAACGTTGCTGGTAAACTACCCCTTTCCCATAACCGATCTTCACCAAAAACAAAACGTCTTGAGAACTCTACAATTCAGGCCAGTATGCAAATAATCATTTGATTCTGTTTGAATTTACGGCTGTTATCGTTTGCTATAGAAAATACCCTTGTTACAACAAAAAACGTTGCAGGTAAACTACCCCTTTCCCTTAACCGATTTTCACCAAAAACAACAGGTCTTGAGAACTCTACAATTCAGGGCTGTATGCAAAACAGTATTTGATTATGTTTGAATTTGCGGCTGTTATCGTTTGCCATAGAAAATAGTTACCCTTGATTAAAAAAAAAAACGTTGCAGGTAAACTACCCCTTTCCCTTAATCGATCTTCACCAAAAACAATAGGTCTTGAGTACTCTACAAATCAGGGCTGTTTGCAAAAAATTATTTGATTCTGTTTGAATTTGCGGCTGTTATCGTTTGCCATAGAAAAAAATCACAGACACACACAGACACTTTTCGAAAAATGACTTGTTTTCATGTTTTGAGTGTAGTACAATCAGAATCTGCAATAATCTCGAACACGATTTTTTTCCCATCACCATACTTCCATTTCCTTAAGGAACATGGAAGTAAAACAGTATACGGCACTAACGAAACGTCTGGTTTTGCAGAAAACATTGGACTACGGCAAAACAGCCCGGGAAGGAATTTTAACAACAAACTACTACTTTGTGGTCGATAACGTAGTATACATATAAAAATTATCCCCTGCCCCATCAACTATAATTTTCATTTATAGAAAATTACCCCCTCCCCGTTCAACTAGCTACTTCATTTATAGATATTTCATCTATGTTTCTACAGTAGATTATTAAGCTCTTCTTATCAGGATACTTTATTTATCAAAATTAAGTACTTTACTCTTGTTACAACAAAAAATGTTTCAGGTAAACTGCCCTTTCACCGTAACCGATCTTCACCAAAATCAATAGGCCTTGAGTCTTCTACAACTCAGGCACATATCGATGGCCTAGTTCAAGACAGTAACAAATCAAAAAAAACTTGTTTTAAGATAACTGGGTTTGAAGTTTTTGTGCTTGCTATTATAACGTATAGCTTCTGTCACAATTACCTCCAGTATTTCTGGTTTTGGTTATCATAAAGATTGCAATTTCAACGTTAATTAGATGGTAAATTGATGTTCATATCTTTTTGTAAATATGACATATTTATTATTGTTCAATTATGTTTTGAGTTGTTTCTGTACTGAACTGACACTGTAGAGGGTTTATGATGAATTTATAGTTATTGCTACTGTACGAAACAAAGTAAGCCATTAAATTACTCCATATTTATTAAAAATGCAATCATTTAAGGATTATTCTCTACTTTTACTCTATAAAATAGTAAAATAGTACAACAATGCTGTTTGAATTTCAAAGTATACAAAATAATTGCTGACTCTTTTGTGCCTGGTTACTTCCAGTCTGAGTCCTACTGTTAACGGTTAATATTTTTAAAAACAGTACTAAATAAAACAAAATTACTAACATAAAAAACACTGGAAATTAAAAAATCGAATAATTACAGTATTGTTTAGAGTTCAATGTGTTGAAACACTGGAAAATCTAAAACCAAACAATTTTTCTTCAGAGTTCAAAATTTTAAAACAATGGAAAATCAAAAACAAACAATTATACTTATTCTCATTCTGAGTTCAACGATTCATAGAACTGCCAATATTGATAGGAATGCTGTTATTTCTGCACACTGAAAGTAGATCATCAATCTTTGCTCTCGATATTCCTGGTGGACGTGTATAAGCTTTTTTCAACTCAGAGATACTGTTCCTCCTCCTCCTCCGAATCATGCGCTGTGCTATGTTGATCCGGCCATAATTCTCTTGTGTGTATGATGTTTGTAAAACATCACGTTTGGTTCTGCTGTTTCGACTCTTAAGACACACAGGTTATTCCAGTTAACATCTTCGCCAGTTTCATTAGTCTTCAAATTTTTACCCATACTTTCTTGCAGACTTTTGACATCTAAGAAGTCTTCAGTTGACATTTCTACTGTTTTATAAGGGTGACCTTTTGTTTTAGAGAGACTTATTATTGGAACAAGCTGGGAAGGGATGTAGATTGGTCCACCATTCAAAGCTCGTTTCTTAGACCGCTCAATCAGAGCATGCATACTATCACCCTCGTTTTGGGTGTGTCCTACAACGAGAAATTTGATCGTTATAGTATTGGTAGTTTCAGAGTTCATGACATGAAACATAAGAAGAGAAGCCATAAACTTATTTTTATGCTGTCCAGCACAGTTGTCTGCATAAAATATAATGTCATGTGCCTCACATTCTTGTAAATACTTATAGCCTATACACAGCTTGCGATGTCGTTTGCGCCTCTTTTACCGATACCTTCATACCATAAGTAGCATGTTCTTTTTTTTTCAGAAATGTTAAAAACCGTAAAATTGTAGCAAGAGAGTTATCTTTTATAATAAAACTGATTGACGTCTCCACAAGGAAGCGCAATAACAGCTTGTAAGTCGAAACAACAAACCTGGAGATTTTGGTTTTTCTCTGCGTTCTTTACATCACTTTCTTTCTCTGCTCTACTTAGTTGTTTCTCAAGAATGTGACTGTCATAAGTGGCTTGTTTCTCAATTTTTTCTTCAGCTGAACTATTTTTGTAGCTGTCACATTGAGCACATTGATCTTTTTCTTGCCTACAAAAAGCAATGTTATACTATGTATTAAAAATAGTTTCATACATACTTAATTTTGCAAATGGCTCTCCGTTTTCCTTGCATGCAGACACATACATGCGGTACATTGCTGCCAGTGTTAAACTTCCATCCAAATACTTCTTTGTAGAAGATGCGCGGCAATAGTGTGAATCTACTACCGAAAATGATTCTATGTGCCTTTTAATACATGCCTTTGACTCTGGAGGTAATTGTCTTCTACTCTTACCATGACGCCCTCGCTTATCTGGTTCTATTACACCTTCATCATTCTTTTTCTTACAAGCAGTGAAGATCATTTTGCTGCTAATATCTAAAGTTCTTAGAAAAAATAATTTACGCACCCTAACTTTCGAACCACAAATATCAAAGTAACAGCCATAGTTCAGTGACCTGTTGCTGTCAATCTTTTTGTATGTGTATTTAGGCTGTATTTCTGTCATACTTTGAATTAGGTAGTCCCAGAATTGTTTTGTTTTCTTCCTCTTCTTTTCCTAGACACAGCGCTGCCAACCATAGAAGAGGCAATAACTTCGGAAAATTTTCAAGTATACACTTCCATAGAGAAACAACTCGAAATGTTTCGGTATGGAACTAAGTTGAAGTGTAGTTTCTGTTTTAAACAGAAACATGTCTAAATGTTGCTGTATTGAACTAGGTTTACGCAAGCACAAAAATATTTCTAGAGTGAATTAACGCTTTTCTGGCCCACAATATTTATGTTTTGACTTGGTTCTTTATTGAAATATGTAGAGCAGCATGTGAACAATGCCTATCAAGCAATAACTCAAAATCGTGTTTTTTTTAGTTCTTGCTGTCTTGAACTATTTTTTAGGCCATCGATATGTAAAAAATTATTTGATTCTGATAGAATTTACGGCAGTTATCATTCGTCATATAAAAAATTACCCATGTAAAAACATAAAACGTTGCAGGTAAACTACCCTTTTCCCTTAACCGATCTTCACCAGAAACAACAGTTCTTGAGAACTCTACAATTCAGGGCTGTATGCAAAACATTATTCGATTCTGTTTGAATTTACGGCTATCGTTTGCCATAGAAAATACCCTTGTTAAAACATAAAAGTTGCAGGTAAACTACCCCTTTACCTTAACCGATCTTCACCAAAAACAATAGGTCTTGAGAACTCTACAATTCAGGGCTTCATGCAAAACATTATTATTTGATTCTGTTTGAATTTGCGGCTGTTATCGTTTGCCATAGAAAACACCCTTGTTAAAACATAAATCGTTGCAGGTAAACTACCCCTTTCCCTTAAGCCAACTTCACCAAAAACAATAGGTCTTGAGAACTCTACAATTCAGGGCTGTATGCGAAACATTATTTGATTCTGTTTGATCAGTTAAGAGAAAGGGGTAGTTTACCTGCAACGGTTTTTTTTTATCAAGGGACTTTTTTTTTGGCAAACGATAACAGCCGCAAATTCAAACAGAATCAAATAATGTTTCGCATACAGCCCTGAATTGTAGAGTTTTCAAGACCTGTTGTTTTTGGTGAAGATCGTTTAAGGGAACGGGGTAGTTTACCTGCAACGTTTTATGTTTTAACAAGGGCATTTTCTATGGCAAACGATAACAGCCGCAAATTCAAACAGAATCAAAAGATTATTTGCATACAGCCCTAAATTGTAGAGTTCTCAAGACCTGTTGTTTTTGGTGAAGATCGGTTAAGAGAAAGGGGTAGTTTACCTGCAACGGTGAAACATACACTGTAGATTCGCAGCGTTACTCTAAGCAACGCTCAACAGGAAATGTTGAACATTTTTGTCCACGGTGTACCCTCATTCACACTAAACCTGCTCTGATGTTTTAATTACGGACATCATGATATTAAAACTTTGGAAACTTGAGCACTACTTAATGGAGATCAATCATTAACTTATACAAGCCATTAATTTTATGCATATTTTTTATATACTGTATATGTGTCCAACGTTATCGGCAACAAAGAAGTAGTTTTTGTTAAAATTCCTTCCCGGGATATTTGGCCGTAGTCCAATGTTTTCTACAAAACCAGACTTTTCGGCAATGCCATCGACTTCCATCATCAGTGAAAATCGAGTGCGATAACGTGAGGTGGTATACGTTAGTGACCACAGTACTGTGGTTAAGGCTGAAGCAGTAAGTAGAAAGAAGTAGTTTCTATGGTAATATTTTATTTCAAAAATGATTTTAAATATAAATCGTAGAATATGGAAGTCATGTATGGTTCTCCATACCGATATTTTCTATGGCAAACGATAAGAGCCGCAAATTCAAACAGAATCAATTAATGTTTCGCATACAGCCCTGAATTGTAGAGTTCTCAAGACCTATTGTTTTTGGTGAAGTTGGCTTAAGGGAAAGGGGTAGTTTACCTGCAACGATTTATGTTTTAACAAGGGTGTTTTCTATGGCAAACGATAACAGCCGCAAATTCAAACAGAATCAAATAATAATGTTTTGCATGAAGCCCTGAATTGTAGAGTTCTCAAGACCTATTGTTTTTGGTGAAGATCGGTTAAGGTAAAGGGGTAGTTTACCTGCAACTTTTATGTTTTAACAAGGGTATTTTCTATGGCAAACGATAGCCGTAAATTCAAACAGAATCGAATAATGTTTTGCATACAGCCCTGAATTGTAGAGTTCTCAAGAACTGTTGTTTCTGGTGAAGATCGGTTAAGGGAAAGGGGTAGTTTACCTGCAACGTTTTATGTTTTTACATGGGTAATTTTTTATATGACGAATGATAACTGCCGTAAATTCTATCAGAATCAAATAATTTTTTACATATCGATGGCCTAAAAAATAGTTCAAGACAGCAAGAACTAAAAAAAACACGATTTTGAGTTATTGCTTGATAGGCATTGTTCACATGCTGCTGTACATATTTCAATAAAGAACCAAGTCAAAACATAAATATTGTGGGCCAGAAAAGCGTTAATTCACTCTAGAAATATTTTTGTGCTTGCGTAAACCTAGTTCAATACAGCAACATTTAGACATGTTTCTGTTTAAAACAGAAACTACACTTCAACTTAGTTCCATACCGAAACATTTCGAGTTGTTTCTCTATGGAAGTGTATACTTGAAAATTTTCCGAAGTTATTGCCTCTTCTATGGTTGGCAGCGCTGTGTCTAGGAAAAGAAGAGGAAGAAAACAAAACAATTCTGGGACTACCTAATTCAAAGTATGACAGAAATACAGCCTAAATACACATACAAAAAGATTGACAGCAACAGGTCACTGAACTATGGCTGTTACTTTGATATTTGTGGTTCGAAAGTTAGGGTGCGTAAATTATTTTTTCTAAGAACTTTAGATATTAGCAGCAAAATGATCTTCACTGCTTGTAAGAAAAAGAATGATGAAGGTGTAATAGAACCAGATAAGCGAGGGCGTCATGGTAAGAGTAGAAGACAATTACCTCCAGAGTCAAAGGCATGTATTAAAAGGCACATAGAATCATTTTCGGTAGTAGATTCACACTATTGCCGCGCATCTTCTACAAAGAAGTATTTGGATGGAAGTTTAACACTGGCAGCAATGTACCGCATGTATGTGTCTGCATGCAAGGAAAACGGAGAGCCATTTGCAAAATTAAGTATGTATGAAACTATTTTTAATACATAGTATAACATTGCTTTTTGTAGGCAAGAAAAAGATCAATGTGCTCAATGTGACAGCTACAAAAATAGTTCAGCTGAAGAAAAAATTGAGAAACAAGCCACTTATGACAGTCACATTCTTGAGAAACAACTAAGTAGAGCAGAGAAAGAAAGTGATGTAAAGAACGCAGAGAAAAACCAAAATCTCCAGGTTTGTTGTTTCGACTTACAAGCTGTTATTGCGCTTCCTTGTGGAGACGTCAATCAGTTTTATTATAAAAGATAACTCTCTTGCTACAATTTTACGGTTTTTAACATTTCTGAAAAAAAAAGGAACATGCTACTTATGGTATGAAGGTATCGGTAAAAGAGGCGCAAACGACATCGCAAGCTGTGTATAGGCTATAAGTATTTACAAGAATGTGAGGCACATGACATTATATTTTATGCAGACAACTGTGCTGGACAGCATAAAAATAAGTTTATGGCTTCTCTTCTTATGTTTCATGTCATGAACTCTGAAACTACCAATACTATAACGATCAAATTTCTCGTTGTAGGACACACCCAAAACGAGGGTGATAGTATGCATGCTCTGATTGAGCGGTCTAAGAAACGAGCTTTGAATGGTGGACCAATCTACATCCCTTCCCAGCTTGTTCCAATAATAAGTCTCTCTAAAACAAAAGGTCACCCTTATAAAACAGTAGAAATGTCAACTGAAGACTTCTTAGATGTCAAAAGTCTGCAAGAAAGTATGGGTAAAAATTTGAAGACTAATGAAACTGGCGAAGATGTTAACTGGAATAACCTGTGTGTCTTAAGAGTCGAAACAGCAGAACCAAACGTGATGTTTTACAAACATCATACACACAAGAGAATTATGCCCGGATCAACATAGCACAGCGCATGATTCGGAGGAGGAGGAGGAACAGTATCTCTGAGTTGAAAAAAGCTTATACACGTCCACCAGGAATATCGAGAGCAAAGATTGATGATCTACTTTCAGTGTGCAGAAATAACAGCATTCCTATCAATATTGGCAGTTCTATGAATCGTTGAACTCAGAATGAGAATAAGTATAATTGTTTGTTTTTGATTTTCCATTGTTTTAAAATTTTGAACTCTGAAGAAAAATTGTTTGGTTTTAGATTTTCCAGTGTTTCAACACATTGAACTCTAAACAATACTGTAATTATTCGATTTTTTAATTTCCAGTGTTTTTTATGTTAGTAATTTTGTTTTATTTAGTACTGTTTTTAAAAATATTAACCGTTAACAGTAGGACTCAGACTGGAAGTAACCAGGCACAAAAGAGTCAGCAATTATTTTGTATACTTTGAAATTCAAACAGCATTGTTGTACTATTTTACTATTTTATAGAGTAAAAGTAGAGAATAATCCTTAAATGATTGCATTTTTAATAAATATGGAGTAATTTAATGGCTTACTTTGTTTCGTACAGTAGCAATAACTATAAATTCATCATAAACCCTCTACAGTGTCAGTTCAGTACAGAAACAACTCAAAACATAATTGAACAATAATAAATATGTCATATTTACAAAAAGATATGAACATCAATTTACCATCTAATTAACGTTGAAATTGCAATCTTTATGATAACCAAAACCAGAAATACTGGAGGTAATTGTGACAGAAGCTATACGTTATAATAGCAAGCACAAAAACTTCAAACCCAGTTATCTTAAAACAAGTTTTTTTTGATTTGTTACTGTCTTGAACTAGGCCATCGATATGTGCCTGAGTTGTAGAAGACTCAAGGCCTATTGATTTTGGTGAAGATCGGTTACGGTGAAAGGGCAGTTTACCTGAAACATTTTTTGTTGTAACAAGAGTAAAGTACTTAATTTTGATAAATAAAGTATCCTGATAAGAAGAGCTTAATAATCTACTGTAGAAACATAGATGAAATATCTATAAATGAAGTAGCTAGTTGAACGGGGAGGGGGTAATTTTCTATAAATGAAAATTATAGTTGATGGGGCAGGGGATAATTTTTATATGTATACTACGTTATCGACCACAAAGTAGTAGTTTGTTGTTAAAATTCCTTCCCGGGCTGTTTTGCCGTAGTCCAATGTTTTCTGCAAAACCAGACGTTTCGTTAGTGCCGTATACTGTTTTACTTCCATGTTCCTTAAGGAAATGGAAGTATGGTGATGGGAAAAAAATCGTGTTCGAGATTATTGCAGATTCTGATTGTACTACACTCAAAACATGAAAACAAGTCATTTTTCGAAAAGTGTCTCTGTGTGTGTCTGTCTAGATTTTTTTCTATGGCAAACGATAACAGCCGCAAATTCAAACAGAATCAAATAATTTTTTGCAAACAGCCCTGATTTGTAGAGTACTCAAGACCTATTGTTTTTGGTGAAGATCGATTAAGGGAAAGGGGTAGTTTACCTGCAACGTTTTTTTTTTAATCAAGGGTAATTATTTTCTATGGCAAACGATAACAGCCGCAAATTCAAACATAATCAAATACTGTTTTGCATACAGCCCTGAATTGTAGAGTTCTCAAGACCTGTTGTTTTTGGTGAAAATCGGTTAAGGGAAAGGGGTAGTTTACCTGCAACGTTTTTTGTTGTAACAAGGGTATTTTCTATAGCAAACGATAACAGCCGTAAATTCAAACAGAATCAAATGATTATTTGCATACTGGCCTGAATTGTAGAGTTCTCAAGACGTTTTGTTTTTGGTGAAGATCGGTTATGGGAAAGGGGTAGTTTACCAGCAACGTTTTATGTTTTAACAAGGGTATTTTCTATGGCAAACGATAACAGCCGCAAATTCAAACAGAACCAAATAATTTTTTGCATGCAACTCTGAATTGTAGAGTTTTCAAGACCTATTGTTTTTGGTGAAGATCGGTTAAGGGGAAGGGGTAGTTTACCTGCAACCTTTTACGTTTTAAGAGTAAAGTACTTGAAAATTCATTTAAACTTTTTCAAACAATGGTAATTGTTAAAAATAAAATAATTTTGTTGCCAGGCAATAAAATTATAATTATTTCATTTTAATGTAAATCATGTATGAGAGAAAATACATCGTTCGTGGCAGGCAAGCATATTTCAGTTATGTAATGTTCACGTTTCCATTTTATTATTATGACTACCGCAATAAAAAGGCAGGGAAGACACACACACACACACACACACACACACACACACACACACACACACACACACACACACACACACACACACACACACACACACACACACACACACACACACACACACACACACACACACACACACACACACACACACACACACACACACACACACACACACACACTCAATTCGCGTTATTTCTGGCCTCATTCATGTTTATTTTCTTACATTTGCAAGCTTTTTAAATGGAAAGTGCCGAAACCCATACCAACATAACGCGTGCAAGCCGAAAAAGTGTCCAGCGTGGATAGCGATTTGCTTCCTGTGGATCGCTGGGCAGTGTAACTGCACGTGTTTACAGAGGAACGATTCATAGACAGACTTTTCGTCTTTAGGGAATGAACCCTCTGCAAGATGCTGAGGGTCCATGAGTGACTTCGGAGCGCTCCTTCTTTTCCGCGTGTTTGTTCTGTGAAACGTACACTGTAGATTCGCAGCTTTACTCTAAGCAACGCTCAATAGGAAATGTTGAAAATTTTTGTCCACGGTGTACCCTCATACACACTAAACCTGCTCTGATGTTTTAATTACGGACATCATAATATTAAAACTTTGGAAACTTGAGCACTACTTAATGGAGATCAAACAAATTATACAAGCCATTAATTTTATACATATTTTTTATATATATGTGTACAACGTTATCGGCAACAAAGAAGTAGTTTTTGTTAAAATTCCTTCCCGGGATGTTTGGCCGTAGTCCAATGTTTTCTACAAAACCAGACGTTTCGGCAATGCCATCGACTTCCATCATCAGTGAAAATCGAGTGCGATAACGTGAGGTGGTATACGTTAGTGACCAGTTAAGGCTGAAGCAGTAAGTAGAAAGAAGTAGTTTCTATGGTAATATTTTTTATATATGTACTACGTTATCGGCAACAAAGAAGTAGTTTGTTGTTAAAATTCCTTCCCGTCCTGAATGTTTTCTGCAGTGCGATAACGTGAGGTGGTATACGTTAGTGACCACAGTTCTGTGGTTAAGGCTGAAGCAGTAAATAGAAAGAAGTAGTTTATATGGAAATATTTCATTTCGAAATTGATTTGAAATATAAATCTTAAAACATGGAAGTGTTGTATGGTTCTCCATACCGATATTTTACTTCCATGTTCCTTAAGGAAATGGAAGTATGGTGATGGCAAAAAAAAATCGTGTTCGAGATTATTTCAGATTCTGATTGTACGACACTCAGAACATAAAAAAAAGTCATTTTTCGAAAAGTGTCTGTGTGTCTATCTGTCTTGTGTCTGTAGATTTTTTTCTATAGCAAACGATAACAGCCGCAAATTCAAACAGAATCAAATAATTTTGTGCATACAGCCCTGATTTGTAGAGTACTCAAGACCTATTGTTTTTAGTGAAGATCGGTTAAGGTAAAGGGGTAGTTTACCTGCAACGGTTTTTTTTTAATCAAGGGTAATTTTTTTCTATGGCAAACGATAACAGCCGCAAATTCAAACAGAATAAACTACTCTTTTGCATACAGCTCTGAATTATAGAGTTCTCAAGACCTATTGTTTTTGGTGAAGATCGGTTAAGGGAAAGGGGTAGTTTACCTGCAACGTTTTATATTTTAACAAGGGTATTTAATATGGCAAACGAGAAGAGCCGCAAATTCAAACAGAATCAAATAATGTTTTGCATACAGCCCTGAATTTTAGAGGACTGAAGGTCTATTGATTTTGGTGAAGATCGGTTTAGAGAAAGGGGCAGTTTACCTGCAGCTTTTTATGTTTTAACAAAGGTAACTTTTTCTATGACGAACGATAACTGCCGTACATTCAAATAAAATCAAATAATTTTTTGCATACGTTCCTAAGTTGTAGAGAACTCAAGGCCTGTTGATTTTGGTGAAGATCGGTAAAGAGAAAGGGGCAGTTTACCTGCAACGTTTTATGTTTTAACAAGAGTAAAGTACTTAATTTTGATAAATAAAGTATCTTGATAAGAAGCTCATAATAATCCACTGTAGAAACGTAGATGAAATATCTATAAATGAAGAGGTTAGGTGAACGGGGTGGGGGTAATTTTCTATAAATGAAAATTATAGTTGAAGGGGGAGGGGAGAACTTTTTATGTGTACTACGTTATCGGCGACAAAGAAGTAGTTATTTGTTAAAATTTCTTCCCGGGCTGTTTAGCCGTAGTCCAATGTTTTCTGCAAAACCAGACTTTTCGGCAGTGCCATCGACTTCCATCTCAGTGAAAATCGAGTGCGAAAACGTGAGGTGGTATACGTTAGTGATCACGTGATAACAAAGTTAATTTTTTCTATGACGAACGATAACTGCCGTAAATTCAAACATAATCAAATAAGTTTTTACGTACATCCCTAAATTATAGAGAACTCAAGGCCTGTTGATTTTGGTGAAGATCGGTTAAGGGAAAGGGGTAGTTTACCTGCAACATTTTATGTTGTAACAAGTGAAAGTTTTTAATGACGAACGATAACTGCCGTAAATTCAAACAGAATCAAATAATTTTTTACATATGTGCCTGAGTTGTAGAAGACTCGAGACCTATTGATTTTGGTGAAGATCGGTTTTCTTAGAACATGGAAGTCACGAATGGATCTCCATACCGATATTTTGTTATGAAAATTGGCTGGTATACGAACTCGTTAGTTGCTACCCAAATGGCCTTTCGGACTCATTGGTGGTGTTCGAGATGTTTCATGGAAATTAAAAACTTAAGCTGTCGCGGTTGGTCTCGGTATTGTTAAAGTTGCCTGGCTTGTTGGAATTCCTACTAGGAGACACTGACCATAACCAAACAATACGGTACGGTAAGTTGTAACAATAGGCCTGTGTGTTCCGAGGAAGCCAACGATTTTATTAATCACATGAAAACTGCTGGATCCCTGCTCAGTGAAAGTGGAGGAAACAGGAACGGCATGCGGCGGAACTCCTTCGATCCACTTTGCGCCGATACGTCGGTCTGGTATGTCATATGGAACAAAGAAACCTAAGACAAAGAGAGCCAAGAAAACGCAAAGTGCATGACGTACAACAACTGTAGGAATCAGATATACAGAAACGACTCTAGTACTGCCAGTGCTTTCAAGCCTTAAGGTCCGGACGTTCTTAACATTATACGGTTTACGGATGAGGCGTGGTTCACCTGTCTAGCTACGAAACAAATTTTTCGAAAAACGATTTTTTTCATGTTTTGAGTGTAGTACAATCAGAATCTGCAATAATCTCGAACACGATTTTTTTTGCCATCACCATACTTCCATTTTCTTAAGGAATATGGAAGTAATAAAGGAAACTTGAAAAATAAGCTTAATGCTGAAACACATTTTGTTACAGAAGAAGAAAAATAAATAAATATATGCCAGAAATACAGTAGTCCATTTTTAAGTTAAACAGTATAGCAGGTTCAGTATACACTTTAACTTCTTCGAAAAATGTAATTTTTTCGTGGTTATTTTGTAGCTCTTCAAAACCACGTTCAGTGCTACAGTCACTCAGTAAGTGTCTATAGTTCTTTTATCGGGACTTTAGTGAGTTTATACAAGTTTAGATGTACGTTGTACGGCTTACCACCTCTGGGAAAGATTTTAAAACGTCGTTACCGTAATTTTTTGGCTGATTCATCTGTTTCAAGCCGATTTTTTTATATATACGTTGTACACAATGTCGGGAAAAATCTAAAATTTGTAGAAGGTCGAACACGCCTGCACAGATTCGGATCTACTTTAAAATAAGTATTAGGCTTCTGCTGTTATCGAGAATTACTGGGAATCTTTGCACGTATTCTGAGATGTGCATTTCAGTGCAAAATAGTTTTAAGTAAAATAAAAAAGTACAATCACGTTTAGCTACCTGATAACATGCGTTTTTAAAACGTACAGGCAAAATACGCGGCTCCAATATTGTTTAAGGCAAGGTTCGCTTCAATTTAATGTAGATAATACAAGTTTCGCAGTCTCTCTTGATTTTGACAATTTAAAAGAATTTTTCTCTTGCCAACCAACCATAAAAACCACGACGGAAATGCTAATCAAAGTTTACAGGCCCGTAGGGCAAAAGGAAACGATGTCTCATGAATACTAGACTAGTTTTCCTAAGAACAGTGTCTGCTCGTTAACTGTGAGATAAGGCTAACTATTTTTCTAATTTTATAGCATCTTTCACTTAATTAAATTTAAATAAAACATTACTAAGTAAATAATATTATAAATTGTTATAAATTACAACGGACCGATAGGTCATTGTAATCAGCGAGTTCTGAAGATAATAGCGTACAGCCCGTTGCGTTTTCCAGACGCAGCCACGAAATGCATCGCGAGCTGGACCGATAGGTCATTGTAATCAGCGGCTTCGGAAGACAATATCTTGCAGGCCGTCTAGCCGCGGCCACCGAAATGCATTGCGAGCCGGACATATAGGTCATTGTAATCAGCGGGTTCGGAAGACAATTTCTTGCAGGCCGTCTAGCCGCGGCCACCGAAATACATTGCGAGCCGGACCTATAGGTCATCGTAATCAGCGATTTCGGAAGATAATATCGTACAGCCCGTTGCTTTTCCAGCCGCACCCACGAAATGCATTGCGAGCCGGACCGATAGGTAATTGTAATCAGCGGGTTCGGAAGATAATATCTTGCAGACCGTCTAGCCGCGGCCACCGAAATGCATTGCGAGCCGGACCGATAGGTAATTGTAATCAGCGAGTAATTGCGAGGCGGACCGATAGGTAATTGTAATCAGCGGGTTCGGAAGATAATATCTTGCAGGCCGTCTAGCCGCGGCCACCGAAATGCATTGCGAGCCGGACCTATATGTCATTGTAATCAGCGGGTTCGGAAGATAATATCGTACAGCCCGTTGCGTTTTCCAGCCGCAGCCACGAGATCCATTGCAAGCCGGACCGATAGGTGATTGTTCGGCAGACACATAACAGAACTAGTTGGTAAGGTAACTAAAACCTTCTTTGCTTTTTCATCATTGGCGAGAGAAAGCTATGGGTACAGCTGTGCAGCGCTGAGAACGTTGTATACAGGAGTCGCCCAGCCTCTACTCATATATGGCTGCGAATTCTGGGGTACGTAGATCAGAACCCGTAAACAGTGCGGCCAGAAATTGCTCAGCGTGCAGAGACGTCTTTTACTACTAGTAAATAAGGCGTATAAAACCATCTCCTACGACGCCAATACCGTCATCGCTGGCATTGTACCCATAGACCTGCTCATTGCAGAACGCCTAGCAATAGTACAAGACGTAACTCAAGGAGTTCAAAGACATATCAGTATGAGATCCGGCCCGGAGGACCAAAAATGTTGCGGTTTGGAAGCTCTTGATGAATCGCGAGTTATTCCAAAGACGCTAAGCAGGAAAGGCTGGATTGTATTAGAAAGAAGTGGACTGTATTGCGAATATTTGACATGCGTTTATTGAAAATTTTAATTATTAGATACGATCGGCACGTGCGAATGCATTTGAGGCAGTAACGCCCGAAAATTAATTTTGAACGAAATCGTGGTCCATTGTAGATGGACGCAGGTAATTGAATCTGAATTAAATTGAATCTTATGAATGCATATTAAAAAATGTCCAGAAGCCGCGGCTGGAAGAGAAGTGTTTTACGAGAGATCCGCTCGGAGCCTTGTTAGAAACTAAACTAAACTTGCCTGCAGCCGGCCGTGATGACCGGCGGCAGCGCTTGATAAGCGCGTGACGTCATCCGCTCGTGCCGCATTGCGGCGGTACACCGCGTACAGCTGATAAACAAGTACAAAGTTTAAACATACTGCCCGCCAAAATCGGGTCGATTTTGTACATTAAACGTTAAATTGAATAATGCAATAATTAGACTTACATGGCGAAAGCGATACAATAATTGGCGTATTGGCCACAGTGCAATGACATAATAACCATAATATGAATTCAATTAACAATCACAAGGTATACAATAAATTGACCTTTATGCTAATAGCAAGGGCATACTGACATTAAAATTACTCAAAACATAATAGTAACACAATACACACAATAATGCAATGATTAAGTAGATATTGATCTTTCCCAAATAATACCCCTTGATATTTGCCAAGCATTACAATAACAAGCGATAACACCATAAAATACAATAATTTCACCATGATATTGACACAACAACCCCAATAAATTTCATAATATGTGACCCTTAGAAAATACAATACATATGTAGAATAATTGACACTATAAGTAACACTTGTAGTTCTCAGAATTTGAATTATATAAACATATTGACAATGCACAACATCCATAAATAATTGATAGTGCATATGAAACACAGTCACTATTGCAGTAATAGCTAGCGGCACGTAAACAATATTACAATGCTTATGATACTTACAATGTTTATGATACAATTGACTTGTATGCTCGCCCGGGGAATGTCCCGGGCGTGGTCCAGGCAATGTGACAAATTCACAATTCTAGCATGTCTCGTATGGCACGCATACGATTAGTTTGTAGCCACCGGAAGGGGGCATAATTTGTGGATGGGTCGGCGTAAGATACCTAGCGCGGTGCGAACTTCTGCGACGCGTACTAAGGAATCTTGACCCGGAAAAACATTGGTAATTACCCCACGCTTCCATTCTAGAGGGGGGGAATTGTCATGCAAAATGAGGACAAGCTGTCCGTCATTCAAATTCCTTAACGGGGTGCGCCATTTATTGCGCTGCTGCAGCTGGTGCAGATAATCCCTGGACCACCGTTTCCAGATGGTCTGCGTAAATTTTTGGAACAGAAGCCATCTGCCCAAATGACTATTATTGCTTTGGGTATAGTCGGGTTCCGGAAGTGCCGTCAGTGGAGCACCGACCAAAAAATGAGCAGGTGTTAAGGGTTCAGGGTCTCTAGCATCGTCGGACACCGCGCATAACGGGCGTGAATTAAGGCAAGCCTCAATTTGAGAAAGAAGAGTAGAATATTCCTCAAAATTCAAGATCGTACCGCCTATTACGCGACGTAAATGAAATTTAACACTCCTTACACCACTTTCCCACAAACCACCGAAATGAGGGGCTGAAGGGGGGATAAAGGACCATTTGATACCGTGGAGACCGCAAAACTCCAGAGAAGATTGCTCAACTTCCTTGGAGGTTAAAAATTTGTACCAATCATGCAAAGTGTGGTTGGCACGACGAAAATTCGTGCCATTATCCGAAAATATTTGAGCGGGAATACCTCTGCGCGATATGAACCTTTTTAAAGCCGCTATAAAGGCGTTGGAAGTGAGATCCGACACCAATTCTAAATGGATGGCCCTTGTACACATGCATACGAATAGCGCGATGTATGCCTTGGTCGTGGACTTAGAGCGCTGCCCGCCATGGCGCAAAAGTACAGGACCGGCGTAGTCCACGGCCGACTGTGAAAATGGCCTAGAAGGCGTGACCCGAGAAGGGGGTAACTGCTAGTAGTTGATTCGCGCCTTTGGCGCGGAAACGAAAACAAGTGACACACTTGTGTATCACTGAGCGGATATAGGATTTGTCGTGTATGATCCAATACTTTCGCCTAAGCGAAGCTTGAGTTGATTGCACTCCAGCGTGCAACAAACGGATGTGTTCGTATTCAATTATTAATCTCGTGAGATGAGAGTGCGGGTGCAAAATTATTTGGTGTTTACTCTCGTAGCTAAGTGGGGAGAATTGCAAGCGTCCACCCACTCTTAAAATGCCCGATTCATCCAGGAATGGGTTGAGAGCAAGAATTTTACTACTGCGAGGAAGGCACCGGTGTGCCTCAAGTTCCATAACTTCTACGCCGAAATGCAACTGCTGAGATTGCCGGGCAAAAATCAAGAGCGTGTCTGACAATTCTTGAGACGACAAAAAGGACGTGTCTCTATCAACAACCGCGAGCCTAGAATTGCGAGAAAATCGACGGCAATATGCGAAGACGCGAATAAGCCTCGTAAGTGATGAATAATTTTCACCATAACTATGTGTTGAGGACGCGACAATTAGTGTGGTTTGAACCTGCTTGCGACGTTCCTCCTCAAGGTCGGGAAAAGTACAGGGAGTATTAATGTCGAACGCGCTGACCGGCCATGAAGCCGACTCATGAGCTAACCAGGAGGGACCATGCCACCATTGAGTATGACAGTGCAAACTACGAGGGAGGCAACCGCGCGATAAAATGTCGGCAGGGTTGTCATTTGATACTACATGACGCCAAGTTCCCCTGCTGCTAACAAGACGCTGTATTTTCGCGACACGGTTGGCTACAAATACCTTCCAGCGGGAAGATTGTTGATGTATCCAATGCAAAGCTATCATCGAGTCCGAATAGAGATATAGTCCGTCAAAATTGTAATTGATGGCGTTTAAAACCTTGGACGTTAATTGCGCCAGCAATAAACAAGCACAAAGCTCAAGTCGTGGTAGCGTTATCTGTTTCAGCGGAGCGACCCTGGATTTAGCACACAGCAAGTTTGATGATATGGCGCCGTTCGAATAGACCGCCCGCACATAAACGCAACACGCGTAACCTTTAGCCGAAGCGTCGGCGAATCCGTGCAGCTGTAATGAACTAATTGGGTAATTGTTCGAACTCTTAACCGACCTCGTAATTTCAAAATGAGTGTCGGAGACTAATTGAGCGTATAATTCCAACCATTGATTGGCTAATGACCCAGATAGGGGTTCGTCCCAATCTGTGCCCGCCAACCACAACTGTTGCACGAAATGCTTGCAGTAAAATGTGATGGGAGCGATCAAACCTAATGGATCATAGATCCCGGCGATGACCGACAACACGCTTCTCTTGTTGAACACGGTTAAATTATTATCACCCCTAACGGTGTATAAAAAGTTATCCCTTTCAACGTTCCATTGGATTCCCAATGTACGCACGTTTTGACCTTTGCTGAAGTCACGGGTTACTTGGGCGCGAAGGGTCATAATCTTATGGTGGTTAGAGAACCACTTATGTAACGTAAAACCATACCTACTCAACAACTTCACGATCTCGCATTTCATTTCAGCTAAGCCGTTCGGATCATCCGAACCCGTTATGAGATCGTCTACGTAAAAGTCATTTGCTATGGCCCTAGAAGCTGTAGGGTAGTCGGATTTATTTTCGTAGGCTACCTGAGCCAGACAACGTGTAGCAAGGAAGGAGGCACTAGCAGTGCCATATGTAACCGTCCTTAAAGCGTAAAGTCGCAATTCCTTATGCGGCGCATCACGCCAAACGATGCGTTGCAGGTTTGAATCCTTAGGGTTAACAATGATCTGGCGATACATCTTTTCTATGTCCGCAATAAGTACGTATCGGTGGGTACGGAACCGAACCATTATCGAAAACAGATCCTGCTGGATCGTAGGACCGACCATTAAAGTATCGTTGAGGGACAAATTATTTGTGGTTTTAGCGGAGGCGTCAAATACCACGCGCAATTTAGTGGTTAAGCTAGAGTCCTTGAAAACTGCGTGATGGGGCAGATAAAAAAATCTCTGACCTGTCAAGCGACAGATCGTAGTCATTAAGCGGCGACATGTGGCCAAGTTTCAAGTAGTCACTCATGAACTCACTATAATCCTTATAAAGGATAGGGTTCTGCTTGAACTTGAACTCTAACGATTGGAATCTGCGGATGGCTCCGCGGAGAGAATCTCCCAAATAAAATTTATCAGATCTGCGGGGCAGGGATACCACGAATCTCCCATCGCGATTGCGGCTAGTGTTTTCCACGAAATGTTTTTCACACGGCGAGTCCTCAGATCGGGCTTCGCGACTAGAGATCTCCTCCAACTTCCAAAATTCTTTTAGTTGCGAGGGAATCTGATTATCATCCTTACAGACCATAAAGGAAGAAACTGTTTTAGTTATATCGACGTTGAAGGGTAAGTCACCGGCCAAAATAAATCCTAACTTGGTTTCCTGAATTATAGGAAAGTGTGGTCCGCGCGTAAATTTCATAGGTTCAATGAGTTGGAGAAAATATTGAGCGCCGATTAATATATCGACTTGCGCCGAGCAATGTAGGTGAGGATCCGCCAAGAATATGCGCTTGGGTAAATTCAAAGAGGCAAGATTGAACGACTCCGCCGGTAGATTATTAGTTATACTGGGTAATACGGCACAATGCACGTTTAACGTGAAGGGTTTATAGCGTGAATGTAGCCTTAAATTAGTACTGAAGTCAGCCTGTGAAAGCGAGTTGTTTATACCCGTGATGGGCAGTTGCGATTTAACCAATTGGAGGCCCATTCTGCGTGCGAAATCCATTGTGCAAAAGTTCGCTTGAGAACCGGAATCCAGTAATATCCTAACGGGAAATTTTTTACCGACCTTATTAGCGGTCATACAGACGGCGGTAGATAACAATACCGATTTATTGGTCTGTGATTTCAGTGAACATTGGTTGTTAACAGAAGTTACGTCCCTGTTGGGGACATGAATCGTGGTGTGGTGACGCCTAGAACATTTTTTGCATGAGAATTTTGAGGGACATTTTGAGCTTTCGTGTCCCGAACGGAGGCAGTTTAGGCAAAGTTTGTTTTTTATTAACACGTTTTTACTTCCATATTCCTTAAGGAATGGAAGTATGGTGATGGAAAAAAAAATCGTGTTCGAGATTATTGCAGATTCTGATTCTACTACACTCAAAACATGAAAAAAAGTCGTTTTCCGAAAAGTGTCTGTGTGTGTGTCTGTGTGTCTGTCTGTCTGTAGATTTTTTTTCTATGGCAAACGATAACTGCCGCAAATTCAAACAGAATCAAATAATTTTTTGCATACAGCCCTGATTTGTAGAGTACTCAAGACCTATTGTTTTTGGTGAAGATCGGTTAAGGGAAAGGGGTAGTTTACCTGCAACGGTTTTTTTTTAACAAGGGAAATTTTTTTTTTTGGCAAACGATAACAGCCGTAAATTCAAACAGAATCAAATAATGTTTCGCATACAGCCCTGAATTGTAGAGTTCTCAAGACCTATTGTTTTTGGTGAAGATCGGTTAAGGGAAAGGGGTAGTTTACCTGTAACGTTTTATGTTTTAACAAGGGTATTTCCTATGGCAAACGATAACAGCCGCAAATTCAAACAGAATCAAAAGATTATTTGCATACAGCCCTAAATTGTAGAGTTCTCAAGACCTATTGTTTTTGGTGAAGATCGGTTAAGGGAAAGGGGTAGTTTACCTACAACATTTTTTTAACAAGTGTATTTTCTATGGCAAACGATAACAGCCGCAAGTTCAAACAGAATCAAATAATTTTCTGCATACAGCCCTGATTTGTAGAGTACTCAAGACCTATTGTTTTTGGTGAAGATCGGTTGAGGGGAAGGGGTAGTTTACCTGCAACGTTTTTTTACTTCCATATTCCTTAAGGAATGGAAGTATGGTGATGGCAAAAAAAATCGTGTTCGAGATTATTGCAGATTCTGATTCTACTACACTCAAAACATGAAAAAAAGTCGTTTTCCGAAAAGTGTCTGTGTGTGTGTCTGTGTGTCTGTCTGTAGATTTTTTTTCTATGGCAAACGATAACTGCCGCAAATTCAAACAGAATCAAATAATTTTTTGCATACAGCCCTGATTTGCAGAGTACTCGCGACCTATTGTTTTTGGTGAAGATCGGTTGAGGGAAAGGGGTAGTTTACCTGCAACGGTTTTTTTTTAGCAAGGGTAATTTTGTTTGTTTGGCAAACGATAACAGCCGCAAATTCAAACAGAATCAAATAATGTTTCGCATACAGCCCTGAATTGTAGATTTCTCAAGATCTGCTGATTTTGGTGAAGATCGGTCAAGGGAAAGGGGTAGTTTACCTGTAACGTTTTATGTTTTAACAAGGGTATTTCCTATGGCAAACGATAACAGCCGCAAATTCAAACAGAATCAAAAGATTATTTGTATACAGCCCTGATTTGTAGAGTACTCAAGACCTATTGTTTTTGGTGAAGATCGGTTAACGGAAAGGGGTAGTTTACCTGTAACGTTTTATGTTTTAACAAGGGTATTTCATATGGCAAACGATAACAGCCGCAAATTCAAACAGAATCAAAAGATTATTTGCATACAGCCCTAAATTGTAGAGTTCTCAAGACCTACTGTTTTTGGTGAAGATCGGTTGAGGGAAAGGGGTAGTTTACCTGCAACGTTTTTTTAACAAGGGTATTTTCTATGGCAAACGATAACAGCCGCAAATTCAAACGGAATCAAATAATGTTTTGCATACAGCCCTGATTTGTAGAGTACTCAAGACCTGTTGTTTTTGGTGAAGATCGGTTAAGGGGAAGGGGTAGTTTACCTGCAACGTTTTTTTATCAAGCGTATTTTCTATGGCAAACGATAACAGCCGCAAATTCAAACAGCATCAAATAATTTTTTGCATACGTCCCTGAATTGTAGAGGTCTCAATGACTTTCGATTTTGGTGAAGATCGGTTAAGGGGAAGGGGTAGTTTACCTGCAACCTTTTACGTTTTAACAAGAGTAAAGTACTTGAAAATTTATTTAAACTTTTTGAAACAATGGTAATTGTTAAAAATAAAATAATTTTGTTGCCAGGCAATAAAATTATAATTTTTTCATTTTTATGTAATATAATATTTTTCATTTAATACAGCAATAAAAAGGCAGGTAAGACACAGCCTGGCTGTTAGGCTGAAAATGATTTTAAATATAAATCTTAGAATATGGAAGTCATGTATGGTTCTCCATACCGATGTTTTTCTATGGCAAACGATAACTGCCGCAAATTCAAACAGAATCAAATAATGTTTTGCATACATCCCTGAATTGTAGAGATCTCAAGGACTTTCGATTTTGGTGAAGATCGGTTAAGGGAAAGGGGTAGTTTACCTGCAACCTTTTACGTTTTAACAAGAGTAAAGTACTTGAAAATTTATTTTAAATTTTTTTGAAACAATGGTAATTGTTTAAAATAAAATAATTTTGTTGCCAGGTAACAAAAATAAAGTCATTTTGATTATAAAATATAAATATTTACAACAAGAAAAGAATTTTCAGTTTTCAAAATTTAAATATATTTTTATAAAACAATGGGTTCTTCATTGAGGTGGGGACCATGTCACTCACTCCATCTCAAGCCTCTCCCATTTTGCAGAAAAAGAGGACCCTGTCAAGGCTGATACTTTGACGACAGTGACAGGGCTTTCCACCAAATTCAGCAGAGTGACAGGTAGGCCCAACTCTGATTGGCTCCTCAGATTTCCCCAGCGTTAGTAGGTTCTATGAAAATATTTTATTTCAAAAATGATTTTAAATATAAATCTTATATATGTTTTATAAATCTCATGTTTTATGTTTTAACATGGGTAATTTTTTATATGACGAACCATAACTGCCGTAAATTCAAACAGAATCAAATAATTTTTTACATATGTGCCTGAGCTATAGAGAACTCAATGTCTGTTGATTTTGGTGAAGATCGGTTACGGGGAAAGGGCAGTTTACCTGAAACATTTTTTGTTGTAACTTGAGTAAAGTACTTAATTTTGATAAAGTATCCTGATAAGATCTTAATAATCCACTGTAGAAACATAGATGAAATATCTATAAATGTAGAGGCTAGTTGAACGGGCTGGGGGTAATTTTCTATAAATCAAAATTATAGTTGAAGGAAGAGGGGATAATTTTTTTTTATATGTGTACTACGTTATTGGCAACAAAGAAGTATTTTTTTGTTAAAATTCCTTCCCTGGCTGTTTGGCTGAAAATGATTTTAAATATAAATCTTAGAATATGGAAGTCATGTATGGTTCTCCATACCGATATTTTCTGTCAGGGATAGACAGCGATGTAAATTGTAGGCAGTCGATAATTCTATGTTCACCGTTACACAGCCTACATAAATTGCTTCTGATATGAGAATGGAATGCGCCCTTTGGAGCGCTTATCTGTTTAACTGCCTTGCGATAAGGAGACTTATCGCTTTTGTTCAACCTGCTCGTTGGGGTAGTCGTGTTATCGAGATTTTGCAGTAATTTTCTTCGTGAATTTAGAAAATTCATAAAATTATTAAAATCGGGGAACTTATGCTCCGACAAACTCTCTTTCCACAAACGGAAAGTGTAATTATCAAGTTTTTTGGCTAAATAATTTACGACAATAATTTCTAACGTGTTGACTTGCAGTTTGAGATTATTTAAAGCGTTTATATTGGCATAGATTTCATCAATAAATTTCGATATGCTAACTTGGGATTCTTGTTGAACTAATGGTACGTCCAGGACACTCCCTATATGATGGGCGGAAACAATTAGCTTACTGTCAATCTATTCCTCAACAGATCGATAGCCACCGCGTAATTCTCATGAGTGATTGGCAACGATTTTATTACGTTAAGCGCCTCGCCATGTAATGACGAGTGCAAATAGTGAAGTTTCTGTATATCCGTCAGATCTGCTCTGACGTGAATTAATTCAAGAAAAATATGGTAATAATGTTGCCACTCAACAATACTACCCGCAAAACGTGGTAATTTTATTGGTTCCAATTGAATGGGGGGTGTTTTAGGCTGTTTACTTTCAGCATTAATTACTGGTTTTTGGTTCATATGCTCAGCTTGCTCCAGCAGGTGTTGCAATTTACATTCTATGTTACAAAGATCGTCGTCCGTTTGTACTCTATCACTCGTTAAAGCAACGTCCGCTTCCTCAGCTTCGATTTGAGACTGAATCTCATCATATTTGGTGGATAATTCCATCAAATGACGCAGTTTTATTTTCAGCGCATGAGGATCGCTGGTTAACAAATCGAAGTTATCCGCGAAAGTATTTACTCGGGATATTGAGGCTTTAATTGTGCCTCGTTTTTTTATTAGAGCCCTTACATCGGCCATTATTACAATTTAAGAGAAAAAAGGAAAATATCTTGAAAGAAGTTGAGCATAGAGCATGTGAACCACAAACTTAATTTTGAATGAATTTGAATACGTTTCGGTAGCTAGCGATCGTTGTTTAGAACATAAACTTACTCTCTCTTACTAATCAAGCTTTGTTGGCAATTAAATTATTAAAATTATGAATCTAAATGGTAACAAAGTATATCTTTATCTTTAAAGTTTTAACTGACAATGAGCTGCCAACCATTTATTAAGTTGTATTGTGTAATGACGGTGTTTGTTTATACAAATGTGTTAAGAAATAACCACTAAAGTGAAATATTATTAAACATCAAATACAAGTAAAAAGTTTATAGTCACGTGGCCGTTGATCCATTCGTGATGAAGCTGGCTTCGACCCCGTTGTTCGATCCTGTTAGGAGCTGTTACACCTCTTGCCTGTCTCTGCTGGTCAGATGACGCCTCATGTTGTACCCTCCATGAATTAAAGCTGTGGAATCTTTTTTGATGACCTCGCAAATGCTGTCCTGCCGTGTCCCGTCGTCTCTGGTCTACTGCTTGGCCGAATCTTGTCGAGATGACTGCGATGTGATTCACAACAATGGTGTCGCTCAGGACGAGAATGATGCCCGTAGGGCGTGATTAAATTCGGATCGGTTGGTCCAGAAATGATGCGTATAAAGAAATGCTGTCGCTTGTGGACCCAAACATGAGAAATCCGTCCCGTGGTGACCAAAAACGTTTTCGTTTTTGGGCCAAAAATAAGAAATCCTGCCCGGTGGGACCAAAAATGATGTCGTTTTTGGGCCCAAAAATATGAGATCCGGCCCGGAGGACCAAAAATGTTGCGGTTTGGAAGCTCTTGATGAATCGCGAGTTATTCCAAAGACGCTAAGCAGGAAAGGCTGGATTGTATTAGAAAGAAGTGGACTGTATTGCGAATATTTGACATGCGTTTATTGAAAATTTTAATTATTAGATACGATCGGCACGTGCGAATGCATTTGAGGCAGTAACGCCCGAAAATTAATTTTGAACGAAATCGTGGTCCATTGTAGATGGACGCAGGTAATTGAATCTGAATTAAATTGAATCTTATGAATGCATATTAAAAAATGTCCAGAAGCCGCGGCTGGAAGAGAAGTGTTTTACGAGAGATCCGCTCGGAGCCTTGTTAGAAACTAAACTAAACTTGCCTGCAGCCGGCCGTGATGACCGGCGGCAGCGCTTGATAAGCGCGTGACGTCATCCGCTCGTGCCGCATTGCGGCGGTACACCGCGTACAGCTGATAAACAAGTACAAAGTTTAAACAACGGGGTTGGGGGTAATTTTCTATAAATGAAAATTATAGTTGAAGGGAGAGGGGATAATTTTTATATGTGTACTACGTTATCGGGAACAGTGTAGTAGTTTGTTGTTAAAATTCCTTCCCGGGCTGTTTGGCCGTAGTCCAAGGTTTTCTGCAAAACCAGACGTTTCAGCAGTGCCGTCGACTGTCGTCATCAGTGAAAATCGAGTGCGATAACGTGTGGTGGTATACGTTAGTGACCACAGTACTCTGGTTAAGGCTGAAGCAATAAGTGGTAAGAAGTAGTTTCTATGGAAACATTTCATTTCGTAAATTATTTTAAATATAAATCTTAGAACATGGAAGTCATGTATGGTTCTCCATACCAATATTTCTTGTATAAGGTTACTGTATTCTTCTAGCTGACCGAAGGAATGTGTGAAGAAAAACGAGACGAGATACACATTTGGTATAACTTACGTAGACCTACGTATACCTTACGATAGAAATTATATAACAAAAGTTAATCTAATCAAGTATGTTATATATACTTGGTAAACTCTGAACATGAGTAATTTTTGTCTACAACTTTATACTTAATCGACTTTCAATTTCATAACATTGTAGGAAAAAACGTATATGTTCATATAAAATGAATAACCGTCATTATATACAAACTATTGTAGAGCGAATTGTAATATATCGTAATGTTGGCATGCAAAGAAGTGTCATTTGTGCGGGAGTTTATTGTTGTCAGAAGTCAGAAGTGGTACTCTTATTAATACAGGTTGTAAGTTATATATTGTCATACATTGTTGATTTCGTAGTAGCTTATGTGTGTTTTGTTCGGTTAAAAGGTAAATTATGGTACCTTCTAAACTGTACGAGAATTTAAAAATCATATTGATAAATATGAAAATCTTGTTTGCAAGATTTGGTGAGTTGTGTTTTATATTATACACATATAATACTAGTATATATGTGCACTACTGTAGACAAGGAAAATTCACGGTTTTGTTACATGAGTTGTGGGTGTTCTAATGTTGCTGAATAAGTTTAAATTAACTTACTGTTAAGGAAATAAACGTTTTCGCTTTCTTTATAATTCATGATATGCAGGCCTATATTAAATTTCATTGGTTTAAAACTAATTAAAATGAAGTAGCTTTCACTGAAAATAACTTACGATATCCATTATTCTTTTATTGCTACAACAAATATGTAACTATATTCAACAACATTGTGTAATTGTGTGCGGACAATAACACAGGTTTCGGTTTGTTGAAAATGGATTATTACGAAAAATAAAACAGTTTTAGGATTTTCTTGTCTATGACATGTCCCGAGTATTATCAATAACCAAAATATATTATTACAATATAGAACACAGTTAAAATTTTTATCTAGAGTAATTGTGTCCCATGTCGTAAAATATATTTTGGTTATAAATAAAAAAATTCATGGCTTGTTGCAAAAATTGAAAACCGCTACAAATTGAAATTTTCCCAAGGTTATGGGTTCATAATAATTTGTCTAGTTTGTTCAGCCGTTGAGTACTCTAGATTGTGTACTGTACAACTTTTTTTACATCACTGAAATAAAAGCTTTTCAGCAAAATTTAAGTAATACTTCCTGTATGTATAAACACTGTTAAAATCACTAATATGCCTAAACATTGGCAAATAAATGGTGCTATGTGAACAGTACAGTACTGAGTGGGTATTGTCAAGACTCAAAATTTTATTTTTGGTACACATTGTGGTAAAATTTCAATAAGTTTTATTTTTGCTATTTTATAGAAATATAGTTAAGATGCAAATTAATATCATAAGGAAAACATTTATCTTAGAAATATAGTTCTCAGAACTTAATTTTACCTGGTATTTGTTTGACAGTGCAGCTGTTTAAACATAACAATTTTTCAATTCTAATCTCTGTAGTGGTACCTGCCTTTTTTAATGCATCTTTGCATTACCATCTCAAGAGACAACAGGCTAATGCACAAGTGGCATGGTGTCCATTAGTAAATATGTTCCATTTTGTGTTTTGCCATTAACCAGTGTTTTGCTATTAACAAAAGTATATTGTTTTTAAAGTAATTCCAATTAATTTTGAAAAATTGTAAGTAGCATAGACTTTCATTGATTCATCTTCATTGCTGCACAGTTTCTAGAAACTTGTTTCCAGATACTAGTAATAATGTTCTGGAACTTATCTTTTCTGGTGTCTGAAAAATGTTTAAAATAATCACATCACATGACTGAATATTAAGCATCTAATAATCTACCAAATACTAGGATCTTTTGGCATGTGTTGATAAATTTTATCCTGAAAATATTTGTAACTGAAGGTAGTTAATCTTTTCATTTACTTCACAGGTAGCAAAATTGTGTATACAATCTAGTAATTAAAATTTGTTTGTGAAGACTTGTGAAACACGTGTTTTTACAATCAAGTTCGTGTTCTGTGTGCATTTCAGAAGCTCTCCCAGATTTTTATTGGGCACAGGAGACCTAATTTTCCTGCCAGTGCTATAATTACCAAATTTAAGTGTATGTTAGAATTTCAGTGTTCAAGTTAATTTATTTGTGTATTTATTCACTGGCTCCTTGTGTTTCATTTTTAAATTGTGTGTTTAGTGGAAAGAGACCAAAATATGCTTTCTTGCCAGAGGTAAATGCCAAAGCTGATCAGTTATATTGGCTTTGTAAAGAGTGTGTTGAAAACAAGGATTATGCTAACCTACCAGGAGTATTTCAAGCAGCATTCACATCTATAAAGTCTTGTGTAGATAAAATCAGCAAGTTTTTCATAAGAAGGTAATACAGTGATCACTTAAGAATAATATTCAAATAATATTAGACGAATTTGGCTTATATATGTTTGTTTAATTCAAAATAACAAAAGGACTGAAAAAACATGATTGTGTTTTATAAACATTTTTTTGTAGATAGTGAAACAGTAACATTATTGACAATAAAATTTATAGAGAAAAACAAATAAAAGAACGACTCCTGAAATACACTTAAACATTTGTTCAGATTTAACCAAAATAAAATGTTAACTTCTTATTTTATTTTGTTAAATTATTATTGTTTAAATAATTGTCTGTAAGCATGGGTATACTGTAGCTGGTGAGGGTAAATTTGCAAAGAAAGTATTTTTTTAAATCAGTGTATTTGTAAATGTTCAGATGATATCTGTAAATTAGACGTTAATAGCTGAAAACCGAAAAATTATGGTGTCAATCATCTTTACAAAATTTACTGTAGAATTCATGTCACATGAATGCACTTCACTAGTTACCATGCACATAACCCTTACAGCTCCTTTTAATTTTTTCTGCACCTACCCATTCCACTCCAATTAATTTCAGCATTGTCACCTAACAAAGAGTATTTTGTTTTAATTTTTATTGTGTTATGTGTAACAGTTTTACACCACTCAGTATCTCTTGTTATTGAGTACTACACTATAGCTTATATATTAAAGAAAAATAATTTTAAAATTACTTTATTGTAAAAATTTATAGTTCTTGTGTTGTATCATTCAAGATACCCAAGGAGCAGTAAGGGACATGGAACAGTAGACAAGACAAATCGAACATCCAGAAATCTGGAAAATCCTGGATGCCCGTCAGCAGAAGAATTAAGCAAGTGGGGTGAAGACAATAACATAACAATGAATATCGGTTCTAATAAAACATTGTACCATCTCTTTTAACTTAAACAAAAACTGAACCCTTGAGTATGCCCTTAAAAGGGACCCAGATTAATATGAGTGACTGCATCACATATCTTGGAATTAGCCTGGATAACATGCTGACACTGAATGAACACATTAAAAACGTAACATCAGGAACAACAAAGAATGTAAATGACTGCCATCACATAAAAATTATAAGGAACAAGGTTTTGACCACTCAAACAGCTGATAGCCATTATAGTTTATGTAATTATAAACTAGTACATAAATGCTTCATAAAGCATTCCGTGGTTTCAACATTTAATGGCCTTACCCTCTTGCTGTTATTTGATAGTGGCTCAGATCATTGTAGGTAGCACTTTAATCATATTAACCAATTATTATTTTTACTTCCATGTTCCATAAGGAAATGGAAGTATGGTCATGCCGAAAAAAATCGTGTTCGAGATAACGGGAGATTCTGATTGTACAACCATCGAAACATGAAAAAAAGCCATTTTTAAAAAAGTGTCTGTGTAGAATTTTTTCTATGGCAAACGATAACAGCCGTAAATTCAAACAGAATCAAATAATTTTTTGCATACAGCCATGAATTATAGAGGACTCAAGGCCTATTGTTTTTGGTGAAGATCAGTTAAGGGAAAGGGGTAGTTTACCTGCAACGTTTTACGTTTTAACAAGAGTAAAGTGGTTAATTTTTATAAATAAAGTATCCTGAAAAGAAGGTCACAATAATCCACTGTAGAAAGGTAGATGAAATATCTATAAATGAAAAGGGTAGTTGAAGGGGGAAGGGGTTATTTTTTGTATAACTTAAAATGGTAGTTGATAATGGAGGAAGTAAATTTTTATAAGTTTTTTATGTGTACTACGTTACTGACAACAAAGAAGTAGTTTCTATGGAAACATTTCATTTAACTTTAACAAAATTCTATATTTTTTCATTTTAATTTAAATCATGTATGAGTGAAAATATATCGTTCCTGGCAGGCAAGCATATCTCAATTAAGTAATGTTTACGTTTCCAAAGTTTTATTATTGTGATTACCGCAATAGAAAGGCAGGCAGGACACACACAATTCGCATTATTTCTGGTCTCACTCATGTTTATTTTCTTACATTTGCATGCTTTTTAAATGGAAAGTGCCGAAATCCACACCAACACAACGCGTGCAAGCCGAAAAATTGTCCAGCGTGGATAGCGATTTGCTTTCTGTGGATCGCTGGGCAGTGTAACTGCACGTGTTTACAGAGGAACGGTTCACAGACAGACTTTTCGTCTTTAGGGAATGAACCCTCTGCAAGATGCTCAGGGTCAATGAGTGACTTCGGAGCGCTTCGGAGGAGGGTGATTATCTGCGTAGTTCGGTTTCTTTATAAGAATAAAGTAAGCCTACCTAATTTTTATGGATAAAGTGACTAAAAATAACATTATATTAAACGACTACCCCATAATAACAAAAATATCTATAAATAGTGAAATTAGTTTGAGGGTGGGCGATATTTTTTTAGAAATTACCAAACCGAATTCAAGTAATTATTTTAAACATAAATCTTACAACATGGAAGTCATGTATGGTTCTCCATACTGATTTTTTATTGTGGTAATCACAATAATAAAATGGAAACGTAAACATTACATAATTGAGATATGCTTGCCTGCCATGAACGATATATTTTCTCTCATACATGATTTAAATTAAAATGAAAAAATATAGAATTTTGTTAAAGTGAAATGAAATGTTTCCATAGAAACTACTTCTTTGTTGTGAATAACGTATTACACATATAAAACTTATAAAATTTACTTCCTCCATCATCAACTACCATTTTAATTTATAAAAAAATTACCCCCTCCCCCCTTCAACTACCGTTTTCATTTATAGATATTTGATCTACCTTTCTACAGTGGATTATTATGACCTTCTTTTCAGGATACTTTATTTATCAAAATTAAGCACTTTACTCTTGTCAAAGCGTAAAACGTTGTAGGTAAACTACCCTTTTCCCTTAACCGATCTTCACCAAAAACAACAGGCCTTAAGTGCTCTACAATTGAGGGCAGCATGCAAAAAATTATTTGATTCTGTTTGAATTTGCGGCTGTTATCGTTTGCCACAGATAAAATTCTACACACAGACAGACACGGACACTTTTCGAAAAATTACTTTTCTTCATGTTTTGAGGGTAGTACAATCAGAATCTGCCGTTATCTCGAACAAGTTTTTTTTTTTGCCATAACCATACTTCCATTCCTTATGGAACATGGAAGTAAAAATGCTGTTAAACATGCTTGCCTAACCAACAGTACCTTCAAAAGTACACAAAAGATAACATAAAACACCATGCCAACTGCAATAATGACAACCTCTGACAGGTTTGCTATTTTCCCTGAGTGTTTTTATACTTTTAACCTAGTTTTCTAGGTTTAATAAATGTTTATTTTTAATGGAAACGGTAAAAATTTTTGTGACCACAATATAATATCATACATACTTGTAACAATTCGATGCGTTTAAACGCGGTAATGAAGAATTACAAGAAACATAGGTATTAGCGAAATTTAGCTACCAAACTTCAGGCAGTTGTGAAATTTGCAATAACAGCACATTTTTGTCTGGTTATACTGTAGGTTTACACAAATGCGTCATAGGAAAGTACGTTTTTTTTTTAGAGTTTCGAAAAAAATTCAGCCTGGCATTTTGGTAATTCAACCTTACATAATTTGCGACCACAGTTTTCCTATAAAATATGAGCTGAAATTTATGAATTAACTGGCCATATCAACTACCAACTTGCAATAACTTTTTTCGTTGTTTGTTGACTTCATAATTTTATGAAAAACCGAGTCGAAATAAAAGATGCATTGGGGTAACCATGGATAACGTATCTCGTTTTTCTATACTCATTTGTTTGATTTGTGTTTCATTGCAGACACAGCACAAAGGAAACCATTTTTGTGCCTGCAATATCTGTTAACCTCAATACAGGCTTCGACGGACTGAACACTTGAATACACTTGGTTAACAGGTTTTTGCAAAATGTAAATCCGTATCGCTGAACGTAACAATGTTTTTCCACGTATTTTTACTTCCATGTTCCATAAGGAAATGGAAGTATGGTCATGGAGAAAAAAATCGTGTTCGAGATAACGGCAGATTCTCATTGTACTACCCTAAAAACAAGAAAAAAAGTAATTTTTCGAAAAGTGTCTGTGTGCAGAATTTTTCCTATGGCAAACGATAACAGGCTCAAATTCAAACAGAAGAAAATAATTTTTTGCATTCAGCCATGAATTGTAGAGGACTCGAGGCCTATTGTTTTTGGTGAAGATCGGTTAAGGGAAAGGGGTAGTTTACCTGCAACATTTTACGTTTTAAAAGAGTAAAGTGCTTAATTTTGATAAATAAAGTATCCTGAAAAGAAGGTCATAATAATCCACTGTAGAAAGGTAGATCAAATATCTATAAATGAAAACGGTAGTTGAAGGGGGGAGGGGGTAATTTTTTTATAAATTAAAATGGTAGTTGATGAGGGAGGAGGTAAATTTTTATAAGTTTTATATGTGTACTACGTTACTGACAACAAAGAAGTAGTTTCTATGGAAACATTTCATTTCACTTTAACAAAATTCTATATTTTTCATTTTAATGTAAATCACGTATGAGTGTAAATAAATCGTTCTTGGCAGGCAAGCATATCTCAATTATGTAATGTTTACTTTTCCAAAGTTTTATTATTGTGAGTACCGCAATAAAAAGGCCGGCAGGACACACACACACACACACACACACACACACACACACACACACACACACACACACACACACACATAATTCGCATTATTTCTGCCCTCAATCATGTTTATTTCCTTATGTTTGCACGCTTTTTAAATGAAAAGTTCCGAAACCTACACCAACACAACGCGTGCAAGCCGAAAAGGTGGACAGCGATTTGTTTCCTGTGGATCGCTGGCCAGTGTAACTGCACGTGTTTACAGAGGAACGGTTCATAGACAGACTTTTGGTCTTTAGGGAATAAACCCTCTGTAAGTGCTCAGGGTCCATGAGAGACTTCGGAGCGCTCCTTCTTTTCGGCGTATTTGTTCTGTGAAATGTACACTGTAGATTCTCAGCTTTACCCTGAGCAACGCTCCATAGGGAATGTTGAAAATGTTTATCCACGGTGTACCCTCATACACACTAAAACCTGCTCTGATGTTTTGATTACGGACATCATAATATTAAAACTTTGGAAACTTAAGCATTACTTAATGGAGATCAAACGTTAACTTTTACAAGCCATTAATTTTATGGATATTTTTGTATGTGTACTACATTATCGGCAACAAAGAAGTAAAAATTCCTTCTTCAAGTTAAAAGTTGCTTTTAACAAGTTAAAAGTTGTTAAAATTCATTCCCGCGCTGTTTGGCCAAGGTCCAATATTTTATGGAAAACCAGACGTTTCGGGAGTGCCATTGCTTGCCATCATCAGTGAAAATCGAATGTGCTAAATGGAGGTGGTATACTGTGACGGCAGCGGTATGCGAACATCTGCTCTCCGGTACCAGCAGTGGACACAGCGAGCCAATCCGGCATCAGCATTCGGAGCGAGCGAATCAGCGATCCCGGTTAGTGCATAAAACCCGGGCCGGCAGAAAATTTTGCGCACATCAAACCCGACGTACTTCTCCTCTCTGAAACCCACCTGACCCCGGCGAACCGGTTTCGATTACCAAATTACGTGGTCTATCGGGATGACCGACGAGGAGGCGGCACGGCGATCGCGGTGAGGACCTCCATAGGTCATCATCGTGTCGCTTTGCCGCAGCTTACCAACCTAGAGGCCACCGCCACTGAGGTCCACGGAGCTCTTGGCGGCGTCCTCGTGGTTTCAGCATAGAAGCCCCCACAAGCTTAACTCCTTGTCGGCGACCTGGACGTCATCTTCGATTTCTATCGAAGGGTAATTTTGGCCGGCGATCTGAATTGCAAGCATCGCGTTTGGAATAGTCGCCTGACTACTCCGAACGGTAGGCGCTTGCTCAGTTTTGTTGAATCGCGCCGGGCGATGGTGTTTGGTCCAGCGCAACCCACGTTCTTTCCGTCAAGGCCTAACGCGGCTCCCGATGTTCTGGATATCGCGGTGACCCAAGGAGTTGTCTGTCCGGTCGAGGTATTCTCACTTACGGAGTTGACATCCGACCACAACCCTATCTAGGTCCACGTCGCTACCCAGCACGCCTATGCACGTTCTGACCAGAAGAAGGTTATCGATTGGGATCGCTACGGCCCGGCCTTGTGCCGTCGATTGCCGCCAGCGGCCCCACTCGATTCCGTTCGCCTCCTAGACGAAGCAGTTGCGGGAATCGAAGAGGCAGTCATCTCGGCTATAGGCGTGTCTTCACGTACGCGAGCTGGTTTCACGCCTGACTACCAACGCATCCCTGAGGAAGTCTCTCTTCTCGCTCGCGAGAGGAATTACTTCCGGAAACGTTGGCAGAGGACCCGTGATCCAGCCGATAAGGCAGCATACAATCGGCTCACCGGACGACTGCGCGGTAGTCTGAAGGCGTTCCGACGTAGCTGTTGGGAACTCGCTGTGGCCCGAACGGGGGATGTGGACCCGCAAAGTCACCCGTACAGAATACCTACCGCATTGACGGGACGGAGGCGTCGACCTCCACTCCCCGCCATTGTTGGACCGTTCGGACGACTCCTGGGTCGCCCGGAGGAGAAGGCCGAGTACTTGGGCTTGTGTTTCGAGCGACAGTTCGCTCCCAACCCGCCCATGGACTGGGACTTCGACGAACAAGTCGAGATGGCTGTGGAAGACTTTCTGTCTCTTCCGATCACGGCGGAGCCCGAACCCATCTCTTTGGAAGAGGTCTCAGATCGGCTCGCTGAACTTGAGCCAAGAAAAGCTCCAGGCCCGGACGGTGTTACGAAAACCGCTCTACGACTTCTTCCCGAGCCTGGAGTTCAATTCTTGACTGACTTGTTCAACGCGTGTCTTAGACTGGCCTACTTTCCCAAGAAATGGCGAAAGGCGACGGTTATCGTGATCCCGAAGCAGGGAAAGGATACCACCCGCTCGGAAAACCTCCGGCCTATCAGCCTACTCTCCGCTACGTCCAAGGTTTTTGGGCGCCTCGTACAACGTCGTGTACGAGAACATCTAACCAACTTTGACGTGCTGGTCCCCGAACAGTTCGGCTTTCGTGTGTGGCATTCGACCACTCATCAACTGATGAGATTGGTGGAAAGCTCTCGGAAGCCGGGTGTCGGAGAGAACGGACCGTTGGGTGTTTCTTAGATGTTGAAAAAGCCTTCGACGCGTATGGCATGATGGCCTATTATTCAAGCTTAGGGAAGTCCAGCTCCCGGACTGCTACCTCCATCTGGTTGCCAGCTTTCTGACGGAGAGGACCTTCTGCGTGAGAGTTGGCGATTCAGTCTCTTCCGAGAGACGAATCACAGCCGGCGTCCCTCAAGGTAGTGTTCTAGGCCCCCTTCTGTTCTCGATCTACGTCAACGACGTGCCGAGACAGCCTGGAGTCCAGATGGCCCTCTTCGCTGACGACACGGCCGTATTTACGGCCGATCGTCATGAGGAAAGGGCCGTCCTACGACTGCAGCGCCAGCTCGACACGCTCGTGGACTGGACCGAGAATTGGAGGGTGCAACTCAACGCTACCAAGAGTGTAGCCGTCGAATTCTCCAAGCGACGGAAGAACCCTGTTAGGCAGCTACGTATCGGCAGAACTTACTTGAGCTGGTCCAACGAGGTCAAGTACCTCGCATTTCACGTTGACCGTCGGATCACCTGGCGTACCCACGCACAGGCAGTTCTCAAGCGAGCATCCACTCGCCTGTGCGCACTGTTTCCACTCCTGATCAGCTCAGCCATGACCAGGAAATTGGGCAGGATGATCGTCGGCGCGTATCTGCTGCCGGTCATTTCCTACGCCTGTCCGGTCTGGGGTTACCTCGCCGCAATGCATAAAAAGAAGTTGCAGAGCGTCCTCGACAGGGGTCTTCGGCTAGCGGCCAAAGTCCCCCGTCGCTTTTTATCTCGCCTTCTAAGGAGAGGACTTGGCGTCCGCTCCTTAGACGACACATTCAGGCGGCTTGCACGCAAATTTTATGCACGTGCGGCGAGGTTCCCAGGCAATCCTCTTGTGACTGGGCTGGGAAGGTACCGTATACGTCCAGGTTATTCGTGGAAACGCCCTCGGTGTATACTGCGCTAGTGTAGGCTAGCACAATAGCCGAGAATCGGCCTGCTATAGAGCACACGCCCTACTTGGGCAGGGCCACGAGGCAGGAGCTCCAGAAGGTTGCTCGGAACTCAGTTACCGAGCGGTTCGTCTCTGCGACGCACAACCGCAAAGCCCAGAGCGAAAAAAAAAAAATTTGCACACTCATCGCCACACCATCGGACGCACTTCATCTCCTCTCCTCTCTCGGACGACATCGGCGCGGAGTCAGCCGGAAGGAACGGCCGAAGAATAGAACCGGCGTTCTTGCGTCTTCGCCCTCCAGTTCCGCGCCAGCGATGGATTTCGCTAGGCCGGCAGCCGACTCTACAACCGGTGCCGGAAGAAGAGGAGGACTGCAGTACGCCACGAACAGCGGGCGCAGCCGCCGAACATCTCAGCGCGGCACTACCAACATCACCGTTCTCGCCACTCGGTCCTTTTTAGGGCCACCAAAATAACTAGAGTGTACGATTGGCGCCATTTGTCATGCGGCAAGCCTTTTGTCCTGTGACAATACGTTAGTGACCACAGTACTGTGGTTAAGGCTGAAGAAAGAAGTAATTTCTGTGGAAATATTTTATTTCGAAAATGATTTTAAATATAAATCTTAGAACATGGAAGTCATGTATGGAGAACTATAGGCTACATGACTTCCATGTTCTAAGATTTATATTTAAAATCATTTTCGAAATGAAATATTTCTATAGAAACTACTTCTTGCTTCAGCCTAAACAACAGTTCTGTACCACCTCACATTAGCGCACTTGATTTTCACTGATGATGGTAGTCGATGGCACTGCCGAAACGTCTGGTTTTGCAGGGAAACATTGGAGCACAGCCAAACACCCCGGGAAGAAATTTTAACAACAAACTACTTCTTTGTTGCAGATAATGTAGTAGGCCCACAAATATAAAAAATTATCCCCTCCCCCTTCAACTATCCATTTCATTTATAGATATTGCATTTACCTTTCTACAGTAGATTATTATGACTTTCTTTTCAGGATACTTTATTTATCAAAATTGAGTACTTTATTCTTGTTAAAACATAAAACGTTGCAGGTGAACTACCCCTTCTCCTTAACCGATCTTCACCCTCAAAACATGAAGAAAAGTCATTTTTCGAAAAGTGTCTGTGCGTAGAATTTTTCTATGGCGAACGATAACTGCTGCAAAGTCAAACAGAATCAAATAATTTTTTGCATATGTGCCCGAGTTGTAGAGGACTCAAGACCTATTGACTTTGGTAAAGATCGGTTAAGGGGAAGGGGTTGTTTACCTGCAACGTTTTACGTTTTAACAAGAGTAAAGTACTTAATTCTGATAAATAAAGTAACCTGAAAAGAAGGTCATAATAATCCACTGTAGAAAGATAGATGAAATATCTATAAATAAAAAGGGTAGTTGAAGGGGGAGGGAGTTAATTTTACTTCCATGTTCCATAAGGAAATGGAAGTATGGTCATGGCGGCGAAAAAAATCGCGTTCGAGATAACGGCAGATTCTGATTGTACTACCATCAAAACTAGAAAAAAAGTCATTTTTCGAAAAGATGTGTGTAGAATTTTTTCTATGGCAAACGATAACAGCCTCAAATTCAAACAGAAGCAAATAATTTTTTGCATACAGCCATGAATTGTAGAGGACTCGAGGCCCATTGTTTTTGGTGAAGATCAGTTAAGGGAAAGGGGTAGTTTACCTGCAACGTTTTACGTTTTAATAAGAGTAAAGTGCTAAATTTTGATAAATAAAATATCCTGAAAAGAAGGTCATAATAATCCACTGTAGAAAGGTAAATGAAATATCTATAAATGAAAAAGGTAGTTGAAGGGGGGAGGGGGTAATTTTTTTTATAAATTAAAATGGTAGTTGATTAGGGAGGAGGTAAATTTTTATAAGTTTTATATGTGTAATACGTTATTGACAACAAAGAAGTAGTTTTTATGGAAACATTTCATTTCAGTTTAACAAAATTCTATATTTTTTATTTTAATTTAAATCGCGTATGAGTGAAAATATATCGTTCCTGGCAGGCAAGCATATCTCAATTATGTAATGTTTACTTTTCCAAAGTTTTATTATTGTGATTACCGCAATAAAAAGGCCGGCAGACACACACACACACACACACACACACACACACACACACACACACACACACACACACAATTCGCGTTATTTCTGGCCTCAATCATGTTTATTTCCTTATGTTTGCACGCTTTTTAAAATGGAAGTCTTTCTAGATGGTCGCGGATCCTACGCTGGATCAGACGCTCAAAAACCTTGGACGTCGCGGACAAGAGGCTGATGGGCCTGAGGTTCTCCACTCGAGAAGAATTCTTTCCCGGCTTCGGTATCACAATGACGGTAGCCGTTTTCCATTTCACCGGAAAATAGGCCAGTCTGAGGCATGAATTGAACAGGTCAGTGAGGAACTGGGTTCCTCGCTCCGGAAGGCGATGGAGGGCGGAATTCATGACTCCGTCCGGGCCAGGCGCCTTCCGGGGCTTGAGCTGAACAATCCTCTCAGAGACCTCCTCCGGGGAGATGGGCTCCGGTTGGACTGTGATACCGGCCGATAGAAAGCGCTCTACCTCGCGGCAGATGTGCTCAGTGAAGGCCGGGTTCTTGGATGGGTTGGGAGCGAACTGACGCTCTAAACTGTCAGCCAAGAACTCGGCCTTTTCGAGGGGGCGGCCAAGGGGTTGACCGCCAGGTCCGGCCAGTGCGGGGAGAGGCGCGCGTTTGCGCTTTCCCGTTAGGGCACTGGGAATCCGCCAGACATTACGGTCCTCAGCAGGGCCATCCATCTGTGTTACAGCTAGCTCCCAGTTGCGTCTACGGAACGCCAGCATGTCACGACGCAACTTGCCGGACGCTCTGTTGAACGCAGCCTTGTCCGCCGGGTCACGAGTCCTCTGCCAGCGTCTCCGGATGCGATTCCTCTCGCAAGCGAGCTGAGACACCTCTTCGGGGATCCGCTGATAGTCGGGCGTGAGCCCCGGCTTCATCCGGGAGGACACGTCAACCGCCGAGACTACGGCTGTGTCGAGCGGGATATGCTCTGGTAGGCGGCGACTGAACGCCGGGCCAAAGCGGTCCCACTCGATTACCCGCCGCTCGTCGCGGACGGTGGCGTGCTGGGTAGCTATATGCACACTGATAGGGCAATGGTCCGAGGACAGTTCCGAAATGACGGAGACGTGGACCGGGCAATAAACGCCCCTGACCGCGGCAATGTCCAATACGTCAGGGCGGGAGTTAGCCCTCGAGGGATAGTATGTAGGCCCGGTAGGACCCATGACTGTGACCCGAGCCGCATCAGCATACCTGCGTAAGCGGGTCCCGTTTGGGTTCGCCAAGCGGCTCCCCCAATCGGGGTGCTTACAGTTCAGGTCGCCCGCCAGGACTACCCTCCTGTGTGCTCCAAAGACGGCCTCCAGATCGTTCGACAGGAGCTCCGTGTGTGGAGGCTTGTAGGCGGAAACCACGAGTAGACCGCCGAGAGCACCATGGAGCTCGACCGCGGTGCACTCGAGGTTCCGCCGCTGAGGCAGGACAACGCGGTGATGGCGAAGACTCGCCTTCACCGCGATGGCTGTGCCCCCTCCTGCGCGACCCGACCGGTCATCCCGGTGGCACACGTAGTTGGGTAGTCGGAAACGACGATGCGGGGTCAGGTGCGTCTCGCCAAGAAGAAGCACATCGGGCTTGTGACGGGCAACGAACTCTAAGAGCTCAGAATGCCGGGAAGCGAGGCCGTTGGCGTTCCACGCCACGAGCTCGAGGTCCCGCTTGAGGGATTGCCGTGGTTGTCCGTTCATAACAGACCTGTAACACGGCATGCTTCCACCAAGAGGAGGAACACTTATCTTGGGGCGAGGCTGTTGCCAAGCGTTCCTTGATTTTAAGGAAAGTCTGGGCTACTTTCTGCAAGTCGTAGCTTGCCAGAAAGTCTGATACTACGGCGAGATCATCGGAAGATGAGGCCGGGGGAGAACGCTTGGCGGCAGCTGCATAGCTGCGGCGGGGCGAGACGGTGGAAGCCTTGGGGGCTGGTACTGGAGCGGGTGGCCGCTCTGGCTTTTGGAGGACGGGCTTGGGTCCAGTGGCAGGCGGTTTAGGCTGGCCCGTGTTCTTGGCCTGGTTCCTAACTTTCTTGCCCGATCTGGGGAATCTAGGCTTGGGTGGCGGCGGCAATGGAGGATCAATTTCCTCGTTGTCCGGCAGCGGGACTTGTGTGTAATGGGGTATTTCGCGTTCCGGTTCCGGGGGCGCGATGGTGGGTTTGGCCTTTGGAGCTTCGCTCGGGCTCACTGTACTGCTGGGTTTCGGAACCGGAGCAGACCTAGGGGCTGGTTTCCGGACCACAGGTTCAGCGGCTTTGGCCGGTTTTACAGGTTGTCGAACATCATGTCGAGGCTTAGGCTGGACTGGTTTCTTGAGTTTGTCCAGCTGCTCGCTATATACTGGGCAGCGCCTGTTATTTGCAGCATGGGCGCCGCCACAGTTTATACAATATCGGTGGTTGGCCGGGACAGCGCAGGCCTGCGTCAAGTGGTCATTTCCACAGCGGACGCAGGTCGGCGCGTTCCGACAACCGAAGCTGCTATGGCCGAACCGCTGGCACCTGTGGCACTGGGAAAGTCGCCCGGTCTGACGGCAGGGCTCGACGCTTACGCAGAGCCCGAAAAGCCGTTTTAAATCTAATAAGGCCTGGGAGGATTCGCCCTTCTCTGCCAGGAGTCTTATCAGCGGGAGTGGTCGACGCGAGCCATAAGTGGTGTACAGCCGTGAGGCTCCCACAACCTTATACCCCGCGTCGCACAGTTCGTCAGCGACGACCTGCGGATCCGCCTGTATGTCCAGGGCCCGAAGGACGAGGGCTACAGGCTTGGTGCGGTTTAATGTGTAAGTGTGGAACTGGAACGATTCACGTTCCAGCCACTGGACCACTCCGAAGTGCTCCGATGCGCTGCGGCAGGTAACGCGCAAAGTCTCGCTCGCAAGGAGCTTGACAGATGCGTTATCTGCCAGCGCAACGGTCTTACGGAGTCGGCGAACGAAGCCGATAACGTCCCTGACGTTCGTAACGAACACCGGCGGGACCCTTCCTTCGGAGGTGCGACTAGGCGCAACCTCAGCGGAGGCTTGGAGTGCCGCCGAGTCCGTGGCCGAACTCAAGGAGGTCAGGGAAGGAGACTTTCGCGGCTTGCCACCGCGCCCTACTGCCACCCAGTCGGTGGAAGCCGAGGTCTCCATATCTGGGGAGTCAGACTGCGGCAGAGGATTGGGGCTGCTTGGCCTACTAGCGGCCGTGCAGCCGGAAGGTCCGGCCTTAGCGGGCTTGGTCGGCCCTAATAAGGACCGATTTTGCTCACGTACGTGCGCGGGTTCAGCAGGGCTTCCCTCGCAAGTCGTAGGGTTCCCGGCTGGCCCAAGTGGCCGGCCGGGGGGCTCGATGCTGCCGCACAGTGCTTTGGGGACACTATCAGCGGGGCTACTGCCGACTAACTCGGCTCTTTGTCCAGCGGGTACCCGGGGGCCGAACTGTGACACCGTCACAGTGGCGGCACAATGCGCATCTCTATTGGTGAGTCCTACTCTCGGACTCCCCGGGTTTCGCTGGACAGCGCTACCTAGCACACTTACCGGCACTGCGCGGCAGGTCCCAGTTGTGTGCTGTTTGACTTCGTCTTGCTGGCAAGGCGGCTGGTCCACTTCCATCTCTTGGTGTTGTCGCTGGCGATGTGGCGAGTGTTTTTCTTTCCCCGGCGGCTTCTTCTTAACCGCCTCCGTTGGCTGTTGAGAAAGCCTCTTCATGGCAGTAGAATAGAGGACGAGGCGTTCCTCTTCTGCGTTGTTCTAATGCTGTCACTGATGCGTGTGTCCACTTCGAGAGCTAGCAGTCGAATGTCACCTCGTCCCTCGATCGTCTCCGTCTCCTCTTGGCTCGTCGTGTCACAAATGGAAAGAAAGTGGTCAGAGCTGTTGGGTTGAGCGTCGTGAGACGACCCAATGGTTTCCTAGTACCGAGCCTCCGGTAGGGGCTCCTGCCTAGTGGTCCTGTCCAGACGGAATATTGTTAATTAATTTTTAATGGTCGCTACAACGACATGCTCGTACTAGGTCGACTAGTACAGTATTTGTCGAGGCCGTTTCCAAGATTCACCTGGACGTATTCGGTACCTGCCAAGGCCAGCTATGAGTGGGTTTGTCTGGGTCCTCGCAGCTCGGACGTAAAATTTACGTGCAAGTCGCCTTGCGGTGTCATCCAAGGAGCGGACACCGAGTCCTCTTCTCAGGAGACGAGAAGAAAACCGATAGGGGACTTTGGCCGCTAGCCGAAGCCCTCTATCGAGAACGCTTTGCAACCTTCTTTTATGAACGGTTGCGAGGTAACCCCAGACGGGAAGAGCGTAGGTAATGATCGGCAACAGATACGCGTTGACAATCAACTTACCCAGCTTGCGGGTCATAGCCTTGTTGGCAAGTATCGGAAACAGTTGACCGAGACGAGCGGACGCTTTCTTTCGCATCGTCTCAGCGTGGGTACGCCAGGTGAGCCGACGATCAAGGTGGACACCGAGGTACTTAACTTCCCTCGACCAGGGCAGGTACGTTCTACCGAGTCTCACTCGGCCTCGCGGTTCTTTCCGGCGCTTTGTGAATAGCACCGCGGAGCTCTTGGATTCGTTGACGGCAACTTTCCAGCTTTCCGTCCACGTCGAATACGCATCGAGTGCGCGCTGAAGTCGTGGGATAGCAAAGTCTGCGTTCCGATCGGCGGTATAGACCGCCGTGTCGTCGGCAAACAAAGCCATCTGGACTCCAGGCTCTCTGGGTGCGTCGTTGACATACACGGAGAACAGGAGAGGCCCTAGCACGCTACCTTGAGGTACCCCGGCTGTGATACGTCTCTCGGAAGAGACGTGGTCGTCTATTCGCACGCAGAAAGTCCTCTCCGTCAGAAAGCTAGCAATCAAGCGAAGGTAGCAATCTGGGAGCTGGATTTCCCGGAGCTTGAACAAGAGCCCGTCGTGCCAGACACTATCAAAGGCCTTTTCCACATCTAGGAAACAGGCGACAGTCTGCTCTTTCCGACACCCGGCGTCCGTGATGTATTCCACCAGTCTCATCAGTTGATGAGTGGTGGAATGCCCCACACGAAAGCCGAACTGTTCGGGGACCAGTACATCGAAGTTTCGTAGATGATCTAGTACTCTCCGTTGTACGAGACGTTCGAGGACCTTTGACGTGGCTGACAGTAGACTAATGGGCCGGAGGTTGCCGGGACGGGAAGCGTCCTTTCCCTGCTTCGGGATCACTATGACCGTTGCCTTACGCCATTTCTGGGGAAAATAGGCCAGTCTAAGACACGCGTTGAACAGCGCGACCAAGAAAAGTACTCCTCGCTCCGGGAGTCGAGTAAGAGCGGCGTTCGAGACGCCGTCCGGGCCAGGAGCTTTTCTCGGCACGAGTTCAACGAGCCGATCTGTGACCTCTTCCCTAGTAATGGGTTCGGGCTCCGAAGTGATCGGAAGAGATAGAAAGTCTTCCACTTCGTTCTCGACTTCTTCGTCGAAGTCCCAGTCCATGGGCGGGTTAGGTGCGAACTGTCGCTCAAAACACGCGCCCAAGTACTCGGCCTTCGCCTCCGGGCGAGCCAGGATTTGACCGAAAGGTCCAGCAATGGCCGGGATGCGAGGCCGGCGCCTCTTCCCTACCAACGCCGAAGGTATCCGGTAAGGGCTACTTTCGTCCGATCCGTCCCCTGCCTGGGCCACGGCGAGTTCCCAACAGCGTCTCCGGTAGGCCTGCATTTCACGACGTAAAATGCCGGTCGCCCGGTTGTACGCTGCCTTGTCGGCCGGATCACGGGTCCGCTGCCAGCGTCTCCGGAGGCGATTTCTCTCGCAAGCGAGAGCACTCGTCTCCTCTGGGATCCGCTGCCAGTGGGGCGTGACACCAGGCTTCATCCTGGAAGACGCGTCGATCGCAGATACGACAGCCTCGTCAAACGCGGCAACTGCCTCGTCGACTTGGCGGACGGTTTCGAGTGGTCCCGCGTCTGGCAATCGGCGACTTAACGCCGGGCCATAGCGGTCCCATTCTACCACCTTCCTGACATCTCTGCGTACGACGTGCTGGGTAGCGACGTGTATCAGGATGGGGAGATGATCGGACGATAGTTCCGTTAGCACGGACACATGGACCGGACAGTCAATTCCTTGAATCACCGCTATGTCCAAGACATCGGGAGCCGCGTTGCGTTGTGAGGGGTAGAACGTAGGTTGGGTAGGCCCAATCACTTGAATCCTGCGAGAATCGGCAAACCTGCGCAAACGTTTCCCGTTTGGGGCAGTCAAGCGACTGTTCCAATCGCGATGTTTGCAGTTCAGGTCGCCGGCCATGATGACCCTCCTGTGTGCATCGAACGCGACCGCTAGATCGGGGTGAAGGAGCTCTTTTTGCGGCGCTTTATACGCCGCGACCATCTGTACGCCGCCTAGAGTGTTTAACAACTCCACAGCGGTGCCTTCGAGGTGAGTCATTGCAGGCAAGACGACTCGGTGATGCTCGAGAGTGAGCCTCACCGCGACGGCAGTACCGCCACCAGCAGTGCCCGGCCTGTCGTTTCGATAGCACACATAGTTGGCCAGTCGTAACCGACTCGCAGGAGTCAAGTGGGTCTCATTGAGAAGGACTACGTCGGGTTTGAGTCGGGCCAGTAATTCTTGGAGTTCCTGGATCTTGTTGGACAACCCGTTGGCGTTCCAGGAAAGAATTGAGAGATCTCGTTTGAGGACCCGACTCATAGAAAACCTACACAAGTGGCGGCTTCCACCAAGAGCATGAATCTCTCGGTTGTATCGGCAGTCTCCAAGCGGGAGCGGATGGACCTGAAGGTCTGGGCAACTTTGCGGAGGTCAAATTCCGCAAGGAAGTCTTTGACGACTTGATAGTCGTCAGGAACGGTTTTTGAGGCAGAGTGCCCGGAGACTGTTTGCGCGTAAGAGCGCCGAGGCTTGTCAATCGGGGGATTGGTGGAAGCCAGGGGTTTCTTAGGGCCAGGTGTAGCGCCTCTAGCGGAGGTGCTAGGAAGAGGGACAGATGCGATAACGTCGGTCTTCACGCGCTGCGCAGGCTGTCTGGACTGTGCGGCTGGGTTGGCAGGAGCCCGGGATCTAGCGCCACGGGGCTTACGTTGCCGCTTCTTTTTGCCTGCATTAGGGAACCGCGGGGGCGGGAGGTCTGGCGAGGCTGCTTCTAAAGCAGGGGCAGGATTCTCCGGTGCTGGGGAGGGTTGAGTATTCTCAGGCTCCACAACCGAGATGTTTGGCAGTGGCTGGTCTGTCTCACTTTTTTTAGAAGTCGCGAGATTGCGGCGCTTTTTCGCCTGAGGCGGGACAGGGGCCTGGGAAGGAGCCTGAGATGGAGATGCCTGAACTACAGGTGTCTGCTTCGGGCCTTTGCTGCGTTTACGTTGCCTGTTGGCAACTGCGGCGAAAGACACGGCAGCCGTAGCAGGAGGCGCAGGGCCTGGCTGCTCGGTTGCAGGTCTGGAACCAGCTTCCGGATGCCTCGGTGGTGGCAGGCGCCCTTTCGGCTTTCGCCGCTCGAGCTCCCGCTGAAACACCGGACATGCCCGGTAGTTGGCGGGGTGACTTCCGCCGCAGTTGATGCACCTTTTAAAAGCTGGAGCATCGCAATGTTTACTGGCGTGAGGCAAAGAACACCTCACGCACGCCGGAGCGTTAGAGCAAGTCTCTGAATGGTGCCCGAAGCGTTGGCACTTGTAGCATTGAGGCAGAGCCCCGGGAGCGCGGCTTCTTTCCACTTTTACGCGGAAACCAAAAAGCCGCGTAAGAGAGAGTAGGCTTGCGCCTGCCTCGCTGTTCTCGACCATGATGCGAACCAGGGGAATTGGACGCCTTGGTCCGGCGGGAGCAAACACCCGATGTACCGCGCGAACCGGATAACCCAGCTCGCGCAGCTCATCGAGGATTTCCTCAAGAGGAGAGTCCACGTCTAAGCCTCTGAGCACGAGGGACAGAGGCTTCACGTGTTTCGGGGTAAAGGTGTGGTGTTGCAGGTTGGCTGATTCGACGAACGCCATGACGCTGCGGTACTCGTCCATTCCGCGGACAGCGATCTTGACAGTGTCGCCCCCAAGGAGCTTCAGGTCAACGCTGGCCGGGGAAAGTCCGGGAGCCACTATGAGTCGCCGGTAAAAACCGGTGACGTTGTTCACGCCGTGAACGAACACGGGCGGGATGCGACGAATGACCGGCGGTGCTTGGGCAGCGCCGGGCACAGTCGGCCCCGAGCCGGATTCGCCATCGGCGGGGACAACTTCCATGGCGGACGCCGAGGAAGAGGTTGAGGAGGACCGGTTCCGCCTCGGTTTCTTAACCGGGCGCCCCCGTGGCCCAACCGCCACGAAAGCGTCGGTCGCATCACCGGGCAGCGGAACCGTCCGGGGATCGACAGCTTGGTCCGCATCCATAGCCGGAGAACACGGCGAATCGCTCGTGTGGGGTATGGAAGAGGCGAGCGACTGCGTGCTCGTTGACGCGCCCGGAGCGGGCATTTCCGCCAACGAGCGGGAGGTTTGCCGACCAGAGGCAGCCAGGCTGCCTCCGGCGGTAACCAGGGACCTAGGGTCCGGCCCGAGCCGGATCGCAAGCGGGACTGAAACGCTCAGGCTGTCTATGAGCTGGGCAAATGACCGGCTTCGTTAGATACCTCCCCTTACCAAGAGAGGTGTCCACCGGCCTCTTTACCTAGGCGATATCCAAGCTCGCTTACCACTGGTGGGGGCTCGCAAGGATCGTCCTAGGCAGCGCTACCTAAGAGCCTGAGCGTCAGCGGGCTAGATGCGCTGCGCAACCAACAGCTCTGGCAGGCTGGAATTGCTTCCTTTCCCACGGCGGTTGGTGGTCCTGAAAAGGGTCACTAGGCTGGTGGCCCTTAGAAGGTCCGACGAGCGAACTCAGCTGTAGTGCTGGCTACTCAGTTCACCAGCCAGCTGAGTTGCAGTCTTCTGTCTTCTTCTGAGGCAAGGTGTCCAGCAAGCAGGGCAGCAGATGTGCGTCTGTCCTCAAATCGAAGGCAGCAGGGCAGCAGCTGTAAACAGCGAGAAAGCTTCCGATGTCGTCCAGAGAGAGAGCAGGTCCTTCCAGAGCGAGCAGCTGAAGCGAAGTCGGAACCCGGAAAGAAAGAAATCAAGACTCGATTTTAAAAAAGAAAAATGACTAGTATAGTACCTTGACAGGAAAGACTTTGATAATACTATAGACATCCCTCGGCCCCTCGCCTGCTAGGAGGGTCAACTGGCGCTCCTATCACGACGAGCTATCTCGCAGGTTACCATCTGTCCCAGCGGACCCGATCGCCACTCGTGACGATCTGGATCTCCGTGCCATTCATCTTCAGGAGTTGGTCCAAGATGTCATGGATCGACACACATACAACGTAGAGGTGAATCGTAAATCGGCCCTTCAACCGGAAGTTATCCACGCCATCTGGCTTCGGCGCAAGCTCCGCCGCAGATGGCAATGAACCCGAGATCCCGCCGTCAAACGACGGTTTCAGGCCCAGTCTCTTTACGTCCAGCAACTTTTGCGGGACGTAAACTCTGATCAGTGGGACTCATACCTTGAGTCCCTTGAAGTCGACCCAGCCTCCGTCTGGAGAGCAACGAGTCGCCTTACTCGCGAGAAGCGTACTCGCAACCCGCTGAATACCCCGAACGGCATTGTTTCTTCATCGGAAGGCAAGGCAGAGGTCTTCGCCGACTGCATGGAGACTCAATTCACCATTCATGGAGGCGTCTCGGACCCTGCCTTCTCGGTAGTGGTTCGAGACTTCCTATCTGGTTATTTTTCCCGCCCTCCACCTGACCCTCCCGCTCTCTTCGACAGGGACGAACTAGTTTCGTCTATCTGTCGACTGAACCGACGTCGCGCCCCTGGTCCTGATCGGATCGGGGCCGCAGCTTTGCAACATCTCCCGGCCTCGGGCGTCGAATTGGTCCTGGATCTGTTCAACTCCAGTCTCCGGCTGCAATACTTCCCCCGCCTGTGGAAAAATGCCAACATCTGTATGATTCCCAAGCCCGGCAAGCCTCGAATGCTTGCAGGCAGCTATCGTCCCATATCGTTGTTGCCAGTACTCTCAAAGGTGTTTGAGCGTCTCCTACTCGCCCGCATCTGGCCGCTGCTGGATAATTTTATTCGGAGCGAACAGTTCGGGTTCCGTAGAGAGCACTCGACAACTTTACAACTCGTCCGAGTTGTCACAGCATTGTCCGACGCCGCCAACAAGAAAGAGTCTACGGGCGCTGTCTTGTTGGACGTGAGTAAGGCCTTCGACAAAGTCTGGCACGAAGGCCTTCTCTACAAACTAGCTCACTCCCCCATCCCACCGTCCATTGTGCATTTCTTGCGGTCATACCTCAGTGATCGTACCTTCAGGGTTAGCGTCGAAGGGTCCTGTTCATCAGTTCGACCCGTCGCCGCTGGCGTTCCGCAGGGATCTGTCCTCGGCCCCGTTCTGTACCTAGTGTACACGACCGACCTGCCTGTTATTCCTGGAGTCACGTTATCTCTATTCGCTGACGACGCAATGTACTACTGCAGCTCCCTGTCCCCGCGAATTGCGTGTTCAAAGCTGCAGCGTCAGTTGAATCTGCTTCCGGCCTGGCTACGGAAGTGGCGGGTGCTGATCAACGCGGAGAAATCCGAGGCGATCTGTTTCACCAGCAAGTCCACTTCCCGATGCCAGACCCTCTCCCTCGAAGGGAGGCCTATCGCCTGGCAAAAGTCGGTGAAGTATTTGGGCGTTCGGCTAGACCAGCGCCTTAGCTTCAACGGCCACGTGACTGCTACCCTCAACAAAGCTCGAGGCGTCCGAGCCAAAATATTTCCCATGCTCTCGTGCCGCAACCGCCTGGCTTTGCGCACTAAAGTTACGATCTATCTTTTGTTTCTCCGGTCAGTATTGACCTATGCTGCTCCCGCATGGTGGTCGCTTGTGTCGACCACTAACAAGTGTAGGCTGGAAGCTTTCCAGGCCCGTACCCTCCGATCCTTGTCGGGGTCTCCATGGTTTGTGAGAAATAATGTCATTCGTGGAGACCTTCGAGTTCCTACCCTTGCCGATTTTGTCCGGTCGCTTGCCGAAACTCTCTTTGCTTCTGCAGCGACCTCGTCCTTTCCATATCTCCGTTCCATCAGCACGTCTGAACCACCTCCCGCTATACGTGTCAAACGCCCTCGGGCGATCTTAGACGACCCCCCGTAATTCTGTATGCTGTGACTTAGGTTCCCGAGCAACTCTATCTCCTTGTTACCTTCCTATACTGTCAGATACCTTCCCCAAGTATGTTGGTTTGCAGACTGCTTGGCGCTGTTACCGATGCCACAGACACGGCGGTTCCCTGCCTCGCGGGGAACGACCGGCGCTACAAGACGCCTGCAAGCCGGGCCGGGCGCGTGCGGCATCTGCCGTTCGCCCCGCGACCGGCGGCAGTGTTACCATGACCCGGTACCTATATAATATAAAATTGCAAAATTTTCCGCCGCCTTCTCAGTTAACTGGTTGGCGTGTCCCTCCCGAAAAAATTTAGGAAACCTTCTTTTGAAAGTCCAGCACTGTTTTCTTCTGACAGCCATCGGGCACGTCCCGGAAGCTGTAATAAGCCACGGGTGCAAAGACGCCCCACTATGTAATGCAATGCAATGCAATCGGCCCCTCGCAGCGAGAGTCCAATGTCATTACAGGAATCAGATCGCAGCTACTCTTCGTTCGACCTACAGACATTTTATCCAAAAGTACAGTCCTTCCTCACGAAGGTTGAGGATAGTCTTAATCCACCTGACATGGTGGTACCATTTTAGCTGATACGTAATTTCTTCAGAACTCAAGCATCCACTTATTTAATTAATATTTAAATGATTTTAAATCTAAATTTTAGGACATGGAAGTCATGTATGGTTCTCCATGCTGATTTTTTGTATTGATGTTATAAATTTATTCGACCGAAAACATGAAAAAATTTCAATATAATATTAACAATTGATGTAAACAAAATATCGTAACCACGGATACCCACACAAAATATTTTTTAGTTTTCAGAAATGTATAGATTACAAACGCTGGGCGGTATTCGCTTTCTTTCGCGTTGTTTAAATAAAAGATAATTTTTTCAAATTAATTCTTTATTTTTAAAATAATAACAACTATGTACAATTCGTATTTTGATTACCTTTCTCAGCGTTTTTACCAAAAGCATGCTGATATATTTACTTTCGTTGTGAGTGTACATATTAAAAATAATTTTATAATTAATTAGAACATGGAAGTCATGTATGGTTCTCCATACCGATTTTTTTTTTGTAGCTGGTTTTTGTATAAAGTTTTATTAGCTTTTTAATAAGTTTTAAAAATTATTATAAACTAAAAACTCATAACAGGAATTATAAATAAAATAAAATAAAAGACGACTTCAGAACAACGACGTTACAACAATGGGTCGATCTAATTTTTCTTATCAGCCAGTGTTCAGACTTTACTTCTTTGGGTTGCTCCTTTTCCAATTTGGTTAAAATTAATTTTCCCAAAATCGAGACCTAGGTACATCGATTGCTCTCACCCGATAACGGGAGATTCTATGCACTTCATCAAACTCGATAGACCCATTTTGAAGATAAAATTTACATACACAGGCCTACAAGATTTGCTCGCTTTATAGAATTACATCGAGGGGTTAGATTTGCCGAGACTAAAGATAACGAAAATGTAATCACAGGATAATTAAGATGTGAAAATAGTATGGCGTCGACGTTACATAAAAATCAAGACAAAATATATAGTAAGACATGATATAAAACTCCGATGTTCACTACAAGAATCCTTCAGATTTCACTCATCATTTTACTACCTTAAAGTTAAGACTTTATGTTATATCAAATCAAAATGTTATTACCTACAAAGTTTACTGAATTAAATTTCAATACAATTTTTTAGTAAGAGGTCATCTTTCTAAAAAGATGAGAGTATTAGTAAAACGAAGACTATTGATTTACATTCAGATATAAGCGAATATTCTGCCACATTTTCTTATACGTGATCATGGTTCGTGCATTCTGACAATCTCAATTCGGCGGCTGGTGGGTGGCTACATTATGAAGTCGTCGGTCAGATCAATATATTAATCTCATCTGTTTAAACCAGTTTTCTTTTATACTGATTTCTCCATTGCTTGATCCAAAAACGACCAACCAATCAAACTTTACAGACGGTCAAATGTTTAAGTTTCTAAAGAGACACACAAACAAGGGCTTTGTACCTTATAAGAGTTGATATTAGCGTTCTGCAGTTACACTGATACGCTCACCGTTTAAATATACTTGCAATGGAATTAAGCAAGTGATTAGACTTATAGTTACAATATGCTTACTGTAAAAAAAAAGAAAACACCGAAATCCAACTTGCGAAGTAGAAAATCGAAATATTGAGACGAGCGACATCTTTATGTACCTCAATAATTTCCATAGTTTATATAGTAAACTGTCATTCTATTTACATTATACGAGTTTAATTTGCAAAATACGTAAACCGATTAACTACGTTATGACTTGTATTGAAAGTATATTATTACTCTATATTAACAGATACAAAAGGGTGAAGGTTGTGTTGGATTTCAAATTGTTACTTCTCTGCGTTCGTAATCAAAGGATTTGCTACACATTTAAATTTTTTTATGGGATAAAGAAATAAAGAAAGAGTGAGAAAAACGGGTGGAAATGTGGGGCACATTTTCGCTTCAATTTTGTTAGATCGAATCTCACCAAGGTTGCAATCTCGTCAACATATGGGTGCACAGACGGTTCCCCCAGAGCGCTTTTTGGATAACCCGTATGCTTTTCTATAGGCATACTTTATATTTGGCCATGCTGGTGCTAAAGAGTCTCAGACTCGGTTATCGTTGTGTTGCATCACATTATTATACGCCGTTTATAACTATGAATGGTAGCGGAAATATTCACGTTCTCTGTTTCTTGCTATTCCAACTTCCTGTATTTGTTGGGTTAATTGCTCTTGACTTCACACCAGTGAGAATACATAAATGCAGCCTTTGTATAATTCCCGATGTTTATATTCTACGCGCTTATTACCTCACTATTCCGAGACAAAAATGAAGACGTAAAAGCCATCTATAACTTTTTAACAGCAAGTATAAACACACATACAAGGTTAATTCGGATTTTCCAAGCAGAAAGCACTATATTAACAAAATTTCAAATGGAATCGGCAATTTCTGATCATAATGCTTTACTACAAAATTATACTTCAATGAAGAGATTTTAAAAAACAAAGTATTTCAAGTGAAAGTTCGATCATTTTAAGAATTTTATCTGACAAAACCATTCTTATAAATCTACTTTAACAATTCTAAAATAAAACGTTTACCTAACGCAGTGTTTCCCAAACTTGTTCGTTCACCGTCCTCTTTTCAAAGATAATTTTTCCAGCGTCTCCCTCGGGAAACTGTATTCACGAGTTTGTTTGGCACAAATCTATCCCTCGGAAATGAGTTTCTCATAGCAGTGGAGGTGTAGGCTGAGGCTTATGTCTACAAAAAGAAAGAGGACGTGGCAAAACAATGAGTTTATTGTTGTCGGCGTGTAGTTTGTTTAGAAATCCGAACAAAACTGATCGCTGCCGTATGAAGAAAGTAATACTGACTCCGTCAAAATCTCTTTGACACGCGTTACGGGACACACACGGGCGGAATGAGATAGTTTACAGTAAATATGAGACCGTGGAGAAATGAAATACACGGAACGTGTTAAAAGAGTAAAAGCTTATTATTGAATTTCCCACAAAATGCTACAGATAAAAATGTTTAGGTGACTTATTGTTCTCCACTCGCTCCTGAAAGCCTCCCTAGTGCGTTAGGGATAGGGGCGCATTCCTCCCTGATCCCTCCAGTGCCTAAAAGGAGGGAGTCCAAATCCTTAGATCACCCGCCTTAAGAACTACGATCCAACCCAGTGGTTCCCACGCTTTCTGAGCACTTGTTGACAATTTCGCCAAGGAGCACTGTTCAGGCAAGACATTCCTCACAGAGCACTAATTTTCGCTTAACACCTAAATACGAAATAATAAACATAATTACAGCACAATCGACGATGGAAGGTATTTTTAGCGTCTGGGCATGTTAAACAAAAAATGATTTTATGTTATTCGGAATACTGTTGTCCGCTAATTTATGGGAAATATGTTCTTAATTACGTAAACGAGTAACACCAAAAACGTAATATGGCAAAACGTTTGGTAACGACGTCAGAGTAGGCTACCGTATCAATTTTATGAAGTTGCTTCCTTTTTCGTTTTCTTTCCAATCTTTTAGCGGAACACTTTGAAGTGACTGGTAGAACACAGTTTGAGAAACGCTGACTTAACCAATCCACGAATGTGATGGTGTAGTAATACGACTTAACTTTCTGAATATTGTAATACATGAACTCCAATATTATTCACAAGTCAGTTTACCTATAGTAGATTGATTTCATAGTGCGCCGCTACACACAATTTATAATTGAGTAGATTCAATTTTCTACCAACATTTTTATTGCATTCTGAACAAAAACTGTCACTACGGATTCCATACTTGTATCAGATTTCGTTGCTTAGTAACAGAATATATTTTTTTTTAACAACTGATCTTTTAATATATACAGTTTGAAAATATTTTAAAACAAATTTTGTATCCGAACATTACTTTCAGTATTTGATCCAAAATGTTCAACCAAGAACACTCGAATGTTGCGTTTCTGTACATTTTCAAAAGTTAGGGTCAAATATATGGTTCGTGGAGAATCGTATGACAATTACGACTGTAGCGGCTCAGGAAAGCCTATAAGTTATGTTCACAAAGCCAGGCACAAGTCATATACCTGTGCAGTTACGTATGGCTCATGGCAGCGTGAGCATTGTATGACAATGACGAGTAGAGACTATATGGGTACGTTCATCACAACCGAGCAGACATAGATCATACCCAAATTGGTAAGTATGGATCGCGAGAGCCTGTAAATTAAGAGTCCAAGCCTTTGTGGACCATGGTTAATTTGCTTGCGCCTAATAAAAAGTTCAGTATACACGACTCATCTAACATAGCTCTGTCTCCCTTTCTCTCTCTTCCTCTTCCCACTATCTATCCATCCGTTATCCATTTAAATTATTCAAATAATTGGAATCTGGAACCGTCAGTATCTCAGTTTACTATAATGACCAAACAATCATTACCGAATAGGATTTGTTATCCAGCTGAGAAATCGACACGGCCTTAACTAAAGCTACTGAAGCGCACGTCCTGTTCTGTTCCATACCGCTGTTGGTTGGTAAATGAACGGTAGGGCTACTCATACAAACTCATTAACAATTTCTGTTTAGGCCTACAAATTAAATACAATGATTGCCAGCCTAATTAACATATTTATTTACCAACCGATGTTATGTAAACTAATCGTCTACGCTGACTAAGGCAAACTCGTCACAAGGTTTTTACCAGCAGCAATATTAATTATTTGTTTTAGATGCACACCGACATTTGCACGAGTGTTTTTTTTTTAACAGGTACAGTACGCAGATGAGTCATTCAGCCATGGGTACCTGGTGAATACTTAATTTCAGAGGAAATGAACATTACAATAAGAATATAAAACAGTAATAAAAACCCGGGGCCGTGAAATACCGGTAGCACATAACCTTGATGTAGGCAACATTTGTTGTACAACCAACAGTATGTCTGGCAACGATACGGTTTGCTCTTAACCGACAACGCGCCCGCTGATAAGAAATATCAGAAGAAATATCTACTTCCTTATATGCGAATTATTACGCAAAAAACATTGCATGACAACTAAAGTGTTGTTTTCAACCAAATGCCAATTCACATTTTTAGTAACTGTACGCAACAGCATATCTGATCCAACCTCAAATACTTACTAGTAACTTTAAGTTTCTCATATTACTGTATGCAGTACGGGGTTGCTCCACGTCGGAGTACCGTGTCTGCGGGCTAGCCGCATTGCAACGCAGGTCTTGTGAGGTTTGCTAACCCCCAATGGTGATAGGGGGGATGCTGCCCAGACCGGGCTCATCAGCGTAGAGAAGGCAGACGGTCTAAGGATTGCCCAAAATCAAGCGCCTGGTCCTGTTAGGACAGTCCTAGTGTGGTGGCGGAGAAGCCCCTAGCGGGTCAACGGCTGCACGCATAAGCTTACTGCGACCGGACAGGGAGCGCTTGTGAGCCGAGGTGAAGGCGACTCTCTAGAGAAAGAATTTCAGCCCGAAATCAAAGTTCCTGGTTGGTCCTACAGGTTGAGGACTAGGCTATGGGCTAACAACTTATTCCATACGGACACTACATTGTTACGGAACCTACTGTAGATAAATCTGTACGGATCTTGAGGCAAAAAATGGATATGAAATTGGCAACGTGGAATGTACGAATCTTCTAAGAGAAGACCAAGAACAATATTCTTGGATAATACAGAAGACGACCTACGAACTACTGGCGTGAGAGATGGCGGCGGCGAGCAATGGATGAAGACGGTTGGAGGAATGTTCTGAAGGAAGTTATGGCCCACCAAGACCTGTGATGCCACGATGATGATGATATATACAGTATAGTACGCGGTATGGCTCTGGAAATGACAAAGCGACTGGTGAAGTCAGTAGCGTAATCAGGATTAACGCTGGGTGAGGGGGCAAAATTTGAATTCATACACTGAACGTAATATGCTGTTTGTTAAGATTTAGATGCTAACTTTTCCAATATCATGTCTTTGGGTTTTTATTATTTCCGTGCACAAACAGTCCATTAAAACTTTATTGTCGTTTTAAAAATTACCAGGGTTACTCCTATTTTTGTCCAGTTTTAGTAAATATTTCAATTTCTGTTTGGCCAAAAAAGGTTCTAAATTTTATACACCACTGATAAACTTTTATTTTAATTAAAACTGACACTTAACTATCACTAAAATTAAGTAAAACATAAATCGATAATTGTTAAGCTTGCAAAAAAATTTCCTTAGCACGAAATAACGAAAAGTGAACAAAAGAATTTGACTCAGTAGCCTCTCCGTCCTTAAGTGGTTTCAGACTAATTCAAATCAGCAGTACGAATAAATTCAAGTTTTAATCACTTATCGTAGAAATAAGTATTTTTTGTACAAATAAATATGTAATGTATTATTGTTGTACAAATAAATAGTAGCCCCTACAGAAACACATTAAGAGGATACTGAAAGCAATACCAAACGAAATTTTATAAAAAACATAACCTCCTATGTCCTTGGATATAATGGTTAATTACTTCTTCAACATTGACGTGAACGTGAACACCTCTATGGACAAGTATTAACCTCAATGATGTTAATCTCTCTCACCCCTTACTATTATGCAAGTTTTAACTTTTCCAATATCGAAAAAGGGTCTATCAACAGAAGTTGTCGTTGGAATGATTGCAAAAACAGTCAAAAATAATTTCCATAATGGGGAATATGTTTGAGTAGTTGTTTGACTACAATTAAATAAACATTTCGTTAAATATGTACGTATATTCACAGTCCGATATCCGATATTTTCTGATGGACTGTACCGTTCTGGTGTTTAGGTATTCTTATATTTGCTATTTAGAATTAATATTAGGCAATTACCTGTATTAACTTCCGTCTTGTGACTTAATTGGTTTTTTCTTAAAACGACGCGTTTCGAGAATAAATTCTCATCATCAGGTTTAAAAATACTATAAAAACATCAAAATCACCCAAAAGGGGTCGTCAACTAGTCAAAACACACAAAACACAAAAAAAACACACATAATGTAACACCGACACTGTGCCGGGACTGTGTCGGTGTTAAATTATGTGTGGTGTTTTTTGTGTTTTGACTAGTTGACGACCCCTTTTGGGTGATTTTGATGTTTTTATAGTATTTTTAAACCTGATGATGAGAATTTATTCTCGAAACGCGTCGTTTTAAGAAAAACCCAATTAAGTCACAAGACGGAAGTTAATACAGTTAATTGCCTAATATTAATTCTAAATAGTTAGTAACGTGACTTGGAGACAATTAAAACAAAATGAATCTTATATTTGGTTTTGGGAGGCCGGCCCCCTGAGCCCTCCTTTACACGTCACTGGGTGAAGCGATATGTGTAAAGCGTACTGCTATACGGATGTGAACGTGGTCTATGAGGAGGGAGGGAGAGAGGGGGTTTGCGACGTTTGAGATGTGCGTATGCAAAAAATGAAGAGAATAAAACCTGCTGAGAGTGAACGATGAGGAGGTTTTGAACAAAATCCAGGAAAATAGAACACATTTAGATACAATGCTGAAGAAGAAACGAAAAATCGGTATGATATACATGACTTCCATGTTCTACAATTTATAATTAAAATCATTTACTTGAATTCGCTTCGATAATTTCTAACAATTAGGTGTGTTCCTTCTAAGTCGAGTTTATCTGTCTGTTTGTCCCAATATGTTTGACAGACAGATAAATGCCGAACGGTCGAGTTAAACCCTAAGAACTCGCTTCCTCGTTCAAAGAATTATAATTTTATTGCCTGGCAAAAATATTAGTTTGCAACTCTTATATCATAAAAGAAATAAGTACACAGATTGTATTAATTTATTAAAGCATTTATTGCTTCAAAATATGCATAAAATACCGGTATGGAGAACCATACATGACTTCCATATTCTAAGACTTATATTTAAAATCATTTTCGAAATGAAATATTACCATAGAAACTACTTCTTTCTACTTACTGCTTCAGCCTTAACCACAGTACTGTGGTCACTAACATATACCACCTCACGTCATCCCACTCGATTTTCACTGATGATGGAAGTCGATGGCATTGCCGAAACGTCTGGTTTTGTAGAAAACATTGGACTACGGCCAAATATCCCGGGAAGGAATTTTAACAAAAACTACTTCTTTGTTGCCGATAACGTTGTACACATATATATAAAAAATATACATAAAATTAATGGCTTGTATAAGTTAATGATTGATCTCCATTAAGTAGTGCTCAAGTTTCCAAAGTTTTAATATTATGATGTCCGTAATTAAAACATCAGAACAGGTTTAGTGTGTATGAGGGTTCACCATGGACAAAAATTTTCAACATTTCCTATTGAGCGTTGCTTACAGTAAAGCTGCGAATCTACAGTGTATGTTTCGTAGCGCTCCGAAGTCACTCATGGACCCTCAGCATCTTGCAGAGGGTTCATTCCCTAAAGACGAAAAATCTGTCTATGAATTCCTCTGTAAACACGTGCAGTTACACTGCCCAGCGATCCACAGGAAGCAAATTGATGTCCATTTTTTCGGCTTGCACGCGTTATGTTGGTGTGGGTTTCGGCACTTTCCATTTAAAAAGCGTGCAAATGTAAGAAAATAAACATGAGTGAGGCCAGAAATAACGCGAATTTTGTGTGTGTGTGTGTGTGTGTGTGTGTGTGTGTGTGTGTGTGTGTGTGTGTGTGTGTGTGTGTGTGTGTGTGTGTGTGAGGGTGTGTTCCCTGCCTTTTTATTGCTGTGGTCATAATAATAAAATGGAAACGTAAACATTACATAACTGAGAGATGCTTACCTGCCACGAACGATATATTATTTTATACATGTATATTAACTCATACATAATTTACATTAAAATGAAAAAATTATAATTTTATTGCCTGGCAACAAAATTATTTTATTACTTCCATATTCCCTAAGGAAATGGAAGTATGGTGATGGCAAAAAAAATCGTGTTCGAGATTATTGCAGATTCTGATTGTACTACACTCAAAACATGAAAAAAGTCGTTTTCCGAAAAGTGTCTGTGTGTGTGTCTGTGTGTAGATTTTTTTTCTATGGCAAACGATAACTGCCGCAAATTCAAACAGAATCAAATAATTTGTTGCATACAGCCCTGATTTGTAGAGTACTCACGACCTATTGTTTTTGGTGAAGATCGGTTGAAGGAAAGGGGTAGTTTACCTGCAACGGTTTTTTTTTATCAAGGGTATTTCCTATGGCAAACGATAACAGCCGCAAATTCAAACAGAATCAAAAGATTATTTGCATACAGTCCTAAATTGCAGAGTTCTCAAGACCTATTGTTTTTGGTGAAGATCGGTTAAGGGAAAGGGGTAGTTTACCTGCAGCGTTTTTTTATCAAGGGTATTTTCTATGGCAAACGATAACAGCCGCAAATTCAAACAGAATCAAATAATTTTTTGCATACAGCCGTGATTTGCAGAGTACTCAAGACCTATTGTTTTTGGTGAAGATCGGTTGAGGGGAAGGGGTAGTTTACCTGCAACGTTTTTTATCAAGCGTATTTTCTATGGCAAACGATAACTGCCGCAAATTCAAACAGAATCAAAAAATTTTTTGCATACGTCACTGAATTGTAGAGGACTCAAGGCCTTTTGATTTTGGTGAAGATCGGTTAAGGGGAAGGGGTAGTTTACCTGCAACCTTTTACGTTTTAACAAGAGTAAAGTACTTGAAAATTCATTTAAACTTTTTCAACAATGGTAATTGTTAAAAATAAAATAATTTTGTTGCCAGGCAATAAAATTATAATTTTTTCATTTTAATGTAAATCTGTACATAGTATAAAGTAAAGTCGGTCCGTTTTCTCTCTGTGTTTGAAATCGCTAATCGCAGGAAGTACTGAACGGATTTTATTCAAGTTTTCGCCAATAGATAGAGTGTCTATCGAGGAACATTTATGTGTATAATTAATACATATATGTTGTACATTAGCTTAGCTATCACGGTTTATGTCAAGTAAGTGGTATAGTTTACATCTTATATATAAAAATGAATGTTTCTTTGTTTGTCCCGTATGCGTTCCTATACCATTCATCCGATTGCGATGAAACTTCGGTGAGTTGTTGTGCGCACGTCCGCGAAGGTTTCTTCCACATCTCCTCCTAAACCACTGTACCGATTTCAACCAAACTTGGCACAAATATTTTACGCAACGGGAAAACCAACATAGGACAGGTGTTTTTTTCGATACGATCCTCTGGGGGGTCCTTTGCAGTCTTAAAAAACTATTAGATCTGAGTACTATGGCAACCCAATAGAATAGATTCTGTTCTAAATATATTATCGCATTAAATTGAAGACCACGCGAACGAAGTTGTGGGCAACAGCTATTTCTTTTTAAGAAGCCTATTTAATTAAACTTCATTAATTAAACTAACATTTTCATTACGTACAACGTGAATGTTGAAAATTTTTGTCCACGGTGAACCCTCATACACACTAAACCTGTTCTGATGTTTTAATTACGGACATCATAATATTAAAACTTTAGAAACTTGAGCACTACTTAATGGAGATCAATCATTAACTTATACAAGCCATTAATTTTATGCATATTTTTATATATATGTGTACAACGTTATCGGCAACAAAAAAGTAGTTTTTGTTAAAATTCCTTCCCGGGATATTTGGCCGTAGTCCAATGTTTCTACAAAACCAGACGTTTCAGCAATGCCATTGACTTCCATCATCAGTGAAAATCGAGTGCGATAACGTGAGGTGGTATATGTTAGTGACCACAGTACTGTGGTTAAGGCTGAAGCAGTAAGTAGAAAGAAGTAGTTTCTATGGTAATATTTCTATTCGAAAATGATTTTAAAAATAAATCTTAGAATATGGAAGTCATGTATGGTTCTCCATACCGATATTTTTTAACAATTACCATTGTTTGAAAAAGTTTAAATGAATTTTCAAGTACTTTACTGTTGTTAAAACGTAAAAGGTTGCAGGTAAACTACCCCTTCCCCTTAACCGAACTTCACCAAAAGCAATAGGTCTTGAGATCTCTACAATTCAGGGACGTATGCAAAAAATTATTTGATTCTGTTTGAATTTGCGGCTGTTATCGTTTGCCAAAGAAAATACGCTTGATAAAAAAACGATCCAGGTAAACTACCCCTTCCCCTTACCCGATCTTCACCAGAAACAATAGGTCTTGAGTACTATACAAATCAGGGCTGTATGCAAAAAATTATTTGATTCTGTTTGAATTTGCGGCTGTTATCGTCTGCCATAGAAAATACCCTTGTTAAAAAAACACTGCAGGTAAACTACCCCTTTCCCTTAACCGATCGTCACCAAAAACAATAGGTCTTGAGAACTCTACAATTTAGGGCGGTATGCAAATAATCTTTTGATTCTTTTTGAATTTGCGGCTGTTATCGTTTGCCATAGAAAATACCATTGTTAAAACATAAAACGTTGCAGGTAAACTACCCCTTTCCCTTAACCAATCTTCACCAAAAACAATAGGTCTTGAGAACTCAACAATTCAGGGCTGTATGAGAAACATTATTTGATTCTGTTTGAATTTGCGGCTGTTATCGTTTGCCAAAAAAAAAAAATTTCCCTTGATAAAAAAACACCGTTGCAGGTAAACTACCCCTTTTCCTCAACCGATCTTCACAAAAAAACAATAGGTCGTGAGTACTCCACAAATCAGGGCTGTACGCAAACAATTATTTGATTCTGTTTGAATTTGCGGCAGTTATCGTTTGCCATAGAAAAAAACTACACACAGACAGACACACAGACACTTTTCGAAAAACGACTTTTTTTCATGTTTTGGGTGTAGTACAATCAGAATCTGCAATAATCTCGAACACGATTTTTTTTGCCATCACCATACTTCCATTTCCTTAAGGAATATGGAAGTAAAAATATCGGTATGGAGAACCATAACATGACTTCCATGTTCTAAGATTTATATTTAAAATCATATTCGAAATGAAATATTTCCATAGAAACTTCTTTCTACTTATTGCTTCAGCCTTAACCACAGTACTGTGGTCACTAACGTATACCACCTCACGTTTTCGCACTCGATTTTCACTGATGATGGCAGTCGATGGCACTACCGAAAAGTCTGGTTTTGCAGAAAACATTGGACTATGGCTAAACAGCCCGGGAAGGAATTTTAACAAAGAACTACTTCTTTGTTGCCGATAACGTAGCACACATAAAAAATTCTCCCCTCCCCCTTCAACTATAATTTTCATTAATAGAAAATTACCCCCACCTCGTTCACCTAACCTCTTCATTTATAGATATTTCATCTGCGTTTCTACAGTGGATTATTATGAGCTTCTTATCAGGATACTTTATTTATCAAAATTAAGTACTTTACTCTTGTTAAAACATAAAACGTTGCAGGTAAACTACCCCTTTCCCTTAAATGATCTTCACCAAAATCAATAGGCCTCGAGTACTCTACAATTCAATAAGGTATACAAAAATTACTTGATTCTCTTTGAATTTACGGCAGTTATCTTTCATAAAAAAAAGATACCCTTCTTAAAACATAAAATGTTGCTGGTAAACTACCCCTTTCCCTTAACCGATCTTCAACAAAATCAACAGGCCTTGAGTTCTGTATAATTCAAAAAGGTATGCAAGAGTAATTGATCCTGTTTGAATTTACGGCAGTTATCGTTCGTCATAGAAAAATTATCTTTGTTAAAACATAAAATGTTCCTGGTAAACTACCCTATTCCCTTAACCGATCTTCACCAAAACCAACAGGTCTTCAGAACTCTTCAATTCAAAGCAGTATGCAAAACATTATTTGATTCTGTTTGATTTTTCGGCTGTTATCGTTTGCCATAGAAACAAATTGCCGTACCCTTGATAAAAAAAAACATTGCAGGTAAACTACCCCTTTCCCTTAACCGATCTTAACCGAAACCAACAGGTCTTGAGAACTGTACAATTTCGGGTAGCATGCAAAACATTATTTGATTCTGTTTGAATTTGCGGCTGTTATCGTTGCCATAGAAAATACCCTTGTTAAAACATAAAACGTTGCAGGTAAACTACCCCTTTCGCGTAACCGATCTTCACCAAAAACAATAGGTCTTGAGAACTCTACAATTCAGGGCTGTATGCAAACGCGTAGTTGATTCTGTTTGAATTTGCGGCTGTTATCATTTGCCATAGAATAAAATTACCCTTGATTTAAAAAAAACTGTTGCTCGTAAACTACCCCTTTCCCTTAACCGATCTTCACCAAAAACAATAGGTCTTGAGTACTCTTCAAATCAGGGCTGTATGCAAGAAATTATTTAATTCTGTTTGAATTTGCGGCTGTTATCGTTTGTCATAGAAAAAAATCTACAGACAGACAGACACACACACACAGACACTTTTCGAAAAATGACTTTTTTTCATGTTTTGAGTGTAGTACAATCAGAATCTGCTTTGCCGTCACCATACTTCCATTTCCTTAAGGAACATGGAGCTAAAAATGGCTTGTAAAAGTTAATGTTTGATCTCCATTAAGTAGTGCTCAAGTTTCCAAAGTTTTAATATTATGATGTTCGTAATTAAAACATCAGAACAGGTTTAGTGTGTATGAGGGTTCACCGTGGACAAAAATTTTCAACATTTCCTATTGAGCGTTGCTTACAGTAAAGCTGCGAATCTACAGTGTATGTTTCGTAGCGCTCCGAAGTCACTCATGGACCCTCAGCATCTTGCAGAGGGTTCATTCCCTAAAGACGAAAAGTCTGTCTATGAATTCCTCTGTAAACACGTGCAGTTACACTGCCCAGCGATCCACAGGAAGCAAATTGATGTCCATTTTTTCGGCTTGCACGCGTTATGTTGGTGTGGGTTTCGGCACTTTCCATTTAAAAAGCGTGCAAATGTAAGAAAATAAACATGAGTGAGGCCAGAAATAACGCGAATTTTGTGTGTGTGTGTGTGTGTGTGTGTGTGTGTGTGTGTGTGTGTGTGTGTGTGTGTGTGTGTGTGTGTGTGTGAGAGGGTGTGTTCCCTGCCTTTTTATTGCTGTGGTCATAATAATAAAATGGAAACGTAAACATTACATAACTGAGAGATGCTTACCTGCCACGAACGATATATTATTTTATACATGTATATTAACTCATACATAATTACATTAAAATGAAAAAATTATAATTTTATTGCCTGGCAACAAAATTATTTTATTACTTCCATATTCCCTAAGGAAATGGAAGTATGGTGATGGCAAAAAAAATCGTGTTCGAGATTATTGCAGATTCTGATTGTACTACACTCAAAACATGAAAAAAGTCGTTTTCCGAAAAGTGTCTGTGTGTGTGTCTGTGTGTAGATTTTTTTTCTATGGCAAACGATAACTGCCGCAAATTCAAACAGAATCAAATAATTTGTTGCATACAGCCCTGATTTGTAGAGTACTCACGACCTATTGTTTTTTGTGAAGATCGGTTGAAGGAAAGGGGTAGTTTACCTGCAACGGTTTTTTTTTATCAAGGGTATTTCCTATGGCAAACGATAACAGCCGCAAATTCAAACAGAATCAAAAGATTATTTGCATACAGTCCTAAATTGCAGAGTTCTCAAGACCTATTGTTTTTGGTGAAGATCGGTTAAGGGAAAGGGGTAGTTTACCTGCAGCGTTTTTTTATCAAGGGTATTTTCTATGGCAAACGATAACAGCCGCAAATTCAAACAGAATCAAATAATTTTTTGCATACAGCCGTGATTTGCAGAGTACTCAAGACCTATTGTTTTTGGTGAAGATCGGTTGAGGGGAAGGGGTAGTTTACCTGCAACGTTTTTTATCAAGCGTATTTTCTATGGCAAACGATAACTGCCGCAAATTCAAACAGAATCAAAAAATTTTTTGCATACGTCACTGAATTGTAGAGGACTCAAGGCCTTTTGATTTTGGTGAAGATCGAGGTTAAGGGGAAGGGGTAGTTTACCTGCAACCTTTTACGTTTTAACAAGAGTAAAGTACTTGAAAATTCATTTAAACTTTTTCAACAATGGTAATTGTTAAAAATAAAATAATTTTGTTGCCAGGCAATAAAATTATAATTTTTTCATTTTAATGTAAATCTGTACATAGTATAAAGTAAAGTCGGTCCGTTTTCTCTCTGTGTTTGAAATCGCTAATCGCAGGAAGTACTGAACGGATTTTATTCAAGTTTTCGCCAATAGATAGAGTGTCTATCGAGGAACATTTATGTGTATAATTAATACATATATGTTGTACATTAGCTTAGCTATCACGGTTTATGTCAAGTAAGTGGTATAGTTTACATCTTATATATAAAAATGAATGTTTCATTGTTTGTCCCGTATGCGTTCCTATACCATTCATCCGATTGCGATGAAACTTCGGTGAGTTGTTGTGCGCACGCCCGCGAAGGTTTCTTCCACATCTCCTCCTAAACCACTGTACCGATTTCAACCAAACTTGGCACAAATATTTTACGCAACGGGAAAAGCAACATAGGTTATGTGTTTTTTCGATGGGGTCCTTTTGGGGGTTCTTTGGGGTCTTCCACATCGCCTCCTAAACCACTGGACAGATTTCAACCAAACTTGGCACAAATATTTTACGCAAAGGGAGAACCAACATAGGACAAGTGTTTTATTCGATACGATCCTTTGGGGGGTCCTTTGCGGTCTTCCACGTCTCCACCTAAACCACTGGACCGATTTCAACCAAACTTGGCACAAATATTTTACGCAACGGGAGAACCAACATAGGACAGGTGTTTTTTTCGATACGATCCTCTGGGGGGTCCTTTGCGGTCTTAAAAAACTATTAGATCTGATTACTATGGCAACCCAATAGAATAGATTCTGTTCTAAATATATTATCGCATTAAATTGAAGACCACGCGAACGAAGTTGTGGGCAACAGCTATTTCTTTTTAAGAAGCCTATTTAATTAAACTTTATTAATTAAACTAACATTTTCATTACGTACAACGTGAATGTTGAAAATTTTTGTCCACGGTGAACCCTCATACACACTAAACCTGTTCTGATGTTTTAATTACGGACATCATAATATTAAAACTTTAGAAACTTGAGCACTACTTAATGGAGATCAATTATTAACTTATACAAGCCATATACAGTAAGTAGAAAGAAGTAGTTTCTATGGTAATATTTCTATTCGAAAATGATTTTAAAAATAAATCTTAGAATATGGAAGTCATGTATGGTTCTCCATACCGATATTTTTTAACAATTACCATTGTTTGAAAAAGTTTAAATGAATTTTCAGGTACTTTACTGTTGTTAAAACGTAAAAGGTTGCAGGTAAACTACCCCTTCCCCTTAACCGAACTTCACCAAAAGCAATAGGTCTTGAGATCTCTACAATTCAGGGACGTATGAAAAAAATTATTTGATTCTGTTTGAAGTGTATGTTTCGTAGCGCTCCGAAGTCTCTCATGGACCCTGAGCATCTTGCAGAAGGTTCATTCGCAAAAGACGAAAAATACGTCTATGAACCGTTCCTCTTGTAAACACGTGGTTACACTGCCCAGCGATCCACATGAAGCAAATCGCTATCCACGCTGGACACCTTTTCGGCTTGCACGTGTTGTGTTGGTGCGGGTTTCGGCACTTTCCATTTAAAAGGCGTGCAAATGTAAGAAAATAAACATGCGCGAGGCCAGAAATAACGCGAATTGTTTGTTTGTGTGTGTGTGCTGCCTGCCTTTTTATTGCGGTAATCATAATAAAACTTTGTAAACGTAAACATTACATAATTGAGATATGCTTGCCTGCCAGGAACGATATATTTTCACTCATACATGATTTAAATTAAAATGAAAAAATTATAATTTTATTGCCTGGCAACAAAATTATTTTATTTTTAACAATTACTATTGTTTGGAAAAGTTTAAATGAATTTTCTAGTACTTTACTCTTGTTAAAACGTAAAACGTTGCAGGTAAACGTCCGTTTCCCCGTAACCCATCTTCACCAAAATCAATAGGCCTTGAGTCCTCTACAACTCAGGCACATATGTAAAAAATTATTTGATTCTGTTTGAATTTACGGCACTTATCGTTCGTCATGAAAAAATTACTCTTGTTAAAACATAAATTGTTGGAGGTAAACTACCCCTTTCGCTAAACCGATCTTCACCAAAATCAATACGCCTTGAGTTCTTTACACTTCAGGAACGTATGCAAAAAATTATTTGATTCTGTTTGAATTTATTTAAAAAAATTAAGTACTTTACTCTTGTTAAATCATAAAATGTTTCTGGTAAACTACCCCTTTCTCTTAACCGATCTTCTCCCAAATCAACAGACCTTCAGTCCTCTACAATTCAGGGATGCATGGAAAAAAATATTTGATTCTGTTTGAATGTGCGGCAGTTATCGTTCGTCATGGAAACATTTCTCTTGTTACAACTTAAAATGTTGCAGGTAAACTACACCATTCCCTTAACCGATTTTCACCAAAATCAACAAACCTTGAGTTCTCTAGAAATCAGGCAAGTGTGCAAAAACTTATTTGATTCTCTTTGAATTTTCGGCAGTTATCGTTCGTCATAAAAAAAATTACCCTTTTTAAAACAAAACTTTGGTGATAAACTACCCCTTTCTCTTAACCGATCTTCACCAAAAACAATAGGTCATGAGTACACTACAAATCAGGGCTGTATGCAAAATATCATTTGATTCTGTTTGAATTTGCGGCTGTTATCGTTTACTATAGAAAAAAATTACCCTTGATAAAAAACCGTTGCAGGTAAAGTACCCCTTTCCCTTAACCGATCTTCACCAAAAACGACAGGTCTTGGGTACTCTACAATTCAGGCCTGTAGGCAAACAATTATTTGATTCTGTTTAAATTTGCGGCTGTTATCGTTTGCCATAGAAAACACCCTTGATAAAACAAAAAACGTTGCTGGTAAACTACCCTATTCCATTAACCGATCTTCACCAAGAACAATAGGTCTTGAGAACTCTACACTTCAGGGCTGTATGCAAAACATTAGTTGATTCTCTTTGAATTTACGGCAGTTATCGTTCGTCATAGAAAAAATACCCTTGTTAAAACATAAAACGTTGCAGGTAAACTACCCCTTTCCCTTAACCGATCTTCAACAAAATCAACAGACCTTGAGTTGTGTATAATTTAAAAAGGTATGCAGAAGGGTAGTTGATTCTGTTTTAATGTACGGCAGTTATCGTTCGTCATAAAAAATATCGGTATGGAGAACCATACATGACTTCCATATTCTAAGAATTATATTAAAATAATTTTCGAAATGAAATATTACCATAGAAACTACTTCTTTTTACTTACTGCTTCAGCCTTAACCACAGTACTGTGGTCACTAACATATACCACCTCACGTTATCGCACTCGATTTTCACTGATGATGGAAGTCGATGGCATTGCCGAAATGTCTGGTTTTGTAGAAAACATTGGACTACGGCCAAATATCCCGGGAAGGAATTTTAACAAAAACTACTTCTTTGTTGCCGATAACGTTGTACACATATATATCAGTGGCGAAGTTACATGGAGGCAATTGAGGCAATGCCTACCCTAAAAAATTCTGTAGAAAAAAAATTATAAATACGTATGAACTACATAACGTAAAGATTATACATTGTTACTGCGACTGTCAAATTTATTAAACCGGAACGTGCTTTATTGAGCGACCGCTAGATGGTGACAGGTGAGATTCGGCATAGTTCGTTTAAAGCGAATGAGGCAACCTGAACTTGTATTTTGTATACATCGTATGTAAGCAATGTAGTGGAGTGATAGGGAAGTGTAGGGAGGGGGGATTGTCCCGCGCTGTACACATAGAGCGTTGAGGCATGCCTCACTTCTGTGGTCCAAACAGTTAAGTTAAAGCGCTTGTGTTGTTTCTAAGTGTTTATTTTATGCGGTTATTAAAAGTGTCACTGTTATTCCGCTGAACTAACAGATGATCAAGATTGTTATTTGAATTATTTGTAACATTAAACATATATATAGAAACTAATCAAGTTTAAAAATTTGAAGTTCAATCAGTTGTATTATTGTGTATGACTAATACAAGGATTGTTCAATAGACATACGTACAGAGCTGTAAAGCTTTTTTATTCAACAATTTTAAAAGAAGTCTCCAATAACATTAAGACATGAGTTCCACTGTTGCGCTAACCTGTAGATTCCCTGCTAGTAAAATTCTTACGGCTGTTTGTGGAACCATTCGGTTACAGCAAACTCTACCTCAGCGTCCGATTTGACCCACCATCCTTTTAGTGATTCCTTAAAAAAAATTTAAGATAAGATTTTTGCCTACCCATTCATTAACTACTAGCTTCGCCAGTAAGCAAATTGATGTCCATTTTTTCGGCTTGCACGCGTTATGTTGGTGTGGGTTTCGGCACTTTCAATTTAAAAAGCGTGGAAACGTAAGAAAATAAACATGAGTGAAGCCAGAAATAACGTGAATTGTGTGTGTGTGTGTGTGTGTGTGTGTGTGTGTGTGTGTGTGTGTGTGTGTGTGTGTGTGTGTGTGTGTGTGTGTCTTACCTGCCTTTTTATTGCCGTATTAAATGAAAAATATTATATTACATTAAAATGAAAAAATTTTAATTTTATTGCCTGGCAACAAAATTATTTTATTTTTAACAATTACCATTGTTTCAAAAAGTTTAAATAAATTTTCAAGTACTTTACTCTTGTTAAAACGTAAAAGGTTGCAGGTAAACTACCCCTTCCCCTTAACCAATCTTCACCAAAATCGAAAGTCCTTGAGACCTCTACAATTCAGGGACGTATACAAAAAATTATTTGATTCTGTTTGAATTTGCGGCTGTTATCGTTTGCCATAGAAAATACGCTTGATAAAAAAACGTTGCAGGTAAACTACCCCTTCCCCTTAACCGATCTTCACCAAAAACAATAGGTCTTGAGTACTCTACAAATCAGGGCTGTATGCAGAAAATAATTTGATTCTGTTTGAACTTGCGGCTGTTATCGTTTGCCATAGAAAATACCCTTGTTAAAAAAACGTTGTAGGTAAACTACCCCTTTCCCTTAACCGATCTTCACCAAAAACAATAGGTCTTGAGAACTCTACAATTTAGGGCTGTATGCAAATAATCTTTTGATTCTGTTTGAATTTGCGGCTGTTATCGTTTGCCATAGGAAATACCCTTGTTAAAACATAAAACGTTACAGGTAAACTACCCCTTTCCCTTAACCGATCTTCACCAAAAACAATAGGTCTTGAGAACTCTACAATTCAGGGCTGTATGCGAAACATTATTTGATTCTGTTTGAATTTGCGGCTGTTATTGTTTGCCAAAAAAAAAAATTTCACTTGATAAAAAAAACCCTTGCAGGTAAACTACCCCTTTCCCTCAACCGATCTTCACCAAAAACAATAGGTCGCGAGTACTCTACAAATCAGGGCTGTATGCAAAAAATTATTTGATTCTGTTTGAATTTGCGGCTGTTATCGTTTGCCATAGAAAAAAAATCTACAGACAGACACACACACAGACACTTTTCGGAAAACGACTTTTTTTCATGTTTTGAGTGTAGTAGAATCAGAATCTGCAATACTCTCGAACACGATTTTTTTTGCCATCACCATACTTCCATTCCTTAAGGAATATGGAAGTAAAAATTACCCTTGATAAAACATAAAATGTTGCTGGTAAACAACCCTATTCCCTAAACCGATCTTCACCAAAACCAACAGGTTTTGAGAACTCAACATTTCAGGGCTGTATGTAAAATATTATATGATTCTGTTTGAATTTGCGGCTGTTATCGTTTGCCATATAAAATACTCTTGATAAAACAAGAAACGTGTCAGGTAAGCTACCCCTTTCCCTTACCCGATCTCCACCAAAAACAATAGGTCTTTAGTACTCAACAAAACAGGGTTGTATGCAAAAACGTATTTGATTCTGTTTGAATTTGCGGCTCTTATCGTTTGCCATAGAAAATACCCTTTTAAAACATAAAACGTTGCACGTAAACTACCCCTTTCCCTTAACCGATCTTCACCAACACCAATAGGTATTGAGAACTCTACAATACAGGGCTGTATGCAAAACATCATTTGATTCTGTTTGAATTTGCGGCTGTTATGGTTTACCATAGAAAAAATTACCCTTGATAAAAAACCGTTGCAGGTAAACTACCCCTTCCCCTTAACCGATCTTCACCAAAAACGATAGGTCTTGAGAACTCTACAATTCAGGGGTGTATGCAAAATATTATATGATTCTGTTTGAACTTGCGGCTGTTATCGTTTGCCATACAAAATACCCTTGATAAAACAAAAAACGTGGCAGGTAAACTACCCCTTCCCCTTAAACGATCTTCACCAAAACAATAAGTCTTTAGTACTCAAGAAATCAGGACTGTATGCAAAAACGTATTTGATTCTGTCTGAATTTGCGGCTGTTATCGTTTGCCATAGAAAATACCCTTGTTAAAACATAAAACGTTGCAGGTAAACTACCCCTTTCCCTTAACCGATCTTTACCAAAATCAACAGATCTTGAGAACTCTACAATACAGGGCTGTATGCGAAACATAATTTGATTCTGTTTGAATTTGCGGCTGTTATCGTTTGCCAAACAAACAAAATTACCCTTGATAAAAAAAAACCGTTGCAGGTAAACTACCCCTTTCCCTCAACCGATCTTCACCAAAAACAATAGGTCGTGAGTACTCTACAAATCAGGGCTGTATGCAAAAAATTATTTGATTCTGTTTGAATTTGCGGCTGTTATCGTTTGCCATAGAAAAAAAATCTACAGACACACAGACACACACACAGACACTTTTCGAAAAATTACTTTTTTTCATGTTTTGAGTGTAGGACAATCATATTCTGCAATAATCTCGAACACGATTTTTATTGCCATCACCATACTTCCATTTCCTTAAGGAACATGGAAGTAAAAAAATTACCCCTCCTCCCTTCAACTACCACTTTCATTTATAGATATTTCATCTACCTTTCAACAGTGGATTATTATGACCTTCTTTTAAGGGTACTTTATTTATCAAAATTAAGCACTTTACTCTTGTTAAAACGTAAAACGTTGCAGGTAAACTCCCCTTTTCCCTTAACCGATCTTTACCAAAAACAATAGCCCTTGAGTCCTCTACAATCCATGGCTGTATGCAAAAAATTATTTGATTCTGTTTGAATTTGAGACTGTTATCATTTTCCATAGAAAAAATTCTACACTCAGGCACTTCACGAAAAATGACTTTTTTCATGTTTTTAGGGTAGTACAATCAGAATCTGCCGTTATCTCGAACACGATTTTTTTCGCCATGACCATACTCCCATTTCCTTATGGAACATGGAAGTAAAAATCGGTATGGAGAACCACACATGACTTCATGTTTTAAGATTTATATTTAAAATAATTTACTTGAATTCGGTTCGATAATTTCTAAAAAAAAATTGTATAATACAGACAATATAATTTTTAATCAAACAAGACATGACAGGTGCAGATATTTAAGTTTGCGTCTATACTAATATATATTTGACAAGAAGCAGAGCCAGATATGGTGATAAAACATCAAATAAGTGGATGCTCGAATTCTGAATAATGACGTATCAGCTAAAATGGTACCCCCATGTCAGGTGGGTGAAGACTATCCCCAAACTTCGTGATGCAAAACTGTGCTTTTGGATAAAATGTTTGTAGGTCGAACGAAGAGTTGCCCAAAGGGAGCTGTGATCCGATTCTTGTAATTAATTTGGACTCCCGCTGCGAGTTATAGGAGGGCGAATGATATCTGTAGTGGTTTCAAAGTCTTTCCTGTCAGTAGGCCTACCTTACTAATCATTTTTCTTTTTTAAAATCGAGTCTTTCTTTCTATCCATTCGTCTTCTGATTTCCTGAGCGACGATTCTGTTCATTCGTATAATTATAAATTTCTCAGAAAAAATTTGTTTCTTAATACGTTTGTGTCTTCTGTTTGTTTAATACCCACCATTCTGAACTATGTCATAAAACATTCACACATTATTTGTCATTATGTATGTGGAACATTCCACACAGGCTGGTAGATAAATAGCCATCCGGGAGATCAAATATTTTCTAGGAGGAGCAAACAATTTTCCAGAGGAGAAAATATATATTTTTCATACATACACACATGCACATATTAGTTTGTAATACTTATATTATAATAGAAGTAAGTACACAGATTGTATTAATTTATTAAAATATTTATTGCTTCAAAATATGCATAAAATTAATGGCTTGTAAAAGTTAATGTTTGATCTCCATTAAGTAGTGCTCAAGTTTCCAAAGTTTTAATATCATGATGTCCGTAATTAAAACATCAGAGCAGGTTTAGTGTGAATGAGGGTACACCGTGGACAAAAATTTTCAACATTTCCTATTGAGCGTTGCTTAGAGTAAAGCTGCGAATCTACAGTGTATGTTACACAGAACAAACATGCGAAAAAGAAGAAGCGCTCCGAAGTCACTCATGGACCCTCAGCATCTTGCAGAGGGTTCATTCCCTAAAGACGAAAAGTCTGTCTATGAATCGTTCCTCTGTAAACACGTGCAGTTACACTGCCCAGCGATCCACAAGAAGCAAACTGATGTCCATTTTTTCGGCTTGCACGCGTTATGTTGGCGTGGGTTTCGGCACTTTCCATTTAAAAAGCATGCAAATGTAAGAAAATAAACATGAGTGAGGCCAGAAATAACGCGAATTTTGTGTGTGTGTGTGTGTGTGTGTGTGTGTGTGTGTGTCTTCTCTGCCTTTTTATTGCTGTAGTCATAATAATAAAATTGAAACGTAAACATTACATAACTGAGATATAATATTTTATACATGTATATTAACTCATACATAATTTACATTAAAATGAAAAAATAATAATTTTATTGCCTGGCAAACAAAATTATTTTATTTTTAACAATTACCATTGTTTGAAAAAGTTTAAATAAATTTTCAAGTACTTTACTGTTGTTAAAACGTAAAAGGTTGCAGGTAAACTACACCTTCCCCTTAACCGATCTTCACCAAAAACAATACGTCTTGAGATCTCTAAAATTCAGGGATGTATGCAAAAAATTATTTGATTCTGTTTGAATTTGCGGCTGTTATCGTTTCCCATAGAAAATACCCTTGATAAAAAAACGTTGCAAGTAAACTACCCCTTCCCCTTATCCGATCTTCACCAAAAACAAAAAGGTCTTGATAACTCTGCAATTTAGGGCTGTATGCAAATAATCTTTTGATTATGTTTGAATTTGCGGCTGTTATCGTTTGCCACAAAAAATACCCTTGTTAAAACATAAAACGTTGCAGGTAAACTACCCCTTTCCCTTAACCGATCTTCACCAAAAACAATAGGTCCTGAGAACTCTACAATTCAGGTCTGTATACGAAACATTATTTGATTCTGTTTGAATTTGCGGCTGTTATCGTTTGCCATAGAAAAAAAATCTACACACAGCCAGACACACAGACACTTTTCGAAAAACGACTTTTTTTCATGTTTTGAGTTTAGTACAATCAGAATCTGCAATAATCTCGAACACGATTTTTTTTTGCCATCACCATACTTCCATTTCCTTAAGGAATATGGAAGTAATATATCGGTATGGAGAACCATACATGACTTCCATGTTCTAAGATTTATATTTAAATCATATTCGAAATAAAATATTTCCATAGAAACTACGTCTTTCTACTTATTGCTTCAGCATTAACCACAGTACTGTGGTCACTAACGTATACCACCTCACGTTTTCGCACTCGATTTTCACCGATGATGGCAGTCGATGGCACTGCCGAAAAGTCTGGTTTTGCAGAAAACATTGGACTACGGCTAAAGAGCCCGGGAAGCAATTTTAACAAAAAACTACTTCTTTGTTGCCGATAACGTAGTACACATATAAAAAATTCTCCCCTCCACCTTCAACTATAATTTTTAATAATAGAAAATTACCCCCACCCCGTTCACCTAACTTCTTCATTTATAGATATTTCATCTACGTTTCTACAGTGGATTACTATGAGCTTCTTATTAGGATACTTTATTTATAAAAATTAAGTACTTTACTCTTGTTAAATCATAAAATGTTTCAGGTAAACTACCCCTTTCTCTTAACCGATCTTCTCCAAAATCAACAGACCATCCGTCCTCTACAATTCAGGAAAGCATGCAAAAAAATATTTGATTCTGTTTGAATGTGCGGCAGTTATCGTTCGTCATGGAAACATTTCTCTTGTTACAACATAAAATGTTGCAGGTAAACTACCCCTTTCCCTTAACCGATCTTCACTAAAATCAATAGACCTTGAGCTCTCTGCAACTCAGGGGGTGCAAAAAATTATTTGATTCTCATTGAATTTTCGGCAGTTATCGTTCGTCATAAAAAAATTACCTTTTTTAAAACATAAAACGTTGCTGATAAACTACCCCTCCCCTTAACCGATCTTCAACAAAATCAGCAGACCTTGAGTTCTCTTTCGTTCAAAAAGGTATGCAAAAACCTAGTTGATTCTGTTTGAATTTACGGCAGTTATCATTCGTCATATAAAAAATTACCCTTGTTAAAACATAAAATGTTGCTGGTAAACTACCCCTTTCCTTTAAACGATCTTCACCAACACCAATACGTATTGAGAACTCTACAATACAGGGCTGTATGCAAAACATCATTTGATTCTTTTTGAATTTGCGGCTGTTATCGTTTACTATAGAAAAAAATTACCCTTGATAAAAAACCGTTGCAGGTAAACTACCCCTTTACCATAACCGATCTTCACCAAAAACGACAGGTCTTAGGTACTCTACAATTCAGGCCTGTATGCAAACAATTATTTGATTCTGTTTGAATTTGCGGCTGTTATCGTTTGCCATAGAAAACACCCTTGAAAAAACATAAAACGTTGCTGGTAAACTACCCTATTCCATTAACCGATCTTCACCAAAAACAATAGGTCTTGAGAACTCTACAATTCAGGGCTGTATGCAAAACATTAGTTGATTCTCTTTGAATTTACGGCAATTATCGTTCGTCATAGAAACAATACCCTTGTTAAAACATAAAACGTTGCCGGTAAACTACCCTTTTCGCTTAACCGATCTTCAACAAAAACAACAGACCTTGAGTTCTGTATAATTCAAAAAGGTATGCAGAAGAGTAGTTGATTCTGTTTTAATGTACGGCAGTTATCGTTCGTCAAAAAAAAATTACCCTTGAAAAAACATAAAATGTTGCTGGTAAACATCCGTATTCCCTTAACCGATCTTCACCAACACCAACAGGTATTGAGAACTCTACAATACAGGGCTGTATGCAAAACATCATTTGATTCTGTTTGAAATTGCGGCTGTTATCGTTTACCATAGAAAAAAATTAGCCTTGATAAAAAACCGTTGCAGGTAAACTACCCCTTTCCCTTAACCGATCTTCACCAAAAACGATAGGTCTTGCGCACTCTACAATTCAGGGCTGTATGTAAAATATTGTATGATTTTGTTTGAATTTGCGGCTGTTATCGATTGCCACAGAAAAACCCTTGATTTAAAAAAAACCTTGCTGGTAAACTACCCCTTTCCCTTAACCGATCGTCACCAACACCAATAGGTATTGCGAACTCTACAATTCAGGGCTGTATGCAAAATATTATATGATTCTGTTTGAATTTGCGGCTGTTATCGTTTGCCATACAAAATACCCTTGATAAAACAAAAAACGTGGCCGGTAAACTACCCCTTTCCCTTAAACGATCTTCACCAAAAACAATAGGTCTTTAGTACTCAAGAAATCAGGGCTGTATGCAAAAACGTATTTGATTCTGTTTGAATTTGCGGCTCTGATCGTTTGCCATAGAAAATAGCCTTTTAAAACATAAAATGTTGCAGGTAAACTACCCCTTTCCCTTAACCGATCTTCACCAAAAACAAAAGGTCTTGAGAACTCTACAATTCAGACCTGTATGCGAAACATTATTTAATTCTGTTTGAATTTCCGGCTGTTATCGTTTGCCAAACAAACAAAATTACCCTTGATAAAAAAAAACCGTTACTGGTAAACTACCCCTTTCCATCAACCGATCTTCACCAAACACAATAGGTCGTGAGTACTCTACAAATCAGGGCAGTATGCAAAAAATTATTTGATTCTGTTTGAATTTGCGGCTGTTATCGTTTGCCATAGAAAAAATATCGGTATGGAGAACCATACATGACTTCCATGTTCTAAGATTTATATTTAAAATCATTTTCGAAATGAAATATTTCCATAGAAACTACGTCTTTCTACTTATTGCTTCAGCATTAACCACAGTACTGTGGTCACTAACGTATACCACCTCACGTTTTCGCACTCGATTTTCACCGATGATGGCAGTCGATGGCACTGCCGAAAAGTCTGGTTTTGCAGAAAACATTGGACTACGGTCAAACATCCCGGGAAGCAATTTTAACAAAAAACTACTTCTTTGTTGCCGATAACGTAGTACACATATAAAAAATTCTCCCCTCCACCTTCAACTATAATTTTTAATAATAGAAAATTACCCCCACCCCGTTCACCTAACTTCTTCATTTATAGATATTTCATCTACGTTTCTACAGTGGATTACTATGAGCTTCTTATCAGGATACTTTATTTATAAAAATTAAGTACTTTACTCTTGTTAAATCATAAAATGTTTCAGGTAAACTACCCCTTTCTCTTAACCGATCTTCTCCCAAATCAACAGACCTTCCATCCTCTACAATTCAGCGAAGCATGCAAAAAAATATTTGATTCTGTTTGAATGTGCGGCAGTTATCGTTCGTCATGGAAACATTTCTCTTGTTACAACATAAAATGTTGCAGGTAAACTACCCCTTTCCCTTAACCGATCTTCACCAAAATCAATAGACCTTGAGCTCTCTGCAACTCAGGGGGTGCAAAAAATTATTTGATTCTCATTGAATCTTCGACAGTTATCGTTCGTCATATAAAAAATTACCTTTTTTAAAACATAAAACGTTGCTGATAAACTACCCCTTCCCTTAACCGATCTTCAACAAAATCAACAGACCTTGAGTTCTGTATAATTCAAAAAGGTATGCAGAAAGTAGTTGATTCTGTTTTAATGTACGGCAGTTATCGTTCGTCAAAAAAAAAATTACCCTTGATAAAACATAAAATGTTGCTGGTAAACAACCCTATTCCCTTAACCGATCTTCACCAAAACCAACAGGTCTTGAGAACTCTACATTTCAGGGCTGTATGCAAAATATTATATGATTCTTTTTGAATTTGCGGCTGTTATCGTTTGCCATATAAAATACCCTTGACAAAACAAAAAAGTGTCTGGTAAACTACCCCTTTCCCTTAACCGATCTTCACCAAAAACAATGTGTCTTTAGTACTCAACAAAACAGGGCTGTATGCAAAAAAGTATTTGATTCTGTTTGAATTTGCGGCTCTTATCGTTTGCCATAGAAAATACCCTTTTAAAACATAAAACGTTGCAGGTAAACTGCCCCTTTCCCTTAACCGATCTTCACCAACACCAATAGGGACTGAGAACTCTACAATACAGGGCTCTATGCAAAACATCATTTGATTCTGTTTGAATTTGCGGCTGTTATCGTTTACCATAGAAAAATATCGGTATGGAGAACCATACATGACTTCCATATTCTAAGATTTATAATCTGAAATATGCTTGCCTGCCAAGCACGATATATTTTCTAATATATACATAATTTACATTAAAATGAAAAAATTATAATTTTTTGCCTGGCAACAAAATAATTTTATTTTTAACAATTACCATTGTTTGAAAAAGTTTAAATAAATTTTCAAGTACTTTACTCTTGTTAAAACGTAAAAGGTTGCAGGTAAACTACCCCTTCCCCTTAACCGATCTTCACCAAAAACAATAGGTCTTGAGTACTCTACATACCAGGGCTGTATGCAAAACATTATTTGATTCTGTTTGAATTTGCGGCTGTTATCGTTTGCCATAGAAAATACTCTTGTTAAAACAACGTTGCAGGTAAACTACCCCTTTCCCTCAACCGATCTTCACCAAAAACAATAGGTCTCGAGTCCTCTACCAATCAGGGCTGTATGCAAAAAATTATTTGATTTTGTTTGAATTTGCGGCAGTTATCGTTTGCCATAGAAAAAAAATCTACAGACACCAGACAGACAGACACACAGACAGACACACACACAGACACTTTTCGGAAAACGACTTTTTTTCATGTTTTGAGTGTAGTACAATCAGAATCTGCAATAATCTCGAACACGATTTTTTTTGCCATCACCATACTTCCATTCCTTACGGAATATGGAAGTAAATATCGGTATGGAGAACCATACATGACTTCCATATTCTAAGATTTATATTTAAATCTTAATATCGCCTGCCAAGCGCGATATATTTTCTTTTATACATGATTTACATTAAAATGAAAAAATTATAATTTTATTGCCTGGCAACAAAATTATTTTATTTTTCACAATTACCATTGTTTCAAAAAGTTTAAATAAATTTTCAAGTACTTTACTCTTGTTAAAACGTAAAAAGTTGCAGGTAAACTACCCCTTCCCCTTAATCGATCTTCACCAAAATCGAAAGTCATTGAGACCTCTACAATTCAGGGACGTATGCAAAAAATTATTTGATTCTGTTTGAATTTGCGGCTGTTATAGTTTGCCATAGAAAATACGCTTGATAAAAAAACGTTGCAGGTAAACTACCCCTTCCCCTTAACCGATCTTCACCAAAAACAATAGGTCTTGAGTATTCTACAAATCAGGGCTGTATGCAAAACATTATTTGATTCTGTTTGAATTTGCGGCTGTTATCGTTTGCCATAGAAAATACCCTTGTTAAAAAAACGTTGCAGGTAAACTACCCCTTTCCCTCAACCGATCTTCACCAAAAACAGTAGATCTTGAGAACTCTGCAATTTAGGGCTGTATGCAAATAATCGTTTGATTCTGTTTGAATTTGCGGCTGTTATCGTTTGCCATAGGAAATACCCTTGTTAAAACATAAAACGTTATAGGTAAACTACCCCTTTCCCTTAATCGATCTTCACCAAAAACAATAGGTCTTGAGTACTCTACAAATCAGGTCTGTATGCAAAACATTATTTGATTCTGTTTGAATTTGCGGCTGTTATCGTTTGCCATAGAAAATACGCTTGATAAAAAAACGTTGCAGGTAAACTACCCCTTCCCCTTAACCGATCTTCACCAAAAACAACAGGTCTTGAGAACTCTACAATTTAGGGCTGTATGCAAATAATCTTTTGATTCTGTTTGAATTTGCGGCTGTTATCGTTTGCCATAGGAAATGCCCTTGTTAAAACATAAAACGTTACAGGTAAACTACCCCTTTCCCTTAACCGATCTTCACCAAAATCAGCAGATCTTGAGAACTCTACAATTCAGGGCTGTATGCGAAACATTATTTGATTCTGTTTGAATTTGCGGCTGTTATCGTTTGCCAAACAAACAAAATTACCCTTGCTAAAAAAAAACCGTTGCAGATAAACTACCCCTTTCCCTCAACCGATCTTCACCAAAAACAATAGGTCGCGAGTACTCTGCAAATCAGGGCTGTATGCAAAAAATTATTTGATTCTGTTTGAATTTGCGGCAGTTATCGTTTGCCATAGAAAAAAAGTCTACAGACAGACAGACAGACAGACAGACACACACACAGACACTTTTCGGAAAACGACTTTTTTTCATGTTTTGAGTGTAGTAGAATCAGAATCTGCAATAATCTCGAACACGATTTTTTTTGCCATCACCATACTTCCATTCCTTAAGGAATATGGAAGTAAAATATCGGTATGGAGAACCATACATGACTTCCATGTTCTAAGATTTATATTTAAAATCATATTCGAAATGAAATATTTCCATAGAAACTACGTCTTTCTACTTATTGCTTCAGCATTAACCACAGTACTGTGGTCACAAACGTATACCACCTCACGTTTTCGCACTCGATTTTCACTGTTGATGGCAGTCGATGGCACTGCAGAAACGTCTGGTTTTACAGAAAACATTGGACTACGGCTAAACAGCCCGGGAAGCAATTTTAACAAAAAACTACTTCTTTGTTGCCGATAACGTAGTACACATACAAAAAATTCTCCCCTCCACCTTCAACTATAATTTTTAATAATAGAAAATTACCCCCACCCCGTTCACCTAACTTCTTCATTTATAGATATTTCATCTACGTTTCTACAGTGGATTACTATGAGCTTCTTATCAGGATACTTTATTTATAAAAATGAAGTACTTTACTCTTGTTAAATCATAAAATGTTTCAGGTAAACTACCCCTTTCTCTTAACCGATCTTCTCCAAAATCAACAGACCTTGAGTTCTGTATAATTCAAAAAGATATGCAGAAGAGTAGTTGATTCTGTTTTAATGTACGGCAGTTATCGTTCGTCAAAAAAAAATTACCCTTGATAAAACATAAAATGCTGCTGGTAAACAACCCTATTCCCTTAACCGATCTTCACCAAAACCAACAGATCTTGAGAACTCTACATTTCAGGGCTGTATGCAAAATATTATATGATTCTGTTTGAATTTGCGGCTGTTATCGTTTGCCATATAAAATACCCTTGATAAAACAAAAAACGTGTCAGGTAAACTACCCCTTTCCCTTAACCGATCTTCTCCAAAAACAATAGGTCTTTAGTACTCAACAAAACACGACTGTATGGAAAAACGTATTTGATTCTGTTTGAATTTGCGGCTCTTATCGTTTGTCATAGAAAATACCCTTTTAAAACATAAAACGTTGCAGGTAAACTACCCCTTTCCCTTAACCGACTTCACCAACACCAATATGTATTGATAACTCTACAATACAGGGCTGTATGCAAAACATCATTTGATTCTGTTTCAATTTGCGGCTGTTATCGTTTACCATAGAAAAAAATTACCCTTGATAAAAAACCGTTGCAGGTAAACTACCCCTTTCCCTTGACCGATCTTCACCAACAACTGCAGGTCTTGAGAACTCTACAATTCAGGGCGGTATGCAAAATATTATATGATTTTGTTTTAATTTGCGGCTGTTATCGTTTGCCATACAAAACACCCTTGATAAAACAAAAAACGTGGCAGGTAAACTACCCCTTCCCCTTAAACGATCTTCACCAAAAACAATAGGTCTTTAGTACTCAAGAAATCAGGGCTGTATGCAAAAACGTATTTGATTCTGTTTGAATTTGCGGCTTTTATCGTTTGCCATAGAAAATACCCTTTTAAAACATAAAACGTTGCTGGTAAACTACCCCTTTCCCTTAACCGATTTTCACCAAAAACAAAAGGTCTTGAGAACTCTACAATTCAGGGTAGTATGCAAAACATTATTTGATTATGTTTGAATTTGCGGCTGTTATCGTTTGCCATAGGAAATACCCTTGTTAAAACATAAAACGGTGCAGGTAAACTACCCCTTTCCCTTAACCGATCTTCTCCAAAAACAATAGGTCTTTAGTACTCAACAAAACAGGACTGTATGGAAAAACGTATTTGATTCTGTTTGAATTTGCGGCTCTTATCGTTTGTCATAGAAAATACCCTTTTAAAACATAAAACGTTGCAGGTAAACTACCCCTTTCCCTTAACCGACTTCACCAACACCAATACGTATTGATAACTCTACAATACAGGGCTGTATGCAAAACATCATTTGATTCTGTTTGAATTTGCGGCTGTTATCGTTTGCCATAGAAAATACGCTTGAAAAAAAAAAACGTTGCAGGTAAACTACCCCTTCCCCTTAACCGATCTTCACCAAAAACAATAGGTCTTGAGTACTCTACAAATCAGGGGTGTATGCAAAACATTATTTGATTCTGTTTGAATTTGCGGCTGTTATCGTTTGCCATAGAAAATACCCTTTTTAAAAAAACGTTGCAGGTAAACTACCCCTTTCCCTCAACCGATCTTCACCAAAAACAATAGGTCTTGAGAACTCTACAATTTAGGGCTGTATGCAAATAATTTTTTGATTCTGTTTGAATTTGCGGCTGTTATCGTTTGCCATAGGAAATACCCTTGTTAAAACATAAAACGTTACAGGTAAACTACCCCTTTCCCTTAACCGATCTTCACCAAAAACAATAGGTCTTGAGTACTCTACAAATCAGGGCTGTATGCAAAACATTATTTGATTCTGTTTGAATTTGCGGCTGTTATCGTTTGCCATAGAAAATACCCTTGTTAAAAAAACGTTGCAGGTAAACTACCCCTTTCCCTCAACCGAACTTCACCAAAAACAATAGGTCTTGAGAACTCTACAATTTAGGGCTGTATGCAAATAATCTTTTGATTCTGTTTGAATTTGCGGCTGTTATCGTTTGCCATAGGAAATACCCTTGTTAAAACATAAAACGTTACAGGTAAACTACCCCTTTCCCTTAACCGATCTTCACCAAAATCAACAGATCTTGAGAACTCTACAATTCAGGGCTGCATGCGAAACATTATTTGATTCTGTTTGAATTTGCGGCTGTTATCGTTTGCCAAACAAACAAAATTACCCTTGCTAAAAAAAAACCGTTGCAGGTAAACTACCCCTTTCCCTCAACCGATCTTCACCAAAAACAATAGGTCGCGAGTACTCTGCAAATCAGGGCTGCATGCAAAAAATTATTTGATTCTGTTTGAATTTGCGGCAGTTATCGTTTGCCAAAAAAAAAAAATCTACAGACAGACAGACAGACAGACACACAGACAGACAGACAGACAGACACACACACAGACACTTTTCGGAAAACGACTTTTTTCATGTTTTGAGTGTAGTAGAATCAGAATCTGCAATAATCTCGAACACGATTTTTTTTTGCCATCACCATACTTCCATTCCTTAAGGAATATGGAAGTAAAATTACATTTCATAAAAAACCGTTGCGGGTAAACTACCCCTTTCCCCTAACCGATCTTCACCAAAAACGATAGGTCTTGAGAACTCTACAATTCAGGGTTGTATGTAAAATATTATATGATTTTGTTTGAATTTGCGGCTGTTATCGTTTGCCATACAAAATACCCTTGATAAAACAAAAAACGTGGCAGGTAAACTACCCCTTTCCCTCAAACGATCTTCACCAAAAACAATAGGTCTTTAGTACTCAAGAAATCAGGGCTGTATGCAAAACATTATTTGATTATGTTTGAATTTGCGGCTGTTATCGTTTGTCATAGGAAATACCCTTGTTAAAACATAAAACGTTGCAGGTAAACTACCCCTTTCCCTTAACCGATCTGTACCAAAATCAACAGATCTTGAGAACTCTACAATGCAGGGCTGTATGCGAAACATTATTTGATTCTGTTTGAATTTGTGGCTGTTATCGTTTGCCAAACAAACAAAATTACCCTTGATAAAAAAAAACCGTTGCAGCTAAACTACCCCTCTCCCTTAACCGATCTTCACCAAAAACAATAGGTCGCGAGTACTCTACAAATCAGGGCTGTATGCAAAAAATGATTTGATTCTGTTTGAATTTGCGGCTGTTATCGTTTGCCATAGAAAAAAAATCTACAGACACACAGACACAGACAGACAGACACACAGACACTTTTCGAAAAACGACTTTTTTTCATGTTTTGAGTGTAGTACAATCAGAATCTGCAATAATCTCGAACACGATTTTTTTTGCCATCACCATACTTCCATTTCCTTAAGGAACATGGAAGTAAAAATCTACGGACACACAGATAGACAGACAGACAGACAGACACACACACAGACACTTTTCGAAAAAAGACTTTTTTTCATGTTTTGAGTGTAGTGCAATCAGAATCTGCAATAACCTCGAACACGATTTTTTTTGCCATCAACATACTTCCATTTCCTTAAGGAACATGGAAGTAAAAAATGGCTTGTAATAGTTAGTGTTTGATCTCCATTAAGTAGTGCTCCAAGTTTCCAAAGTTTTAATATTATGATGTCCGTAATCCAAACATCGGAGCAGGTTTTAGTGTGTATGAGGGTACACCGTGGACAAAAATTTTCAACATTCCCTATGGAGCGTTGCTCAGAATAAAATTGCGAATCTACAGTGTACTTTTCACAGAACACCACGCGGACAAGAAGGAGCGCTCCTATCTCTCACTGACCCTAAAGACGAAAGTCATTCTCTAAAGACGAAAAGTCTGTCTATGAATCGTTCCTCTGTAAACATGTGCAGTTACAGTGGCCAGCGATCCACAGGAAGCAAATCGCTGTTCACGCTGGACACCTTTTCGGCTTCCACGTGTTGTGTTGGTGTGCGTTTCGGCACTTCCCATTTAAAAAGCGTGCAAACGTAAGAAAATAAACATGAGTGAGTACAGAAATAACGCGAATTGTGTGTGTGTCCTGCCTGCCTTTCTATTGCGGTAATCACAATAATAAAACTTTGGAAACGTAAAAATTACATAATTGAGATATGCTTGCCTGCCAGGAACGATATATTTTCACTCATACATGATTTAAATTAAAATGAAAAAATTATAATTTTATTGCCTGGCAACAAAATTATTTTATATTTAACAATTACCATTGTTTGAAAAAGTTTAAATGAATTTTCAAGTACTTTACTCATGTTAAAACATAAAATGATGCAGGTAAACTACCGATATTCACCAACACCAACAGGTATTGAGAACTCTACATTACAGGGCTGTATGCAAAACATCATTTGCTTCTGTTTGAATTTGCGGCAGTGATTGTTTGCCACAGAAAATATTCTACACATAGACACACAGACACTTTTAGAAAATATCGGTATGGAGAACCATACATGACTTCCACGTTCTAAGATTTAAATTTATAATCATTTTCGTAATAAAATATTTCCACAGAAATTACTTCTTTCTTCAGCCTTAACCACAGTACTGTGGTCACTATTGTATACCACCTCCAGTTAGCGCATTCGATTTTCACTGATGGCAGGCGATGGCATTGCCGAAACGTCTGGTTCTTCATAAAACATTGGACCTTGGCCAAACAGCCCGGGAAGGAATTTTAAAAACAAACTACTTTTTTTGCCGATAACGTAGTACACATATAAAAATTTGCATAAAATTAATGGCTTGTAAAAGTTAATGTTTGATCTCCATTTTCTGGGAGTGCTCAAGTTCCCAAAGTTTTAATATTATGACGTCCGTAATCAAAACATCAAAGCAGGTTTTAGTGTGTATGAGAGTACACCGTGGACAAAAATTTTCAAAATTCCCTATGGAGCGTTGCTCAGAGTAAAGCTGCGAATCTACAGTGTACGTTTCACAGAACAAAAACACGTGGAAAAGAAGGAGCACTCCGAAGTCTCTCATGGACCCTGAGCATCTTGCAGAAGGTTCATTCGCAAAAGACGAAAAATACGTCTATGAACCGTCCCTCTTGTAAACACGTGGTTACACTGCCCAGCGATCCACATGAAGCAAATCGCTATCCACGCTGGACACCTTTTCGGCTTGCACGTGTTGTGTTGGTGCGGGTTTCGGCACTTTCCATTTAAAAGGCGTGCCAATGTAAGAAAATAAACATGCGCGAGGCCAGAAATAACGCGAATTGTTTGTTTGTGTGTGTTTGTTTGTGTGTGTGTGTGTGTGTGTGTGTGTGTGTGTGTGTGTGTGTGTGTGTGTGTGTGTGTGCTGCTTGCCTTTTTATTGCGGTAATCATAATAAAACTTTGTAAACGTAAACATTACATAATTGAGATATGCTTGCCTGCCAGGAACGATATATTTTCACTCATACATGATTTAAATTAAAATGAAAAAATTATAATTTTATTGCCTGGCAACAAAATTATTTTATTTTTAACAATTGCTATTGTTTGAAAAAGTTTAAATGAATTTTCTAGTACTTTACTCTTGTTAAAAAATAAAACGTTGCAGGTAAACTACCCCTTTCCCTTAACAGATCTTCACCAAAATCAAAAGGCCTTGAGTTCTCTCAAGTCGAAATTCGGTTCGATAATTCCTAAAAAATATAAAATTTTGTCAAAGTGAAATGAAATGTTTCCATAGAAATTACTTCTTTGTTGTCAATAACGTAGTAGACATATAAAATTTATAAAAGTTTACCCCCTCCCTCATCAACTACGGTACCATTTTAATTTATAAATATCGGTATGGAGAACCATACATGACTTCCATATTCTAAGATTTAAATTTAAAATCATTTTCGAAATGAAATATTACCATAGAAACTACTTCTTTCTACTTACTGCTTCAGCCTTAACCACAGTACTGTGGTCACTAATGTATACCAACCTCACGTTATCGCATTCGATTTTCACTGATGATGGAAGTCGATGGCATTGCCGAAACGTCTGGTTTTGTAGAAAACATTGGACTACGGCCAAATATCCCGGGAAGGAATTTTAACAAAAACTACTTCTTTGTTGCCGATAACTTTCTACACATATATATAAAAAATATGCATAAAATTAATGGCTTGTATAAATTAATGATTGATCTCCATTAACTAGTGCTCAAGTTTCCAAAGTTTTAATATTATGAGGTCCGTAATTAAAAAATCAGAGCAGGTTTAGTGTGTATGAGGGTACACCGTGGACAAAAATTTTCAACATTTCCTATTGAGCGTTGCTTAGAGTAAAGCTGCGAATCTACAGTGTACGTTTCACAGAACAAACACGCGGAAAAGAAGGAGCGCTCCGAAGTCACTCATGGACCCTCAGCATCTTGCAGAGGGTTCATTCCCTAAAGACGAAAAGTCTGTCTATGAATCGTTCCTCTGTACACACGTGCAGTTACACTGCCCAGCGATCCACAGGAAGCAAATCACTATCCACGCTGGGCACTTTTTCGGCTTGCACGCGTTATGTTGGTATGGGTTTCGGCACTTTCCATTTAAAAAGCGTGCAAATGTAAGGAAATAAACATGAATGAGGCCAGAAATAACGCGAATTTTGTGTGTGTGTGTGTCTTCCCTGCCTTTTAATTGCAGTAGTCATAATAATAGAATGGAAACGTAAACATTACATAACTGAGATATGCTTGCCTGCCAAGAACGACATATTTTCTCTCATACATGATTTAAATTAAAATGAAAAAATTATAATTTTATTGCCTGGCAACAAAATTATTTTATTTTTACTTCCATGTTCCATAAGGAAATGGAAGTATGGTCATTGCGAAAAAAATCGTGTTCGAGATAATGGCTGATTCTGATTGTACTACCCTAAGAACATGAAAAAGTCATTTTTCGTGAAGTGTCTGTCTGTAGAATTTTTCTATGCCAAACGATAACTGCCGCAAATTCAAACAGAATCAAATAATTTTTTTGCATACAGTTCTGAATTGTAGAGGACTCGAGGCCTATTGATTTTGGTGAAGATCGGTTAAGGGGAAGGGGTAGTTTACCTGCAACTTTTTACGTTTTAACAAGAGTAAAGTGCTTAATTTTGATAAATAAAGTATCCTTAAAAGAAGCTCATAATAGTCCTATGTTGAAAGGTAGAGGAAATATCTGTAAATGAAAAAGGTAGTTGAAGGGGAAGGGGTAATTTTCTATAAATTAAAATGGTAGTTGATAAGGAAGGAGATAATTTTACTTCCATATTCCTTAAGGAAATGGAAGTATGGTGATAGCAAAAAAAATCGTGTTCGAGATTATTGCAGATTCTGATTGTACTACACTCAAAACATGAAAAAAAGTCGTTTTTCGAAAAGTGTGTGTGTGTGTGTGTGTGTGTGTGTGTGTGTGTGTAGATTTTTTTCTATGGCAAACGATAACAGCCGCAAATTCAAACAGAATCAAATAATTTTTTGCATACAGCCCTGATTTGTAGAGTACGACCTATTGTTTTTGGTGAAGATCGGTTGAGTGAAAGGGGTAGTTTACCTGCAACGGTTTTTTTTTTATCAAGGGAATTTTTTTTTTTTGGCAAACGATAACAGCCGCAAATTCAAACAGAATCAAATAATGTTGCGCATACAGCCCTGAATTGTAGAGTTCTCAAGACCTATTTTTTTGGTGAAGATCGGTTAAGGGAAAGGGGTAGTTTACCTGCAACGTTTTATGTTTTAACAAGGGTATTTTCTATGGCAAACGATAACAGCCGCAAATTGAAAAAGAATCAAAAGATTATTTGCATACAGCCCTAAATTGTAGAGTACTCAAGACCTACTGTTTTTGGTGAAGATCGGTTAAGGGGAAGGGGTACTTTACCTGCAACGTTTTTTTATCAAGGGTATTTTCTATGGCAAACGATAACAGCCGCAAATTCAAACAGAATCAATTAATTTTTTGCATACTTCCCTGAATTGTAGCGATCTCAAGGACTTTCGATTTTGGTGAAGATCGGTTAAGGGGAAGGGGTAGTTTACTTGCAACCTTTTACGTTTTAACAACAGTAAAGTACTTGAAAATTCATTTAAACTTTTTCAAACAATGGTAATTGGTAAAAATAAAATAATTTTGTTGCCAGGAAATAAAATTATAATTTTTTCATTTTAATGTAAATTATGTGTGAGTTAACATACATGTATAAAATAATATATCGTTCGTTGCAGGTAAGCATATCTCAGTTATGTAATGTTTACGTTTCCATTTTATTATTATGACTACAGCAATAAAAAGGCAGCGAAGACACACACACACAGAAAAAAAATTCGCATTATTTCTGACCTCACTCATGTTTATTTTCTTACATTTGCACGCTTTTTAAATGGAAAGTGCCGAAACCCATACCAACATAACGCGTGCAAGCCGAAAAAATGGACATCAATTTGCTTCCTGTGGATCGCTGGGCAGTGTAACTGCACGTGTTTACAGAGGAACGATTCATAGACAGACTTTTCGTCTTTAGGGAATGAACCCTCTGCAAGATGCTGAGGGTCCATGAGTGACTTCGGAGCGCTCCTTCTTTTTCGCGTGTTTGTTCTGTGAAACATACACTGTAGATTCGCAGCTTTACTCTAAGCAACGCTCAATAGGAAATGTTGACAATTTTTGTCCACGGTGTACCCTCATTCACACTAAACCTGCTCTGATGTTTTACGGACATCATAATATTAAAACTTTGGAAACTTGAGCACTACTTAATGGAGATCAATCATTAACTTATACAAGCCATTAATTTTATGCATATTTTTTATATATATGTGTACAACGTTATCGGCAACAAAGAAGTAGTTTTTGTTAAAATTCCTTCCCGGGATATTTGGCCGTAGTCCAATGTTTTCTACAAAACCAGACGTTTCGGCAATGCCATCGACTTCCATCATCAGTGAAAATCGAGTGCGATAACGTGAGGTGGTATACGTTAGTGACCACAGTACTGTGGTTAAGGCTAAGCAGTAAGTAGAAAGAAGTAGTTTCTATGGTAATATTTCATTTCGAAAATGATTTTAAATATAAATCTTAGAATATGGAAGTCATGAAAATCTTAGAATATGGAAGTCGTGTATGGTTCTCCATACCGATATTTTATTATTTTATAAGTTTTATATGTGTACTACGTTATTGACAACAAAGACGTAGTTTCTATGGAAACATTTTTTTTCACTTTGACAAAACTCTATATTTTTTTAGGAATTATCGAACCGAATTCAAGTAAATGATTGGAACTGTCTCAGTACCCGCAATACATTTCGATGTTTTTAATATGCGATTGTATCGATATATTACGGTGTGGAAAAGAATAAGTGTACTAATTGTAAACTGCCCTATTTCTCAATGTAAAGCAAAAATACGTGTTGTTTTCATTTGGTAGTTATGTAATAATGGTTTTGTGTTTTTAGTTCACTGCTAAAATAAATAAAAGCTGTGATTGAGAAAACATAACATTAAACGTGTAATACAATGCTTATAACAGAGTAACACTTAAAATAATGAACCTAACGTTTTTAAGTTTACAAACTGGATAAAACAACAGCAAATACAAAATGAAAAATACAAATATTTATGGTTAATGAAGAAACAAAAAACACTGTATTAAGGAATGACAACATATGCTCTACAAAATGTACATAATGGATGTTTGTTTTTTGTTAGTCACAAAACGAGTACTTGTCACAAAACGAATTTTACCAAAAAACGAGTTCTGCCACAAAAAAGTGACATGTAGGCCTATAATAATAGGCAAGGGGTTGACCCTTGGGCCGCTCCCGCCTTACTTCGAGTTGGGTTTTTCATGGTTTTAGAAAAAAAATAGTTTACATTACACACGTATTGGTTTCCATGTATAATTTCAGTTTTCATGTTAATCTAACATAATCAATTTTTGGTGTCACAGCCACGACCCGGTGATAAATTACTACTACACTCATTTTCCATTAAAAAATGACAAATGAAATCATTTGCAATCACCACACAACTATTTTGTAACATACAAAATTAAAATTTGTATAATTCTTTCACTAGATAAAATTATGTGCGATATTCACTACATATCGAAGCCCAAAAATCGCATTATCGAAATAACTGCGGAATGAATTTTCAAGTATTTTACTCTTGTTAAAACGTAAAAGGTTGCAGGTAAACTACCCCTTCCCCTTAACCGATCTTCACCAAAATCAAAAGGCCTTGAGTTCTCTACAATTCAGGGATGTATGCAAAAAATTATTTGATTCTGTTTGAATTTGCGGCTGTTATCGTTTGCCATAGAAAAAATTCTACACACAGGCAGACAGACACACAGCCACTTTTCAAAAAATGAGTTTTCTTCATGTTTTGAGGGTAGTACAATCAGAATCAGCCCTTATCTCGAACACGATTTTTTCGCCATGACCATACTTCCATTTCCTTATGGAACATGGAAGTAAAATGACTTTTCTTCATGTTTTGAGAATAGTACAATCAGAATCAGCCCTTATCTCGAACACGATTATTTTCGCAATCACCATACTTCCATTTCCTTATGGAACATGGAAGTAAAATGGATATGACTTGCTGTAATATGAAAACGAATATTAACGCCTGCTCTTGAAGGCACAGTAGAACAGTAGAAGGGATACAAACGAAGTACGACAGTAACGAAGATAGACGGTATTAAGAGATTTAAAAGGCAACTGCAGACAACAGTGACGGCGAACCTGACATTAGGTTGTACACAATACCATTATGACATTTTGTACGACACAAAACTGATAAACTACGATCCTCTGAGTGTTATCATTTTATAAAATGTGTTACCGTGTGTGTCTATGCGTGTCTGTGTGGGCGCGGGCCCTGGATAAGAACCGTACATTTGAAAGTAAAATATACCTGGCCATACAAAATTCTACCTTTGATCAAATATCACAACACGACAAATTCAGAATTACATGTACAATTTCATTTTCAGAGGACGTAACACCATCACAGTTTCGGTTAAATTAAGGCAACCGAAATAAATAAAATATAGGCCTGTATTACCCTTATAAAACCTAATGTTGTCATTAAGATTTCGTATAAAAACACACAACGTTTTACGTAAAAGTTATCTTCTCCTCGTCGAGAACTAGCTGATTTGTGAAAACAGTATCGCCTTATGTACTTTATTTTAATATTAATCTCACAGAACAAAAATATTTAACACATAATATTACGCAGTCCATTCATCTTAGAATAATGCGTCAGGCCAGCTTATTTGTAATCCTGGTCTATAATTCCATACACTTCCGTCAGTCTTTCGGAAATAGTTTTAAACGAGCAAAACAACAAATGTTTTAAATTCTGAATGTAATGAACCTTTATATCGGGTACGAAATCGTGTACAGTAGTAAGGTACTCTACTGCTGCAGAACTCGCTCACTGCTTTGAACGAAATAAATTTGTTATTACATAAAATCAAATTAATAAATTTAAATTTTGTAAACCTGTGAATAAAGTTCTTCGCGTGCATGATTCTTAGCGATAGCCGAGGAATACCATGTCATTTCTTATATTCACGTTTTTGGGGGATATCTTAATACACGGTTAATGGGGTATCTTAATGCACGGTTGTTTTTTTTTTATAAATAAAATAACAGTTGTAAATAAAACAATCATTATCATCATTTTACTTATTATGAATAAAATAAACAAAAAATCCTGACTACTACATTAGGTTTTTTTGTGAAATTTATAAACATAATGCATAAATGACAGGTAATTTGGTCCTTGCTTTTAAGTTTATGTACGTATGTTTTCATAGTTATCTATAGGTCTGTATCTAATATTTTTAAGAAATATACATAATTAGTAACAATATATAGAGTTCTTTTCAAACATACCTTACATGATTTTGAAGGCGGTCCCAAATTTGCAAACGATGTTGATAGATATTATTTTTGTCAGCTTATTAAAGACACCGAATCCGTATTTTGAATAAAATTCCTCATAATTTGATGCGCCCCACATAGACTTTTACCATTTTTTTTCAAAATTTCGACTTCTAATTTTGGCTCCTTGTACCCTCCCCAAGTCAAAATATTTTCGGAGTAAACACTGTGTTCGGATTTGGGTTTAAACTCCCTTTAGTCTGACACCCGGGATGGATTGTACATTTTTCAAAATTCTGATCACTTTTATGTCCCTCGTGTTCTAAAAATTTGTGATTTCCCGAACCAAACACTATATTCAGATGTTGATAAATTCTAATTTGATATACTGCACGGATTTTTTTTTTCGAACCGTCACATTTTTACCGTCCGCACCCTATTTTGGGGGAGGATCAATTTATCAACAAAAAAAAAGAAGCTCTGGGGCAAAAGTAGGGACACGCAAGATTAAGTTTCAGGAAACTGGATTTATGTATCAAGAGCTGTCGTGAGACATTTCCCCCCAAAAATAGACAAACACAGATAAATGCCAAACGGTCGAATTATTGGCTTCGATCGTTCAATAATGTTATTTATTTGAAACACATACACTGTGTGTGAAGAACATTTTCCTAACTAATAAAGAAATTGCACATGCAGTGCGTACATTGTAAAGTAATTTATCGCACAAGTAATCGAAAAACTACATGACAATATCGGCGACCCACAACCTAAAATCAATAATGAAATTACCGTAGACATTGTATTATCGGGTGTAATAATTTCATGGGCCTACTACTCTCAGACGACAACCAGGTGGGTAGGAAGGGAGAAGCCGGGTGATTTCCACTTCGCAATCTCCTTGTCTGAAGTCACTAGACGATATGTTTTCTTTTGTCTTATTTGTTGTCGTTGTCTATAACTATAGACACCTACAGACTCGAAGCAGTTAGTGAACTCGTTGATTAATCTGAATATGCATGAAATCACTTTACGAGAATGGCAAACATTCAGAACACACGAACTGTCTTACACATCGTTAATAACAATGAACTGTCACTAAGTGAAAATAACTGTGTAGACGAACGACTATTTTTTAGACCGTAGAAACGGCAAAACATATAAAATATGTACAAGAACATCGATAATACGAAACTCCTACGTGGCCATAAAAATAACTGAAAAATTAAACGTAAAATAAATCTATATTAACTCCGCCTGTTTGTCCGCACGTTAAGGCAAGGATCACTCTTTACTTATAGATCATCTTATAGACCGATTGGCCAAAACGAATGGCGGCTGTAGGCCTATAGGCTATACGTGTTCAGGCTAAATGTAAACCAAATATATCCAAATGTATTCAAAGCAAAACAAAAACAAACAATGCGACCAGAGTATTGCGGAGGAGGGTAGTGCCATTTGCATAATTGGTGAACATGACAATTTCACGCGGCTCCTGTATAATTCAATGTGAACAATATCGGTAACTACGTCATATTTTCAGCCACATTTTGTCACCACCCTTTGATGATTGAATGTATCACCACTCGCGAACACAATATCATAACTTTACATTCTCCTACCACTTAAACTTGTCCTAATATTTTATTTATATCAGCACTTTCTGTAGTGTTAAAAAAAAAAGTATATAAATGTTCTTATTGAAAGAAAACCACTTTCGCTAAGTACACTATACAATATCTGAAAGGACAAACTCTCATCGATAAAGAAGGGGTTAATTTTAAAGCTTTCTGTTGACTCGTAACTCGACACGATTATGTTGGGGTTTTTCATCAGGCTCTCTTCTGTAGCTACTTGCTTACAGTGCTGAAGTCCTCCATTTTGTCGGGACAATTGCCAATACTTAAACTGCCAATCGCCTTAATCTATTGGGTGTACGTTCTTCGGGGAAATGGGCTACCTGTACATTCACGCATTCACGTGACTTTTGAAGGTTCCAAATAGGCCACGTCAGCGTTGACAGTGCATTGATTACGTACCAAGGTTCTTCCGCATCCGTAATCCGTTGTGCCTATCGTACGTGAATTTTACTATAGTGTATCACGATGGCACTGTTGTTCTTGCACGCGTCGGTCACGCTGTTCGCTGACTTCGGCTATTATTTGAACTGTTGTCACATGTCTTCCACTCGTTGAACGCGCTCTGATTAGTTGATGTTCAACTTGTAGTTCTTGCAGTTCAATTCGTGACGTTCTTCAGATAATTCGGCCGCTCTTCCATTCTCGCCTTACCTTGCGCGGACTGATATAGATTTTGTACACCAATCTTCTTAATTCAAAGGAAAAGCAGCGACTCTGGAAATCGAGGGTGTTCTAATATACTTCTTTGACTTGTTCTTCATCTAATGATGCTATGTTGTTCTTATTAAACGATGAAATCTCGACGTTTGTAGGGTATCCACGAAGTATCTTTCCTGTAGCTTGATAAGTTTTTAAAATGTAAGTTTTAAAAATTGTTATGAACTGAAAACGTACAAAACAGGAATTATGTATACAACAAGACGAAGCTTTGGACAAACGACGTTACATAATTGTACGAACAGTGTACACGATCACAATCACAATCACAAGACACGTCGAACACGTTCTTCGGTGGTATCCATTGCGAATTATTCAGCGCATGCGCTTTGATTAGCGTTTTCTCGGGATTGACTAAATGTTCCTTACACATTTCTTTGGCTTCTTTTTCTTCCAATGGTGAATATTCTCAGAGTCGACGCCTAGCTAAATCACTTTCTCGTACGCAAAATCGGTTGATTCACCCTACACTTCATCAAAAACGTAGACTCGTTTATAGTATAAGATAAGCTAACAAAAATACAATAAGATTCTCGCTTTCTCCTTACATCAATTTTGTATAAGCTGTGCAAGTCAATATCGTCCCGTGTTTCAAAATTTTACATATTTCTAAGTAATCGATTTTAGCTATTTGTTATTAGGTAAATTTAACGGTTACAATACTGAGTAGAAAACATTTTATTTTAATTAATACCGTACAAAACATACTCAATGCTGCACGGATAATGTAGCTGCTGATAGAAAGTAATGTTACAATGACCATAATACAAATTTATTTCACATTTAAATGCAGAACAGAACACGGTGGTAACCTTAACTTATACACAGTTGATGAACTGGTCATGTTCTTGATCTACGTAATCACAGGTCACCTTGTTGTGACAATGTACCTATGGATGGTCTTACCCACATGTATACAATTAAAACAGATATTAATTATGTATCTGTGGTAAAAATCATCGATCATTGTTACTTGAAAAAGTACAATCATATTTATATATGTTCATGATGCATTCTCAACTGTTTCTTTTCCTCCACTACTAAACCATTATAAATAAATATCTATATCTATAAAAATGAATGTTTGTTTCTTTCTTTGTCCCGTATGCGTTCCTATACCATTCATCCGATTGCGATGAAACTTCGGTGAGTTGTTGTGAGCACGCCCGCGAAGGTTTATGAATTTTTTTCTATGGGGTCCTTTGGGGGGTTCTTGGGGTCTTCCACATCTCCTCCTAAACCACTGGACCGATTTCAACCAAACTTGGCACAAATATTTTATGCAACGGGAGAACCAACATAGGGTAGGTGTTTTTTCGATGGGGTCCTTTGGGGTCTTCCACATCTCCTCCTAAACCACTGGACCGAGTTCAACCAAACTTGGCACAAATATTTTACGCAACGGGAGAACCAACATAGGATATGTGTTTTTTCGATACGATCCTTCGGGGGGTCCTTTTGGGGGTCCTTTGGGGTCTTCCACATCTCCTCCTAAACCACTGGACCGATTTCAACCAAACTTGGCACAAATATTTTACGCAACGGGAGAACCAACATAGGATAGGTGTTTTTTCGACGGGGTCCATTGGGGGTCCTTTGGGGTCTTCCACATCTCCTCCTAAACCACTGGACCGAGTTCAACCAAACTTGGCACAAATATTTTACGCAACGGGAGAACCAACATAGGATATGTGTTTTTTCGATACGATCCTTCGGGGGGTCCTTTTGGGGGTCCCTTGGGGTCTTCCACATCTCCTCCTAAACCACTGGACCGATTTCAACCAAACTTGGCACAAATATTTTACGCAAAGCGAGAACCAACATAGGATAGGTGTTTTTTCGATGGGGTTCTTTTGGGGGTTCTTTGGGGTCTTCCACATCTCCTCCTAAACCACTGGACTGATTTCAACCAAACTTGGCACAAATATTTTACGCAACGGGAGAACCAACACAGGACAGGTGTTTTTTTTCGATACGATCCTCTGGGGGGTCCTTTGGAGTCTTAAAAAACTAACTTATTAGATCTGGTTACTATGGCAACCCAATGGAATAGATTCTGTTCTAAATATATTATCGCATTAAATTGAAGACCACGCGAACGAAGTCTTTATATATTATATATATACAAACACTTTCTTTCTTTGAGTGGCATTGCAACGCATGCCGGGTACTCGCTAGTAAGTTATAAATGTGACTGTTATATGTGGGTTTACATCGTGGCGTGTAATTAAACATAATCACGTAAACATCTACCCTCATGGTCGTCAATCAAGCTTGCAACCTCTGCCCCTATGATCAGCTTAGTTTGAAACCTCTATTCCAAATACAATTAAATGGTACAAGCTAACTGAAATACTGCCACACTCATTCCTACCAGTAGCCTACTGTAATTTACTGCTACTCCTATTCATACAATGCAAAAGTGTACACACACAGCGCAACAAATGTTAAGTACTATGAAAAGAACACATTTCACAGAATCTTCCGTCAGAAAATACACACGAGTGCTTCTGGAGTAGATCATTAATCAAGACGCAGAATACAATGGAAAACTACAAATTTTATCACAGAACACACGGCATCATCCTCAAGCGGACGCGCACACATACTTACATACACAAAACACAATCTGTTCAAAACTGTTACCAGTGAACATAATACCAAAGCCTGATTTACCAGTAGGCTGAGTAGACTGTGGCCTAGGGCGCAAGATTTAACGGGGCGCAAAAACGTATAAGAACAAATTTTTTTTTAAACTCATGTTGCATTGTATACATTTTTTCATAATGCCATTGCCGAAATCATATCATTTCAAGCGCAAAATCTCTTTTAATCGCAAAGCATTTCTTTTAGTGAAATAGTTCATCGTATTTAATTAATACAGCTGTTTCACGATATTAATTGATGACTCGTTGGGCACTTGGTGAAACATATTAATACAAAGGTTTTTAAAAATATATAAACACTTGGTACGCCTCACAGTTTTTATTTAACTCTGACAGCTGTTTCGACTTCTTAAGCCATTGTCAAAGAGCTGAGTGAACACATCTCTTTGTATTATTTAAAAACCTTTGTAATAAAGCTGTGTTAGTGGTTATAATCACAAACAGAAATAGTAATGTTGCACACTACTACAGAAAATTTTGTTTCAAACTAGCGCTTTCAAGCTTCACAGCTCATCATCCAATCGGAAATATACAATAATTGGAATATACAAAAAATACGATTTGGAACTGCAAAACCCAGAAAAATAAGGCTTGAGTAAACAAACATTTTTAGCTATGGACACGAAAATTATTTGAAAACTTGTGTTCTTAGCGTTTTGATTTACTTTGTGTAAACGTTAAGGAAAGTAATGGGTGTTTTGTGGTATTCTAGTTACTTGTTATAATTTTTCAATATGTTCATAATGTTGTAATAAATTTACATGATTAAAATTGAAACAAGACGAATTTTTGTTTACATAGCCTACATGGTCCTACATAATAAGAATCCTATAATATATGAGTAAATCGTGCGTAATACTCGTTGTCTGAGAGGTTGGAGTGTAAACTGTGGGGGGGGGGGGGGGCGCAAAAAATTCTACTCCTAGGGCCTACGGCGCTAAACCTTAAGTCAGGCTCTGTGTAATACAGTAGCAAACTTCAAACAGGGTCAATCAATTTTATTGAATATAATTATTTCATTGAACTATTTTATGCATACAAACAATTATATTAATTTATAACACACAAAAGCATAAATAATTATTATTCCTGACTGTTAAGTGTTGTGTACGGTCTACTTCTAGTGTAATATTTCTGTTTGGGAAACAAGCATTTACAGACGTCAATAGGTCTACTAAATAATAAGGTTCAGGTTCAAGTTTCCGGTAAAAGTTTAATGTTTCTGTTTGGGAAACAAGCATTTACAAACGTCAATACTAAATAATAAGGTTCAGTTCAAGGTTTAATGTTTCTGTTTGGGAAACAAGCATTTACAGACGTCAATACTAAATAATAAGGTTGAGGTTCAAAGTTTAATGTTTCTGTTTGGGAGACAAGCATTTACACACGTCAATACTAAATAATTACGTTCAGGTTCAAGGACTAATGTTTCTGTTGCGGTTGAACCTGCTGTCCCCTTGCGTAGCTTGGGGTTAACGGCTGTTCACACTTTAAACCTGTTTGTTGAGGTGGGTTTAATAAAATATAAAACTATAAAAGTATACAACGGTTTATTATAAAGAACAGATTAAATTATACTTATGCGATTCTGCGAATCCGCGCGTGCCCGTACGACTGCATATCTATTAATTTAGGCTAATTGAAATTGACTTGATTAAATCGTTAACATATTGACGGCCGTAAAGTAAATTTGCGTAACACACGCGCGGAACAGGCTCTTGCCTTTTGTAGCTCCGTGAGCTGACTGTAAGATTGAAGGGGGGGGGGCGGACCGACCTTAGCTCGTCGGGCGATAAAGCGATATGCAGCCGACGTCACAGACGAATCATGGTTTGAACACATTTTAGGTCTGAACAGTTTCTGTTTGGCAAATAAGCATTTACAGACGTCAATACTAAGTAATACGGTTCATGGTCAAGGTTTAATGTTTCTGTTTGGGAAACAAGCATTTACAGACCTCAATACTAAATAATAAGGTTCATGGTCAAGGTTTAATGTTTGGGAAACAAGCATTTACAGACCTCAATACTAAATAATAAGGTTCAAGGTTTAATGTTTGAGAAACAAGCATTTACAAACGTCAATACAAAAAATAAGGTTCAGTTCAAGGTTTAATGTTTCTGTTTGGGAAATAAACACTTACAGACGTCAATACTAAACAATAAGGTTCAGGCTGGTAAATGACCTGAAGATGGCTTGACTGCCGAAAGCGCTCGTCAATACCAAAGACAACATAGTGGTTTGTATTAAATTACTAGTAGAAATAAGGTTCAGGTTCAAGGTTTAATGTTTCTGTTTGGGAGACAAGTGTTTACACACGTCAATACTAAATAGTTAGGTTCAGGTTCAAGGTTTAATGCTTCTGTTTGAGAAACAAGTGTTTACACACGACAGTATTAAATAATAAGGTTCAGGTTCAAGGTTTAATGTTTCTGTTTGGGAAATAAGCATTTACACACATCAATACTAAATAATTAATTTTAAGGTTCAAGTTTTGATGTTTCTGTTTGGGAAATAAGCATTTACAGACGTCAATATTAAATAATAAGGTTGAGGTTGAAGTTTCAGGTAAAACGTAAATGTTTCTGTTTGGGAAACAAGCATTTACAGACGTCAATACTAAATAATAAGGTTGAGGTTGAAGTTTCAGGTAAACGTAAATGTTTCTGTTTGGGAAACAAGCATTTACAGATGTCAATACTAAATAATAAGGTTCAGGTTCAACGTTTAATGTTTCCTGTACACAAGGTTTAATGTCAAGCATTTACACACGTCAGTACTAAATAATAAGGTTCAGGTTCAAGGTTTAATGTTTCTGTTTGGGAAACAAGCATTTACAGACGTCAATACTAAATAATAATGTTCAAGGTCAAGGTTTAATGTTTCTGTTTGGAAACAAGCATTTACACACGACATTACTAAATAATAAGGTTCCCGCTATAAAGTAAAAGTTTAACATTTTTTACCAATAAAAAATTTGTGATCCGTATCAGTAGTAATATATTTATAGTTAGTTAATCAACAGACACGTCATGGATAACACAATCCAGGAAAAATAATTTGATAATGTCTTCAATGTGTACAACAGTATTCAAGTAAATGGAACCACAGAAATTGTCAGGATAGAAAAACTAAAGAAAAAATTATTTTATACACAGTGATAAAAAAATTAATCAATACATACATATAGTTTTGCTTTGTTGTAACTCTTGCAGCAACGAAAATTTGTGTATCACAAAAACAAGTTCATCTGTAAGTATACTTTGGTGTTCTGCTTTACAGATTTTGTATACCATTTCATCTCAACACACACACACACACACACACACACACACACACACACACACACACACACACACACACACACACACACACACACACACACACACACACACACACACACACACACACAGAGTCGAGTAACAAATATCTATCCCTCAATTATCTGGCCCCTCATAATTAATAAGCAAAATTTATTCTTTAAATCATGTATATTAAATGGTTTGTAATAATATTTAATGCTACGTGTGTGTGTTTTTTTTAAATAAGCAACTACACCTGCAACATATATTTCAGCGAGGAAAGAACTCAGTGAGGGAGAAGGAAACCACAAAGATTTTTTTTCAAGCTACGTCTTTGAATTCTGCAAATAAATACACTTCCTGTTTTTTTATTTTATTTTATTACAAAATTATGTCATAATTGTAATTATAATTTAGTAGTTCAAAACATATTAACCTCCTGATTGAATAAAAATATCCTGTCTATGTAGGCCTAACCTTGTCATGAAATGTTGACAGTATTTTTTACATAAATGTTAAGGTTTTGTAAATACTCCAATACCAATTTTTATTTAACTTTCCTATGTAATTCCATGAAATTAAAATATAATTATTGTTTGCAGTATGCAAACTTTATAAACACAAATTTAAATCACTAGAAATGTTACTTATTTAATTATCAAAAACAGCAGCTTCTGAATGTAGAAGAAGTTTATTCACCGCCAACCATTGGCTTGTCTGCCTCAGCTAACTGCCACATTAGGCTGGATGGAAAATTGTAAGTCTCCTATGTACTGTGTGTGTGTGTGTGTGTGTGTGTGTGTGTGTGTGTGTGTGTGTGTGTGTGTGTGTGTGTGTGTGTGTGTGTGTGTGTGTGTGTGTGTGTGTGTGTGTGAGGGGGGGAGTCAAAATAACAAGAGAGAGAGGGGGGAGAGGGAGTCAAAATAACATTTAAGAAACATGTGAAAGGCAGGTCATAATAGCAAAAGCTGATCATATAGTAGGAACAGAAATCTCTATTGTGATATACAATATATCATATAATTTTATAACAATATATTAGAATATATACAAACAGAATTTCCTCACACCTGACAACAAAATTATGTACAGAACAGTATGTTAGCATGGAATCACCAGTTCCCTATATAATGTATACAATTTTTTAAATAGATTTTCAAGAAAAAACAATAAATGGAATGTTATAAGACAATCCGGTCAACATTTCAGTAATATACAATATATCAGCAAATTACAACAGTAATATTAAAGTGACCATATAATAATCTTAAATACACTAATCTCGTAACATAAAAAAGAAACTAACATGTGCAATATAACGGATTTAATATCTTTTAAATATTTATAATGAATTTTGTTTTTATATAGTATCCAAGTCACTTTTTCACAATAATTTAGTTACCTTGTATCCGTCAGTGACTTCGTTCTAGCGTTTTTTATTATAATTTAAATTCTAATAATATTAAATTCTATGCACGATATGTAGACGACACCTTTATAATTTTTAATGGCACGCTACGGCAGATAGAGAAATTGAAACATTATTTGAACAGCCTTAGCAAGAACATACAATTTACCCTCGAAACAGAGGTTGACAATAAACTCAATTTTTTGGACCTGACTGTTACAAAGTATCTTAATAAATTTCAATATAAAATATATAGGAAACCCACCACCACAGATATTACAATACACGCCGATTCTCATCACCCATATAGTCAGAAAATGGCGGCTTACAACAGTTTTGTTCATAGGTTGGTAACGATTCCACTTAACTAAAAGGACTTTCAGGATGAATTGGATATAATAAGGCACATAGCAACAGCGAATGGGTACAAGAGTTCGATGATAGATAGACTTCTTAAGCGACACCTATATAAAACTAGATCCCACCATAATACCATCAATGATAATAAAGTCAACAATAATAAAAATAATAATAAAAAGTATATAACGACAGTGTACGGTAGCCTTTTACCTAACATTATATCCAATGTGTTCTCTAAATTCAATATAAAAGTCGCGTTTAAAACAAATAATAATATTTCTAATTTGTTACGCATAAAACAACCATTCCCGTTAGAAGAGAAAACAGGTGTTTACAGGATGTCATGTGATGATTGTGATTGTTTCTATCTGGGTCAAACTGGCACGTCTTTCTTGAAAAGATACAAAGAACATCTACCAAGGAATGATTTAGACAAGACCAAATCTAATTATGCGCGCCATCTAATGATGCATAACCATAATTACACAGATTTCAACACTAATTTCAAAGCACTCCATGTATGCGGTAAGGGTAGGTTAATGGATGCTCTCGAGGAGTTTGAGATTTATAAATCATTTAAAGACAAGAATATCAACAATAACAGTATATTAAACGAACAATTAAGGTTTCAATCTCACTCACTATATGATACAGCCCTAAATATAATCGCGCATGACGATAATGACTGGTGATAAGGATTGACTTAGTTCAATTAGTGGCTCGGCAACTACACGCGCGGTCGGACCGGTCCAACGAAGCCGAAGTTACATCGTGTTATGTGTGTGTCGTTATTGTGATTTAGTAAATATGTGCAAATGTGTTTTTATGTGTTTTATGTGAATTTTAACATTTGACGAGGATTACTGATGATGTGACACATGTCACAAAACGCGTCTATATAAAAAACGCTAGAACGAAGTCACTGACGGATACAAGGTAATTAAATTATTTATAATGAAGTTTACAAAATATTCGAACAGCATACACTCTGTAAACCTACCAGTACAGATATTACCAAACACAGAAATTGAGACCATACATACAGAAATGAAAAACTAAAATTGTTTAGTACAGTAAATAAAGCTTGTACATGTTAGTCATAAAGAAAACTAAGTACCGAAGTAAATTAATACAAAACAAATAACACAAAATGGAATGAAAAGAACCTTCTCAAACAACCAACATACAAATACAAACAACAAGGAGAGCTCTACAACCAGACTAAATTATTCAAAATGAGAGATGAAAAGCATCAATACAACACATTGCACGCACTGATAACACAGAACAAACTATCGCCTGCTATATATAAAGAACTAAGAAAATAAAACATGCAAATAATTAAAAGAAGCTTCCAATGAATTCTTTCCATATCACAGTGACTAATTTATGAAATGATATTAAAATAATTAAATGGTTTCAAACATAAACCACACATTTTAAAAATTTGTACGCTGACAATTTTTGAATTTTATTCCAACTGACAATCAACACAGAAAAATAATTCCGAGTCCCCGCACAAACATTTTTTTTCTTACAAGTGACATTACATTTGATTATTTTTTTATTTTCAATGTTGTGCCCTAAATTGTGAATGTATAACTAGAACTTGAAAACTGATTTAATCAGTCACCATAATCTAAAAAACTACAACATAATACCAAAGTTCATACTCAATTAACCTCCATTACACCACCCCCATATTCCAGTCGCTACCTCTAAAAATCAATTTGTAGTCCTAACGAAAATTGCCTGCTTCACTCAAATAATTTTGGTTATATGTGTAAATGTTAATATACAGGTAGAATAGGTGAAATGTTAAGAATTTTATAGTTGTATAGTTCAGAGACAGTTGTATCTTATTCTCAGTTGTTTTTTATTTTATAATAACAGAAACTAAAAGTGTTCTTTTTTAATTGTTGAATTTTCTTTTCTCACCTATTCTCCCATATACAAACTAATATCCTAAAATTCTACTTCAATTAAAATAAATACTGAATCTATACAATTCTGTGGGAACCTAATTTAAAATTTATACCAAATACACCTATCCACACTTCTTGTTCACACTGTGTACAGGAAAATACAATATAAAAAAGACATAAGCTTTCTCGTATGAGGAAAGTATATACTAGAAAGCATATATATTATTCATATAAGTAAAAAACTATATTTACCGGTACTTTATATAAAAGCACAAAACTACAAAAGAAGTTCAAAGTGAACAAGTGTGATTAAATGATAAATAAAACGAGGAAAATTTTACCCAATGAAGAAAGAAGCGGAAAAGTTTAGGAACACCGTAATAGTACTTCACCGATAAACCCGAGTTAGTGAACAAAGCTTCAGAGAAAACTTTTGAGCAGCACCAAAGTTTATACTAACTGAATTTCTTATATCAAAAACTCACCTTGTGGTAAATGTCTCATCCTCAATAAGAACGGTGCAATAATACACCTGAGATTATCTGGTGACATGTATGCTGCTTGTGAATATTCCATCTATATATCTGGAAAGAAAACCAAACAATTAAATAACGCATTAATGTTACAAAAAAAAAAGTAAAATGACACGTCAACATGTGCGCACAATATAACTCTTGTATTTCATCTTTGTTTTATCTGCTATATTATTAAACTGTATATTTGTTTGCTGTACCATTTATCTGTTACATCCTACCATTGCTAACAACAGTATTCATTAATCTCTTCTTATTAACCTTCACCACAATTTCTAGTTTCTGTATTTGACGTTGAACATAATCTCATATGGACGCTGTAGTCTCTCTCTCTCTCTCTCTCTCTCTCTCTCTCTCTCTCTCTCTCTCTCTCTCTCTCTCTCTCTCTCTCTCGCGAACCTCATTTATATGTAGTTATTGTTGTTCTCAATATGTTGCCCTTGTTAATTCTGATTGAAGACATCCGTGAAAACTAAAAAAAACTGTTCTGTTTGTACAATGAAGCAATTTCTTGAAAGCCTTGTTCTACAGGTGCTTTAATTTTCTCTTAAAAATGGGTGTCGTTTGTTTTGGTGCATGCTTTATCTTTCACAATAACCCACAAGATCTGGTGTCTGTAGATCCCAGTGGCAATTCTTTGCAACTGCCAACCATTGACAACTCTGTCAATATAATAAAAAAATGTGAAGCTGATTTGAAAAGGATGAGCACTATGTACTTAGAACAGGATGAGCTAAAACTAATTAATGTGTCTTAACTCCACATTGATGTGCACGAACGATGACAGTATTTTAAACTGATTTTGTACAGCAAAAGTTAGATAACATTGTTAACATCGGCATGAGATATATATGTTCGTGTTTATGGTGATGTTAGATATGCCAGTTGATTGATGGCAATCAACAATGCATAGATATGCCCAACAATGTGCTCATGGAACTGTTACACAGATTCATCACTACAAATAATTATAGAAAACAAATTCTGGAGTTACTTAATTTGCTACCGGCAACAGGTTTACTAATATTATACAATTTAACATTATACAGTGTTGTTAATATTTCTGTTTATACATATATAGAATTGTATAGAATTATATATATATATATATATATATATATATATATAAAACAGTCTCATTTCAGTTTGTCTTGAAATACACAAAAAAGTATAAAAATTAATTAATAAAATAATTTTATCAATTTCATAATGACAGAAAGATCATATAATTTTTACAGTTTGTAACTCACAATAAAATTTAAAAATAGAAGGAACAACAACAACAGCACAGCAAACAATATATGTGACAGTACATATAATAAATATTATATTCTAATAAATGTATATAATACATGTGTAGGGAGAATACAGCACTAAAACAGCAGTGTTGTTGTACTTAGTTTGAGTCCGTTTGTTATAAATATCTAGGACAGGAAAATGTAATTAATTTTCTTATTAATAATCATTAATCATGAATAATTAAAAACTGAAAATTATTTAAGTCTTTACTATTTCTAGAGGGAGGAAGAGAGGGGGGAGAGAGAGGGGGAGAGAGAGGAGAGAGAGAGAGAGAGAGAGAGAGAGAGAGAGAGAGAGAGAGAGAGAGAGAGAGAGAGAGAGAGAGAGAGAGAGAGAGAGAGAGAGAGAGAGAGAGAGACTGTATGAAAATTGAGGACAGGTGGTACTTTGACATTTGCATGTCTTATGTCTTCAACACTTCCAGAACGAGCATGTGATTTTGGAGATTTACAAATATCAGCCAGTTACAATAGTATGTAGTCCTACTAATAACCAAGTACAATTGCATTAATTATAACATATAACAGTCTACATATTCTTGATTTGTGATATAGTTTTACCTGCATAAACCAAGTACACACATACAGCAGAGGGGGGAGAGAGAATGAAGACAGACAGACAGACAGACAAAGAGTAGAGAGTACAGCCAAGTAAGAAATCAATATACTCTATGCCCCAAGACTGTAAAATAAAACTAAAACTGAAGGATTAAAAAAATTACCAAAAGGAAATGTTTTAATACAGGTACAAACAGACAGGCAGAAAGTCACTGTTTTTTTGTAAGTTGAATTTTTGTCATGAAGGAAGGAAAAAATATTGTTTCATTCACAACAGAATTGAGACAAAAGTACAGAAATGTATGTACCGGTATTTGAAATATTAACAATTAAACCTAATATTTCTTTAGGTTTCTATGATACAGTGTGATAGTCAATATGTCTAATTCTACAAGTGAACTGTGTGTAAGATTTTAAATATTTTTTAACAATGTGTAAATTTAACCTTCTGAGGTGCCCAACTTGGAACCTTTGTTCAACAGACCACAAGTCTACAAGAAAATATCCACTTTTATAGTAACTGGAGCAATTATAATAATTAAATTAATAATTATTACAACTGCCTTATATAACAGACTATCAAAATCTTTGAATTGGTTGATTCATGTTGGTCCAGATCATTTTCATTTTCATCTCTGTCACTGCCCGCCAGCAAGAATCATTGCAACACTGTATGCAATTTATCATTTGTATGCTCATCTGAATGCTGTTTTTTCCAGCATCAAACTTTAACAGTTCATTTATTAACTTTCCAATGGAAACAAAAAGGCAAAAATATAAATATACAGATAAGTAGAAAATACATGTTGGATTTCATGCCGCTTTATTTCATCGTACAATAAACAATGTCTTCTGTCCTAGTTTCTTTACATTAAGCTCTATAATAATAAACCAAAACAAGCGATAACAAACATTCAATTTTTCATTGTTCAAACCAACCAAAATATCAGCAAAAGTACAATTTTTCAGAATTACTATAAAGGTAGCTTAGGATTTATTAATTGGCAAGCGAATGAACATTCTGTGACACATATTATTAAGTATCAATTTTTAATAATATTGACATTATTAATGCACTATAATTTAATATAGTGAACTCACTCACAGTTACTGTCTCAAGTTTACGAATTTATCAGATTCAATTACTGCACTGGTTGAATACAATAACCAACAATCAATGTTTCAATATGAGTATACCTACATGAATGTAGTAGACAGGTGCTATGGAAAGTGAACATTTGTTAAACTGAAAAACAGTGTTATTAATTAATAGTGAAAACTACACAAGTTTACAAGCAAGATCCTACCAATACTGCTTCATTTAATTTTAATTAATTTTCTTATTTTTCATTTCATTATATTATAGCAAGCTTTACGCTCCAAGTTACTTATTTGTATAATTAAAAATATGTAAAGTGAGTAACATCCCTGTGTACTCATAATAAAATTCTTTATGAAAGGAGGCTAATGATGTCAGTACAGAAGGGGCAAGTCACTGGATATGAGAAGAGCAAATCACTCTTCGCTGAGTATCTCACATTCCTTTCATAACTGAGGGATGGAAGCTACCAGACTCCCTACTGACATTCTTATTTGACTTTATTTATAAACAAAAACAGCTCTTTTATTATATTACATGCTAATATTATATGCTAAAGTTTTTTCATTTCATTTTATAATGAATCTGTACTACACAATATTAACTTCAACCTTATAATATACCTGTAACATATTAGTACATAAATTATAAACAAACACAAATAAATTAAATTTATAAATAAATAAATTATAAATTAGATTCAAATCTTAAGCAAAAATGGATATTAAATTGTTTTAAAGAACTGAAACTCTTTCATTCTTTGGAGACTTCAAATAAGTTTATAGACTTCTACTAGTCTACTACTTCTTGAATTTCAATTACAATATTATTACTACTTACAATAATATGTTTTTAATCCTAAAATTCTTTAGTACAATTATATAACTGTAAATATAAAACATTAATAGTATGCAAATTTCAATCTGATTTTCCCATTGTAGTCCAGTCGGGATCTGTATTGGGTTGCTTTTTTTCCGTCGGAACTCAAATTTTTATTGGAATGTCTCCCGAAGGATGCCTATAATGAGAATTTCGGTTTGCACCAGAGAAAAAAGTTGTGCTAAACTCAGGAAAAATCGTAGAGTGAAAAAATAAGACATTTTGGGTCCTGTTTTATGGCCTTTTCGTTCGAATATCTCGGTAAGTATCGTATCTACGTGGAAAATGAATACAGGTTAATTTGTTCGCAATAAAATTTCCTATCGGAATATGCTTTTGTAATTTGGAAAAGTCAATTTTCCGCGTCACAGGAGTGAAAATTCGCGAAAAAAAGTCGAAAAAATGTCGCTTTGGAAAACTGCTTATCGGAAAATGAAGAAAACTCTTAATGCTTCTAATAATGTAGCTATAAAAACTTTAGGTTATAACAAAAACAATCGCCCAAGAAAAACACGATATCTTTTTTTCGTTTTTGCACAATAATTTTGCAATCTAGCTCTCTCCGGAAAATCTGAAAATTTTGAAAATATTGGTGATTGAAAAATACAGTCTTGTATGATTTTTTACTCATAGAAGAGCATTCAAACTTTTAAACCCATTTTGAAAAATTCAAATCGGTTAATTAGGAGAGCCTAGGGAATTTTAGAAATTGTAATTAATTTTTTTACTTATAAACAAATAGAATATTTTCGCGAATTTTCAACCTATCAAATTCAAAAATTACAGGATGAAAGTACTCAGCAAGACGCTTTATTACAAAAAAAAAGTTGAAATTCGTTAATTCGTTCCCGAGATATTGCCCGTCAAAGTTCACCGGTGTTTACTAGTAAACAATATATTAATGCTATGAGCCTCATTCTTGAACAAAAGCCTTCGTTTTTCCAAGTACTTTTCATGTGAACATTTTCAAAACTTGCACCCTTCGGCAACACAGAGAAAATACCGAAGAAAGTTTCACCTACCGCACGAAAAGTTGCTGGGAGGTGGTGGTGGGGGAAGTCAAAACTGGCTCGCTTCAAAACTGAACTCGCAAGTTCAAAATAGCGGCGTGCTCTAAAATTGACAATATCTCGGCTTCTAACCAATCGATTTAGATGATTTTTTTTTTAAATCGAGGTATTTCCACGTAGATACGATACTTACCGAGATATTCGAACGAAAAGGCCATAAAACAGGACCCAAAATGTCTATTTTTTCACTCTACGATTTTTCCTGAGTTTAGCACAACTTTTTTTTCTGGTGCAAACCGAAATTCTCATTATAGGCATCCTTCGGGAGACATTCCAATAAAAATTTGCGCTCCGACGAGTACAGTCAACCAAAGCATTTTTTTTACAGATCCCGACTGGACTATTGGCAAATTGCACATTTAACAAAAACACACACATGTACCCAGAAAGTATACAACTACCGTCTTTAGAATGGAAAGTCATAATGATACAAGCAGTTTCATATCCTGGAATTATGTTGTAGTGTAAATGAAATATATTAACTGACAATAAATATTCTTTTGTAGCAGTTTTTGTTTAGTTACAGAACATGAATCAACAAGCTCATATTAATTAAAAGTGGTATGATGTGGTGGTTAGGGAAACTATAAGAAAAATACGTGCACACACACACACACACACACACACACACACACACACACACACACAAGCGCGTGCATCACTTTGTGTTAATTGTAGCTTTTAAGTTTCTTGCAGTCATATTACAAAATGAATTTCCGTTCACAAATGATAAAGTTGTGGACCTTTACATATGTCTTACAGGGTCATGGTTTTAACAGTACAATTTAGACTTGCATACAAAATAATTATATATAATAGCCACTTAGAATAAGTTACAATTTTCAAAACTAACCATTAAAAGCAATTGTATGACTACTGAGATAAGAATTGTGAGACTTTGGGAAGTTTTACATACTGGAATGACAATAATGCCTTTTTCATAAGGCAATATGAGAAACACTAATTTACACAAAGCAATTAAGAAATGATTTACACTACTATGATTCTAACCATCTCATACACACACATACACATGTGCTTGTGTGTGAGATGGTATCAAGCACATGTGTATGTGTTTTCATACAAGTTTGATGTGTATATTAAGTCTGACAACATATTTCAGTTACAGTAACTTGATTATTGTACTTCATAATTTTGATACGCATTAAAATATAACATTTTAAAAGATTTTATTACTAAATTTTAGCAATACCAATATCACTGAAATAGTCAAGCAAATCTCAGTTTGGGAATAAGAATAGTACTTTTTGTGGTTTCATATTATTAATTACATGTTTTAGTACTTGTTAGCTACTTTCTAGCAATTTATAAAATATTCCCACCACTTTTTGTAGTAATTTTTATATATCATTTTTCTACTTACTTTTCAAAGTATAAAGATGTTTTTATTTATTTTTCTAACAAGTGAGTTATGTCCCATTCTATGTTACTGAGGCCCAAGAAGACTGTAACATGCACGGAAACCCCAACTACAGTGAGCGGTCTTAAAGCTTTACTTCATACATACATACTTTATGCCACTGCAATCAGTTCCATCTCTTGGTTAACTGTCTCACAACAGGAAAACAGAATATTACTCTTTTCATGGTTAGTTCATGTCCACCAAGTATGAATATTAACTATCACAAGACAGAAATTTTATATATAAGCAGTGTAATTAGTTGGCTCAAACACAAAAGGGCACCAAATAAGATCTCCAAGTTGACTGAGACTGCACCTTAAGTAATTCCTTTGAATTTATCACCATAATCATATAAAGCAGTCTACTTGGATAAAACAATTATAGAGAATAATTTTGTTCAGTCATGAACCATTTAAAAATAATATATGAATGGACTAGGTTTGTTTAGATACACAAGAATAACTTAAGTTTTCTATACTGACTAAATATTTCTTTGGTCTGTATACAACTGTAACAGTGTATTTGCAAACCTGAATAAAACAAGATAAGATTATCTTTTCATATGAATAAAACATTCACAAAGTACTACAGCACACACACACACACACTCTCTCTCTCTCTCTCTCTCTCTCTCTCTCTCTCTCTCTCTCTCTCTCTCAGTATAAACATGTGTATATAAAGATATACACACTCGTAGTGTGTATGTGCAAACTAAAGTAGAAAAGTAAATATATGTTGATACGTACAACCTTACAGAAATAAAAAGGTATTAAAAACATACTGATATTCATATTTCAATTAGTATCTCACCGAATATGATGATGCTTGACTACTGAGCAGTGTTTATGGTTCGAAGTTATACCAATTTTTTTAGCACCTCCACCGATTTTAACAACTGCTTGTATTTAAAACTAAGAGTTTGATTTTCAAACCAAAAATTTTTTAGTACACTGCTCTAACAGCTTTCCAATAATTCAATTTTTTATGCTGGATGACTGAGAAATATTTTCGTGATAGGACAAGAGGGATCTACAGAATTCAGGTATGTGTAGCTAGCTTATTGTCCTTTTCATGCCACTTTAGTGTTTACAAATGAAAATTAACATATAGGTTTTAACCAAAAAAATTGTTTGATTGATACTAATCACTGATTTAACTTACTTCACTTCATAATTCCTCATTTATACAAAGAAATGAAATAAAATCATTATTGATCTTAAAAAGATCAGACAGCAAAAACAAACTTATGTAATTTAAATTTTACACAAATATTTGTACAAAAGTTTACCAGTATTTGCCTAGCAACAATTCAGCAGTTTCAACATTGTTAAATACTCTATAGCTTATTTAACAATGTTGAAATTAGCCAATACTTTACCTGTCTGAAGCTAGACAAAAATAATTTATAATTAATTACTAAATTAGTTTTGACAAGGAATACCTTAAGTAAAATATAAAGACTCTGGTTTATGCTCAAGCTTCTTTTAAATTATTATATAAGAACACAATTTAAAAGAATTACTGATATTGTGTTCGGCTTATATTGACAGATGGGCAGTTAAATTTTAAATACTGTACTGATATTAGAAACTTCGATTTTTTATAACTATAGAAGAAATCATATTAAGGTTATAACATCTGAATATGTATAACGTAACACACACACACACACATAAAATGTATTTAATATTTATAATGATTACCTCAAGATGTTTTCTCCTTATTTGGAACATGTTTCGGGAAGCCTTGTGTTCCCATCTTCAGCCAACCAACACACAAGTACTTCACAAAACACAAAATCAGGAAGGCTGAAGATGGGAAGACAAGGCTTCCCAAAACATGTTCCAAATAAGGAGAAAACATATTGAGGTAAAGTTATTATAAATATTAATATAATATACATCAAGAAACAGACTGTAGCAAAAAGTGTTTGAATATTTATGTGATTTGATTACAGTTTTTAACAAGAGTACCTGTATTTACAAAATATAAAGTGTTTTTCAATAAGAGGTTTGGCTTCAGTTTTAGCACTCTTGTAAAAGGTAAAAAGTTACAAGTGGCATTGTTTGGAAATCCACACCTCCACTATTGGAGACTCATCAGATATCCAGACGGCAGTTCTAATTCTATTTTATGGAATTCAGTCTTAGACTCTGACTATTGCAAAAGAATTCTGACTACTGGGAGGAAAGTTATCACGGAATCTGCACACCATCTTCAGCACAGTAATGTGGAAACTGGTGGACACCTTGGCAGTTAAACTTTCAATTGTGTAACACTGAAGATGACCTCCAATGGTGGGCCACAAACGACTGTTGTAATAAACAGCATGAGGCCACGGCCTAGTAGCCAGGCAAGGAATAACGAGTTTAACAGAATTGATGCCTGCTGCTTGCCGTGAAAGCCTGAGACATCAACATGTTTTTGACGACTTGCAATACACTGGACTACAGAAAACAGTTATGGATAAATATTTTTACAGTTGATAACAATTATAATTAATAGTATCCTACTCAGTACCACAACAGTATCGGAAAACTGTATATAAAGGTGATTACTGTATTTATAAATTTAAAATGTCTATTCAATAATAAAGATCAAAATCAATTAATGTAAAGGTTTCCTAATGTATGATGTAATTAAAAGCTATGGATTATATTACCACTCATACAGATAACTCAACAAAAGCATAACATAACTATAATCATAAAATATAACACCTAGCATTACAAAATAAACATAATATTGTACTATTGGAAAGTCCTTTGTAGCCTTTAAAGTCCCCTCTGCCTTGTGTCACTTATTTTACTTCTTCCCACTTCACGCCTTCTACTTTTATGGACATTATTCACGTTTTTCTTGGGATTTCTCTTTTATTCCTCCCTTATACTTTTGTTACATATAATCTTTTTAGAGGTACTTTCCTCTGTCATATAGCAGATATATCCGAATAACCCACCGTGATCGTGATCGTTCTTTCACTATAACTTATTATCCTGTACAGGCTCTATCTTGAACCACTATTTACATGTTCAATTTTTTTATTTTCTTCTTGTTTTACCCCCTCTGTCCTACTCAGAAACTGTCAACGACCACCAGTTGTACACAATTATTGGACTCATTAATTTCTTAATTATTTTTGTTTTAACATATTTTGCAATTTCTCTCTTGTCTAGAAAAAACAATTTTTAATTGTATTATTAAGAATAATAATAACCTTGCCTGCTTTTCACAACCTTTTATAAATTTCTTTATTTTTGTTTAACAATGTTTCTCAGTTATAGTACTCGATTATTTAAAGTTGTTCACTTGTTCAATTATTTTCCTATTTGACTCATTATTTATTTCACTGCAATTCGATATTATCACTGTGTTTGTTTTTCTTATATCGATTTATGTTATAAGATATTCACCTTAAATTCCATGTCGTTCTTTTCCGCACGTTACACACAGAAATAAATAAAAATCCAATTCGTGACAACAGAACACAAATGTAAACGATAGGAAATCGCGCGAGAAAGTAAATATTCGTAACTATATACAAGTATAATCGGTGTTTCGTGAATGATTTACACCGATATATACAAAACAAATGATGTTGCCCGCATACACGCTACGCCCGCGCCACCCGAGCGCGTGTTACGGCCCTTTGACAGTACAATAATCCAGAAGTGCCGGATGAGTGAGTACCGATTGAGTACAGCTGTTTTTTCGTCAAACTCGACCTTATTTTATTGACGTTAAGAGCGCTTTTACCGGTGGTCCGACCTAATTTGGGCACAGCACGTTACGCCCGTTTTACGATCTGTCGTGCGTTGTATTTTACTTAAACGTATTAAAACTTATATGCGCCGCATGTTACACTAATTTGATAGAATTAGTTAAACTGAGTTGCTGTTCTACATAATTAATATTATCACCTTAATATCACCAGGTAAAGGGACCTGGTGCTTTCAGGCACAAAGACTAACGCCCCCTTTGTGACTCATAGGGGCCGCGTGTCTCAAGTGAGTTCTGAATTAACCTCGTACTGGAACGAACACAATGCAGAAACTGTTGAAGAGTGCGTTTCGTGTGAGACGTGTTAACGCTAAGCTGCGAGTGCACATTACGTACAAACTTTAATGTCATAGATCTCTGCGAGGCGATAGACAGACATTCTATAATCATGTGCAAGCAGGGGCGGATTCAGTAGGCAATTTTATGGGAGGAAAGAGCTGACTTTGGGGATGAAAAGTTCCAGGTCTAAAGTATAAATGACAGGAATGTGTGAATACAAAAGTACAGCCTGTTATGACCACAATAAGTTTATTAACGTACAAGTATAAAATCATACATGTGTTTGTCATTTCATTATTCGTTTAATAACATTCACTTACAATTTAAAATACACGCTACTCATTTACGGTACATACCGAATAAAAATTAACATGCTGCTAAGGTACAGTTACAATTTAAAGTAATTTTAGAGTAAAATAATGAACCAATATAACGTGATGTGAATTTTGTATCATTCGAAATCACAAAACGACGAAATAAATTTTGTCTGAAGTGACCACTGAGGGGGGATTTCCCCCGTTTCCCTCTCCGTGGATCGACGCCTATGTAGAAGTACCAAGAATTGCGCATAGCGAACTGTGGAAAAAACGTTTATTTCAAAGAAATGGCATTGACATATTGCTACTATCACCTCTATTACCTAGTTATAGAATCTATAAAACGTTTACTTAAACTAGATTCTAGGCGAAGTATTGTTAGTTTTTGTATATCAAAAGGATACCTTATGGCAAAAACAAGTAAAAATGATTACCTCAACGAGTTTAATAAGTACCCTCACCGTCTAACGGTAAGACAGGGGTTGCCGCTCCAATTCGCTGGACACGCGGCGATAGGCGGAAGTACTCTGTCCAAGTACACGGCGCGGCGGGGAGAATTTCAAAGCGACAATCAAAATTTAATGAAAACTGGAATCCATAATACTGTCATACTTCAAATAGTGTCAACTGGCTCTCTTAAAGTAGCGAGAAAGGGGGCGGTGACCACGACCAGGACGAGAAGGTCATGAACGAGATGATGTTCTTGATGATAATTATGTCAAGGACAACGGGTTGTATGTACGGATACGTGACCGGTATTGGAGCATTTACTGGACGTTAGAATGCACGCAGAAATCTAGGGCTTTCCACACGTACACACAGCCCCCCCTCGCCCCCCTACACGTCGACACCACACATCATTCTCTTTTCACAATGTGACGCGTCCGCAAAAAAAAATATGGATACCACGTTTAGGTTATGTTTCATCAAAACTTTCATAACATTTACTTTTTGTAAACCACGTCACGTTTTGGATAAACGCGTGCCCGGTTTGCGTTATTACTAGCGTTTATGGAGAAATAATGTCTCCAACATTTTGGGAGTAGTAGGGATGTACTGTTTTCATTGTTCGAGTGGCGAGGATTAGGCCTATACGATTTTACGTGCATTTATTACATCAATGTGATTCAGAAGTCCATTAAACCAATTCACTCACTACTCCGAGGATTTGGCGTTATGTCAGCTGAGCAACACACGAACGGGTAAGTTTTATCTGTCCTTACCACATGTTCTGTAAACGAGATGGACAAGGTTATGACCTCTCGCCAACGAGGGTCAGTTGAAAAGTTCCTCTCAAAAGTGTTTTTTGCTTACGCCTCGAACTAAAATTTTGTGTGTTGTAAGATACACGCCTGTTAATTTTTAAATCTATCTGTCAATTTATTTACTGTTTATCAGTTATTCAAAATGTATGTGTCACGCGTATTTTGAAAAATCGACAAAATCATGAATTTTTGGTTTAAAATGGTCTAAAGCTAACGTGAAATCGTAAATGTGTTAGGAGACGCTGCATCTTCAAAAACAACGGTTTGTAAGTGGGGACTCGACTTTAAACTTTTTCGTACAAGCATTGAAGATGATGCCCGGCAGTGGACGTCCAAAAAAGAAAAGCAACACTTCAAATGCGGCACTGACCTTGCATGAACTTTTTCACACAAAGTTCTTGATTTAAAACATAATGCACACGCTAATGAGAGATGCCTAGGATCTCATCAATGTCATCCACTCCCAATCGCTGGTCTCCCAACACCATGTATGACATTTATTTAATGATATCTGGAGTAGTTACTTTTTGGGGCGTCCTCTGCAGGAATCATCTTCAACGCTCATACGACCGAGTTTAAACTCTACTACCCACTTACAAACCACTGTTTTTGAAGGCGCAGCACCTCTTAACACGCTTGGCATTTCGTTGTGAATTTTCATTGGCTCTACACCCATTTTAACAAACAATTCAATCACAGCACGATATATGATTTGGTCCACTTTTCAAAACACGCGTGACACGTAAATTTCGAACAGCAAGTAAACAATGAGTAAACTGACAAGACAGATTTGGAAATTAACAGGTGTTTACAAGAAATATGAATCTTACAACGCACAAAATATTTTAGTTCTACCGCTAAGCAACGCATGTCGCTCCGCGAACTTTTCAATTGACCCTCGTATTTCCTTAATCTACACTCGGAAATAGTATTTAGACAACTCTTTCGCCTGGAATTACAGTGGGAGTAACAGTCAACGGAATACCTCCTGACAATGTTTGTATGTTATGATACAGTGGCAATTGCTGGTAGCATTAATGATTTAGGACTAGTGATGGAAAGAAGTCATAAAAGTAATATCTGTGGTCTTGATGCGAATCTTACGAAAACAGACAAAACATAAAAACAACCAGTAAAGCGTTGTTTACTGTGTCATGTCAACCGCTGATAATAACATAAATAAACATTAGCGAGTTAGTAAATATCAGTAAGAGAATAATCGTACTGTTGAAGTGAATAAGTGAATAGACACGACAAAAACTGCATTTATGTAATGAAAGTACTGTTTACCAATGAAAGTCTGAATCTAAGGTACGAACATGCCGATGCGACATTACTGGTAGACAGCAGCATATTGTACGACATTACTGTACCGTGAGACATCGCGACAAGTCAGCGACAAACATACCGAGGAGTTTATCCTTATTGTAAGACATTACTGTGAGACATCGCGGCAAGTCAGCTGACAAACAAGAGTTTATTCTTGCAGGGTACTGTTAGGTGTCGTAGAAGAGGGAAGTGACCTTTTTCTCTCATATAAATTCCAAAATTTATATTACTTTTTATGTATGTATGCATATGCATATTTTTTATTGACTGATTGAAATATAGGCCTACTCATTAAAGTATAACTGATTATGTTATCTAGTGACAGTGATAGCGACGAAACTTATATGTCTTTATGTACAAAATGGTGGCTAATATCAAACTCCTCAAACCGCCGATGTAGCGCCCATTTCATTTATAATTAAAAATCAAAATATTATCTATGAAGCCTAATATATACCGCAGACCTTCCAACTTCAAGTCAAGTTATGACAGCAACTTTCGCCGACGACACGGCTATCCTGGCCTCGCACGCAGTTGCTGCCTGCGCCTCACGTAACCTACAGATCAACCTTAATGAAATCCATCAGTGGTTAAAGAAGTGGCGGATAAAGGCGAACGGAACTAAATCATCACACGTTACCTTCACTATGAGACGTGACAGCTGCCCGCCGGTAACACTCGATAACTGCCAACTATCGCAAAAGGAAGATGTAAAATACCTCGGTATATATCTGGACCAACGCCTTACCTGGCGAAAGCACATAATTACCAAAAACAAACAACTCAGACTACAGTACAGGCAAATGTATTGGCTACTCGGAAGGAGATCCCCTGTAACTCTGGAAAGCAAACTCCTTATCTACTCAGCCAACCTGGACACCTGGACATATGGCATCCAGCTGTGGGGGAGAGCGAGTACTTCAAATAGCGAAATTTTGCAACGATTCCAAAATGTGGTGCTCCGAGCTATGGGCAACGCTCCTTGGTACGTACCGAATAATGTCATCGAAAACGACCTCCAAGTGACTTCTGTCCGTCATGAAATCAAAGGATTCTTCGTTAACTACAGTAAGAGACTAGCAGCGCACCCCAACGAACTAGCTCAAAAGCTCATGGAAGACGCAGGCACCAACACAAGAAGACTCTAACGCCACAGACAAGTGGACATTCCGGCTAGATTTATGTAATATTAGTGCTTAAGGAGGAGTGATCAATGGACCACCCTCTACATGTCATATATATTGTCACCAATTTAGCCAAATGTTTATTTTGTAAACAGATTGAAAAAAAAAACACTATGAAGCCGGAATCACAACGAAAAACGCATAATATGAACTGACGAGCGCGTCCACTTGAACTTGGCTGCGCTATGGAGTGAGGGTCATGTGACTCAGTGAACCAATCAGGTAGCGCGCCACACTGCGACATTGCTGTCTTCCGTGAGGAAAAAACAGAATAATTTGTTCTTGCCTCACTGCTGCTTACTGCTGCACAGTAATGTAGTACAGTAAGCATCTTCGACACGTTCGCTTCTATTTAAACCTATACATTTGTTATGGCCTCACTGTCGTACAGTACAGTAACGTCACACAGTATGCTGCTGTCTACCAGTAATGCTGCGTCGGCATGTTCGTACCCTACAGTTTGAAGATTCGTACGGTGCGTTGTTACGTTCTTGCTCTACGCCGCGCCGCGGAGACTTGAACGCTTATGAAACATAACATAAATAACAGAACTTTTTACATTTTAGCTATATCGTAGGCTTCTCAAAATATCGTGGCTGCCGAAAGTGTCGAGTCTTACGGACGGTTGGCAAAAGGACACTGATTTTTAATATTCAAAAAAAGTTAAAGAGTATTCTGGCCAAGTTTTGCGAGGCCTGAAATATGACGTTCTACAAGTCATACTTACTTAATCTGCTCCGTTCTCACTGGATCAGAGAGCTTCCTAGACATGCTTCCATCTAACTCGATTTTCAACCTCAGCCTTCATCTGCTGCCATGTCCTGCCATTTTCCTTTACTCCCTCCGCCACGTCTGCTTTGGCCTTCCCCTCTTTCTTTTTCCTGTTGAATTCTAGTTAAGCGTTTCTTTTGTTATGTCTTCTTCAGATTTTCAGAGTGAACGGTCAATTCTGCTTCATTTTTTCTTATTGCTTTATGCACTGCTTCGTGGTTTGTTCTGTTCCATAGTGATTCATTTAAGAAGAACCGCCTTCCCGACTACCGAATTTTAATTTTTTCTTAAACACTTGTTGACAAATAGAGAAAACTCTCGATTATCCGCGGCAATCCGTGCACTTTTTTACAACCCGCAATAATATACAATAGGCCTACTGTTTGTCGCTTGGCAGCTGGCAACCATGAGTTATCCGGGCGATTGTGAAAACATTTAATTTTCTCAGTAAGTTATGTTTGTATGTTTACGCGGTATAATTGAGAGCCGGTGTTGTACTCTAGTAGCTTAGTTAACGGAAACGCGTTGAACGCCACCTGTGATGTTTACCGACAGGCCAACAGTGACTTCACTGACATGCATGTTTCTGACATTTTTTAATTCATACATCTGCGGTAATTCATTCCTGACTCTAATCCCTACTGCGCAAGAAAACGTGGGACACATTCACTTGGCTTCTGTATAGGCCTATATAATATTTGTACGTATATATAGGTAGTAATTTCAGAAATACGCCTACTCAACAGAGATGATACACCGATGATACACGTAAGATACTTTATTTCTACAACTTCTGACGAAAACTCAATTCGTGTGATTTAGTATTTAAACCGCATAAAAAATATGATTACTATTTACACAGTTTCAGTATTACAGTACTTCAAATTTGTACTTATTTCTAGTGGACATTATACACATCAATTTTCTCATAATTAAATTTTCTACAAAGTTAGTGAGAAATTTGTATTTGTTTATTGGCACATTAACGAAGTTATTTGACCCCAAATCTAAAATATCGGTATGGAGAACCATACATGACTTCCATATTCTAAGATTTATATTTAAAATCATTTTCAGCCAAACAGCCAGGGAAGGAATTTTAACAAAAAAATACTTCTTTCTTGCCAATAACGTAGTACACATATAAAAAATATTATCCCCTCCCCCTTCAACTATAATTTTGATTTATAGAAAATTACCCCCAGCCCGTTCAACTAGCCTCTTCATTTATAGATATTTCATCTACGTTTCTACAGTGGATTATTAAGATCTTATCAGGATACTTTATCAAAATTAAGTACTTTACTCATGTTACAACAAAAAATGTTTCAGGTAAACTGCCCTTCCCCCTAACCGATCTTCACCAAAATCAACAGACATTGAGTTCTCTATAGCTCAGGCACATATGTAAAAAATTATTTGATTCTGTTTGAATTTACGGCAGTTATGGTTCGTCATATAAAAAATTACCCATGTTAAAACATAAAACATGAGATTTATAAAACATATCTAAGATTTATATTTAAAATCATTTTTGAAATAAAATATTTTCATAGAACCTACTAACGCTGGGGAAATCTGAGGAGCCAATCAGAGTTGGGCCTACCTGTCACTCTGCTGAATTTGGTGGAAAGCCCTGTCACTGTCGTCAAAGTATCAGCCTTGACAGGGTCCTCTTTTTCTGCAAAATGGGAGAGGAGGCTTGAGATGGAGTGAGTGACATGGTCCCCACCTCAATGAAGAACCCATTGTTTTATAAAAATATATTTAAATTTTGAAAACTGAAAATTCTTTTCTTGTTGTAAATATTTATATTTTATAATCAAAATGACTTTATCAAAAAACAAACATTATTTTTTTATAATAAGTACTTACATATGTTTCTTAATATGCTTACTTTTTCTTCAATGTTGATGATCATTTCCAAACATTCTGACAAAATTGTATCTACAGAACAGTTAACATTCCCCAGGTTTCCATTTCTGCTAATTTCTCATTACACCTTCCACTGACGTATAATTAACCATTTCATAAACTATCGTATAATCTTTTCAGATTTTGTGGTACAAAATCTGAAATTTTCAGATTGCCTGGCAACAAAATTATTTTATTTTCAACAATTACCATTGTTTGAAAAAGTTTAAATGAATTTTCAAGTACTTTACTCTTGTTAAAACGTAAAAGGTTGCAGGTAAACTACCCCTTCCCCTTAACCGATCTTTACCAAAATCTAAAAGCCTTGAGTCCTCTACAATTCACTGACGTATGCAAAAAATTATTTGATTCTGTTTGAATTTGCGGCTGTTATCGTTTGCCATAGAAAATACCCTTGTTATAAAAACGTTGTAGGTAAACTACCCCTTTCCCTTAACCGATCGTCACCAAAAACAATAGGTCTTGAGAACTCTACAATTCAGGGCTGTATGCGAAACATCATTTGATTCTGTTTGAATTTGCGGCTGTTATCGTTTGCCAAAAAAAAAAATTTCCCTCGATAAAAAAAAACCGTTGCAGGTAAACTACCCTTTCCCCTCAACCGATCTTCACCAAAAACAATAGATCGCGAGTACTCTACACATCAGGGCTGTATGCAAAAAATTATTTGATTCTGTTTGAATTTGCGGCAGTTATCGTTTGCCATAAAAAATATGCTTGATAAAAAACGTTGCAGGTAAACTACCCCTTTCCCTCAACCGATCTTTACCAAAAACAACAGATCTTGAGTACTCTACAAATCAGGGCTGTATGCAGAAAATTATTTGATTCTGTTTGAATTTGCGGCTGTTATCGTTTGCCATAGAAAATACCCTTGTTAAAAAAACGTTGTAGGTAAACTACCCCTTTCCCTTAACCGATCTTCACCAAAAACAATACGTCTTGAGAACTCTACAATTCAGGGCTGTATGCAAAACATTATTTGATTCTGTTTGAATTTGCGGCTGTTATCGTTTGCCATAGGAAATACCCTTGTTAAAACATAAAACGTTACAGGTAAACTACCCCTTTCCCTTAACCGATCTTCACCAAAAACTATAGGTCTTGAGAACTCTACAATTCAGGGCTTTATGCAAAACATTATTTGATTCTGTTTGAATTTGCGGCTGTTATTGTTTGCCAAAAAAAAATTTCCCTTGATAAAAAAAACCGTTGCAGGTAAACTACCCCTTTCCCTCAACCGATCTTCACCAAAAACAATAGGTCGCGAGTCCTCTACAAATCAGGGCTGTATGCAAAAAATTATTTGATTCTGTTTGAATTTGCGGCAGTTATCGTTTGCCATAGAAAAAAATCTACAGACAGACACACAGACAGACAGACACACAGACACACACACAGACACTTTTCGGAAAACGACTTTTTTTCATGTTTTGAGTGTAGTAGAATCAGAATCTGCAATAATCTCGAACACGATTTTTTTTGCCATCACCATACTTCCATTCCTTAAGGAATATGGAAGTAAAATGAGTGTTTTTCGACTCCAATTTTTTGTATTTTACAGTTTTCCATAACAACTAATTGAGATAGAGCTCTGGGACCTCTTTTATTCAACTTTTCAGAACACAAACCATAAGAAACCACCAAATTTACCCTGCACTTTATACCCCAAGAATTTCATTATGGCGCCATTTTACCGTGGGAGCAGAAATCAGGGCGAACTGGTTCGAGAGCCGTAACTCGCTAACGAACCGCTTTCGGACCTATGTTTGTATGGACTTTTTTTCTTATTTTTGTTTCCAGAATCAGCTTCCGAGAGATTGCCGTGCAATTCTGAATCACCTGTATACTGTGGATTATCCGCAGCGATCGCGCCACTCAATTCCGTGGATAATCAGGAGTTTACTGTACTTGTAGATTTTGTTCTGTATTTTTTATTACCTTCCAAGTTTCTACTACACACAACTATACGGTCAAAATACTAATTTTTGTTCTTATACACCCTGAACACTCAATGTTATTTGAAACACGTTTTTTGTTTTTCCTACAACTCATACTTCAGAGAAAACTAAAGGCAGAAGAGCGACAGACACACAAGAAATTCGTAGATGAGAGAATGGTTGGACTGGTCATCAGCAGACTTGTTAAAAGCGCCTGTATCGAAGCTTCGGATTGTCAACTCCGCTGGGAGAAGGCAATCCGCAACTCTTCACACATCATAAAAAATACGAATAAATGTCTCAGAGATACATAAAAAGAAATATAAACAGAAAAATGATGCATCGATGAACTCTACTTAGTTTTATAACTTCACTGCACAGGGAAAGAATAATCTATAGCCTACACGCAACAGTTTTTTTTTTTTTTTAACGAACCGCATAAAACCGGTTAACAACACCACCCGCCCAAGACAAGGAAAATACCTGCTAAATATTACTTCACTGGTTTTAACTACACAACTCGCTCGCTACTTTAAACGAAATACATTTGTTACCGAAAAATCCGGAACAGTGCATTGGTTTTAGATTTATAATATTACGACGATCTACTGATCGTCGTATGGTACAGCGGAAAACAAAATACAAGATACCAGTTACGTCACTAATCACCACCTTTAGTTATCACAATTAAACAGTTTGTAATCAACAATAACAAACAACAACAGTTTGCAATAGTCTCTTACAACAAATCAAGTAAAAATTGTTCACACATAATAAAATATCGGTATGGAGAACCATACATGACTTCCATATTCTAAGATTTATATTTAAAATCATTTTCAGCCAAACAGCCAGGCTGTGTCTTACCTGCCTTTTTATTGCTGTATTAAATGAAAAATATTATATTACATTAAAATGAAAAAATTATAATTTTATTGCCTGGCAACAAAATTATTTTATTTTTAACAATTACCATTGTTTGAAAAAGTTTAAATAAATTTTCAAGTACTTTACTCTTGTTAAAACGTAAAAGGTTGCAGGTAAACTACCCCTTCCCCTTAACCGATCTTCACCAAAATCAAAAGGCCTTGAGACCTCTACAATTCAGGGACGTATGCAAAACATTATTTGATTCTGTTTGAATTTGCGGCAGTTATCGTTTGCCATAGAAAATACGCTTGATAAAAAAACGTTGCAGGTAAACTACCCCTTCCCCTTAACCGATCTTCACCAAAAACAATAGGTCTTGAGTACTCTACAAATCAGGGCTGTATGCAAAACATTATTTGATTCTGTTTGAACTTGCGGCTGTTATCGTTTGCCATAGAAAATACCCTTATTAAAAAAACGTTGCAGGTAAACTACCCCTTTCCCTTAACCGATCTTCACCAAAAACAATAGGTAGCGAGTACTCTACAAATCAGGGCTGTATGCAAAAAATTATTTGATTCTGTTTGAATTTGCGGCAGTTATCGTTTGCCATAGAAAAAAAATCTACAGACAGACAGACAGACACACACACACACACACACAGACACTTTTCGGAAAACGACTTTTTTTCATGTTTTGAGCGTAGTAGAATCAGAATCTGCAATAATCTCGAACACGATTTTTTTTGCCATCACCATACTTCCATTCCTTAAGGAATATGGAAGTAAAATGTCTACTAATATAAAACACAATTGTATTACAAATGTCCCGCACGATTATAAAACACTAACATTTCGCCACAATAATTACTTTTCACTAATAACCCCTTGAACGTACAGAGTAATCGCCAGACAATCACTGAGCTAAGGCCGATGACAACTTGTATTTATATCCCGGTCACACACTAGAACATTCCACATACTACGCATTAACCCTACACTAGGACGTAAATGATTGCGGTCTTGACACAATGCACGCGGCTGGCGACGTCTAGAAAAGTCTCGCGAGCGCATGTTGAAATCACGTACGCACACATTACAGGCGGATTCCTCTGGAACATTAGAGAAAGACGTAGATTATTCTGTAATGTCGTAACACTAACTATAATACCTAAATGACAAATTTTTTAGTCATACCTTTTTTAAGTTTATGTATGTTCCCTAGATAATTACAGACCTCTATCTGATACTTTTCACAAATATACTGCGATAGAACACAGGATCATGATAAGCAATGAACTATGTCTTATGCATGGATGACGAACACTCTCATGTTTAAATTTGTTTCTTGTTCAAATTCGTTTTTTTAGCTATAGTTTTTGTATTGTATTACCGATAAGAATTTAGAATAGGTCAAACTCTTACAAATTTTATTCGTCATTTTTCTATGTAATGTGTTTGTGAAAGTGTGCGCGGGTACGCGAGTTATTAACATTTTTCTCTATTGTGTCCGTTATAATTATCCGATTTACACGAGACTTGAACAAGACATAAAACTTAATATTAGCTACAATTTCCCTATATTCTGTGATCTTCAAATAACCGTTAAGTGTGAATTTTTGTTATATGAAATCTCTATTTAAAACTCACTCAGGCGTGAAGTAATAAAATCCCAGATAATTATCTGTGCAGGCTTTGCCAATTTCATGCAAAGTGTTGCATGAAGAACATGAAGAATTTAGTGCCGTGTGCATAAATTATCATGTAACCGATATTTGGCCAATTAGAACGCAGTAAAATCATTGAAAATTGTCTTTTGCCATGAGCAGATCAAGTTAGTTCATCTTGTCTACTAAACGTGCGGTTCGCGTTCAAGAAGTTTCTCTTGCGTGAACACGTTAACAGTGCGAAAGGTGTACGAAAACTTGGAACTCTGTGGGAGTTATTCTACAGACCCAAGTAATTCAGTTTTAATAAATAATATTGTGATTTACAAGTATCCGTGTTAGTCAAGATATCCTCATAGGGAAGTCTACTGACCGCGGTAGACCTGTGTGACGCGAGGACACTTGAAAACGTGCCGAAGGTGTACGCCTATACACCGTTTTTCATTAAACACCCACGTTACACCTTGATATACGTAAATAAACTATAACAATATTAAAACATTTTAAAAACCATTAACAATCATAATCAGTGTTATCGCAGCGAGGCCGTGTTGCAGTTCGTCGAGCAAGTTCAACGTGTGTATCATCAGGACACCATCCCAGCAGAATCCACGAGGGAAGGACACGTGAGATATACGCATCGCCATCAGCCATCTCACCGCATCCAATTGGAATATCTTCACTCAAGTAACAAATTCAGATCTGAACTTTATATAAACTGTTTTCAAACAATACTTCAAAATTCATAACATTTGTGTATGTTTAAAAATATATCGTATGAACTATTATTCAATTTGTGTGCAATAAATAATTATAATACCTCCAATATAGACTTGTTGATTTATAAAACACACCATATTCGTATGCGCAAGAATTAATTAAATTTTGTTGTCGCATAGTATTAAATGGCGCTAGCCAACTAGGGGCACGATTAATTTAGTAATTTAAGTAATATTTCTAAATTTTGTATAAACTAATTTTGTGAACTTTTATTTGTGTGTTGTTCATTTCTTTATCAGAGAATCTATATCTTATGTTTGCGTATTCTCGGGTATATGTTATATGAACAGTTTATCAGTAGTGTATTGGAGGTTGAATTATTATTTGTTTATGTTAGAATAAGTTTCTTTACATTTGATGCTATTGGACTGCATACTTTAAACCGTATAATCTGAACATTCTTAACAACAATAATCCAGTGATAATAAGAGTTGACGTTCCGATAAATAAGGAAATTTTAATATTTGTAAGATTTATAAATAATTATAATTTATAAATAATTTATAAATGGTCAAAATGACCGAGTCTCAAACTCCAGCAATGGATATCCAAACAACATTGGCCGCGATTTTGGCTAATATGCAAACGATGCGCGAGGAAAATAAATCCGCTAAAGAGGACGCGATTAAACAGAACAAAGTACTTCGCGATGAAAATAAAAAAATCTATACCGCGGTGCACGACCAGGCCAAACAGAACAAGCAACTGCTGGAAGCCACGGAAAAACGGATTGGCGGAAGGTGGAGGTAATCCGCGCCGACATTGAAACTGCACTCGAAGTAAATAATTCACGTATCAGCGAGTGCGAGGCAAAGATCACCGGCATCGAGGAAAAGGTTGTGCAACATGCTTCCACGGTAAGTGAGTTGGTTGGAGAACAAGATCTACGTATCCAGGAGTTGAAACAACAACTATCACGACTCCAAGATACGTCATCAACAGCTAAACATACAACCTACGTCTACAAAACCTTAGACGATACGAATTCGCAGTTGAAATTTTTCGGCCGCGATACCAAAAACCCATCCATTTCATCATAAACTGCCAGCGCGATATGGAAGTGATAGGGGACACCTTGAGCGAAGCGGATAAGATTAATTATGTAGTGAGGAGGTTAAAAAGTACCGCAGCGTACTTCAGTAAAAAGTACAGGATAAAATTAGTACCTATGAAGATCTGGTGAGGCACTTCAGGTCTAGGTACTGCAATAGTGAAATACAACGGAAAATCCGAATACAGCTGGAATTTGGTAGGTATTCCAATATAAAGGGTTCAAAAGAAAATTACCTAATCCAGTTGGTATCGCGGGCCAAATATCTAGAACCAGAAATAGTGGAACCAGAAATGGTCGACAAATTAGCACACCATTTCGGGCGCGGTATCCAAATTGCTGTAATCACGCAAGGAGTCAAATCCTTGGAAGAATTACTCCTTTTGTTGACAAAATGGAAACATGTTGACAGCCAAAACAGTGGCAATAATAATAGTGAACCGCCGCGTAAACAATTCCAGCCTCAACCACAAAAAAAAAGCAGTTCAATAAATCTAATGTTAATAAGTCTTATAAGGATGTATACGTTGTGTCAGGCCTATATCCTGCTGAAATTAGAGACGATTTAGTTTATAGTAGGCCTAACTGTAGGGATAAGTGTGTGGAAAATATTAGAGTTAAAGATGATTAAGAGAATATACCAGGATATAGGATGTATAAATGTGTAACATCAGTGTAAAATATATCATAGTAAGAATACATGATCATGTTGGATAAGTCTGTGAACGAACGATTGTATACAATAAAGATAGTGAATGACGTCAGAAGTGTACGCTTATCTGTGTTTGGATTGTAAAAGCCAACCATGTGTACGTGTTAATGTTTACCTGTCAAAGTAAACCACGTGTATATGTTTATGTTTATCTGTCAAGATGACAGTTATGAAAGGTGAGAATTAGACGGTGTTTATTTATTTTGGGTTTGAATTATTAGGTTAATGTTTTATTATTTTATTACTAGGACTTGGACATTGTATTATTGTAAAAAAAAGTTTTTTTTTTACACGTGGTGGGGTTAATCCTGCGATAGAACACAGGATCATGATAAGCAATGAACTATGTCTTATGCATGGATGACGAACATTCTCATGTTTAAATTTGTTTCTTGTTCAAATTCGTTTTTTTTTTAGCTATAGTTTTTGTATTGTATTACCGATAAGAATTTAGAATAGGTCAAACTCTTACAAATTTTATTCGTCATTTTTCTATGTAATGTGTTTGTGAAAGTGTGCGCGGGTACGCGAGTTATTAACATTTTTCTCTATTGTGTCCATTATAATTATCCGATTTACATGAGACTTGAACAAGACATAAAATTTAATATTAGCTACAATTTCCCTATATTCTGTGATCTTCAAATAACCGTTAAGTGTGAATTTTTGTTATATGAAATCTCTATTTAAAACTCACTCAGGCGTGAAGTAATAAAATCCCAGATAATTATCTGTGCAGGCTTTGCCAATTTCATGCAAAGTGTTGCATGAAGAACATGAAGAATTTAGTGCCGTGTGCATAAATTATCATGTAACCGATATTTGGCCAATTAGAACGCAGTAAAATCATTGAAAATTGTCTTTTGCCATGAGCAGATCAAGTTAGTTCATCTTGTCTACTAAACGTGCGGTTCGCGTTCAAGAAGTTTCTCTTGCGTGAACACGTTAACAGTGCGAAAGGTGTACGAAAACTTGGAACTCTGTGGGAGTTATTCTACAGACCCAAGTAATTCAGTTTTAATAAATAATATTGTGATTTACAAGTAATATCCGTGTTAGTCAAGATATCGTCATAGGGAAGTCTACTGACCGCGGTATATCTGTGTGACGCGAGGACACTTGAAGACGTGCCGCAAGGTGTACGCCTATACAGCGTTTTTCATTAAACACCCACGTTACACCTTGAGATACGTAAATAAACTATAACAATTATAAAACATTTTAAAAACCATTAACAATCATAATCAGTGTTATCGCAGCGAGGCCGTGTTGCAGTTCGTCGAGTAAGTTCAGCGTGTGTATCAACAGGACACCATCCCAGCAGAATCCACGAGGGAAGGACACGTGAGATATACGCATCGCCATCAGCCATCTCACCGCATCCAATTGGAATATCTTCACTCAAGTAACAAATTCAGATCTGAACTTTATATAAACTGTTTTCAAACAATACTTCAAAATTCATAACATTTGTGTATGTTTAAAAATATATCGTACCAACTGTTATTCAATTGGTGTGCAATAAATAATTATAATACCTCCAATATAGACTTGTTGATTTATAAAACACACACCATATTCCTATGCGCAAGAATTAATTCAATTGTGTTGTCGCAATACATAACAGATAACAACAAGTAAAGTTTTTTGCAAATATAGCTTACAAACCTTTTAAAGGTGGTCCAAAATTTACAAGGGGTGTTAAGAGATATTAATTTTATCACAATTATTTAGACTGATTTTTTATTTTGAAAAAAAAAAATTCGTCATAACTTATTGCATCACACGGACGTTTACAACTTTCTTAAAATGTTAACTTCCACTTTTAACTCTGAGGTTAACAAATTCTCAGAGTAAATACAACACTCAGATTTTAATTAAAATTCTCTTTAATTTGATACCCGGCATGGATTCTTGCCATTTTTTCCCTAAATTTTGATCCACGTTTTGGGCTTTGGCGTCTCAAAACGACGAAATTTCAAGAATTGAACAATACATTCAGATTCTGGTTGAAATTATCAATACTTGGATACGTCACTCCATGAATGTTTGGTAGTTTTACAAAATGTCCCCCTCATAGTTTGCCTTCCGCCCTTACTTGGCAAGGCAACATGTATCAGTCTCAAAACCAACAGTGGTCTGTTGGGTAAAAGTACAGACACGCCAGTTTTTTGCGAAAATCGGTTGATGAATTCAGAAGTTATCGTAAGACATATCCCAAACAGGTAGATAGACAGACGAATGCCAACGGGTCGAAGAGAATTCGAATAGCTCGTTCAATAATCGCCTTGCATTATTAAGACATGCATGTACGTAAAACGAACATTTAAATATTGTTAGTCTTTAAAAATTACAAGTTGAGCCTATGGCGGTACCTCGAAAATGTTAATGTGGCCATTTAGCAGCCACAGCGTGTTTGAATTTGCTGGTACACAACGCTTACGAAGAACCACACAACCATTCATGTGCGCGCTTCCCTCTGAACAGTAACAATGCACTACCAGAACGGCAATACCGTCACTTCCTTCAATAAAGCAAACAGCTACAAAATGATATATATTCTACTTTCGACTGGTGTCTGCTTGGTGACGAGAAACGCGCGATGAAATATCAGAAAAAAGACAATTTACACAATAGGCACGGGAGAAAACAATAAACTTGGAAAGTAGGCATTTCATAGTATTGGCCGTTTCCCTTCATTAACAGCTCAACAATGGACTAAAAACAAAAAATGGATAGCCAGAGAAAAAACTACACAGTACTCTCTTATAAAACATTATTTTAATGGAAAAAAAACTAAAAAAATAGTACACAATTACGAGGAACCTTCACGGAATAGAAGAGACTGACTCGATTCTACAAAAATGTCAATGAATTACATTACAGAAACAGAAAAGCAATTTAAAATATTCCAAACACAACACATCTATATTTACACGTAGAGTAGCTCCAATATGAAAACAGATCAGAATTATTTCAGAAAGGCGAAAACTCGTTTGTAAAGAAGTTATATACACAAGCATAAAAAGTAATGACTGGCACAAATCATTGATTAAATTGTGTAATAGCGATACACGTATATGCTTTGGCAGTATAATTTCGTAAATCGTGTTAGTTATAAATACCTGTACTCCAATTGTTAACTCCATACGCAGTGAGGGCTACGAAGCACAGATCCTTCTTCTTGTTCAAAAATCGTTCTCAGCCCCTTTCTCTCATCATCAAATATTATATTAATTTTGACATTATAATTCAACATTAACTATTTTCATGACAAGATGATTCCGACCTTTTTGTATGTAGGGCCTACTCATAAAAATGCTATAAGAACATCTACAACCGTACTGAAACGAATGGAACCACCTAGAATAGCCGAGAGCGTCTTCGACCCGTCCCCCAACTAGTGTGGTAGGTGTTGCCTCAGTCAAGGCCGTGTTCAAGTACGTTTCAGAGTATTCTACAGAACACTTGAATACACATTAAGTGGCGTGTACATTGAGGATGGAAGATTTATAGAAGGCGTGCGCTATCTATAAAAAGCATAGGTATTAGGTATATAAAGCATAGGTATATAAATTGCAGCCGGCTTGTCAGTTCAGTGGTGCTGAGCGATTTCTTTAGCGCGGATCGAAGCGAAGTGTTGTAATTAGTGCGGAATTCTTCATAGTTGATATTATTATTGCGTGTGGACAATTTTTACTTGAATAGTTGTAAGAGACTGTCTTGTTGATTACAAATTATTAAATGTGACAATTAAAGTTGGTTATTAGTGATTTCATTGGTGTCTTGTATTGTGTTTCCACTGTACCATACGACGATCAATTAGACCGTCGTAACAATACGAAGAATGTCAAAAAAATGGACGACAGGATGGAAGAGTTTGGAATGTAAATAAATGCAAAAAGGACGAAAGCAATGACTAAGTGGAGCAGAATGGGTATGGGCGTATGCAGAATTTTATTTCGGGGACGGAAGAGGTTAACAAATACTGGAAAGGATAAATATAATTGTCATCCATCTCCTAACAATGATTTCTGTAGGAACACAGAATTAATTACTACAGTTTATTATAAATAATATTTACTCTTAACTGGAGAGAACAATAAGACAACTCAACGTTACAGTTTTTGGCTACTGGACAATTTCTCGAACCCCTACCTACGCCCTTGGGAAAAACTTATTTTGTGAAGCACAATGAATTTAGATCTGAGGAAGAGCCTAGTAGTGGTATTTTATATGGCGTGTTTGATTTTGCTGTTCACGGACAAGTACAAAGCGAAAAGGGATAGAGACAGAATGGAAAGAATAAAGTGGGTGGGTAAAATCAGCAGTGAAGATGTGTTCAAAAGAATCAAGGACACTTCTGCAGGTTGGAAAGAACAGAAAGGAAATTGGAGCCATCATTTCTCTTCCCTTGTTAGCAGTCTACTCGCCTTAGAATACGAATTCTGAGGGCTTGTAGACTACTAACAACGGTTTTTGAGGAAACCGTGAAAGGACGGAAGAGGAGAGAGAGGAGAGTGCTGTAGCTCCTGGACGACACGCGATGTATGGTTTCGTATTAAGAGATGATAGTTCGAGCCTGGAACAGACATGAGTGTCTGAGAACGGACATCCGCCAGAATAGCAAAGGACGACGACTCATAAAATAATTGAAGTTTACATAATCAGCCATTCAAGGTTTTCACTGCGGAGTCAGCCATTTTATTTATCAAAACTTTCGGGCTGTGGTCGGTCATTTGTTTATGTGACAACGTTTTAACGGGTCAAGCGGTCGTCATCATCAGAGTAGGAACAGGTAGAAAGATGGTACAGACGTCCCAAATCCTGGCAACAAAGAGACACAATCCTTTCTTTTATACCAGTTTTTGGGAAATCTATGCCATCTTTCTATCTGCTCCTACTCTGACGATGGCGATCACAACGAAACGCTGGCACGTAACGTGGAGACACAGCCCATTCTTTTATACCAGTTTGTGGGAAATCTATGTCATCTTTCTACCTGCTCCTACTCTGACGATGGCAATCACAACGAAACGCTGGCACGTAACGTGGAGACACAGTCCATTCTTTTATACCAGTTTTGGGGAAATCTATGTCATCTTTCTATCTGTCTCTACTCTGATGATGGCGACCACGACGAAACGCTGAAACGTAACAAACGACGACAAGCCCGAATTCAATAAATAATTTGGAAAATTCAAGTTTACCTTGAAAGAGGAATATAAATTCTTTGAAACACTGTAGGTTTACCTTGACACACGCTCAAAGCTTGACTTGGTGACGGGACCTGGACGTGGAGAAATTTTGCTATTTACAATACTATAAAATTCATCACTTTTTGCTGGAAAAGTAGGCATATCCTTCACCAATCGACTGACGTTTTTCCACTTTAAACAACCGTCGTTTACTAGATTTCTGAAGCACTCAGACTCATCGGATGCATTATATTCTGCTACTTTTGACAGACTGCAGCCATTGGAATGTTAAAGAATTTTAACAGCGGTCGAATTGGTACCACTAAACGGCTACATTTTAATTTCATTATCACTAATCAACGATTATACAACCACGTTCTCGATGGACATCCACGTCCTCGTTCTCGTCCACGATGTACTCCACGTTCGTCGATCTGCACTACCAACCAAATTCAGATGACGTAAATCACTTGGTTTGTACAGTAACGGCTCGTGCATTTGTTTCTACAGATGGTGATTGTGATCAATGTTGACCTAGTTCTATGCAATTATTTTCAAAATACGGCTTCAAAAGCAGTAATTACATGCATTTCGTTTCTGTCGTTTTTAATAAGCAACAACTCCCCCCTTCTTACGGCATATTATGTAATACAACAATCATTCACTTCAAAAAGGTCACATCTCCATTAAAGTAGATTTTCAGGAGGAAAAAATATTTTGAGAGAAATATATTCTAATAAAGAGTAACTCTTGATATTATCCGGTTTTACGATTTCCTTACAATTCTAATATTGTGACATAATGCATACTAAAATATTATTTAATATTTTATAAGAACCTACATGTTGTTTCCACAGATGTTGATTGTTATCAATGTTGACCTAGTTCTATGCAATTATTTTCAAAATACGGCTTCAAAAGCAATAATTACATGCATTACAAGAATAAATATAAAAGAGAGATACGCGTTTTCTAATGGAACACTGTAAAAGAACATAATTTGCAGCTATGGGTTTCTATGCAATGGGAATATTAGTAATAGTAATAACTTAGTAATAAAAAATAATAGTTGCCTGTGGGCAACTAATAATTTAGTGTTTACTTACTTTAAATGCAAATTTTTAGAAGAAATACAGAAAAAATTATTGAAATATTTATAAAATCTCCTTCAGGCGGCTGAATGTCGCGCATGTGCATTTGTACACAATGCAGATAGTTCATTATACAATTTTTTTGTATCTTCAGGTATGCGTTGTATTAATTTCCTTACATCTGCAACTTTCGTAGCATTATAGGACTCTTCTAGCCACACAAACGACTTGTACGTAAATGAGGAGTCCGCCCTGCAGGTTTTCCCTCAAGGTCTTTACTCTTCAATCCATCTATCCAGTTATGTGCTGTTAGTACACATAGCGTTCCATTCAAATTTCATACATTGAGAGAAGAAAAGGATATTATCTGTATTCTTCATCAACATCATAAAAAAGACAGTCTTTTTATAATGCTTTTTATAATGATGAACCATCATTTCTTGAAAAATGGTGGTTCATCTGTCGAAGTTGATACACCTTGAACATTCGAACTGGCTTTTGTTGTGAATTCATTATGTCCATTCTAGTGTGTAAATTCAATCAGTTTTCCTGAAAAGCCTTTCTGCCGTGGCGAAATCCGATCATATGGACGGAACGAGTATCTTCGGATGGGAAATAATAAAACATTTTTGGATCCTACCACTGGAAGCTGTATCAAGTAAAATTTGATCAACAGTTAAGCTTTTCTCAGTAACTTTGCACTTTTTATTACTCAAAACCTCTTCTTTCTTTTATATCCATTTCAGAATCAATAAAACTCTTATTCGTTTTTTTTTAAATTAAATAAGTTAACATATAACTGTCAGTCGGACAGAACTGTCCTAAAACACACACTATACCAACAATATGACTGGTATTACCAGTAGGTTTTAATATCAGTGGCTGGAATATGAATTAGAAGTCGGGTGCTCAGAAATGACCATTTCCCCGGAGATGCCGCTCTTTTATGTGGATTGAGAAAAGACTTCCTATTTCATCTAAATAGCAAGGCGTTAGTAGCAATAGCGTTTTTACAGAAATTGTGTATTTCCTCGTCTAGATTATGTTAATGCTTAAATATAAATTTGGGGAAGAAACTGGAGATATGGTCTTTATAGAAACGACCGTTATAATGTTTAGGCGGAATAAAACTTAACAATCTGATCAAATCATAATTCTAGAGACTTACTATCCGTCTACTAACAATTTCCGTATTATAACCATAAAAAAAATCCTTAGTTACACTGTTCATTCATACAGTCTACCACAAGATACCGAGTATTAACTATGACACCAAAGTAACGATGCTAAAACTATAGGTATAAGTTTCATCGTCATCATCAGTATCTCCACAGCCCACGGTGGACCTCAGATTTCCTCAGGATTTTCCTCCAGCCTTCCCTATCCTTATCCAATGTCTACCAATTTTTCACTCCAAGTACTTTCACATCTTCTAGGATTAAGTCAATCCATCGTAGTCTGGGTCGTCCACGTACTCTCTTTCCTTCTGGTGTGCACTTCATAATCCTCTTAAGAACATCCTCCTCATTCATTCTTTGCATATGTCCTGTCCATCTCAGCCTAGCTATCCTAATCGATGTCACAATATCAGGCGATCTGTCTAACTCATAGAGTTCTCTGCTGTACCTTATTCACCACTCTCCACCCTAATGGGTCCAAAAATGTTCCTAAGTATTTTCCTTTCAAAAGATGCAAGTCGAAACAGGTCGCCCTGTGAGGTATAAGTTCCCCTACGTAAATTATGAAAATAAAAATATGCATGGAAACAGACAGATAGACAGACAGACGGAAACTATGAGTTTTCCGCAAATACTCTGTGAAACTGAATTTGAAATTGGAAGCAGAATTCGGTGAAAAATGTGATCTACTCGTGTGTTAGAATACTGTTCTTGTCATTGGCTTCATTTCCCACACGCGTAGTGGATGAAAATTTAGAACCCAGGGTTAAATCTGACAGCACGCGATTGGTTTCCACAGGATTCTGGCGAGCCAGGCAGGTAATTCCGATGTCAGATTCTTCGGACTAGGCTATACTGTTTTAGATTGAATGAACACCGAGCAACATGTGTTTTCCAACAAGAAACGTATACTGTATGCACAATAAAACGTAGTTAGAATCGTGGCTACTTTCTCTGTGTTCCTCGTAATTTATTTTCAGGCATTTAATAATATAATGTTCTCGGTTTCTTAACGCTCTGTATTTAACGTATTGAATCGTTTTCCAACGTGTATCTATTTAAGATGTATTAAACAATCACTCTACACAAGCAAGATGTAGTATAGCATATCCTATACTATTAACCAAGCAATAATTGTTTGTCTGTAAATTGTTTTTCCGAAACGGCTCGAGGAATTTTCTTCTAAATCGCCATTTGGGGGTTTTTCTATACGAGGAATTCATTGGTCAAGTTATTATTTTCGAGAAAATTCATTTTCCCGCTTTTCCGAGCAATAATTGTCCGTCCGTCTGTAAATTTTTTCCCGTAACGGCTCGAGGAATTTTCTCGAAATTTTTACATTACCGAAATTTCATTACATTATTATTCAAAAACGTTGTGTCTGTTTGTTTATTCAAAGGTTTATTTGAAAATTATAGGTGAGCTATTTCAGAAATTAATCGATTTGTGTGATCATTTTCTTTGTCTTTTACAGTGATTTTATTCCAATCAGTTATTTAGTGTTAGATCTGCTCAGTAAAATAAAAAATAATTGCAATTTTTCTCTGCTGAGTGATCTATTTACAATAAAAACCCATTACAGTGTTTGTGCAAGTGCAAAGCGACACAAATTCTTGCTCGGTTGGTAATTTATGTAGTTTTTTAAGAAGGTAAGTGTCATCACCTTAGGTACATTTACTATTCTGTGCACACCCACCACGCATTGGACACTGTGCAACATTCTTTATACTTCCAGTCTTATGCTCAAGTGCTTTTAAATATTTTTGGCAGAAAAATTCAATTTGAAAATGTTATTTTTTAGATGCCTCGAGGATGACCTCCTAAACGGCGAATTTTTAATAACTTAAGGCCACTGCAACAAAGATAGCAAGAAAATGAGTTACCACAGCCTCTTTAGGAAATAACGAATGTCAGAGACGAACTTTCTGAAAATAATCCTATCAACGCTATTTATGAAAATCAGGCATCCACTTCAAGACCCCTTCCCCTTCCCGAAGTAACAAATGCCCGAAAACAAGTTCCTCAAAATAATACTAACAACGTCATTCACGAAAATCAGGCATCAACTTCTAGACCTGTGCGAAGTGCCAAGAATGATTGTATGAATAGACTAAATGAACTATTAAGGGAGCTTAACGATTACCAGTCGCAAGAATTACGTGAGCAAATAAGGGAGATAAATAATAAACGCATAAGATTGGCAGAATCAACAGAAGAGCGTGAACGACGCCAAGAAAACGATCGATTGCGAGCAAGTAAAAGGAGAGCTGAAGAGTTCCCAGAGCAAAGAGCTCAACGGCTTCTAATCATTCGATTACGATCAAGTAAAAGAAGAGCTGAAGAAAATGAAGAAAGACGTCAGCAGCAATTAGAGGAGCAACGTCGCCGGAATGAAAGACGTCAAAGAGCTCTGCTATTGAACCCTTTACGGACATACAAATTAGCTGTCACTTCTGATGTATCCAATCACACATTAGGAAGTTTTAATGTTGCTTTCTTGCATTGTGGTGTTTTGCATTTTCCAGAAGAACGTGTTAGCAATCGAACCCATAGAAATTCTTTCGGAGACTGCTGTTTGCATGGCCGCATTGAGCTGCATCCACCTAAATTTCCAAATGAGTTGGTGCGACTATTTCTTCATTGTCATCCATTAACTGATGAATTTCATAAAAGAATACGTAATTTAAATGCATGTTTTGCAATGGTTTCATTCACCGTGGATGATAATCGAACCATAAACGATCGAGGAATTTATACGTTTATTGCAGCAGGGAATGTTTATCATAAAATTAACGTGGCTGCTCATCCAACTCCAAATTTACAAGGTGAGTTTGAACGACCTCGATATGGACAGATGTACTTCCTCGATAATGAAGATGCTGTCAATGAACGTGTCAACATTCCACTGAATAATGGAATTAGTGTCCCATTAATGAACCTGTTGGAAGGAATTATCCGCTCACAAAATCCATTTGTACAAGGTTTTATGATGATGCGAGAGGTTGAAGAAGTGAACCAGCGTGCTGCTGGGGAAAGAACTGAACCACCTTACGTGAAACTTCTCTTTGCGTTGCCCGAGGGTGCAGACCACAGAAGGTATAACATTCCATTCCAAAATGATGTTTGCGCCGTGGTCACTTTGAATGCCGATCAAAGTTTTCCAGATAATGAATTAGTTATTCGACAGCGAGGTAAATCCATTGTTACAATGAGGACCATCGACCAACGGGTTGAGCCATTCACTAACCCTCTATTTTATCCCAAAGGTACTTTTGGATATTCCATAGATCTACCATTAAGAACTCCGTACGCGAGTCGTCGTCACCTTACAAGACTTGAATTGGCTCAATATAGAATTGCTTTTCGGCCACAATTTGCTCAATTTCTTCCACTCGAGAATCCTGTAAAGTGCATGTCGTTCACTGGAATTGCGTCTTACTTCCTAATGGTCGAACATCCCACAAAACATTTGGACTTAAAGTTCCTTTAACTGCTGAATCTGTTTCAAATATAAAACCAGGATCTTCGAAAGGCAGGGAACTCGCTCAAGTTCAAGTTTTTTTAATGGATGAAGCACCCATGTTACCTAAGTATGGAATGCATAATATGGACCAATTGCTTCGCGCTCTGGGCAATCCACATTTACCATTTGGAGGAAAAATTGTTGCTTTTGGAGGAGATTTTCGACAGTACTTGCCTGTTCAACAACGTGCCAACAAAAGTGAACTGATAGAGCTATGCATAAAAAGAAGTAACCATTGGCAACATGTCCATCTCTTTTCTTTGACTGAAAATATGCGTGTAGATCCAGAGCAAAGAGATTTTGCTGAATATTTGTTGAAGGTCGGGAACGGAGAGTTGCCTGTAAATAATATGGACGAAATTGAGCTACCAGTAGATATTCTTTCTAATGGAAATCTAATTGATGAAGTCTTTGGAAACTGTATTACTAATAATAGATTTCAAGATATGAAAGACAGAGCTATAATTGCTCTTTTGAACAGAGACGTAACAAAAATTAATGCTGAGATCATTGAAAAACTACCTGGAGATATCAAAATTTATCACAGCTACGACTCTGTAAAAGATTAACCAGAAGGAGCTCTTCAATTCACTTCAGATTTCCTTAATTCTGTTGAAATAGCCGATTTACCGCCACATGAACTTAAGTTGAAAAAGGATACTATAATAATGCTTTTACGAAACTTAGACATTACAGAAGGGCTTTGCAATGGAACTAGATTAAATATTACAGAGTTGTGCAATAACATTATTAAAGCTAAGATTATTACTAGAGAAAAATCGGGTCGAGAGGTACATATCCCAAGAATTACATTGGATTCTAACAAAGGTCAACTTGGCTGTGCCATGCAAAGACATAAATTTCCCGTAAGACCGGCATTTTCTATGACAGCTCACAAGGTCCAGGGTCAAAATTTGAGTACGTTGGTGTTGACTTACGAACACCAGTTTTTATGCATGGAATGTTATACGTCGCTTTTTCCTGAGTTAAAAGGAAAGGCAGTTTAAAAGTTCTTCTACCACACGAAAATCCTCGACACACTCGTAATACAGTGTGGAAAGAAACATTGAATGATACTGATTCTAATAATAATGTACAGAATAATCTACAAATGGATACTCATGATGAACATCTTTTTTTGGACATTCCAGACAACTTGGATGATTTTAACATGACTTTTTTTAAAATATTGTACAAAATTAAATTTTTAAATATACTGTATTGCTATATATATATTTTTTAAATATATTATGTTTGTTAACCTACATGATGAGTTATAAGATTACTATTTTAGTTTCCCAATTTCATAAAATTCATTTCCAATTTCTAAATTAATATTGTAAAATGCATGTCTGTTTTTGTTTTGTTATGTAAAAAGAAAAATGTAAATCTTATTAAAAAAATTATTTTTTACTTGAAACCGAGCTAAGCTCGGTCCCCCGGCACTACGTATTATATAACATATAGAATAACATCGTTGTAATAAAAACGAAACACAGCACAATGCAATACAGAACCACGAAACTATGGTACAATAAATAAATAAATAAAAGTGGTAAAAGATTATTTGAACATAATTGTTCTTTGTAATTTTTAGAATGATTTCTTGATAAAAAAAATAATTACAGTGTTTATAAATATATTTACCCATTACACATTCAAGATTTATATTTATTATCAGCTTCTTTACAACCTTTCAGTAACTTCAATTATTATTCGTCATCGCTGGCATCATCAAATAATTTAAATATTCTTATGAAATGGAACGATATTTTCCACTTCTTATTTTCCACATCGTAATATATCGATACAATCGCATATTAAAAACATCGAAAATGTACTGCGGGAACGGATAAAGGTACAGTTCCGATGCCGCTAAATAGCATATGTTTATTTACTTGTTACTATGGTAATTAATTCTGGATTCCATGGTTTTGCTGACGTCTTTATGCGCGTCAACAAAAAGGCATAACTAAAAGGCCCTAAATCGTGCGAACAGGGCAAAGTATCAAATTCCAAGATAGACAGTGTTTTTCGCTTTGTGTCAAAGGTTACCTGTGCAAAATTTGGTGGCAATCGGTATAACGGTATGGATTTGTATTCAATACAAAGAAATCGTCAGACTTTTATGTATAAGCTATAGATATTCCTTATACAGCAAAAAAATAAATGATGTTAATCGTCGATCAAAATTGTCACTACATATTTTGTGGAGTCCTACACATACCTTCATAAAGTTTCCTCTTTATTCCTTTTATTCTTCTTCTGGCTAGTCTATAACACTCCATCTGTTCCCTCTGAGCATTCCTCCTCCTCTTATTGTTTATAGATAACTTAGCACTAATCATGTATATTTTCCCGGCAGTAGTCCAAGTCTCTGTAGCACTTCACACTTAATTATGTTTCTTCTGTTGTAAGTGGTAACGGTATCGTATGCCCCAGTTCACGGCCTCGTTTTGATTTTTGCTACGGCCATGGAGGAATTTTTTTCAGGTCAGTCAAATCTCTGAAAACTGAAGGTTTACAGCCTCCACGACAACTTGTGGCAGACTGTGGCGGTGTTTATATATTTGTACCGAGATGCTTTATTACTATTATATTTGCATCATGAATCAGGTTGTGTACCAAACTTATGTAAAACTGACACAACGTGTCACGTCCACTTTTCGAATGGAAGAGTATATTTTGAAAATTATTTTAAAATACTCAAAAGCGTGCTACAAATGAACTAATTATGGTATTTTCAACATTCTTTTTATAAAATTAATTTTTTCACCTTCAGTGTCCCCTACAGACAAAGTTTCTCAACTCTGAGTTTAGACTACTAGTCGTCGTGTGCCTACAGAGAATCTGCCACACACCAATGGGATCAAACGTCCCACACTAGTAACATGGGGTTCCTTAGGTGTCGACTGCTCTCTTGCACAGTGGCCTTAGATCAGCGTGCGATACTTTTGACTAGAAAACTCTTTCCACCCAGTGGCTGTAACGAACTCACGTTAAACTTGTTGTCTTGTAATGTTAGTTTTAATCTCTGATGACAAACGTAACGCATCATGTGATGACAATTACGCTACCTGAGTAATCTGTGAACACACACACAGCATATATATTTAACATATTTCAATGTAAATATAAAATTACAACTTCTAAGTAATGTATCTGGCTCACATTTCGTATTCAAGTAAAATATATAAGAATACTTTGAGGATTTTTGTTTTATTCAAAACAAATATAAAGGACACTTCACCTCCGCTGCACTATATTTATAGTGTTGTTACAAACTTAAAGTAACTACTGGCAGTTTAAGAAAGCTCGATTTTGTCAAAAGTTTTCTCTCACAAAACTAGGGCGCACACAAGTGTCGCCCAACATGACTCGTATCAAATCTATAATCTGTGAGCCGTTCCAAAATTCAATACTATTCCGCGTCGCTCCAACTTGACTCTTATCAAATCTATAATCAGTAAACCGTTCCAAAATTAAATAACATTCCGCGTCGCCCTACCAATTTCATTCTTTAGCTGCTTCGTTGAAATTCGCCCAGTACGTCGTTTTTAGTCCGTAAACGTACGTTACACGTTTTTAGTGTATCCTGTCGTATAGGCCTAACACCTGACGCCTTGATAGTGAAATCATGGTTACATCAGATGGAACGTTAATATAGGATTCCAGAATATCTAGTTTCTAATAAGGAAACAAAATTATGTTTTCAAAGGCAAGTCGGATAAGACTTTTCTCAAGTCCACTCTTTTGTAACTCATCACTTCCTTTGCGACGTTTGCAGCTTCGGCACAGTGACATAGTAGCGCGGTGGTTCTTGCACTAGACTGCTAAACCAGCCGCTTAGGTACATGCCCAGCATAGTAACATAGTCCTGTGTTTACTCTTTTGCGCATCATGTCATCAGCGTGTGACACTCTTTGTCTATGGAACTATTTTTACATGGCTGTAACGAACCCGTGTTAAACTTGCGGTTCCATTTCTCTACGCACGCCACAGGTAGTCTACGCTCAGAATTAAGAAAGCTGTGGCGCACTAAGAGGAAGCCTGAAGTGTGGTCGTTTTTTTAATTCGATTATGGAAAATACTCGATTTGAAATCTACTGAATTAGATCAACTATTTTTAAATAAAGGGTATACATATTTTATTATAATACCCAGATCTAACAAAGTTTATTCTTCCACTTTGGTCCTTCCTGACTGTTCCACCCTCACCATCTAGTCCTGGGTCTACCGATACTTCTTTACCCTTCTGGTCGACAGTTCATAGCCAGCTCTGAGTTCTTATCGGGGCCATCCTACAACACGAACTTTCCACTTTTCCCTGTATCACTCCACAATTTCCACCACCGGTTGGACACAAAATTTATCTCTATAATTCTGTTTATAATTTTCCATTTCCTAGTGTTCCTCTGACGGAACTAAAAAATTTCTTCGCCAATGTGAAGACTTTATTCATCTCCGAACTCATGTCGTTTTCTTCGGACCCATACAGTAAAGAAGGCATCGGCAGCACTTTGTAAAATTGTATATGCACTTCTCTAATAGCTTTTACTGTACCTTCTCACGATGCCACATATTCGTTGTTGACATACGTTTTATCTTATTGTGGATGTCCTTGTCTTCCTCACAAAAGATACCTCAAGTCAAACGTGTTGTTCTATTAACTACACAATCTTCATTAACTTCATAGGAAGATCATAGTTTCTTTCCTAGCAGATATTCTCGGGATATATTCTGCATTTAGCACGAACAGGATGTGTATTGCTTTTTGTAGACCCCGCTCTATACTTTCTATTATAACTTGACTCTTTACAAATAACAGTATGTTCAGTTAAACTGAGGCTCCCACTACACCAAGAGTTGAACTGTGTGTATGTGTGTGTGTGCGCGCGCGCGTTTTTTCTTTGTAGGTAACTGTTTATATTTCTTCCAAGATTTGTATATTACCTATACATTATCGAATAACCATTACTTTTGGAAGAATTTCAAGAAAAGTGAAATTAAATTTTACACTGAAATCGATTATTCGTTAATTCATTTAGAAACCTCTGATGATACATGCGTCAGGTTGAAATAAACGATACAAAATTAGAACATTCTTCTTGAAGAAGTAATTATAATTTGAACTTATATATATATATTCAATCACTTTCTGCTACAGTCCGTTTCTTGATGTATATAATACATTTAATATTTATAAATAAATTTACCTCAAGATATACCTTTTTTTCCTTATTAGGAACTTGTTTCGGGTACCATCTAGAGGATGGGTACAAGATGGTACCCGAAAAAAGTTCCTAATAAGGAAAAAAAAGGTATATCTTGAGGTAAATTTATTTATAAATATTAAATGTACTATATATATATATATACACGCGTGTATATATTTTATACAAGAACATTTTTTATTCTTATTTGTACCCTTATTTAACAGTGTTGCGACACTTTTGCTGTACTGTCATCTTCAAATATTATCACACATTATTCAGACTTAACATCTGAAGATGAAAGTATGGAAAAATTTTCGAATCACTGTTGTGACTAATTTTATAAACATATGTGTATGGTTTCTATTATGTGTGGGTGGTTTATTACATATATGTAATGCATATCCTTTCTTTTTTCATTACTTTCCACACCTAGTTTCTGTTGATACTTTCAAAGGCCTTCTTAAAATCTATGAAGACCAGGTGTATCTAAGTATTAAATTTACCAATTTTTATATTATTCGTGTTTCTAATAAATATTAAACAAATTTATTTGCTTAATTGAATTTCTTTATAATAAAATTGTGCCGGGGCTTTAGAAATACTACTTTGTTTAGAACGTAGGTGGTCTGAAAAGTTCTAAGCTTCGATCAAAGATGGCGATGCTATCAGCAAAATTTTACTTTTGGAAGTTGGTACATCTGTCATAACAGAATTATGTGTAAAACTGTAAATAGTTTCTTTAATAGTGCTAATTGAAGCAGATCCGCTGTGTATATTCATTAAAATGGATAACAACGAATACGGTGCAATAATAATTTTTTTTTTACAAAAGAAGGTTTAACGCCCAACAAAATTCACTCCAATTTTATAAAAAAAAATTATGGAGACTATTCTCTTTCTTTTTCGATGATTAAAAATTCGACTCCTAAATTTAAACGTGGCGGTACCAACCTTGAAGACGATTAACGTGAAGGACGTTCAAAAGTGCAACAACGAACGTCTGTTGTTGTCTATTATGTGTCTGTCCCTAGGAAACCGCGCCGTGCCTCAAGTAATTAAATTACATGCCTTTAATTAGTCCATTATAGGCTACAATATTTTATTATTGTACTAGTATATGCTTTTTGTAGAAGTCCTTAAAGAATAACTCTTAGAGAATGATTATTTTGAATAAGTCCCGAACAATTGGAGATATCTTATCTGGTGCGAGAAATAATCATTACCCGATTTGTTTAGCAGTGGGAGCTGACATCGTGAGACTTGGTATGCAAAACCAAGTCCCGCGGTCAAATTCATCAAACATTTGTACAGTTTATTGTGGCAATGCCGTCTCTTCTCTGCCACGTTAAGTATTTTTACAAACAGTTAGAAAATTAGCTTTATCCCTGATTCTATTCATGGATAATGATATAGATACACCTTCTTTTTCCTATTTTTATTCAAGGCTAAGCCGAATTCACGTATCCCTATTCCCAATTCTTTGCGAGCTCTCCTCCCTCACCCCCCAAAAAACAAAACAAACCTTCCCAGTTATTTTCATATATCCATATGGCACAGTATTGTGGACAATGCAAATAATCTACTACACAAACATCCAGAGGTACCGTGATGTCACATTTCGCAGCCAATCATCCCTTATACATCCTTTACCGAAGTACTTTCCTGTCAGTGTTTCTGATCCTTCCACAACAGTCCACTAACCTCTCTTTTAAGATCATCATCCGCAATGTGTCGCACTTAATTCTACCATTTTTACATAATTATTTATAATAATTATATAAACATATTTATTTAAAATAATTATTTAATAATAATCTGTTATCTGACTTACGAAAGCCGTTATTTTAGTTTTTTTACCGAACCTGTCATAAGTCTCGGCAGCTGGCCTGACAATACATCATCCTCTGACGACCACTCTCACATCACTGTGAGATACGCAGACTGTCAGCACATAACAATGTGTTTAAATAACAAAAGAACATAGAGAGGAGGTAAACTAGATACAGTAACAGATCTATAATGGTATATATATAACAAAATAAAAACAATATTTGTTATAGGAAACCTTTTATTTATTCCGATGTATAGACAGCAAATGGTGCATAACGAAAGTTCCATCAGACATAATGGACTGCAATAAACAAACAAAATAAAAATGGTCGCACAAACAAACAAGCACTGGCGAGGGAATTGTGTCATGTGAATCAAACTGACAATTGTGAACAGTGCACAGTTGGAGATTTGTCATTGGGACTGTGCGTACACAACGTCGCAAGTCCGGCTGCACATGTTTACTCCAACACTGTAGTGATTCCAAAACTGGCTGGTACAATCATACGTAAACACAAAATACACTAAAAAAATTCATACATGGTGTAGTAAAAAACTGATCACCAACATCTTATAACATACAAATATATCCAAACGCTTGTTGCTGCATTTTTTTTCTTGATATGTAAATTACTTATTACAACACTAGTTTACAATCATAATGTTTCTTTCCTTACTAGGAACGTGTTTGGAGCAGTAAGCAGAATGTTTATCGTCAGCCATGTTGGTTTTTAGTCTACTGACGTACTACATGCTGGTTGCTTGTTGATGCTCCTGACTTTTGGTTGGTTTTTGTTGATTGAAGCTTATTGTTGTTATTTCAAGCAGACGAGGTGTGAACATTTGTTGTTTGAGTATTTCCGATGTTTAGTGTTTAAAAAAATGATGCATTATCAGTTCTGCTTTTTAACATAGCCTTGTATAAAGAAATGAGCAAATTAGACTTAAAAGGCAACTTAACCTACAGCCTAACTCAAACACATGCCTATGCAGATGATGTAGCCTTGGTGGCTGGACGTCTCACAGCTCTTAGAGAAAAGTCTGAGGTCCTGGATGAAGTCCGTCTTTGGAACTTGTTGTTAATGAAAAGAAAACGCCCTATATGAAAATGACAGCAGCACAGCCCCATAACTTACAGCTGGATAATTACACTTTTAGTGGTGTAGATAGGTTTGTATATCTTGGAACACAACTCAATGAGTAGAACAAAATCTCAGAAGAATTAAATTCAAAAATCATGGCTGGCAATAGAGCATATTATGTAAACCTTAATCTTCTCAAATCCACGCTTCTGTCTCGTAAAACCAAAATGAAAAATCTAAAAAAATTTGATCAGAGCAATCGTGACGTACGGTGCTGAAGCATGGCCACTCACGGCTGTATCAATAAATTCGTTGAGACTATTTGGAAGGAAAGTAGTGAGAAAGATATACGACCCAATAATGAAAGCAGAAGAGTGGAGATGCCTTCGAAATGCTGAAATACTGCAGTGGGAATGTATAGTGCGCTTCATAAAGGCAAGGCGGGGGTAAGCTGGCTGGGAGATGTGTAGAGAATGCCACAGGAGAGACTGCCCAAGCAAGTACTAAATGGAGACATGGAAGGAACAAGAAAAAGGGGCAGACTCAGAAGGCTATGGATACATGAGGTGGAGGAAGAATTAAGAAGAATGGGCGTACAAAACTGGAAGAACGGCATGATGATGATGATGATGATGATGGCGGAAGCCAAGGGTCATCCCGGCCCGTAGAGCTCCGGAAGAAGAAGAAGTGTTTTAAAAATTGTGTTGTGTTTTGTATTGATTTGTATTTGTTCCGGTGTTAGTTTGTTTTATGTTTTATGTTTACACATTTGTAGGATTTCCCAAATATTTATTATAATACTTTTGTGTAGTATATCTTGCACCATGTCATGTTGCTGATGTCTGGAAATTCGTGTCCTCCATTCAATGCGTATCTCGCTAAATTGTATGTATAAATGTTTGTCTGCCTGTATGTATTTAGGCGTTCAAAGTAACACTTTTTTTAATCGTTATTTTGTCTCGGCGTATGTAAAATTTGCTGCATCTGTTGCTTGATGCAGTCTTGGTGTTGTTTGTGTTAAGTGAACGTAGCTTCTTTTTTTATAACTATCCGTTAAAAACTGGCTACATTTATGTAAATAAACAACATTGTGACAAAATTATAAACCCTTTAAAAATACAAACAAAAATGGACTACAGTCACGCACATAAACATTACCATGAGAAACTCTAAACAAAAACAGTATACCAATGCTAATATCCTGATACAACAAAGATGATGTAATAAACAATAGAATATATAAAACAGAATGCAGAGACGGCAACAAATTTTACACAGTCAGATGAAAAAACGCTTGAAAAAAACGTTATTATGGACACCTAGACCTAATGAACCATATCTGATTACAATAACACTAAACACCAATACATATATATTGCAATGAACATTCTAATTGCACATGAATGTAGCAGAAAGTAAAAAATGATAGCACACAAAGACGCTGTATGAATAAGCAGAGACTGCAGGTTTGAACATTGTAAGTTAGTTGATAAGGAACATTGTGAAAAAGGTTTAGTTTCAAGTATTTTAGACTCGTAAAACAACTTTAAGTGCAGTGAGATGGTGCGTAAGGATGCTTAGCCGCATGTGCGAGGGTACGTAATTATTTTACGGGATATTCATAAAACCCGTTAATTTTAAATAACTTTTGAGATATGTGAAGTTTTGAGATGGGACTTATATCAGAATATTTGTAATAAAAGGCCTAACTAATAGCAATAGTTATTTTAAAAATCAATAACTAAAGGTACGCATTTTTTAAGCCAAAAAGGTTTATGGCCCATAAATTCGGCCGTAAAAATATTCAGGTCTTTTGAACAAGAATTAGCCTGTTCCGAAACCTTATACAGGAACGTTTATTATCTGTAAGAAAATCGTAGAAGGGGTTACCGAATAATCGATCAGATTACGAGAAAGTCAGTCGATGAAAATAACTTTGGACGGATAGATCAGTTTCTCTTCGGAATCGATAACGTGTAAACGCCGTTCTGGTATCAGACGTTTGGTCTACCATCGCGACAAACGGAAGTTAGAAAATTCCTAGAGTTATTGCGAGACTTATTATAATTGTGCCAATCCGCGATATTGCAAGATATTTCGATTACGGATACAGCCACTTCAAGTTTACTGGAACGGTGTAAGCTCAATACACCAGAAGCAGTAACAGTATCGGTTCGCGGTGAAAGTGTATGTAACCGTGCCCTTCAGAAATATCTACACGCCGAAAGCGACTCTGAAGCCGGACAGAGTAAATCTACCCTCGTATTCTTCCAGATAGGAACAAGCCGTCGTCTGAAGCATCTCGGCATCGACATTAAAGGTCAAGTGTACTTATTTATGTACAATTGTAAAAAAAAAATTTTAAAGAAAGACTGTCACATCAGTAAAGACTTTATAGAAGACAAGACAAAAAGAACTTTTAAAATATTAATTTATTTCATTGTACAACAATTAAATTTTTGTTAGTGTTACAAAGGTGAACAGAGACAGATTATTTTTTACAAACTGTATTAAAAGCTCAGTAGACTGTCAGAAAGAGCATCATTAATAAATCAACTTCATTACAATAACATAGGCCTATAAATCGACTACTTATTCTATGCGACACCTATACATCGCGTAGAATATTTGGCGCCCTCACCGTGTTTGGGCTCGATAAGTACAAAAAAAACTGGAAGTGAATTAAGTTAAAAATTGTAAAAATTAATTAAATTGTTGAATAAAGGACGTAAGTAGTTGTATATGTGGTCCAGTTGGGTAAGTCAGCTGTTTTGTAAATCTCAATATTGGAATGAAAGTTTGATTACAGATAATTTTGTAAACAATTATTTGGTACTGTTGACCTACTACTTGATAGTGATAAAAGTTTGCATTAATAACATATATCTCGATAACTTATTCCAGGCAACACATATACATCGAAATATATATGGAAAATTTCACTATTAATAGCATATCATGTGAACTTATAACCAAAACACATTTTTATCCAATTATGCTGATGATGTGAAACGGGCCTAAGTTTAAAATTATAACACTTGGAGTTAAAAGCACAGAATTATCGAAACCTTAAAATGTGTTTTTACAAGCTACACACGATATCGTGAACACGTTATTTCGCGTCATTCAAGTAAATACACCGTTTTAATTAAGAGCAAATACTAACGTTCCCGCAGTCGGAACAAACGTAACTGCTACCGCGTGATTTGGTACCTCCGTATTTGTGTTCAATATTAATACTGCGTATAACACGCAGTGTACACTGAAATAAGAAGTATATCTCTCGGAAATAAAACACATTATGGATTAAAAAAGCACCTGGAATCTAGCTTTATCTCAAGAAGCAAAATGGAGATTACAAAACATGCAAATTTACAAAACATTTATCAGGTCAGTGCTGATATACGTGTGCTTCAGAAACCTGGACGATGATCAAAAATGGCGAAAGGTTGCTGTGAAAGACGGATTCTAAGAACAATATTTAGAGGAGTACAGGAAATGGAATGTGGCGCACGCGCTATACTTATGAACTATACCATTTTTACAAAGAGCCGAACATTTTCAAGATAATCAAAATATACAAGCTACGGTGGATTGGACACATAGAGAGAATGGAGGAAGGACAGCGTACGAAACATATTTTCTACCAGAAAAAAATGGTAGTAGAACAAGGGGAAGACCCCGAAGTAGATTCAAAGATCAGACAGAGGAGGACCTCAGAAAGCTGAACATAAGAAACTGGAAAGCCAGGGCACACAATAGGGAAGAATGGAGTCGACTCTTGGAGCACGCCACGACCCACCAAGGGCTGTAGAGCCGTGGCTGATGATGATGATGATGATGACACACAGTGTACATACAGTGAAATACAGACAGGTACTTACATTCACATATTAATCGTTGCTCTTAATTCGAAAAAGTATTCGGTCATACTTTTCTGTTACTGAAATTCTGATCGATGTCCGTGTATTTGCGACCTGTACTGATAGTATGGTGACTTCTGCTTCCGCTCTAAGTGCACGACTCACACGGTAAAAACACCGTTAACGGCACTGATTAACCGTAACGATAATTGTATACAAAGGCGTTGTCTGACACCAGACCAGGCGCTTTGTTTACAATACCCGCTGTCAGCGGCGATATTTGTTCTACTTTTCGCCCCTATTTTGTGAAAAACGCTACGAAAATTAATAAAAGGGGCTAAAACAAAATAAGCGTTTGAAAAAACAGAAGCGGCGAGTGTTAATACAAATACAGTATTCAGCGAACGTAGGCGGCACAGAGCTGCACCTGGTCACCTTCAGAATTCTTTATGCGATTTTCCCACACTTTTACTCACCCTTACACGAATATTTTATAACCTCCTAAAAGCCTACAAAAAAAATACATAACCTCAGAAAACTGCTATATATATAGCAGCGTGCGCCGGGACGAATGTTTTCAAACGATGGGAAACGCCATTTGCTGATACAACACGCACGACACATAAAACAAATACGATAAATAATTAAGCGGGACCGATACCTCCGACAACACAACGCGTGTTATACCACACTACGATTAGCAGTACCTACATCATAAAGTACATAAAGTAATTTATGTACTGTCTAAATACGTTAGTTATTTACGTTAAATAAATAATTATAATTATTAAGTGTAATTAAGTTTGGCTAACATTATTTATTTTTTTTTGTTTTAAATTTGTTATTTCTCTTTTTTTCGTATGCAAAGAATCAAAAAAATTCATTACGGTTTATACTAAATCCAAAGGGCAAATAGGCAGCCAAAGGAAAAGATTAGTGGACTTTGTCGCCACAGGTGCAAGACGTGCTGGTAGGATAGAAGTCCTCAGCTACGAGCAGAGTAAGATAGACGAGGACGAGTCCCGTTTTCGGGCTGTAGCGCCAAAAGAGGATGAGGGGGAGGAGAAGGCGGACTAGCGTAGGCCTATATACCAGAGCAACTGGCGGTAGTAGTACAAGGCAAGAATGAGACAAATGAAATGTATAGGAGTCAATAGATACAGGATAGAACTGGAAATAACAGACGTAACTGGCTAGCTTACACTATTCTATAGAATATTACATAATTCCATCAAGAAAGGAAGACTAAAGAAACGACGAGGAAAACGTGCGAGTTACGTGACCATCTACTCGGACCGCCACCATTGTAGTATTTTCACACCTCACGTTTTGATCCATGGAAACTGTGGTCTTTCTCAGAAGCTGTGAGAACGGGGCTGAAAGACCAGCTGTAAAGTCTTTCAACGAGGTTTTTCAGCCCCCACTCGCTGCCTCTGAGGAAGATCACATATTCTGGGGTTCGAAACGTCACGTGTAAAATGATAAAGGTGGTCTCAGTCGAAAAGGTCGCCCGACAGAAATCATTAATCGCTTACGAGTTTTAAAGACCGCATGTACGAGTCAGTTGTGGTGGCAATACTCACAGGGGAGGGTCGTAAGTGATAAGGAATTATTTTAAGATGCGAGTGAAACGAAAGTGTTGAGGAAGATGGGCGGCATTACTAGAACGGACAAGATGAAGAGGGAAACAATTATAAATAGTCTAAAGGCAAGAAGAGTGCTACAGACAGTGAGCTAAGATGGTTCATACATGCTGTGAGAATGGGATATGAAATAACGGTTTAAGCGATATGGTAATCGGGATCGGGAAACAAAAGAGAGCGTGGAACAACCAGATAAAGAAAAAAAAAAGAAAATGAGGTACGAAAGAAGGGAGGCCTCAACCGGACACGAGCTCTGACGAAAGCCGGAAAAGAATAGGAATAGGCGTGATAGGAAAGAATCGTGAAGACCCATCGCTTCGACATGTCAGGTACAAAAAGCTGGGAAATACGCGTATGCTATGTTGGTTCTTTATTACAATATACTGTATATTTATAATCGCACAACGGCCTGGACGAGTCGATTCAGCTGAATTAACGAACTCGGCTCAGTTTCCATTGACAAACGTGTGGGAGTAATAAATACAATTTCGCTGTTCACAGCAATCTAACAATTTAATACGTAGACCTAAATATTCTTTAAGGCTTTTAACTCAATTCGCGTTCAGTACAATGTAAAGTTTGGCCCGCAAACTTCGTATTGTGTACTTATGGAATAATGAAATAATACGTTTATTCTCCTTCCGACTACATTTACATTACCAGCTGTCTAATTTTGGATTCACTAGAAGTGTGACAGGTTTCGCAACTAACAACTGCTGTACAATTATCAGTTCGAAAGTTCAGTATCTTTGTCACTTTCACCGACAAGACACCCGAGCTTGTGTCCATGGCGCCCACGCAAAAACCTTCCTTATTACTAGGTACCTCTAAAAGTATATTATCCAGTTCTTACTGGATGACAAAATGTAATCACATAATGTTATTAGAATTTCTTATACAAACAGAATAATTTAATTATTTAATTGATTACTTCTACAAATGATAGTGAGGAATTAATCTTACGCTGAATGTAAGGCAGAAATACTGAGCCTTTTATGATAAAACAAAAAACGGTAAATAAATTTTACGTAAATTTTCTTACACAAACAGAATAATTTAAGTGATTACTTTTACCAAAAATATTTAGGAATTAATATTCGCTAAAAGCAACGCAGAAATACTGAGCCTTTTATGATAAAACGAAAATCGGAAAAGAAATTTTATGAAAACTTGGAATTACACCAAAGAAATTATATGTATTTATACATTGTAATAAATACCTATCAAAGCTCTTCCTCAACCCCAAACTTCAAAAAATAAAATTTTAAAGTTATGTTATCATATGATTCTCATATAAACTATACTAAAATTCTGTTGAAAAGACTAATATCTGAAGTAGAAAAAACATGTTCCGATTGTTTCGCTGAATAAGCATGTATTACCAGAGCTCTTGACATTTAAGGCAATTCATTAAGATAACGTGGCCCTTGGTTCAAAAAAGATTGCCTAGAAAATTATTTAGTTACTTTCGGCTGCCTTAGGTGTCTAAGAGAAACACTTCTCGTATCGTAAAAAATCTGATCAATTTCTTCGTTCCCGCTTCTAAGCACCTTATTACGAATATATGCTGACTGGAAAATATTTGAAATTGAACATAAAGCGGAAATTACGACTCCCTTGTAATCTTTTTTAATATAATTCGTATAATTATAATCTGTACTGTTTGCAGCCCAGCAATTACGAACTGTACCCGCTCCATTATAATAGTTAGTTGCATAGTGAAGTCTTGAATGAATCAATGCACACAAAAATTCTTAGAAGTCAAAAAGTAACAGAATTTTCGTGTGTGCTGTTTCGAAGTGCTACTTGTATTGAAGGTATGCGGTTTTCTTCCTTAACAGAGAAGAAGGTTGCGATTTTACTCACCTAAATCTCCCATTAGGTGCTTAAAACATTGGAGCGTTTTTATCTCCTGACACTGCATGCACTAACGCTACAAGAACAATTATGTCATTTCACATATCACAGGAGGCTATAAGATAGTACACCGACACGAGGGGCAGACAAAAAGTTAGTTATACATTTCCATATTGTTTCCTCTAAAAGAAAATATATTTTTATGAAAGTCGTTAGCAACACTGATAAACTTACGAATTAGTCAGCTGTAATAACGTTTCCCACTTGGTAGGAACGGTCGGTCCATTGGTAGACGCGCAACGTGTAACGTAATTTGCAAACGGTGTCCAAATTAGGAATCCCAGCAGTGACTCGTTTTCTGTAGGCTAGGAGGAGTAACCCTGAAATTCGTCGAGAGTTGAGGGAAGTGTATGGCGACATTTTCAAGCTAGGCCATCACACAATTGTGCAACTTTTTTGAAAATAGCGGCACGAATATCGAGGATGACTATTGACAGCGAAGGCCACCAACATCGGCAACGGTTGACAACATTGAACGCGTTCACCAATTGTTGCTTCCAAATTCACAGTGGACAAAATTCCCGCTGAATTGAGAATTTCACGCGGAAGTGTACATTAGGTCATCTCTGATCGTCTGCAATGTCGAAAAATTTGAGCTCTATGGAAAAAAGGAACACGCGTCACGAAGGAACTTCTTGAAAAAGTTGAGTGAGAGAAATGGTAACGTACTCCTTACAACTCTGACCTTGTGCCGTGTGATTTCCATGTGTTCGGTCCAGGGGCGTATTTACGATGGAGGGGTGAAGAACGGGACCGGATCCCTCCCCAGAGAGTCGAAAAAGTTGACAAAATTTGTTAATCTCTTAATTTTTAGACTGTTTAATTATTTTTTCAGCTCTGTAAGCTAATATAGTAGTAACTCTTTTTTAAATATACAGGCATATTGTTACGACGGACTCCTTGATCGTCGTATGGTACAGTGGAAAACAAAATACAAGACACCAATTAAGTCACTAATCACCACCTTTAATTAATCTCAATTAACAGTTTGAAATCAACAAGTTATTCAACAAGATTATACTCGCACAATTATTCCAAGTTAATCTGTCCACACAAATAATAATGTCAACTATAAAGAATCCCGCACTATACTCACTAATACACCACTTGAGACGCACTGTGTAAATCGCCCGACAATAACTCAACTAAGTAATCGCCGACGTAAGACTGACTCTAAGCGGCAGATGTCGTTGTTTAAATAGATAGCACAAGTGTTGCAGAATAATCCATACTACGCGTCAACACTACTCGAAAACACTAGAACGTAATTGATTGCAGCGTTGAACACAGTGCGCCGCTGGTATGGTGTGGAATAGCCTCGTTGACGCACGTCACGAGTCACGTACGCACGCAACATTACAGCTGGTTCTGATGGGATAGCCGAGAACGTTCTGTAATGGCGTAACAATACTTATTACACAGCATCAGCGTATACGTGAAATATGAAGTACACGAAAATCAATTAAGTCAATAAGTATCTTGTAAACAATATTTCAATAACGTGTACTTATTGTGTTATTGCCGTTTACTGTAATGGCACTGATTTCAGCTACTTTAAAGACAGTAATGTTGATTAGTCTTAATCTGTTTTTTTCTTTTGTGTGAAGTCGACCCGACCCCGGACCCCCCCAGACTAAATCGTAAATACGCCACTGGTTCGGTCACGTGAAAGAGACGTTTACATAGCGTCTCACAGAGACGTTTACACACTGATAATGAAGTTCAAAATCCAGCGCGGGAACACTTATCGGACGTTGGACGGGAATTTTACAGCAGTTGCATCGAAAAACTTTTGTTACGCAAAAAAAGTATTTTACAAAAACTTGGCGACTCTGCAGAAAACTAGATCTTTACTTGTCTTTCTGATAAATAAAAAAAATTCGTAAATATTCCGTATGTTTTTGTATGCTAATGCAACTAGCTTTTTGCCTGCCCCTAGTACGTGAAATTTATAATATTTTGTTTTTACTTAGTGATCATTTTAGAATTAAAACACCAATGCCAGAACTAAATCATCGTTCACATGAGGTAATAATGGCTCCCTAAATTTGATTCAAAGGAAAAAGCGACATCGTCTGCAAAAGCGATTACTTTTTCTTTTCTGTTCTGTTTTTGAAGGTCACTGATAAAAATTAGTAATAATCTTCCTGACAGTCTGAAGCCCTGATGTATCTCCTTTACCACTAGCAGTGTATTAGACGCAAGAGATAAAGTAATACAATAGCAGACCTACATAAAGAAGTTACAGTAACATATTAAGACTTGAAGTAATATACGAAATAGAGACAATCTGCCCCATGTGCAGGGACGAGGATAAACTATCAACGCTTGATAGAAAAATAATAAGGGGAATATATGGACCAAAGAAAAAACGAATACAGTATAGCCTACATTTAAAACTTTTTTTTTCTATGAGGGTATTTTTTGGTGTACCTTTGGTATACCCTCATTGTTAATTCTCACAACATACCCAGCTCATCGCTATTCTCTCACTTTCAATACACTTCCACTGTTGGCTCACTGAAATGATAACAAACACCCTAGCTGTCTCGAATCGTCCGCTCTCCATTTCTATTATGGAGTGCAGGAGCAGCCTCATAAGCTTCCCCTCAACTATGTTCAGGCGTTTCAGTGCTCCATCGACATTTCAATACCTCAGCATAGGACGGATCATAAATAGTTTCATATATGCGTATATTTCTTACAAATGTCTCGGTATGTACGCTACCGCCATTATTTCTATCTTTATTAAGTTTATTTTTAAATTGTATCTCGTTAAAGGAGCGAGAACGAAATACGTTACCATAATTTTTTTAGTACGTTTTTTCTTACGATGAATCACATTAGTAACTATTATTGTTTACAGCAATTAGTTGCAGTGGCCAAAATTATTGTACTGTTACAATAGCGAGCCGTTCTTTCATTTATAGAAGCTGGCGTTTAAAAACAGGAAAACACATTGGAAACGATCATTAGGTTCAACCCCATGAATACTATGAATTGTTGTGCTCTACTGCAGTGTTCACACGCAGTGTATGATAAGCGGTAAGTAGGCAAATGTTTAAATGGGGAAAATACAAAGCACCTGTTTACATATATGTTTATTGTATGCATCGTGCAAACAATTCTGTGCCGGTTTTTGGTGTAAGCTTTCAAGAATAAGTCGCGAAAAAACAATTGTAACCAAAGCACAATCATGCATGCGTCGCTTCGTAAACACACACACACAATATTTACAAATTTCCCGTAAAAGCAGACGTTTTCTACTGTAAGCAAATCGTCACATGTTTTTTGTTTACTAAGGTAGGCCTACTTCCTTCAGTTAAATTTGCACATTCAGTTCCATTCATTAGCAGTGCTAAGAATTTTATAAAATAAATGACCTGTTTAATTACCGTATTTGTCCTTTTTTCGTTCGCTTTGAAAACAAGTTCCGTTCGAGTTCAACCTTTCAAAATAATAGCCTCACGGCTTAAATAGCAATAAACACGGAACAAAATATTGCTAAAATAACTATGTAGGTACTGCTGCGCGTTTTCCCGTTCTTGATTCGTATTAAAAACTAAAATTTTTGAACTGTATAAATAACTCTATATAACTGTATAAATTTTTCCACATAGAAAAAATGAATTAAATGTTATTTAAAACGATTCTGAACGAATAAATCTTCTTATGCATTTTTACCTCCATGATTCAATGGAAGCCGAAGTATTGTAACATCTTTTTTTACAATACTGAATATAATCAGAAGAAGCGTGTCTAATTTGACGCCACATTCCGGTTCTACCGCCTTCAAACTGCAGGTTAGAACGATTTCTGCCCTCTAGGCAGCACGCGCGCGGGCGCGCATTGATGGCAGATTATGATTTTCTTGGTTGGTTTTTCCTAAAAAGCGATATTATGCGTGACGAAACAAACACTTCCTCAACGATAAGTGGTTACAAATTGAATCCAATGAATGCCATTCGATAATGTGCATAATAAGCGATGTTAACTGCGCGGCAGGAAGATAAAACGAATGAACTTCAATGCTCAAAATGAAAATATAAAGTTTTCAGCTGTCATAATAGAGAAATAATTACCTCTATAGATTAACAAAAATATCGGTATGGAGAACCATACATGATTTTCATGTTCCAAGATTTATATTTAAAATCATTTTCGAAATGATATATTTCCATAGAAACGACTTCTTTCTTCAGCTTTAACCGCAGTTCAGTGGTCACTACCGTAGGTCTATACCACCTCACGTTGGCGCACTCGATGTTCACTGATGAAGGCAGTCGATGGCACTGCCGAAACGTCTGGTTTAGCAGAAAACATTGGGCCACGGCCAAACAGCCCGAGAAGGAATTTTAACAAGAAACTACTTCTTTGTTGCCGATAACGTAGTACACATATACAAAATTATCTCCTCCCCCTTAAACTATCATTTTTATTTATAGAAAATTACCCCTCCCTCTTCAACAACCCTTTTCATTTATAGATATTTCATCTACGTTTCTACAGTGGATTATTATGACCTTCTTTTCAGGATACTTTATTTATCAAAATTAAGTACTTTACTCTTGTTAAAACAAAACTTGCGGGTAAACTACCCCTTCCCATTAACCGATCTTCACAAAAATCAATAGAAATTGAGCCCTCCACAGCTCGGGCACATATGCAAAACATTATTTGATTCTGTTTGAATTTACGGCAGTTATCGTTAGTCATAGAAAAAATTACTCTTGTTAAATCATAAAACGTTGCAGGTAAACTACTCCTTCCCCTTAACCGATCTTCACCAAAATCAATAGGCCTTGAGTCCTCTACAACTCAGGCACATATGCAAAACATTATTTGATTCTGTTCGAATTTGCGGCAGTTATCGTTTGCCATAAAAAAATTCTACACACAGACACTTTCCGGAATATGACTTTTCTTTATGTTTTGTGGGTAGTACGATCAGAATCAGCCTTTATCTCGAACACGATTTTTTTCGCCATCACCATACTTACATTTCCTTATGGAACATGGAAGTAAAAACATTCAAAAACTTAGAATCAACAGCTAAATAATGCAAACCATAGTAATTTATCGCGGTGACAAAATGGCGTCAAATATGTGATCATGTGTCAGCAGATCCCAACGCGATGTGATCAAATGATCACAACATGATCAAATTAAACCGCGACATATGAATTACAACATAATCACGATAGTGATTGATGACTCGTTGGGCACTTGGCGAAACACTTGGTAAGTTTCACAGATTATTACTAGAGGGTACTTAACCAAGACGCTGCACCTGCTCGGCTAGCCGAGAAACGTGTGGAAGGACGCTCCCGACTCTTCGAGAGCGTTCCGTAATTGTCGTAACAATATTTACAAGTTTCCCGTAAATGCAGACGTTTTCTACTGTAAGCAAATCAACACGTTTTCTGTTTACTATGGTACTAACTTTAGTTAAATGTACACATATTATATTATATTATTTTACAACATAATGTTTACTAAAACACTGTGCGCTACGGAAACTTGAAAATCATAAACGCCGTACGTAGCAATCATACAACCACAAGGAGAAACTGTATGTCTTATACTGTACTCACACAGACGACGTTCTTCAAGACTTCACATTTCTTGTGTTATTTACCTCTCTATCACACAGCCATACAGTTGCTGTTACGTTTACACTAATATTGTTACAACAATGCAGAAAACGAAGTGGACGAAAAGAAAAGAAGTTTCTGGAACCAGCTACTGTACGCGCACCATGCCTGTGGAGCGGAGGTCTACAGAATGATAGTGCGTGCTTGTGTTGGTGGGGTATTATTGGTTCTGTAAACATTGTTCAGAACACGTATTCAGTTGTGATTTTCTGTACGTATTAGATTGAGCGTTCGTACAATATATGTCAGTGAAATTTGTTGAATATTTTGTTAAAGTGTGTTTTCTTATTCGCTACGAGAAATACCGTGTGAGAGACAGTCAAGTCACAACGAAACTGTGTTAAACGTGTAGTATTACAGTGATGCGTGCAGTGGAATGGCATACGTCACCACATTCCTTGCTCGGTAGCAAAGCTGCTGCGACAGTATTAGCCCGCTTACTACGAAACAACTGGGTTCTACGAGACCAGCTCGTAGCATGCGATGGAAGCAAGTGACCGCGATGGGTAACTACGAGCTGCTCCTGGGATGAGACCAGCCTGAAGGTTGGACTCCCCAATTTCCTCACGACAAATGAGATGTTTAACATTATTCCCATATAATTAGTCCTATTCATAAAATTATAAGCCTTATAATTGTAACACACGCAACTGGCAACTGGCTATAGGTCTACTTTAAGTGTTTATGGAATTCAATTGAAATTTATAATAGCTCTGGGGGGAGGAACGATCCCCCCGTAGTTATGCCCCTGGCAAGGGTGTGACAAGTCACTGGCGTAGAAGCTGTCACAATAAATCGAAGGATCGCCAACATTCTAGTGACACCTAAGTTACTTTTAAGTGCTAAGTATTAGAACTAGCTATGCGCTTACATGGACTAAAGCGGTCACACATCACAGATCAGACGAAGTGCTATTGTGTTAAAGCGAGCACAGCTGTGCGACATGATAAAAAGTAACTGCTTATTAACAACCCTCATTTGGAGACCTCAGCGAATCGTTTATTATTACAAAATAATAATAAGTTTATTATTATAACTGTGAATGGTGTGCGTTGGGCAACGTAAAATTGCAGATTAGGTTGGGTTAACGTGGGTAGTGAATTGTGTGATTCACAAGTCTCGAATAGCATCTAACTGTGTCACATTCCTTGTCATCAGTCATTAAGCACTTTAAACCAGAAAATTTAAAAACAAAAAGAAATTAGTAATTAATTTCTTGTAATTTTTATTAAGTATATCAATTTTTTCGACGATGCCTTTATGTTTTTGATAGACAGTTGTTTGTTATATTTAATTCTATTAACTCGCCTGACGCGCCCACAGATTGTAATGGTCGAAACGTTGTGTTTATTCTTGACAAAATTATTTCTTATTTTAACAAAGTAATGTTGTTTGTTACGCGACGATATCAAAGGCAAGTAAGTATAATAATGACCTGTCGTGTGCAAAGGACGAAAAAAAATAAAAATAAATACCGTAACAGATTCTACAATAAAAGCCAGAAGGACGGAGTAAACATGGAAACCATTGAAAGGTCTGGCAAAGATCAACATATGAAGAAATGAGGCAAAAGGACTGAAAAGAGAACGACGACGGAGAACGATGGCGTTTGGGTATCGGAAGACGTAAAACGATACAGACCGATGATTACATACTATAACGTCTCTCCTGTCAAGACATTATAACATAGGGAACCAGTTTAATTGTTCGCTGTTAATTAAACTAGCTGCCGTAGTAAAATTTACTTACCAACAAATTATGACAATGTATATATCAGGATTTTGTCCAAGGTTACATAAATTTATTCACTCTCTGGATATTAGCGAAAACATCTCTTTATTCTTGTATTTTAACTAAGTATATAAAAGTAATAGCTTCAATGGTCATCTGTTTGTTTTTTACTTACTTTACTTTACTTTTAAAAGAAAATTCTTATAAATTCTGCATTAAATACTCTTTAAATTGTTACTCTTAGTATCTCAAAATCATACAGCTGTGTATTATTTCAATTACCACGGATCCGGGCTTTAACTCTGCAATATTCTAACATATCTCAACATCATCCAAACTATTTGAAGAATAGTCTGATGTAATTTTCAGAATTACTTTACCTTTAAACATCATCAGGTTATTACTATAGCATTACAGAAATTACAAACATTTATATGCTAATCTTTAAGTGATCTAAAAGTCTTTACAAGAAACTTTACTGTTCTTTTTGTTGCGGTTTTTAAAAAACAAGTTATGCACAGAAGTTATGGTTTAATGTCACCTGAATATAACGTGAGTCTGCGGTGGGTGTTCGAGATGATCCTCTTCAGTAGGTCTTCTGGGGTGTAGTTCGTTGTTCATCTGAATCCTCCATTTAGTTGGTTGTTTCCGAATTGTAGTCTAGGTCATGACGCTTGGATTCTGCTACTTGAAGTTCGTACGGTTGTTGTAGTAACTTTTCTCGTGGTGTTGGTTGTTCACTTTTTACATATATTTGTTTTTATTTTAGCAGCACTGATGTTTACTTTTACATGGTAAGGAACATATCTTACCACTTTCTGTTCGTAAAGAGATGTGTCGGCTAAGTTTTTTTATATATTATTAATATTTCCTCCACGTACTACATTACTAGTTTTTGAGTTTTACTAACGCTACATTGGATTAAATAGATTAGAACTTACGTCTTGTTACATCGTTGTTTAGCGACATACACGTAAGTGTAACTTTACAACACATTTTCGAGCTGCTTACATGTCGAAGATTCTCCGGCGACTGGGGCTAGTTTAGCGGCAGGGAGTCTGTAAGCTGGCGCGGTTTACGCGCTGAGAGAAAAGTAGTTCGTTCCTTTATTATTATTAATTGTCCATTAATTAACTAGTATAAATTATGCTACCTTTTTTGTTAGGAGTTAGACATTTCCTTTATTATTAATACGTCTTTTATTTAATTAGAAGAATTATTAGTTTTCGCTTAATAACATTGTACTTTGCATGTTCGTACTGGACTTTTTGCACGTTGATACAGGTATCTAGGTGCAGATAAGGGTGGATTACACTCTCACTTGTTATAAGAACAAAAATTTAATTTGTGCTATTTAAATAATTTTTAAATCGTCACAATACGTCAAACATTTTATTCCACATACATTTCCTTAACGAACTGACATCATAAACAGGTTTGATTTGAATACCGAATATTGAATCAAACTGTAATTTGCAAGTCACCCCTGGCTAAACAAACGTACACAATACACGTGCTCTAACACAGGCTCTGTACATACAAACACACACACAACTAGACGTTCTAACCGTAAAGTTTAACAAGGTAAAACTAATAGATCTGTCACACACACACGCGGTAGTAACAAAGAGAATTAACTGTAACTACGCGGGACAAAACAAACCAACAAAGAACTGATGTTCGGCAAAACTGTCAAACACGCATGCTCTTTCCCACATAAATTATTGTTTCAACACTGTACCCAGCTGATATAAAACGCCTAACAGCTATTCTGATTAATTCTGCGTTGTCTACTTGCTTTCAATCAAATGTTTGACAAATTTTTTTTTTTTGCAATTCGGCGTCGTTTTCGCTACACCTACTGGGGTCATTTCAATTATAATGATGCAATTACCAGCACCATACTGACAGAAAGTATCGATCTCAAAACTCAATTAACTAAAAAGAGAGAGAGAAAGAGATAAATAGTAAACTACGACCTACAGAAAGTCAAACAGTCAAAAACAACTAACCCATAATATAAGAAGACATTTACAGATCAATAAACGCATATTAAAAAAAGACAATTATTATAGTTTCTACACTGTGCATACTAATTACTGCCAATTTTCTCACAACCTAAACTAAGAAAATATATCACTCTGACATTAATTTTTCAGAATTCGTAAATATCCTGTCAGCACATATACAAACGCAAATTATTTCATATGTTACAAAACCAATGTCTATCTGCGTTTACAAACCCGAGCGACCTCTGTATGTTACCAAAGTCTTTCACTCGACGCGCAACTCTACCAATAGGCCTACTACTAACTGAACTGGACTTGTGAAAGCAAAATTTTGCCCCCCTTTTTACCTTGTCATTACTGCCATCCTGACTGACAAAAGTACAAGTGACAATACATATGAGGTTCAATCAGAACGTTGAAGCAATTTTTGTTCATTTGAAAAATTATGCCATGATTCATGTATACTTCCCCCTTCATATGATACATTACCCCTTCAAAGTAGGTACCCGTAGTCTCAGTCGGATATAACACGATTATGCTATCGTTTTTTTTTTTCAGTCTGCAAATTATTACTCGAATGCCCTTACATCTCCTACAGTCGCAAAATGTTGTCCTTTCATGTTATTTTGGGGGACAGAAAAGATCGCACTGGGACATATGTAGCGAAACCGGCGGTTGGTGTGTCGTTACGATGTTTTTGCCTAAAATGTTTGACCAAACAATGACGTTTGTCCTGGTGTATTATCGGGGTGCAATTTCCATAATTTATTCTTTCGTAAATCTGGCCATTTCCTACGAACAGCTTCACACAAGTGGTGTAAAATGCCCGAATAGTACTCTTTATTTACCGTTGCACTGGTGATGAAAATTCAAGGAACTCAAAACCACAATCTTCGTCTGATCGTCACAGTCTTCAACTCATTCACGACAGATTTTGAAGCCTGCGTACCATTTGTGAACCACTTATTCATCCATGACAAGCTTGCAATACTTTCACCAGGACAGAGCTTCTTAATACAAAACTTAATCCATGTAGCCTACTTCAATCTACCGTTGCAGAATATAAAAAAATCTCACGTAATACACCAAAATACAACTTACCAATTAGCTGTCAAATCTGAACTATGCATCCAATAGAGTTAAAATTTTATATAACTGTCACTAAGACGTTTACCAACATTACACAAAAACAGTTTTTAACGAAACGCTTACAGCGCGGGAAATTCAAAAAATTGCTGGAACTTTCGATCAAACCTCGTAAATGTTACACACGTATGTCTACATACATTAAAAACCTCTAAGCGATGGGAGATTTCTTACGGGTAAAGTTGTTACGGTTGACAAAGTTGTTAGGTCTGTCACAGCTTCTGAGGACGATCCCATTCTAGGAATCGAAACGTCAAGCAAGAAAAATATTACGATGGAAGCAGTCCGAATAGCGGTCTTGCCTGCATGTAGTCTATTCGTCGTGAGCGTCACTATGCAACACCACGCAACACACACACACACACACTTTCAATATTACGCTCAATGAACGTAACAAATAGTATAAAGTATTAAGACAGCAACATTCAATAGACATGTCAATACAGTAACCTATCAATAATTTTCTCCTCAATAAACTTTTCTATAATTTACCTACCCGTATGTTTAAAGCAATTATTCCAAATAGATCGCGATAGTAAATACACGAAAGTAGACTAAACTCTGCAATAGGAAAAAAACTAGCGAAAGCAAATAGATTAAACGCAGCCGTTGTTGCCTTACTTCGCGACTATTCGTATGTTGCAAAACAAAACACAACATCTACACGTTTGTTTCCAGTTTTAACCAGTTGTTTCCAGTTTGCTATAATTTTCATTTAAGCCTACTTTCTGGTACCGTACTGTACAGAATTCCTACTCGTGTGGATCAGGGTTACTAATGTTTGGAACAGGAAAGTTCAGCTTGCTACAGACGCAGGTGTTTTCACCTAACTTCGACTGTTAAATTTACAGCTCCTTGCAAGACAGCTGTATGGTTACACGTTCACATTACTCCAGGAACAAGATTAATTAAGTGAACTCTTTACCCTTAAGGTGACCACCGGTAGAAACCGCGTGTCAGTGCTCTGTACAATGTGTGACACACATTAATTTATTTCAATCTACAGTCCACGCATAATGAACGGTCACAACTTGAACCTGTGGCACTAAACCCAAAATAGTAAAACTTTGCAATACAGTAAAAAATAGCGAATTATAACTTTGGAATTCACGGGTCACTCTTTGAAAATGTGCGTTTTTGAAACTTAAGTTTTAAGACATACAACAAAACGCCAGTGGCGTGGCGTTGGTAGGGTAGGTACAGTACATAACACCTGTTGCCGGTTGTGATAGGCCTAAAACAACCTAAAAATTAATTCGAGTTTTTTTTCTTGTACCAAGTGTTCTTTTTAGAGCATTTTCTATCATTCGCTAAGAGAAGAAGAGGGTCCCGGTTCAACGGGATCTGACTCTCATTATACTTACACAAAATAAATCAGAACACAAATAATCGAATTAAAAATAATAAAGACAAACAAAGAAACACTTGACTAAACGAATAAAACACAAATAGGTACGTAGTATCTGCTGCATGTCAGTTCCGAAAACGAACATAGTTGCTACCTGAGCGTTTTGCCGGTTTATAGGCCTACAGCGGCAACGCATTGGGTGGACGAATGTGTCCCCCCCCTTCCGCAGTTTGTACAGTGACAACTACTACGAGGTCAATGACCGTACACTGTAAAACAGTGCCGATGTCTGAGCCGGCAACACAAGACAGTGCAAGTGCCCAGCATTTCGAAAGCAATGCTACGTTTTTCTTCAAGTTTCCCTACTAATATTGTTCGGATTTTAAATTATTCAATAAATAAAGTATTTATTCTGTAATATAATTAATATTATTTTCTCTTATTTCCAGTACTGTTGCCGCCGGCAACAGCGGTTACATGGACGCCACGCTACTGTTAGAACCTCGTTAAAACGCTCTTCGAGGAAAAGCCCGTGAAAACCGCGTATTACAAGAGCAAGTAGCGGATATAGTTTATGAATTTACATAGCTGTATAGCACCAATTTATATTAATATTTTTCACATCACATCAGCATTGCTGACATATTTAAACACAGTATTATAAGCACAGATATTGTATATTATTTAGTAGTACTGCACTTACTATATTCCCTTACGTCTTGCCAAAGCATTTCCTATAAACATGCTCGAGCACTTCATACGCTGAAGCTTCCGTTTTTTAAAGCCATAATTTATGGTAGGCGGGGCAGTTGTCTTTCAGACCAAAATAACCTTACGTCCGGTTTTCGTCACTCCGATTTCCGAGTCCTTTTGATCAAGTGACAAGAAATCGAGGCCATCCTTGCGCATGTTTTATGACACGTTTTTACATGTTCAAAGCATAGACTTTTAACTGATTTTTCTCACCACGACCGGAGACATTTTCTAAGAATTTCAATAATTTGCAGCAACAAACAATGTTACAAATTAACGACTTTCCTCGGTTAATTTACCGCTGCGACACGTTTCTATTTTGAAAACGTACATTTTGTCTGGCAAGAGCTGAAAAATGTTCCTGAAGAAGGCGAAATAGGTCCTAATTTTTTCAAACACTGCTGAAAATTAATAGAAAATTTTCATGAAAAAGCGTACTGTGCACGATTTTAGCGTAATAAACGGGGTACTTTATAAATTTTCCGCATATGAGAGACATAGTGACCGAGCAAAATAATAGTTCAATAATAGTTAAAAATGTATAAAGTTTTATGATAATGTTAATGCATAAACAGTTAAACTATATTTTTACCTACGGAAGATGCAAGACACAATAAAACGTTATGGAAACAATAAACAATTGTAAATGTCTTAATAGGGAGCATATATTGTTAAAATTTTAAAAGACAGGGAACACCTTTCTTTGAACTGAAATAAATCTGAACATCGTGTAAAACCTTAATAATTCAGAAACACTTCTGCAAATTTCAATATCGATATGGAGAACTATACATAACTTCCAAGTTCTATGATTTATATTTAAAATCATTTACTTGAATTCGGTTCGATAATTTCTAAAAAAGTATCGCCTACCCTCAAACTGTTTTCACTATTTACATATATTTTTGTTATTATAGGGTAGTCGTTTAATATAATGTTACTTTCGAGTCAAATTATCTATAATAATTAGGTACTTTATTCCTATAAAGAAACTGAACTACGCAGATTCCTCCTCCTCAACCGATCCCCACCATCACTGATATTTACACTTTCACAGAGTAATGGTTTTATCATATGTAATCTCTAAGGTATCTTATCCTTCAAAATTAAATATTCGTACTTTACTTGATTTCAGCACAGCAATTTTCAAAAAATCACCCTCCCTTCAACTACCCACTCCATTTATAATTATCTCATTTACCATTTTACAGTGGATTAATATGACTTTATTTTCGGGGCACTTATTTATTAAAATTAAGTACTTTACTCTTGTTAAAACACAAAACAATCCAGGTAAACTACCCCTCCCAACTAACCGAACAACCTGGTTGCCTGACGACAAAATTATTTTATTTTTAACAATTACCGTTGTTTGAAAAAGTTTAAATGAATTTTACTTCCATATTCCTTAAGGAATGGAAGTATGGTGATGGCAAAAAAAATCGTGTTCGAGATTATTGCAGATTCTGATTGTACTACACTCAAAACATGAAAAAAAGTCATTTCCGAAAAGTGTGTGTGTGTGTGTGTGTGTGTGTGTGTGTGTGTGTGTGTGTGTGTGTGTGTGTGTGTGTGTGTGTGTGTGTGTGTGTGTGTGTGTGTGTGTGTGTGTGTGTGTGTGTGTGTAGATTTTTTTTCTATGGCAAACGATAACTGCCGCAAATTCAAACAGAATCAAATAATGTTTCGCATACAGCCCTGAATTGTAGAGTTCTCACGACCTATTGTTTTTGGTGAAGATCGGTTAAGGGAAAGGGGTAGTTTACCTGCAACGTTTTTTTAACAAGGGTATTTTCTATGGCAAACGATAACAGCCGCAAATTCAAACAGAATCAAATAATGTTTCGCATACAGCCCTGAATTGTAGAGTTCTCAAGACCTATTGTTTTTGGTGAAGATCGGTTAAGGGAAAGGGGTAGTTTACCTGCAACGTTTTTTTAACAAGGGTATTTTCTATGGCAAACGATAACAGCCGCAAATTCAAACAGAATCAAATAATTTTTTGTATACAGCCCTGATTTGTAGAGTACTCAAGACCTATTATTTTTGGTGAAGATCGGTTAAGGGGAAAGGGTAGTTTACCTACAACATTTTTTTAACAAGGGTATTTTCTATGGCAAACGATAACAGCCGCAAATTCAAACAGAATCAAATAATTTTTTGCATACGTCCCTGAATTGTAGAGGTCTCAAGGACTTTCGATTTTGGTGAAGATCGGTTAGTTCTGTGAAACATACACTGTAGATTCGCAGCTTTACTCTAAGCAACGCTCAATAGGAAATTTTGAAAATTTTTGTCCACAGTGTACCCTCATTCACACTAAACCTGCTCCGATGTTTTAATTACGGACATCATAATATTAAAACTTTGGAAACTTGAGCACTACTTAATGGAGATCAATCATTAACTTATACAAGCCATTAATTTTATGCATATATTTTATATATATGTGTACAACGTTATCGGCAACAAAGAAGTAGTTTTTGTTAAAATTCCTTCCCGGGATATTTGGCCGTAGTCCAATGTTTTCTACAAAACCAGACGTTTCGGCAATGCCATCGACTTCCATCATCAGTGAAAATCGAGTGCGATAACGTGAGGTGGTATACGTTAGTGACCACAGTACTGTGGTTAAGGCTGAAGCAGTAAGTAGAAAGAAGTAGTTTCTATGGTAATATTTCATTTCGAAAATGATTTTAAATATAAATCTTAGAATATGGAAGTCATGTATGGTTCTCCATACCGATATTTTAAGTACTTTTGCTAAAACGTAAAACGTTGTAGGTAAACTACCCCTCCCCCTTAACCGATCTTCACCAAAATCAATAGACCTTGAGTCCTCTACAATTCGGGCATATATTCAAAAAATTATTTGATTCTGTTTGCGGCAGTTATCGTTCGCCATAGAAAACGTCCCCCCCCCACACACACACAGACGCTTTTCGGAAAACGACTTTTCTTCATATTTTGAGGATAGTACAATCAGAATCAGCCCTTATCCCGAACACTTTTTTTTCTCGATCACCATACTTCCATTTCCTTACGGAACATAGAAGTAAAAATGGTGGCTACAACATGGCAGTCCTTACGTTTTCAGAGCCAAAATACTTTTTCCTGAGTCTTTTTCTATTGGCTCCGTAACCCGGTGTACTTTTTGTCTTCCCAACCCGTTTCCTCCGCTGCTTCGTCTCACGACCTAACTTTCTCCACACTTACCATACCATCCTCTACATTGTCCCATCATCTTTTCCGCGTATCCCTCTACTGCCTTAAATCAAGATCAACGTTCTTGCCAACGTAAGGTCAATGGTCTTCCCACTGGTTTCCAATCTGAGACTCTCTTAAAAGAAGGTAAGCTTACACGGTCGATATCACTGTTGCTAAAACTTTCTGGACCGTTAGGCCGATACGTTTGGCACGCCATTCAGACAACTTGGACCCAGCCTAACAGGCCTGAAAATGTTAACCAACACTGGTGTTCTCTTAATTGTCCTCAAATAGTCCGTCCTCCTCACACGACCCGGTCAATCTAATCTTTTATTTTCACGAACCAAACTATACCAACTCCTTGTAGCAAATGAGGGCATAAATCTTTTATTATTCTCCAGGATCCGTAATCGTGCCTCGCACCCCCATACATTTTTCTCAAAACTGTAAGTTAAAATATTCGGAGCTGTTCTTTTTTCTGGGTAGCGTCATGGCCTCGAATCGTATGTTGCCACTGGTGTACTCAGACATTTACACATCTTGCTGCTTAGTAACTAAGAATTTGAGTCTCTTCGTACGTTTTCGTAGTTTCTCTAATCCCATGTACAGCACAGGAGTTCATTCCACTACCAATATCAATTAGAATCTGCTGCAGAGTTAGAACAGCATTAGAGTGTTAGAGTGAAGCTATATAGGAAAGATACCGAACACGTTCAAACGTATTAAGCTCCAGGTAGTTGTTACGTAGGCCTACGTCTTCCTAGAATGTAGTTAAATTTACCTAAACGTAAAGTCGAACTCCTTACTGACAGACATTACGTATATAACAATGGAGACTAGATTGAGAACATTAGGGGAACTAATCAGCATAGCACGAGATAAAGAAAGACTGCGATAGTTAGATTAAAGTAGCTGAGCGTGTAGGCCTGCAAGCACACGATCCCCCTTACTTCCCTGCAACGTCTGAAAGTCGCTTTATTCCACGAGTGTTTTTCGGAAAGGCTCAACCGTCCTTATGACCAGACCAACATGCCGCGCGAACAGCTACTTTATGCACTCTGCAGTTATAGGAGAATAACTGCTCTAAAATATTCCTAGTTGAAACAGTTCTCCGTTTAAACTCGACCGTTTGCCATTTGTCTGTCTGTATATTTGCGGTATGTGTCTCATGATAACTTCTAAACGCATCCATCGACTTTCGTAAAGCTAGACGTTGATAAGAAATACAACAGACTGCCCATACTTTAGCCTACACATCCTTATTGTTTTTGAGATTGATCCTCCCGAAAATAGAGAGGCGGGAGGCAAAAATGTGATGGGGCCGAATTGTAAAAAATATCGCAAAAATTCTTCTGGGTTATCAAATTAAAGTGAATTTTAACCAAAATCAATAGCCTATAGTGTACAGTTTTGGAAATTTCAAAATTCTATTTTGATCCAATAAATGGATTTCAAAATTCATCTGGGTCCAAATAAGGAATACAAAATTTGAAAAATTGTAAAAATCCATGACGGGTATCAAACTAATGGGAATTTTAACTAAATCCAAATCTAGTCATCAATCTAAAAAATTTTAACTTTAGGGTACCACGGTCCAAAAATTAAAGTCAACGTTGTAAGAAAGCTATAAAAATCTACGTGGTGCATCAAGTTATGAAGAATTCTATTTAAATTCAAACGCAGTATCTTTAAAACTTTACAATCCGTTAACACCCATTCCAAATTTTCGAACGCCTTCAAAAGGTTTATAAGCTATGTTTGCAAAGAAAAACTTTACATATTGATATCAATAATGTATCTGTGTGAAAAGTATTAGATATAAGCCTATAGAGATCTATGGAATGATGTACAAATTTACGTGCTAGGACTAAATTATTTGCACTTGGGCATTATGGTTATAAATTTATGTACAAAAAAAAACTAGGCAGCCATTTCCAATTTTTAGTGTATATCGTATGATTATTTGCAGCTGAAGGAGGAGCTTACTAGTTAGTAACAAATTAAGAACATTCAAAAAGCAGTAAAACAAAAAAAATTAGAACATAAAAAGTGAAGTAAGCTAATAAACATACAAATTCCACGTACGTCTGTACCTAATTGTCTAAATAATATCATACAGTAAAATAATGTTAAAAAGAAAAATCGCATTAAAAGTAATACATTAATAAACCGCTTACTTACGATTACAAATTACGCATCACGGTTTGGGAATCTGCTGAGCAGAACAAGGTAAGCGCGAAATGTCATGGCTTAACAGTTATGTAAATGTTATTTATTCATTAACACTCAGAAAATACATTCATTGTTGTAAATGAAGACAACTTCAGGTATAAACGTACATATCATAACTTTATATTAAAATGTATAATAATAAATAGAATGATGGTAACATTTGCGTGTAACTGTACTGTTTAACATACACGATGTATGGTAACACATGACTTGACTGGTCGGGGTGGTTATTTCAAGAAAGAATTAGTCATATCTAAGATTTATTTCGATAATGTTTTTATATTTACATAAATCTCGTAATAAGTAATCAGTCTTTTTAGAGAAATCGTGTTTATAGTGTTCTAAAATGAAAACGATTTTTTGAAGTTCATTCTCATTCTCCCGCCCTCCTGGCTACGACGCTCGGGGCGGTCGCTCCCTTAAACTTCCCTTGTAGCGTCTCTGACTGTATAAAAACCACATATTATTTTTCGGAAACAAACCCAAGCCTCGTGGTGTGTCGAAGCACTAAGAATCGGTCCAAGAATCAGTATGGAGGACAATCCAACAAGAAGTGACATAACACTGCACTGCATAAAATACATAAAATACCATTCAGAAAAATAGCGCACACGTGAAGAGACATTAGAGAAGGACGACAGAAGACAAAAACTGATATAGTAAAATCCGGAAGAAAATTCTTGGATTTCGTTCTCCATGACGTGTCCGTTACTTAACTAAATATAATTAATTCACTACCGACTCGGAACACAAAGTTTTTTATGGGTACAAACGTAAAAGTTTTACCTTAGAGCCTGAAACAGTTTTCCCTTTTAAAAAACGTCTTCAGAGGCTGCCGCTGGGAGCACTGTCCGTCTTGTTCTTGGCGACGGTATCGACTTTTGAAGGATCGATGTTGTGTGTGTGGGTGTGAAATGTTCGAACAATGCGTGTGATATGAATTGTGTCTGTTCGTTTATATGTTTTCGTGTGTTTGTAGATTTCCAGTTGTTCTAGAGTGCCTAGTTTTCGGCCTTTTGAGTGTACGTATAGAATGTCCATGTTATTGTCGATGTTTTTGTATGTGTGGTTTGCTTCAATGAGGTGGTTTGCAAAGGTAGATTCTGTAGCGGAGTGTAGTGCCTTTGTGTGTTCAATGTATCTTTGTTTGAAGTTACGTCCTGCTTGAATGTATCTGAACTGCTCAGATTGCAACAAATTCTACATAGGCCAGACAGGACGTATGTCTTAAAATTATACAAGCCATTAATTTCATGCATATATTTTATATATATGTGTACAACGTTATCGGCAACAAAGAAGTAGTTTTTGTTAAAATTCCTTCCCGGGATATTTGGCCGTAGTCCAATGTTTTCTACAAAACCAGACGTTTCGGCAATGCCATCGACTTCCATCATCAGTGAAAATCGAGTGCGATAACGTGAGGTGGTATACGTTAGTGACCACAGTACTGTGGTTAAGGCTGAAGCAGTAAGTAGAAAGAAGTAGTTTCTATGGTAATATTTCATTTCGAAAATGATTTTAAATATAAATCTTAGAATATGGAAGTCATGTATGGTTCTCCATACCGATATTTATTTTTATGACGAATGATAACTACCGCATATTCAAAGAGAATCACATAATCTTTTACATACGTTCCTGAATTGTAAAGAACTGAAGGCCTATTGATTTTGGTGAAGATCGGTTAAGGGAAAGGGGTAATTTACCTGCCACCTTTAATGTTTTAACAAGAGTAATTGTTTCTATGACGAACGATAACTGCCGCACATTCAAACAGAATGAAATAATGTTTTGCATGCATCCCTGAATTGTAGAGGACTCAATATCTATTGATTTTGGTGAAGATCAGTTAAGAGAAAGGGGTAGTTTACCTTCAACGTTTTATGTGATACCAATGTTAATTTTTGCTATGACGAACGATAACTGCCATAAATTAAAACATAATCAAATACGTTTTTGCATACACCCCTAAATTGTAGAGAACTCAAGGCCTGTTGATTTTGGTGAAGATCGATTAAGGGAAAGGGGGTAGTTTACCTGGAACATTCTATGTTGTAACAAGACACACTTTTTCATGACGAACGATAACTGCCGTAAATTCAAACAGAATCGAATAATTTTTTCATACTGCCCTGAATTGTAGAAGACTCGAGGCCTATTGATTTTGGTGAAGATCAGTTAAGAGAAAGGGGTAGTTTACCTGCAACGTTTTATGTTTTAACAAGGGTAAAGTACTTAATTTTGATAAATAAAGTATCCTGAAAAGCAGATCATAATAATCCACTGTAGAAACGTCGATGAAATATCTATAAATGAAGAGGTGGGGGTAATTTTCTATAAATGAAATTGATTGTTGAAGGGGGAGGGGATAATTTTTATTTATATGTCATGTGTACTACGTTATCGGCAACAAGGAAGTAGTGTGTTGTTAAAATTCCTTCCCGGGCTGTTTGGCGTGGTCCAATGTTTTCTACAAAACCAAAAGTTTCGGCAGTACTATCGACTGTCATCATCAGTGAAAATCGAGTGCGCTAACATGAGGTGGTATACGATAGTGACCACAGTACTGTGGTCAAGGCTGAAGAAAGAAGTAGTTTCTATGAAAATATTTCATTTCGAAAATGATTTTAAATATAAAGCTTAGAACATGGAAGTAATGTATGGTTCTCCATAGCGATATTTCCAATAGCTACTCCAGTAAACTTCGGTTCACCATTATTTTCATTATCTTCATTCATTTCGGCGCCAGCATCAACAAACTGATGAATGATACGTAAATTTTTATTGTCAGTATACCTAATGATTAGTGATAATTGCGATTTGTTAGAAAGATCTGTCGTTTCATCAAACATTACACTAAAAAACTGATCAACTTGGATTCTCTTAGATAATATGTCTCGTCCACAGCAATCAATCAAGTCGTTTTGAGTTGTCTTGCTTATGGATGTTGCACCAGATGCTGACTCAAGATATTTTTTCAAAACTAATTGCCGCTATCAATCCGAAACTTCAATAAAGCTCGGAAATTGCCAGTATTTACGACCAAATCAGATTCACCAGTTGTCAGTTAGCCATCGTCTCGATGTCCTCAAAATTGAATGTTCTGGCGACCCAGAAAAATAATGCTTTTTATTATAGGCACTAATCGAGAATGATTTTCCTTTCACGACTTTCTGACGTCTAGTATGTAATTTATTAGTAGCGGATAGCTCAGGATTTTTGTAAATTTTTAAGAAATACTTTCCTTTTATCACAGCACAGGTGATATTTGTTTTGTGCGTGATTTTCAAAGTCTCCATCTTTGTCCAATACTGTAGCAAAGTTGGTTATTGGTTCTGTAACTAATTTCTGGAATAGAGTACTTCCATAGCGCCCACCCTCGGCGGAACTGACAAAAAATGGGCAGTATTTACAAAAGAATCCCTTTTTATCCTGCGAGAAAACTACCCATTCATAAGAATTTAATTGGTTGAAATTCACATATCGTTTTTCATACGTTCGAGTTTTGTTATTTCGCTTGAGTGAGTAAGGAAAAGAATAAATAAACGTCTTTGTCCAAAAAATAAATGTCTCTGTATTTGAAGAAATTTAAATACGTCTAAAAGACATTTTACATCCAAATGTGGTAATGAAGGTTTGATGTTATGATTGTTTTTTCTAACATATACTTACTATCGCAGTCTAAATTTAACAAATGTAAAATGTGAACTGTATGACTGAAGCTGACGCCGTTGGATAGCAAAGTGCATACGCATATGTTATAATTTCGACATGCAAACGCGCAATCAAACCGAACTACCTGAACGGTACGAGGATATAATAATAGAAAAAAAATATATCGATTTGCAATAATCTATGTAATTATAAATTACTGTGTTGTACTTAAAAATTGAATTTCAAATTACTTTATGCTAGTTATGTTGTGTAATTTACTCCTTAAATATAGTAGAGTAGTTAGTGAACAGAAATTCTATCTTTTTACGCTGTACCGGAGTTTTTGAAAATAATGAAAACACGTCAAAATCCATTTTATCGTATAAAGAAATAATTTTTGAACGTATATTTTAATTTTCAACATGCCTTACAAGGCTTATTAAAAAATTACAACTTATTACAAATTTTTCGTGATTTTTTACGCAGAAAAGTATAAAAATTTCTTTGATTATAAAATTAAAATTGAGGCGTTTGGGGGAGCGCCCCCTTCGCTCCCCCCTGGATTCGCGCCTGCTTATTACCGATTATCTCTTATTTTTATGTTTACATCAGGCAGTATTGTTTTTCATATCTCATTACAAGCATGGACGTCCCTGAGCATCATGTAATTACCCTATGATTACAGTTTCGTTATGCGATTCGTTATTGCCGACAGTCCTATCCTATTTCATTAAGCGAACAATTTATGTGCGCACAAGCGCGCGCGCGCGTATGTGTTTTTTCTTGAAACTGGCTGTAAGGATTTTCATTAAATGGGATGAACCTACAGTTTTTCTGATGCGAGGAAGCGATTTAGCTTAGTCTATAATTTCGAAAAATTTATTTTAATCAGACTGGAAGATGTACAAACTAAAGAAATAAATACGAAACACTATGAAATACTCGGTAAAATGTGCATGCGCCAAATAAATTGCGATCGCAATTGAAACCGGTGATGCACGTTGTTCAGACATCGAGAGATCGTTAATTGTTTAAGTGTTCTTTACTTTGGTGTAACGTCGTTTGTGTAGAGCTTTGTTTTATTTTTGTCCCAGTAAGTGTTCTGTGCGACCGTGACTGTTTATAATTTTCTCACGTTATTGTGACGTCGTTTGTCTAAAGCCTTGTTTTATTTTGTTTTTAATTCATGTCCTGCGTTTATAGATTATAATAGTTTTTAAAATTTACTAACAAATTATTGAAACTTATCCAACCACAAGAAACACACCACGTGAGTGCCCTACGAAACACCGAGTATTCAACTTTAATAACAACACGATATCGTTTGCGGAACAACCCAAAGACGTATACAAGGAACACTCAAGACCCGCCGTTTTTCCATCTGATGAAGATCGGTCTACAAGATCAATGTGAGCAGCTAAGGCGAAAGTGTGGAATGAATTTCGACGTTAATCTGCTCTGTGAATCCAATCCGAAGAAAAAATCCATCTATCAAATGATGCACCAAATAAATGGACAGTGAAAAACAGAACCATACGAAAAATATCGCCAGCATTTAGAAGAACTACGGCATCAATTAGCACAGCGAACCACGACCGAAGCCGCCGAAGAACGTGTTCAGAGGGTAGAAGACATGCCACAACTTGTAACGTAACGACTAGTCGAAGAAACCAATGAACGACGTGGCCGTCCCTGTGCTAGGCGTTAAAAAGCCGTAAAATAAAATTGGTTGCCGACCTACAAGCTCGCGTCATAGCCGACATGCCTTACCGAAGCTTCCGAATTTTCAAAATCGTACTATTCAATTGAGAGATGCCCATTTCCATGAAGAACAACAGAATAAATCGTGAGTCCTTTGGCGTCTGGTGCTTACATGGCTGAACGAGCTGTAACAACCGAAATTTCCGACCTGTGCGCACCTTCTTCTGTTGTATAAAAAGATTCTATACTTAAATGGATTCTTCGCTCGTGCTTCATTCAAAGTGATCAACGATCTAACCATCAACAGCACTGGTTTCTCCAGCTACATCACATATAGAAAAATTTACTAGATAAATATGGCAGCCCATTCGAATCAAAACTCCCAAAGTACCCCAAACCCAAACGACCCAAAGTCCAGACCGCAACCAAAGTAAACCAACGACCGCAACTTGGCCAGATGTACTGTCTGAACTCCGACAATACTGTTGCCGAAAAACTCGAATATCCCTCAACCATGGAATCTGCCGGAGCTAATTGAACTGCTAGAGGAAAGCGATCGCAGAATGACTTCGCGCAAACCTTGATAATGGTGAGAAAATGGAAGAAAAAGAAAACCGGCAAGCTGCTGCATAAGGAATTGTGCTTCCGTACGTTCGACTGCCGTTCGCAGTGCCAAATAATGCCGACTATAGAAGACTCAACGTTCTTTTATCGAATGAAATATATGCCGTTCTCACACTACCAACATCCGAAAAGGAAACGTTCGGCTACTCCGTTGATCTGCAACTACAAACAGTTTATGCCAACAATCAGAACTACACGCGGCTTGAACTGGCACAATATCGAATCACTTTCCAACCTGGTCCTTCCACCGGAAACACCTATGATAGATCCCGATCTGCTGAAACCAACTTCAGTGGCTTTTATTTTGATGCCCGACTTTTCCAACAGTACCTCGTTGATATTTGCTGTCGTATGCAACGTGACCGCATCTAAAAGGGTAACCAAAAGAAGACTATTGTTGATCGGTAGACCAGAGTTACCCACTTTACCATAGATCTTGCTGAGGAAAAGGATGTTCTTGTTGGTGAGAATAATATACTACCACTGTGGTTACCTGGCTCAACGCGGCACAACGTCAAACATCTTGAAGACGGGGTGGCTACTGTTCAACGGATCGCCAGGGTTCTATATCACCATGACCTTCAATACTATTAGCCACAAATTAAAGAAGTGTCACGTATTCCCTCTGCAAAAGGAATTACCTGAAAGCACCTTAATCAGGATCGGTCTGACCTCGTTGCCAGAATTGCTGAGCTTAAATCCGACGACTTCCCAAAGCTAGAGAGAGATATTACGTCTCTAGCGGACGATCCAAAACCAAAATATTGACGGCACTACGACTCCACGTTGGACCAGAGTAATTTTCACATGACTATGCCGTCTGCCGAAAGGACATAAATGGTTGCCGAGTAACAAACGATAGCTGCACGCGACTTCTTTTACAACGCTTGTCTTCTGCATGTCATATTAACCTCGAGTACGCTGGAAGCATCGTGCCGTGAATACTTTAACAAATACATCTACAAGGATCGCGACTGCGCATTCATCAGGATCGTCGAAGACCAAAGGATACTAATTTACAATGAAACGCACGCCTACGTTGAAGGCCGATGCATCAGTCCACCGCAAGCATGCTCGCGAACGAGATCCAGAAAAAGAGCAACTTTGTTCAACATCCATCAGCCTGGTCAAAAACCGAGTTGCGAACATCTTCACAATAAGATATATCAAACATCGGACACAAAAGTCCCTATGGTGTGCTGAAATAACAAGACAACGGTCGCCTGAATGGACTGCGAAAGAAGTCATTTACCACTAATATTAAGAGAACACTTCAGGCAGGTCGGCAATTAAGTGAACGGATGCAAACAACTCTCCGTCGTTGCGCCATTGGCCAAATCCACAACGTCAATTTCAAGAACTCTACCGTTTATGATTGCTGTTGTACTAAGTTTAGAAGATCAAATGGTTAACCCTGGCGGACATACGCGTCGCCCTACAACAACAGACATTCAGAAAGTACTTTTAAAGGTTTGGGAACGGATGACTACCGACGAACGCCATGGAGAAACTCGAACTATTAGAACACGTACTTTCTAATGTTGCTGTACCCTGTTGTCGTTAAAGAATTCGCAAACTGCTTCGCCAATGTAAACTATGGAGAGAAGATTCATCGAGCTATTATCGAGCGATTAAACAAATGGGCCAGTAACATCAACGCCGAGACCATTAACCAGTTGTCTGGAGGCTGAAACGTGTATCAAGCTAAGATTCAGTCAAGGACCAGCCTGAGGGAATTCATCAATACTGCCGCTTTGTTATCGCACAACCTGCAGCTGAAGAACGCGTTTGTCATGTTGCTGCACACGCACATGTCTCAGAAGGATTCTGCAGTGGAACGAGGCTATCTGTGATCACACCATGTAACCACATCAAGGTGAGGATCATCAACGGAGAACGATCAAGTGGCGAGAAGTAACGAATAACGCTCGACGCAAGCAACCGACGACACAAGTTTCCGGATGGCTAGAATTTGCTACAACCGCGTACAATGACCAAGACCAAACCTTCGAGTTCACCTTCGGATCTTCATGCATGGCACGCTGTTCGGCTGCCTTTTCCCGAGAATTGAGGCTAAGAGTCTGATAGCCTTGCTTCCGCCAGAAAATCCACTTCACTCCAGTAATGATGTATGGAAAAAGTAATAGTGTGGAAATCAACGCAAATGTGAACATGGCTATGAAGAAAGCAGTAACAGTTCCCTGACAACACGGAGGATTTCAATTCCGCAGGCAAAAAGCAATAAAGACCGCTCTATCATCGTGTTATATGAAACTACATTAACTAATCAACAGCAAGTTCATCACTTAAGCCTTCTTTTCTACGCCAAGAAACTTGTTCTTTCACATGTTTATTTAATTAACATTATTTATTTACTATTGCTACGTGCGAGTACTTTATATACACACCAAGAAATAAAGTATTTTAAGTAATTTTTTTTTTAACTTAAACAGTTCTCGCTTAATAATCATCACAAATAATTAATGATTCAGTAGTGAGTAAATAACAAGTAAAAGGAAGTACGTTTTCTTAGCTAAACCTGTGATTATTCGTGCACTGCAATAGTTCTACAAAGCAAAGAGTATTCAGCTCTCCTTATAATGTTTCAAATTTAGCCACCATTTAGCCGCCATAATTTACAATTGTAAATAAGCCAAATACAAGAAATAATCGGTAAAAATGTTACTCAAATAAATATGTCCACAAACATCACCAAACAATAATGAATATTAAGAATGCAAGAAGACCGTTATGTTTCAATATGTTCATTCTCACAAATGCCAATAGTTGTAATGTAACTTAATTGTTTACAATTTCACTTTTAAATATAGGTCTTCTCTGTACAGACATACGGATCAATAACCATGAACAGCAATACACAGAAATTAACCTATGGCAGTGAAAGTTGTTTGTACTGGGTTTCCTTGCATGTCAATAACAATAAATGATTGTGTGTGAGTGTGTGTGTGTGTGTGTGTGTGTGTGTGTGAGAGAGAGAGAGAGAGAGAGAGAGAGAGAGAGAGAGAGAGAGAGAGAGAGAGAGAGAGAGAGAGAGAGAGAGAGAGAGAGAGAGAGAGAGAGAGAGAGAAGTGCTACGAATTTTGTGTTATAGGAAACAATAAAATTCATATCCTGAACTATTTATACAGAAAATATGAAATGTTTTAACACATCAGGTTAATAAACACTTATTCACACTTACTGTTAGAATGCTGGTAATAAACAACTACATTTATGACTTGTGCTAACAAAGTTTTTTCTGTAAAGACTACAGTGAGTCTTAAATTACAAACTTTAAAAAAATTATATACTAGTTTACAGCCTATTATAAACTTTAAATGAATGCTTGTTTAATTTTTCTTTCTACTTCTAAAGATACGTATTGTAAATATTATTTCTTTGCAATTTCAGTCGCTAAACTTACGGACAAATTAACAATCCTCTTAAAAACTGTGTCATCATTCTTTTTAATTCTTATCATTCTTCAATCAAAAATCATAACGGAAAACATTTTCTGAATTATGACTTGTTTCTTAGCAAACAATTTTTTGACAGCTTAGCAAATTAAGGGATGAAACAAAATAACAAACATAATACTATTTTGAATGTTCATCACTTCTTTGTTCACTACTATAATAATTATTAGTATTGTTGGTACTTTCACTGTGAACTTACTTGTTGTATTTTCTCATACATCGTTTCGGAGTGGTGTTCTCCTTCTTCAGTGAGTTTGGATACGGAATCTTTTTTCCATACGGAAAAATTCCATATCCAAACTCACTGAAGAAGGAGAACACCACTCCGAAACGACGTATGAGAAAATACAACAAGTAAGTTCACAGTGAAAGTACCAACAATACTAATAAACATATATAGGAGGCTATACAAAAATTTATAATAGTTAATTGTAAAAGCTAGAGTTTCCAACATAAAAATCTATCTCAGTATTTCTTTATTTATATAGTATTATATTTTTCGAAATTCACAGTAATTTCAATAAAGTAGAAACCAGACGGTGTTGATGACATACTAAGTCTTGTTTAGAGCTAATAAAAGGTAATTTCTAGGCATTCTTTATTGAAGTTACAGACTTCATCAATCTGTTAAAAGGTTTAGAAATTTAAATGTAATAATCTCTAATTTCAGTATAAACTGTTCCCTAACAACCTTATTCTGCCTGTATTTTTATCACCAATAGTTAACTTCATAAATCTTTGAAAAATTATTTCTTTAAACAGAATTATAAAAAAATGATTTACAAAAATTTTTTAATAACATGAATTGACTTATTTAGTGATAATTTTCGTTATCCAAATTAATGAGAGACTTTCAAACAGAATACTAAAGGCTTAAATTACTATAGTTTAGTGGTTAGTTTATGTTAGTATACAGTGCAGACTTGCAAGAGTTAAATACTTTGAGATTGTCTTACTTCCAATCCTAGTAGAAGACCTATTATGCTGTTTATTTTATTTTATTCTTTGTGGAGAATGAGTGTTAAGCTTTTTTGTAACATGGTTAACTGGAGAATACTAACACAAAAACTGACCAGAATTTCAGTGTATTGTATTTTTGTGTTTAACATCGAGCACCCTACAATGCAAATGGTCAAGATATTGCCCTAATGTAGATACAAATATAAATCAAATGTACACTTATTGTCACTACACTGTCAAAATGTTCATTCTAGAGGTAAACAATTAAAAAGAGAACAAAAATACCTTCATTTTGTCTGATACTCTATACTGTAAACGATGTTACATGTGAACACGATATAGTGTCAAACAATAATTAACAACACATGTAATTCTTCTGAAGATCAACTGTATTTCTGCTTGCTGACAGGTTGTTTGTATGAACGAATGGAAGATGAACAGAGGGGCAGCCACCACCAAGCACATAAAAACAGACCTAATTATAGTGCTCATGAGCACTTTTTTTAAAATAAATTTCAGCTGAGAATTAATAACACTCATTTGTTTATATTTAAGAAAATATCTAAGAAATTTTGCTCTGTACAAAATTTTTTATTATTTTGATCAACACCCTTTTTAACTTTTATTAAATCATATGTAGTATAATCCATGCTTTCTGACTTCAGCACTATAATGTGCAGGAGTAAGTTTACAAATAACACCCATCAGCAGGAAGAATCTTCTGGTAAGAGTAAGCATGTTTAAATTAATTGATTTAAAAAACCAGAAGGCGTAAATTTAACAAGAAGTTATTTCACACAAATATATCAAATATCCAAATCATCTTTTATAAAATATAAAAATATAACTGTTATATTGTTATACATTGTTATATATTGTTATATAACTTTTTTCATTGTTATACAACTGGGTGTGTTAATGTTTTATAACTGTTCTCTACAAGTATCATTTGGGCTAAATATCAATCAAGTTGCATTTTTCACAATCAAGCCATTTTTCAGAATAACCCTTTACAATTCATACTGTAATGTAAATAAATCAGGAGAAGTGAATAGAAAAATGAGTGTAAAATGCCACTGATGACAAGTAACAACTGACACCAGCAGGGAAAGTACACTAGTACCTACCACACTGTAATATTTATTGACAAAGTTTGCAGAATAAATGTTTTCTCAAATAAAAGTTACTTTCAGGCAATTATAGTGAAGTAAGAAACATTAAACATAAATACTGATGCATACCCTAAAATATGATGGAGTGAGGTTTTGAGGAAAAATTATTTCCCGATACTATAATGTGCAGATCTTTGTGTGGCTTAAGCATTAAAAAGCAACTAATACAGAAAATAATACAAACAAATAAATTCAGAATATACAAGATAAACCATACAGTTGGCAGTGAAAAAACATTGATCAATGGTCATAACCACAATTTATAGAGCTCACAAGCTCACATAGGCCATCTAATTTATTTAGTTTTATAATATAAAACAAGCACTACAGTACTAAATAAAAATACTGAATGTGTGTTTTAATATACAAGGACATTATAATTCAAAGGTAACCATACTGTTAAATATTTGCATAAATTAAAAGGATTCGAAAGAAGTTTCCGTCAAAGTATGTAAAAAAAAACATAACATGAAACTTAATAACATCTAGTATCACAAAAATGATACATAAGGACTTAAAATGCCTCCACTTACGGTAGACATCAATTTTTATACCAACCAATTTGAAAGACTTGGGGTACACAAGCAGACTATGAAGGGTATTTTGTTGAAACAATCCTTTGTGGTCTTGGGTTGATTTTGTGAATGTAATTCGGTTTTCTAGAATAGCCAAGTTGAAACAAGAGAACTGTCATAACTATTCCCCAAATCTTAGTAGAACTGGGCCAGAGAAATCAACACTTAATAAATCAGGTATTTCATGTAACTTAGTGCACTCTGTACAGTATTATTGTATATTAGTGATATATGACAAAATAGAGCCAATTCAAAAACTACAGGTAAGAATGGAAGTGCAACTGGTACCTGAAACAAAACTTCAGGCATACAAACAATTCATATAACTCATTTGTAGATGGCAAATGTTATACAGGTTTAAATTGAAACAAATATCACACCGATAAATAAGAAATGAAAACGGTAAAAACAGAACTGATTAAATTGATGAATGAAAGGAATTAATGTTAAAGAAAAATTACAGTAAAAACAAGTAAAACAGATAACCACACTAAGGAATGCATATTTCAGCATATCCGAATCACCCGAACATTATTCATACTCACACATAAAAGCACTAAAACTGTACAGTTAACTGAGTTAGGCAATTACTAAACACAGATACATTTTCCCTGAAAAGTGTCAACTGTGAGATACAAAAGAGTACCAAAATAATTATATAAATTAGCAACATTAAGTGCTTAAACAAGACAAATGAGTCTTCAATATTAACACTAAATGTGTTTAAAAACTGTAACTAATAAAACAGGTGATATGGATAATAAATAACTGTCTGTTTACCTATCTGTTTACACATCATAACTGTCTGTTGCCACTCAAATCCTGCTTATCACACAGTATACTACATTATAAAACACTAACTGTTCCAGCACATGCATTCTGTATCTATTATCAGGAACAACCACTGAACTCCTAAATAACTGTCCACACAACACTTGCGATTATAAAATAAGTGACACTGACAAACATGCAAACATGTTGTCAATACATGGTTATATATGAAACTAATTATACAGTTTGAGTTGAACAATTTGTTAATATTAATTCCTCAAGCGGCATTCATTCACATAAATACAATGAACTTCCATAAAGGCCTATTCACCCTAAAATTAATTCACATACTCTATTACTAATGATGATACTTTACCATACATTGTTATTTGCTAGTATTAAAATAATTTCATTGACAATGTTTTAACAACTATTACAAAATAATGACTATTCATACAATTAACAGTTGTATAAACGCAGTCAAATTTTTCTTTTATACAGAAAAATATTTAAACACATCTCCATTTTTAATTGTTTACTGTGAATACATTATTTACAGTACATATTTCTCGTATAGTAACAGTGAAGAAATACGTCGGAAAAATAAAAAACTGAAAACGTGAATGAAGAAAACTATGCTACTCATTCGTAATAGCCTACAAATGTTTGTTTATTTTTAATTTACGCGGAATCATCAAACAACTGTCAAAATATTATTTACAAACGTCTTTACATTTATGAAAATAATAATGTAAGAAAATATAACATCAAACAATAATATTATCCATCATAATAGCCCAGATAAATTCACCTGACGACATGCAAATTCTCTACTAAAATCGCTAACTGCAAACATGGGTTATAAACGTTAAATTACTGCATAACATATTTTTTGGCCACTGGAAAAAAATTGCTGGTGACTTACCTGTGCAGAAATCCGATAAAAATTCAAGTCATTTCGGTTGGACTGTCCTTACATAAAATCTGATGATCATAACAATTTTACCCAATTTTTGTATATTCTCCATACAGTCAATATGCATTTGATTTCATCTAACACTACAAGTCATATAACCATTAATACGTTAATTTTAAGTACCTTATGAATGAACTCTAATACAGAAAAAAATCAAATCTCAACTGCACATCAGCAGTGATAAATATACGAGATTGTCATCAACAAACTTTACCGGGGTGAGTAGAACACATACTGTATGTGGACTAGACTGAACAACACAGCTGTTTCACAACTATACCTGTCAAGGCCATATAAATTCTATTCTTATTTGCCCCTTCTAAACCGATCGGAACCGGTATGGTTTGTGACCAATTTCTTATTATTTTTTAAAATATTTTTGCACTATAGGCTATCTACTTTTAGTTGACAGACCAGTTACGGTTGTAAACTAAAAATTCAGTAACGTAAAATCTGCAAAAACATCGTTTTTTTTTTGGTTTCGTGGCTTTTCCAGACAAGGGTGTCAATCGGAATTATTACCGTCCTTTTTGATACAAAAATTCATAAACAGTGAATGATAAAATCCCGTCCTAAATTGAAAATAATAGGCAATAAATTAAGAAGCAGCTAGATTATAAAAACAGCTGCAAATTAAATATTTAAGACTGTAATCAATGGTCTGGAAAACTGCCAACAAGAACTAATATAGCCTACAATATGACAAAAAACCCCTTTAAAATGATAAAAATATTATGTTAAATTAAGTAATTTTTGGTTTATTTTTGTTTAAAATTGGCCCAAATAAGGCTGAAGAGAAAATTGAATGTGAACATTAATTGGTACTGACAAACATACACACAGTTTATGATAGCATGGTTTTTATTTTAAGAACTGAAATTAATAAAAATTGAAGTTTTGCTAGTTATAAAATATATAACCACTGTGCAACTCATTTAAACTCTATATAGGCCTACCACATAAAAAGGGACATTTTACACTTCTCAGAGATTATATAATAAAGATTATTACTGATATTATGCAATAAAAAAAGCCTTATTAAAGTAACAACACGCTGAATTTTTGAAATAGTAAAGGTGTTTCTGGCTTAATAGCTGATGTAGCAGTGTTATGAAATCACAGGTACCTACTTCATACTGTATAAACATACACTGCAGAGTGCAGATGTTGGATCAAGAGAAAGTAACATTTAAGGTCTGCTGCTAGTAAGCTGGGGTTAAGTATCTGAAAACTTTCTCTTTGTTAGAATGTAACGTTAATGAAACCTGGTACGCAGCAGACAATCAGATGACAGGCTTGCCCTTCGTCTCGCACAATCCCTCTCCTACTATATATCATGAGTACAGGGAAAATACTATGAGACTGAAATACTATTTAGTTACCACCACTAGTGATGGTAAAAAATATGTTTCTTATTTTAACTCTAATAGTGAAGTGTGTGCAGACAAGAAATACATTGTTTGGGGTGGATCCTTTTTGACTTGTAATACAATCACCCCTACATTAATACACTCGAAATGTTATGACTGCTTCTCAGGTGTTGGTACTTTGTCAAGTGACCAATTGCAACTCTCGCTAAATATGGTATAGAAAAATTGTGAATCATAATGAAGTTTAAATATTAGCTTGGAGAAAAAAGGCAGACATTTCAAAATGTTTTTTCTTTTGAATCTTGCTACATATCTGGATGACTTAGCAGTTGAATAACTCCAGTGTTTTTATGTTGTATTTTCTCATGTTACTTTGTAAATGTTGGTATTTTGTCAGTTACACCCCCTATTTTTTCGAACCACATGGAGGTTGTCGTTGTTCCTAATGACCAAAGAATATTTACAACGTTCTTAATAAGATTTTTGTGAGGCTTCAAAGTTGTGTGCTATACATCCAAACGGTTATAAAATCTGACTATAAAATAAAATTTTAGTGCAGGTTAGTCAAGAGGAATTTCTTCCTCTCAATCAATAAAGATGTTAATATTTAATTCCCAGCTAACCATTACGTTTTAGATATAAACATTCCTTTTCAGTTTAGCAACCAGTGTCATTCCAAGATATCCAGCTGTATGAAGCTTATGGCAATAATTGGTTGTTTAATTAGTTACCAGGAGATATTTAGAATGTATTAATTAAACTACTGTGAAAAACTTTGATTCATTATGTTTAACATGGATATTTTGATCCAACTTAATTTTATTAATAGTTACTAGCAATGTCTTTATAGCTTCTTTGCTACTGCCACCCATTGTCAGTATCATAGTTTCATCAACAAAAGTTGCCACAATATTACTTACAAATTCTTAAAGTCACTGGTAATCAGCAGGTGAAAAGTTGGTTCATGGGTGCTTCCCTGAGGAACATACTTAAATTTCTCTTTAGTAGAGTAGCTTTCCTTCATCCTCTTGCTTAATCCTGAAGTATTTCTTCATTAAATGTGACAGTATTTCAATGATTTGTCTGGGTAGAATCATTTTAAACTTATATTTAGTGCCTCATGCCAAACTTAATCAAATACTTGTACCTTATTTAATAAGACTGCTGAACACACGTTTTTTCTTCTGCATAGCTACCGGTACATGTCTCTATTTGATATCTGCAGAGAATAGGTTACAAGACCATAAAGACATATTTATTAATGATGTTATTGCAATGTATTAATGATAACTTGATAATACAGATTTCTTATTTGTGCCAGAATTGAGCCAGCTGCTGTTCACATCAAATTAACTGTTATCATTAAACTCATTGATATCCTATAAGTTTTCAAGTAAAAATGAAAAAAATCTTCCTAAGACCAAAGGTATAACTTCCTAAGACCAGATGTATTTACTCTAATGTTTTATACCAAAGAAATTTATTATAATTAATTAAAAAAGATATTAATTAAACTGATTGCATACTTTGTAAAAAGGAACCATAGTCTTTTAAATTAGGCACTTACAATAATGTTGTATAATTTAATACTATTTTCCTCCTTAAAAAAAAAAGGTTTTTTGCAAAACAAATAGTAAAGCAAATTTAACATGACTGTAAATAATTGTACAATATTACTTTAACAGTATAACTTGTAATGAAATAAATTTTAATGCACGATGCATGTGTGTGTGTATGAATAAATATTAGAATTGTTTTTCCTCTGGAGAAGGATGTCTTGAACTATTGAGAAGGTAAAAACGAAGGTAGTTTATCAGAAAAAATAATAGCCCTGATATATCCGGCTACAGAAATTTTTTAAGACCATGTATAATTATTATAATTTTAAAAATAAATATTTTTTTGCAAATATTAAATATGCATATGTGTGTGTGTGTGTGTGTGTGCGCGCGTGCGCGCGCGTGTGTGTGTGTGTGTGTGATGTTACACTGTAAGTCTATATTTACAAACTGACTGTATTTTGTAAGAAAAGCAATAGAAGTAAGATGGATGAATGCACATATTGCTCTTATTACATTCTCACAAAAAGTAGATACTTTAACAAGCTTGACTAATAATAAATTAAGGTTTAAAACTGTAATTCATTAAGGAACCAGAACAGTAGCAAAATAAGTCTGCGCGTGTTTACTATTTTATTGTCTGTATGTGTGCTGTATCTGGTAAATAGTAAATTTGTTCTAAATCTAGATTTTTCAACAAGAAATGTAGTGTATTTTACAGTATCAGTGATAATGCATATCATATGTATTTAATTTCATATGCTGGCCTGTTTAGAATAGCCTGTGTGTTTGTCAGCCGTGTAACTAATTTTCAGAACAATAGACACAGTCTAAATAGTAGCAATACAAATTACAGTTTTAGTGAATATCATAAAAATAAATGTTTTAAAATAGTGGCAATAACAATTTTATTAACATAGCCCTTCATCACTGAAGAATACTGTTGCACACCTCTGCAGTGGTGAAGCCACTTAACATTACAAATGTCTACAGCATAACCAACCTTTCTTGTACATTTATTCTCTTCACTGTGACTGAATAGAATATACTATACACAGCCTCTGCATCTTTGATAAAAATGGCAACATACTCTAATGAGAATGTAACATTACAAAGTATAGATGGACTGTCTTTAAGTTTCCTGTAGCTTACTCTATCTCAATGTAGACTAGGCATTCACAAGATGGTTTTCAGGTGGTGTGGCATCCAAATGGTTTTTTGACTCAGCAGTGCATGATTCAGTGAAACCTTATAGGACTGGCCAAACAAAGTTTCTTGTCTTTGCAACTCTTGCACAGTGTACCTTCCTGCAGATACTATTCATTTTTCTCCACTCTGCATATGGACTACAGAGTACAGAACAGTTGACAAACATATAAATAAATACACTTTGTGCTGCAACCACTAATACACTGTACTAACTCATGATCAGAGTTTTTGAACCTTATGTTGTGATTTCGAGTTGAAGATGAGCGAAGAGGCTTGAAGCACTTGCGAGTTAGTACTGAATTGAATTAGGTTGAAACACAAAGTATAGTGTATACATAATAGGCCACTAAATTGAGTTGATCCTCCTTCAAAATAAAATATTGGGTGCATTACTGTACCTCTTTATGACAGAAATCAACAATTAACCAAGAATTTCTAATTTCTTATTTCTTGAAAACTATTAACCTTTGTTTCAGACTTCTTTTAGATTAGTAATTCATGTTAATCACTATAGGCGCGCACACACACACACACACACGCAAGACACATGTTGAATTCTTTCTTTGCAAAAATTTCAATTTATACAAATTCCACACACAATACTATAGATATTTCAACACAATGGAAGTTTTCTACAGATTTGGTGTGTGGAATACGTAACATACTTTACATAGGATGGATGCCAAAAAATGCTTACTGGTAAGAGAAAAAATGAAATAATGGGCACACACGGAGATGGAATCAGTTCAATATTCAAGATTCCAAAAACTAAGGAATTCGAATAGGATATTTTTATTATTTTCTTACATCCCATACTTCCACAAACATTTATCTTTTATTTTTACTTCGATTGAGAAAATAATCTGGTTTTCAATAGGTAGTAAATTGGGGGGAGGAGTGGATTGATAATCAGAGTTCCTGAAGTAATTGAGCATTGAAATAGCATAAATCCTTCCGTAGAAAGGACATTAATTCTAAGAGGCTTGATATTCAATATATTCAACTGGAAAAATGATTACATAGAAATGTAAAATAAATGTTTGTATTTTTTTCATTTAAAGCTTGAATGAAACCACACGCAAGATGGGGAACATTTTGCAACTGTAGGAACATTTGTGCTACTCTTTCAAACTACATGACCTGATAGTTTAGACTCTTGAAAAATAACAAACCGTATGAATCAATGTACAACCATGAAACAAAATATAGTATGGTGTATATTAAGCTATGCAGTATGCATTGCAAACAATATACAGTATGTAGAAACATATATATTAATGTTTTATACAGTGTAGGTGTACATCATCATCAACATCATGGTGTCCATAGCTTCCTTCAGGACATTCCTCCAGTCATCTCCATTCATTGCTTGCTGCCACCACCATCTCACTTTAATAGTTTGTAGGTCCTCTTATATATTATCCAAGAATTTTGTTCGTGGTCTTCATTGTTTGCACTAACTAAACGGCCTCCCCAATAATAATAATGTTTTTCTAGCAGTATAGAAAATCGTTTCTAGTCTTTATGCACTCTCATAACATGGGCAAGCCATCTGAGTCTACCTACTTTGTTTTCATAATATCTGCTCTATGGAACAGCCTGTAGAGTTCCAAGTTGTACCTTTGCCTCCAAGAACCATTTTCATAACAAACCCAATCAATTTTCCTTAGAACTTTTCTTTCAAAACAACCTAGCATAGATTCATCTCTTTTTGTGAGCATCCAAATCTCACAATATGTCAACACTGGCAGTGTAGCCATACACATTTTAAATAAATTTGATATTACACAAATTGAACACGGAAACATTAAAAAATAAATAAAATGATGTGTAATAACTAGATTCACTAAAGCAAGCAGGTGATTTACAAGTGGAAACATACCATTGTTAGTTTCTATTAATTTCAAATGGTTTTAATTGTTGTGATTCAAGTTATGATATGTGTATACCTGTAGTTGAATTTGTTAAAGTTATTGATTCCATTAAAAATTAATTGACTCTTTACTTTATTATAAATTACTGTTAGTGTCTTAATTAAAAAAAGAAAATAGTACTAACTTTAAATACATTTTTCCTATACTGTGGAAATTGAAGTACACACCAAAAAAAAGTAGACAGAATTTATTGGTAGGCTGTTTTCCACCATAGCTCGGTTATTTGTTACTGGATAATGAAGCAAGGTGTCATTGTGCTCACAACAAAATGCTTAAAATTTGACTCAATAAACTATAATGTGATAAAACTATAATTTACAGAGCCATTAGTGATCAAAAAATTAAAGTGGTTGCCATTTTGAAATTTGATATCACAAAATAACCATAATGTTTTGTTTATACAAATGTACCAAATTTCGTTGAGATATCACAATCTCTTCTTGAGATATAAAGTTTTCTTTAGAAAATAGAAAATGGTGGCCAGACAGTAAATGAGACATTTCCAGACCTATATTTATAGGAACTTTTTTCTCACATTGATGCACAGAATCTGGATATGTATAGCGAGGACACCTTTTATGTTATACCCTGTAAAAAATGAAAAATGATTTTACATATCACATTCAAATTGTTATTGCTTCAAGTAGAAGTAGTTCATAAGAAACATTTACCTAATCAAAATTAATGTGCATTTTGAGCATATTTTTTTATCAATAGAAATTTGATAAGCCCGTATAATTCACTGTACTGGTTCAGTTTTATTACACATATTGTTACTGGTATAGTCTATAACCTTTTACCCAATAGGTTTGTGAGTCTTAATACATACAACACTTCTGTATATAATATAGTCTTCTTTTATGAAGAGCTAGGGCCTGTTTCTGCCAAAATACCATACCATCTTGGATGACCTCCACTTCTCTCTGTATTGGGTATATTCTTCAGAACTATTTTGACAAATTAATCCTTGGCTGTTCTCTCCAAACATGTGTGCTACTCCTCTATTTTTCTTCTCTGAACCCAATCACTTATTTTTTGGATGCCACATATTTCCCTTATGTCATCACTAATCCCTTATGTTATTACTCCCTACTGAGTAATGTAAGGTCTTCATCTCAATCACTTCCAATATTTATATTGTTTTTGCTCTGTCTCTCTCAGGAGTGATGGTCAATGATGGTACATCTTCGTTTTTTTATATGTGGACCTTGGCTTCATTTCTTAGAAACTGGTTCAACCAGATTGTGTTGTTCAAGCAACCTGATATTCTTGAAGCTTTAATTGTTTCGTGTTTTACTTAGCTTCTAGATATTGGTGGGAAGTCATTTGTATAGCTGTAGTTTGTATACTGTAGTTTCCAGTGTAAAGGCTCTTTAGAAGCATTAAGTGTTTTGTTCTTCTTGGTTGATAATCTAAGAACTAATTTTGGAGCAATCCAGGTAAATTAGCAAAGAAGGTAATGAAAAGAGTTTTTATCTTCAGCAACCAGTGTCGCATCGTTCGCATAGTACATATATTTTTGTCACTGATTTTGGAAACTTCTGAGGCCTTTAAGATATTGAATTATTTTATTTATCACTGTAGGGAAAAGTGTTGGGGCAAGGCAATTCTTTTGCTACTCTGTCATCCATCCTATTTCTTTGTTCTGTCAAGCATATGGGCTTGTTATCTTAGCAGGTTGTTGGCCTCACTGAGAAACCTTCTCCTTTCATATCCAGACTTGGGACCAGCATCAGTGGAGTTTATTATGTAGTTCAGTGCACAGTGCGTAGTTAAATGTTTAGATGTATTAACTTTACGACACACACACACACACACCACAAGTAACAAAATTACTTACAGTCATGTATAGAAAAAAGTTTATTGATCAAGCAAATAGAAAACAACCTGAGCAAGTTTGTGTAAAACTGAGAAGAAAGGGACGAATAAAGTGAGAACTTCAAACCATGTATACAGCATTTTGGCCAGGGGCGGCTCGTTCTTCGGGTGCTAAGGCACCCCAGTTTAAATCATATCATTAAAAAATCCATTATCACTACTCGTGGAAAGTCATTGTATCTTTCTTTAATACTTCAGACAAGAAAATGTTTTCATGTTATGTAATAGCAGAAATGTTTTTGGAACAGCATGCATCAGGCGCTGTGATTTCTCAATTGCCCCACTCGGTCCAAAGTTGAATGAATTCGTAAGCTTATAGGCGGGAGTTATGCTGTCAACCGGCGCGACTACTGCCGCGCCACGTTGAGCAGAAAGTGGTGTGATTTACTCAGTACAACAAATCGCAGACTATTGATACAATATGGGATTTGCTCTTTTTAGTGTTTAGAGTTTGTCTGGCGTGGTTAATTCAGTGGGGGCATTTGTTTAGTGTTTAAGTTTTGAGTTTTGATCAAGATTTACTCTTAATCAAAAATTGAACTAAAGTCATTAGGTAGGCCAACTTCTGAATTCTGCATGATGCAAACAGAAAATAAGAAAAGTGAGAATCAAGTTTTCAGAAGGCAACTGATTTCAGAAGATGCATACCAAAAAAATTACTGGATCTGTGACTGTGACGTTCAGAAATCTTTGCTTTGTTTTCCATGTATTTTATTTTCTGCAAGAGACAGTGGTGATTGCTTGTGGACTGTAAAAAGGGTTAATGATATAAAGCATCTTACAGACAAAATTAAGAAGCATGAAATATCTGTCAATCACACGCATAGTGTTGTTGATCTTTCTTTGTTAGGTAAAGTAAACATACTGTCTAGTCTTGACTCACAATTTAGACAAAGCATTGAAAAGCACAATCTTCAAGTCAGCAAAAACAAGCATATTTTAAAACGGCTGATTTCGTGTGTCAAATTCTGTACTGTTTTTGAGTTGCCTCTAAGAGGTCATGACGACTCAGCATCGCCTACAAATCCGGGGGTATACAAAGGTTTAATTAATTTTACTGCGGGGCTGGATTCTGTAATGAAAGCCATTTAGAATCGGCAACTGTATTCAAAGGTACATCGAAAACAATACAGAATTATATATTGGACTATATGTTTAGTGTCTGGAATAGAAAAGGATACAAGCTTCTGAATTTGTGGCAATCGAATGTAACGAGACAACTGATGTGACAAACCACAGTCAAATGGTATTAGTTGATAGGTACGTGTTTAAGGTGTCGATGTAAGAAAGGTTTTGGGGATTTCTCAGTCCTGAAGGTAAATGTGCAGAAACCTTAGCAAAGTGCATAATGGATAACATCAATCCTCTTCTGCACACATCAAAGTACAAGTTAATAGCTCAGACTTATAATCGTGCTAACGTTATGTGTGGTTCTGTTGGATGTGTACAAGCAAAAATTAGAGAAGTGTATCCGTTCACATATTTTGTACACTGTTACGCTCAACAACTTAATTTGCTATTAGAAAAAGCAACAAGTGTAAACAACAAAGTTAGAGTTTTTTCTCAAATCTATCTGCCATTCCATCAATTTTTTCACTAAATATCACTATAATATTGACGACTCGGAACACTAAGTTTTTTATAAGTAAAAACGTAAAGTTTTACCTTACAGCCTAAACCGGCTTTCACCTTTAGAAGGCTTCATCAGAGGCTGCCATAGGTAGCGTTGTCCGTCTTGTTGTTGGCGATGGGATAGTTATTCGAAAGATTGAAGCTGTGTGTGTGTGTGGTGAGATGTGTTCGAATAATGCGTGCGATTTGAATTGTGTCTGTTCGTTTAGGATGTCGTTTTTATTCGTTTTTATTTGAGCCTCTGATGAAGCCTTCTAAAGGTGAAAGCCGGTTTAGGCTGTAAGGTAAAACTTTACGTTTTTACTTATAAAAAACTTAGTGTTCCGAGTCATCAATATTATAGTGATATTTAGTTAAGTAACGGACACGTCATGGACAACGAAATCCAAGAATTTTTTCACACTCATCTCTACAAACGGACGTTTTGGAGGAAGTAGTGCAACCCAGGTTACCCAGAGTTTCTATAACAAGATGGAATTACAATTTCGCACAGTCAACGTTGTGTACGAAAACCGATATAAGTTGGAAGAATGTTTCAAAGTTCTTGAAGAAAAGTGTACAAACAAACTCACACTTAATGAGGCAAGTGGTCACAGAAGGGGTCTTCAGGACCAATATTTCATGTTTTGGCTAACTATTTTCAATAGAATTCTACCCCATGTGTACATACTGTACCAACAACTACATAGTAAGAACAAAGACAGTGTAATGTGGGAAAATGACATAGGAATTTTTTAAAATGAGATGCAGAAAGAGAGGAAGAAAATAAATGAAATAGAAACACAAATAAATGAGGAGTTTCCTGAGCAACCAAAGAAAAATGAGCAATAATGTTGGATGCAGCAGTAGAATTGGGGATGCGAAAGAAGTATGTGACATCATTATCACTCACGTTAAAGATAGATTTACTTACACGGGTCACCTAGAAGCAGCTTCATTGACATTCAATGACTTATTTCCACTTTTTTCTACAAACTTTCTGGAAGAAAAATTCATACGAGTGATTCAGCATTACCCTTTCTTACAAGAAAACAAACTTGGTAGTGAATTAGAACTATATACAGACGGCATGATATTAATTTTAAAGGCACAATAAAACTTCTTAATTTTATAAAAGAAAACAATCTTACGTCAGTTTTCAAAGAAGTGCTGAAACTTCTAAAAATGATCATAACTACCCCCATGACAACTGCTGAACCTGACTCTGCTTTTCGACTCTGAAAAGGCTAAACACTTTCTTGAGAAATACAATGAAAAACGATAGACTGAATGTCCTTGCGATGTTACCTATCAACAAGGAACTTGTTAAAGAAATAAAGGACTTTGATGATAGAGTGCAAGAAAAGTTTGTTAATTTACAGGAGAGGCAAATGGACATTGTATAGGCCTACTGATAAATGATCTGTTTAAAGTGTAGGTATCATAAAAATAATATAATTTGAATATAGTGTATTACTTTTTTTGTGGAAACAGTATAGATATTTTTGTGGATACTTTCGACAGTTTGTGGTTATGTTTATTAATAAAACTGCTGACTGTCTACAACGCCTTACAATATTTGAAGTGAGTTCAAATTTTTAAATTATCTTTGCTTGCTAGAAGTGTTACTATTCTTGTTCTATTAATGAATTATGTGATAAAAAATTGTCGACATTTCTAATGTACATTAAATTCAATATTGATAAATAATTAAGAACCCAAAAGGGCGCGCCCTCCAGCCTCTTAAGTCACGAGCCGCCACTGATTTTGGCTCTTAAAAATTGTTACCCAAGGTCACTATTGGATAAAGTGACAAGAAGGAGAAGACAATACAGAGTAGTAATATGTGCACATATAGAGTAATATGCACACACAGAGTAAGAGTAGAGTAGAGTAGTACATGTGCACTTTATAGAGTAATTTCCTATAAAGTTTTATCCACTTAAAATAAACTCTAAGAATTAATGTATTCTGCCTACAAATTCAGTATGTGTATTTTTTTACAATTATAAAATAATAAGATATTTTAATATAAAATTTACTGTAAAATATTTTATTTCAGTACATAAATATAATATACATACATTGCTTTACATAAAAATAGTTTTTATAAGTACAAATATACATTTTCTGACATATACAAAAGTGGTATTATCAGCTTTAAAAGTATTATCACAAAGTAGATCAGAGAGAAGAAAAATATAAGAAGTTTTTATACAAAAGAAGCAGACTATATGACAGCATATTTTCTCTGATTCTTATATATATTATATCTATCACATATACCAAATTTATAAAACACTCATCAAAACCTGCATTGAAAACATCACATATCGTATATATATTCATGTTTATGGCATTACTGTTTTTGTACTTCTTTTGGACCAATTTTATTGTTCAGAATTATTTTTACCACTAACCCGCATGCCACTTTTACTCAGTTTTAAGATGAAACATAATCCCCTAGAGTTAATATACCGATAATATTTTTCCTTATATTATGATAAAAACAAATTAATCGAACTATTATCTGTCCATTCACTGTTATTATCAAACACTTTAGTTTTCTCAGGCAAATATAGTGGATCACTTGGACACTGACTATTCCTGCAACAAAATAATTCACACTGTTAGTCTTGTTTTTTTAGTTTAAATTGAAATGTCTTTTTTTAGCGAATATTTTATTTTACAGAATCTTATGGTACCTATAAAATGTCATGCACTCTGCAGGTTAAATGTGGGTCTACAGCAAGAACTAGCTATAAGGAATGGAAACGTTTCCAAGGTGGCTGGCTGCTTGCATTTCTCACTCAAAAATTTAGCAAAGTAAACATTCAGGATCTTGTGTCGATCTAACTATTTTTTCCCTTCACTTGGCTGGAGCTTTCAAGAAGCTAAGTTGCTAAAGGATGATTCAGAAGTTGGTTAGTCACTTCTACAACATTTGTCCTTAGCAATATTAAGTTCTAGAAAACATTCTAACAGCCATTGTGAGGGAAATAGTATAGTGTAAGCGTTATTTCTAACAGTAGACATTATTTTTTTTCGTCATATTCAAATACAGAAACACTGTATGTGGTTATTCTGTAATTGAACTGATATTTTTTATGTATTTTACATTGATAAAAATTAATAGTATCAATGCGATTTGAACCCCAGCCTGTTTGTGGTACAGTGAGGCTCTCTACAAGTTATAGGAATGAGATCTTGGTACAAAAATAAATCATAAATAAAAATGGAGGATACTTTTGATACTTCTTAAACCACTCTAAAAGTGGCATTAAATTGTTGATGGATAATTAATTTTATTTGAAAATAATATTTATGACTGTGCTGAGCTTTTTATGTGTATTACCTGAAAACCTAGTGTTCACAATGTACACAAGAGTTATAGACTATGTATTTATAAGGGCTGTACTAGAGTAATGCAATGATGTTACTAAATTTTTTATTAATTGACGTATCATCATTCATACTGTGTATGTTGAATGAGTAAATCTTATTCTACAAAAAGGTACTAATCAGAGTTTCAATAAAGGAACAATAGTCTATATTACTTCCAATGCATCTGCACCCCAACTATGAAATGCTCTTTAGAAAAGTCCTGGTATGCACTCTTTCACCCATTTCTACGTCCTGGTACGCACTTTCACAAAATTTAATAAACCCATTATTTTTTTATATTTTTTTTTACAGCACACATTGTGCCCTCGTTTTTAAATAATACCTTATTTATCAGTTAGAATTACACTTTAAACGGCTACAAGTTATATAGCGTTTATTCTACAACATATGAAAAATCACCCTAAAAATGTTAAAAAGATGTACAAGAATCATCCTTACTTTATTTGTAGTTTAATTTTTTATAAAAATCAAAGTGTACATACTGAATTTATGACAGATACAAGGTGTGCTTGGACTTCAGACCTACAGGTAGGTAGCCATTATTCAAATCACTTTTATTGTATAGAAAACAAAAACAGAACCCTTTTAAAAAAAGTATCACCATCTACAAAAACATTTTTGCATTTTTTTATTGTAATAAAGCTCATTAAATCCTCTGCAAAGTCTGATATTTTTCCAACCTCTGAAACACCTGTTGGGTCACAGTCTCAGTTTCTAGTTGATATTCTCTTATAACAGTCTTAACATATCTACTATTAAAAATTTTATTTTTTAAGCAGAGTTTGTCTTTTACAAATATGTTTTACTCATATCGTTAAAAACAATGTAATTTAAGGTGTTTTAAAATTCAGATATAAAACTTAATGATATTATTTCAGAAAAGAACATTTGATTTCCAAATTATTGTGGCTTAATACATCTTGAACATTAAATTTTCATTAATTGGATGGTATGAGCTCTGTGACAGACATTTAGCCCTTGTAGGGAGAGTTTTCACTGTTCAGTGTTAGTTCTTTATAACTGTTAGCTGCTCCTGCTAGTCACTAGTGTTAGTTAATATTGTCATGCCTTACTACTTGATATTGTTACATCAACCAGGGCTGTATGTAAGAAACACAACACTGCTGCTTGTTATTATATACAACAAGAACAACCAGCACTAGCACTAACTTGGAGAAGTTGCACTAACTTGTCTGCTGACATAACATTATTTGACCTAGGATAATTGTTTGACCTTCTTTACTTCGATGTATATAATTGTGTTATGAAAATGACAAAGGATACAAATCTAGAAGTATAAATTATATCGAATTTATGTGAGCTTTATTGGAATGAACATACACGAATATTCACACATACACACACACAACACTTATTATGTTATCAAAAGTAGGATACTTTACCTCCTTGTTAAATCAGATGTTTCTTCTTCTTGTTCATTATCAAAGCTCACCTATGACAGACATTAAGAATATTATCTATACAAGCACAATATAAATAAATAGTGAATTTGTTTATAGTGTAAATATGTTAAGAGATGCATTCAAGAGAATAGTACTAATTTAATCTAATTTACTTAAAATATATTTATATGAAACTCGAATAATGTGTCTACAAGACTTCCATCTATTTGGGTTTGTATAAAGTTACTATTAATGTAATACAAACTTTGTTCATAAATACAGACATGCTGGTACCACATATGTATATATAATTATACAGATATTATTAAGTATATTACTGTTTATACGCATATAAAATAATTTATAAACATGTTACATGGTGAATTATATGAATTTGTTTTTCCATCTGCAGTACATTCCTCCTAACACATACTTCCTAATAATGAATCTTTCCATATAGTGGATATGGAGACAAAACTGTACAACATTTTATCATAAAATTTTCCTTCAGTGGAGAGTACTGTTGTGTTTGGAAGGTTACCATTTGATGCACAAAGCATTTCACACAACTTGCAAATACACATCAGTTTCTCTATTTAACATAATTACAGTACATTCTCGCATCAAATTTTCATGGAGATGAAGCTGTGTTTTCTTTGTATTTCATTGTACCAGCATAATGGAACTTGAGAGAAAGACAAAGTTCTTTGGAAAACTTGAGGACGAATTTAAAAACTTAATGAATTTAACTGATCTAGACATGTCCAACTATTGGATATTGCTAACAAAGTAAATGATAAACAGCTTTCAAATGGTTACATATTTTTGTAACTAACAATAGTAAAACATAGTTCCATTGTAACTGCTCTCTTATGAAGTCCTGTTATAAAGTGGTTCTTACACATAATCATACTCCTGTTACTCCCAGGGAAACATGACTTTATTCTTTCTCTATCAGTCTCATATCCTCATGGGTATGCATTTACATACAATCTTATTTATCAAAAATATGACTGAGGTTATTTATTTAATGTAAATCACATCTACTCAGTGATATGAATTACATATGCACTTACCCAGTTATTATAATCGCTTTTATTTGATGATAAGTCTGCTAACATAACATTATTTGACCTAGGGTGATTTCTCTCTTTACTTCTTGGTATGCCACTGTAACCTAAAAAGTTAAAACATTATGTCATAATTATATGTAAAAAAAAAAAAATATATATATATATAGCTAAACCAATCTTACCTGAATGTATTATATACTGTACTATATTTAAAGATACTATAATTTTTTGTTTTTCTGTGTACATTCCTTTTTGCGGAGTAATACTAGAAAAAAACTAACATTACTGGTTAATGTTCACATGCATCAAATTAGACTATTTAATAATACTGTAAGGCAGTTTTGTGTCAGGATCTATTCAATTTGTCTAATTAAGATAATGAATGAACACTGAGAAACAAACTGATTCAAGATTACATTCTACTTTAAACCGTTCAGTTAATAGATAAGTCAGTGTCTGTAATAATTTAGCATAAAAATCTCTTTTTCTTCGTATTGTTTAAATTAGCAGCCATCCTTACTTTTCTTTTATAAAATTGCTAAACTGCTATAATTGTTATTATTTAGACAAAGCTTTTCGTGTTCACTGACATCTTCAGGTCTTAAACAACCTTTAAGACCTGAAGATGTCAGTGATGACGAAAAGCTTTGTCTAAATAATAACAATTATAGCAGTTTAGCAATTTTATAAAAGAAAAAGAAAAATCTTTGTTTCATATTGGCTTAATTTTTATTTATATAAGTAATTTAATTTTTTAATTTAGCCCCTTGTGAAATCAGGAGTACCCTATTTCTTTATTGAACTTAATTTACTTCTTTCATAATGGGTGTAAGTTATTATTTTTAAGAGCTGTTATGCCAGATATTAATTTAAAATTTCCAAAGTTAAAATACATTTTAAATTGGATTTTTATTTTTTACCAACAAACTACTATAGAGTTTTTATGTATTAATATTTTACGCTTAGTCTGGGTAAAGGAAGGGTTACCATTTCAGCCTTAACCTGTTTCAATTTAGTACAGGCTTGGGCTGAAATTGTTTAATCTAACTTAATGACTGCTTAAGTCATTAAGCATTAATCTTTATTCACGATTTGATAATCATTAAACTGACTGCTTACCTGGAAGAATATGAGAAGATGTCCTCCTTGAAACAAATGATTTTTCAGTTATTTGTGATGTCATCTGTTGTGTCGTTTGCCACATCTCATATACTGTATTGAATGTCTTAGCTGCAGTTATGGCTATATCCTCTGCCTAACAAACAGTAAAAGATAAGCAATAATAGTAAGCTGAAAATTGGGAATAGAGGGCTGAGACAGGAATGCAGCTTTTCTCTGATATTATTTAATGTGTACATAGATACCATTCTATGAGTGGAAGAATTGTTTGCCATTTTATAATTGGGATTTTAGATATTACAGGAGTGTCTGTACCTTGCTTTTTGTTGACGACTAGGTTCTCGTATCAAATAAAGACACCTCTCTCTGATCAGATTGTTCTTTGATACTTTACAGAGAGCACTGCATGACTTCATAAAATAATTAAGAAATATAATTGAATTTGACGTGTTGACAAATCTAAAGTAATTGTTTTTTGTGGAGTATTTAAAAAAAAAAAATAGTGATTGAAAATAGAACTATTGAACAAGTTTCATTGTTTAATTTCTTAGGATCGCAGTATATCATTTCTTGGGGAAGTTGATGTACAGAATAAGATCGAATGCTTTAATAGGATGAATGGCACTGTCAAGGAATAAATTTAGGCAAGAGACCTTACTAAAATTTTACACAGTGATGTCCATTCCAATCTGTCTATATGGTAGTGAAACATGGGCAATGGCGAATACACATGGAAATCGACTGCAAAGTGTAGAGATGTTCTTTACATCAGTAGCCAGGAAGACCAGATTAAATAGGAAAAGGAATGAGGACATCCGTCACGAGTTAGCTGTGTGACCAGTGAATGATATGGTGAGGGAATATAGACAGAAATGGTTTGATCACATGGAACATATGTACCCATCAAGAATAGCACACGTAATGCAAAATATGAGCCTAAAGGTAGAAGAAGGCTGGGATGGGTGATGAAAAGATGGAGAGGTCAGCTGTAACAAGCAAGATGGAGAGATGATGTAATAGGCTTTGAGCCTTATACTTGCAAAGAAGAAGAAGAAGAAGAAGAAGAAGAAGAAGAAGAAGAAGAAGAAGAAGAAGAAGAAGAAGAAGAAGAAATTTTAATACACTTTGACACTCCAAATACATGTATGCCATCAAAATTAGTGAAAGTTGTTATATCCATTACAATTAGTGTAAGTAAAACATTCACACAATGTAGTGCATCATTATTTGTATAGTCAGAAGTAGATTTGATCTGCTGCTCAAATATTTGGTTACAAACTGTGAAAATTTGAAAATATATTTGAGGCGAAGAAAAAGAATATCATTTGTAATTGAGATGTGGATATTATCATAGATGAGAGACAAAAAGTAAGAAAAAATCAATTGGAATAGGATTAATATCGGGATAAAATCAGTAATAAGTAAGACTAAATAAAAACCTGGGCTAAAGTTTACAAGTTCTTAATAGCTAAATCTTAATATTTTATATGCATAATTATTTGTTAAGAAATGTGGAAAGTGAATGCATGAAAATAATAAATGTTAATTTTTTTTTGTAATCTTTTTATATAGCCTAAAGGTACCATATAATGTTATTATTTATATTCTTAAAGCGATCGATTTCGGTCACAGACCATCATCAGGTTATATAGCACATTCATAATATTATAAAACATTGTGTAAACAAACAAAAACAAAACAAAACATATGTAACACAATGTTTTATAATATTATGAATGTGCTATATAACCTGATGATGGTCTGTGACCGAAATCGATCGCTTTAAGAATATAAATAATAACAGTATATGGTACCTTTAGGCTATATAAAAAGAATACAAAAAATAAAAAATTGAATTATAGGTACCATTAATAAAAAATAATAAGTGTAAGTATAAAATACATCACATTATCATTAATAAATGTTAGTAAAAGTTAGATACGTGTAAAATAACTTTCGTAATTTTAACACATAAGTTAATACATTTTATCATAAGAATATTTTATCTACACTTCAATAATTCAAATATTATAATTGGGTATTTGTTTTGAAAAGAAGTTATAGGTCTTTCCAAAACAAATATATGTTGATAGTGATTGAGAAATAATTACAATTTTATCAGTAAAACTGTAATGATTAAATAAACAATAAAAACCATTAGGATGACATGACTATTGTTATTATTACTTAACCGTATTATAACAAACTCGTATTCAGTACTTTTCTGTTACCTATTTCAAAATAAACTCTTTGTACTCTTCATTCCAAATATTTCTTATGATAAACATAAATACACAGAAGACAGAGAAAATATATATTCTCTTAAACAAAACATTGTAAGCAACTGTATATATATATTTCAAAAAATATATTTACACGACAGAAGTGATTTAATAATAAATTTAAAATATCTACACAAAGATAACTTCATTTAAATAATCTGTTAAAATAATAATGCCACCCATAACATTTCCATTTGAATAGTGTTGACTTCAAATAGGTGTGCATAAATTTTATGTTTGTATTTATGTTAGATGTAAGGATTATTCCTTACAAATATTCAGAAAAATTTGCAGAAATATTTACTGAAACTGAAAATCTCAGGTTGTACAATGTGTGTGAAAGGTATATTTTCTGCTTTTTTTTTTAAAATAAAAACACTGAATTCTACAAAATAAGTTATTTTGCTAACCTACATACAGTTTCTAATTGCTCGTATTATAATTGTCATTTACACGTGGTTCTCTAACCTGCAGTAACAGATTATTATTTACATAATTTGTTCTCTTTTGTTTTAGAATTATTTGCTGCACTGGTTTCTAGTATAGCCAAAAATGTTACTTTACAACAAGAAAAAATTTAATTTAATGTGACTAATGTCTACAAGTATTTATTCAAATTTAAATTCATGCCATTTAGTGTGATTGTGGTTCTAAATTGAATGTAGAGAGAAAGCATATATATAACTACACATTCACATATTACATAAAATATATCTGTTATGCTATTACATTAAAGCGATTTGTCATATAAACTGTCATTACAAAAACGTAAGTGAAACTGAAAAAAATAAATACATACTACTGATCTCTTTGGGCAAAGAAATGCATGGCATTCTGTAGTTTCACTGTTGTTAGTTGCCAAGAAAGCGAATATTCTTCTGTGAGCACTATTAGCAGAGCAATTTGAAATTCTGTAACAAGACGTGTTTACTTTCATTATAATGCTAATAATATTCTGTAATTCAGTAATTAATTGTTGTTCTGTAATATAAGAATAGGTGACAAATAATAGTAGATTAGTCCCTACTTCTATAGTGTTCTAACAAATTTTTGTGTACATTATTCGTATTGGCCTGATGTACACAACTACATACAAATGTGACCAAAGAGTGAAAATGGAGATATAATGAAATTAGGAAGAATTACTGGGAGACTTTATTACAGGCTGTGAAAACATATGTCAACCCTGAATTATCATATTCTGGAAATTCTATTTATGTAATTGTTGCTATACTGCTATCTACACTCTATTCTACATACAGGATTTATAAATTCATATAATATGTCACATATAGGATATTCCATATTTATGTATTTATTTATTAAGAAATTACTGTATTTCAACAGAATAAGGAAATATGTATATATCTAAAGAATCAAAAAATTGATACAGTGATAAAATCAAGGAGAAATAAAGCCAAAAATAGGAAAATATAGGAAAGAATAACAAGCACTGGAAAAAATATATCTTAACAGTAATTCATAAGCTAACCAGTGTCATCACTTAGATAAGAATACAGCAAACAGTCAGTACACAAAGTTATCAGTGTTTGTCTCTCAGATTTTTTAAAAATAAAAATAACTTACATAAAGTGAAGTATGAAAATAATATTTTTTTTCATATCAGAAAAAAAATTTTATATCACCACTGCTAATTAGTTCGTGTACATGAGCTGTAATATTACATAGAGCTAATTAAGTCCATAAACAGTTGTCATTATCACAGGTTTGCATAGCAATTAAAAATCTGGCTGTCACATTGTAAAAAGTTTACTACAGTGAATGGTGCTGACCTTGAAGATTACTGACCGGTGCCAAAGGTGACAATACTTTAACATTGTCATAATCCAGAAGAAACTCTGATATGATGTGGAAAGTTTTACAAAGATAGTTGGCCAGTTACAATGTGTTAACAGGCTGTTATCTATACAAACACAAAGTGCATTAATAAGACAATACTTATTACTTTAGAAGTACAGCAGAAATTCAGGAAGGTCAATGTACTGAAACGTAACTAAGATAATATAAACTTGATCTAAAGGCACAAAAATGTTTATGAGGGAACTCAAAAATATTTTACTTGAAATGTGACAAACTAAACAAACACATAGGTGACAAAGTACATATCCTGGAGAATGATTATGTAAAATGTAAGCACAGAGTATACAGATGTGACAGTATGATGACTGAGAGAAAAAGAACGTTGTGCACATTGAAGAATGTGTTACTGAAACAGCTATGCTGATATGAATGGAGAAGACTGAATTTCAAAAAATGTAATGGGTTGAACAAATAGTGGCAGGAAAAAGGAGGAGAGAAAACTATAAAACAGATGGTTTATGAAATACAAATGATGATTTTTTTTGTAATTATAAACTGAAATTTTGTATTTGGAATGCTAGAATTGAAGAAAACTATGAACTTGAAGAAGGTTTAGGAATACTACAAACATCAATTATTATTATAATACTATGTCCTTATTATTTGCAACTTTCCCTGCATGCTTGTTAAATAGGTGGAAATATATACTAAATAAATTCTTTATTTGAACAGAAATAACTAAAGACTATTAAAATTAAAATAACAGTCTATTAAAATGTAGTATTCAAGTAACAGAAATGATTTTTTAAATATTAAGATTTTAATTACAGATACGAATAAATCTTGTTCATTGTGTTCAACTCATAGATAACGGTTCAACAACCAAATATTAATATGTATAATATATGAGGGAATAATAATTATTCATGAAGATGTAACTAAAAATACATATATGAACCATACATGACTTCCATGTCCTAAAATTTATATTTAAAATCATTTAAATAAAATCATATTAAATAAGTGGATGCTTGAGTTCTGAAGAAATGATGTATCAGCTAAAATGGTACCCTCATGTCAGGTGGGTGAAGCCTATCTTCAACCTTCGTGAGGAAGGACTGTACTTTTGGATAAAATGTTTGTAGGTCGAACGAAGAGCTGGCCAAAGGGAGCTGCGATCTGATTCCTGTAATGAAATTGGGCTCTCCCTGTGAGTTATCGGCCGAGGGTGAATGATGTCTATAGTATTATCAAACTATACTATTGTTTCCTGTCAATACTACTCTAGTCACTTTTCTTTTTTAAAATTGAGTCTTTCTTTCTTTCTTTCCATTCGTCTTCCGATTCCCTGAACGACGATTCTGTTCACCCGTACAATTATAAATTTCTCAGCAAAACATTTCTTCTTAGTACGTTTGTGTCTTCTGTTTAACACCCCCCATTCTGATCCATGTCATAACACTATATTCCACACAGGCTAGTAAATAACTAGCCATCAGAGAGGTCAAAATATTTTCTAGGAGGGGCAACAATTTTCCAGAGGAGAAAAATATTTATATATTTTTCATACATACACACATGCACATATTAATTTGTAATTCTTATATTATAATAGAAATAAGTACACAGATTGTACTAATTTATTAAAACATTTATTGCTTCAAAATATGCATAAAATTAATGCTTGTAAAAGTTAATGTTTGATCTCCATTAAGTAGTGCTCAAGTTTCCAAAGTTTTATATTATGATGTCCATAATCAAAACATCAGAGCAGGTTTTAGTGTGTATGAGGGTATACCATGAACAAAAATGTTCAACATTCCCTATGGAGCGTTGCTCAGAGTAAAGCTGCAAATCTACAGTGTACGTTTCACAGAACAAACACGTGGAAAAGAAGGAGCGCTCCGAAGTCTCTCGTGGACCCTGAGCATCTTGCAGAGAGTTCGTTCCCTAAAGACGAAAAGTCTGTCTATGAACTGTTCCTCTGTAAACGCGTGCAGTTACACTGGCGAGCGATCCACAGGAAGCAAATCGCTGTCCACGCTAGACACCTTTTCAGCTTGCACACATTGTGTTGGTGTGGGTTTTGGCACTTTCCAATTAAAAAGCGTGAAAAATGTAAGAAAATAAAAATGAGTGAGGCCAGAAATAACGGGAATTGTGTGTGTGTGTGTGTGTGTCCTGTCTGCCTTTTTATTGCAGTAATCACAACAATAAAACTTTGGAAACATAAACATTACATAATTGAGATATGCTTGCCTGCTAGGAACGATATGTTTTCACTTTTTACTTTATAAATTGTTCAGGAAATCAAAAGACAAATGGGAAGAAAGAAATGAAGATTCGATTTTAAAAAAGAAAAACGACTAGTATAGTATTGACAGGAAAGACTTTGATAACACTATAGACATCCCTCGGCCCCTCGCAGCGAGAGTACAATTTATTACAGGAATCAGATCGCAGCTACCTTTAGGTAGCTCTTCGTTCGAGCTATAGACATTTCATCCAAAAGTACAGTCCTTCCTCACGAAGGTTGAGGATAGTCTTAATCCACCTGACATGGTGGTACCATTTTAGCTGATATGTAATTTCTTCAAAACTCAAGCATCCACTTATTTAATTAATATTTAAATGTTATTAAATATAAATTAAAGGACATGGAAGTCGTGTTTGGTTCTCTATACCGATTTTTAACAATTACCATTGTTTGAATAAATTTAAATGAATTTTCAAGTACTGTACTCTTGTTGAAACATAAAATGTTGCAGGTAAACTACCCCTTCCCCTTAACTGATCTTCACCAAAATCAATAGGCCTTGAGTCCTCTATAATTCAGAGGTGTGTGCAAAAAATCACACACACACACACACACACACACACACACACACACACACACACACACACCAAAAAATGACTTTTCTTCATGTTTTGAGGGTAATACAATCAGAATCAGCCCTTATCTTGAACATGATTTTTTTCCCCATCACCATACTTCCATTTCCTTATGGAACATGGAAGTAATACATACATCATAAACACAGGGCTATCTGTCTCTCTGTCCATCTTCAGTCTGTCTGTCTGTCTGTCTGTCTGTCTGTCTCTCTCTCTCTCTCTCTCTCTCTCTCTCTCTCTCTCTCTCTCTCTCTCTCTCTCTCTCTCTCTCTCTCTCTCACACACACACACACACACACACACACACACACACACACACACACACACACACACACACACACACACACACACACACACACACACACACACACACACACACACACACACACACACACACACACACACACACACACACACACCATTCATCATGACTACATGTACGAATGAAGAATCAGTTACCTAAAAATTGAGTAGTCTAGTATTGGTTTCTGCTGCGGAGCATTTGAGTCTACAACTTCAATACCTTTCAGGCTGACAGTGAGAACAACTCTGAGTGGTTTTTTATGGCTTGCTTTGTTCTGTGAGCAAAAAAATACAAATTAGAATATTCCTTGTATATCAAAACTTAATACCCAGAGAGCTATTCTGTAACATTATAATTTATATTTATAATTATATTTTATAACATTTTAATAACATTATCAATCCACATGGTATATGTTTTTTGTATATATGTTTACCAGTATGTACACAATCAGTGATGGAGCCAGGGAGGGTTAAAAACATCCCTCCCCTGTGGGTAGATTCCCAATGGAATCTAATAAGTAAAGTCTACACAGTGCCAGTTTGCTAGTGGCTGTATTGTAACATCCAAACACAGTACGCTGCAACTGGTGAATCCCCTACTACTACCCAAATGTCTACCTCCCTTATCATCAATAACTTCCTCCCATGGAGAAGTTTGGTCAATAACTCTGTCGTGAAAAATCCTGGCCACTCCACTTTATAAAATACATGTTGTGAATAACACTTCTATATGCCTGGTCATATATATACAAACATTGTTTTGCTGAAAGTTTTAAATAAGTTTATTCCTTACTCTTAGCATACCTTTGGGCAAGAGAACTGCCAAATTTTTAACATGTTAAACTTAATTGTCAGGAATATTTCTTAATACATTTTGTGTTCACAAGCCTTAGTCTGTTATTTAAGAAAAAACAATGTGTTGTATTTTAGAGCAAAAAGCAAGTGACAACTACAGTAAATATAAAAAAGCTTTGTTTAATAATGAGAACCAATTTGATTGGTGAACAGTTTTATTAACATACAGCCACAAGCTTCAGAATTACAATTTTGTACTTATTGCTGACAATGATGTGAACATAACCTGTTAGACCTGTCTAAGAATAAAAATAAATTCCCTTTTGCAACCACAGAGTACAAAAGAATGGTACACATATGCTTATCTGTAAGTTGCTATACACTTACCATTGTTAAAATACTATTGATGGCTTTTGTTGCTGTATTCTGATTGTGTGGTGGGACAACTGGTGTTCGACCAAGGTATTTGACATTAAAACTAGATCCATCTGTAAGTGGTATGCGTTCCAAATCACCCTCTTGGCTTGTGGCCAGTGCCCATTCATCACACAATTCTGCAACAAACAAACAACTGATTATGAACATCATCAAATATGTACACCTGACTACAGACAATTCACCATATCTTATAATGTTTTACTGTATAATAATAATAATAATAAACACAATAATAATAATAATAATCACCAAGACACGCAGACACACACACATGTGCAAGTACCCACAAGATGAACGAAGTTACTTATGAAGGCCACTGTTTTTAGATAGTTGCAGTTATTTGAAGTTCAAACGTTTGTTTTGTACTGGTACAATGTTATGTTGTCTGTGCCCATATATATGTGCCTTTGTATGACTGTACTGTCTATGTGTTGTGTAATATTTTCTTAAATGTAGAAGAATAAATTTATTCAATGTTCTATTTTTCTTATAAATTGAACAAAGTACCTATTCATATAAGAGATGGAGTAGAAACAAATAAAAGATTTATTTAATGTAAGTTTAGTCAATGACTTAGGTACAAAAGTTAATATTAGGAAATTTGTAGTCATTTAAGAAATAATGTGTGTTTCAATACATTCATATCAAACACAGACTCCTATAGAAGCAAATTAAATAAGGAAATATGTTCTGACACACTTCAAATGAATATGTCTGAGACAAAACTGAAGTTATAGAATTTGAAGAAGTTACAAAGCATGTAAAGCTAACACATCTTCTATGGTTTGATTACTAGAAAAATTATTGAAAAATTAAAGATTTATTTTGATATGTTTTATGGAGAATTATAACAAACTATTTTCTAATAAGAAGAAGTTGCACAAATTGACAAAACACCAGAATATATAACATTGTCTCTGCATTTTTGGATAAAAGTATCAAAGTCCAACACGTGAACTGTGTTATTAATTAAGAAAAAATGATTGTCATACTACTTTTAAAACTAATGAAGTCTTATTTATCATAGATAACTAGTTAAACATCCCTAACTAGACAAATTTTATTAACATTAGCAACTAACAAGGCTGTGTATTGGGACCAATTGGATGTACTATATGGTATTTTGTATGCAGATGTTCTAGATATACAATTAGGAGAATAGGCCAGCATTTGATGTAGTTATATGAAAAAATAACTTATACTGACTTACACTGTTTGCAGTCTATAAGCTGTCCTGTTGAAAATAAACTGTCTGTGTAATGTATACAGGTGGAGACTGCTATATGTTAACTTTGATACTAACGCAAAATGTTTCTGACATTACAATTTAAAATGTTACAGTTACCAATATGTATTATGTTAGTTAGATGATGATATGAAGTTTTCCAGATAGTCTAATATCTTACATGTATCAGTCTGCAGTTGTATACGTTAGTACAAACATGATGTTAGCAGGATAGGTAGCTCTTTAGACTGGACACAGTGTAACTAAGATAACCATGTTGGATTACTTTGTACATTATAACATATTTATAACTAAGTGTGCAGTCCAATTTGTATCAAAGTGCTACTTTTCTAAACAGTTTATGTGATATATCAGTTTTCTGTTATCAATATTATTTATCTGTTATAATAAAAAACTTTGTTTTGCCTATATGTATTAAGAAATTTATTAATGTTCAAGGTCTGTCCAGAAAGTATCCAACCATTTTGAATATCCCATGTGACATTCACAAAACTGTGTAGCCAATCACAGGAGACCTCACCATACATGTTTGAGCAGTCCCCTCATTCTGCAATAGGACACAATTTTCATCTGGTACAGGATTTCTTGGTGACACGACATACCACAAAGGTTGCTTAGTCATCATACAGAGTTGATCTGGCTCTCTCTCTGACTTCTGGCTCTTTGTAATGCTAAAATTGCCACTGAAAGGGAGGATATTTCAGACAGTAAACGAGATTCAGGAGAACGCAACAAGACAGCTTATGGCAATTCCAGAAGAGGAATTTGTATACTGTTTTGAAAAGTGGAATGAATGAATGGATAAGTGTGTACAATCCTAAATGGAGTACTAAAGGAGACTAAGGCCCATTGTCCTACTTAAGCTATTTTTCTCACAATATTATATGATTGGATACTTTTTGGACTGACCTCATGTTTGAAAATAGAATATAATTTATTAGATTTTGTAATAATCGTAAATACAATAAAGTCATAAAAAACAGAATATTTTTAATTATAAAATTATTAAAATTATTTTCAAAATTCGGTTGAAATTTGAATGACTACTCTCTGGGCTATTAGGACGTGGTCCACTACTGCCGCATAGGACAGACGTTTCGGACCCACCATTGGAGGCCATCTTCAGTGTAAAAGTGTAAACGACTTGAGTAACTGGTATGGTTCTTCACCAGTTAACCACAGTACTGTGGCACAGTTAACCACACACTGTGAATCTTTTATCAACTGAATTTCAACAGAGTTCATGCTAGCTGTGAAATCCTAAGGTACCAACTATTTTTAAAATAATTTTTATTTACTTTTAATTACATATTTTTTTCTAACCTTGGTGCAGGCAGCAAGAGTAGAGAAACTGCAGATTATTATATTTATTGAATATGACTTATATACAACTCAACTTGAAAATTTTTCTATATTTTAAGTATAATGAAAATATTGACAAAAAGTGCCTAAATAGGATTATGAAATGTTCATGTATTTGATAATTTATACAGTGGCTACATTGGATGTCAACAGTTTCACAATTATGGTTGTCAATAAACCCTGTCAAATATATCTGTGTGTATTACATAGTTAAGGTTACCATGAATTATCAACAATGTTTACTAAATGGAATAACAGCATAGTAATTTAACATTTCAGTACCGTTACAACTCTTAGTTCCTTTTTGCAGTAATCTGACCAAATTTAAATTAAACAGAATTTATTTTATTTAACCTTTTTGATGGTTCAAACACTGATTTTTTCTTCTATGAAATATGGGATCCCTGGAACACTGGTGGCATCATGCTTTCCAGTCTTTTGATGATCTTCAGTTAGGTGTTCCAAATATGTTATTCCAATATTAATTCGATTTTCATCTATCATGACCATTGTAATAATGGTCTGACAGAACAATTATTGCACAAGAATGTAGCTATTATCAATACTACTAGTAGCTACACAACAACTGAAGTCCTACCACACAAAATGTACTATAGTGAAATCTTACTACAAGGATTGTTCAATAGAAACACTTTTAGAGGCTGTAAAGCATTTTTTATTCAACCATTTTAAAAGAAGTCTCCATTAACATTAAGGCATGAGTCCCACTGTTGCACTAATCTGTAGATTCCCTGCTGGTAAAATTCTTGCAGCTGTTTGCAGAACCATTCGCTAACAGCAAACTCTACGTCAGCGTCCTATTTGAACCGCCATCCTTTTAGTGATTTCTTTAATGGGCCAAAAACATGATAATCACACGGGGACAAGTCGGAATTGTAAGGTGGATGTTGTTAGACTTCCCACTTCATACGACCAAGCAGATCTTGAATCGTCTGGGTTACATGGGGTTGAGGATTATCATGCAGCAGAATTACACCATTTGTGAGCTTCTCAGGATGTTTATTCTTCATGCTGACCTGTAAGCATTTTAAGCTGTCTGCATATCACTCAGCATTGATGTTGACACCAGGTTCTTTAAAATCTAAGAGCAGCACACCCTGATAATAAAAAATACGGTCACCATTACTTTTCCTGCCGAAGGTTGGGACCAACATTTTTTTGCCTTCGGAGATTGTGCTGCTTCCACTGCATACTGCATACTCTGACATTTGGATTTTGGTTCATAGTGATAACACCAAGACTCATCACCGGCAACAATTTGGTGTAGAAAGAGATTACCTAGTTGTTGATAGCGCATCAAATGCTGTAATGATAAGGCTGAACGCAAATTTTTCTGCTCATCAGTAAGCAGTCATGGAATCCACTGAGCAGCAACTTTGTGATAGCCAAGACTATGAATGATGGAATGAACAGTTCCCACGCTGATGCTCAACATTTGAGAAAGTTCTCTAACTTTGATGCGCCTATTTGAATGTAAAGCAGTTTCCAGCTGTCTCACATTTTCATCTGATGCTGCAACACGTGCAGGTAAGGGACGGGCCAAATCTTTAGTGGATTCTCTTCCTTGTGAAAATTTATTGGAGCATTCAACCACTGCCATATGAGAATAACTATAGTCACCATATACAGTTTTCATTCTTGTATAAATTTCCATTGGCTGACGCTTCTCAGTGGCCAAAAGCTGAATAACAGCACACAGATTATCTTTGGACGTATTTTCTATCATAGATGCCATTTTTCAACCCAGTCACAATGCTTAGAAAACAGCAAACTGCAAATATTTTTGACAGATGCGTCACTAGTACTTAAACAGACAATATTGTCTGTTTAAACAAATGAATTCCATTGCCATGGCGATGAACTCACGGCTGCGCAGATTAAACGTGTTTCTATTGAACAATCCTCGTAATTTGATCTGGTGTAATTCAAAATTTTCGTTAATTTGAAGAAATTACTTGTTGCTGCTGTCACTGTTGTATACAAAACCATAATACAAATTTTGTATTTCAAAATTTAGAAATAAAAATATTCATTAATGAATTAATTTTAACAGGTTGATTCAAATCATTAATAGGGTTTTATTTTAAAAGACAGCTGACAGTGTTAGTGTGTGCACTGAAACAGTATAGAATAAACAATTTGAATTATATTAAAAGTGGTTTATTTTTCTGTCTGTTTAGTGTACAGTAATTCCAATTCATTTTAAAATTATAAATGTCAAAAAAATGTTAAACATCAACTTTGAAACAAAAAGGCAAAAATGTAAGAGCAGTATAAGCAAGGGACAGGAAGAAAACTAAAATCACAAACAAGTATGGCATTCCTCTGTTAATGCTTTCAACTTACTTAACAAATAAGGAAACAGTTTTAAAAAATACTGATGATGGAGACAAAAAGAAAAATGTGTTAGAGGACCAAAATGTCTGGATATTGAAGAGCTATGTTAACATTGTTTAGAGAAGTGTGTAATTGTAACATTTCAATTAGAGGTCAGTTAATTAGAGTATATGCTGAGGGGTTCAGGAAAATGTTGGAAAGAAATCATTTCAAGCAAGTGCAGGCTGTTTGGAAAGATTTGTAGACTAGAATGAACTTTCTTTCAGACATGTGTGTAGGGAGAGAAGTAGATATCTAACAGTCGAATGAAAAATTTAAAAAAAACATTAAACAATTATGCTTTAAAAGGTATTTCCATTGTTGATGAGATGGGGCTTTCTTCAAATGTACTACTGGAAGAATATTCACACTGAAGGATGACACACGTGCTAGTAGAAAAAAAGTAAGTAGCGAGTGACAATTTTAGTACGTATAAAAATGCATGGATCAGAAAAGCTCCTATTACTAATATTGGAAAAACAGCCCAGCCTTGCTATTTTAAAAATGTAGAAACCCTAGTCTGTAGAATACACAGCAACAAGGAAGCTTGGATGACTACAGTATGCTTCAAAAAGTATGTTCATAAATTAGACATAAAGTCTCAATGACAAAATTTGTGTTATCTGTTACAAAAACAAAAAAACAACATAATGTTAGCAGCGAGACAAGTGAAGGTGACATTATTGCTGAGGAATAATACAGAAAGGTAAAAATGTAAACCATCAAAAAAAAGGAGCAACAAAGAGGAGAATATCCAACTAACGTGATAGCAAGGAGCAAGGAAGCATTAACAATGCTAAGTGGTCTATAGTAATATTTGAATTCCAAGAGGAAATCAATGGAGAAATTTTCAACTGACTTGGAAGTTTAGAAGATTATGCGTGGAAAATACAGTTATCATGAGAGGCAGACAAAAGTAACATTATGTCTTTGAAATACAGTACTATACCTTATTTAATTTGAAATAATTCTAAGAAATTGAAACTGGAAATTTTGTTCCAGTACTCATTATATTATTAAATGTCAGTATTAAACCATGTATTAAAAATGCTTAATTAATCTTCACTTTTAGAGAAAAAGCAAAACAGGCAGACAATATGGATAATATTATGACATGGAACTCTGTAACTTTAAATTTGTTAATTTGAAAATTTTTTTGGTATCTTAGATTTTGAATTAGTGAGGGTTAACTGTGTTAATAAACATGTTAAGGCACAGCCTGCATTAGTGTTTCCAATACATTTTGCTATCTACTGAGTTGTTCATAATTTTATAAATATTGATATTTTGTATATAAAATTCATAAATGTTTCATATATAAATTAATCTATTTACATATTCTGTAATTTATAAACTGTAACTTAATTAAAATAATACGGACAACATTATTTCATGTATATCTTTCAAAATTCTGAGTGTAGTAGCTGAAAAAAAATATCACTATGTTATATTTGATAGTGGGGTTGTTGTGATGTATAGAAAAAACTTAGGTAGGATGGAATCAAATTTAATCATATTATATAATTTATTTGTCTTCCCTTCTAAAAGCATGAATGTACATAAACACATAATTTTGATAACAAAGTGCAAAGTATTGTCTTAGTAACAGTGTTTATTACTAGAGAACACATTTAAGGTCATACTTCATGTATAAAACTCCCCTCTGGCCTCTAATTATCACCAATAAATACTATTTTAGAAACCAATAAATGACAACTGGTGATAAAAATTGATCAATCGAGTCAAAGCCTATAGTAAAAACAACACCCTGAAACAATGTTATAATGACTGTTATCTGCATGTTAACACTCCAATTATTATGTGGCCAATAACCCATGTCGACATATTTATTTTACAGAAATAAATGCAACATGTTACTAGGTTTTTATTATACATATATTTATATATATGTGATAATTATCACAGTAGGTAATTATAATAATGGTCTCCTAGAAAAATAAAATTAACAAAAAAAGAGTACTTGAATTGCATGTTACAAATATATAACAGTTTCTGTTATGTATATATACCCAACAATTTCTACAATTTCTTATATTTATGTGTTTAAGGTTTAGCTACCAAAAGGATTGACTGATCTAAATTGATACACATTTTTAATAAACTTAAAACATATTGATTCTTATTTCAAATAATTTTTTTGTAACCACTGAATTACCTATTGTAGTTTTTTAAATATATACTATGGTATGGATTTTTTCATATGAAATGCTTTACAAGACTGATTACAAAAAATGTCTAAACACTGGAAGAAAGAAAGATGAAAACAATAATATATAGAAAATATAAATTTGGAAAGTTACAATTATTTTTTTGATGTTTGTAATGCTAGAGACAAAACATTCAAAAAGACCAGTGCTTCTTGTAATCTTGTTTCAAGACCTGAAAGGTTTAATAAAAAATATTTGTAATTGTGTTTTAAAATTTTAAAACTGAATATTTGAACTGGTACACTCAGTGGTGCACGAAGGGAATTCTGAGGATTAAATACTCCCCACAGGTTAAGAAAAAAGAAAATGTCAAAAAAATTCTGGTAAAATGGAGTCATATTAATAAACTTAAATAATGTATTTCTTAATTGAGTACAAAAATTATTGTGAGAGTACAAAATCACTATGTTCTCTTAGTAGTAGAAAAGGGACATGTACTGTAGATTTACAGTCTTCTAATGTTTAAACTGCCAACTCAGTTTAAAAAATTTAAAGGCCAATAATATATTCTATAGGAACTTTAAAAAAATCTGCATTAAATAGTTTTTGGTTGCTATACAGATGCACCGTATACATCTTTAATTCAAATCAATTGCTAACTGTATTTAGTATTTTTCATATTTTTGTAGTTTAGTAGTTTAATTTAATACCTTTAAAATATAAAACAACAGTAAAAATCTTAAAATGTGCCTGCCGCTTTGCACACACGCATATATAGACTGAATAGTGACGGCAGTCTTCTGAACATGATTTACAAACAAGGTGAACAGATTTGTATGATACCTTTACCAAAGTGTGTGGCCAACCATATATTTGTGTACACTAGAGGTTGATTGTGAAATGTTTATTTGAGGACCTGTAGTGCCCATTTTATAAAAATATTTGACCCACTTTGGTTATAGAATGGGTAGATGGATTGAATGTGACACAAAATACCTATTTATAAATGTGTACTCAGTGAGGCAGTGATTTAAAAAGTTTGTAAATAAATATCACTATAGTATTGACGACTCGGAACACTAAGTTTTTTATAAATAAAAACGTGAAGTTTTACCTTGTTGTCCGTCTTGTTGTTGTCGACAACAACAAGACGGACAACGCTACCTATGGCAGCCTCTGATGAAGCCTTCTAAAGGTGAAAGCCGGTTTAGGCTGTAAGGTAAAACTTCACGTTTTTACTTATAAAAAACTTAGTGTTCCGAGTCGTCAATACTATAGTGATATTTAGTTAAGTAACGGACACGTCATGGACAACGAAATCCAAGAAGTTTGTAAAAATTGATTACCACTGTAAGTACTTAGAGTATACTAGACTTTATTTTACACTGTAATATAAGATGTCATTTTATTGTTTCATGAGTTTGTTAAATTTTAGGTACTGTATCTAATAATGAAACCCTTATTTTTCATTTTTGGTTACACACAATAAGTAACAAATAACTAGTTTCTTCTCTTTTTTTATAGTTTTATTCATAAAAATGTAAACAGCAGAAATAAAATGTCTGGGTATGCTACTCGGTACATTAAATGTTGGAGAATTTATGTAATAATGTTAATTCTGAGGGGTCTTACGAACCATAAAACGCATAGTACATGGTCCATGGGCTGGATAGTAAAGGAGTAATTGGATTAATGAAGTAGAAATTGGATACGTGTAGTTGATTACAGAAGGAGTCAATTTCAAAATAATGCACATATGAAGTAGAAATAACAAAATAATTGTCAGCTTGTGTTTATCTCAGACCATTTTATCAGTCACCTGACAATGGGCTGATACTTTGATGTAGTTGAAAATATTGTATTGAATATACATGAATGTAGTTAAGTACAATATTTAAATAAATTATATCTGTAAAATAATTATATTTGCTTTGAGGTACCTAATCTCATTAGATTTTACATTACCAGTTAATAATTTACATTATTAAGTACGCACAACCTGCTTTCCCAAACAAAGTTAAAAAATGAATAAAACATATACACACTATTTGTAGGTTTCAGTGCATTTCTTAATTAAGAAGAAAAATTTAAATTCAGTATGCACATGTATTTTCAAACTGTTTGTGCAGAGAGTGAATGAATGAATACGCACATGCAAGCACGCACGCACACACACATACACACATGCACACACACATGCACGCACGCACACACAGAGTGTTATATACATAATATACACACAAATACATGGAAATATAATATTAGTTGTCAAATAATGAACATTTCTCAACAAGGAGGTATTATCTGTATAGTAAATTGGTACATTTGGTATTTCAGTGGTTTTTAAGTAGCATCTTTTAATTAAAGACTAAAATAATATTTCTGATAATGTTAATTGGAACCACTAAATTGGTATGACTTGTGTTATTTACATTATGAATATGGTTGAAAAATTATCTATATACTTATTTAATAAAATTTGTATAAGAAACACATGAGTTTAATTTTTAATTTGTTCACAGAAAAAGCTGACGTATGTGTTTGCAAAAAAACAATACTGCATCTAACTGTTCAAGAACTCTAAACTAAACAATGTTTGAAAAACTAATAGATGGTGTGTACGTGTGTGTTGGAGTTCCCATTCGTCCCACTTATAGCAGGACAGTTCCATCTTTTGACAAAATGTCCCACCGTCGCACGTTTCTTTCCAATGTTCTGGAGTTTTAGTGTTAACATTGGTTGTTTTGGTAATAGTGTTACCACTTTGTCTAACAGCAGCATCATTAGTAGTATCGGTATCGGTGTTGAAGCTAAAGTTGAAAAATTTTTGCCAGATTTCTATCAGATTTATGCCAGAACATAAGTGTAGTTAATTGACGGTATCAGAAGTCAATTTCCTTTTTTTTTGAAAAGTTATGGTGAAATGTACACTATGAAATACAAATTTTGTAATCCTCATGGTGGATGCTATAATATTATTAATCACAAAAAGACTTAAAATTTGCCTTCCTTCAAAACAGTGCTTCAAACAGCAGTATTATATCATAGCTATGTAAAAGTGATGACAAAAAAAAAAATTGAAAAGCAATTGTTATTCACAGCTAAAGAAGTGACATTTGTCTAGTATATGGCAGTGCATAACCATAGTTACAAGTCCACGGACTATACTACAGCCGTCGTGAAACAGTTTTTTAACAATAAATTTACATGTTTATAAACCAAATGTAATGCAATACTAACAAATGTAATTGCATTATTTTTAATACAACAAATACACCAGGAATCCAGATTTCCATCAGTGTTGATTGGTTATAGTTTGACTAGTTAATGAAGGCAACTGGACTACCAGCGTATGATCACTAACACAAATACACACATACAGCTGGGCCCACTTCACAATCACTTGATGATTCACTGACTGAGTCTTGATGCCAGGTCAAAGCTCTTGTTTGGCGGCCTCTGCCTATATGTGCATTGTCAAAGGGTCTGCTAATCCTTTAGCCAGCCTGTTTGTCCAGCCACAGTATAGGCACAAAAATAGTTCCCTGCTTATTACATACTATCATATATCATATAGTAGCAGGCCACACCCAAATCCAGACCCTAACAATAGACCCTGCGGCAGGAGCTCTTTCTGAAGCTCAGAACGCAGTACATGAGCGGGCGACGGGCATGCCCTTCGTCTCGCACAGCCCACTTCTTCGTCATCCAGAAAAGATATGATTGTGAATATCTTCCAGGAAAGGTATGATGATAAAGGTGCTGGAGTTAGTTAATTTAATTTTGGAAACATCAGATCAGCTACTTTTTTTATGTGCTACATGTGTTAATGCAATTTGAACTAAAGGAAAAGCTTATTGGTACAAAGCTTATTTGTACAGCTGACAATACAAACATGAATTTTGGTGGGAAGAAAAGGAAAGCAAAACACAATGTTTATTATAAAATTCAAGAAAATAAGTCAATACTGTAATTGGTTTGTTGTCCTGCACATATTGTGTATAATGCTCTTTAGTCAAGTGCAGAGTACACTTTGATCTCCAGGTAATAAACTAAATTTATCAACATTTCTATGCTTCAGTTTATTGAAACCAAATATAAACTGTTTTGAGCCACAGAAAAACAAGGTGGCTTTCTCTTCTGTTGCAGCACAGAGAATAACTGACATTTTTCCTACACTGAAAAATAATTGAAAAACAAGATGTTACAGTATTTGGGGCAAAAACCAAAATTAATAATTTTTAAATAAATTAAATTGCAGAAAATCAGAGAGGTTGGCCAACTTTGGTGATTAATCAGTGGTAAGACATAGAAAAAGGACATATAACAACTGAAAAAAATTAATAGTTATGCAGATGTTTTCTATTAGACCTGCATCAAGTTTATTCATGAATGCACCTGTAGAACGAATTTTTCCTTAATAAATGTGTTCTGGGGTTATACAAAAATCAGACTTAAAACAGAGAAAGTGAAAGAGCCGGCAATAGTGAAAACACATTATCAAAATTTTACTGTCTTTTAAGAAATGTAAAAGAAAAAACATCTTATAGAGCAAATCCAAAAGCTGATAAATATGTAAACCCAAATGACATTTTAGAAACGTCTTCTAATTGTGTGCATAATATGCTTTTATTATGTGTTTAATACTTTATGTTTTAGATTTCTCTTCCAAAATGAAATAGAAACTACAGTACTCTCATCTATAGTAGATTTATTCACATTTTTTGAATGTTTGTCCTGTCCCACTTTTTAGTAAAAACATTATTGGAACCCTAGTGTCTGTGTTATAAAATAATGTCAGGTATTTTTCCGCGCGCACGCACACACACACACACACACACACACACACACACACACACACACACACACACACACACACACACACACACACACACACACACACACACACACACACACACACACACACACACACACACACACACACACACACACATACGAGCATACGTACGTACACATGTGCACATACTCACACATAAGACTAAAGCCGCTTCCTGATAAAATGCATTTGTTGTGAGGTCAAAGGGTCAATGTTGTAGACATGGTTTCAGAATAATTACTGCAGTTAAATCTGCCTCATGGTCACCAAGGTTACCATTATACAAACATAACAGTTTGTTGTTTTAGTGGGACAAATTTAACATGTAGGCCTATGTCATGTTAAGTGTCACCCCATTTCATTTAATGAGAAATTAAATATATATATATATACACATATATACACTTAAAATGTTTGATGAGTATGTATTTGATAGTTAGCCATCAGAAAACAATTTGATTAAGTTGTTGTATTTCAAAAATTAAATGACAATGAGCGTACTATGGAATGAAAAAATTGTCAGGTTTTTAAGACTGTTTTTTAAACTACACACAAATGAATACGTACAGTCAAGCATGGGATTTAATGACAAATCTTTAAATTAATTACAGTGAGAATTGAATGTGTACCTCAGAGAGCTTCAGTATTTGCACAATGCAACTGAACAGTCTCACATATAGTTTACTTATATTTAAAACCAAACACGTCTGAAACACTCATTATGATATTAATTCTTGTTACTGAATAGGAATTTGGTGTTCTACTTCACAAGAAATATATAAATCATACTTTACAGATAAAGTAGAAATGGGTGTTAATCTGATTACTGAATTTTTAAATTGCAATATTTTATGACACATTCAGTTTGGATTTTGGTACAATTTTTTCTATTAGATCAAGTACCTGGTAGGATAACAATAATGACCACAACGGGTAACAACATAAGAAAAATAATTAATACAGGACTTAAAACTGATTAGAATAAAATGAAAACAATGACCATGAACATCATAAAGAAAAAGATTGACATAGAATAATGATAACAGTACCATACTGGTTTTATAGAATTTACGTACCTAGACTAAAGTTTAATGATTAATGTACTTATTTAATTAATTCCATCTTCAGCTACTGAATAGTAACTAGAACAAAGCTTATGAAATCACACTTGGAAAACAGAGCATATGTTTTACACTGCTTAAGGAGAACAAAACAATAATAATATGAACACACTAATCTCACATAGAATAATGTTTTAGATCAAAATATAAAAAAAATGATCTAAACATTAATATTCCATGTTGAAAAGTGTATACACTTTATTATTGACACTCAGACACAATGTGGATAACAAAATCCAAGAATTTGTACAAAACAATCACATATACATGTTACAATCACAATTCAAAGGAGACATATAATCACGAAGGTTGCTGAGAACATAATGGTCTGACACTTTGAGACTGGACCTCAAAATAATACTAATCAGAATGCACAAAGGTGAATAGGTTAGTTCGCAAAGGATAGATCCCAATGAAGTAGATCAATAACATTCAGAAAAATGCATGGGAACTGCTTGATCCAGAAAACTGGATACCATCAGCAAGATATAGTGAAAAGTGGATGAATTATTGAGAAATATAGAAGTCAAGCTTATAAAAGGTCTGTGATGCACACACACACACACACGCACACACACACACACACACACACACACACACACACACACATTATAAATAACCAATACTGAAAGTATTAAGTGATTTGAAGATGACCTCTCAAGCTAAGATGATTTCTTAGTAACTGGGCTATATGTGCATTAAAATAAGAATAATTTAATAAATATTTCCCTCTGTGTGTGTGTGTGTGTGTGTGTATCTCAAATAACTGTAATACTCCACATATCAATTCTGCTTATCTTGAAGAAATCAGTGGCAAGATGAAGAGGAAAGTCAGGTTAATTTGGTTAATAGTCTTCTTGAAAAAATATTTCAGTTTAAAAATGTGGTTCTCTAGAGAGAATCTAGTGTAACAGGTAGGAATTCTGCTCAGAATGAACAGAAAGAAATTCTTCAAATTGTAAGGAAGTGACGTGAATGATATGAATGCTACAATGGAAAAATGATAATTATGTTAAGAAGTGCTGTCAGGTTGGAAACTTGATCTTGTCAGTGAATGATTGCCTTATAATAAAACACAAATCATGTAAAGGCATGTATGAATTTAACAAAATTGTAACCTATATTTAGATGTAATAGATCAGATAAATTTGAGTAACCTATGGAAAATAAAACTACCCCACAAAGAGAATTATTGACCAAATGATGAAATCAAAAGAACAGAATTTATAAATTACAAAAATGATTGATAAATGTGCCATTTAAATGATAAAATCTATTCAAGCTTCAGGAGAATGTCATACTAAGAATAAGCTAAAAACTTGATACTGATGGGCACAGTGAAAAAGTGATAGTGATCAAGGAAACATACCTTTGCAGATGATCAGAGTTGTAGTCCACATAATACACTTTTGGCTTAATAATTGCACAGCAAGATTTAGAAATTCGAAAATGAATAATTACTTCCACTATTTAACAGTCCAGTTGAAGGTGGAAGGACTCTACCAATCATAACCTAAGGGGAAAAGATTGAGGGAATGGAAGCAACTGATAGGTAACATATAGATATTATGTGAACTAGATTACATAAGCAAGTTAGATGTCTAAAGTTAAGTACATTAAACATGATAAGTTAAAAGTCATGGGCAGGTTTACTTGTTATGTTACAATTTTGTAGAATATTTAGGTAAACTAGTACATACATATACAATCCTAATATCATACTCCAATGAAAACTTTCAAGCATTAACATTAATAAATAAACTTCATGCTTTATGTGTGTTTAATTTTTATTAAAAAAGTTGTATTACTAATTTTTGTAGACAACAGAAATGTTGTTTTTTTAAGTAAAAACACTATTCTGACCGAACACAAGTAATTTGGTTAAAAATGTTTACCTTATTGCCTGAGAAAGATTTTGCTCATTGTGAGCTTCATCAGAGGCTAGCTCAGACAATAAGGTAAAAATATTTATCCAAATTATTGGTGATCCACGTTGGAATAGTGTTTATTAGTTGTTAGTAACGCCCAGACACTTCAAGGGCAACAAAATCAAAGCTTTTTAAATTTTTTTCCGTATTTGTCTGTATCTTATAATTTACATATTTTAATGCTGCTATTCAATAAATATATGCTAACAAATACATGGTTCACACTTAGAAAATATAGTGGAAAGGAACAGAAGAAGTAGGACAAAGTTCTAACTGAAAACAGTCAGCAGCCGAAATAGTATGGTATCTTTCCTTGTTACTACATACTTAAGAATTCAATACTATGTCCTAGTTTTTAGAAATAAACAAAAACTAATAATTCTTATTAATCAAAAGTTATAATATGGGAAATTATAAATATTAATTTTAATCTGAATCTTCACTTATCAACGTTCTACAATACAGCATGAAAATTTCAAAAATTAAAACTTTTGTGAAGTAAGGATATAAAAATTAAACTCAGACAAACAATAAAAAATAAACAGTTTATGTTAATAATGATGAAACAAGCAGTTACTGATTACAAAGTTTGTAAACATTACCAATAAATGATAAGATTGTTCTTGATTGTAACACAAGTACAAAGTACAAGTTGTAAAGTAAGAATTGTTGTCATTGATATTATTATTATTACTACTAATACTGAAAAGAGTAGAACTATACAGAAGCAATAAAACTGAAGTACATGGAACAATGCTGGTGCTTTATATAATTTACAGTTACGGGATTAAGTTACACTCATTGTAGCAAAGTTAGCACAAGGTATGCAACCAAATAAACACCGCCATTGTGATGTCAATCTAACAAGTGACAGTAAGGCTTACTGTAGTGTATTCAATTTCATTTAATATTCATATTGCAGTATATACTTATTCTTTATACTTAATTAATTGTGATTTTATCTGATATACCTTAGATGTGCATTTTGAAAATTAAAAAATGAGAATTTGGCTAATGGTAAACACAACAACATTTTTAAAGACAATTAATTTTAATACCTGATCAGATCACCTTCAGTAATTATTCAGACGAATATTATTGTAAAATTAAACAACTATTAATAATTATTTGTATTAATCCTCCTTTGTAAGAGTTCAGAACGTTTAATTTAAAATTACTGTTTAAAATATTATATGTGTGTGTGTGTGTGTGTGTGTGTGTGTGTGTGCGTGTTATAATAAAATGTATGCAACCAGAAGTAACTGACATTAATAACTTTAAAAATTTTAAGTACTAGATAACTTTTAAACAAATTTAAAACTCTTCACCAAGTTGATGTGATAATTATAGATTGAAATGAAAAATCATTACTGACTGTGCATACAGCACTATTAATCAGAATTATTGTAAAAATGTATTCAAATGTGTATATATATGTTATCCATATACATGCACATATACACTGACAAACACAGCGTACACATTCATGTACAAACATAAAATATTATTTTCATATGTGCATACAACTGTGATTATTTGTTTTTGCTTGAATAGTAACTTATTAAATTTTTGTACAGTATTATATATAATAATTAAAAATTGCATTTTTCTAAATTATAAATTTCGAGTGATAATGAAATTTACGTAAATAATGTATCTTGTTCAGATTTTTTTGTAGATTACAAAACGTGAAAAAAATAGTTTTTAAATTCACGATTTTTTAATTTCCAATCATAGTTTTATATAATAATATTTATAAACTGTTTTTGTTCTGTCACTTGTTTGCATGTAATGTGAAAGGCAATGTTTGTATACAAGTCTGCTGCTTCATTTATTTATAACTATAAATAAAAATGTTTATACACGTTTTAACTAATGAATTTACTAAATAAATTTCAGCTTTCATAAGGTGTTAAACAATGATTACAAAACACTTACTTTTGTGTTTTCCATTCCCTTTCCAGATGGCCTTAAGGAAAGACATGCTTGATGCGTTGATTGTTGCTGAAAACAACTTCAACTGATCTTGCAAACAGAACTACGAGGCGCCAATCTCGACCCGCGCGCCATCTCTCTGTCAATTCTGACGTTTTTTGTTGCACAAGTGTGGCACGTTTCCAATCACTTTTCAAGAGCACCACAACACACACGCTTAAATTAATTTAGGTTTTTTGTACAAATTTGTTCACAGTTTAACAGAACTTTATGTAATAATAACAGTATCAATTATAACGGTTACAAAATTAGTAAAGTGATGAAATCAGGTCAAATGAGTTCGGTTAGAAGTGCTTTTTGAAACATAAAAACCATAACTATACAACATTGTATATAAAAACACGCTGGAAATACCAAATATATAAACGTATCTACTGTTTTTCATTATTTAGAAGATAAACTAAAATAATAAGTATATTGTTGAATCTTCAACTGTATTAGAAGGTTGCTTCAGAACTGAAGCAACGGTAATTATTTCGTATAAAACGTTCCACGAAACAATGAGTTTTAGAAATAAGTATATGATATTAATACGTGAAGAGAAAACTTTGTACCCCTTTTTAAGCATATTGCGCGCACGGAGGAGTGTGAGATTTGGCATAGTTAAAGCTTATATGGAGAAGGAGTGCAGAAAGCTAAAATTTATATATAATATGTGTTACAAATACATTAAATAAAATAAAAATAAAACATTCATTTGCACTTGAAAATTCATTTAAACTTTTTCAAACAATGGTAATTGTTAAAAATAAAATAATTTTGTTGCCAGGCAACAAAATTATAATTTTTTCATTTAACACTTTTACACTACAGTTAAAAGTGTTAAATACATTTATAAATACGTGTATAAAGGCTATGACAGTGCATCTGTTGAATTAGGTTCAGAGAGAAATGAACCAGGTCAAGAAATACAAATTGATGAAGTTAAACATTTTTTAAATGGCCATTATGTCGGATCAACTGAAGCTGTATGGCGCATCTATGAATTACCAATGCATTTTCAATCACATGCCATCGTTAGACTTGACATTCATTTACCGCGTTGACAGAATGTTTACTTTCGAGAAGGGCAAGAACGTCAAGCAATTGAAAATGCAAGACAAACAAAATTATTAGCATTTTTTGAATTGAATCGATCAGATCCATCAGCGCATGAATATAAGTATATTGAAATTCCTTTGCATTATGTGTGGGAAGATTCCCAAAAAAAAATGGAAGAAGAGAAGGCGTGGAGGTGATAAAATCATTACACGCATATATGTAGTATCACCAAAAGACATCGAACTTTTCCATTTACGATTGCTTTTATTACATGTCTGTGGTCCAAAATCATTTGAGGATGTTAGAACATACAATGGAATTATACACACTTCTTTTGTTGAAGCGTGCCATGCTCGCGACATTGCTTCAAATGATAACGAATGGCGCGAATGTTTAAATGAAGCAAAAGAATTACATTCACCAAAACAAATGCGAAATTTATTTGGTTACATTTGTGCATTAAATGTGCCAGCCAATGCATTGGCGTTATGGAATGAATTTAAAGTATATCTTAGTGAAGATTTTTTGAGAGATTACAACGAAGAAGTATCCTTTAATACAGCTCTATTAGAAATTGAAGATATTTTGAATGTTCATAATTTGTCATGTCAAGAACTTGGTTTACCAGTTCCCACGTATTCGCAGAGAACAGACGAAGCAAATGCTATTGATCCAATAGAACAAGAGTTTCTGTTTTGTGAGCATTATGAACCTGCAAATATTGAACAGCGTAATCTAATTGATCGTGTGATTCGTGAAGTTTTGCATCATGATACTGGATCTAATGTTTTTTGTTTAACAGCTCATGCAGGTTGTGGAAAAACATTCACACAAACAGCAATCATTCACAAATTAAATTCGCTTAATCTTAGTTGCATTGCAACAGCTTCAGTGGCATAGCTTCAACTCTATTACTTGGAGGTAGAACTTTACACAATGTGTTTAAATTGCCTATACCCATTTTGGAAAATTCTGTACGAATATTACCGCAAATAGTAGCTATGGACGTTACATAAATTCATCATCATTGATAATTATTGATGAAATTTCTATGTGCCCACTGCAAGTGTTGAAAATCATAGATAGATTATTGCAGGATCTATGCGATGAAAATGATAAACATAAACCATTTGGAGTGAAAACGATACTTCTGTGCGGTGATTTTCGGCAAATCTTACCAGTTGTCCCACACGGATCACGTGCAACTTTAATTGAAAATTGTGTCACGAGTTGGCATAAATTTGTTTATTTTCATAAAGTAACGTTTACTCAAAATATGAGAACCTTACCAAGTGAAATAGAATTTGTCAAATTCTTGAAAAAAATTGGTAATGATGTAGCCCCACAATTCCCTCATTTTGGTGAAAATGTTATTGAAATACCTCAACAATTAATAGGAGATGAAAATAATATTATTAATGAGGTGTATGGAAATATTTCCGAAAACATAGTCTCAGATAACATATTGAAGTCAGTTATTTTAGCACCTAAAAATGATGATTGTACTTTTATTAATACTGATATACTTAATCGAATACCAGGTGAACAGAAAACATATCATAGCTACGATAAAATAATTTGTGATGATGACAATGAAATCAATAACTATCCAGTAGAGTTTTTGAATTCTTTGACTATTAGTGGTTTGCCACCACATAAGTTAGTATTGAAAGTTAATTGCATCGTTTTACTGATCAGAAACTTAAATACAAAGGAAGCATTAGTCAACGGAACAAGAATGCGCATCAAGTGTATGCATCGTAATGCTATTGATTGCGAAGTTTTAACTGGAACCGCACGCAATAAGAGAATTTTGATTCCACGTATAAATTTAACATATTCTGGTACTGTTTTACCATTTAACTTTCAAAGAACTCAAGTTCCAATTATACCTGCATTTGCGATGACAATAAATAAGTCTCGAGGACAAACATTCGAAAAAATTGGAATTTTATTGAGGCAGCCAGTTTTTACACATGGTCAATTGTACGTCGCAGCAAGTAGAGTTCGATCATTCGATGGTTTGAGATTTTATATTTCCGAATATAATGGCCAAGGGAAATTAGCAAATGATGAAAGAGGTTTTACAAAAAACATCATTTACACAGAAGTTCTGAATCATTAAATTCACTTTCAAACTATTTTAAGTTCAATGGACAACATTTATTTTTTTAACCGCCCGGTTTTTTTGATTTAAGGAAAAATATATGAAAACATATGAGGCACGTATTTTATATTTAATTTTTTATTTAAATTTTATATAATTCGAAAAAGATAGGCAAAATAACTGTGTAGCCTTGGCGAAACCTGGTCAGTATGGCAATAAAAAAAACCCAAGGAAATGTCAAAAAACGCGTTATTGCTTTTTAAATATGGCTTAGCCAAGGTAAACCTCATTTTTCCTATCTTTCATATTTTTCAAATAACTCGAAAATTAATGCATAGAAAAAAAAATTAAAAAACTATATAAGCTTTGTAGCAGATAATCTTCAAACTGTTTTCGAATTTTGTACCGTACCAAAAATGAAATGTAATCCACTGGAATTGAAAACAATGTATCTTATACTTCTATGAATGTCAAGTCTCATTTTTATTAGCGTTTATTTGATTCAATAATAACATGAAAAAATTAAAACTGACAATGAATTATATCAAAAAATAAATACGAATACAAGCTGTAATTGTGTTTTTTTTTTCAACTGTTACTAACATTAAATTTTAAATTTCATAGGTATTGCAGGGAATTAAGGCAAACAACACACGCTAATGACGTATTTGTACACGCTCGCAGCTGACGTAATAGAACAAAATTCAAAAAAATTATATGCAATGATTATAGAGGTATACTCTTTGACAAAAGAACCTCAATAACGTTCAAACTTAAAAATTTAATGAATTACGGTCGAATTTCGACCACTGGGCGACCACTAGTTGATAATATAATACTCTTATTTTTAAGTACTTCAAAACAATTATAAGGGGTTTTAGTACGTAGGCTTTCACGGCCGGTGTCAATATGATTGGATAAAACTTCCGGGCTGAAAGGCCGTGGTCGATTGCTTGATGCATTGGCGCTATACGTTTCGGCCGCACCACCGGTGGCCATCTTCAGTAGCAAAACTTGTTCGAATAGATGTACGCCGAACACGTCCCCAATGTACTGGGAACAAGCAACAGTGAGTTATTTTTTTTTTTTTTTTTTTTTTCGCTCTGGGCTTTGCGGTTGTGCGTCGCAGAGACGAACCGCACGGGAAACTGAGTTCCGAGCTACCTTCTGGAGCTCCTGCCTCGTGGCCCTGCCCAAGTAGGGCGCGTGCTCTATAGCAGGCCGATTCTCGGCTGTTGTGCTAGCCTACGCTAGCGCAGTATGCACCGAGGGCGTTTCCACGAATCACCTGGGCGTATACGGTACCTTCCCAGCCCAGTCACTAGAGGATTGCCTGGGAACCTCGCCGCACGTGCATAAAATTTGCGTGCAAGCCGCCTGAAAGTGTCGTCTAAGGAGCGGACGCCAAGTCCTCTCCTTAGAAGGCGAGATGAGAAGCGACGGGGGACTTTGGCCGCTAGCCGAAGCCCCCTGTCGAGGACGCTCTGCAACTTCTTTTTATGCATTGCGGCGAGGTAACCCCAGACCGGGCAGGCGTAGGTAATGACCGGCAGCAGATACGCGCCGACGATCATCCTACCCAATTTCCTGGTCATGGCTGAGCTGATCAGGAGTGGAAACAGTGCGCACAGGCGAGTGGATGCTCGCTTTAGAACTGTCTGTGCGTGGGTACGCCAGGTGAGCCGACGGTCGAGGTGTAAGCCGAGGTACTTGACCTCGTTGGACCAGCGCAAGTACGTTCTGCCGATACGTAGTTGCCTAACGGGGTTCTTCCGTCGCTTGGAGAATTCGACGGCTACGCTCTTGGTGGCGTTGAGTTGCACTCTCCAATTCTCAGTCCAGTCCACGAGCGTGTCGAGCTGGCGCTGCAGTCGTAGGACGGCCCTTTCCTCATGACGATCGGCCGTAAATACGGCCGTGTCGTCAGCGAAGAGGGCCATCTGGACTCCAGGCTGTCTCGGCACGTCGTTGACGTAGATCGAGAACAGAAGGGGGCCCAGAACGCTACCTTGAGGGACGCCGGCTGTGATTCGTCTCTCGGAAGAGACAGAATCGCCAACTCTCACGCAGAAGGTCCTCTCCGTCAGAAAGCTAGCAACCAGATGGAGGTAGCAGTCCGGGAGCTGGACTTCCCTAAGTTTGAATAAAAGGCCATCATGCCATACGCTGTCGAAGGCTTTCTCAACATCTAAGAAACAGCCAACGGTCCGTTCTCTCCGACACCCGGCTTCCGTGATGCTTTCCACCAGTCTCATCAGTTGATGAGTGGTCGAATGCCCCACACGAAAGCCGAACTGTTCGGGGACCAGCACGTCAAAGTTGGTTAGATGCTCTCGTACACGACGCTGCACGAGGCGCTCAAAAACCTTGGACGTAGCGGAAAGTAGGCTGATAGGCCGGAGGTTTTCCGAGCGGGTGGTATCCTTTCCCTGCTTCGGGATCACGATAACCGTCGCCTTTCTCCATTTCTTGGGAAAGTAGGCCAGTCTAAGACACGCGTTGAACAATTCAGTCAAGAATTGAACTCCAGGCTCGGGAAGAAGTCGTAGAGCGGTGTTGGTAACACCGTCCGGGCCTGGAGCCTTTCTTGGCTGAAGTTCAGCGAGCCGATCTGAGACCTCTTCCAAAGAGATGGGTTCGGGCTCCGCCGTGATCGGAAGAGACAGAAGGTCTTCCACAGCCATCTCGACTTGTTCGTCGAAGTCCCAGTCCATGGGCGGGTTGGGAGCGAACTGACGCTCGAAACACAAGCCCAAGTACTCGGCCTTCTCCTCCGGGCGACCCAGGAGTCGACCGAACGGTCCAACAATGGCGGGAAGTGGAGGTCGGCGCCTCCGTCCCGTCAATGCGGTAGGTATTCTGTACGGGTGAGATTGCGGGTCCGCATCCCCCGTTCGGGCCACGTCGAGTTCCCAACAGCTACGTCGGAACGCCTTCAGACTGCCACGCAGTCGTCCGGTGAGCCGATTGTATGCTGCCTTATCGGCCGGGTCACGGGTCCTCTGCCAACGTTTCCGGAAGTAATTCCTCTCGCGAGCGAGAAGAGAGACTTCCTCAGGGATGCGTTGGTAGTCAGGCGTGAAGCCAGCTCGCGTACGTGAAGACACGCCTATAGCCGAGATGATTGCCTCTTCGATTCCCGCAACTGCTTCGTCTAGGAGGCGAACGGAATCGAGTGGGGCCGCTGGCGGCAATCTACGGCACAAGGCCGGGCCGTAGCGATCCCAATCGATGACCTTCTGCTTGTCAGAACGTGCATAGGCGTGCTGGGTAGCGACGTGGACCAAGATAGGGTTGTGGTCGGATGTCAGCTCCGTAAGTGAGAATACCTCGACCGGACAGACAATTCCTTGGGTCACCGCGATGTCCAGAACATCGGGAGCCGCGTTAGGCAGTGACGGAAAGAACGTGGGTTGCGCTGGACCAAACACCATCGCCCGGCGCGATTCAACAAAACTGAGCAAGCGCCTCCCGTTCGGAGTAGTCAGGCGACTATTCCAAACGCGATGCTTGCAATTCAGATCGCCGGCCAAAATTACCCTTCGATGGGAATCGAAGACGACGTCCAGGTCGCTGACAAGGAGTTCAGCTTGTGGGGGCTTGTAAGCTGAGACCACGAGGACGCCGCCAAGAGCTCCGTGGACCTCAATGGCGGTGGCCTCTAGGTTGGTAAGCTGCGGCAAAGCGACACGATGATGACCTATGGAGGTCCTCACCGCGATCGCCGTGCCGCCTCCTCGTCGGCCAACTCGGTCATCCCGATAAACCACGTAATTAGGTAATCGAAACCGGTTCGCCGGGGTCAGGTGGGTTTCCCCGAGGAGAAGTACGTCGGGTTTGAACCGAGCCAGGAATTCAAGAAGGTCGGAATGCTTGGTACCGATGTTATTAGCATTCCAGGCTACGAGCGAGAGATCTCGTCTAAGGGCTCGGTTCATAGAAGACCTATGACTTCGCAGGCTTCCACCAAGAGCATGAATCTCTCAGTTGGGTCAGCAGTTTCCAGGCGGGCTCGGATGGACCTGAAGAGAGATGCGACTTTCGGGAGGTCGTAGCTAGACAGAAAGCCGCGGACGAACTGTGCGTCATTGGAACTGACGGACTGGGTGGTTTGCCTGGAAACTGAGGCCGCATAAGAGCGACCAGGTGTTACGGCAGATCGGGTCATGGTGGAAGCCATAGGACCAGGGCCAGACGGTTTTGGATCAGCGGCAGGAAAAGTACGCTGTTGCGCTTCGTCGGACTTATACCGGGAAGCAGGACTTTTCTTGGGCTGTGGGCAGGCAGGAGCTCGGGGCCGAGCATCCGGTGTGGGTAACCCTTTGTTCCTGGGTTTGATGCCTGCTCGCGGAAATCGCGGAGGTGGCAGGGGCGGCGAGGCTACCTCTGGTTCAGAGGCGGGAGTGGGAGGTTCCGCGGAGGTGGAGGGTTCATTCTCCGGCTCCAAAACCGAGATAACAACTACTGGGCGTGTCTCTGCTGTGGAAGGAGACGCGGTACGTTTAGTTGCCTTTGTAGGGGCTGGAGGTGGAGCCGGAGAGGGCGCGCGCCGTGCCGGTTGTGCCTGAGGTTTAGGCCTAGCCTGCATTTTAGGCTGTCTAGGTTGGGGCTGCATAACTGGCTGCCGTGGCTTCGGGAGGGGCCCCTGCGGCTTTTGCTTCCGCAGGAGCTCCGCCTTATAGACCGGGCAGTTTACGTTAGACGCTGCGTGGCCTTGACCACAATTTATGCAGCGAAATTTGGTTTTGTCTGCCACAGTGCAGGCCTGTGTTGAATGTCCCAGAGAACATCGGAGACAGGCCGGGGCATTGCGGCAGACGTCGGTGTGGTGGCCGAACCTCTGGCACCGGTGGCACTGCGCAAGCTTGCCCTGGGGTCGACTGGTTTCCACCCGGACGCGGAAGCCAAACAGCCGCGTCAGGTGGAAAATTTTGTCTGCAGCCTCGCCCTTCTCGAGCTGGAGACGGACGAGCGGGAGAGGTACTCGGGTTTCCGAGTGAGTGTACAGGCGGAAAATTGCCTGCACCGGGTACCCGAGGTCGCGGAGTTCCATAAGGATCTCCTGAGGATCAGTGTGCGCGTCGAGCCCTCGCAAAATTACCGACAAGGGCTTGACGCGCTTAGGAGTAAAGGTGTGATACTGCAGGTTATGCGCTTGGAGGAAGGCCTCGACCAAGCGATGGTCCTCGAGCTGGCGGACGACAATCCTGACCGTATCACCGCCAAGCAGCTTCAGGTCAAGCTTGTCGGCCGACAGGCCGTGGGCCGCGATCAGCCGTCTGTATAAGGCGGCGACATTGGATACGCTATGGACGTACAGGGGCGGCGCACGACCAACAGCGGCAGCAGCCGGAGCTGCTGTCGAAGTAGTCGGAACCGCGACCTGTGGGCCCTGAGAAGGTCCAATGTCCATGGCCGAGGTCTGTGAGGAAGTGGATCCAGGTGCGTGGGTCCTCTTGGGCTTCTTAGCCGGGCGATTTCGCCGACCAACGGTCGCGAACTCGCCCGACTCGTCTGCCGGCAGAGGGGGAAGCGGGTTGGGGAGAGGATCGTCCGTCTCCATCGCCCGAGGCGAATCGGGCGAGTCGCCCAGATGGGGTAGCAAGGCGGGGCCGAGCGACTCGGCACTTGGGCCGTTGCCTGTAGAAGGCATGCTGGCCAGGTGCGACGGCTGCCGGGCAGAGACTGCTAGGCAGTCACTGCCAGACGCCAGGGATCTCGGGTCCGGCCGAAGCCGGATTACCCGCGCGTCTTCCTTGTTCACGACGATGCGGGAGGAGCTGGGCTAACGACCAGCTTCGTTGAATACCAGTCCTTACCAAGACTGGTGTCCACTGGCCCCTTTACCCCGGCGATATCCTAGCTCGCTTACCACTGGTGGGGGCTTGCAAGGATCGTCCGGGGCAGCGCTACCTAACGGTCGTGAACAAGTTAGGAATTACACACTGGAAATGCGGCACTCACCAGGTGAGCCCAGAGCAATCTTCTTTCCTGTCCGGCAGATGTTGTTCCGGCGCAGGTGGTCCTTAGCAGGGCAACTTCGGCTAGCTGCTTCTTCTACCGGCTACTAAGTTCACCGGCAGCAGCTGGCTTGGTTCCCTCGAAGGAAGATATTCCTCGTCGGAAGGCGAGGTGGCCGAAGGCAGCAAAGCCGTAGAGATGGTCCAGCGAGTGAGCTGAGAGAGCAGTCTAAGAAGAGCAGTCCTGATCAGTCCAAGGCTGGAGCTGTGAACAGTGAGTTACGGCTACGATGCCTCTATTTATAGCTTTTTTTGGCCGCTTCAGGTGTATCGCGCGGACCAATGAGAAGCCAGCTCATCATATGATGAGCTGGCTTCTCATTGGTCCGCGCGATACACCTGAAGCGGCCAAAAAAGCTATAAATAGAGGCATCGTAGCCGTAACTCACTGTTGCTTGTTCCCAGTACATTGGGGACGTGTTCGGCGTACATCTATTCGAACAAGTTTTGCTACTGAAGATGGCCACCGGTGGTGCGGCCGAAACGTATAGCGCCAATGCATCAAGCAATCGACCACGGCCTTTCAGCCCGGAAGTTTTATCCAATCAAATTATAAGGGGTTTTTAACCTGTTTTTTTGTATTTTTCATGAGATAATAAGATGTATTCGCTTTTCATGAGATAATAAGATCGAGCAGGTTAAACAGATAGGCCTAATACGGAACGGAAAAATTCATTATTCAGTTAAGATAGGAAAATTCTTTTCTGATAGTTTATACATAACACTTAGCAAAATCAATTTACTTGGCTCAGAGCTGGTTACTTCGAACTGTAACAGAAACATTAAATATATTTTCGTTCATCTTACCTGCGTCATGAAATTTTCGGTTGTACACATAATGCAGAGTACGGACAGAACTGTCAGTAATCTTTGGTCCTTCTTACATTTAGTACCGTATACTACATAAGAGAGCATTTTGTCAATTATTAATTATGGCCAATTGGAAAAGACTAAATAAACAGAAATAGACCTACTTTCTATCCATAAGTATTTAATATATTCGGTACTTTAACACATCAGATGACGTTCGATTTTGTTTTTTTACTTCCATATTCCTTAAGGAATGGAAGTATGGTGATGGCAAAAAAAATCGTGTTCGAGATTATTGCAGATTCTGATTCTACTACACTCAAAACATGAAAAAAAGTCGTTTTCCGAAAAGTGTCTGTGTGTCTGTCTGTGTGTCTGTCTGTCTGTCTGTCTGTCTGTCTGTCTGTCTGTCTGTCTATAGATTTTTTTTCTATGGCAAACGATAACTGCCGCAAATTCAAACAGAATCAAATAATTTTTTGCATGCAGCCCGGTTTTGCAGAGTTCTCGCGACCTATTGTTTTTGGTGAAGATCGGTTGAGGGAAAGGGGTAGTTTACCTGCAACGTTTTTTTTTTAGCAAGGGAAATTTTGTTTGTTTGGCAAACGATAACAGCCGCAAATTCAAACAGAATCAAATAATGTTTCGCATACAGCCCTAAATTGTAGAGTTCTCAATACCTTTTGTTTTTGGTGAAGATCGGTTAAGGGAAAGGGGTAGTTTACCTACAACGTTTTTTTAACAAGGGTATTTTCTATGGCAAACGATAACAGCCGCAAATTCAAACAGAATCAAATAATTTTCTGCATACAGCCCTGATTTGTAGAGTACTCAAGACCTATTGTTTTTGGTGAAGATCGGTTGAGGGGAAGGGGTAGTTTACCAGCAACGTTTTTTATCATGCGTATTTTCTATGGCAAACGACAACTGCCGCAAATTCAAACAGAATCAAATAATTTTTTGCATACAGCCCTGATTTGTAGAGTACTCGCGACCTATTGTTTTTGGTGAAGATCGGTTGAGGGAAAGGGGTAGTTTACCTGCAACGGTTTTTTTTATCAAGGGAAATTTTTTTTTTTTTTGGCAAACGATAACAGCCGCAAATTCAAACAGAATCAAATAATGTTTCGCATACAGCCCTGAATTGTAGATTTCTCAAGACCTATTGTTTTTGGTGAAGATCGGTTGAGGGAAAGGGGTAGTTTACCTGCAACGTTTTTTTAACAAGGGTATTTTATATGGCAAACGATAACAGCCGCAAATTCAAACAGAATCAAATAATGTTTTGCATGCAGTCCTGATTTGTAGAGTACTCAAGACCTATTGTTTTTGGTGAAGATCGGTTAAGGGGAAGGGGTAGTTTACCTGCAACGTTTTTTTATCAAGCGTATTTTCTATGGCAAACGATAACAGCCGCAAATTCAAACAGAATCAAATAATGTTTTGCATACGTCCCTGAATTGTAGAGGTCTCAATGACTTTCGATTTTGGTGAAGATCGGTTAAGGGGAAGGGGTAGTTTACCTGCAACCTTATACGTTTTAACAAGAGTAAAGTACTTGAAAATTTATTTAAACTTTTTGAAACAATGGTAATTGTTAAAAATAAAATAATTTTGTTGCCAGGCAATAAAATTATAATTTTTTCATTTTAATGTAATATAATATTTTTCATTTAATACAGCAATAAAAAGGCAGGTAAGACACAGCCTGGCTGTTTGGCTGAAAATGATTTTAAATATAAATCTTAGAATATGGAAGTCATGTATGGTTCTCCATACCGATATTCTTTATAAATTACTAGCTTATTTTTACTTCCATATTCCTTAAGGAATGGAAGTATGGTGATGGCAAAAAAAATCGTGTTCGAGATTATTGCAGATTCTGATTCTACTACACTCAAAACATGAAAAAAAGTCGTTTTCCGAAAAGTGTCTGTGTGTCTGTCTGTCTGTCTGTCTGTCTGTCTGTCTGTCTGTCTGTCTGTCTGTCTGTGTGTCTGTGTGTCTGTCTGTCTGTAGATTTTTTTTCTATGGCAAACGATAACTGCCGCAAATTCAAACAGAATCAAATAATTTTTTGCATACAGCCCGGTTTTGCAGAGTTCTCGCGACCTATTGTTTTTGGTGAAGATCGGTTAAGGGAAAGGGGTAGTTTACGAGCAACAGTTTTTTTTAAATCAAGGGTAATTTTATTCTATGGCAAATGATAACAGCCGCAAATTCAAACAGAATCAACTACGCGTTTGCATACAGCCCTGAATTGTAGAGTTCTCAAGACCTATTGTTTTTGGTGAAGATCGGTTACGCGAAAGGGGTAGTTTACCTGCAACGTTTTATGTTTTAACAAGGGTATTTTCTATGGCAACGATAACAGCCGCAAATTCAAACAGAATCAAATAATGTTTTGCATGCAGTCCTGATTTGTAGAGTACTCAAGACCTATTGTTTTTGGTGAAGATCGGTTAAGGGAAAGGGGTAGTTTACCTGCAACGGTTTTTTTTTAGCAAGGGAAATTTTGTTTGTTTGGCAAACGATAACAGCCGCAAATTCAAACAGAATCAAATAATGTTTCGCATACAGCCCTGAATTGTAGAGTTCTCAAGACCTATTGTTTTCGGTGAAGATCGGTTAAGGGAAAGGGGTAGTTTACCTGTAACGTTTTATGTTTTAACAAGGGTATTTCCTATGGCAAACGATAACAGCCGCAAATTCAAACAGAATGAAAAGATTATTTGCATACAGCCCTAAATTGTAGAGTTCTCAAGACCTTTTGTTTTTGGTGAAGATCGGTTAAGGGAAAGGGGTAGTTTACCTACAACGTTTTTTTAACAAGGGTATTTTCTATGGCAAACGATAACAGCCGCAAATTCAAACAGAATCAAATAATTTTCTGCATACAGCCCTGATTTGTAGAGTACTCAAGACCTATTGTTTTTGGTGAAGATCGGTTGAGGGGAAGGGGTAGTTTACCAGCAACGTTTTTTATCATGCGTATTTTCTATGGCAAACGACAACTGCCGCAAATTCAAACAGAATCAAATAATTTTTTGCATACAGCCCTGATTTGTAGAGTACTCGCGACCTATTGTTTTTGGTGAAGATCGGTTGAGGGGAAGGGGTAGTTTACCTGCAACGGTTTTTTTTATCAAGGGAATATTTTTTTTTTTTGGCAAACGATAACAGCCGCAAATTCAAACAGAATCAAATAATGTTTCGCATACAGCCCTGAATTGTAGATTTCTCAAGACCTATTGTTTTTGGTGAAGATCGGTTGAGGGAAAGGGGTAGTTTACCTGCAACGTTTTTTTAACAAGGGTATTTTCTATGGCAAACGATAACAGCCGCAAATTCAAACAGAATCAAATAATGTTTTGCATACAGCCCTGATTTGTAGAGTACTCAAGACCTATTGTTTTTGGTGAATATCGGTTAAGGGGAAGGGGTAGTTTACCTGCAACGTTTTTTTATCAAGCGTATTTTCTATGGCAAACGATAACAGCCGCAAATTCAAACAGAATGAAATAATTTTTTGCATACGTCCCTGAATTGTAGAGGTCTCAATGACTTTCGATTTTGGTGAAGATCGGTTAAGGGGAAGGGGTAGTTTACCTGCAACCTTTTACGTTTTAACAAGAGTAAAGTACTTGAAAATTTATTTAAACTTTTTGAAACAATGGTAATTGTTAAAAATAAAATAATTTTGTTGCCAGGCAATAAAATTATAATTTTTTCATTTTAATGTAATATAATATTTTTCATTTAATACAGCAATAAAAAGGCAGGTAAGACACAGCCTGGTTGTTTGGCTGAAAATGATTTTAAATATAAATCTTAGAATATGGAAGTCATGTATGGTTCTCCATACCGATATTTTACTGTAAGGATTCGTATATACTCAAGATGTAGGGCAGCCTTTGTACGCGATGGTTTCATGGTGGTCCAAAAAAATATTAATTTTTGTAGGGGAATGCGTAAATTATATAATAAAATAACTCACAAAACAATTTTTGCCACTAAACCTTAATTACTCAACAGTATGAATCACCGAATGGCTTCCTCATTAGGTCTCTGTATTTTAAATGTGCAGCACACTGGATAGCAAATGTAATAAATGACATTTTGACGGAAGTACTTTAAAATGTTTCACAGTTAGCAATTACGTAGACGTATACATACTGTACATACTCGTATGACGCTGAAGTTATGCCGGTAATTAACGAATCGCTTAACGATTTAAGATTTTGATTTTACTGATGGTTTGGTTTTTTTGTGATGAAATTTAGAATTTGTATTAACAATATGAATTCTTTGTTACGATAACCGTGCAAATGGTTACAGTTCAACGTCCTCCCTATACTATAGGCCCTACTATACTATTGTCACAAACTACCTTTCCCATCCACAGGTCACGAATATTTTCCAGCATGATCACAGGCTGGTCTAGTTTAATTAACATTTTGAGTGTCGTCATAAAACACAATAACACTACGGAGCAACACACAAAATTTACGACACATAAAATATGTATTATTGAATTATTATTATCTTTATAATTAAACAAGTGTATTCTTGCTTAACGAAATTCCGTTCATAATTACAATATATACTCAGACATAGGTGTTCCTGCCAGCTCACATTCCGTGTAGCCATACAGGATTTCCAGCGACATGAGAAAACGCAAGTGTGGCCGAAGCCTAACTGTAATCTTAAACAAAAAAGCCTTTGCAAGTTAAAAATAATTTAACGTTTCTTCTCTTTCTATTGAAGTAAAGTAATGTAGTAAACTAAGATCTTAATTCTTAAATTCACAGTGTGATTATTTAAGACTAGCTAATATAACAAACAATAACGATCAGTAGGCATGTACAGAGCCTCTCCAACCTCCTCGTCGTATCAGGAGAGTCAACTGACGCTCCTACCACGACGAAGTTCACCGAACACTGCCTTCTGACCCGCCGGTCCCATTCCGGCTGATGCGGACCGCATGGCCAGTTGTCTTCAAGATGTTGTCACGTCCGCCATGGACAAGTACACATATCTAGTCCCTGAGACTAACCAAAGGGCTCAAGTTTTGCTCGACGTGAGTAAGGCCTTCGATCGAGTATGGCACGAAGGCCTTCTTTACAAACTTGCTTTGTCCCCTTGCCCGCCTGATTCGTTTATCTTCTGCGATCGTATCTTTGTCACCGCTTCTTTAGAATGTGAATCGATGGGTCGTACTCACGCGTTCGACTGATCGCCGCCGGTGGTCCTCGGCACGGCTCTGTACTTACGATCTGCCTGTACAGGCTGGAGTCACTCTTTCGCTCTATGCGGATTACGCCATGTATCAGGGCTAACATCGGCTACGCCGCTGGCCTGGTGCAACGTCAGTTCGCCCTGCTTCACGATGGTTAAGGAAATGGAGGGTGGCGATCAATATACAGAAATCCGAGGAATCCGAGGCGGTCGTCTTCTCCTGTCAGCTTACTTCCCGGTGCCAGCCCCTCTCTCTCAACGGGTGCCAAATCGAATGGAAACGGTCTGTGAAAAACCTGGGCGTCACTCTTGACCAGCGCCTAACCTTTGCAGCTCACGTCTCCCTCAGTCTCCAGCGTGGCCGCGGCGCCAAAGCCAAGCTACTTCCATTTCTTTGTCATCGGATTTCAGTGTCTGTGTGCGCTAAACTCAAATGTATCTGCTCTTTCTTAGAGCAATCCTTCTACGCAGCGCCTGCATTTTGATCTCTGCTTAACCCATCTGTTATCGCCCGTATGGAAGCATTCCAATCCCAGACCCTCCGCTACATCTCCAACTCTCCCTGATTTGTTAGAAATTACACTATTAGGGGAAGGTTGAAGGTTCTTTCTCTTGCCGAATTCGTTCGGTCCTCCAACTATTTACTCGAGCCTCTGTTTCCACCTATCCCCGTCGTATTAGCACAGACGTAGGACCTCCACCTAGACGTCACAAACGCCCTCGAGCACTGCTCGATGACCCCCTATGAGCCATCTTCTGTCCCCACCGCCGACCTTGAGAGGTTTCGCCTTTCCATCCCCCCCCTTACACCGCGTCCGTGCCGGAGCACGGAGATAGACGGAGGGAGGGTTGCGCTTGCCTTAGGAGTGCCTTGTGCCGCATTTTGTGAGTGCTTCCTCCTTTTCTTATCTCTCCTGTGACTCGGCAGCCTCCGGAGACTTTTCCTGGGGCGGTTAGAGGCGATCCGCCCTTTGTGGGCGAGCAATTCCCTGCCTCGCAATCGAATGGTCTCTGTAGACTCCCCCATTCCGCTGTTGCGAGTCTCTTCGAAGTCCACAGTCCTACAAAATTATCATCTTTCTATCCCTCCAAAAATAAAATCAAAGGAGGTTCCAGTCCTGCGAAGCGCGAGATCGCTATTCATCATAAGAAGCAGGCAGTCATCGGGTTCGCCCGGACTCTGTGGCCACTGGAGCACGTCAAGCTGTTGCTTCCACTACTTGGACTTGGACTTGGACTTGGAAGTAACAGAATAAGACCGTAATGGAGCTGTGTTACCTACATTGAATACACGCTGGTGTTTTATTAAACGAGTTTCGCAAAATGAAATGTATGATTTTTACTTGACACTCACTGTTTGCTAAACAGACGTGCGTAATTCCGAAACAAACTACTCCCTTTATTTAATCCCTACTTTGTGCTTTGTTTACGTTCGCGGCAGACGTCACACTATGAAGCCACTTGTTGACTACAACAATATGGTGCTAAAATGCGTGTTACATATCAGGTCGTATTACTATATTTAGACCGACATAACCTTGTATGGTATGAGTCGTAAGATAAATCTGTTTTAATAGCTAAATTGCATGTACAATATGTGGTGGTGTAAATAAGTTATGCACGTGTGTCTGTTTAATTCAAGCTCAAGGACGCGTGTCATTGCCTCCGAAACAACACAATACATAGTATGTAGGTACTGTCTCGATTTAGCGCGTTACTGTTTGCTGAGCAATTACATAAAACTGTGCCGTGTTTGTATCATTACAGCAATAATCCTTTCAAGTTGTACAGTATTGGATACAGGGTTGATTGTATAATACATAGTGCGATTTGAACTTTATGCATTTGTATTACAAGCTATTTTAAGAGGACCTTAATGCCAAGTTACGTAAGGTAGATAAGATTATATCCACAAGATTATATTATATGAGGGACGCGTATAATGTGAAAATAAATAAATCTAACACAAAGATAATGGCTTGGAACGAAGGAGGACACATTAAAATACGAATTAGTATGGGTAACGAACTTCTTGAACAAGTGGATTTGTTTACTTGATTGGGAAGTAAGATAACTAGAGACGACCAGATTAAAGAGAAGTAAGAAGTAAAATTGCTAAGCAAAATCACTTTCGACAGAAAGAAGACGTTCTCAACTTGCAAAAGTAAGTCTCGAAATTAGGAAAAGATTTCTTAAAGCATACGTATGGAGTATGGTTATGAAAAGTGGACACTGGGACTGAGGCAGAGAGGAAGCTGAAGCCATTTGAGTTATGGCGCTACAGGCGCTAACTGAAAATTAAATGGACCAATAAGATTACAAAAAGGATGTTCTTGAAAGAGTAGGTGACAAGGAAAGCCTGTGGAAATCCATTATACATAGAAGAGTGCAATTTAATGGGCATTTAATGAAGCAGGAAGGATTTCTAAAAAACAATCATAGAATGTGAACGACAGAAGATCTAGCGGAAGACCACGATCACGTTATATGGAACAGATTATGAAAGATGTGAGATGTAAGAGCTCCGAAGAAATGGAAAGGGAGGCGGAGAAACGTGAAGTGCGGAAAACTGCTACCAAGTAAACTGCTGCCAACCAATCTTTAGAGTGATTGACAAAGAAGAAGAAGAAGAAGAAGAAGAAGAAGAAGAAGAAGAAGAAGAAGAAGAAGAAGAAAACATTTTTACCAACAGCAGCTCCTCGCTAATTCGGACTATTTGGAGGGAAGACCATTCAGAACTATTTAGCTTTGACTTAACTAATTTAGTCCGAATGTTAAAGAAATGCATAAATAGGGTTACATGCCGTCACCTAAAGCAGCTCCTTTTTTACATAATAAAATATAAAGGTTTTTTAAAAAATATATAAACACTTGGTATGTTTCACAGTTTTTATTTAACTCTGACAGCTGTTTCGACTTCTTAAGCCATTGTCAAAGAGATGAGTGAACACCTAAACAGAGGATGTAAGGGTGGTGAACCTGTATTGGCTGCATTGGTTAAAATCGCCTTCTATGTTCAGAAATGCGATGTTTCAAATCGCATTCTGCACAGTGTATTTCATAAACTCCATTTTTCACTAGTGTGTTTGATTTTTCTTTATTGGTGACTAGTAACGAAAAAAGATTTTGCAGATCATTGCTTACAATACAATCACTTCATAGATACAAAAAACATAACACTACTCCACAACTTACAAAAAGGTAAAAAAAATGGATTTGTTAGAAATTCTAGAAATTAAAAAAGCAATAAAAATTAACAAAAATTTAACAAATGAACAAACTGAATTCTGTGTATCCCCTTTATTAAAAGCTGTTATTTAGTTTAGTTAATTTTATATTTTGCATTCTGATTATATTTAGTTTTTACAGACACTTGACCTTCCCTTAGCTCTGCAACCCCCCTCTCCATCTTCACACCTCACACATGTTCCGATACACGCCCTAAACAGATGTTCACCACCCTTACATCCTCTATTTAGGTGTTCACTCATCTCTTTGACAATGGCTTAAGAAGTCGAAACAGCTGTCAGAGTTAAATAAAAACTGTGAAACGTACCAAGTGTTTATATATTTTTTAAAAAAACCTTTGTATCAATATGTTTCACCAAGTGCCCAACGAGTCATCAATTAATATAAAAAATATAGCAATCGTACAGACGATCATTTCTTGTGTGTGATATTATAACTTGTGTTTTGTGCCAAATCCTTGTCTTAAAATTGGATATTATTGTAATGATAAACACTGAAATGCTGTAGTACAAATCTATCGAAAACAAGCACTGTAGTTTCGCACTAAACAAACTCACACAAAACTCTAGTAACTGTAGGTACAAAACGGAACACACTAAAATTTTTTAATTGAACTTACGATTGAAACAGTGTCGCCTAATTGTAATAAAAATCTAACGCAAACATCATTGAAGCTTACAAACAGTATTTCTGTTTAACATAAACATCACTAAGGCCTGTAGTATTAAAGTCGTCATGGAAAAAAGAAAGCATTAATCACTTATTTAAACAAAATTAAATTTAAAATTTTACTTAAAAATAATCAATCAACGGTATTTTACGTAATCACGACATGCTAATTACTGTGTAATGTAAAAGAATAGCAGCCTAAACTAAAGACAATTTTAATTTGTTTCGTCGTTAGATCAGAATGAAAATATAAACTGTTGTGGAACATTTTCTTTGATTGATTGATTAATATCAAACGCTTTACTAATTCGGATAGCAGTCCTAATTAATGGGATGAAACTTTAGTCTGAGTTTGCGAGTTTCCGAATTAGTGGTGTTCAAATTAACGACGTTTTGCTGTAGATTCACTCACAAAACATAGCGGGACTTGAAAAGTGAAGTGCAAGTGTGGACAGAGACGAATCAAATGAATCAGGTTTTCTAGTCAGACTTACAATGACGTAGAAAATGTTAAAATCGCCTCAGTGGAGAATAATCGTGAAGTCTCCAGTGAAGGCAAATAATTAAATAAGTACACAGTACAGACGAAAGTGAAAATAAGAGATGAAGGGATCACAATATTGACAGTATTTGCCAAAATGAAATGTTTATAGTTATTTTCTGTGATTTAATAATAGTGTTCGAAAAGAAAAAACACAATGAAACAAAATTGTGTTGTAAACTTAAATGAATAGTGACTGAATAAATAAATACGATAATTTATTAATAAACACGAACTTAATAATTCAGGAGGTGTATCAAATCATAGCCTGCAAATTGTACACAATTTTCTTTTGAAATCGTGAAGCCGTTTACAATGGCTCGGAGATGTCCTGAAGACAACAGAATTTAAACCAAATGTACACTTCTTTTTTGATCATTAAAAAAAGGCAAAACAAGATGAGAAGATGGGATATAAGTAATATTGCGCAATTTTGAACACAGATTTGGAAGACCACGGAAAGAATGAGAGTATCAAAGAAAGAGGTCAAGACGCTTTCCTGGATCTTACGACCACGGCGGTATACAAATGAAAAAAAAAATACTTTTTTAAGTCTCGTAGGATATTGACAGACGAAACTACATCAGAGTACGAATGAATGAACGATATTTTTCGAATGAATAGATGAGGAAATGAATAACTAATGCTACACAGATGTTCAGCGGGGATAAGAAGAAGAAATATTGTAACGGAGTAGAGACAGCGACAGACAATAGACTAGGATTGTTAATGTTTTGATTTGAATCGTTATTAAGGCCTCTTCTCCAACATCGTCATCCAAAGGTCCGTAATGCATAAATAATAATTCTGAGACGTATATGTCGAATTGATGTGACAAGGTGTGTAGGTTAAGGACAGACTGAAAGGCCGTGACCGACTTCAGTGCGCAATGGCCGCGCGAGAGACAATGGCTATGAGATGAATGCAGGTACCCAGCTGGCTAATGGTTTCAACAATAACGAACGAACGTCAATGAACGATCAATGCCTACCTCAATGAACGAACGTCATCTAGCTAATTATGATTTGTGTCATCGGATTCGTACTTATGCGTAGATCGATCAGAAAACACTAAACAGTCTACAGAAAATGTATAATTTATCTGCGCAACATTTTAAGTAGACCATCTTTTTTCACCAGACTGTTCTAATAGGCTACAGCTCGATGACTTTCAGAGTGACTGTTCATTGTTGGGTTTCTTTAGTGGCTATTGTTTGGGAAAACGTTTCCAACGCCATGCTTCGAAGATACAAATAGTACTTTAAATATATCAAATTTTATGTAACATATTAAGTTTAGCATTTATATTAAAGACTATAGTCTCTGGCCAAATTATTAGGCTGCCCTTAAAAAAAATAAAACCTGACAGTTTTTAGTGAGATTGGTTTCCATTTTGTTTAGACTGCAAAGCTGTTACATAGTGTTAATGTAATATTATATTTCATTAGGAAAATAACTTTTGTATGCCTACGACTTATGTTAGCAACACTGTGAGATCGTTTACATCCTTTGTTGAGTAATTACACAACGTTGCAGTCATCTGTGTGATTCAGTTAAGTTTTTGTGAAGTTGTTTTATTACCGGTTTATGTTTTGCTTGTTATTTTTTGGCGTTTTCTTTCTTTAGAAATTTATTTAAATCCAGGGCCGCCGCTAGGGTGCTTGCCACCCGTGTGCAGTTTTTTGCCGCCCTCCTCAATATACATTTCATATCCCTACTTTGCCATACTATTTAATATTCGTTTAATTAAAAATTGATACAGACATAAATAATAAAATTGACAAAAAATAAATATATATTTCAAAAACATATTTAGCTGAGTACTTACAAGATGTAAGTGGAAGATGTGCTCGTAGAAGTGTTGAATACATTTTCAAAAATATAATAGTTTATTTGCGCGGTCGTCTTTACAGAGTTTTTATAACATTATAGTTTATTAAAAGAGGGATTTCTGCGCTTTGGTTTCACAAAATTTTTTTAATAACACTGCTGAAACTGATTGCCTAGTCGGTATTAATTGTTTTAATTTATTTTGCAATATCTGCTGATGAATCTGGCAGTTTACGGCCGCCCTTGTGCGGTGCACATTTCGTACATATGGTAGCGGCGACCCTATTTAAATCCTAATAATGCCTAACAATTTGGCCACGGACTGTATTTATTCTGAAAGATGCTTCAAAATATTTACTTTAATATTAGGTAATATTCAAGTGTTAAACTGCAGTTGGACACTAAGTTTTGTTGGAAATAAAAAACTGAAATGAACTAAACTACCATAAATCAGTATAATGCTACAAGGGAGGAAAGGTGAATTGTTACCATATGAAAAGAGTGAAGTAAATTTTTTTCTACAGATTTTAAAGGGAATGTGAAAAATTGGAACAAAAAAGTTCAGACTATAATTACTGTATCTGATGATGTAATCTACGGTAAATATGTGGTAAGACGAACATGAACAGGTAATTGGCAGTATCGAACAAACGCTAGGGTAAGTTTCACAAAGTGAACAGAAAAAGCATACGGCTACGAAATATTTTGTAATAACTTCGGAGACTCGGACAGAGATTAAGAAAGATGAAGAAGTGAGTCACGCAATTTTACCAGGTTCAGGGTTCAGACGAAGTTGACTGGAAGAAACGGATATTTGACAGAAGAAACATCGGGAAGTCAAAGAAAATATAAGTCAACTGTTGAAATCCTAAAATCCATGTGTTAACTAAATTCCAAAAACGAAGAGAATCAGAAATCTGAAGTTGGGTTAACAATAATGAACGTGTTTGTGGAGTGGAAGGGAGCATAGAGACAATATTATGTGTTAAAAAAATGTAATGAACACGCAGTATTCGATAATTTCTGTAAAGTTATGCCAAAATAGCAAACGTTGATCTAGAAATCTTAGAAATTCGCCAATGATGTTGAAAAGCGGATTAGAAACTTGTACCGAAAACAACTAGGAAACTCAGCGACTGCTACCTCTTAAACTCATATCTGTTTCTGTTTAGAGGAAGAACGTGGATTCTTACCCACGTGCTTTTCTAACAAGTTCCTTCTCACGTTTGATGTTCAGCGAGACAATTACTTCTCTTCACTATTCTCTGCATACTATGTGCCAAAATTCATGCCTATACTTTGCTTGTTGTCGGTGGTAGAAAATGTTGCTACATATATTGGAACTGTGCAAGTACTTGTGGGTACATGGAGTACACAATTCATAGCTGGCTAGACCATACATCAGAAAAACAACGTATGAACAGTACTGGATGGTACTTTAAGAAAATAGAAAGTATCTTGAAGTATCTGGGACGGTAAAACCAATTAAGTTTATCATGACGATAGGAGACAGCTCACTCGTGTCGCCAAGCAGAAGACAGTTGGTAGGTTGTCCATTTCGTTCTTTCTTTACTCGACAAACGAATGCTATCTCTGACCTTCTCTGTGCTATGAAATTACAATTTTTATAGTTACCTGTTTAATTACTCGTTTTTATGCGTTTACTGTTTGTTTACCTGTTTTTATGCGTTTTTATTGTTACGCTTAATAACCTGTTTAATTACAGGATGTTAATCTACTTTCATTAGTCTTCGATACATAGAAAAATAATTTTTAATGTGAGTTTTACTAGCCGAGCACTGTAGTAAAACTATTGTAGGTATCTATATTAGTTTATCACTATTATGCCGACCAGCTGGAATGCTGTACTATACAGAGAGCAGAACCTGTACAAGGTGAAGAGTTTTCATCTTCGCTGAGTTGTTACTATCAACTTATTTAACTACACAGGCACGAGCGCGCGAAGAATTGAGCGCACACCAATTATAAAATTTCATTAACCTGTTAAAGGTGTAAGGCCGTAGTCAGTTAATCTTAATATTGCGACCTAACGTTATCGCTCGGTGTAAATCAGTCACAAAATATCATGGGGTTTTTTAGACTTTGACCTAAAAATGATTATTATTCGGGAAAATTATAAAAACATCTGCCATTTTAACTTTTAATTTTTTTTAATGTTTCGCTATTACCCTTTTTTTACTTCCAAAATTAAATCATTTTTCGTTTTGTGCGTAATGTTTTTAGATAAATTATTTAAAGATCTTTAAAACTATTGAATTTAAATTAAAAAAAGTATTTAAAGAATTTTAAAGCAATAAACAAAGAGTTTAAAATAAAAAATTTATTATTTATTACACTAATTCTTTTGATTACAATTTTTAAGGTACATACTACTACTATAGTATTCATATTCAAGTACCTATATGACACAATTATACAATATATTGTGTCACTTTTTATAATTGAAAAGTATAAAACGTCCTCTTTTTCGAGTCGAAAATTGTACTTTACAGATCTACGGTCCCTTTCGGTGACAGCAATTAAGGATTTAACGGAAGATTGCCGGTTTCACGAAACCCCGTTTAAAGTTAACTAGCGTTAAAACCGTTGGTTAAGTTAACTGTACACTTTTGGCCAGTTTGGTAACCAACGGCCGTTTAAACGTCGAGAGATTATTATGTCTCAGGTCTCGTTGAAATAGTCGTTCGAATTCTTCAAATAAAACATATAGACTCACAGTTCTTTTGTTCCTGTCTTCATAAAATTTAATTTGTATGTTCAGTGTTATGCTGTCTGTTTACAACAAAAATCTGTACACAAAACCGATAAATGAAATTTATTAACAGAATTTCTGAACCAGTAAAAGCGAGTTCACGTTTTTAACTCGTCCGGCAGACATTTGTCTGTTTGCCAGTGTATCTGTTTGGGATAATATGTCTCACGATATCGTTTGATTGCAACAACAATTTTTATGAAGCGTGGTATGGTTGTCCATGCTTTTAGCCTATAGAGCCCTTATTGTCTTTGAAATTGGTCCCCTCAAAAATAGTGCTGGGAGGCAAAAATGTGAGAGGTCGAAATTGTGAAAAAATCGCAAAAATCCACGTGAACCAACATCTGAAAATGTTCACTTTTTAACATTTCAAAATTTTGGGACGCCAGGGTATCAAATTAATGGGAATTTTAACGACAATCTGAATATAATGTTTAGGTTAGCAATGTTTAAGTGTTGGGACGTCAGGACCCAAAATATGGCTGAACATTTCGATGAAAACACAGACATCCATGTAGATTATCAAATTGAAGAGGATTTTAACCAAAATCGTTTTGGAAATTTTAAAATGTTGAGATGTCAGGGATAAACAGATCAAAATGTATAAATCCATCTGGGTCTCATACGAAAGGGATTTTTAACGAATTTTCAAATGTACCGGTACCGTTTACAACGACAATTTTGTAACTTTGGGGCCATCAAGTGGCAAAAATGGAACTACAAATTTTCAGAAAATTGTAAAAGCCTATGTGGGGGATCATGTTACGAGACATTTCATTCAAAATACAAATTTAGTATCTGTAACGATTTGAAAGAAATAATATTTATCGACCCTCCTTGCAAATTTTGGATCGTTTTCAAAAGGTTTGGTCACATATGCTTACAAGAAAACTTTCTATTATTGTTATCAATTATGTATATTTGCGAAAAGTATTAGATATTGGGCTATAGATATCTATGAAATCATACATAAACTTAAAAGCGAGGACTGAATTATTCGCCATGTAGGTAATTTGGTTATAAATTTAACTAAAAAAAAAAATGCAATAGTCAGAACTTTTAGTGTTTATTGAACGATTGTCTGCCTTACAATTGTTATTTTACTAGAAAAAGTAGTGGCGTAGCAGGGGTTTTCGTAATTTTTCTGATAATTAAAAGAAGTATCTGACATTGAAATTTATCTAACTTAACGATAAATAAATCTAATAATTGAAAATAATAAACGAGTTCTACAGCTCAGGGAGCTTACTAGTTAAAAATCTGTTTAAAGGTTTTTGCAAATTGTCTAATCAGAACAAGCTGGAACTTAAACAACAAAAAACAAATTAAATTATAAAATATACGTGGCAACATAAAGCCACATGTCAAACCCACCTAAATGTGTTTTTTAAGTTGTTATAATGCGATTTCTCATACTATACAGAAGAATCGACAATTATCATGGTAGCATTGTCGAGTGCGTTTGTGTTTAACAAATGTTACTTAATGGACATTTATGAAGGTCGTTAAGACAATTAACGGCCTCTAATAACTTTAAAGCTTCGGTAGGGAGAAAGCTAACAAAAGCACATGAAACGGAGTGTAATGGTCCTACTAATAAACAGCCGTGATTACAGAGTACTGCCGGGCGAACAGTGGGTGTCTGTCACGTAAGCGGGTACTGCAGCGTGCGCATGACAATGCGGATACGTTTGGCCCAGACACCGGCAACGCGTGGCACCTTATCAAAAACACGTTTGAAAACAAAAGTAGACAAATTGTATCAAGTTCACGGTCGCTGAAACACTACGGTACACCTTCACTAGGAAAACAAAGCTATGGTGTGAACAGTGCAGTTTGATGCGGAAGGAAATTCACGCCGGTGTTTATTGACAGATATATTAAAATTGTGAAAAATGTTAAACCAGTATAAGGTACTGAAAAGGCATGTTGCTTAAAAAAAACATGTACTGTAGCCTACTGGTACATAAAATCAAGTTACAAATTACGATTGCATTCTAAGGACACTTGGTCTGAATGAATTCCGCGGAGGTTAACAAAAAGAATCATTTTGGTAAAAAAAGCCTACGACGAAAATTTGGTGGTTCCTGGAAGTTTATAGCGATCAAAAATTTTCAAATTTATAAATTTTCTGATCGAGCAGTGCATTCTCACACAGTCAGGTCACCAACCCAAACCAGAGCAATAAATAAAGGCAATTAAGAACACGTCAACCCGACTTAATACGAGACAATAAGACAACGTTTGACTTAACGCAACAAAGGGAATTGGGATCGACTTTGGCAGACCAAACTCAACTCAAATTTACGACATCATAACAAACCGAACAAAGAGCAGAGTCCGAACAAGTACGCAGAAATTGTAACGAGGGGACGCTGTAGGGTTAAGCCAACACGTGTGAACGTAAGAAAAGGCATACTGGATACTCACTGACAAAGGATTTAGAAAGTCTCGATAGTACAGAGACAATACAGCGAATACCCAATGAATACATACGACCATGTCGCACACCATGAAAACAACGCCAGAGTGACAACTTATATTTACGACGAGAAATCGTGGAGGCAACTCAGAGTGACAGCAAGCGAGAAGTTATTAATTGGTAGAAAAAACGGGGTGGAAGTTGAAAAATGAACAGGACGCAACGGATTCTTAGCGAGGGTGTAACAACAAACCTTGGGAAACTCACGAAACAAAGGTCTGACAGACAGGCGAATAATTACTTTATATTCTTAGAAAGAGTGCGATGTCCTTAGCTGTGTACTTCAGGGGATGTTCAACAGCCAACCAGAGGTTAGCATCTTCTGAAGAAGTAAGTGGAGAGGACTGTTGTCATGGTGACAACCAGGGCAGCAAATCAGAGAGTCGAAAACCAAAGATCATCAAAGTGGAAGGAATATGTGACCCAGGAGAGGGTAAGTCTGGAACCTATCGGATCAACCGAAGGCGTGGAAGGCAGAAGATTGCATTGTGGTAGAAAACGTTTTATGAAAACCGTTTGCAGAGTACACGAGGCTCTCAGTCTCATAAAATTTTGTCCTCAGTTTTATTAACTCAGTTCTACACAATTTTACCTCAGTCTCATAAAATTTTGTGCTCAGTTTTGTTAACTCAGTTCTACACAATTTTACCTCAGTCTTATAAAATTTTATCTCAGTATTGCGCAGTTTATTTACTTAGTTACTTTAACTTTTGAACGTGCGAAGTTATCTAAGTATCGTTGTACTTTCGAGTTCAGTACTATAAACTTTAAAGTAATATTCATTATTCGACATTATGGAACTTAGAAACTTTTAACAAGTGAAGTTACATCTCAATAATAGAACTTTTGTGTATCAACTTCGGACATTGTGATTCGTATCATAAACTTAACTTGATTCAGACTTAATTATTCTAGTTGTGCAGACTCATGAACGATAAGAGAACTCAATATTCATAAACACAAGTGTATAACATAACGCACATTCACGACCAAGCTAAGTAGAACATGAACAGTTAATGAAGCATCTTTGTAATAGACATTTTATTTGAACACACCCCACTAATGATGGTTGTATCTACACTACACAGAACTCTATAAACTGTTAGTAAAGACGGGTTACATCAACACTTCTCATCGCAAGTTTCAAAGTGACATTGAAAACATCCAATCAACGGAGCGAGCACACATGGAGTCACCAGTAAGCAGGAAATTTCACCGATGAATTATTGGATATTCTAAAATGTCAAGTTAAGTCTTCATGATTTTAATATTATAATAATACTGGTGCTCTGTCTCTTTTCCAAGAACCAACACTTTTGAGAAATTGTATAATCATTTAGTAAATATAATGTTAAAATATATTATGAATATAAAAGCTACTCATCTGAGACACATAATGAACGCATTAGTTTAGGGTGAATAATATTTGATTTGTCTATGTTTTGTGTATGTTTATCTATGTCATGTTGTATGTTATGTTTTCAGCCATCAACGAAGACAGATTTATATTGTGATTTATGTTTTACATGTTTCTGAATGTATTTTCAGGTAATGATTTATATGTGTTTCGGAAGTTAACTTGAGTAATGTGTAATAAACAAGCATTCTATTTGTTATATATATATATATATATATATATATATGTATATATATTATACGTTCATTATTGTTCCAAACCTTAACATCAAAAGACATTAACGTCAATTGATTTGTTTGATAAATTTTCTTATATTGTTTTAATAACAACGAAATATAGAGTCTCATTATTTATGCTAATTAGTAATGGATACATTCAGTGATTAGATTGATTAATAATATTTGCATAATCAGATTAACTAGTCACATTTAAAAATTTAATTGAATAATTAAAATTTGCATAAATTAGCATAATTATCGTTAAAAGGTCGGTCGGAAGACAGGGATTTTCGACAAGGATACTTTCCGGAAAAGGATTAAAGAGTTCAAGGGTGTTAAGGAAGAAGAGATAATACAAACAAAAATATCTGGACAGAAGTAAGGAAGAAAGAACGTAGTGAAAGGACGAAGAAGTACTGGAGGACAAAAAGCCGAGAAGTGAAAGACGCTCGTAAGATATTTTACAAGGTGCATTGCTAACTAAGATAGAAAAGAAAGTGGGATTATGATTCAGAAATACAATTCTTACTTCTTTTGACCACAGTTTCTTATCTACTGCACATTTTTTGTAAACAAAGCGTCTATGTTTATGTTTTCACACACTTCGTTTTAGGTCTATCATGCTGGCTAATAATCTTTTCACTGTTGGATATTTCAAAAAATAATCAGATATATTCCTTGGCGCAAGCGGGCACAGTGGTAACACTCGAGACTCACATTTCAACGTCTGTGCTGCGGTCGTGGGACCGAGTCAAGATCGCCCCTATAGCTGAGGTCATAATAAACGGTCCTGGAACATGAGTTGTACCATGGCCAGGGGGCGCAACAAGCACTAGGTCTAATGCTTGAAGAAAGGAAGGACGAAAGGAAGAAGGGTATTTCTTATTATCCATCAAAGTAAGACCACCGTTTTCAGGCTTCTCGTAAAACACCGTCTTTACCCTAGTATTGAAAAGGGTAATTGCTTTTGATGTTTTATCATTTTCCACCCCATTAAGGTGATATCTCCATTTGTTTTTGTATTTATTTTGGAGTGTATAATAAATATTTCTAATTCTTCTTGTAGATCTTTCTTTTCTCTTTTCTGAGTTTAAGGTTCATGTTATGTTACCTAACAATGTAATTACTTTTTTATATAAATTATAATAGAAAATTCTAGTATTGTTCGGGTTTACTTTGTCAGTCTTCCATTCTTTCTTTATACTTCAGCCATCCTATAAAGAATTAGAGCTGACTTCGTATGATTTGACTTACACGATCCTTCTAAAGTACAATGCATTATAATTTAACATCTAACGAAAATGGTCCTTACTAATAATTACTATTAATAGTTCCCTCATGTCCCTCATATCTCGGTGAAGACCTGTTGGTTGGTTTCGCTGTGAACCAAATCGTTTGCTTGTTATTTTAAATCTTATTAGTAATTAGTCTATAAAAAAGTAAAATTTAATAATTGCCCAAAATCTGGTGCGAGAAGTAATCTTGATATTTAATATGTTAGAATTGATTTTTCGGTACATTTAATAAATTGTGGTTTCTGGTATTTTCCCCTTTCAATATCGTATAACCCGTGTAGTGGATACCAGATCGGCGCATAGAATACTGGATGTGCGTAACCATGTTTAAAGACTCAAAAATAGTTGTTCTCACCTCGTCAGTCATGTCAGCAAATGAATACCCTTAAAAAGCCTTTTTACACTTGACTGACATGTAAATAATGGTAAAATATGTTTCCGCAAGATAATCTATTTTTAGGAGCACGAAAGCCGCATGATGCTCTGTATGTTTGCAATCAGCTGACACGCTTTGATCATGCCTATAAAAACTGCCAGAATGAAACCGTTAATCTCCTCCAACCCGTTCAAATTCTACCTCTTTGCTGAAACGTTCTGCATTTATAACAACGTTGCCATGACAACAGTACGTTTGTTGTTCATTGTTCTAATTCATCGTGTCCGATTAACTATGCATTCCAATACAGAAACTAATTTTATTCCGACCAATGGACACCGCCGCTCAGACAAAGAGGAAACATTTTTGGAATGCGACAGGTTTGGTGGACGATGCCGGGATATAAATATTCCAAATAAAAACCTTCAGTGCTATCTTAGCACGCTTTTGTTACACAAATATACGCAGATTACGGTTCAAGGATTTATACATTTCAGTAAATGAACTCTACACGCTTGCCACTGTCCCTTGCTGAACCGACGCGCAGTTAGACATTCAACTCATTGTTACCTATTTTGAACGTGTTCAGTGTTACCACTACAAATCAAGAGAGTTTTAAAACAAAGTTCCTTTTACGTTCAATCGCCTGACACTAGAAATTGTGCTTACCGTGAATTACTAAATAATGAACAATTTTGTGAGTTTTGAACATTTGTATACACAATTTTAAAACATTTGTGTCTGGGTTTCGACAAAATTTATAATCGTTATCAGGGCATGTATATATGGATGTATACAGGGCATGTAGTACAGAAATGAACAGAGACAGAGACGCAGAGAGTACAGAGATAGGCTTCCTTGTGTAATGAGTGTTTGTTGTGAATGCGTTGACTGTTTATTCTTTTATATGTTTGTGTATAGGTTACATAAAGAATAATAAAGAATATTATACATATAGTATTATTCTCATATTAGTCATATCATTTTCCCTCATCAAATATTACGACCTACGGCCTTATGCGTCCCTTGGCTGTGGTACAATTCACGTTCTACCACAGGCAGAAAGAAATCAGCCAGCTGTTAACCATGTGCTGTGATGCGTTGTTGATACCGATGATATGTCGTTTTGGATGAATGCTGGCCTAACGCTGAAGTTTATGGGCATTTGTCCACTTCAGGCTTTTGTTGTCTTAAGGCCAGAGGCGGCTCACTCATAAGGGCACATGGTCACGTGCCCCTCCAGAAAATCACGAAATAAATAAATATTGTAGAAACGTCCTCGTTTCAAATGATAGCAATAGTTTGTAACAGTGAGAAGTCTGGAGTAATTTGGCAACGCGAAAACAAATGTGGCAACATAGCGACGGTCACAGAGACGTTGTGACCCAATATTACTACTCCCTTCCTCTTCACTACTCTCTTGTGGTGGGAGAGCGTAATGCTAAATTCCCATAGCGTTCGGTCACACTAGACTATGTGACCATTGACCAAAAATTAACAGTCTTCAAGTAGTAAACTCTGAATCCTGTAGGTGCGCCACATTACTGCAACTAACGGATATGAATCGGAGCTATTTAGTAGACTATTACATTTTACCGCCATCTGAGCTGTGCTATAGGCTAATACTAATAATTACTGTTACTTTCTTAGTATATATTGTTACGAAATAATGTTATTATAATGTTTCTGTCGTGAATATGATTATAATAATTTTTGCGATTTTATATAATTTTAAATTATATTCTCATTGAAGGAAATATTAAAATAGAATGTGTACCTAGAGCGGTTATGTTATGTGTTACACAATAATTGTGGTGGCAGTGCTTATAGTAATTGTATAAATTGTAGTGTTACAAGTGGTTTTCAGTAATCAGTGTTACACACGCGTGTAAATAACGGTGTTGAAAATATTCAAGTGTCGGTATTTTGTGTGCGTGTGTAAATCTCTGAGACAAAATGAATGATGTCAAGTATTTACAGAGTAAAACTTTGTGCTATGAAGATAGGTTAATAGCAAAACAATTGGGTCCACCAAGACCGCAGTTGTCTATCAACCAAGTGTTTAAGGACAAAAACAGAACCTATAATAGAACTTTCAATACCGTAGTGTACGAAAAATGGGAATGGATGTGCGGATGCCCCACAATCAATGCTTTATTTTGCTTTGCTTGTCTTCTGTTTGGCGTGAAGACACGTGGACTAAGTCGGGCGTTAAAGATCTGAAACATTTACCAGAAAAGAGTAAGAAGCATTCGCTGTCTAAATGTCATTTAGACAATGAAATGAGTTTAGCCGTGCTAGGTATTGTAAATATTAGGTTGCAACTCGATTATGGTTACAGAATTTCTGTTCGTAAACATAACGAACTTGTAGACAAGAACAGATACATCTTGTCTCGAATAATAGATGCGATTAAATTTTGTGGGGAATTTGAATTAGCTTTATGTGGCCTCGATGAAACGGAAGAAGCAGACAACAACCCAGGGATTTTTGAAGGACTAATCAATTACACTGCAGCACTTGACAGTGTTTTGAAAGATCATTTAGAAAATTCAACAGTGTTTAAAGGAACCTCGAAAACAATTCAGAACGAACTTTTAGATGCCATTTTGTCAGTGTGTCGAAAAAATATTGTGACTGAAATTTCTACGATAGACTTCATATCACTTCAGGCTGATGAAACAACTGACAGTTCGTGCAAAACACAGATGGCACTGATTTTGAGATATCTCATTGAAGGGAGAAAAATTGAAAGGTTTTGGGGTTTTTTGAAGTCCCTTTTGATAAAAGTGCTCGAAGTTTAGCCTCGACAATTTTAGGACAGTTGGAAGAAATAGGAATAGACAGGTCCCCGGAAAAACTAATTTGTCAGACTTACGATGGTGCATCTGTTATGAGTGGTCAGAAAGGAGGGGTCCAGTGTTTGGTTAAAGGGAAGTATCCAAATGCAAATTTTATTCATTGTTATGCCCATCAAGGGAATCTGATTCTTCAAAACTCAACATCGTCTGCCTCCCAGAGTAGAATATTTTTTCAAGACCTGCAAGGAATAGGACCATATTTTTCAAGATCTCCAAAGAGGATGGATTATTTAGTAGAAATTGTAAAAAAAAAATTGGGTCTGTGCCTCCTACAAGATGGTACTTTCAACACAGGGCTGTTAATACTGTGTTTGAACATAAAGATAATCTAATAAAATGTTTTGAACACATTAGGGACATAGAGATCTCTGACAAAAGTGCTTCTAGCCAGGCTGCAGGATTTGTACGAACTTTGAGGGATCCTCAGTTCATTTTCTGTTTGACTTTTTTCCACAAAATTATGCCTCAAGTGGCGATTTTTTTTGATTGCATTCAACAAAGAAACATTGATGCAATAAAAATGAGAACATTTGTTAAAAATGTTGTGAGTGCAGTGGTTAATATTCGTAAGACCTAATATTCTGAAGACAGTGAAGTGTCTGTAAGTGAGCCTGTGACTAAGGGACAGTGTGTTGAACAATAGGAGCAACCGTGTGGCCGCTTTGGAAGTATGTGATATGATTGTGAACTATATTAATGAAAGATTTCAATTTTCAGATCATTTATATGTTTCCAAATTGTTTTTAGTTGAAAAGTTCCCACAGTACTGTGTTGAGTTTCCGGAAAATGATTTTCAGACTACAATTAAATTTTATCCCACAATAAATGGTCCGAAACTGAGAACCGAACTTGAAGTGTTATACAGTCGTGAAGATTTACGTATTGCTTCTGGTGCAACACCCTTATTACAGTTTTTCCTTGATAATAACATGTTTCATACCTTCTCAGAGTGCGTGACTATTTTAAAGATAATTGTTACCATACAGATGACAACTGTTGAAAGTGAAAGGTGCTTTTCTACATTGAAAAGAATAAAAATATTTTTAAGAAATTCCATGGGCACTGATAGACTGAATGCATTGGCTATGCTATCCACAGAAAAAAATGATTCATGGAATTCAAGATTTCAACAAACAATTGATAGAGGAATTCGCTACATCTAAAAACAGGAGAATGGAATTGTTATACAAAAAGTGAAATACCAGGTAAGACATTCTATATTTTTTTACCTAAGTACTAATTACCGCCAATGGTGGCCCACCTTAGATCCTCCCCACTGTGTGCCCCTCCCATTTCATTACTCACGAGCCGCCACTGCTTAAGGCTCGTTTACACGGTTCACGTTTACTGGCGTCAAGTACTTGAAGTCAAGTAAACTTGAAATCTGAATTCTGTCTACACGAGGAAAGTGGAAGCGTCAAGTATTTGACGCCACTACATTCATTTTTGTTTGAAATGTCGTATAGAAAGGTGCGTCGTATTGCAGTTAAAAGGCCTATAAAGGTCTCCACTTGCAAGATATCATAGTGTTATTTCCAGCTTTGTTCTTGAGGGAATTGCATTTCTCATGGTAGTATTTGTTCTACTTACTTTTGCTTCAACGTTTCCTAATAGCTCCTCAAATTTCTGTACTGTCATCCTTACATTTGAGGTCTAGTTTTACGGGCTTTTCACAACCTACGTAGTAAGTTGACAATTTCAATATGTTATTGAACGAGCGAAGAGATTTCTCAGTTTTAACTCGACCTTTTGGCATTTGTCTTTCTGTCCACCTGTCAATTTCATGTGTCTCACGATAACGTTTAAATTCATCAACCGATTTTCGTAAAACTTGACATGCGTGTCCATACTTTTACCCCACAGAGTCCTATTGTTATTGAGATTGATCCCCAAAAAAAGAGAGGGGCGGGATTGATCCCCCAAAAACTTTAATGGGGAAAATTTTGAAAAATCGTCAAAGTCCATGTGGCGTATCAAATTAAAGGGAATTTTAACCAAAAGATCTTTGGTTTGAAAATTTCATGTAGCATATAAAATTCAAAGAATTTTAACTAAAATGTGAATTTATTGTCAAGTTCTAAATATTTCAAATTTTTGGGACGCCAGGATCCAAAAAGTGCGACAGAAGTTTGATAAAATTGCAGATTCCATGAGGGATATCAAATTAAAGAGAATTTTAACCAGAATCTCAATATAGTGTACAGTTCTGGAAATTTCAACATTTTTTTGATCCCATGGCTCAAAAATAGGATCAAAAATTATAAAAAAGTTGTAAAAATCCAACCGGTTGTCAGACTAAAGGAAATTTTAACACAAATCTGATTGTTTGAAATTTTGAGCGTTTATTGTATGATTGCTCTACAATTGTTATTTTACTACATTTTTATAGCAGGTAATCGGGATTTTCGTATTTTTTCTAATAAATGATAAATTATCTAGTATCTAAATTTATCCAATAATAAATGTACTTTGTTCAAAATAGTGAGCGAGTTCTGCAGCTCAGGGATCATAATAGTTCTAAACATTATCTTCATAATCGAAATCCCGTATTTCCCGTCAAACCTAATTCTTCCGTGCTTCGGGACAAATCATAACGTTCTGGATACCAAAATTTAATTCACATTTTCTGGATAGTAGGTTTACAATTCATTTCAGCGGTACAAAACTTCGTGCTTTATCGGTCAAATTTCGTACTCTAAATCTAATTCTTGTTTTGTCATGGTGCGAACAACTTACCCTGCTAGTTGTATTAAATTACACATGAAGTAATTTTGTGGATTTAAATCTTTACCACTCGAACCACTGGAATATAATACAACAGCATCTAAATTCAAGTAGGCCTAACTAATTATTTCTAAAAATCTTTTCGGTAAAATTTTTACTTAAATAATTACTAAAACTAGTGGTCGCCCAGTGGTCGAAATTCGACCGTAATTCATTAAATTTTTAAGTTTTAACGTTATTGAGGTTCTTTTGTCAAAGAGTATACCTCTATAATCATTGCATATAATTTTTTTGAATTTTGTTCTATTACGTCAGCTGCGAGCGTGTACAAATACGTCATTAGTTTGTGTTGTTTGCCTTAATTCCCTGCAATACCTATGAAATTTAAAATTTAATGTTAGTAACAGTTGAAAAAAAAACACAATTACAGCTTGTATTCGTATTTATTTTTTGATATAATTCATTGTCAGTTTTAATTTTTTCATGTTATTATTGAATCAAATAAACGCTAATAAAAATGAGACTTGACATTCATAGAAGTATAAGATACATTGTTTTCAATTCCAGTGGGTTACATTTCATTTTTGGTACGGTACAAAATTCGAAAACAGTTTGAAGATTATCTGCTACAAAGCTTATATAATTTTTTAATTTTTTTCTATGCATTAATTTTCGAGTTATTTGAAAAATATGAAAGATAGGAAAAATGAGGTTTAGCTTGGCTAAGCCATATTTAAAAAGCAATAACGCGTTTTTTGACATTTCCTTGGGTTTTTTTTATTGCCATACTGACCAGGTTTCGCCAAGGCTACACAGTTATTTTGCCTATCTTTTTCGAATTATATAAAATTTAAATAAAAAATTAATACAAAATAAAAAATGAAATAAAAAATACGTGCCTCGTATTTTTTCATATATTTTTCATTAAATCAAAAAACCGGGCGGTTAAAAAAATAAATGTTGTCCATTGAACTTAAAATAGTTTGAAAGTGAATTTAATGATTCAGAACTTCTGTGTAAACCATGTTTTTTGTAAAAACTCTTCCATCATTTGCTAAATGCCCTTGGCCATTATATTCGGAAATATAAAATCTCAAACCATCGAATGATCGAACTCTACTTGCTGCGACGTACAATTGACCATGTGTAAAAACTGGCTGCCTCAATAAAATTCCAATTTTTTCGAATGTTTGTCCTTGAGACTTATTTATTGTCATCGCAAATGCAGGTATAATTGGAAATTGAGTTCATTGAAAGTTAAATGGTAAAACAGTACCGGAATATGTTAAATTTATACGTGGAATCAAAATTCTCTTATTGCGTGCGGTTCCAGTTAAAACTTCGCAATCAATAGCATTACGATGCATACACTTGATGCGCATTCTTGTTCCATTGACTAATGCTTCCTTTGTATTTAAGTTTCTGATCAGTAGAGGGAAAATACCGGTTCTAACTCACAAAGGAATGCCGCCTTTCCCACGGTCTAGATCAAAGAGATGCCGCCGTTCCCACGGTCCAAGATTTTTTCCCACGCTCTCCCCACCACCGCTGGACCACAGCATCCCAAAGGACCGCGAATTTCCGCGAATAAATTTTTTTATTTTATTTTTTTTATTTGATATTTTTATTTTTTTAATTAAATTGATTTGCATATCCGCGAAAATATGCCGCCTTTCGCGAGCCTAAATCACTTTCACTTTCTATCAGCTGGACCCGCAGCATCTCAAATGGACCACAGCCCGCGACTTTTTCGCGTATCTGTGTCAAGATCCGCGACTTTTTCGCGTATCTGGACCGCAGCATCCGCGTTATTTTTTTATATGCCGCCTTTCGCGAGCCTAGATCACTTTCACTTTCTATCAGCTGGACCCGCAGCATCCCAAATGGACCACCCGCATCCGCGAATATATTTTTTTATTTTTAAATAAAGCTGATTTGCATATCAGAGGTGGGTGGTGGGTGGGAGGTTCCGACTTGATGCATTATAGTGTATATATTAAATATATGATCAGGGTTACCAACCTTGCATGAGTTCAAATTTGTTGTGTGTTATAATGTATATTAATCTATATGATCAGGTTTACCAACCTATGCATGGGTTCAAACTTGATATGTGTATTATAGTGTATATTAAAATATATGATCAGGGTTACCAATTTTTAAATAAAGCTGATTTGCATATCAGGGGTGGGTGGTGGGTGGGGGGGTTCCAACTTGATGCATTATAGTGTATATTAAAAATATATGATCAGGGTTACCAACCTTGCAGGAGTTCAAATTTGTTGTGTGTTATAATGTATATTAAATCTAAATGATCAGGTTTACCAACCTATGGTGGGGGGTTCCGACTTGATGCATTATAGTGTATATATTAAATATATGATCAGGGTTACCAACCTTGCATGAGTTCAAATTTGTTGTGTGTTATAATGTATATTAAATCTATATGATCAGGTGTACCAACCTCTGTATTATTATTATAGTGTATAGATATTTTATATGAGCAGGGTTGTCAACATTTTCTGTGGCGGGGGGAGGGAAATTCAAATATGTGTTATATAGTGTATATATTAAAATATATGATCAGGGTTACCAATCTTACATTATTGTGTGTGTGTGTATAGAGCAGATCTACCAACATTTTTTTTCTCTTCTGTAGTGGGAAATTCAAGCTATATGATCATAATTGTTACTCTCTCTCTCTCTCTCTCACATTTGAATGTAAGTAAAACTATCTCTCTTGTTGTCAAACGTTATGTTCAAGCCGTTTTCTCCTCTCCCTCTCCCTCTCTTTCTCTCTCTCTCTCATTGTGTACATTGAGTAAATAATTTTAGCTCTCTCTCTCTCTCTCTCTCTCACACTTGTTGTGTATGTCTCTCTCTCTCTCTGTGGTCAGTACCGTGCGCATTTATATGAAATTAGAAAGTTTATATTTATTCGACAAATATTAACGCCCTCTCTCTCTCTCTCTCTCTCTCGCTCACAGACGTCGGAAGCAATTCCTAGTTTATAATGTAATTACCTGTGCGTGTATGTCTCTCTTTCGCATAAAAAAAATCTCCTTGAAATAAGGTATTTTCAAAAGATTTGTGTACACATACAAATCGCTATCGGACGATGTACGTGCTGCTCACACACACACACACATTGATGAAATTAGAAAGTTTATATTTATTCGACAAATATTAACGCCCTCTCTCTCTCTCTCTCTCTCGCTGCAAACGTCGGAAGCAATTCCTAGTTTATAATGTAATTACCTGTGCGTGTATGTCTCTCTTTATTCGACAAATATTAACGCCCTCTCTCTCTCTCTCTCTCTCTCTCTCTCTCTCTCTCTCTCTCTCTCTCTCTCTCTCTCTCTCTCTCTCTCTCGCAGACGTCGGAAGCAATTCCTAGTTTATAATGTAATTACCTGTGCGTGTATGTCTCTCTTTCGCATAAAAAAATCTCCTTGAAATAAGGTATTTTCAAAAGTTTTATGTACACATACAAATCGCTATCGGACGATGTACGTGCTGCTCACACACACACATTGTGTATGTCTCTCTCTCGCTGCAAACGTTGACAAGAATTCCCTTATTCAAAGCGATTACGTTGTCACAGTACACAAACTTAAATATACCTTACAGACCATTGTAATTTTAAAAATTCATTTTTGCATTAATTAAATATATATATCGTAAACAATGAAATAATAATAATATTTTTAATAAAACAATTATCAGTTTAAATAATAATTTTCATGATTGTAAGATACAATCTGCAAATTATTCAGCTTCACAGTAAATGTTAGCCTATTGTGTGTGTGTGTGCTATGTAAATTGTTTGTACATCAATGAATAATATAATCGTGATAGTTTTAATGTAATATGTATCGTGTATTGCTGCTGCTGCTGCAAACGTCGGTAGAAATTCCCCATCTCTCTCGCTCGCAGACGTCGGAAGAAATTCCTAGTTTATAATGTAATTACCCACATTGTGTATGTCTCTCTCTCGCTGCAAACGTTAACGAGAATTCCCTTATTCAAACCGATTTGTATGTGTACACAAACTTAAATATAGTTTACAGACCATTGTAATTTTAAAAATTCTAACGACATATAAATTGTAGTAGCAATAATAATAAGTGATATTTACAATGAAACTATTTTCAAATAAAAATGATGTTGGTTCGACAACCTTTTGTTTTTAAGACTATAACAAGAATGAGACAAGGATCAACTCTCTCTCTCTCTCTCTCACACACACACACACACACACACACACACACACACACACACACACACACACACACACACACACACACACACACACACACACACACACACACATTTAGTATGAACAGACGTGTCTTTGTTAGTAAAATGTACAAATCACATGACTTTATGTGAACTTCAAAGGGTTCAAATGTTTCAAAATAAAAATATATAAAACAAAAAAAAATACAGAATATATGAAATGTATATTACAAATAAAATATATATTACATATTATGAATTTTTTAATTTGTGAAGCAATCTTCTTCTTCTTCATTTGGTACTACATTAAGTCAGTCCTTGGACTTCACTTTTATGGGGTTTTCATAAACATAAAGATCACTACCACCAATAACCTGTGGTACAATACTTCTATTCAATGGTAACACCTAAGACAAAAAGCATTAAATAAAACATGCAATCAGTATTAATAATAATACAAAATCACTGTTTTATTATTTTAAAATACTGTAATTTTCATCCAAAATATTTAAAACAAAATACAGACTATATGAAATGTATATTAACAAATGTATATTTACAAAATAAGTATATTACAACTCAGGAAAGAGTGGTACGTAATTTTCACTCACCCAATCTTTTATAAATTTGCCATAATTTATTCCGCCAGCATGGTCGGTAATAAACTGAGTGTAAATATTTGATAACTCTTTTTTTACTTCTGTCTCGCCTTGAGACTGGGAATAGCAATGGCATGTCGTGGAACGACGTTGTAATAGTTCTCTATTATGCTCCACTTGAGTGGAGCGCCTTTCTATCCAATCCGCCATGTAACTTTCAAAACTGTCTCCAGACATTATACTCGACTAAAACAAAGACATTCACGTTGTTTATCACTTAATATATTATCATGATATTTTCATTATATTATCATGATATTTTCATTTAAAAATATGTTAGCAGTAACCAGCGAGAAACACATGTTTGTCACAGTATACTTCAAGCGTTAGCTGTACATATCAAATTCTTTCTTTACGTTTGTATTTTGTCTAAGCTATGTTAACTTCACACACACACACACACACACACACACACACACACACACACACACACACACACACACACACACACACACACATTGATACATTTTGGAAACTGAGTACAGAATACATCTACAATCACCTAGTCGGTTTGTTGGCAGAAAACAATTATGTGATCAAATAAACATTACCAGAGAACAACGTCCTCCTAAAGATAAATTTACCAGAGCTCAAAACAGTACAAAGTCATACTTTTGGTGAAGAAAATCACGTCATCAACAACAAAAGTTGTTTGTGTTTAAACAGCTACAAACAATAATTAATTTTCTTACACTAGTAAACATTTTGCTGTAATTGTTTCAATTAAAGGAAACATATGTATATATTCGTTGAGAAAATCTGTTGTGGCTGGACGAAACATGTGTCTGAATAAATTTTCTCTCTACATAGCAGTTGTAAAAGTAGTCATATACATTATGTGCTATATATACAAAAGGCTTTCAACGTGTTTGTCATTTCAACCAATTTGTACCGCGCTCTAATTATGTAAAAATAACTGTACCGCTCCATACAACTGAGAATAAATCCGCACACACACACACACACACACACACACGCACGCACGCACGCTTGCACACACATACATACACAACGATGTTTCTACTTATTTGAACAAGTCCTGTATTAAATGCACTTGTTAATGTTTTAATGTGAACAATTTTACGTTTAAATAAAATCTGTACATACAATAAAATTATGTTTCAGTATTAATGATATAAATATTACTGTTTTATTAATTTAAAATACCGTATAATTGCTTACGATTGACAAGTTTAGCTAATGGTCAAACAGTTGAAAGTTTTTGGAAATTTGATAACCCCGAAGACACGACGCGGAATCTATTGGTCTAAGCGTACATTTATTATGTAAATCATCTCTTTTTCAGTCATCTATGTATATGCATTTGAATTATTTGCGCATGCACATACAACTGAGAATAAATCCGTACAAACATACACACACGCGCACACTTAGCGACGTTTTTACTTATTTGAACAAGTCATGTATTAACTTCAATAAATAATGCACTTGATAATGTTTAAATATTTCCAACAACTATGTTGATTAGAAGTGCTGTAATTTCAATAACAATGTTCGCTACGTAACGTATTCAAATCTGTTTACTCACCTCTTAAATGTTGATGCACGCAATTATCGATTTCACAATGAGGTATGAAGGCTAATTGCATTCTTCACGTATATATATATATATTGATGTATCTTACAACGGTAGGGTAGGGGTAGCTTAGCGTGTTTGTTTTGAAAGTCGATGTAAGTCATTGTCCGCAGTGGAAACTTTCAGAAGTTAGCGATACTGAAAGTATTTTCGTGCATTAGTCAAAATTAGGAAAACAATGCAGAGAGAGAGAGAGAGTGGACACACATGTAAGTAGCTCGATACTCAGTGACAACAACACACATACACACACACACACACAGAGTTAATATTTGCCAAATATATAACAACGAGTGAGAGAGAGAGAGAGAGAGAGAGAGAGAGAGAGAGAGAGAGAGAGAGAGAGAGAGAGAGTGAGAGGAGGGGTCATCGACCGTGATGGAAAAGCTTTACCTCACTGCTTAAAGCTTTAAGAAGTTAGCGATACTGAAAGTATTTTCGGTCAAGTTAACACGGCTCTTTTTAAGAAACATTCTATCATTTATTTGATGTCGATACCGGTATTAATTATAGATTACACTTAGTTCCATTCACTTCCATGTGCTTACAAATACTTGTAATTAGTTTCGTTAATAACTAGGCCAAAACATTGTCATTACATGTCAACTCTTCCGTCTGTCTCGTAAATTTTGCGCAGCACTGTTTGAGTCTTATCTTTGTAAATAAAGAGCAACAGCAACAGTGTCGTAATACTCATACGAAACGATTTGTATCACCACAATTAATCATTGCTATTGAAATGAACTGTCCCTAGTCTTGTATAACAGTTACATTAATGTTACGCGGCAATGTAACTAATCGCAGGTGCTCAGCGTGACTTATGCAAACTGACTGTCGTTAAGTGTATTGTGGTTTATGCTTGGCCGCAACAAGTACACAGAACCGACCTAATGAGACGGTGGCCATTATTCATTATTATCATTTATTATGTCCATCAACTCATCATCTATTTTTTTTATTATATGAGATTTTTCTGTTATAGTAATCAGTATAGTATAATGTGGCTCTACATGGAGAAGTCTTCTCCCGATTACAGTGGGCATAATCGTCTGTTATGTGTCACGGTGTCTATATAGTTAAATGTGACTTATTATTTTCTTTTTGTTGCAATTCACTTAGCTGTTTAGCCGAAAGATGTGACGAAAAGTATTTTATTTCTATTAGGTCCCAAATATTTTCTGGGTCGCCGTGGTCATATAGTACACTAAATGGATACATTATGTTTTCTGTGACTAGTCGCAACAGAGTGTCCTACATAATATCCAGTCCACTGCTCAGCTCTATACACCGTCTCAGGCCAATCAATAATTTTATCAAGAACTAAGGGTAATGTAAATATTTGTTGAACATGCTAAAATTAAGTATTAAGATGCGAAGGTAGTAGAAATTTTACAGCTTCCTATACATTTTGTGTGCGAATATTTGCCGTTTACAATCACGTATACGGAAGTAAAGATGGAATTTAAGCGTCATTTTAATTTAAAACTTTCTATAAGATATGTAAGTGGATATAATGTTAATTTAAATTATTGTTACACCTAAAATAATGTTACATGCAGGTTGTTACTATCTTCTGAATAGATCCTTTTTTGTTCAAGAGAACATGATTTAAGGAAAAATAAGAGAGCCTCGTCCTCACATTTACACAAAGCAGAACAACAACTACAGTCTCAAATAAATATATTTAAAAAAAGATAAATATACATTAGATGGAAATGTTTCCTCTGTTTTTCTCTATGAAACACAAAAAGAACTTGAGAATCGTGTTTCTTCCCTAGATGCGGTCAACACGATTAAAAGTAAAATTTTAATAACAAAGTTTTCACTGTACTTTAACAAGGATGGTAATTTTTTTTTTTTCTAGTGCCTAATCTTTTAAACTAAAAAACGTACAATCTTTATTACTTTTACAAGTATAGCTTGAACGTAACACGTTAGGTTGAATGCAGCCTCAGGTTCTTGTAGTCTATCGTTTATCTTATAAATGTAATGTATATGTCTCCACATCCTCTTTTGACATTGTATGATTTTAATAAAAACAGATATCGGATTTAAATAATAATTTCGTGCTTGCAATATACAATCCATGTACACAAACTTAAAATATAGTTTACTGACCATTGTAATACAAGAAGTCATTGACACTGGTTTAGCATAGCTACTTACATTCAAATGTGAGAGAGAGGGAGAGAGAGAGAGAGCGAGAGAGAGACTGCAATGTGTCAGTGTAAAGTCGTGTCAATGACCTCTTGTATTACAATGGTTTAGCATAGTTTCTTACTGAAGGCTTGCACGCTTTAAATTCAGCTATACCTAAAATATATCTTCAATTAGAAGTGTAATATAAAAAGTACAGTAAGAATATATTTTCAGAAATTGTAATTTGATCACACACACACACACACACCATACACACATGTATTAAATTCAATAAATAATGTGATCCGTCATTAGCAATCTAACGTTACGACGACAGCATAACGATAATGAAAGCCATACATTATCGTTTGCTAACGTTTGTATTTTGTCTAAGCTATGTTAACTTCACACACACACACACACACACACACACACACACACACACACACACACACACACACACACACACACACACACACACACACACACATTAGCAATCTAACGTTACGACGACGACATGTTAAATATCAAATTCAGTCTACTTACGTTTCACGTTAGGTTAAAAAATGCAAACACACACACACACACACACACACACACACACACACGTGTATGTTATTTAAATTATTATTTAAATAACATACACACGTGTAGTGTTTAGGTCATCAGTACATGACGCAACGGGAGTGATAGGTCCAATTAGGTTTGTTACACGTTGTGTGTTAGGTTAAATAACATACACACGTGTAGTGTTTAGGTCATCAGTACATGACGCAACGGGAGTGATAGGTCCAATTAGGTTTGTTACACGTTGTGTGTTAGGTTAAATAACATACACACGTGTAGTGTTTAGGTCATCAGTACATGACGCAACGGGAGTGATAGCTCCAATTAGGTTTGTTACACGTTGTGTGTTAGGTTAAATAACATACACACGTGTAGTGTTTAGGTCATCAGTACATGACGCAACGGGAGTGATAGATCCAATTAGGTTTGTTACACGTTGTGTGTTAGGTTCAAATGTAGTCCATTCACAGCATCCCAATGGACCACAGCATCCGCGAATTTCCGCGAATAAAAAAACGTAAAACGTAAAACGTCCGTTGCGTCATGTACTGATGACCTAAACACTACACGTGTGTATGTTATTTAACCTAACACACAACGTGTAACAAACCTAATTGGAGCTATCACTCCCGTTGCGTCATGTACTGATGACCTAAACACTACACGTGTGTATGTTATTTAACCTAACACACAACGTGTAACAAACCTAATTGGACCTATCACTCCCGTTGCGTCATGTACTGATGACCTAAACACTACACGTGTGTATGTTATTTAAATAATAATTTAAATAACATACACGTGTGTGTGTGTGTGTGTGTGTGTGTGTTTGCATTTTTTAACCTAACGTGAAACGTAAGTAGACTGAATTTGATATTTAACATGTCGTCGTCGTAACGTTAGATTGCTAATGTGTGTGTGTGTGTGTGTGTGTGTGTTTGTGTGTGTGTGTGAAGTTAACATAGCTTAGACAAAATACAAACGTTAGCAAACGATAATGTATGGCTTTCATTATCGTTATGCTGTCGTCGTAACGTTAGATTGCTAATGACAGATCACATTATTTATTGAATTTAATACATGTGTGTATGGTGTGTGTGTGTGTGTGTGTGTGTGTGATCAAATTACAATTTCTGAAAATATATTCTTACTGTACTTTTTATATTACACTTCTAATTGAAGATATATTTTAGGTATAGCTGAATTTAAAGCGTGCAAGCCTTCAGTAAGAAACTATGCTAAACCATTGTAATACAAGAGGTCATTGACACGACTTTACACTGACACATTGTAGTCTCTCTCTCGCTCTCTCTCTCTCTCCCTCTCTCTCACATTTGAATGTAAGTAGCTATGCTAAACCAGTGTCAATGACTTCTTGTATTACAATGGTCAGTAAACTATATTTTAAGTTTGTGTACATGGATTGTATATTGCAAGCACGAAATTATTATTTAAATCCGATATCTGTTTTTATTAAAATCATACAATGTCAAAAGAGGATGTGGAGACATATACATTACATTTATAAGATAAACGATAGACTACAAGAACCTGAGGCTGCATTCAACCTAACGTGTTACGTTCAAGCTATACTTGTAAAAGTGATGAAGATTGTACGTTTTTTAGTTTAAAAGATTAGGCACTAGAAAAAAAAAAAAATACCATGCTTGTTAAAGTACAGTGAAAACTTTGTTATTAAAATTTTACTTTTAATCGTGTTGACCGCATCTAGGGAAGAAACACGATTCTCAAGTTCTTTTTGTGTTTCATAGAGAAAAACAGAGGAAACATTTCCATCTAATGTATATTTATCTTTTTTTAAATATATTTATTTGAGACTGTAGTTGTTGTTCTGCTTTGTGTAAATGTGAGGACGAGGCTCTCTTATTTTTCCTTAAATCATGTTCTCTTGAACAAAAAAGGATCTATTCAGAAGATAGTAACAACCTGCATGTAACATTATTTTAGGTGTAACAATAATTTAAATTAACATTATATCCACTTACATATCTTATAGAAAGTTTTAAATTAAAATGACGCTTAAATTCCATCTTTACTTCCGTATACGTGATTGTAAACGGCAAATATTCGCACACAAAATGTATAGGAAGCTGTAAAATTTCTACTACCTTCGCATCTTAATACTTAATTTTAGCATGTTCAACAAATATTTACATTACCCTTAGTTCTTGATAAAATTATTGATTGGCCTGAGACGGTGTATAGAGCTGAGCAGTGGACTGGATATTATGTAGGACACTCTGTTGCGACTAGTCACAGAAAACATAATGTATCCATTTAGTGTACTATATGACCACGGCGACCCAGAAAATATTTGGGACCTAATAGAAATAAAATACTTTTCGTCACATCTTTCGGCTAAACAGCTAAGTGAATTGCAACAAAAAGAAAATAATAAGTCACATTTAACTATATAGACACCGTGACACATAACAGACGATTATGCCCACTGTAATCGGGAGAAGACTTCTCCATGTAGAGCCACATTATACTATACTGATTACTATAACAGAAAAATCTCATATAATAAAAAAAATAGATGATGAGTTGATGGACATAATAAATGATAATAATGAATAATGGCCACCGTCTCATTAGGTCGGTTCTGTGTACTTGTTGCGGCCAAGCATAAACCACAATACACTTAACGACAGTCAGTTTGCATAAGTCACGCTGAGCACCTGCGATTAGTTACATTGCCGCGTAACATTAATGTAACTGTTATACAAGACTAGGGACAGTTCATTTCAATAGCAATGATTAATTGTGGTGATACAAATCGTTTCGTATGAGTATTACGACACTGTTGCTGTTGCTCTTTATTTACAAAGATAAGACTCAAACAGTGCTGCGCAAAATTTACGAGACAGACGGAAGAGTTGACATGTAATGACAATGTTTTGGCCTAGTTATTAACGAAACTAATTACAAGTATTTGTAAGCACATGGAAGTGAATGGAACTAAGTGTAATCTATAATTAATACCGGTATCGACATCAAATAAATGATAGAATGTTTCTTAAAAAGAGCCGTGTTAACTTGACCGAAAATACTTTCAGTATCGCTAACTTCTTAAAGCTTTAAGCAGTGAGGTAAAGCTTTTCCATCACGGTCGATGACCCCTCCTCTCACTCTCTCTCTCTCTCTCTCTCTCTCTCTCTCTCTCACTCGTTGTTATATATTTGGCAAATATTAACTCTGTGTGTGTGTGTGTGTATGTGTGTTGTTGTCACTGAGTATCGAGCTACTTACATGTGTGTCCACTCTCTCTCTCTCTCTGCATTGTTTTCCTAATTTTGACTAATGCACGAAAATACTTTCAGTATCGCTAACTTCTGAAAGTTTCCACTGCGGACAATGACTTACATCGACTTTCAAAACAAACACGCTAAGCTACCCCTACCCTACCGTTGTAAGATACATCAATATATATATATATACGTGAAGAATGCAATTAGCCTTCATACCTCATTGTGAAATCGATAATTGCGTGCATCAACATTTAAGAGGTGAGTAAACAGATTTGAATACGTTACGTAGCGAACATTGTTATTGAACTTACAGCACTTCTAATCAACATAGTTGTTGGAAATATTTAAACATTATCAAGTGCATTATTTATTGAAGTTAATACATGACTTGTTCAAATAAGTAAAAACGTCGCTAAGTGTGCGCGTGTGTGTATGTTTGTACGGATTTATTCTCAGTTGTATGTGCATGCGCAAATAATTCAAATGCATATACATAGATGACTGAAAAAGAGATGATTTACATAATAAATGTACGCTTAGACCAATAGATTCCGCGTCGTGTCTTCGGGGTTATCAAATTTCCAAAAACTTTCAACTGTTTGACCATTAGCTAAACTTGTCAATCGTAAGCAATTATACGGTATTTTAAATTAATAAAACAGTAATATTTATATCATTAATACTGAAACATAATTTTATTGTATGTACAGATTTTATTTAAACGTAAAATTGTTCACATTAAAACATTAACAAGTGCATTTAATACAGGACTTGTTCAAATAAGTAGAAACATCGTTGTGTATGTATGTGTGTGCGTATGTGTGTGTGTGTGTGTGTGTGTGTGTGTGTACGGATTTATTCTCAGTTGTATGGAGCGGTACAGTTATTTTTACATAATTAGAGCGCGGTACAAATTGGTTGAAATGACAAACACGTTGAAAGCATTTTGTATATATAGCACATAATGTATATGACTACTTTTACAACTGCTATGTAGAGAGAAAATTTATTCAGACACATGTTTCGTCCAGCCACAACAGATTTTCTCAACGAATATATATATATGTTTCCTTTAATTGAAACAATTACAGCAAAATGTTTACTAGTGTAAGAAAATTAATTATTGTTTGTAGCTGTTTAAACACAAACAACTTTTGTTGTTGATGACGTGATTTTCTTCACCAAAAGTATGACTTTGTACTGTTTTGAGCTCTGGTAAATTTATCTTTAGGAGGACGTTGTTCTCTGGTAATGTTTATTTGATCACATAATTGTTTTCTGCCAACAAACCGACTAGGTGATTGTAGATTTATTCTGTACTCAGTTTCCAAAATGTATCAATGTGTGTGCGTGTGTGTGTGTGTGTGTGTGTGTGTGTGTGTGTGTGTGTGTGTGTGTGTGTGTGTGTGTGAAGTTAACATAGCTTAGACAAAATACAAACGTAAAGAAAGAATTTGATATGTACAGCTAACGCTTGAAGTATACTGTGACAAACATGTGTTTCTCACTGGTTACTGATAACATATTTTTAAATGAAAATATCATGATAATATAATGAAAATATCATGATAATATATTAAGTGATAAACAACGTGAATGTCTTTGTTTTAGTCGAGTATAATGTCTGGAGACAGTTTTGAAAGTTACATGGCGGATTGGATAGAAAGGCGCTCCACTCAAGTGGAGCATAATAGAGAACTATTACAACGTCGTTCCACGACATGCCATTGCTATTCCCAGTCTCAAGGCGAGACAGAAGTAAAAAAAGAGTTATCAAATATTTACACTCAGTTTATTACCGACCATGCTGGCGGAATAAATTATGGCAAATTTATAAAAGATTGGGTGAGTGAAAATTACGTACCACTCTTTCCTGAGTTGTAATATACTTATTTTGTAAATATACATTTGTTAATATACATTTCATATAGTCTGTATTTTGTTTTAAATATTTTGGATGAAAATTACAGTATTTTAAAATAATAAAACAGTGATTTTGTATTATTATTAATACTGATTGCATGTTTTATTTAATGCTTTTTGTCTTAGGTGTTACCATTGAATAGAAGTATTGTACCACAGGTTATTGGTGGTAGTGATCTTTATGTTTATGAAAACCCCATAAAAGTGAAGTCCAAGGACTGACTTAATGTAGTACCAAATGAAGAAGAAGAAGATTGCTTCACAAATTAAAAAATTCATAATATGTAATATATATTTTATTTGTAATATACATTTCATATATTCTGTATTTTTTTTGTTTTATATATTTTTATTTTGAAACATTTGAACCCTTTAAAGTTCACATAAAGTCATGTGATTTGTACATTTTACTAACAAAGACACGTCTGTTCATACTAAATGTGTGTGTGTGTGTGTGTGTGTGTGTGTGTGTGTGTGAGAGAGAGAGGGGGAGAGAGAGTTGATCCTTGTCTCATTCTTGTTATAGTCTTATGGTAGATCTGCTCTATACACACACACACAACAAACAAAAGGTTGTTTCCGATGTCTCTTGCTTCCGACGTTTGCAGCGAGAGAGAGAGAGAGAGAGAGGGCGTTAATATTTGTCGAATAAATATAAACTTTCTAATTTCATCAATGTGTGTGTGTGTGTGAGCAGCACGTACATCGTCCGATAGCGATTTGTATGTGTACACAAAACTTTTGAAAATACCTTATTTCAAGGAGATTTTTTTTATGCGAAAGAGAGACATACATGCACAGGTAATTACATTATAAACTAGGAATTGCTTCCGACGTCTGTGAGCGAGAGAGAGAGAGAGAGAGAGGGCGTTAATATTTTCGAATAAATATAAACTTTCTAATTTCATATACATGCGCACGGTACTGACCACAGAGAGAGAGAGAGACATACACAACAAGTGTGTGAGAGAGAGAGAGAGCTAAAATTATTTACTCAATGTACACAGTGAGAGAGAGAGAGAGAAAGAGAGTGAGAGGGAGAGGAGAAAACGGCTTGAACATAACGTTTGACAACAAGAGAGATAGTTTTACTTACATTCAAATGTGAGAGAGAGAGAGAGAGAGAGTAACAATTATGATCATATAGCTTGAATTTCCCACTACAGAAGAGAAAAAAAATGTTGGTAGATCTGCTCTATACACACACACACAATAATGTAAGATTGGTAACCCTAATCATATATTTTAATATATACACTATATAACACATATTTGAATTTCCCTCCCCCCGCCACAGAAAATGTTGACAACCCTGCTCATATAAAATATCTATACACTATAATAATAATACAGAGGTTGGTACACCTGATCATATAGATTTAATATACATTATAACACACAACAAATTTGAACTCATGCAAGGTTGGTAACCCTGATCATATATTTAATATATACACTATAATGCATCAAGTCGGAACCCCCCACCATAGGTTGGTAAACCTGATCATATAGATTTAATATACATTATAACACACAACAAATTTGAACTCCTGCAAGGTTGGTAACCCTGATCATATATTTTTAATATACACTATAATGCATCAAGTTGGAACCCCCCACCCACCACCCACCCCTGATATGCAAATCAGCTTTATTTAAAAATTGGTAACCCTGATCATATATTTTAATATACACTATAATACACATATCAAGTTTGAACCCATGCATAGGTTGGTAAACCTGATCATATAGATTTAATATACATTATAACACACAACAAATTTGAACTCATGCAAGGTTGGTAACCCTGATCATATATTTAATATATACACTATAATGCATCAAGTCGGAACCTCCCACCCACCATCCACCTCTGATATGAAATTCAGCTTTATTTAAAAATAAAAAAATATATTCGCGGATGCGGGTGGTCCATTTGGGATGCTGCGGGTCCAGCTGATAGAAAGTGAAAGTGATCTAGGCTCGCGAAAGGCGGCATATAAAAAAATAACGCGGATGCTGCGGTCCAGATACGCGAAAAAGTCGCGGATCTTGACACAGATACGCGAAAAAGTCGCGGGCTGTGGTCCACTTGGGATGCTGCGGGTCCAGCTGATAGAAAGTGAAAGTGATTTAGGCTCGCGAAAGGCGGCATATTTTCGCGGATATGCAAATCAATTTAATTAAAAAAATAAAAATATCAAATTAAAAAAAATAAAAAAATTTATTCGCGGAAATTCGCGGACCTATGGGATGCTGTGGTCCAGCGGTGGTGGGGAGAGGGTGGGAAAAAATCTTGGACCGTGGGAACGGCGGCATCTCTTTGATCTAGACCGTGGGAAAGGCGGCATTCCTTTGTGAGTTAGAACCGGTATTTTCCCTCTACTCTGATCAGTAAAACGATGCAATTAACTTTCAATACTAACTTTTGTGGTGTTAAACCACTAATAGTCAAAGAATTCAAAAACTCTACTGGATAGTTATTGATTTCATTGTCATCATCACAAATTATTTTATCGTAGCTATGATATGTTTTCTGTTCACCTGGTATTCGATTAAGTATGTCAGTATTAATAAAAGTACAATCATCATTTTTAGGTGCTAAAATAACTGACTTCAATATGTTATCTGAGAGTATGTTTTCGGAAATATTTCCATACACCTCATTAATAATATTATTTTCATCTCCTATTAATTGCTGAGGTATTTCAATAATATTTTCACCAAACTGAGGGAATTGTGGGGCTTCATCATTACCAATTTTCTTCAAGAATTCGACAAATTCTATTTCACTTGGTAAGGCTCTCATATTTGGAGTAAACGTTACTTTATGAAAATAAACAAATTTATGCCAACTCGTGACACAATTTTCAATTAAAGTTGCACGTGATCCATGTGGGACAACTGGTAAGATTTGCCGAAAATCACCGCACAGAAGTATCGTTTTCCCTCCAAATGGTTTATGTTTATCATTTTCATCGCACAGATCCTGCAATAATCTATCTATGATTTTCAACACTTGCAGTGAGCACATAGAAATTTTATCAATAATTATCAATGATGATGAATTTATGTAACGTCCATAGCTACTATTTGCGGTAATATTCGCTACAGAATTTTCCAAAATGGGTATAGGCAATTTAAACACATTGTGTAAAGTTCTACCTCCAAGTAATAGAGTTGAAGCTATGCCACTGAACGCTGTTGCAATGCAACTAAGATTAAGCGAATTTAATTTGTGAATGATTGCTGTTTGTGTGAATGTTTTTCCACAACCTGCATGAGCGGTTAAACAAAAAACATTAGATCCAGTATCATGATGCAAAACTTCATGAATCACACGATCAATTAGATTACGCTGTTCAATATTTGCAGGTTCATAATGCTCACAAAACAGAAACTCTTGTTCTATTGGATCAATAGCATTTGCTTCGTCTGTTCTCTGCGAATACGTGGGAACTGGTAAACCAAGTTCTTGACATGACAAATTATGAACATTCAAAATAACTTCAATTTCTAATAGAGCTGTATTAAAGGATACTTCTTCGTTGTAATCTCTCAAAAAATCTTCACTAAGATATACTTTAAATTCATTCCATAACGCCAATGCATTGGCTGGCACATTTAATGCACAAATGTAACCAAATAAATTTCGCATTTGTTTTGGTGAATGTAATTCTTTTGCTTCATTTAAACATTCGCGCCATTCATTATCATTTGAAGCAATGCCGCGAGCATGGCACGCTTCAACAAAAGAAGAGTGTATAATTCCATTGTATGTTCTAACATCCTCAAATGATTTTGGACCACAGACATGTAATAAAAGCAATCGTAAATGGAAAAGTTCAATGCCTTTTGGTGATACTACATATATGCGTGTAATGATTTTATCACCTCCACGCCTTCTCTTCTTCCATTTTTTTCGGGAATCTTCCCACACATAATGCAAAGGAATTTCAATATACTTATATTCATGCGCTGATGGATCTGATCGATTCAATTCAAAAAATGCTAATAATTTTGTTTGTCTTGCATTTTCAATTGCTTGACTTTCTTGCCCTTCTCGAAAGTAAACATTGTGTCTACGCGGTAAATGAATGTCAAGTCTAACGATGACATGTGATTGAAAATGCTTTGGTAATTCATAGATGCACCATACAGCTTCAGTTGATCTGACATAACGGCCATTTAAAAAATTTTAAACTTCATCAATTTGTATTTCTTGACCTGGTTCATTTCTCTCTGAACCTAATTCAACAGATGCACTGTCATAGCCTTTATACACGTATTTATAAATGTATTTAACACTTTTAACTGTAGTGCATACATCAACATTTATATAGCAATTAAATTTGGCAAGTAAATACGGATTGTATGGTACAACATAACGATTGTCGAGGCAACTACCGCGAACTTCAGCATTAATACCACTATGACGCCTTCTGTATAATGGATATCCATTTAATGATTCACATGTAAATCATTAAATCGTTTTGGATAATCTTTTGTGCATTTTCGATCTCTCATACATACAGAATTTGGATTAAGTACACCGCATGGACCATGCATCATGTGTTTTACAACATATTCATGTAATGCAGGTTGTGTTTGAATGTTAGGAATCTCCGCAGATACAACTTTATCAATATCGGTAGCGTTAACAATTTTATCTTGCTCATTTAAAGAGAGTAAAATGTGAGCATGAGGCAATCCTCTCTTTTGAAACTCAATTGTATAAATGAGTGCTTCAACTTTACCGAAGATTTTTTTTAGTGTAAGGCCCTCAATTAATGCTTTCAGTTTGGACTTGAATACATGCACAACAATATCAGGTCGAAAATTAGCTGACTCACCTACACCAATATTGCTAACTATTTCAGGCCAACTTGGATTGCAAGTCATTGTAATAAACAAAGAAGGCTTTCCGAAATGTTGTACAATTGACATTGCATCTAAATAATTCTGATACATATTTCTTGGAGATCCATTGAATGAAGATGGTAAAATTACTCTACGGCCAACATTATTGGCATTGGGGTTCAATTCTAAATAATCTGTTAAATTGTTGTAAACTTCAGACCTAAGACTTGTTTGATTTTGTCGAATGAAATGTAACCTTGTGCCGTCTATTCTCACATACATATCAACTATCCACTGCAGAAATAATTTTTGTGAATGGTGCAACATGCTAAAATCTTCTCTAATTGCAAGTCGATAGGCTGCATACTGAAGCATGGTTAATTTATTTCTGGGCGCTCTTGAATTAGATGTAGTTGGTACATTATGAGAAATATTGATATGCCACCCAGTATCACCATTTGGAAAAAGTAATGGATACGCTAAAGGGTCCAATGATGAATCCAAAACAGAGATATTTTTAATGGTACCATTAACTTTTGAAAACGAAACCATATTTCGTTCAAAGGGTTGCTCACCATCAACTGTACTAAATATTACTGCTACATCAGTTTGAACTGCATCACTATAACGGCGTAGATCTAAATCACGATTTACTTTAATGAGCATACAAATTTCTTTATTTTGATTTTCAACTCTCTGACAATGATCTTTCATTACAATGAATGACCGAACGAAAGGATTAATGCGTTAAGGGTTAATTCAAGAGAGATTTCGCGCATTATATTGTTATTGCATGTTTGATTATAGTGTTCACGTAATCTATAATGGACAGCAGTGTCAACATCATAAAAATATAATTGCGCATAACATAGTGAGCGACCATATCCAGCAGTCATTGGACCTGATCTGTGATAAAAAACATCATGTATTTTAAAATGATACACTCCACACGTAACTGTATCCGAAATTTTAGCTTCTGAGCTAACCATAGCAAATGCAAATGATGAATTGTATTTACGATTGTTTTCAAAATAATTTTTTGACTTTCTTTTTATTGAAGGTTCATTTGAAGTAAGTCATCTTACAATGATTTAAAGTATTCATTTTGACTTAAGGCCGGTAATATTGCTCTACTCTTATGACAACATGAAGTGAATGCAGTCCTTTCACCTAAAGTGACCTCAGATTCGAAATGTTTTGCATTGCAAAACCTGCATTGTAAATGCATTAATCCATAATCAAAAGTATTAAAATTTCTTTGAATGACATTCAGTGCGCATTTAAATGTATCCCTCAAAATAATTTCATCATTTTGTATACTATTTACACTATTTAAATTTGCATTTGGTCTATTATCATTTTGACTTCCACGCGAATATATATTCCTTCTTCTTTGTCTCTCACTCCGACCCGTCAATGTTCTATGTCGAGGCATAATGGAAGTAGGTGCGAATATCTGAATGTAAAAAAAACATGTAATGAAATTACTGAAACTAAGATTAGACAGGGTTTAATTTAAAAATAATAAAATGTACTCACTTTTTTGAAACCACCAATAATAATTAGGCGAGAGTAAGTCAATTCAAATTGCTGCTACAAAATTTTCCTTTTGCAACAGGTGTATATTAAGCAAGCTGTATTTCACTTTCAACTGCACATTAATATATAAAACACAGATATCTAATATACAAAATATAAAATAAACGCTTTTTTGCCTTGACATACACTCCACAGACTATTGAAAAAGGAACATTTGAAATCACACAAAATTCACAGCTCATTCAGTCAATCTGTCAGTATTAAGCAAGCTGTATTTCACTTTAAACTGCACATTAATATATAAAACACAGATATCTAATATACAAAATATAAAATAAACGCTTTTTTGCCTTGACATACACTCCACAGACTATTGAAAAAGGAACATTTGAAATCACACAAAATTCACAGCTCATTCAGTCAATCTGTCAGTATTAAGCAAGCTGTATTTCACTTTAAACTGCACATTAATATATAAAACACAGATATCTAATATAGAAAATATAAAATAAACGCTTTTTTGCCTTGACATACACTCCACAGACTATTGTTGCCTAGCAACAAAATTATTTTATTTTTAACAATTACCATTGTTTGAAAAAGTTTAAATGAATTTTCAAGTGCAAATGAATGTATTTTATTTATCTTATTTTATTTAATTTAATGTATTTGTAACACATATTATATATAAATTATAGCTTTCTGCACTCCTTCTCCATATAAACTTTAACTATGCCAAATCTCACACTCCTCCGTGCGCGCAATATGCTTAAAAAGGGGTACAAAGTTTTCTCTTTACGTATTAATATATAGAGATAAAAAAAATATATTTATTTACATTTTTAAACATAGGCTACGAAAGTATATGACGTAAGAGAATAAGCGTTATCTGATTATTTTATTTTAAATTGCTCGGTAAAGGCACTTAATCTATATTCTACATATTTCAACATATCAATGTCCTGTCGAAAGAAAGTGAAAGAACTAAGCGAACCGTACTATTTTTAAAAGTATAAGGCGTCCCAAGCAACTCTGTTACATAAGTTTGGTGACATAAGTAACTGTGTAAATTAATTTAATTTTTTTATTCTATTACTCTATTCTCTCAAAACTTTCTTAACGTTAAACGTTAAAACGTTCATAATGAAATGAACATAATCAAGATTTAATTATTACGTTTAACTTTTTGTAAGCAAAGTAAGCATATATATATACTCAACAAACATAGATTTAAATTATAAATTTTAATTAATTTTACTTAAGTTTAAAATCCCTAATCGTTTATAGGCATTTATACATTAACGTCTTGTACTTATACATTTATTTATTACTTTATAATTACTTAATTTATTATATAAATAATTATTTATATTTAATTATTACCAAGCAATTAATTATGACATAAATAATTATTATAATTATTAATAATTAATATTAATATTAATTATAATTATATTAATGTCATATATTATTATTATATTAATTATTATTAATTACCGTAATTACAATTACAATTGTAATCGTGCTTAAGAATTAAAATTAAATAGTAAACATGATGAGATGATGATGATTAACGGATCTAAAATTTAGTTCGTTCTGATTCGATACGTGAACAGTATTTTAGTGTTTGGCAGAATTTTATTAGATTTAAACAAACAGGAAGTGAACAATGTCACTTTAACGGCTCCGTTGCTAGGCAAATAATATACTGTATTTAATATTTAAAATGTTACCATTCTAAACTGTTAGCATCTCTTCCACTGTATCTTTTCCATCGTTTTCAAATGAATGTCTACAAACTAAACTTAGTTTTCATCTGTAAGATAAGTATATCATTATAGTTTATATGATAAACTTTGCTTATGCGGAAAACTTATGTACGTAAATGGGCTACATATATTTAATTATTTTCATGTAATATAAGTATATTTTCTTTATAATACTGTACAAAAATTACTGTACTCTTTTAACACACTATTTATATTTGAATAGAAAAAATAATGACTTTTAGTTGATACTCGGTCATAAAATGATATACAAGACTAAAACAGTGTTTCTAAAATCTAAAAGACCGGACGTATCGAACACGCAAAACGACGCTATATTTGCGTTTGTAATTTCAGTATCTATTTTTAACTGTGTATGTATGTTGAAACGTTGAGACCTGTAAACGTCCTGTAAAAGCCACACGTTTGTGCGTCAATTTGTAATATAAATATTTTTTCGATATTGTTTTATTTCAGTCTCACTATTGAGATCGCCTATTTGTATTATATTAAATAACTTGTAATATGTTTTTCTGTCTGTGAAAAGTTACCTGTTGTAAGCGTCAATTTGAAATATATGAAATAAATTTAGATTATTTATGCTACACTTGGTAGTGTTAATTAGTAATCTTATTCAAATATTGAGATAAAGGTATTCTTATCTCAATAGTATGTAATAAATAAATCCGTTTTGAAAGAGTAGCGTACAATATTAGTTAGTATATTGTGTAGTGATATCGTTACTATTAAGGCCTAGTCTGTACACAACGTTAAGAGAGGAGAGTAAGAGCCGTAAATTGCTTTTCTCTTCTCTCGTAATTCGACAGCTGGACGCGGGCTTGCGCTGTGGTTTATAGTCAGCCGGTTATTATAGGTTAAGTTGTTCTAAGCACTGTATTTCTCTCGTTTCTCTCTCTGTACGCTATAAATTATTCAAAACACACTAAATCATCGACCAATAATAATAATTCATTAATTTCAGGAAGAATTATTTATTTTTATATTTTTTTAAACAGATGTTCTCTCTTGGCACAAGTACAACACATCGATCACTTGAATGAATCGATTAGTTACAGAATTCGAATTTTAGATATTAATTGTGAATTATATTATTATTTTTTCTTAATCTCAGGGTTCGAAAGGTTCTTGTGACTATTAGGAAGGTCAGAAAATGCAAAATAAGAGTACAAGGTATTACAATTTAATTATAAAATCTTATTAATTAATATCTTAAACGTAAGTAGAGTTTTACCGTCTGTTGACGAAGTTACTTGTAATGGCAGAGCACTGATAGACTCGTGATGGTTAGCCAAATAATGTACAAATGTCTGAAATATGCCAGTCTCCAGCTTCGAAATAAAAGTTTGGTGTTTGTGTCCCAGGATGTAGTGGAAGTTCCAATTCTTAATCTTCGCTAATGTCTGCGGTTCTGGTGGTTACGGGTTCCAGTGGATTTTGTGTAGTATTAGTTTCTTTAATGAGTCGTAAAAAAGTGAGGTTCAGAGTGCAATTTTAATTTTTTCTTTTGTCTTTTATAATACTTGATTACTTTAATTTCTTCGGGTCTTTTGTTGTCTTCCTTTATTTATTATTTAAATTTCGTTATTAACCATTTTACTGGAATTAATTTGTAAATTTATTCCTTTAGATTTTTCTTTAAATTTATTGATAGGTTGAACTATACTCTCTTATAGATGACCATCGAAAGTTAGCAAACTTCCTTTTTTTGTTAATTATTAGTTATTTGAATTTACTAGGCAATTTATTCTTTATATTTTTTCTTTTTTTTCTCGGTTCATGAAGCTGAACTGTCCTCGTTCATAGATAACAATAGAGTGTAATTGAATAAACAAATTTCTTGCCTTTTTGTCGTCCTTGACAACCAGTCTTTGTTCTGTTATTGGATAATATGTGTAATCCTAGAGCTATAATTAAAAAATGTTCTTGCACTTACTTAATAAAATACTCCCTTACTAAAGTTACATTATACCATATTAAACTTTCACATATTCTTTGTTATTAAATTATATACATTTTGCTATCTTTTCCTCTTAATCTTCTTAGTCTAACAAGTACTATCTTCTCATTACAAAATATTAATTTTGGGCCTATTTTTCTATTACATATATTATGATTTTATTGTAATTTAAGTCACTTATCTGTTATTAATAACTACTACTGCTTTCTTCTAATTCATTATATTACATTTAGTGTTTTTACATTTTTTAGTTACCTAACTTTTCTGACATGACTTCCTATACAATGTGTCACTGGCTTATGGCCAATCATTCAATTTTTTATTCCATTCTGATTTTAATTTATTATTACATAGTTTAGTATAGAACCCTTCATCTGTTTACAACATAGTTACAATAAACCCTTTGGCATCTTATCACCAATTATTGGCTTCCTGGCCAAGTTTACAATTATAATCTATCAATACTTCCATTATCTATTTAATGTGAGTACCTAAATATTTACTCTTTATAAAGTTTAACACAAATTCTATGGTGACATGTTCGTTACCATAAATTAAATTAACATCAATTATTTGATATCCTCTTAAAGCAATTGCTTAACACCTCCTACATACAAAATACAACATAAATACCATGATAACATGTTCATTATTATAAATTAAATTAACATCAATTAATTTGTCTACTCTCAATGTAATCATTTTCGATCATTGACTAAACCGTCTATATTATTTTCCACATTACTTGACACTGTATTTATCACTCACACTTTGCACTGACCACTTCATAGTTTGTATTTATAAACATTTATTTGTGACTCTATTACCTTGTAATTTTATTTGATGTTATTTATTTATTTACTTAATAAGGGTTTACTCTTCTGACCTTCATTACAACGAACAACTAGCGTTTTTTATTATGATAATTATAATTTTTTATGTAACGTAGGGGACCTTGGTTTTGTTACGTTACAATGTGTGTATATATATATATATATATATATTGTGACAGGACGAATAGTCACAATATGACAACCGTCACATATGCGTATAGCAAAATAGAAAATACAGTGCATAAAGCAATGCTCTGCTTAGTATAATAAGAAACAACGTATAAGATTAAGTAAATAGAATTAAGAAGGTATAATAATAATAATTGTGTAATGGTGTATCAATATTTCAAATGTAAAAACAGTTTAAAAAGAACCTATCAGAGCGTGAACAACAACCCGTGACAGTTGATAAACCAATAAGGGTAGAGTGTCATTAAACTAGCGGGAAAATACAGGGCGACGTCGCTAACGCGCTCAAAGCACTTCAGTCTGCATTAAACCATCGGTTCGAGTAGTCCGCTTTAAAACACTAGTTCGGAAAGTCTATGTTAAACAACCAGTCCGAGTAGTTTGCAGTAAAACACTATTACGGAACATCGGTTTTGAATTAGAGCCTCCAGGTGGTCTAGTGGCTAACGCGGACGATTGATGCGCTCGTGGTCCCGGGTTCAATTCCCGGCGGAGGTTCCGTACGGCGTGCACTCAGCGTCGTGAGGCAAACTGAGCCTCCTGGCTGTGAATACCGCAACTAGCGGCTGGTGGCGCGTAGTACTAGCCATAAACCGTCACGCTAACACAAAAGCCGCGCGGTACGCCTTGGGTCCTTAACGGACTGTTGAGCGGAGGTTTATTTTTATTTATCGGTTTTGAATTACTAGCCCGAGCAGTGCGTAGTGAGTAAAATCACGCGACAAGTTAAACTTAAAAACACTCGAACTTAACGTGAAAGCGACTCCGTTCAAATAAATCAACAATAGCGTGAAAATAGCATCTGAACGTAAAAATTCCACATCAGGGAGGCAGTACAATTCCACAACAGGGAGCTGAGGACATATCCATATCAGGGAGGCTGTTCACACCAGAATCCAGGGAAGCTGAGAACACTCCACATCAGGGAAGCTGTACACATATCCACACCATGGAGACTGGGTGAACAAGAAGAGGAACAATTGGAACATTCAAACCCAGAAACACCCATGAGATAGACGCCGGAACTACAGTAACAAGTAGAGTATTAAACATTTAAGTTTGAATTCAAAAAGACAGTAAACAAGAAAGAGAACAATTTCAGAGACTATAAAAAACAAATTTATGTAATTAGTAAAGTAAGATAACAGAGCAAATTGAAGTAGAGTCATTTAAAGAGTTAAAGTAAAATAGACAAAAAAACATTAAACACAATTCTTATAATAACTAAAGAGTTAGAAGTAATTATTTCAAAAATAACACCCATCCATCACATTCTCACACACAGGTCTACAGGATATAAGTATAGGAGAGAAGTAAAAGTAAATTCAGTTAACGTAAGTCTAATTAAAAATTGCATTGGTCTTTGTGTGTGTAAACTGAACAGTATTAATACTCGCTGTTGCCCAAAATTGGCGATACCAGTAAAACACACCAACAAAGTCCAGTTGCAATATATATATTATTTTTGTCATTTTTAAATATAATTTATAGAATTTTTACAAAAATTATCATGTCTCCATAAGATGAACGACGGACATCGAACCAGGAGTTTACGTGTTCGACGCGGTCACTGTTACAGATTGATCTCTCACGGGGAAGTTATGATTCCGGTTTTCGTGCATTAATTAGCTTGTAGACAGTCCAAATTTTATAGTTTAACAAATGTACAAGTGTAATTATTTATCAGTTTACAGATGTATGTAATTGATTATAAATGAACGAGCGAAGAGAGTTTTAACTCGATCGTTGGCATTTGTCTGTCAGTCGACCTGCTTATTTAGGGTATGTCTGACGATAACCTTTGAACGCATCAAACGATTTTCCTAAAACTTGGCACGCATGTCCACAGTTTTATCCTACAGAACCCTATTGTTTTAAGATTTATCGCTCCAAAAATAGAAGAGGAGGAGGCAAAAACTTGAAGAGGTTCAAATTTTGAAAAAATTGCAAAAGCCCATGTGGGATATAAAATTGAAGAGATGTTTTAGCTAACATCTGAATGTAATGATCAGTTTTGGGGTTTCAAAATTTTGGGACCCTAGGGTCCAAAAAAGAGATAAAAAATTTGAAATAAATTGTAACTTAAATACAAATGTTTCGAATTTTTAGTGTTTATTGCATGACTGTGTGCTCTGAAATTGTTATTTATATTGCTAAAGAAATAGTAGAGTAATCGGAATTTTTGTAATTTTTCTCATAATAAAATTTTCCATTTTTGTAATTTTTGATAAAAATTATCTAATATCAAAATTTATGTCAAAGATGAGACTTCTACGCTGCTACATATTCTCGGTCCTCTTCTACGTTGTAGAAGCTTGGATTCTGACTGAAGCCACAACTGAAAAATTGGAATCTTTCGAAATGCGGCTTTACCGTAGAATACTGAGCATTTCATGGACAGCACATATAACTAATGTTGAAGTTCTTAGAGAGATGAAGAACGATAGGGAAGTTATTAACACAGTGAAAATAAGAAAGCTTCAGTATCTGGGACATCTCATGAGAAATGAACAGCGATTTTACTTATTGCAGTCCATACTACAGGGAAAAATACTTGGAAAGAGAGGAGTTGGGCGACCGAGAATATCACGGCTGAGAAATTTAAGGACCTGGTTTGGCATGAATACAACTGACTTATTCCGTGCAGCAGTGCAGAAAGTTAAAATAGTCTGTATTACATCCAACATCCGAAACGGATAGGAACTATAAGAAGAAGAAAATTTATGTAATAATAAATGTACTTCGTTCGAAACAGTGAGCGAGTTCTGCAGCTCAGTGAGCATACTAGTTTAGCACCACAAAGTGATTGAATCTCAATGGCGGCTGGTGCTGTAGTTGCACCACCACTTCAGAATAATTTAATGGAAACAGGCTTAGTTTCCGTGCGATGACTTTCGTGGCGCATAGCTTAGTGGTGTACTGGCGATCTGTAGCTCCCTGCACAAACATATGGGAGCATCGCTCTTCTCAATTTCTCTACATCGTAAATGTAAGCTTAGTGTTGCACGTGATTTGCAACGTCAGATTTCACCTGCGTTATTAAAATACGTAGTGTTAAAATTACGTAAAATACATTTAATAATTACGTAGTGAATATCCCCTAATCTGTTTTAGTTATAGGTAATATATTTTACTTTGATATATGTTGACTGCTGTAGGTATAAACAATTTATGTACCAATCTAATATCCAATTGTTGATTACTGTTTGTTTAATTAATTAAAATATCATTACATTTAGTAATTTAAATTGTAATACTGTATAAATTAAGTTCTGTCATACTATAATTTGCTCGTTTTCTTAAAGATTATTGGAAGATGTAAACAAACTATCATAAGTCTTCACATATACAATGATACATACATACGCACGCACACACTCACATACACGAACACGTTCACCCAAATATTTAATTTTTCCGTTGTGTTTGACATTTCTTTTGTATTTCATACACAGGTCCTGAAGATGAAAATAAACATTGTCGAAACGTCGACGCAAAATAGTTAAAATTTGTGTTATTTTTGACCGATCCTCACTAACCATCCACTAAAAAAAAAATGTATGTAAATAATATGAATTGTTCTTTTTGTATTTAAATGTAGACGTGTTTATTGCACTTATGCTTTTGATATAGTAAAAGCATTTTAGATATTTATTTTTGGAAAGGGCAAAGGAGGGAAATCGAAATAAAAAGTCCGTAACAATACAGTAATTTTAAATTGTAAAGTGAAGTGGTCGAGAACTTAACATAACTTTTACAATAGATTACTACAAAAACTACTGTCTGACTCAGCGGCTGTGATGAGAAAAAAATGATTTTTTTGTTGTTGAAAGTTTTTATTGTTTGAAGAAGAATTAACCCTGGGCAAAATTCGGAATCGCAGATGTCATGACAATGTCCACAGAATAAGAAAACATCGGGCGCCCCAACAGTACAGTAAATATGACGTAATATCATTTTGTACAGCGGAAAGTAATTGGCCTGCCTAACGTTTAAATAAAAAAGAAACTAACGAAATATGTGGGCTTGTCTGCTGCTTAAACTTGTCCTTTTACCCAACCAACCAACACTAATGTAACTGTCAAAATTTGCAACCACTGCTGAGCGTAGCAGAACAGCGCAGTCCGAGTCTCTACGCAGCGAGGTGACAGTTAACACAGCTTTCGTGACGTCTAAAACTGAAGTTAAATTATACAGTCTAACTCTCGGTTCCAAGAAAATTTTTTGAATACATTACTAACTGCATAGTCTTCCGTTACTGGCGACAGTATTATACGTGGTATAATTTGTAAGTGTCGTAACGTATGGAGTAACGCCAGTATTGTCATGTATTTGCTTGTATAGGTCTTAAGCAGCGTAATCTCTTGTCACTAAACAGGAAGTCATTTATACGCGGTTGCATTAATATGCAATAATTTCTGACCGACGGCTGCTGAATTCCTTATATGCGCTTTGCATTTTCTTAGTCGCGCATTGCTGTTTTCTGCCGTTATGTATTGTCTGTTTTTTCGGTTTCTTATGTTTCTTTTCTTGTTATCTAGTATTATCTCATAAACTATTATTTTCGTTACAATGAATTCCAAATAAACACACTTGAGGGTTATAAGTCAGCCAAAGGAGTATAGCATGCTTCGAACGGGTTAGGACTCGGCGAGAGCGCTGCTTTTGTAGCCAGGCTAACAGCCGTAAACTATCAACAAAAGTAATGGAAAAAGAAACAGACAGACAAACAGAAGATGCACGGGACGTCTTGTGCTCTGGTTTTGTGCGTTGTCCGGGCCGGAGCTCAATAAACGCCAGTTTCTTAAAGTTCAGCTCGGTCGTTCGTTCGGCACAAGTTCTTAAGAAACGCCCATGTGATGCAAGGTATTGCTCCAGCCGGTCGCCAGGCCGTGGCTCCTTAAAGGCATCGCCCGCAAAAGCTTAGAGAAGCGCTGGTCTGGTCGATAGGGCCGGCGGTGAGTCGTCCGTAACGATGGGTTGCCACTACAGGGCCAATGGCTCCTGCAATTAGACTCTTGCACACCTCATGGTTTCCCATGCTCTGACGGCATCCCATCCCAGCCGAGACGCAAAGCAGATGCTGACTTGTTGGTATGATATCCGTGCTGTCTATCTTTATCTGGCAGACGCCATTATGCGACGTAGTTCTGCTAGCAGAACTGGTACCAGTGCTAAAGGTACCTTAGATCTTGTGCTCTACCACTGAAAAAATGGAAGAAGCACTTTCTAGATATTTTTACCAAAGAAAGAACACAAATGAAAGCTCCTTTAAGTATACAGTCAGAATTTATGATTTCAAACTAGCGGGGCTTCGTCCACCGTCGTAGCAATGGAAAAATGTTTTACTCTTTAAAAATAGTAGGAGAGAAAGCTGAACTGATCACAGCGCAGCTGAGAGTTAGTTTGGACAATTAAAAAATTTACCTGAATATAAAGGACTTACCGGAATGCAGACGAACAGACTGTACATCAGGACATAATTTTCTACAATTTGACTGTCTGTAAAGACTACATCACCCCGCGATTGTGTGCTAATGTACTGTGAAATCAATATTAGCGTGTCAGTCGCCGAACCTACGTAACTTGAAAGAAAAAATCGTCTTTCAGTGACAACTGTCAGCTATTTGAAATAATTGGATTTGTTTATAGAAGTTGTATAAGAAGGCCTATAATAAGAAGTTGTATTTCATATTTTTAAGGTATTTAATGATTTGTGATATGTAATACATCACATTTGTGTGTAAACAAACATATGAAACACAAACATTAATAATAGTTTCTGTTTAAAATGTCTTAATTCTGGGGTAAAGAATTGCTCAGCCAAACACGATTAGTTCTGGATAACCTATTAAAATTCATGCCAAGTAAAGGTAACGGGACAGATTTACAATAGATCTAAAAAGTAACAGTAAGAGCCTGAGCGGTTTCGGGTATATCTGTAACTACTTAAAACAATAAAAAAGAATTTATGAAAATTGAAACTGGTGTGAGCAACTATATCTTTTAGTACTCCTCAGAATAAAGGAAAATAAAACCTGCCACTGGATTAGACGATTTAGAAAAATCTGTAGTTTGCCGTGTAGTAAATAATCTTTACTTCAGTAAGAAGTATAAAATTTCATTGCTTCATTGAAATAAAATAATGAAATGAAGTATTGAAGGGAGGCGTGCAGATTTCACTGTACATTAATATAATATAGATCATCTAACGTCAGGCACTGATTACGGCGGTCGATTGGAAAATTTTAACTGCCGAAAACAAATGACAAGTTTCACTTGTAATTTTTGAAAATATAAGTGAGTTCAGTATTTAAAAACCGATACCGAGAATACGAAATAAAGATTAAAATAAACAACATTTCGGTTTTATCATGATAATCTGATAAACGGTATATTATGTGTGCTCATAATTGCCAAAGATCTGGAACAACCCAGTAAGTGTGCAATTGGACGTGAATCCACAATCGTAGTAACCAGACTATTCAACTTTCATGCGCTTCAAAGTCATACAGTAGCTTTTAGCAAGTTGTACGTATGCAAGATGAAATAAAACTGTAGGCCTAATTGCTTACAGAAAATTTTTGTTGAAACTGTTATAAATGTTTTAACTCAAGACAGACGATTTAAATTGTTATGATTATCCTGTAGTAGGTTATACTTTTTGATTGTTAATTTACATGATGTAAGATTGTAGTTTAATATTTCTTGGAATAAATTTACCGTTTGTTGCCCATTGTATTTTTAAGTTATCTGTTTTATTTGTTTTTACTGATATATGCTTGTAATTACAGATGCTTAAGAACGATTTTCGTCAGCTAGAAGTATGCATACAATTATAGCCCTGCTGTTAAATGTTAAATTACAATTTCTAGTTCAGTGGTAGATAGATATTCTCCATTGGACGTAAATTTATCACATTTGGCCTTGTGCCACACAAATAGACGAAACAGGCAACATCTGTGACTGAGTTGATACAGTGACTCATGGTATTATTACTTTATGTATACACGGATACAGAAACAAACCGATGTGTAAAAAGTATCTAATTTTTTGCGTAGTACTGTGTGTGAATATCTGAACAGCACATATGCAATATGACATTCATACGAACTTGATAAATTTAGATAGAGCAGTAAAAAAGTATCTTATACTGTTAGATAAATGATGGCAAGACAAGGTAACCTTAAAATAAAACACCCAAATATTAATAATCCAATTAACTTCATTCGTTTAATTATCTCTATTTAATTCAGGGTGTCCCATGACGAATAGGACATACTTCAGGAATGTATTCTACAGGCTGAAATAAAGAAGCCGAAGTTTTCTAAAAAACTGCCCAAGATACAGTTCTGAAACCCTCGAAACCCTCTTTGTTTTAAATTTTCAGTTCGAAAAACCATATAAAACCATCAAACTTACCGTTTCATTTAAGTTTCAAGAATTTCAGTAGTTTCATTTTAGTCTTGAAGCGGAAATCTAGGCAATATTTGTCGCTAGCCATAAATGGAAAACAAAACGTTTTTGGACCTATGTTTATATAAAATTTTGCCTTTATTTCAGGTGTAGAATGCATTTCTGCATTACTGAATTACGTTCCATTCCTCATGGGACACCCTGCGTAAAAGAATGCACGAAGTGACTCGTCTCTCTCTCTCTCTCTCTCTCTCTCTCTCACACACACACACACACACACACACACACACACACACACACACACACACACACACAGGATTTACAGTACGGTATACTATGTGTAAGCACGGCAGCTGTTTACTTTGTCCGTGGCAAATTAAGCTCATAAAGTCAATAACGCTACCTTCGTAAAACGAACTAATTAAAGTTCTATTATAGTTTCTTAGAACACATTTTATCTCCATGTCAACGGTTGCAGCGAGCTTTTCCTCATCGCAGTCTGTTTTCTGCGTCACTAGACTACAGTAAGTTTCCGTTCGTAGTAAACGCGTCACATTTTCCTCGAACAAAAGAACACAACTGTACAGACCAGACGTTTGCTTAGTTTTGTTTACGTACATATTACACGCTGTCTGTTACATTGTTCACTTATATCTGTATTCATATGTGTAGCCTAAATACATACGATGTGTTGTTGTTTTAGATTTAGTCCCGCATTGTTCTACCCACACAATGTTTCACGACATTTCTCCAGATTCTCCTCGGCCGTCCTTAGGTCGCTGACTCCTCCGTGATGATCATTCCGTCCTACACTATTATGGAGATCTGAACAACTTGATGACGGCAGATATGAATCTGGTGGAGCGTCTCGTAAAACCTATCGGAGACGTCAAGCAACAATGAATGCGGCTACATCACGTAAAACCCGTGAAAACGTAAGAATTGTCATTAACGCCCCTCCCCCCATACACACAACACACTACATGCACGTTTATCGTGACTTTCTTGGGCATAACAATAATGAGAATAATACTTAATTTCTATTAGAATTATTCATTTATAATCACCTGTTTATAATCAGTTTCACTTCAGCTTTGTTTACTACCATATGAAATTCAATTTTTAAAGAATAATTGACTTTAATTTTCCTTACGGTTTTACATCCCCATACATTTTTGACGTTGAAAACAAGTCAATAATGTTTATTTTAACATTAATATTTTTTATTATTACTAATATAAATTAAAATAACATAAGAATGAATTTGAACGAACGAGGTATACCATAAAAAAATACAAGTAAATTATGGTTTCGTAGTAATATGCGCATCGCGTACACGCATTCACAAATGTTGAAGAATGATTCAATTCTGGGAAACATCCAAGTCAATATTAGCAGCGGAATAGCGGTAGACGACCTCAAAACCTTGAGCAAATATAATAGTGTAATTAATTAGTCAATGGGGTGGTGACGCTTTGGAACGAGAAAGGGACTTGAAATTTTTCCAAGTGACTGATGAAAAACGTGACAATTACGCACAACGCATACAACGGATTTTCAAAATTGGGCTTTGTTTTTTCTGGAATGTAGAAATACACTATTCTCTATAATATATATTCTATTTATTAGATGTTATATAAACACCGCATAGAATAGATTTAATACCTGTTATATCACTATTATTATCAAAACGTAAATGTACGTATAAAATAAAACGTTACTAGTAACAACGTATAAGTTGCCTGCAGCTCTATTTGCTACAGGAGTTTACTGGAAACCGGTAGTTTTGGAAAGTTATTACCGCGCTAAAAAACACTTCGTTTCCTGTTTTCCCTTTTATAAGAATGTTCCAATAACAGGCAGAAATATTGATCCAATGGGATCCTTATGTTCCATAAGGAAATGGAAGTATGGTGATGGCGGAAAAAATCGTGTTCGAGATAAGGGCTGATTCTGATTGTACTACCCTCAAAACATGAAGAAAAGTCATTTTTCGAAAAGTGTCTGTGTGTGTGTCTGTGTGTAGAATATTTTCTATGGCAAACGATAACTGCCGCAAATTCAAACAGAATCAAATAATTTTTTGCATACCTGCTGAGTTGTAGAGGACTCAAGGTCTATTGATTGTAGTGAAGATCGGGTAAGGGTAAGGGGTAGTTTACCTGCAACGTTTTACGTTTTAACAAGAGTTATGTACTTGAAAATCATTTAAACTTTTTCAAACAATGGTAATTGTTAAAAATAAAATAATTTTGTTGCCAGGTAATAAAATTATAATTATTTCATTTTAATTTAAATCATGTATGAGTGAAAATATATCGTTCCTGGCAGGCAAGCATATCTCAATTACGTAATTTTTACGTTTCCAAAGTTTTATTATTGTGATTACCGCAATAAAAAGGCAGGCAGGACACACACACACACACACACACACACACACACACACACACACACACACACACACACACACACACACACACACACACACACACACACACACACACACACACACACACACACAATTCGCGTTATTTCATTTCAGTTTGTCAAATATAAAACTTTATTTACTAGGTGGGGGCTGTTTTTTTTTTAGAAATTATCGAACCAAATTCAAGTAAATTATTTTAAATATAAATCTTAGAACATGGGACTCATGTATGGTTCTCCATATAGATTATTTTTTATTGGTTCCAAACATTGTTAAATATTATTACAAATAAGTAATTCCCATTTTTTCAATACCTTCATTGTTTTCCAGCCGTTGTTTAAATCATATAAGAGCAGTCTTCCTAAGTGTCGCAGTGTTTGCTATAAATCATTAGTTTTGTAAAATCTTGTCTCTCAGGTATTTTTTGTGTACTTGTTGTAAACTTTTCTGTGTTGGTTTTGGTTTTTCAATAAATTCATTTTTTCTTCGTTCTATTGAGTATTGCTATCACTATGCAAATTGGGTATTGTTATTTCAAAGGAACGGGTGCCAACGAGTGGATGCTAAGAAGAGTTCGAAGTCGAAGAGTCGTGTGTTGTGAAGATGACAGACAAAAAAAGCGGAGGAACGCAAGAAGAAGGTAAATTAAGACACAAACGTCTAGCGAAATACCGCTACGAAAAACGATGTTAACTTCTGAAAGAAAAACACTGCACAATTTTTATTCCAATAACGTAAAACAAAATTAGTTTTAATAATGAATTTCTTAAAAATTAAATGTAAAATTACTTTTGCACTTACTGTGTCTAATTTTTAAAAACTTTCCAAGCTACCTAGGTTATTCCATGTAGTCTTATCTAACCATGAGACGCTCACCCAACTACTCTAATTTAAGACTTGTAATCTTACATACCACAAGAGAAAACGTGCTAATGTGAATAAAAACATGAATTTATTCATGTAAAACCTATGCACGTTTTGATTTAATACATGTTCAGCTCTTTTTGGAAATGACAGTCGTTTGGTGTAAACGTCAAATGCAAACCGCAGACCGCTACAGAGGCAGAAGGAATAATCCAACAACAATGCACCTCAAGTGGAAGTCCCTGTGTTGTGTCAGGGATAAAAACCGGTTTCCGTGCGATGTTATATAAAAATATATTATCGGTTGCAGAGAGCTTCACACTTTTTTTTATATTCCGGCCAGTAAATTTATGTACACTTAAAATTATTCGATCAACAGTCTTTCTAAGTGTTGTAGTGTTTTCTATAAACCGTTAGTTTTGTAAAATCTTGTCTCTCAGGTATTTTTTGTGTAACTGTTGTAACTTTTCTGTGTTGGTTTTGGTTTTTCAATAAATTGATTTTTTCTTCGTTCCATTGAGTATTACTATCACTCTGCAAATTGGGTATTGTTATTTCAAAGGAACGGGTGGATGCTGAGCAGAGTTCGAAGTCGTGTATTGTGAAGATGACAGACAAAAATAAAAAATGGGGGGGTGCGAAAAAGTTGATGAATTTTGTTAATCTCTTAATTTCTAGGATGTTTCATTTTATTGCTTTCAGCTGTGTACGCTAATATAGTAATAGCTCCTTTTTACTTCCATGTTCCGTAAGGAAATGGAAGTGTGGTGATCGCGAAAAAATCGTGTTCGATATAAGGCCAGATTCTGATTGTACTACCCTCAAAACATGAAGAAAAGTCATTTTCCGAAAAGTGTCTGTGTGTAGAATGTTTTCTATGGCGAACGATAACTGCCGCAAATTCGAACAGAATCAAATAAGTTTTTCCATGTGTGCCCGAGTGGTAGAGGACTATTGATTTTGATGAAGATCGGTAAGGGGGAAGGGGTTGTTTACCAGCAACGTTTTACGTTTTAACAAGAGTAAAATACCTAATTTTGATAAATAAAGTATCCTGAAAAGGAGGTCATAATAATCTACTGTAGAAAGATAGATGAAATATCTATAAATAAAAAGGGTAGTTGAAAGGAGAGGAATAATTTTCTATAAATGAAAATGATAGTTGAAGGGGGAGGGGATAATTTTCACTTCCATGTTCCATAAGGAAATGGAAGTATGGTGATGGTGAAAAAAATCGTGTTCGATATAAGGGCTGATTCTGATTGTACTACCCTCAAAACATGAAGAAAAGTCATTTTTCGAAAAGTGTTTGTGTGTGTGTGTCTGTGTGTAGAATTGTTTCTATGGCAAACGTTAACTGCCGCAAATTCAAACAGATTCAAATAATTTTGTGCATACCTGCCTGAGTTGTAGAGGACTCAAGGACTATTGATTTTGGTGAAGATCAGTTAAGGGGAAGGGGTAGTTTACCGGTTACGTCTCAAAATTCACGAGTCTCAAAACTCACGAGCTAAAATTCGTAGAAAATAGTATCAAAACTCACGACTACAAATTAGTAGCTAAATCAACATTTTAATGAGTCTCAAAATGCACGACTCCGGAGACCAGGTACCTGCGATGACCGCAGGAGGGATCAGCTCCGCGGTGACTCACGCTGCCCTTCAACCCCTGTTTGTCCACCCACTTTTAGAATGGGATTTCCCATGTATTGTTAACAGGAATTATCACCCTACCACAGACCAAATTCTCCAAGTATAGCACTGATCTTTACTCAGTTATTCTGCTTGGTGTCATCGAGCAGGCACAACATGGAATTCATTACTTCGCAAAAGGGTAAACTAAATTTAGTGTACAACGGTTACAGGTTTTATAAGCAGCGAGAAAACAAGTCGGGCGAAACAGTGTGGTTTTGTCATAAAAGATGACATAAATGTCATCCGCGTGTGCCGGTAAAGTTACAGTTTCAAATGACAGCGTTTTAAGTGAAACAACCCACCAGTGTGTACCTGATGAAGGAAGCCTCGATGTGTACAAAGCAGTCAGCCAGGCCAAGAAACGAGTTCGCGAAGAATATGGAACATCAGTTACACAGGTAAGTTAAATATTTATTTTTATTAGGGTCCGCAGGCAAAACCAAATACCCTTATAAAATCGCGCGCGTGTCTGTCCGTGCATTTTAGCTAACAGCTAACAGCCTGTCATCAGTGTCGTTTCAATAGAAACAGTTTATAAATCACATTTGTACATTTGTTCCGAATCAGTGAGTATTTAACATGGTGGTAATATTGGTTATTACTATAAGTTAGGTACGAGATGGTAACGATAATCATGTTTGATTCAGGTCTACACTGAAGAATTTGAATCCTTGCAGCAAAGAGGATATGAATTGATCACTAGGGTACCTCAGTTTTCTAATGTAAAAGCAACGCTCTACAGACACCGAAATAAAGCCTAGGGAGTCCAAAAAGAACCAACACATCGAAACGATATTAATTTAGACGAAGACACTCTATGCATGACCGATGGCAGTAACTTTCTTCTTGGAGACAACAGCGATGGAGAAAGAATATTAATATTTTCAAGCCCAACAGGAAGAGAATGTCTCAAAGCGCATAGGACATTTCTAATGGATGGTACTTTCAAAAGTTCCAGCAGCCAATTTTCACAGCTATATACGATACATGCTGATCTTGGAAGCACCAGTGAGGAAACAAATATAACACCTGTGATATTTGCCATTCTCCCTAATAAGGCAACAGAAACGTACACTAGATTACTTAATATCATAAAAAATGAGATCCCAGAATGGAACCCAAATGAAATAAACATCGACTTTGAGGCAGCCGCTATCCCAATAAAAGAAGTATTTCCTTCTGTCCAAGTGCAAGGATGCTTCTTCCATTTATGTCAAAGTCTCTGGCGAAAGGTTCAGGAAGTCGGCCTCACTGAAGCCTACAAAACGAATCAGGAAATCCGACAAACAATTACAATGTGTGCAGCACTTGCCTTTCTGCCGCCTGAGGACGTAGACGAGGGTGGATCTACATTCATAGTAACGCCCCCGAAGACAAACGTTGACAGTGTTTTTTGACTATTTTGTAGATCAGTGGCTACAGAATCCACAATTGCCCCTGGAAATTTGGAACTGCTACAACAGAAGACACAGAACAAACAATTCTGTGGAAGGGTGGAATCACCAAATCAACTATGTTCTGGGAAGACCTCACCCTCGAATAAAAGACTTAATAAAACGACTTAAACAAGAAGCTGAGAAATCAGATAAGAAGATTATGAGGATGGAGTTGAACCTAGAGGGTTTAAAAAGAAGAAAAAAATACTTCCAACTTGATAACAGGATCGAACGAAACACAAAAAAATATGAGGAAACAAGAGATATAGGTGCATTTATGAGAGTCACTTCCTTCATCCTTAAGATGGGTTAAACAGAAAACAGATCTTTCCTTGTTAAATTGATCATGTAAATATGTAGATTTAGGTTAGTATATCAAAGCAATGGAAATAGTAAAAAAAGACAAATTGAACCAAATTAAGCAAATTAAACCAATTGACAGAAATATATAAATAGTAAAAAAATATTAAAATAAAAAATATTAAAAAAGACAAAGCCTTACAGTGGCTTATGGAACTAGGCCTTAATTTCAAAGGCCGAGTGCGGTTATCCGCGCGGGTCCATGGCGTCCGTGGGTTTCTCAACTCCCTGTCGCGTATGCTCTGTGCGAGGCTACACGACAGGCCCACCTCTTGATGAGAGAGGTGCCAATTACAAGAGGGCACGCAGTTCCGGCTGGCGCTAACAATGGACCTTTTCCCAGAATTCTGATTAAATTTTCAAATATCTACAGTCGTTATGTGGGTAGGGTGGATATTTATCCATTCAAAGGAGAACTGGCCCGGCTCGTGAGTTTTGAGACTGGCCCAGGTAAAGAAACCTACTCTTACTAATCCTCTTCTTGGAATTCGTGAATTTTGATACTCGTGAGTTTTAAGACGCGTGAGTTCTGAGACGACACGAGTTTACCAGCAACGTTTTACGTTTTAACAAGAGTAATGTACTTGAAAATTCATTTAAACTTTTTCAAACAATGGTAATTGTTAAAAATAAAATAATGTTGTTGCCAGGTAATAAAATTATATATTTTTCATTTTAATTTAAATCATGTATCAGTGAAAATATATCGTTCCTGGCAGGCAAGCCTGTCTCAATTATGTAATGTTTACGTTCCAAAGTTTTATTATTGTGGTTATACCAATATAAAGGCAGGCAGGACACACACACACACACACACACACACACACACACACACACACACACACACACACACACACACACACACACACACACACACACACACACACACACACACACACACACACACACACACACACACACACACAAAATTCGCGTTATTTCTGGCCTCACTCATGTTTATTTTCTTACGTTTGCACGGTTTTTAAACGGAAAGTGCCGAAACCCACACCAACACAACGCGTGCAAGCCGAAAAAGGTGTCCAGTGTGGACAGCGATTTGCTTCCTGTGGGTCGCTGGCCAGTGTAACTGCACGTGTTTACAGAGGAACGGTTCATAGACAGACTTTTCGTCTTTAGGGAATGAACCCTCTGTTAGATGCTCAGGGTCCATGAGAGACTTCGGAGCGTTCCTTCTTTTCCGCGTGTTTGTCCTGTGAAACGTACACTGTAGATCAGGGTTCTCCAAACTTTTTCACTTGAGGGCCGAATTGAAAAATCTTGGAAGTCAGGCGGGCCAACAACAACAACAACAACAACAAACAACACACACACACACACACACACACACACAGATATATATATATTGTAAAATTATTTTATTTAAGTTTACGAAATAATCAAGTCAATAAAATAGGTATTTTAATAAATATTAAGCAGAGTTATCCAAATATAACAAATTCATTTATTCAAAATAATGTACATAAAAGTAAGGACAAAATAACATTCAAAGATATTTCTTATGTATTATTTTTTTGCTTTCTTATGTACGTATAGGATGTGTGGAGTTGCTTCCAACATACAATGTCTGTCCATTTTGGGTCACATTTTGATGCTCCTATCACTAGAATAGATTTCAAGTGTTTGTCTGGCAAGTTATCCTTGTACTTTGATTTTACAAAGTTCATTTTTGAAAACGTTTGTTCGCATATATAGGTTGATCCTTTTATTCATTCAAGGCAGCCAGACACACAAGTACATTAACCACATAAATGTTTTAAACTTGTACAAAATATTATAACATTTTACTGAACTTATTTCTTGTTTAATTGTTTAGTAAAATGTTATAATATTTGAAGTATTTTGACGATCTATTTAAAAACTGCATGCAGCATCGACCGGGTTGCCGCGGTTCGGAGAATAACCCTTCGCGGGCCGGATCCGGCCTGCGGGCCGTAGTTTGGTGACCCCTGCTGTAGATTCGCAGCTTTACTCTGAGCAACGCTCCATAGGGAACGTTGAAAATTTTTGTCCACGGTGTACCCTCATACACAATAAAACCTGCTCTGGTGTTTTGATTACTGACATCATATATTAAAACTTTGGAGACTTGAGCACTATTTAATGGAGATCAAACATTAACTTTTACAAGCCATTAATTTTATGCATATTTTGAAGCAATACATTTTTTAATAAACTAATACAATCTGTGTACTTATTTGATGTTTTGTCACCATATCTAGATCCGCTTCTTGTTTGAACGAGGTAGAGAGGTTTTAGGGTTTAACTCGAACGTTCGGCATTTTTCTGTTTGTCTGTCTAACTAATTTGGGCATGTTTCACGATAACTTTTGAACGCATCAACCAAGTTTCGTAAAGCTTTGCACACATGTCTACACTTTACCCTACAGAACCTTGTTGTTTTTTTGATTGATCGCCCCAAAAATAGGATGAGGACTCCAAATTGTAAAAAAAAAAACGCAAAATCCATCACAAAATAGGTATCAAATTAAAGGGACTTTAAACCACAATCTGAATGTAGAATCATTTTTGAAGTTTCTGAAGTTTATGGACGTCAGAGCCTAAAACGTGGCGAACTTTTTGATAAAATCACAAGAATTATGTGACATTTTCATAAACACCACAAAAAATCAAAGTTAAAGCAATTTTGAATAACATCTGAATGTACTGTTAAGTTGAATCAAATAATGTTTAGCATAATTATGTGCCCGAGTTGTAGAAGACGCAAGGAATATTGATTTTGGTCAAGATCGGTTAAGGAGGAGGGGAAGTTTACCTGCAACGTTTTACGTTTAAACAAGAGTAAAGTACTTAATTTTGATAAACAGAATATCCTAGAAAGAAGGTCATAATAATCCACTGTAGAGAGTTAGATGAAATATCTATAAGTAAAAAGGGTAGTCGAAGGGGAATGGGAACTTTTCGAAAACTACCTTTTTGATGTCGAATAAAGTACTTCACTTTGAACGATAAGATACCTTAGTAATTACATATAATGAAACTATTACTCAATAAAAGTGTAAATATCAAAAATGGGGTTATTAGGTTAAGGGGGAGGAGTAGTTTACCTGCATTGTTTTGTGTTTTAACAAGAGTAAAGCACTTAATTTTGATAAGTAAGTGCCCCGAAAATTAAGTTATGTTAATTAACTGTAAAATGGTAAATCATATAATTATATATTTGTATGGAGAGGGTAGTTGAATGGGGAGGGGGTGATTTTTTGAAAATTACTTTGCTGATATCAAGTAAAGTATGAGTATTTAATTTTGAAGGATAAGATACCTTAGCAATTACATATGACAAAACTGTTACTCTTGAAAGTGTAAATATGATTAATTGTGGGGATCGGTTGATGAGTAGGGATTATTATCTACGTAGTTTAGTTTCGGTATAAGAATTAAGTATGAATACCTAATTTTTATAGATAAAGTGACTCGAAAATAAAATTATATTAAACGACTACCCCATAGTAACAAAAATATCCATAAATAGTGAAAATAGTTTGAGGGTGGGAAATACTTATTTTAGAAATTAACAAACCGAATTCAAGTAAATGATCTTAAATATAAATCTTAGAACATGGGAGTCATGTATGGTTCTCCATACCGATTTTTACTTCCATGTTCCTTAAAGAAATGGAAGTATGGTGATGGCAAAAAAAATCGTGTTCGAGATTATTGCAGATTCTGATTGTACTACACTCAAAACATGAAAAAAAGTCGTTTTTCGAAAAGTGTGTGTGTGTGTGTCTGTCTGTGTGTCTGTGTGTGTGTCTGTGTGTCTAGATTTTTTTTCTATGGCAAACGATAACAGCCGCAAATTCAAACAGAATCAAGTAATGTTTCGCATACAGCCCTAAATTGTAGAGTTATCAAGATCTGTTGATTTTGGTACAGATCGGTTAAGGGAAAGGGGTAGTTTACCTGCAACGTTTTATGTTTTAACAAGGGTATTTCATATGGCAAACGATAACAGCCGCAAATTCAAACATAATCAAATAATATTTTGCATACTGCCCTGAATTGTAGAGTTCTCAAGACCTTTTGGTTTTGGTGAAGATCGGTTAAGGAAAAGGGGTAGTTTACCTGCAACGTTTTATGTTTTAAAAGGGTATTTTCTATGGCAAACGATAAGAGCCGCAAATTCAAACAGAATCAAATAAGTTTTTGCATACAACCCTGATTTCTTGAGTACTAAAGACCTATTGTTTTTGGTGAAGATCGTTTGAGGGAAAGGGGTAGTTTACCAGCCACGTTTTTGTTTTATCAAGGGTATTTTGTATGGCAAACGGTAACAGCCGCAAATTCAAACAAAATCATATAATATTTTACATACAACCCTGAATTGTAGAGATCTCAAGACCTGTCGTTTTTGGTGAAGATCGGTTAAGGGAAAGGGGTAGTTTACCTGCAACGGTTTTTTATCAAGGGTAATTTTTTACTTTTTCTATGGTAAACGATAACAGCCGCAAATTCAAACAGAATCAAATGATGTTTTGCATACAGCCCTGTATTGTAGAGTTCTCAATACCTATTGGTGTTGGTGAAGATCGGTTAAGGGAAAGGGGTAGTTTACCTGCAACGTTTTATGTTTTAAAAGGGTATTTTCTATGGCAAACGATAAGAGCCGCAAATTCAAACAGAATCATATAATATTTTGCATACAGCCCTGAAATGTAGAGTTCTCAAGACCTGTTGGTTTTGGTGAAGATCGGTTAAGGGAATAGGGTTGTTTACCAGCAACATTTTATGTTTTATCAAGGGTAATTTTTTTTTGACGAACGATAACTGCCGTACATTAAAACAGAATCAACTACTCTTCTGCATACCTTTTTGAATTATACAGAACTCAAGGTCTGTTGATTTTGTTGAAGATCGGTTAAGGGAATAGGGTAGTTTACCCGCAACATTTTATGTTTTATCACGGGTAATTTTTTTTATGACGAATGATAACTGCCGTACATTAAAACAGAATCAACTACTCTTCTGCATACCTTTTTGAATTATACAGAACTCAAGGTCTGTTGATTTTGTTGAAGATCGGTTAACGGAAAGGGGTAGTTTACCGGCAACGTTTTATGTTTTAACAAGGGTATTTTTTCTATGACGAACGATAACTGCCGTAAATTCAAAGAGAATCAAATAATTGTTTGCATACAGGCCTGTATTGTAGAGTACCTAAAACCTGTCGTTTTTGGTGAAGATCGGTTAAGGGAAAGGGGTAGTTTACCTGCAACGGTTTTTTATCAAGGGTAATTTTTTTCTATAGTAAACGATAACAGCCGCAAATTCAAACAGAATCAAATGATGTTTTGCATACAGCCCTGTATTGTAGAGTTCTCAATGCGTATTGGTGTTGGTGAAGATCGGTTAAGGGAAAGGGGTAGTTTACCAGCAACATTTTATGTTTTAACAAGGGTAATTTTTTATATGACGAACGGTAACTGCCGTAAATTCAAACAGAATCAACTAGGTTTTTGCATACCTTTTTGAACTAAAGAGAACTCAAGGTCTGTTGATTTTGTTGAAGATTGGTTAAAGGAAGGGGTAGTTTATCAGCAACGTTTTATGTTTTAAAAAGGGTAATTTTTTTATGACGAACGATAAATGCCGAAAATTCAATGAGAATCAAATAATTTTTTGCACCCCCTGAGTTGCAGAGACCTCAAGGTCTATTGATTTTGGTGAAGATCGGTTAAGGGAAAGGGATAGTTTACCTGCAACATTTTATGTTGTAACAAGAGAAATGTTTCAATGACGAACGATAACTGCCGCACATTCAAGCAGAATCAAATATTTTTTGCATGCTTCGCTGAATTGTAGAGGACGGAAGGTCTGTTGATTTTGGAGAAGATCGGTTAAGAGAAAGGGGTAGTTTACCTGAAACATTTTATGATTTAACAAGAGTAAAGTACTTAATTTTTATAAATAAAGTATCCTGATAAGAAGCTCATAGTAATCCACTGTAGAAACGTAGATGAAATATCTATAAATGAAGAAGTTAGGTGAACGGGGTGGGGGTAATTTTCTATTATTAAAAATTATAGTTGAAGGTGGAGGGGAGAATTTTTTTATATGTGTACTACGTTATCGGCAACAAAGAAGTAGTTTTTTGTTAAAATTGCTTCCCGGGCTCTTTAGCCGTAGTCCAATGTTTTCTGCAAAACCAGACTTTTCGGCAGTGCCATCGACTGCCATCATCGGTGAAAATCGAGTGCGAAAACGTGAGGTGGTATACGTTAGTGACCACAGTACTGTGGTTAATGCTGAAGCAATAAGTAGAAAGACGTAGTTTCTATGGAAATATTTCATTTCGAATATGATTTTAAATATAAATCTTAGAACATGGAAGTCATGTATGGTTCTCCATACCGATATTTTACTTCCATGTTCCTTAAGGAAATGGAAGTATGGTGATGGCAAAAAAAATCGTGTTCGAGATTATTGCAGAATATGATTGTACTACACTCAAAACATGAAAAAAAGTCATTTTTCGAAAAGTGTCTGTGTGTGTGTCTGTGTGTCTGTGTGTGTGTCTGTCTGTGCGTGTGTCTGTAGATTTTTTTCTATGGCAAACGATAACAGCCGCAAATTCAAACAGAATGAAACAATTTTTTGCATACAGCACTGATTTGTAGAGTACTCGCGACTATTGTTTTTGGTGAAGATCGGTTGAGGGAAAGGGGTAGTTTACCTGCAACGGTTTTTTTTATCAAGGGTAATTTTGTTTGTTTGGCAAACGATAACAGCCGCAAATTCAAACAGAATCAAATAATGTTTCGCATGCAGACCTTAATTATAGGGTTCTCAAGATCTGTTGATTTTGGTAAAGATCGGTTAAGGGAAAGGGGTAGTTTACCAGCAACGTTTTATGTTTTAACAAGGGTATTTTATATGGCAAACGATAACAGCCGCAAATTCAAACATAATCAAATACGTTTTTGCATACAGCCCTGATTTCTTGAGTTCTAAAGACCTATTGTTTTTGGTGAAGATCGTTTAAGGGAAAGGGGTAGTTTACCTCCGACGTTTTTTGTTTTATCAAGGGTATTTTGTATGTCAAACGATAACAGCCGCAAAATCAAACAAAATCATATAATATTTTGCATACAGCCCTGAATTGCAGAGTTCTCAAGACCTATCGTTTTTGGTGAAGATCGGTTAAGGGAATGGGGTAGTTTACCAGCAACGGTTTTTTATCAAGGGTAATTTTTTACTTTTTCTATGGTAAACGATAACAGCCGCAAATTCAAACAGAATCAAACGATGTTTTGCATACAGCCCTGTATTGTAGAGTTCTCAATGCCTGTTGGTGTTGGTGAAGATCGGTTAAGGGAAAGGGGTAGTTTACCTGCAACGTTTTATGTTTTAAAAGGGTATTTTTATGGCAAACGATAAGAGCCGCAAATTCAAACAGAATCAAATACGTTTTTGCATATAGCCCTGTTTCGTTGAGTACTAAAGACCTATTGCTTATGGTGAAGATCGGTTAAGGGAAAGGGGTAGTTTACCTGCAACGTTTTATGTTTTAACAAGGGTATTTTTTCTGTGACGAACGATAACTGCCGTAAATTCAAAGAGAATCAACTAATGTTTTGCATACAGCCCTGAATTGTAGAGTTCTCAAGGCCTATTGTTATTGGTGAAGATCGGTTAATGGAATAGGGTAGTTTACCAGCAACGTTTTATGTTTTATCAAGGGTGTTTTCTATGGCAAACGATAACAGCCGCAAATTCAAACAGAATCAAATAATTGTTTGCATACAAGCCTGAATTGTAGAGTACCCAAGACCTGTCGTTTTTGGTGAAGATCGGTTAAGGGGAAGGGGTAGTTTACCAGCAACGGTTTTTTTTCAAGGGTAATTTTTTCCATAGTAAACGATAACAGCCGCAAATTCAAACAGAATCAAATGATGTTTGGCATACAGCTTTGTATTGTAGAGTTCTTAATACCTATTGGTGTTGGTGAAGATCGGTTAAGGGAAAGGGGTAGTTTCCCAGCAACATTTTATGCTTTAACAAGGGTAATTTTTTATATGACGGACGATAACTGCCGTAAATTCAAACAGAATCAACTAGGTTTTTGCATACCTTTTTGAACTAAAGAGAACTCAAGGCCTGTTGATTTTGTTGAAGATCGGTTAAGGGAAGGGGTAGTTTATCAGCAACGTTTTATGTTTTAAAAAGGGTAATTTTTTTATGACGAACGATAAATGCCGAAAATTCAATGAGAATCAAATAATTTTTTGCACTCTTTCCTGAGTTGCTGACAGCTCAAGGTCTATTGATTTTGGTGAAGATCAGTTAAGGGAAAGGGGTAGTTTACATGCAACATTTTATATTGTAACAAGAGAAATGTTTCCATGACGAAGGATAACTGCCGCACATTCAAACAGAATAAATATTTTTTTGCATGCTTCCCTGAATTGTAGAGGACGGAAGGTCTGTTGATTTTGGAGAAGATCGGTTAAGAGAAAGGGGTAGTTTACCTGAAACATTTTACGATTTAACAAGAGTAAAGTACTTAATTTTTTTAATAAAGTATCCTGATAAGAAGCTCATAGTAATCCACTGTAGAAACGTAGATGAAATATCTATAAATGAAGAGGTTAGGTGAACGGGTTGAGGGTAATTTTCTATTATTAAAAATTATAGTTGAAGGTGGAGGGCAGAATTTTTTATATGTGTACTACGTTATCGGCAACAAAGAAGTAGTTTTTTGTTAAAATTGCTTCCCGGGCTCTTTAGCCGTAGTTCAATGTTTTCTGCAAAACCAGACTTTTCGGCAGTGCCATCGACTGCCATCATCGGTGAAAATCGAGTGCGAAAACGTGAGGTGGTATACGTTAGTGACCACAGTACTGTGGTTAATGCTGAAGCAATAAGTAGAAAGACGTAGTTTCTATGGAAATATTTCATTTCGAATATGATTTTAAATATAAATCTTAGAACATGGAAGTCATGTATGGTTCTCCATACCGATATTTTACTTCCATGTTCCTTAAGGAAATGGAAGTATGGTGATGGCAAAAAAAATCGTGTTCGAGATTATTGCAGAATATGATTGTACTACACTCAAAACATGAAAAAAAGTCATTTTTCGAAAAGTGTCTGTGTGTGTGTCTGTGTGTCTGTGTGTGTGTCTGTCTGTGCGTGTGTCTGTAGATTTTTTTCTATGGCAAACGATAACAGCCGCAAATTCAAACAGAATGAAACAATTTTTTGCATACAGCACTGATTTGTAGAGTACTCGCGACTATTGTTTTTGGTGAAGATCGGTTGAGGGAAAGGGGTAGTTTACCTGCAACGGTTTTTTTTATCAAGGGTAATTTTGTTTGTTTGGCAAACGATAACAGCCGCAAATTCAAACAGAATCAAATAATGTTTCGCATGCAGACCTTAATTATAGGGTTCTCAAGATCTGTTGATTTTGGTAAAGATCGGTTAAGGGAAAGGGGTAGTTTACCAGCAACGTTTTATGTTTTAACAAGGGTATTTTATATGGCAAACGATAACAGCCGCAAATTCAAACATAATCAAATACGTTTTTGCATACAGCCCTGATTTCTTGAGTTCTAAAGACCTATTGTTTTTGGTGAAGATCGTTTAAGGGAAAGGGGTAGTTTACCTCCGACGTTTTTTGTTTTATCAAGGGTATTTTGTATGTCAAACGATAACAGCCGCAAAATCAAACAAAATCATATAATATTTTGCATACAGCCCTGAATTGCAGAGTTCTCAAGACCTATCGTTTTTGGTGAAGATCGGTTAAGGGAATGGGGTAGTTTACCAGCAACGGTTTTTTATCAAGGGTAATTTTTTACTTTTTCTATGGTAAACGATAACAGCCGCAAATTCAAACAGAATCAAACGATGTTTTGCATACAGCCCTGTATTGTAGAGTTCTCAATGCCTGTTGGTGTTGGTGAAGATCGGTTAAGGGAAAGGGGTAGTTTACCTGCAACGTTTTATGTTTTAAAAGGGTATTTTTATGGCAAACGATAAGAGCCGCAAATTCAAACAGAATCAAATACGTTTTTGCATATAGCCCTGTTTCGTTGAGTACTAAAGACCTATTGCTTATGGTGAAGATCGGTTAAGGGAAAGGGGTAGTTTACCTGCAACGTTTTATGTTTTAACAAGGGTATTTTTTCTGTGACGAACGATAACTGCCGTAAATTCAAAGAGAATCAACTAATGTTTTGCATACAGCCCTGAATTGTAGAGTTCTCAAGGCCTATTGTTATTGGTGAAGATCGGTTAATGGAATAGGGTAGTTTACCAGCAACGTTTTATGTTTTATCAAGGGTGTTTTCTATGGCAAACGATAACAGCCGCAAATTCAAACAGAATCAAATAATTGTTTGCATACAAGCCTGAATTGTAGAGTACCCAAGACCTGTCGTTTTTGGTGAAGATCGGTTAAGGGGAAGGGGTAGTTTACCAGCAACGGTTTTTTTTCAAGGGTAATTTTTTCCATAGTAAACGATAACAGCCGCAAATTCAAACAGAATCAAATGATGTTTGGCATACAGCTTTGTATTGTAGAGTTCTTAATACCTATTGGTGTTGGTGAAGATCGGTTAAGGGAAAGGGGTAGTTTCCCAGCAACATTTTATGCTTTAACAAGGGTAATTTTTTATATGACGGACGATAACTGCCGTAAATTCAAACAGAATCAACTAGGTTTTTGCATACCTTTTTGAACTAAAGAGAACTCAAGGCCTGTTGATTTTGTTGAAGATCGGTTAAGGGAAGGGGTAGTTTATCAGCAACGTTTTATGTTTTAAAAAGGGTAATTTTTTTATGACGAACGATAAATGCCGAAAATTCAATGAGAATCAAATAATTTTTTGCACTCTTTCCTGAGTTGCTGACAGCTCAAGGTCTATTGATTTTGGTGAAGATCAGTTAAGGGAAAGGGGTAGTTTACATGCAACATTTTATATTGTAACAAGAGAAATGTTTCCATGACGAAGGATAACTGCCGCACATTCAAACAGAATAAATATTTTTTTGCATGCTTCCCTGAATTGTAGAGGACGGAAGGTCTGTTGATTTTGGAGAAGATCGGTTAAGAGAAAGGGGTAGTTTACCTGAAACATTTTACGATTTAACAAGAGTAAAGTACTTAATTTTTTTAATAAAGTATCCTGATAAGAAGCTCATAGTAATCCACTGTAGAAACGTAGATGAAATATCTATAAATGAAGAGGTTAGGTGAACGGGTTGAGGGTAATTTTCTATTATTAAAAATTATAGTTGAAGGTGGAGGGCAGAATTTTTTATATGTGTACTACGTTATCGGCAACAAAGAAGTAGTTTTTTGTTAAAATTGCTTCCCGGGCTCTTTAGCCGTAGTTCAATGTTTTCTGCAAAACCAGACTTTTCGGCAGTGCCATCGACTGCCATCATCGGTGAAAATCGAGTGCGAAAACGTGAGGTGGTATACGTTAGTGACCACAGTACTGTGGTTAATGCTGAAGCAATAAGTAGAAAGACGTAGTTTCTATGGAAATATTTCATTTCGAATATGATTTTAAATATAAATCTTAGAACATGGAAGTCATGTATGGTTCTCCATACCGATATTTTACTTCCATGTTCCTTAAGGAAATGGAAGTATGGTGATGGCAAAAAAAATCGTGTTCGAGATTATTGCAGAATATGATTGTACTACACTCAAAACATGAAAAAAAGTCATTTTTCGAAAAGTGTCTGTGTGTGTGTCTGTGTGTCTGTGTGTGTGTCTGTCTGTGCGTGTGTCTGTAGATTTTTTTCTATGGCAAACGATAACAGCCGCAAATTCAAACAGAATGAAACAATTTTTTGCATACAGCACTGATTTGTAGAGTACTCGCGACTATTGTTTTTGGTGAAGATCGGTTGAGGGAAAGGGGTAGTTTACCTGCAACGGTTTTTTTTATCAAGGGTAATTTTGTTTGTTTGGCAAACGATAACAGCCGCAAATTCAAACAGAATCAAATAATGTTTCGCATGCAGACCTTAATTATAGGGTTCTCAAGATCTGTTGATTTTGGTAAAGATCGGTTAAGGGAAAGGGGTAGTTTACCAGCAACGTTTTATGTTTTAACAAGGGTATTTTATATGGCAAACGATAACAGCCGCAAATTCAAACATAATCAAATACGTTTTTGCATACAGCCCTGATTTCTTGAGTTCTAAAGACCTATTGTTTTTGGTGAAGATCGTTTAAGGGAAAGGGGTAGTTTACCTCCGACGTTTTTTGTTTTATCAAGGGTATTTTGTATGTCAAACGATAACAGCCGCAAAATCAAACAAAATCATATAATATTTTGCATACAGCCCTGAATTGCAGAGTTCTCAAGACCTATCGTTTTTGGTGAAGATCGGTTAAGGGAATGGGGTAGTTTACCAGCAACGGTTTTTTATCAAGGGTAATTTTTTACTTTTTCTATGGTAAACGATAACAGCCGCAAATTCAAACAGAATCAAACGATGTTTTGCATACAGCCCTGTATTGTAGAGTTCTCAATGCCTGTTGGTGTTGGTGAAGATCGGTTAAGGGAAAGGGGTAGTTTACCTGCAACGTTTTATGTTTTAAAAGGGTATTTTTATGGCAAACGATAAGAGCCGCAAATTCAAACAGAATCAAATACGTTTTTGCATATAGCCCTGTTTCGTTGAGTACTAAAGACCTATTGCTTATGGTGAAGATCGGTTAAGGGAAAGGGGTAGTTTACCTGCAACGTTTTATGTTTTAACAAGGGTATTTTTTCTGTGACGAACGATAACTGCCGTAAATTCAAAGAGAATCAACTAATGTTTTGCATACAGCCCTGAATTGTAGAGTTCTCAAGGCCTATTGTTATTGGTGAAGATCGGTTAATGGAATAGGGTAGTTTACCAGCAACGTTTTATGTTTTATCAAGGGTGTTTTCTATGGCAAACGATAACAGCCGCAAATTCAAACAGAATCAAATAATTGTTTGCATACAAGCCTGAATTGTAGAGTACCCAAGACCTGTCGTTTTTGGTGAAGATCGGTTAAGGGGAAGGGGTAGTTTACCAGCAACGGTTTTTTTTCAAGGGTAATTTTTTCCATAGTAAACGATAACAGCCGCAAATTCAAACAGAATCAAATGATGTTTGGCATACAGCTTTGTATTGTAGAGTTCTTAATACCTATTGGTGTTGGTGAAGATCGGTTAAGGGAAAGGGGTAGTTTCCCAGCAACATTTTATGCTTTAACAAGGGTAATTTTTTATATGACGGACGATAACTGCCGTAAATTCAAACAGAATCAACTAGGTTTTTGCATACCTTTTTGAACTAAAGAGAACTCAAGGCCTGTTGATTTTGTTGAAGATCGGTTAAGGGAAGGGGTAGTTTATCAGCAACGTTTTATGTTTTAAAAAGGGTAATTTTTTTATGACGAACGATAAATGCCGAAAATTCAATGAGAATCAAATAATTTTTTGCACTCTTTCCTGAGTTGCTGACAGCTCAAGGTCTATTGATTTTGGTGAAGATCAGTTAAGGGAAAGGGGTAGTTTACATGCAACATTTTATATTGTAACAAGAGAAATGTTTCCATGACGAAGGATAACTGCCGCACATTCAAACAGAATAAATATTTTTTTGCATGCTTCCCTGAATTGTAGAGGACGGAAGGTCTGTTGATTTTGGAGAAGATCGGTTAAGAGAAAGGGGTAGTTTACCTGAAACATTTTACGATTTAACAAGAGTAAAGTACTTAATTTTTTTAATAAAGTATCCTGATAAGAAGCTCATAGTAATCCACTGTAGAAACGTAGATGAAATATCTATAAATGAAGAGGTTAGGTGAACGGGTTGAGGGTAATTTTCTATTATTAAAAATTATAGTTGAAGGTGGAGGGCAGAATTTTTTATATGTGTACTACGTTATCGGCAACAAAGAAGTAGTTTTTTGTTAAAATTGCTTCCCGGGCTCTTTAGCCGTAGTTCAATGTTTTCTGCAAAACCAGACTTTTCGGCAGTGCCATCGACTGCCATCATCGGTGAAAATCGAGTGCGAAAACGTGAGGTGGTATACGTTAGTGACCACAGTACTGTGGTTAATGCTGAAGCAATAAGTAGAAAGACGTAGTTTCTATGGAAATATTTCATTTCGAATATGATTTTAAATATAAATCTTAGAACATGGAAGTCATGTATGGTTCTCCATACCGATATTTATAAATATGTGTACTACGTTATCGGCAACAAAGAAGTAGTTTCTATGGAAATATTTCATTTCAATTTGTCAAACATAAAACTCGATTTACAAGTTATGGAAACTAGTTAGAAATTATGGAACCGAATTCAAGTAAATGATTTTAAAATATAAATCTTATAACGTGGAAGTCATGTATGGTTCTAGAACCGATATTTAAATATACAAATAGGATTATTACACAGCGTTAGGGTATACGTTTGGAGTATGAAATATAGGAGAATAAATTCAATCAATAAGTATCTTTTAATAATGTTTCAATACATTTTTATTGTGTTATTACCGTTAACTTTAGTGGGACTGAATCCAGGATGTTATCACGCGTTTTTCAGCCACTTTAAAGACAGTAATATTGATTAGTCTTAGCTTATTTTTTCTTTTGTATGAAGCCGACCCGACTCCGAACCTCCACCTAAAGCCAAATTCTAGAAACGCCACTGTATTTGATAGAAAAATATAGCTATTATGTGTTTAACACATATGTTTATATAAATTTAAATGTCTGAGGTTTCACAACTTGAGAACAGAAATTGTGTGGTTTGCTTTAAATTTTTTATATTGTTACGACGGTCTACTTGATCGTCGTATGGTACAGTGGAAACAAAATACAAGACACCAATTAAGTCACTAATCACCAGCTTTAATTTTCACAGTTAAACAGTTCGTAATTAACAACACAGTCTCTTATAACAAGTCAAATAAAAATTGTCCACACGCAAATAAATGTCAACTAATATTAAAACACAATTGTATTACAATATACCGTCCGATTATAAAACACAACACATAACTATTTGTAATAACCACTTGAACGCACACAGTAATATCGCCCGACAAAAAACTCGAACCGCATTGTAAATATATCGCAACTATACTGAAAATTAAGGCCGCTGCCGCCTTGTATTTATACATCCGCGCGCACAGACCAGAATATTCCAATATGCGTGTTAGCGCCAGTGTGTACTATGTAATTAATTGCGGCCTTGACACAGTCCGCGCGGCTGGCGGCTTCGGGGAAAGTCTCGCGAATGCGTCAAGAGTCATGTACACCACCGCATTACAATCTGGATCCCTCTGGAACGTTCGATAAACACGTAGATTGTTCTGTGATGTCGTAACACTGCCTCTTTCTTAATCCCGTTCGTCCCGAACTGGCAAACCGTCTCTGAAATAGTACTAGCCAGGCGATCTAGGTGGACGACCTTGAACTTTCGCTGCCCTTCCTGTTGAATCCGATAAACAACATCGTTGATTCTTTTTTTTCACAGTGTAGGGTCCCTCCCAGTTAGACTGAAGCTTAGGTGAGCGACCACGACGGCGCTTTGGGTTGAACAACCAGACCTGAACTCCTTCTTGGAAACCCACACTATTGCTGCGAAAGTCATACCGAGTTTTCATTTTATCACTGGCAATCTTCAGCCGTCCTCTTACCAAGCGATTCATTTCTCGTTGTTGGTTTTCTAATTGCGAGGAATAGTTCTGTGGCTCTTGGGACTGAGTCTCAGGTGATCCGAACATTAAGTCCACAGGAAGACGAATCTCCCGCCCAAACACCAATTTTGCTGGAGTCATGCCGGTTGTGTCGTGTACTGATGATCTATACGCCATGAGGAATAGTGGTATACGTTGGTCCCAGTCTGTTTGGTTCTCGTCAACAACCTTCGAAAGGTGCTGCTCAAGTGTCCTATTGAAACTGTCAACCATCCCGTCCGACTGAGGATGCAGAGGCGTTGTCCTGGTCTTTCGAATTCCGAGTAGACGGCATAATTCTTTAAACACTCCTGATTCGAAATTTCTCCCTTGATCCGTATGGATTTCCATAGGGGCTCCATAACGGCAACAGAAGTTGTGAACTAACTGCTTTGCCACAGTGGTAACCTCCTGATTTGGAATTGCGTAGGCTTCCATCCACTTAGTAAAGTAGTCACCTACAACCGTGATGTACCGGTTTCCATCGTCAGTAACTGGGAATGGTCCAGCAACGTCTATGGCAATTCTCTCGAAAGGCAGTCCAACGTTATACTGTCTCATTTTTCCCTGCTTCTGGTTTGTGGGCCCTTGCCTGCAGCACATATTTTACACGTCCGAACCCATTCCTCTACGTCGTGGCGAAGACGAAGCCAATAGAATCGCTTCCGTATTTTGTCAAGGTTTTTGTTAACGCCAAGATGGCCTCCAGACGTCCCATCATGCATCTCCTTCAAAACAGACTGCACTTTACTTCGGGGAACTATCAACTGCATGACCACGTCTCGTCCATCTGCACTTTCCCAAGCCCTTTTTAGCAATCCGTTCTCTAAGGTAAGGGATTCCCATTGTGCTCAGTAGCTCTTCAGCACTTCCGAACCATGGCAGATATCTTGCCAATCTGGGCGGCGACCTTCCTCTTTTGCTGTCAAGATCGGTCCAATATCTTCATCAGTCATATGTTCTTGTCGACAATTTTGTGTCTTCCAGCCGTCTGCCAGAAAATCTACAGTGATGGCTTGAACATGTTCGCTGGCGTTTTTTTCTTCTTTTCTGTGGCAATGTCGGCAGTCTTCCGGGCACGGTCTTCGTGATAAGCCATCTGCATTACCATGCAGGCGCCCCCGTCGATGTTGTGCCTTGAAGTTGTACTCTTGCAACCGTTCAAGCCACCTTGCCACCTTCCGGATTCTTAAATCTTAAGAGCCATGCAAGCGCGGTATGGTCGGTACGTAGTAAAAACTCTCTCTCATAGAGGTATTTATGGAAGTGCTGTAATACGCTATTACTCGTTCTTCACCGTTTCGCACTTGAGACTAAACTGCTCCTAGACCAGTATTGCTTGCGTCTGTGTCCACAATGTACTTCGCTTCGGAAGCTGGGAAAACGAGAATTGACTGCGAACATAATGGAATCTTCAAAGTCCTAAATGCTTGGTCACACTGCCTCGACCACTGGAAGTTTCGTTTATTTTCCGTTAGCTCATGTAGTGGTTTAGCAATAGTAGCGAAGCCTTTCACAAAACATCTGTAATATGAGCATAACCCCAGGAAACTCCGAACTTCGTGTTTACTCTGGCCCTGGCCAGTCTCTGGCACTGACCAGTCGCTTACGGTATCTTCTTTATTAGGATCCATGCTAACACCCGCTGCCGAAACCAGATGGTCCAGATACTGTACTTCCTTCTGGAATAGATAACACTTCTTCAGGCTCAGCTTCAGTTGGGCACCGTGAATTCTAGTTAGAACCTCCTTAAGGTTTTCCAAATGGTCTTTGAAAGTCTTCCCGATGACTATGACATCGTCTAAATAAACAAGGCAAGTTTTCCATGTCAGGTCTCGGAGTACCAGGTCCATCAATCTTTCAAATGTTGCCGGTGCATTACAGAGTCCAAATGGCATGACGTTAAATTGGAATAAGCCACTTGGGGTCGAGAAAGCGGTATTTTCCTTGTCTTCTTGATGAAGACCCACTTGCCACTATCCACTTTCAGGTCCAATGTGGAAAACCACTGTGCTCCGGACAACGTGTCGAGTGTATCGTCAACGCGAGATAATGGATAGCAGTCTTTCTTTGTAACGTCATTTAACCTCCGGTAGTCTACGCAGAAACGCAATCCACCATCCTTCTTCGATACTAGCCCTACAGGAGAAGACTAAGCATTTGACGAAGGTTCGATTACTCCCTCTGTCAACATGTCCTGTACTAACCGAGACATTTCCTCTTGTTTAGATAATGGAGGCCTTCGAGGAGTTTGGCGTATCGGTGTTGTGTCCCCGGTATTGATGCGATGTTGCACAAGAGAGTTCTTTCCAGTGATTGTCCCCGAACTGCAAAACAATCTTTGAATTCATGTAAAAACTGTCTGAGTTCTTTTACCTCACCACTTGAGAGGTCGTTAGAAGATCTGTTCAATAATTCTTGGAGTTCCTCTGGTAATTTGGAATTATCCGAAGCACTGGATCTTCGTTGCGTCATTCCGGCTACCCAGGCTACAGGAGTCAATTTGCCTAGGAGCGTATTGATTTGTAAAGTGATAGCTTGATCCAAAATATTCGCCACTCTAATAGGTACATTTCCGGTTTCGTCAGGTTTTACTAAACTTCTGGCAATTAGTATGCCCGGTGTGCTGACTACCTGGGTTCGAATATAGAGCATTGGTTGCCCCTAGTATCTACCTCGGTTCTAACCATGATGATCTTTTCGGAGTTTGGCGGAGGAGTTACGGCCACTTGGTTTATGACGTCCATCGATTTTTCTAAAGTAGTCATTGTGGAGAGCATTACCTCGTCCCCTCCGTTTCTCAAGACATTGTTTTTGAAGTCGACTATAAATCCGTATGCGTTCATAACGTCCACACCAAGAATTGCTTCATCCACAATGTCTGCAACAAGTACTTGATGATTAAACTCAAGTCAACCGAGGCGTAGGTGTATCTCCACTTTTCCATACACTTTTACAGGCCGTCCAGTAGCTGTTCGCAAGCTGCAAGAGCACAAGGTTGGCTTGAGATCTTTCACCACGTCGGGGTGCACAATAAACTGTTGCGCCTGTGTCAACTGTAATCAAGGTTGGCCTTTCTTGAACAAATTCGGTAACCACCAAGCTCCCGCTGTTTTTCTGAAGTGTAGAAATTGCGTATTGTCTAGGGGCTTCCTTCCTCCAGTTAGTCAGCATACGCCCCGTTGTACCGACTATTGCTCGTTTCCCTGCAGCTGAATTCTAACCCGACAATCTCGTTGTAGATGGCCAGGTTTCCCACATCTTTAACATTTCGGTCTTCCATCATTTCTTATTTTATTCTGTGGCGCCGACCGTCGAGTCTCTGTTCCTTGTTCTTCTTCCTCATCGTCTGTGCCGTCGCGATCTTTTAGCACGCGCACTTTATGACTTGTCCAACAGACGCTGATTTAGCGGCCTCAAATTGCAAAGCATGTACCAGGGCGTCCGCACTGTTCTGGTGTCTTGTCATTCGTAACACTTGCTGTAGTTCGTTATCTCGGACACCGACAGTAAATGTCTGCATCGCAAAACTAGTTCGAAAATCTAGTTCTGGCGCTTCAGGATAGGCCAGCCTAATTAGTCTGTCGATACTTGCTTTAAACTCTTGAAGGTTCTCCCCTGAATGCTGTCGCCTTGCTCTCAACTGGGTGCAGTACGCATCTCGCAAATGTTTATCACCATACCGTAATTCCAGAGCTTTTATAAATTCGGCATAGGTGTTTTGGGTGTTAGGAGGGACTTTCTGTAGTAGTTCTGCCGCGGGTCCTTTTAATGCGAGAACAAGTGAGACTGCCTTGTCTTTCTCTGTCCAATTATTTGCGCATGTAGCAGCTTCAAATTGGCGGAGGTACGTTGCCCAGTGACTGCTTCCGTCAAAGGTTGGAGCTTTGACATGAACTGCCCTACTGCAGGCAAAGTGACTTTCTCTATTAACTTATTTTCTGTGTCTTTTTCTGTCTTTATCGTTGGTACAGTCTGTTCAGAAAATTGTTTTGTTTGCATGATCAGGCACTGCTCAACTTCACTTTTAATTTGTTCTCTAATGTTTGCCATTGAGTTTTCTACTGCAGATATTTTATTTGACATAGATTCTTCTATGACAGATATTTTTGTAGACATCGATTCTTCAACAATCGAGACAGATTTTTCTACTTCAGCTATTTTTAATGTCATTGATTCTTGTACCTCCGATATTTTAGTAACTTGTTTATTAAGCTCACCTCGTAGGAGACCCAACTCTGCAGTGGTTTTTTTTTTGTCTTCTTGTGCTCTTGTATTAACTCCTTGATGTCTTGTTTCACGTTTACGTCGTTCCTTGTATCTTCCCTTTTTTGTCTTCGTTCTTCTTTTTGTGTCTTTCTTCTGTTTCTAGCATTAGTGCTTTCTGACGTTCCTCAGCCTCTTCTCTTTCCTGCCTGCGTTTATCATCCTGTCGTTTCTCCGTCTGTAACAGCATCGCCTGTAAATTTTCCATCATCTGACTGGCATCCATTGTTTTCCGATTAATTATGAATTACACTCGTCTTGTAGAAAGTGTCCACTGTTTCCACTGTTAACCGTTCTATTCCAGTTCTGAACCACTGTTACGACGGTCTACTTGATCGTCGTAGGTACAGTGGAAACAAAATACAAGACACCAATTAAGTCACTAATCACCAGCTTTAATTTTCACAGTTAAACAGTTCGTAATTAACAACACAGTCTCTTATAACAAATCAAACAAAAATTGTTCACACGCAAATAAATGTCAACTAATATTAAAACACAATTGTATTACAATATACCGTCCGATTATAAAACACAACACTTAACTAATAACCACTTGAACGCACACAGTAATATCGCCCGATAATCACTTGTAATCGCCCGACAAAAAACTCGAACCGCATTGTAAATATATCGCAACTATACTGAAAACTAAGGCCGCTGCCGCCTTGTATTTATACATCCGCGCGCACAGACCAGAATATTCCAAAATGCGTGTTAGCGCCAGTGTGTACTACGTAATTAATTGCGGCCTTGACACAATCCGCGCGGCTGGCGGCTTTGGGGAAAGTCTCGCGAATGCGTCAAGAGTCACGTACACCACCGCATTACAGTCTGGATCCCTCTGGAACGTTCGATAAACACGTAGATTGTTCTGCGATGTCGTAACAATATAGTATACCATTATTTTATAGTCATCTCGCTTTTGAAAGGACTAGGCTACATCACAACGATTAACACGTCTAATAACATATACACAAAGTATGTAATTCTATAGGTTAGTTTTTGGTGTAATATACTGCACAATGTATTATTCAACATTTAAGTTTTATGTTACACAATTGTACATTTAATTAATGAAACTAAAAAAAATCTTTAGTTTAAATTAAATGATTCGTGAAGACACGTTTTAACGATCTTTTTGAATGTGAGGTGCATGTATTTACCACATTTTGCATCCAAAAATGTGGTAATTGAAGTATCTGTTCACTATAATTATAATGTTATTTGTTCGCTGGGTCCTAACAGATGGCTGGCTCTCATCAAACGACAGGTTATTTTTGGAAGTAGATCTAGAGTTTAAAAAATTTGAATTTAGTCCATAAAATTGCACCCGCCATCTTGAAACGCTATAAAATAATCTAGCGATTATGAATTATGAAAACTGTTAGAATTCTGCCACTGTAAAATAATTAATTATACCGGCAGCTGTTTCCCGATTTTTTGTTGTACACCGTCTTATTATTTTACTTGCGGGCCTTATTGAAACAGTTAAACACTCGTGGGCCTTATAATGAAAGTAATTAATCTTTGAATCGTGAAAAACGCATGCATGTTCATCGACCCACCGAAATTAAAAATTTTAAAGAAAATTTTATAACGAAACAGGTTGTACCCAGTGACGTTTTGTCCGGCGTAACAATACATTTAATTGATGATTGGCTTGAATATTTGTAAATATTTAGTAAGATTAATTTTAAAACATTTAATTACTGACGGCATACAGTAGTTACTAGTTACAGATGCAGAGAACGATCTCCGTCAGTCAGAATTACGCATACAATTTTACTGTTAAACTACAATTTCTAGTTCACTGGTAGATAGATATTTTCTATTGGACGTAAATTTAACACATTGGCCTTGTGCCACACAAATAGATGAAACAGGTAACATCTGTGACTGAGTTGATGCAGTGACTCATGGTATTATTACTTTATTTGTGCATGAATACAGAGAAACACTCCGAAGTGTGAGGGTATCTAATTTTCACACATTACTGTATCCAAACATCTGAACACCACATGTACAATACGGTAATCATGCATGTTTGGTTAGTACAGTTTAGTTGAAATTCTCTATTGTAGTGTATTCATTGTTCATAGCCTAAAGGTACATAGGTTTATTGCAAATCATATGTATGGTACCTTTAGGCTATGAACAATGAATACACTACAATAGAAAATTGAGATTATGGGTCATTAGTAAACAATAAGTGTGTGTATATTATAAATACATCACATTATCATTAATTTAGTTGGGTTGATAAGAGAAAAAATCTCATACATAATACGGTGACAACACAAGGTATCCTCAGTTCCAACTCCGTTCGTACAACAAATAATCTCTAGCACTTTCAGACCTAAATTTTTAAAATACAGTTCATTCGAGTTTTGAATAAACTTCGAGACATTATTAGGGGACAACTTCTACGTGCAACTGTGTTGCGTGCTTTTGCTTGTTTAAACTCTCAAAGTTAAAATGTTTTTCTGTCAGGTCTGTTTAGCACGGTGGATACATGGGTGTGTAGAAATATATTTTCTTGAAATCTAACCACATTTCAAGAACTGACATACCATGGCACGTAAAAAAGACTGGATATTCACGGAATATAACAGTGAAAGGGGCGGATCCAGCGAGCAATTTGGGGGTATTACGAAAGTTGGACCATTCTTTAAACATCTGAAGTATACATGACATGAATGAGGAAAGATAAAAGTACAGTGTGTTGTTTACCAGCCCAGTAAATTCAGTAACGTATGAGTATAACATCACTAGCTGAAGTACCCGTTCTACGCCTGGGTGGCGAGCATTTTTATTAGCACATATTTAATTATTTATTGGCATATATTAAATACATTTAATTACATATACATTTAATATACATTTAATTACATATTGGCTATGAAATTTAATTATTGGGCGAAAACGTCTTTGTAGACCACATTTTTGGTGTAAACTCTGTGGTCTTTCTGTAAGTTGCCTTGTTGGTCAGTTCCTAAGACTTTAGGAATAGTAAATAAAATTTTACCTGGACTTGCTGAAAGGACTTTGTTCTTGAAAATGCAACATAAAGTTGTCCATGACTGAATACTGGAGATGACAAATAAATACCAACTGAATCCACTGTTTGCCCTTGGCTTTTATTGATGGTCATAGCAAAAGCAAGTCTAAATGGAAACTGTTTTCGTCTTAATGTAAAGGGAAGGTCAGGGTCACTGGGTGCAAGAATAACTCTTGGAATAAATACCCTGGTACCTTTAAAAGATCCGGTCAAGATTTCACAGTCAATGACTTTTGACATCATTTGCTTGACGACCATTCTGGTGCCATTGCAAAGACCTCTTGTTGAGTCAAGGTTTCGTAGCAACATTACTACTGCACCAACGTTCAAGTTAAGTCTATGAGGAGGCATACCTCCAGGTGTTAAGCTGTTCAAAAACTCCATTGGATAGTTTGCTGCCTCCTCGGCATTTGCACTGTCTTGCTGAATAGAATCTATGCTGGTATAGCATTTCAATTCAGATTGAATTCGTTTAAGGACATTTTCATTAAGTTCAAGTGACTCGTGGTTTTTTGGAGTCAGGATTGCACGATTAGCAATGCTGTCACCTCCTGATTGGATGACCTCAGGAAAGACAGCAGCAACAATACATCCATTTTCAATGAAGACTGGAGGAATTTCGAAGATGCCTTCCTCTAATCCAGGCTCTTGGAGTTTTCCATTCCCAAGTTTTAAAAGCCAATCGGAAAAGCCTCGGTGTTCTGATGGGACATTGTCCTCATTGGCACGCATGTTTTGGTCTAACTTTAGGACCTGAATATTTTTCCAAGACTTACTATTCTTCATGCATGAAGAAAGAATTTCGGTTCTGCTGCCATGTGGAACAACAGGGAGAATTTGTCTAAAATCTCCACCGAAAAGAAAGACCGCACCTCCAAATGGTTTTTTAGAAGGAACTTTTGGATCTTCAGCTAAGAGTTCTTTATACAGTGTGTCAACTGCATTTACTCCATGTACTGTATTGAAGCTTCATCCCAGATTATCACTTTGGCCTTTTCCAGTTCATTTGCCGTATTAGTCCCATGTCGAACATTACAGGTTGATGTCTCATTTATTGGAATAGGCAGCTTGAAACGACTGTGGGAAGTTCTGCCTCCCTCAAGCAAAGTTGTAGCATAGCAAGACTAATTCATTTTTGCTACGCACATAGTGCATGATTGTGTTGTAAAGGAAGGTTTTACCACTTCCGCCAGGTCCATCAATAAAGAATAGACGTTTGGGTAAGTTAGGGTTTTCAATTGCTTCCCTGATTTTGTCGAAAGCCCTTCTTTGCCCTGGGTTGAGCATTTGAAACTTTTCTTCGAACATGGTTTTTTCGGCAATTGGATCGTAATATTTTCCAGAATGGATTGGCTCGTCATAGCTGCCGACTGGAAGTTCTAGGCCAAAATCTACCAATGACTTTCCATGTGTTCGAAGGACAGATTCAATTTCTTTAAGCGTCAAATAGAGAGCTTTTTCTCCATCAGGAAAGCGTCTCTTATAGTCTTGCATAAGATTGTCCTTATGTCTGTCGAATAATGCTGCTGCATCCGACGGCTCACACATGATACATATAAATGCAAACAACTGCCTAAGTTGTACTGGCATTTGATGGGTTGCAGCTTCTGTTAGGCAAGTATCCCATTCTGAGTCATCATCAGTTAATCCCCTTGCAATGCATGCTTCTTGGAAAGTTGCAAAGGGGATAGGATTTCCTTCGACCGTTCTTAGGTCCTCGAAAGATGTTGCTCCTCTAACATTGAGAAGGAGAATTCGGAGTAACCATTTTTCTCTATCCGTGGGACTTACGGCAAACATTCTGCCAATTGTAGTTTCATGTCCTCTAAGACGTGGTTTCCATTTAGAATTTTTGTCATCCCAGGTATAGCGTTCGGGAATTTCAATATATAAATACTCTCGGGCATTAGGGTCTTCCTGATTAAGTTTAAACCAAGCCATAAGTTTGGACTTGGTGGCTATTTGCTGTAAAGCTTCAGCTTCCTTGCCTGGTATAAAACATATTGTATGCTTGTCCTCAAGGTGGACATTTAATCTTTCCACATGATCAGTTTGGTGGTGCATTTTGTATTCCCTGAGCCTCCAGCATGCTTCAGGTGCACTTACATATCGGGTCTCCAAGTAATTTTTTACTTCGTCCCATTCAATAGTAGCTTCCTGTTCTGTGGGAACAGTAACGAATTGAATATTTGCACAGTCATGCCCCTTGTAAACGTATTTGAACAGGTATTTAACGCTTTGAATTGAGCTACAAATCTCTACGTTAATGTGGGCGTTGTATTTCAGAGACAGGTATGGGTTGTATGGCACCACCCATCTGTTATCCACTTTGTTTCCCCCAAGTTCAACAAAGTTACCATCAGCTCGGCGTTGATATTTTGGGTAACCATTGACATTGCTGTTGGTCTCGGCACAGAAATCTTTTGGGAATTCTTTTGTGCATTTGCCGTTTTCCATACACGGTGCGTTTGGATTTAATGGACCACATGGGCCGTGTATCATACAGGATTTTACAATTTCATGTAGCCTCGGGTGGGCATCTTTATCAGGGAGTTCTGCACAGACAATTTTGTCAATTCTTTCATTCTCCCAGACTTTGTCTTCCGGGGCCATGAATAGCAATATGTGCCCATGTGGTAGACCACGTTTTTGGAACTCGGTCACGTGGAGCATAGCCCTAACACGTCCAAATATATGGTGTTTGGTTAAGTCTTCAAGTAGAAATTTCAGTTTCAACTCAAACACTCTTGCTACTAAATCAGGCCGGTCGCATGGTTGCTGACCGGGAAGTAAGTTTTCCCTGATTTCCCTCCATTTAGGATTGCACGTGAATGTTACAAATAAGTCAGGTTTGCAATATTTCCTGACCATGGCCATAGCATCTTGGTAATTTTGAGCCATATTTCTTGGACTCCCTTGGAAGGTTGAAGGCAATATAACTTTCTTTCCAGGCAATATGTTAACGTCCTCAAAATTGTGGTTGTTCACAAATCGGTGAAGAACATCATAGTCTTCAGCTCTTACTGTGTTTTGATTTTTTCGAAACCAATTCAAACGGTTTGCCTCGGTCTTACAATAGACATCAACCATGAATTGGTGAGTCAGCTTTCCTGCGTTGAGGAAATCGTTAAACTTTCCATCAGGAATGGCAAAATGGTATGAATACCATTGAAGCTGGGACACATTTCCTTGACCAACAGCTTTCTTCAGATCTGTAGTCCACCCTGAATCCCCATATGGGAAAAGCAAAGGGTAGCACATTGGGTCACAGAGTCTACTCAGGATGGATATATTTTGTAAAATTCAGCTTTTCGGATAAATTGTAATATCCCGATTTTCTGGGGGTGCATCATCTGCACTGTGAAAAACGGCAGCAATTTCTCCTCTGGCAGTGGGAGCGTTGGTTCTGCCGGGGAGCACATTATTTACTCTTTCTCTCAAGAAAGTCATGCTATATTAAATTGGCGTTCGGTTTTCCCGATTTGCCTTTAGCATTTCGTCTTGTTCAAATTTGAGCATGTTCTTGTATTCTCTAGAGAACGGATTGATATCTCCAAGAAGTTTTTGGAGGTTCTCCATTACGACATGAATGCATCTATTGTATGCTTGATTGTTCATTCTTTCTGTCAAGGCTTGGGCCGAATCCAAAATGTACAGTTGGGCATACTTTGGTAATTCACCTTGATTTGGGTGTAATGCAGACGTAGCGTGATAAATTTGCCCATGGATTCTGTAACAAAAAGGAGCTGAACGTCTGGTCACTGATTGGTCAACTTGTGCTCCCATTGAGGCAAACGCCATTGCACTGTTGTAGGATCTTATGTTTTTCATGAAATTTTTGGAATTTGGATCAGATCCATTCATGTAATTTGTAATGAAGGGATGCATTCGTATTTCATCTAATGCAATGGTCCCTTTATGGCAGCAATTTGACATTAATTCATTTTTGAAATGCGTGGCATTGCAAAATGGACATTTAGCGTCCATTGGGCCAAGATAACTTTCTTCAATTTCGTCTTCATTGAAGTTATCGGGAAGCAAAGCGGTGTTGCGGGATCGGACATATCTACTCAGACGTCCTCTTTGATGTTGGCGTGCAACCCTTTGTCTTTCAGCGTTTGCCTCGCGCTCTTGTTGAAGTTGATTTTGTGGCATGTTTTCTCTGTTGCCGGTGACTTACAGCATTAGCTTCACATTCTGCTTGAAGCTGCTCTTCTGACATGGCCGCTCTACGGCGTCTTTGAGCTTCAGCATTACGTGCTTTTTTTGCTGCAATTTCTTCAGCAGTTGGTGGTTGCTGGCGTTTAGGAGGCATATTTGATCGTATTTCATTACTTATTCATTGGATCATCAGAAATACGTATAAACATAAATATCTCAATTAAAAGGTATACAGAAATATAGGACAATTACAAAATATATAGACGTACCTGTATACAAAATTACAAAACATATCAACACAATCGCATAGTAAAAACATTAAAAACTATAGGAACGGATTCGATGCCGATAAATATCATTTGTTTATTTACTTGTTACTATGGTAACATACCGATGACGGACACACTACCTAGCGCGTTATATTATAGAATATCTGTGTTTTCAGTTCATTGTTCTTTTGATGATATTCACTTAAGTTTAAAATACACAATACTCATTTATGGTATGTATCAAACAACAGTTAATGTAATGAATAACAACAGTTAATGTAAGTATGGTAAGATATAGTTACAATTTAAAGTAATTTTAGAATAAGAGAATGAACCTAAATAATGTGATATGACCTTTGAATTATATTGACAATCACAAAACCATTCTACGATCATTAAACGAAAAAGAAAATGGTGGGGGATTTCCCACATTCTCTCCCCGAGGATTCAGCAGTGTATCTAAAATTTTCAAAACGGTTAGAAGTGATAGCTGCTTCACCATCGATTATTATCATATGTCCCCTTGGGAACCCACGGCACGAGACTGAAAGACAGAGAAAAGTGTGGTTAATTGACTCACTTGCTACTGATGCTGGTTATGTTTCTTCGTAAGGAGCGCTCTTAGTGCTGGAGAGCGACATAACAACCAAAGTAAGATTCATTCGAGAAATATTGTACTTTGGATACTAGTACAATTCTGTAAAGTTTCCACAACCTTGAAATAAGGCAAAATTGTTTTTCACGTCATTTCTTACTTCTTGTCTGGTGCGACCAGACGTCAGTCGTGAGTTATTTTACTCAGCCAAACACGGAATTGCCTTAACATAATGGACAGACGCGATCTTCGTTTATACCTCACGTCAAAAGAACTGGTTATGAAAAAAAAACTTTATTTTTGGTCATCAAGTAGAAAGGTCCACTGATAAAGAAATACTTGAAGTATAAATTTGATGTAGTTGTATTTTGTATGCATTTTAAAAAGTAAATAAAAATATAAAATTATAATAATTCGTTATAAAAAAAATCATATTATAAATTATTATTATTCTACTCAGTTTAAAAGCTTAGTGTTTAAATAGATCATTTGTGGCTGTAGGGCACGAGTTAGACAGGGGACAAAGACGGAGGGGCCAAAGTCGGAAAAAGGTTGACGAACCTGTTGTACACTAATGAACAACGACAAAACATACTCGCGCACGATGTATTCAATTTATTCTTTTTGGCACTGCACAATGTTATGAGCGGTGCACTAATACTGTATGTATATTAAATTAAAAGTTGATCATATTGGTGAGGTCGGCGAGGTGACCATACAATTGGTGTCCATACAATTAGCCAACGTCTGCTTTCACAAACTCATGTCAAAGATTTGCTGCCGGCGAAAGTTACGTAACTTAATCGAATTTCATGTAAACGATATGTGAAAGCTGTAATTAAACAATGTTATAAATGTGATTTATGAAAATTATGGAATTCACCAACTTAACTGAAAATAGTTGACGTCTGTTTTACGTTTAAAAATAATAGATTCTTGGAAATACCAATTTAATGGTTACTTTGACTTAAACAATACAGAATTTTGGAAGATATGTTTTTTGCATCTGTATGTACGTTTGTATGTTTGTATTTTGTATATGTTTTTTAGTAATAGATACCCGAATACATACTAAGAAAATACTGCTAAATCACTATGATTTATAGGTCATACCTAAGAATAGGCGCCCAATAAATTGTCAGCACCTCCCAACAGACTGTGTTAGTGGTGGCAACAATATTTGCGTTCGAGTTGAACATCTATTGTAAGATTTGTAAGTAACGTACGAATTATCAAGTCACCCTGTCAAATCTTAAAGTACGTAAGTGTTGTGAATTTCTAAAATAAACAGAATTGAACATTGCCAACAAAGGTTTTATAAAAGATTGTTTATTTCCGACAGAAATTTATCTGAATTTAATAAACGTGTATGGGGAAAAGTTCTGATCCTTCTTTTTAACAGTAAAAAACAGGATATTCAAAAAGATCAGTCTCAGAAGAAATTGTTCAGTAATGGCAAGGCAGGTTTTAGATGATCCACAGATAAAAGAGCGTGAAGCAGTGGATGTGATAGACATCACAACAAGTCTGTACATCACATATTAACTTTTAGTTAACTTTAATATTAAAGTTTTAGTATTAAAAAGACATGTGAAATATGGGTGCCGCATTTGTTAAAATGTGGTCAAAAATTTGTTATTCATAATATTCGGATGAACATTTGTCAAGACAATTTGTTTAATTTTAAGAGAAATAAAACTAATTTTGTAAGTACGCGTGACACTTCAGTTTGTTATTTCGCGTCCGAAACAAAGACACAGTCGATCCAATGGACAGAGAAACGTCGTGCTCCAAAGAAAGCAAATACCCCTCCATTGGCAGGCAAGATTATGGCGTCTGTATTTTGGGATGTAACGGATTTTATTAGTTGACATATTGGAAAACGTAAACCGACAAATGGTGAATGTTGTGCATGCCTTTTTGATAAACTGGTTGAAAAGAATCATGAAAAAACATTCGGTTTAGCAAAGCCAGAGTGTTTTGTCAGGGCACAAATCTGCTTTTGAATGAGAAACATTAGGAAATTTTAAATACGGATTGGCTGTACATCTAGATTATTCAGCAGAACTGTTTCTCTCAGGCTGTCATCTGTTCCCAAATCTTAAGAAATTTGTAATTGATAAAAAAGGTTTTGCGTTTTCCGTTAAAAAGGAGGTGATTTGACATATGTAAAGTGGGTGTGAAAGATATTTTGAAGATCTTCCGGAATTGCACTATAGGGATTAAATACTAGGATTAGGTCATCGCTAGATTAAGTGTTTTGATACTAAAAAAATTATGTTGAATAAATCATTCTGATTGGAAACCTTGCTTTTTCTTTATGAGGCAGATAACTAGAACTTACTAGGTCACTCTCGCAGCTCTTGTCAACGAAGTTAGCTTCAGTCAAAATAAAAGTTTAGATTATTCATCTGTATTGCGTTGGATAACATTTGAAGACTCTGTCACATACCACATATTGATTAACTCTGTGAATCATCAAGCACAGTTATCACACTTATTAAGTAAGTACATTAAGTTTTGCAAAGCAACGTTTAATAAGATTAATTTACAATATATCAAAAGCAAAACAATTATAATATTAATGTAACAATACCAATAATGATTATGATGATGAGTCAAATTAATATCACTGTGATCTCAGGTCACGAACTCTAGTTAATGTCTCATCATTCGAGGAAAGGGTGAGATGTAGATAAACAGACAGTAAAAAGAAGAAATGTGATGAAACTGAAACCAAAGTGTAGGGATGTCCGAATACAAATTGGCACACACAGACCAGCAGAACGTTCATAACACAGAAAAAATGTTCCTAACGTATTTTTAACACCAGAAACACACAGTTATCATGTGCGAGATGTTGAATATGGAGTTTGACAATAATTGACCCTAACAATGGAGCTAATGTATTCCAACAATGGTTTCTACTGTTTGGAGTTACAGAGTGGATCACAAAAATCCATTTCGGCTATCTTTTACATCTTTCACTTTGCATCTTTGATAGTTTTTGGTGTTGATTGTAATTTTAAAAAATGGCATTTTTAGAAATCTTAAACATATTTTTAACACTCACATATGTAGAAATATTACCAATGTGTTTCTGGTTTTCATTTAGTGAGTTTTATTTTAGTTTCTTCTCTGTACTCTGTACTTATCAATTATAACCCAAAACTTCGCTTAAGGTACTTAGTTTCATTAGTACCAATCACGTGTCATCCGGGTAAGAAAGTAATCACAGAAGAAACAAAGATAGATTTCTGTTTAATTTACTAATTACTTTTTTATGTTAGTTGTACAACAGCGATCAGAAGTTAGTTTCTATCATCTATTTTTGCTGGCTCAGGAACTAATACGTTACTATGTGGGTCAGAAAACCTAACCCTGATTGATAAACGTAAAACAAAACTGCAGGAAAGTCGGATTAGATTTCTGAAGCGGTCAGTTTGTGCCGTACTTTGTTCTGCCCATGGAAGGCGGTAGCCGAGACGGGTGATGTGTTTTTAAAACGAGCGGGTTCTTGACGTCACGCAGTGCCACTGCATCTCGTCGTCGCTGCGTATGCAGACGGTTTGTTGTGTAGCAATGATATTCGGTTGGCTGGCTCAGCTGTGATCTGCGTGTGCCTGCATCGGCCAAGCTTTCGTGGTTAGACATTACCATCAAATCGTCCTCATTTCTGTTTGAACCCTCAACTAGGTAGCCTGCTCTCGGCTGACGGCACTCATCGGTTCAGACTCAGTTGCTCTTCTCTATGAGAGGCTAAATTAAAGTTTTGCTCCAGGTGCTCGAACAAGGGCGAGATGGGTGTAGACGTCCAGCTGTCCACCCTTCTGGCAGAGATGACCCTTAAGCCATGACACGCCGTCAGTCGAGATTCACGCACACAGAAACACCCGTGGAGGTACTCTGCCCCAGGACTTATTGGTGCGACCAAGACTCTACCGATTAACCACGGTTTACTTAAGTACACCGGACGATCCAGGTGGGACCATTCTATTTATTTAATACTATCTCAACTACCACTACACTGTGAATCCACAGAAGCTCCCAGAAGCAGACTCATCAGGCCGCGTTTAATTGCTCAAGTTCTGCAAAAACTCTCATGTTTAGTTCTGTGCCTACATGTGTGGACCTTGTATAATTAAGTCTTATGCAAATTATTATATCTTCTTATACTATGTAAGAAAATTGCACACACACACAGGTATCCGTAGGCTCTGCTCTAAGTTAATTCTTTATTGAGTTAAATCTATTTGAGAGTTAGTTATTTTCTGCTTGTTCATGTCATACGGTCAGGGCAGAATTCTTGACTAAAAGGGGCTGTCTGATTTCTTTAAGTGTTTAAACTATTTTCATGATTATATACGCGGAATTGCTTATTATTATTGATGTGGTAGTTGATTAATATTTTGAGTCTCTGGTGTGGTTGGGGGCATTTCCATTTCCCGTGTTATTTATATCGGCATATTAATGAGGTTTAACTGAGAATTACTAAATGCGCCTTGTTATATGTGTTTGTATATTTATTTGTTCTTTATTGCAAGGGGTTTTTGTGAGAGGTTTAGTACAGAAATGGTGGATATGTGTTTGTGTGTAATTTTCACTTTTGGAGGGGAATGTGTCTGAAATTATGATATCAAAATGCTTACAAAAATTACTAAAAGGCTAGCCTCTTTAATTTCATTTTATATAGCACTCAAAGATTAGTAAATTTCAATTTTACTTGTGAATAATATTCTTGCAAGAATTAACTTGGACATAGCGTGGCAGGATCTATACAATTTATATTTAAACTTAACTTCACTCACAATCTTATGCTGTAAAGAATACTGACATATATATAGAATCCTGAAGTTCAATTTTACTCATTGTTGAGTTTACAACTTGTAATGTCATGTAAATGTTTGCATGCTCAATAAAGTTCACGCTTGTTTGTTAATAGACTTTTTTTCATTTGCTAGTCCTATCATTCACCGGGAGACATGTCTGTAATTGTAGCTTGGGCCTCTGCACACTTATGCTTCCTCTAGGCTCACCACCTAGTTCTAAATATTATGTCTCTCCCCTTTACAAAAAAATAATAAAAAAAAAATAAATAAAAAAAAAATTACAAAATCCTATAAAATAAAAGGGGGGTTTCAAATGGTAGATCAGAGCGTGGTTATGATTCTATGGATGTGGTAGACATTATTTCTGCATTATTTTTTTGAACTTTGGAAGTTTTAGAATCTGGAGACTTGCATTTATTTATCTTAAATGACACTTGGTGTGGCTACAGGCATATCAGCTGGTGTTGGGACTTGCAAATTATTTCAAATTATTATTTTTGATCTGAGTCCAAGTGTTTAAAGAAAAGTTAATTGCAATGTAACAGTTTAATAAAATAAATAATTTAAATAATGAGATATTTTAGAAGAAATGAATAAGGGGTTGATTAAGTTTAAAATGATTTAATATGTGTTAGTGTTTAAGTAATTATTCTGTGATGTTGAGTGTAAGGTAGGTGTTGGAAAGGGGTTATAAGCATGTGGTTAACAGTTTTCAATATGAATGGGAGCTAATTGATTTTACTTTGTCATACTCTGGAGCTTAGACAAATTTTGAACATGATGGGAGCCGTCGGTACTTGTTGATTTTGATTGGGACTTGTTGAGTGAAAGAGACTACGTGTTTTATAGCACCCCCGTTATGTAGTATTTGCTTATTGAGGGCATTCCATTGCGGTATTGTGGATTATGAATGCGGTTATGGTCCGACCAGATGTCGTGGTGTTGACAGATAGATATTCTCGAATCATGTTGGATGTTATGTATACTTTGTGGATTGTGTATAGTGAGTCAGTTTTGTTGTTTTGTGTTGTGTTCTCTTCTGGGCATTTTGACTGGCTGTTTCTCTGCCATTCTTATACACCCATCTCGTCGTATCGCTAGAGCATTCTGGAGCCACTTGAATGATCAAGTTCTTCCTATCGTTTTCTTTAATTGTTGCTTTTACGTTGTGGTGTGTGACGGTTGCGCGGTCATGACTAGTTCAGTGAATGTGGATTTATTTGTAAAAGATTAGCTCGAGAGGGAGGTCCGGTTCCGGGGTCGGAAGCCGCAGGAGACGGTTGTTTCATTAAGGAAGCAACTGCGGGAGGCTCTTGCCTCCGGTGAGGCACCGAGTGGTAGAGTGTTGCTCACAGATGTCACGGCCGAGGTGGAGCTGTGTATGGAGAAGTTCTCGGAACTTCGAGATTTGGCCGAAGGCCTGCAGTCGGCGGCACCAGCCTCTACGGCCAGACAGAGGGTGCGCCAGCGGTTACAACATGTTTTGTGCCGGTTACAGAGCGCTGAATCACAAGCTACCGCCTCGGAATTAGAAAAAAACGTTATCCCCCTTAGGGAACAAGTGGCGATGGCATTGCGAGAGTTTTCTCTCGGCCAGCGTCGTCCTGTGGATGCGAATTCCGGATCTTCTTCTTTTGAGACGGCGGCCAAGTTGGAACCCCCTGCGCATGTTCCTGCCTTTTCGGGGATGGCTGCCGCGAGCTATCACAAGCTCCCTAACCCACTGTAGGAGGTCATTCAGTGCCTCCCGGTCGTGGATGGATTGGATCTTGAGACGCTTTTGAAATTCTTGCGTATTCTTTTTCAACTGGCGGATTTTCCGGGGTTGTCGGAGCGGACCTTGCTTGAGCTCATCTACCCGTACTGCCGGGGCTCTATGGCTGAGCGGCTGACGAGCACGCTTCGGGATGGTGGTGGCATTGACCATTTTCATCGGGAAGTGCTGGACGCTTTTATACCGGGAAGGCTGCGCGATCAGCTACGACATAAACATTTTTATAGGGTCCAAGCAGATGGCGAGGCCCTCGCTCATTTCATTTCTAGCATTAAAGACGCGGCCAGGATCCTTAGGCTGGGGTTGCCTGAACCTGAAATTATTCAAACTATTCTGGAAGGCGTGACGCCTCAAGAACGGTCACGCTTAGTATTTGCTGTACGTCCCCAAAGTTTTATCGATCTGGACCGGCTATGTGCCATGTCCAAGACAATCCAAGGTAATGACGACACTAGATGTCACGAGGCTAGGAGTAGCGCAGATCGCCAGGCTGTAGAGCGACGTGTTGGGCAGCCCGGGTCTCGGGGTTCTCGGTCTGCGCCTATTCAGAGCTGTGAGGCGCGTGATTCGTTTTGTTACAGGTGTCACAGACCCGGTCACGTTGCGCGTTATTGTTCTGATTTTAGACAGCGTCCGGTGACTTCCCGAAAGGTAAACAACCCAAATAACGTAAGTACCCGGGGAAGATAAGTCGGAAGTGGTCTTCCCCGTTAGGCCACTCTGTTCCTGTTTCACTTAACCCCAGGCGGGTAGTAGATCCCGGATCGTCGGGCTCCAAGGTCCTGCAAACTGTCTCCAACTACAGTTCGGTATGCCCCTTCCTGTTGGTCGAGTTGAAAAAGGGTCAGCTCAGAGCCTTAGTTGACTCTGGATCAGCCCGATCCATAATTTCATCAAGAGTATGTGCGGACCTTGAAAAACAGGGCTTAGTAATAGGGTCGGATCGGTCTTCGGTGGTATGCTGGACTGCATCGCGGGAAATTCTGCCCATTTCCCGGGTGGTTTCCTGAAAAATTAAAATCGAGTGTTTTTCATGGGTGTGACGATTTTTGGTTTCTCCGGCTCTGGGAGTCGACTGTATCGTGGGTGCCAATTTCATCTCCAAGAGTGGTCTCGTTTTAGATATTCAAGGGCACCACTGTTATTTTAAGTTTAATCGGGAAGTTGTCATTCCTTTCCTTGGGTACCAGGGAGATAAGGGAGTTATCCAGGAGGTTGTGTGTCCCGATTCAGGAAGAGACCATCTCACTCCGTCCCAGAAGCATGCCTTAGATCAGTTGTGTGAGCAATTCCCTACTGTATTAACTCCCACCTTGGGGCTCACGCATCTTTTGGAGTATAAGATCCGCTTAACGGACTCCACCGCTGTACGTTCACACCCATACAAGTTCGCTCCCCCGAAGATGGCTGTTCTAAGAGAGAAGGTTCAGGAATTGCTTAAGCAAGGGGTGATTGAGCCTTCTAATTCTAGCTATGCTAGTCCAGCATTTCTGGTGCCCAAGCCTGGGGGTAAACAGCGTATGGTCATTGACTATCGTAAATTAAATGCTAACATCGAGGTAGATTCTGTTCCTCTTCCGGACTTACATTCTGCTTTTGATTGGTTCAGTGGGGCCAGATACTTCACCATCTTTGACCTCAATGCCGCCTATCATCAGATTCCTCTGTCTAAGGAAAGCCGTCCTTATACGGCATTCTGCGTGCCATGGAATCTGTACCAGTATACTAGAGTACCCATGGGTCTGGCTGTGGGGGCCCAAACCCTCACGCGACTTCTTGACACTGTATTCCATGATGTGAAATTTAAATTTATCTTCAATTATCTGGACGACCTTTTAGTCTACAGTAAAACGTACGAGGAGCATTTGTGTCATCTGAGAGAGGTGATGTGTCGGTTGAGGAGTGCTGGCCTCACTGTCAATCCGGAGAAGGTGAAATTTGCTCAACAGAGTATTTCGTTTTTGGGGCATCTGGTCTCACGTGGGGGTGTGACGGTCGACCCGGAGAGGACGCAGGGCATCCGAGATTTTCCTCCCCCTAGGGATGCGAAGGGTATTGCCAGATTTGTAGGCATAGTTAATTTTTATCGTAGGTTCATCCCTAATGCCGCGGAGATTGCTGTCCCCTTAAACGAACTAAGGAAAAAAGGTACCAAATTTGTATGGGGTGAGAGGCAACAGCGGGCCTTTGATACCCTCAAGGAGGCGATCGTCTCCCCCCCTGTGTTGCGGATGCCGGACTTTTCCAAACCTTTCATTCTGCAAACGGACGCGAGTTCTGTTGCGCTCGGGGCGGTTCTGTCCCAGGAAGTTGATGGTGCTAGGCAGCCGGTGGCGTTTATATCCAGGACGTTGACCCAACAAGAGAGGAAGTCATCAGTGTATGAACTAGAGTGTCTAGCTGTCGTGTACGCTCTAGATAAGTTCAGGCGTTTCCTGGAACATGCTGAGTTCCTGCTCGAGACCGATAATCAGGCTCTCTCTTGGCTTCTCGCTCATCCCCGGCAACTGGGTAAAATAAGACGTTGGGTGGTCAAGATCTCATCCTTTAAATTCAAAGTGCAACACATTACGGGAACGCAAAATGTAGTTGCAGACGCCTTGTCACGTATGTTCTCCCAACCCAGTGAAGCCCATTCTGAGCAACCCTGTTCTGTTCTGCTGGACTTTCCTTTGGCTTTTACTGATGTGTTAACCCATCAGTTAAATGATGAAGAGTTGGGTCCGATCATCCAACATCTAAAAGAGGGTAACGTACAGGCCCCATATTTCTTGTCCAAGGGCGTCCTGTGCTGCCGAGAACGAAAAGGACGTGCCCCGAAGATTGTGCTGCCTAGCAAGCTCGTGCCCATGGTCTTCAGCTACTATCATGATACCCCAGTAGGTGGCCTTAAGGGAATTTCGAAGACCATTTCCAGTATTAGAAGACATTTTATCTGGAAGGGCATGGATAGGGACATTGCGGCTTGTGTGAAAGCATGTCATCTCTGTGGCTTGAGTAAGCCTGCACAAAACACCAAAATGGGTTTATTGTCATCCGATGTGGCGAGCAAACCGATGGAGAAGTTATTCAAGTTATTCATCGACTACGTGGGACCTTTCCCTCGTAGCAAGTCAGGTAACGCATACCTACTTGTTTGTGTGGATGCTTTTTCCAAGTTTGTCTGGCTGCTGCCCTTACGACAGGCAAACGCTCGATCAACCATCCTTGTGCTACAGACCCATGTTTTTCAGCATTTCGGTTTTCCGTCCACCATTGTCTCGGACAATGGACCGCAGTTCATCTCGAATGATTTCCGGCGAATGTGTTTCGCTAACGGCATCAAACATGTGACCACTTCCCCATACTACCCTCAACCGTCCCACACGGAGAGATTCAACCGGAATCTCCGTTCAGCTCTTATCGCCTACCATGCCGAACAACAAGATTGTTGGGATCTAAATTTAAAGTGGTTGCAATTGGCATTTAATACGGCCTTACATGAGAGTCACAAGGCCGTACCCTTTGAGGTTATGTTTGGTTTCTCGCCGAGTCTGCCATTGGACAACTTGTGGCACATCGACGATCTTCTACCTAGCGATCCGGAGGTCAAGACTGTGGATAGATGGAGGGAGGTCCGGAGGAATTTGCTTCGTGCGCACGAACGCGTCCGTAGTCGCTATAATCAGGGGCGAATTCCAAACCCTTTTAAGGTTGGCGACCTGGTCTACTGCCAGAGCCACCCGATAAGCTCAGCCATAGACAGAAGGGCCGCTAAACTATGTTATCGTTGGTCGGAACCATACCGCATTCTTCGGTTTGTGTCGCCCGTCACTGTGAAGTTGGGTGATCCCGGTGGGGATGTTGAAAGAGTAACCACTCATATCTCAAAACTAAAGTTTTGCCATGAGGCATAAGCGAGTGGTGACAATTTTGTCCCGTGGGGGGGGGGATGCCATTTGGGTTCCTGGATCTCAGTTGTTAGATTTAGGAGGCCTTGGTGGTCAGTACTCAGAGCTGGCGCCAGCGATTCTTCTCTTTCTCCTTCTCTTCTCTGTTCCTTATCTCTGCATGCGGACCAGGGCCCGGCGAGCATGCAGGACGCACACTTACACCTTCTCTTTCAGACACACACTGGCATACTTACACTCCTTCCTTCTGCTTCTTTCGTTTTCCTGAGGCACTGAACCCACCAAGTGCGAATAAGGGTCTGAGATTTTCCAGGATCCCTACAGCAGTCGAGGTCGAGTACTGGTTTGATTTGGGTCAACCATGTTGCCCTTTTGGGGTGAGGGTGTGCCGTACTTTGTTCGGCCCATGGAAGGCGGTAGCCGAGACGGGTGATGTGTTTTTAAAACGAGCGGGTTCTTGACGTCACGCAGTGCCACTGCATCTCGTCGTCGCTGCGTATGCAGACGGTTTGTTGTGTAGCAATGATATTCGGTTGGCTGGCTCAGCTGTGATCTGCTTGTGCCTGCATCGGCCAAGCTTTCGTGGTTAGACATTACCATCAAATCGTCCTCATTTCTGTTTGAACCCTCAACTAGGTAGCCTGCTCTCGGCTGACGGCACTCATCGGTTCAGACTCAGTTGCTCTTCTCTATGAGAGGCTAAATTAAAGTTTTGCTCCAGGTGCTCGAACAAGGGCGAGATGGGTGTCGGGTGTAAACGTCCAGCTGTCCACCCTTCTGGCAGAGATGACCCTTAAGCCATGACACGCCGTCAGTCGAGATTCACGCACACAGAAACACCCGTGGAGGTACTCTGCCCCAGGACTTATTGGTGCAGCCAAGACTCTACCGATTAACCACGGTTTACTTACGTACACCGGACGATCCAGGTGCGACCATTCTATTTATTTAATACTATCTCAACTACCACTACACTGTGAATCCACAGAAGCTCCCAGAAGCAGACTCATCAGGCCGCGTTTAATTGCTCAAGTTCTGCAAAAACTCTCATGTTTAGTTCTGTGCCTACATGTGTGGACCTTGTATAATTAAGTCTTGTGCAAATTATTATATCTTCTTATACTATGTAAGAAAATTGCACACACACACAGGTATCCGTAGGCTCTGCTCTAAGTTAATTTTTTATTGAGTTAAATCTATTTGAGAGTTAGTTATTTTCTGCTTGTTCATGTCATACGGTCAGGGCAGAATTCCGTACTAAAGGGGGCTGTCTGATTTCTTTAAGTGTTTAAACTATTTTCATAATTATATACGCGGAATTGCTTATTATTATTGATGTGGTAGTTGATTAATATTTTGAGTCTCTTGTGTGGTTGGGGGCATTTCCATTTCCCGTGTTATTTATATCGGCATATTAATGAGGTTTAACTGAGAATTACTAAATGCGCCTTGTTATATGTGTTTGTATATTTATTTGTTCTTTATTGCAAGGGGTTTTTGTGAGAGGTTTAGTACAGAAATGGTGGATATGTGTTATATATGTTGTGTATGTGTTTGTGTGTAATTTTCACTTTTGGAGGGGAATGTGTCTGAAATTATGATATCAAAATGCTTACAAAAATTACTAAAAGGCTAGCCTCTTTAATTTCATTTTATATAGCACTCAAAGATTAGTAAATTTCAATTTTACTTGTGAATAATATTCTTGCAAGAATTAACTTGGACATAGCGTGGCAGGATCTATACAATTTATATTTAAACTTAACTTCACTCACAATCTTATGCTGTAAAGAATACTGACATATATATAGAATCCTGAAGTTCAATTTTACTCATTGTTGAGTTTACAACTTGTAATGTCATGTAAATGTTTGCATGCTCAATAAAGTTCACGCTTGTTTGTTAATAGACTTTTTTTCATTTGCAAGTCCTGTCATTCACCGGGAGACATGTCTGTAATTGTAGCTTGGGCCTTTGCACACTTATGCTTCCTCTAGGCTCACCACCTAGTTCTAAATATTATGTCTCTCCCCTTTACAAAAAAATACTAAAAATAAAATAAATAAAAAAAAATTACAAAAAACCTATAAAATAAAAGGGGGGTTTCAAGTTCGAAGAACTAGAAGAGAACGCAATGAGGAATACGGCCATCAGGGACCAGTTCTATGCCCAAAGGACAGACAGACAGAAGATGAACGTTGTCCAGGCCGCAGCCCGATGAACGACAGGTTCCTACAGTGCAGTTCGGTCGTTCGCTCGGCACAAGATCTTACGGCGCGGTTCACGAATACACGATTTGCGTGTGTGGTATGGAACGTCTCGTTTATGTATTGCTCCAGCCAGTCACAGGCCTGAGGCGCGCCTCCGTGGCCCCTTTAAGGCATCGCCCGCAGGAGCTTATGGGTGCGCTAGTGTGGTCGATAGGCTTGACCGCTCGGAGGCGAGTCGTCCATAACGATGGGTTGCCACTACAGGGCGAATGGCTCCCGCAGTTAGGCACTTGCACACCTCGCGGTTTCCCATGCTCTGAGTTTCAGCCCAGCCGAGACGGCAAACCAGGTGCTGACTGGGATGCCCAGAGGAAGAGGATGACCGCCACTGGGTGGAACCTTGCTAATAGAAATGAAAGATCGCTCAAGGTAGAATGGAGTTTAGAAAATAGCTGAAGAACTAGATGCTTCTCGGCGAAAGAAGAAGAAGAAGAAGAAGAAGAAGGAGGAGAAGGAGAAGGAGAAGAAGGAGAAGGAGAAGGAGAAGAAGAAGAAGGAGAATGAGAATGAGAATGAGAAGAAGAAGAAGAAGAAGAAGAAGAAGAAGAAGAAGAAGAAGAAGAAGAAGAAGAAGAAGAAGAAGGAGGAGAAGGAGGAGCAGGAGCAGGAGAAGGAGGAGAAAAAGAAGAAGAAGAAGAAGAAGAAGAAGAAGAAGAAGAAGAAGAAGAAGAAGAAGAAGAAGAAGAAGAAGAAGAAGTAGTTTCCAAAAGTTTTTTAGCGATTTTTTAAAACATTTACTGAAATCGACATTAGCATATAAAATCAGAGTACATGTTTCATTTCGTTGCTACTGGGGAATCGTAAATACGAAAATTCGGAAACGTCAAACCGACAGAGAATTTTCGAGCTTTACGGTTGATCTAAGGCACTGGCAAATAACTAAAATGTTGACATTTTTATAAATTGTTTGGCCTAAACTCTACCGCTTATTCATCGTTTAACCGATAAGAAATAATGGCACATATTTTTTCTGATCTTGTCTGAAACTCGTATCGTAGTAATGGGTGCTCAACTTTCTCTTAAAGTTCTTATACGTGCAAGTATAAGCTAAGTTTCCCAACAATATACTCTACAAAAGAAATGTTTTATAGAGTACACCTCTTTACCTGTGCATGTTAACGAGTTCATTCAGTGACAGCCCTATGCAACAATTGTGAAGTGTGATATAAGGTACGTTATGTTTCGTAAATCTTGTCGCGTGAATGGTAGGAGTGTGTGACAATTCACTATAATTGTCTGCACGCAGCATGAGACGAGCTCGCCAATCTACAGTTATGCAACAGCGTCCGTGAACTAGTTACATGAATATGGCAATATTTCGCATAGCCATTTATAACAAGATACTTTTCTCAGAGAGAAGTTTTTCCCTACTTTCCCTCTTCGTCAATTCTGATTCTTTCTTTCCGTTCATTTGCCAGTTGGTTTGGTTCTACGTAGTTTTTTCATTCTACATATTCATTGATTCTTCAAACAGTACACTTATTACATTTCTTGTTCTCGAACTGTTTCCTATGACCGGTTCCTTTATAAGCAGCACATACTCTAAAATGAAATTAGTTTTCCAGAGAGGAGTGGACGAATTCGGGCGTAAATAGCATATCAGACCTCACAAAGTCAAATTTACTGACTACTCTTAAAATTCCATGTTGCAGTACTTATTTTTCGTGAGGACAGATGATTTTAAATGTTACTGTACTAGTTTTAAGACACAAAAGCCATTTCCACAATAAATTAGACCCTGTTTGCTCCTGCTAACAGGACGTTTTAAAGTTAATACGTATTATTCACGTCTTGACAGGCGGTTTAGTTCTGTTTTTGTGCATGTGTATTTCACGATTTGTACTTATTTACATTCCTTCTTCTGTAAGTGCCGTCACCTCTGAGAAAAGTGACAACAATCAGGCAATCCGGATTTCAGATGCGGCTGCTCTAAATAAATCGACTGAGGTACACTGGAACCATTCTCTTAGGTTATACAACCAGGAAATAACGCCTTCCGCCCCGACTTCTGCCTTGTATTTAGATTGTATTATTAACTGTAGAAGTTTCTTGTTATCAACTGTCAAAAGCTTTATTGTAGTCCAAAAAACATAGCCTGCATACTTGCATACACAGATTGGTTCCCCTGATTCAAACACTGATTAACATTCCGTGTACCGATCTGCATCTCTTTTCATCGCACAGCCTTGTTCGAAGTTGAAGATCCGGAAATCCGATTACGGGACCTGAAGCTCTGGAACATTTTACATTGAACATCCTCACGATGATTTTCCTGGAGATATCCTAGAGGTTATTTAATGCGGAGGTTTCCGTTGACTTCCGCATTTTAATGTCGTTGACCACCTTATGCGGTTCCTATATCTTTAGGGGGGATTTCTCACCCGAAAGGCAAAGGATGGGCTGACTTTATCCGTTCGTCCGTCTCCCGAAGAGACCGCTGGCAGTTGACAGACTGATTGCAGTGTTCCAAACACTGGGAGATGGGATCGCTACCTACACCGTAATTACCTATGTTTAAATTACATAACGTCAACTCTTCACACAAGATTAGCTGGCACTTGGTGTTTCAGTTTCCGCTCTTGAAGTAGTATCTTAAGTTTCCCTACTATGTAATGTAATCGTCTCCTTCTGCCCATCCTTTCGAGTGTAGAGATCGCCTTGCGGTCATCAATCCAGTTTTCTGTGCTTACGGACGTGGCGTTTGATTTTGCAAGTGGAGCCACGTCGGGCATAATGATTGGTACCAATGATGAGGCAGTGAATTCTCTTTACAACTTTGTAACTTTACCCCTCATATATTTCTAATACATCTTATACAACTGCTAATGATTACGACAGTTCGCATACCGTTATGGTTGCTAATAATAACGTAAGTACAACCTGTAACTTACAGGTAGTTGTAAGGGTACAAACTGAAGTTTAGTTTGATCAAAATCTGTGCCGGATTCGCTTGAATTTCATACATACTTGCATATAGGCTTACTTGCTTATTCATAGTCTGGGTTGACTGTCCAATAATTACAGGAAAATAATATCGAAGAGAACATATCGAGAAAAAAATCGTTAATCAGCAGACCGAATATAACCTAAAAAAGCTTTAGATGGATATTATATTATAATCTGCGTTTCTATAGGTTTTCAGCATGGATGGTGATAAACATAACAAGGACGGCTTAGACAAGGGGGTAACTCGAGGAGAATAACAATCTGAGAGAAATGGAGGGGTAAGGTGGTAAACGAGAACGTGCATAGGAGCGTGCTGAAACAAAGAAATAATTGTGAAATATTTGTGGTATTTCACTTAAGAGAAGAGGGGTACCAACGGACTTTGAAAGATTAGTGAAAAAAAAAGATAGTATAAGGAAGGACGAATCTGGCCGACGACTTGACGGCGGTAGAAAAGATTAGAAAAAGGAAATGCTGACAAGAAACGGGGATGATTGGAAACATGACCGATATTAACGGGGACATACAGCTCAGGCAATTGAGGCTAAACCGAGGTAAGATGTTTCTTTTTAACTCTGCATAACAGAAATACAGACAAACAAATACAGACTGTGTATAAACAGCAATATACATTTTTATTTATTATGAAGTACTGAAAAACAAAACGCGTTTCTTGTTTTGTAGCTGTAATATTATGATGTACCTTACTTACAAGTAGGCCTATAATATCAACTAAACTATATGGCAAATGTTGGCGAAATGTAAGTTTGAGCGTTTGGCTCGTAATACCGGCTTGTTTTGTTTACGACCGCGTGGACAGTTCGGAGCCGCCGTACCTATGAATAAACAGGCTGATGCAAGTTACGACCTATTTTAACGTTCGTATCGTTAAATTTGTGCGGTAGTCACATTACAACCGAGTTTCCTTGACATTTTTACTCTGCTGTAATTATACACGTGTAAAAAGATCGTAAATGATGTAACAAGTCGACGTCAATCTTATACTCTGGATTTAGTCTTGTACCCATATTTAGTGGCTATTAATCAGTGAAACGATTATTGCTCTACATTTTAATAAACATTTCATTTAAAAGCTCTCAACACATATTGATTACAAACATAGGGAACCAAATCTCTATCCTGTTAACGAAATTTACAATTCTATGTAATTTAAAAAGCCGTCGGTTTTATTACTTACACACTTTTATGTAATTCTACCATTTAAAGCTATAATTTTTACTATAATTTTGATTTAAAACATGTTTTAAGAAGTTATTTCTTGGGGAGTATCAGACACAGTTCAGTAATAAACAAAATATGAAAAATGTTTCTATTGTGGGTTTATAATATTACAATACTGGCATAATAAAAATACTAATATACAACATACGATATATATTAAGTATACCATAATATATTAAATAGTGTAAATATAGACGAATATAGTACATATATTCCATCTCAAAGCTACTGCCAAAACTACGTAGAATTTGTCAAAGCTATTTAGACTTTCAGTAGACTTAGGCCTACCAGTAGACTACCAATCTTGTAGTCGGTTGAGGTTAAATTGAAAATTCTGGAATGTATGTGATGTTTTCTACTTACTGCTATTATCTTGAATTCAATAATTGCTATCATAAAAATTCAATAAAGGAAGTTCCATGGAAACCAAAAGAAACTTGACCCCATAAAAAATGCTAACGTATTTTAAATACTATCACCATCTGTTACAAAACTTTCTGTTACACAACACCGGCGAATGCCATATTTTGGTACTGTCTGATGTTAAGGAAAGAGCTCAATACACTACTTGAAGTAACGAATGAAGTAGTAGAGCCTATTGTTTATGAACTACAATAATTGCTTACTTTGTTTTGTTTTCAGCTACAGGTGTTTTTATTTCCCCTTTATACTTGGAATAAAAAATTTCTTGACAGCGGAGTTGAGTCTTTGAAATTCAGATTTATAACCGAATTCGGTCTTTAAATATATGAGTAGGTTTAATGCTTGAGAATGAGTCATCCAAAGGAGAAAGTAAAAGTGAAACACAATCTAACAGAGAAAAAACGAACATTTTGTTTCAATATTAAAACATCTATTATAAAGATTACCGAAGGGACTTATTCTTTCTGTTGAAATAAATATAAATTATACAATGCTTACTGCTTGTAATTACGGTTGGGTGCCAGAGATGAGTATCTCAGGGTTCATTAAATAATGACTCTATCGTTCAGATGCTAATAATTTATATATTGAATCAATTATTCTACAGACATGTAAATTGAATTTCACAATACACTGATTATCAAGATTACCATTAATTATAAGGCATAACTATTTTTGTATCGATACCATATATTAATACACATCGTAATATTTCATCATTATTAAATTATTTCATTTACTAACATTTGTAAGATATTAATTTATTTAATCGATTCGAAGTATTATTATATCTTATTTAATTTCATTACGTTCTCGTTCTACAAACTTAATTTGCTACTTTATAGATTTACATATCTAACTTGGTATCCCTCCTGTCATGTCATATCACATAAAGTACATTGTTTAGTATCTGGACGAAATGTGGGGTCTTTTAGAATGAGATGAGTATGATTTTGGTAGACATTCAACTACTATATGTTGAGATTAATTGACTTATGAATTGTGACATTATGATATACTGTTACTTGTTAGTAGGATTCCTCCTGAATGGTCGGTTTGTCCACACTATACACTGCACTTATTGACACTTGCATTTTATCACTTTGCTCTGCTTTTGGTACACACACGTTCGCGGTTGTTAACTAGCGTCGCGCATAGGTATACTTCTTGACTTTTACTTCCGCACACATAAATAAGTAATACTTCTTCGCATATAGCTCGCGCACAGATATATAATGATACTCACACGGCTTTCGCGATAGTTTATTCAATTCTTTACTTATACTCCATTATAACGCTCTATACACTATTTACACGTTTGGCGTTAACGTTGCCGTTCTAGTTACAGTGATTTAATAATTTAGTTTAGTTATTCTGCGGAGCGACATAGATTCTCCGTTATCTATGACAAAATTTAACTTGCGACTCTTCAACTATTCTCTTTTTATAGGTCTCGCGTAGATACCTTCTCTTCTGTCGTAGTTGGATCCATTTCCATTGGTTCTAGTTTGACTTTTCCCCCGGTACATTTGAATGTACCCAGTCATACATCGCTATTTTTCGCGCTCTGTACTGTACTATAAAATGTTAAATTTTTAGTTTCTCCCGGATTACTATAAATCTCATTTTTTGTCTTTCGATACTATTTTCTCAGAGACTACGTAAGGTGCCAACGTGAAATTTTACACACATTGTCTTGATTACTTACATTATAAGGTGAACCAAATAACATTTCTATGTGTTTATTAGTAATTCCATAAGCAGCCCAAAAGTTTAAAATTTTTGTAATGTTTTTTATGGAGTAATGTCAAATTTTGCAAAATGTATCTCGTAAGGAAAAAAGAAAAAATTGTTGGTTCACCTTATAAACAAACGTAGAAAAAATCTACAATGTCGTGTAAATGATAGAGCGTGGAAACGAATGAGCTTGCTGACGTTACGAGCATACCAGTAGGTTGTGTCCCCAGCAAGCTTTCAGCGCGACTGTGTCCATAAAAAAGCTTTCAGCGCGATGGGTGCCTCGTTTTCTATAGGTCAATCAGAAACCCATTAGAATGAACGAACGTTTCTCAATACTGCGTGGACATGTTTAAACGTTGTCTAACCGAGCGACAATTTATCACTCTTATGAATTCACTACTAGGCTACACGCTGAAGACAAAACAGCAGTCCAGGCAGTGTGTGGAAGCGGGCAGAAGTACTCCAAAAAAGGCGACAACTGTTCTACAAGCCGGAAAACTAATGAGGTCTGTTTCTTGGCGTCCGGATTCGCAAGCTGTGGTGATCATTGTGTATTTAGGAAAAGGTAAAACCATCAGCAAAGAGTAATATGCAGCATTGCTGGAGCACCTGAGTGAGGTAATTACGGCAAAACGTCTGCATTTAATAAAGAAAAAAGTGTTTCTCATCAAGACTACACCCACTCACACTTCAATTCATGAGTCGTAAAACTTTACGAATCACTGCCATACGGATCGCGCTTGCAGCTTTAGCGCCAGTGAATTTTACCCTCCGCCAGTCGGTTTTTCTACGTGCCTACTCCTTTTCCTTCCCTATTAAAAAAACCAACACCTCCTCTGCGAAATTCTCAGTATTCTCGTCTAGATCTAGGAATTGATCTATAGTTCTCTAAATAGCCCTTCATAATTCTCCATTAGTCACACCTTTTGTTATTACTGTTGAACACTTTACAATCTATTAGGACACGATTTCGTTACATTAGTTGCGTTTCATGTGCGTTATTCTAGTTTGTAAGATATCAATCGACAGTAAACTGTCTTCAGAACTGCCTTTTACAACAAGAGACTGTTTTGTGTATACTAACGTATACACTTTCTAAGTAAACTAAACAAAGTTACAACTAAGTAAACTAAGAATACTTTTACAACTAACTAAAAAAAGAGGGTTTGAACACTGGAGAATTGTTTATAATCGTTCACAAAGGGTGATATATGTGTCAGGACAAACAATAATTATTTTGTTAAGTGACGCTTTCAACTGACAATTCACCTGTATACTTACTACCTATTTGTTGACAATTGTTTGTTTAAAATGTATCATCAGTTTGGAAACATTTTATTTAAATAATGGTTATAGTTATTAGAAGACTGGCTTGCCGGATTGTAAGACCGTGTTCCAGAGTTGTTAGTTGCTGATAACTTGGTTAGTGTTACAGCTTTACAAACTTTATATGGCCGTCGAAACGTCTGCAACACGGCCTTACTACTGGGCAAGCCAGTCGTTGACGCCGACCGTAAAAGCCTCAGACATCAATTAATGGGCATAGTTCTTGAAAGGGATTTTTGTTAACAGTAGGTAACGACGGCTGTTGTAGGTTGTGTTCCGTGTTCTCAAAAACGTTCAGTAGCGACCCTGGCTACTCACACGCCTATACAGTACTTTTTTCATTTTGACAGAATTATCTAACTCGAATGTTTGAAGGAGTAGATTCTTGGGGCCACCCAGTGAGTGGCTAGAGAAATCAATCACACAAAATGTATTTCTTTATCACGCCCCTTGCATATAGGCGTTAACTATAAGGAATAAGTAATACGTATAGTGCTTCATGTAATTAATTGCGGGAGCCATTCGCCCTGTAGTGGCAACCCACCCATCGTTACGAATGACTCGCATCCGGACAGTCGAAGCTATCGACCACATGGCGACTGGGTGGAGCAATACCTTAGATCAGTGGTTCCCAAACTTTTCAGTCTGCGGCCCTCCCTCAAAACATTAAAAATTTCACGGACCCAGTCTGACTTATAAAATAAAACAAACAGTAGCCTAAATATGACACAAACTCTTATATTTTAATTAAAATGTATTAAAATCAAAATTCTCTTAACTTCCAAATTATAATATTAATGATATGAAACATAGCTTAATGTGAACAATTAAGCTGCTTTTGGACAATTAGCTATGCAATATTAGGTTTAATGTCTGATAATTTTAATTTTAAGTCACTCTCGACATCAAGTTTATTGCCAACCTCGGCTCTATCTTTCCAGCCACACGTGTCGAAATCCAGCTACTTAGGCGTAAAACCAGCTACATGGAAAAACGTCTTCCTTAGATACAGTGCTTATACGTAGACTAAAACAACGCGATGATGCGGCGCTCCAGTCAGTTCGGCTGACAAACAGATCGGCTACACGACATGTTTTAAAGACATTATTAAAGCCATTACTTTGAAATTACTTTTACAATTACAATTACTTTAAAAAGTACTGGAATCTTCTACTAATTCTTTTAAAATTCTAAAATTTAGACTTTAGACTGTAAAAAAACGGAGAAAATTACGGTATATTCTCATTTTCTTAAACGTGTCCGCGGATCCCCTGAAACATTCTCGCGGACCCCACTTTGGGAACCACTGCCTTAGATCATCTGCCCCATGTCATATACGCCAATCGTGTATTCGTGGACCTTGTGCCGAGCGAACGACCGAGCTGCACTGTATGAAACTGACAGTTCATCGGGCTCCGGCCCGGACAACCCACACTAACCAAGGCGCAAGACGCCCCGTGCATCTTCTGTCTGTCTGTCTTTCATGTAATTACTGTATCAAGTAATGAAGATAATGATTTACTATTGTCGTGTGCATAGTCATATAAAAACCTCCAAAACACCACGCCACACGTAAAGAACAAACGAATTAATATAATCAAAACGAAATATCACGATTGTTTTAACATACTTCACTTAGGCTTTCAAACTTTTAGGCTAAAAAAAAAAACTTAATTTTTGCAGTTCAGCAGCAAAAATAATGGACAATCGGACTGCCAGGAGCTGCGCACGCGCTGTAGTCCAAGCGGTTGCAGCTTAATAGTGTCAATTTCAAAATTTAAGCGGAGGAAGCTTACCCTCGTGGCTTCATTAACGTAGTCGGTACGGGGGACTGCCGCTGTCTGCTGATGTAACAACATTCGTCAAGCAGTGCGAACTGCGCAAAACAGTCAGTCGCAGTTGAGATCTAACCCATAATGACGATGTTTTTTTGTAGCTGGCGTAAATCTACACTGTACTCGTAAACTCTAGTGCTGGGATACTCTACACAGATTTATGAGAATAATTTTTGATTTCGATAACAATTTATTTCCTATTTTTTGTTACTCGATTACAGATTTGTTTGTAACAATTGAACTGATATAATTTTTTCTTTAAGTTGTAAGATAAAAATGTAACGTAGAGATGATTTTATTTAAAACTTAAAAATCGGTATGGAGAACCATACATGACTTCCATGTTCTAAGATTTATATTTAAAATAATTTATTTGGACTCGGTTCCGTAATTTCTAAAAAAATATCTCTCACCTTAGAACGATAACTGGTGCGCCGAAATCAACTCCTATACTTGCCATGGAGTCACAACTGCAAGTCGAACCTATCCAAGTAAGACGGGAAAAGCTGTGCCTCATATCCTGGGAGAGATGTAAAAGAGCCTATCAACAACGGTGGAACAACTATAAAACAGCGGCAGAAAGGCTGAAAACTCAGAAATGCCCGATTGCAATCTATGAAGAACTCCAACGCAAATATAACATTGAACCAAATGAGGCAGCACCATTTATACATCACCGTGAATTCTTTAGCCAACTCCCAAATGCTAACCTGAAACTCGTCGACCATAATAAGACAAAAACAGAGTCGAATGAAGCCGAGCTTCGTCAAGCAGCCTTACACACTATACAAAAACGTTTTCCCGCTGAGCAATGTCATCAACCATGGACCAAGTCGTCTACTTTGCACAAAGTGTTAAGGATGGGTACCACAAGAAAATGTCCTCCCTGGCACCTAAAAAACGCGTACGACACTGTCTGGAGACCCATGTTACTTCACAAACTTGCTTTGAGTGGCGTCGTAGGTAACCTTTTTAACTGGATAGCGTCCTTCCTGAGACAAAGACAAATTCGTGTCCGCTATAATAATTGCCTTTCAGGGTACCAAATTCAACGCCATGGGCTACCCCCAGGTGCCGTTATCAGCTGCAGCCTACTTAACCTTATGGTCAACGACATTCTGGTGGCTGTTCGGTGTGTGCCGGGAGTACAAGCGCTCCTGTATGCCGATGACCTTATCATCTGGGCAACTAGCAGCCATATCATGGGTCTTGAAGCAACTATTAATAGTGCACTTGTTAAACTAGAAGAGTGGGCCAAACTAAATGCCATGACGGTAAATACCACCAAGACGACATACCAACTTTTCTCTCTATCAACAAGGCGGCCTACGGTCAATCTGCGCTACCGTGGATCGGAACTCGAAGAAGTGAACATATCTAAATACCTGGGTGTTAATATAGACACCAGAATGACGTGGAAGCACCATATAGAACAGTCCGCGAATAGTGCGTCTAGGCGATGCCGGCTACTTAAACGACTCACTGCGACTACATGGGGAGCAAATCAAGATGTTCTGACAACTGCGTATAAGAGCTACATTCGGCCGCTATTGGAATATGGCGCAGAAGCAACTATTACTGCCTCCAATGCAGCATGCCAGAAACTGCACTTGGTCCAAAATGCAGCCCTTAGAACGATAACTGGTGCGCCGAAATCAAATTCTATACTTGTCATGGAGTCACAACTGCAAGTCGAACCTATCCAAGTAAGACGGGAAAAGCTGTGCCTCATATCCTGGGAGAGATGTAAAAGAGTCTACCAACAACGGTGGAATATCTATAAAACAGCGGCAGAAAGGCTGAAAACTCAGAAATGCCCGATTGCGATCTATGAAGAACTCCAACGCAAATATGACATTGAACCAAATGAGGCAGCACCATTTATACGTTACCGTGAATTCTTTAGCCAACTCCCAAATGCTAACTTGAAACTCGTCGACCATAATAAGACAAAAACAGAGTCGAATGAAGCCGAGCTTCGCCAAGCAGCCTTACCCACTGTACAAAAACGTTTTCCGGCTGAGCAGTGGATACGAATATACACACACGGATCCTCTATACCATCTACAGGGGCTACAGGGGCTGGTTTCTACAGCTCTCTATTTGAAGGCCACCTCGCTGTAGGAGGCCGCCTAAGCAACTATGACGGAGAGGTAGCAGCCATAAAAGCAGCATCTATTGAGCTTGCCAAGATCTCACCACCTAACAAAGCCGTCTTCCTCATAGACTCAACTGCAGCGATTCAAAACGTGACCTCAGATGGTGACACAAACTGCTCCCTGACAATTGAGTGTAGGCGAGAACTGCAGAACCTTGTACAGTTAGGCTGGCAGATTGAACTGCCATGTCAACATCATGGGAAATGAAAAAGCCGACATCCTCGCCAAAATGGGCGCAGCACTACCTCAGCCGGAGACCCCCAGCTCATATGCATCTGCGAAAGCAAGAATAAACTGCTCAATAAGCCTATGGCTAAAAGAAAAACAATTAAGAGCCTGTGTGGGAAGAAGATGGGCAACATTGGTTACGGACGGCCCCATCAACAGAACTCTACCCCGAGCAACTAGTGTTGCTCTTTTTAGAACTACAACCGGTCATGACTACCTGGCCTCCCACCTGCACCGCATTGGCGTGTTGTCGTCTCCTGAATGTGTTCTCTGTGGATACGCTTCCATGAATGCGGATCACCTAATTACATGTCCAGCCTTGATCTCAGACACGCAAGTCCAAGACGAAGATGATACGGCAAGGCTCTCACGTCTCTACTGGTCAGCGCGCCGCCTAATGGCCCAACTGCCAAGGGTGAGCGTCGGCTAGTAAGTAAGTAAGTACTTCCATGTTCTAAGATTTATATTTAAAATAATTTACTTGGATTCGGCTCCGTAATTTCTAAAAAAATATCTCTCACCTAGTAAATAGAGTTGTATGTTTGACAAATTGACATGAAATATTTCCGTAGAAACTACTTCTTTATTGCCGATAACGTAGTATACATATAAACGAAAAGCAGAGCTAGATATGGTGACAAAACATCAAATAAGTGGATGCTTGAGTTCTGAAGAAATGACGTATCAGCTAAAATGGTACCCCCATGTCAGGTGGGTGAAGACTATCATCAACCTTCGTGAGGAAGGACTGTACTTTTGGATAAAATGTTTGTAGGTCGAACGAAGAGCTGGCCAAAGGGAGCTGTGATCTGATTCCTGTAATGAAATTGGACTCTCGCTGCGAGTTATCGGCCGAGGACGAATCCCTCTTCACCAAAAACCGAACCTGTGAATATCAAGTAGAATATAATTCAGTAATAAAAATTTAAAAGTATAATCGTTACGAAAAGCAGATCGAAAAAAGATTTACATGGTTGCTTATTCTTCTGAGTAACACGAATCGGTAGTATAGTATGATTTGCTATGTATTCAAGTTATTTGAATCAAATATAACATAAATTCTGTTACCCGCAAACTGGATTTTACAGAAACTACATATGTGTATGTTTTCAGAAGCATTTAGTGATTGGAATTAAATTTTATATTGATAACTTCTGTAAATTTTAAAATTTGTGTATGAATACACACATCTGCTACACAGATCTACTATAATACAAAATGCACAGACCAATATGAAAGACTAAAAACCCGATAAGTCACAAAAGTAAAGTAACCGATTCTGGTTATCGTCCGCACTTTCTTTACGATGACTCAGGATAATAAATTCTTCATGGCACATTCGTTGAACATGTGGGGGTGTATTTACGGGAGGGCCGGACCCTACCCCCCTCACAGATGGTCAAAAGTTGACAAATTTTGTTAATCTCATATTTTTTAGGCTGTTTTATTTTATTTATTTTTTTTTTCAGCTGTGTACGCTAATATAGTAGTAGCTCTTATTTACGGGAGGGCCGGACCCTACCCCCCTCACAGATGGTCAAAAGTTGACAAATTTTGTTAATCTCATATTTTTTAGGCTGTTTTATTTTATTTTATTTTTTTTCAGCTGTGTACGCTAATATAGTAGTAGCTCTTTTTTAAATATACAAACAGGTATATTACACAGCAGTAGGAGGGCATACGTTTGAAATATGAAATATAGGAAAATCAATTCAGTCAATAAGTATCTTTTAACAATATTTCAGTAAGGTGTATTTTGATTGTGTTATTACCGTTTACTTTAATAGGACTGCTTTCAAGATGTTATCACGCGTTTTTCAGCCTCTTTAAAGATTGTAATGTTGTTTAGTCTTAACTTGTTTTTTCTTTTGTATGAAGCCTACCCGCCCCCAGACCTCTCCACCCAAAGCCAAATTCTAGAAACGCTACTGTGAACATGACTTATTTATAGTTCTAAATTTCACATAGGCTGTAAGAAGAAAATAAGCCGTATTTTACCCACTGTTAGGTTGTGTTTTCTAAATATGATTGGTGATAGATTGTGTGTTGTAGTTTCTAAGCAGATGCTGTGACAGTTTGTATTTTAAAACGATACCGAAGAACGCAAATTGATGTTCTATAAATACATGTATGTACATTTGAACACACAAAACACATACATCCTGCAAAGGAAACTAGTAAATCAACAGAGAGGCCTAAATTTTATATTTCAACGAAATTTTGCTCGGACGTTTAACTAATCTATTAAAATACACCGGTTATTGTAACTGCTTACTTCTGTTATTAGCTTGCTTCTTAAAACGAGAATTCGGACCATATTCATACCTACAATACATGTTCAAATAAACAAAAGCTTTGTATTAAGTTTATTTCATGTCATTTTGTATGTCTATCACACACTGAGAAAATGTATACGTTTTTGAAAAAATGTGGCAAACTGACAAAACGAGTCAGTAATAAGTCAGCTATTTTTATGTAAACTATTCAACAAGAGAGGCGCTATTCCTACAAAGGTAGAGAAACAAAATTACTAAGAACACCACTGTTTTCACGTTTAACAGACTTAAGCACCAAACGTTTTGCCCGTTCTACGATCGAGGTATTAGTGCGGATAAGATTGTCGCCCAGTCATCGAAAAAGTAAAACGGGAATTATTAAATCTTAAAACAGGTGGTGTTCTTAATAGCGAATATCTCGAATGTGTGTGTGTGTGTGTGTGTGTGTGTGTGTGTGTGTGTGTGTGTGTGTGAGTGAGGCGTATTTATGGAGGGGAGACGAACGGGACGGGACCCCCCAGAGTGTCGAAAAAGTTGACGAATTTTGTTAATTTTTAGGCGGTTTTATTATTTTTTAAGCTGTACACGCTAATGTAGAACAACTCTTTTTTAAATATACAAACAAGTTTATTACATAGTATTAGCGTTTACGTTTGAAATATGAAATATAGTGAAATAAGTTTAGTCAATAAGTGTCTTGTAAATCATATTTCAATAACGCGTATTTTTGTTGTGTTATGACCATTTACTTTAATGGGATTGATTTCAGCCACTTTGAAGATAGCAATATTGATTAGTCTTAACTTGTTTTTTCTATTGTATGAAGTCGACCTGATCCCGGACCCCCCCCCCAGGTCAAATACTAGACATCCCACTGGTGTGTGTGTGTGTGTGTGTGTGTGTGTGTGTGTGTGTGTGTGTGTGTGTGTGTGTGTGTGTGTGTGTGTGTGTGTGTGTGTGTGAGAGAGAGAGTATGCGCGCGCGCCTTTTCTACCACTGGTGATTATTATTATTATTTTTTTAAGCAAAATATTCATTTTTATTCTAAATCATTTATCACTGTAGACATCATAACGGTATTATGTTAATTCACACGAGTGTAGCGGTTGAAAGGGTTGTTAATTTTTTATTAGCGGGAAAAGATTAATGTCAGCATAGACCAACGTTGGTTAAAGTAAGGTTTTAAGCTACACTTATGGTTATGAATTTCAAAATAAAATGTTGCGTTGTTTTACGTACGTAGGCTAAATAATAGTTTAACGTCCAACACGGAGTAGACTATATCAGTAGCAATTGTACACGGTTTACGTTAGTTCAAGGAGAATTCACCAAATTAAAAATGCGTAATACTGCGATAAGCGATGTGTCTACTTTTCTTACACATAAATAAATATCGTTTAACGAAATAATATAGATTACTTCTTTAAGTACGTTTTACTGTTTCGCCTTATGGACACTTCCCAGAAGCTGTGATTTATGTTAACGAATAATCGGTTTGTAAGCACTTATATAACCATTTTAAAAAGCATTAAAATTAAACAGAAACGGACGATGCTGAACGTAAAGTAATTCATAGAAATATGCTTAGTAAAAGGGACTGAAATAAATACGCCCATTTATACACTTTCCAAATAAAATAAAAAATATTTGTAATTCAAGAAAGTGTCATAAGAAAGTGTGTGTGTGTGTGACTTAACAAAATTAAGAAAAAATTTAAGAAAATAATTGTTGCTTATAGCGACGACATATAAGTGTTTGAATACAGTAGACACTGTAGAATGTCGATTAAACCGGACGTCAGTTATCCGGTACATTTCTGGGATAGTTTCAAGTCAAGTTAATCTGGAAGTTCAAGCGTTCTAGAAATCACGTGAAAGGCGATGAATTATTCAGTTACTCGTTTACATTTTTCGGAAACGTTGCAGGGGCACGTCAGAGTGCCTGATTGTTTCCTGAAATTCAAGAGAGTTCTCGTTCGTTCGACTTTTCACGGAAAGAATCAGAATGTTTCCCCACTACTTCCCCTCACCAGACCTGTGATTGTCTAATTTAGCCTTATCTTAAATTCAAGGAAACAATGCTTCTTTGATGTTTTACTGTCACGCTGAACGTAAGAATATTAAACATCACAAGGCATAAAGGCGTTGTGATTAGTTAAGAAAATTTCTTTTTATTGTGGCTGCACAAATTTAAGGAAAATCGCTTATTTGGAAAGTACCTATATCGAGATTAATCCAGATAATCGACGCTCTATTCTCTCCGTCTGTCTGTTTTTCTCTCTCTCTCAACACACACACACACACACACACACACACACACACACACACACACACACACACACACACACACACACACACACACACACACACACACACACACACACACACACACACACACACACACACACACACACACACACACACACACACACACACACACACACACACACACACACACACACACACACACCGTATGTATGGAGCAAACTACACTAAGTGGTCTATGTGGGGGAGGTAGTTCGTTAGAGATATGTGGAAGAACAATGTTTTTCCTTTCTTTAAATTTCTCAAAACCATCGTACAGATATATGCCACCTGAAAAACGTTGTAAGCAATTTTAAACTTGCCGTCATCTCCCGTAGTCACATTTGTTAGAGCCATAAATATTAAACAAATCAATATTTTTGTCGGGGATATTTATTCTACTAGGTAGAAGTAGTCACTTTGTTAAAAAAAAACACGGGTCAACTGTCATGACCAAAAATCTTATATGTCGTAAACCTTTAAAACATAAATGTAGTATTGCAATACTACCGTTAAAAAGATTAAAAATATCCAAGTGAAGAATTCACTTGATCTGGGGGAACTACAGACCAGAGCGAAAGAACGCTGTACAGGAAATCCAGGGCAGACGCTGGGAACGCCGTTGGAAACTTCGGTGGATCGTAGAAGAGAATTTTAGAGGATCAACGAGAGTTTCAAATAAAATAAAGTTAAAGCAAAGCAAAATTTCAGAGTTCAAAGAAATTGGAGACAGAATGTAGCTTAAATACAAATTAATAAGCTATTATTAGTAAGTTAGCCAGTAAAATGCAGAACTGTCTCACTATTTTGAACAAAATATTGCAACAAAACACAGGATGATGATCTATGAATAAGAATATCAGAGCATGGATGACGGACATTAACATGTTTTAAACTGATTTATGCAATTTTTGTCAATTAGCTATAAGTTTTGTATTTATTGATGGATAAGGGACTTGTGTTATACTAAATTATTTGAAAATTTTTGCTCTATAATGTCATGCACTTTGTTTGTGAATATGTGGACGCGTTCGCGTGTGGTGAGCCTTCGTTGTTATATCTTCCGCGTTAGTTAACATATCGGCATGAAACTTTGACAGTGAGTTATTTATGAAAAAAGCTACATTTTCTGTATATTCTGATGTTCTCAGCTGTTTTTAAATGTGGTTTTTACTTCCATATTCCTTAAGGAATGGAAGTATGGTGATGGCAAAAAAAATCGTGTTCGAGATTATTGCAGATTCTGATTCTACTACACTCAAAACATGAAAAAAAGTCGTTTTCCGAAAAGTGTCTGTGTGTGTGTGTCTGTCTGTGTGTCTGTGTGTCTGTAGATTTTTTTTCTATGGCAAACGATAACTGCCGCAAATTCAAACAGAATCAAATAATTTTTTGCATACAGCTCTGATTTGTAGAGTACTCGCGACCTATTGTTTTTGGTGAAGATCGGTTGAGGGAAAGGGGTAGTTTACCTGCAACGGTTTTTTTTTTTTAGGGAAATTTTTTTTTTTGCCAAACGATAACAGCCGCAAATTCAAACAGAATCAAATAATGTTTCGCATACAGCCCTGAATTGTAGAGTTCTCAAGACCTATTGTTTTTGGTGACGATCGGTTAAGGGAAAGGGGTAGTTTACCTGTAACGTTTTATGTTTTAACAAGGGTATTTCCTATGGCAAACGATAACAGCCGTAAATTCAAACAGAATCAAAAGATTATTTGCATACAGCCCTTAATTGTAGAGTTCTCAAGATCTGTTGTTTTTGGTGAAGATCGGTTAAGGGAAAGGGGTAGTTTACCTACAACGTTTTTTTAACAAGGTTATTTTTTATGGCAAACGATAACAGCCGCAAATTCAAACATAATCAAATAATTGTCTGCATACAGCCCTGGTTTGTAGAGTACTCAAGACCTTTTGTTTTTGGTGAAGATCGGTTGAGGGGAAGGGGTAGTTTACCTGCAACGTTTGTTATAAAGCGTATTTTCTATGGCAAACGATAACTGCCGCAAATTCAAACAGAATCAAATAATTTTTTGCATACGTCAGTGAATTGTAGAGGACTCAAGGCCATTAGATTTTGGTGAAGATCGGTTAAGGGGAAGGGGTAGTTTACCAGCAACCTTTTACGTTTTAACAAGAGTAAAGTACTTGAAAATTCATTTAAACTTTTTCAAACAATGGTAATTTTTAAAAATAAAATAATTTTGTTGCCAGGCAATAAAATTATAATTTTTTCATTTTAATGTAAATTATGTATATATTAGAAAATATATCGTGCTTGGCAGGCAAGCATATTTCAGATTATAAGTCTTAGAATATGGAAGTCATGTATGGTTCTCCATACCGATATTTTTTACCTCCATATTCCTTAAGGAAATGGAAGTATGGTGATGGCAAAAAAAATCGTGTTCGAGATTATTGCAGATTCTGATCGTACTACACTCAAAACATGAAAAAAGTCGTTTTTCGAAAAGTGTCAGTGTGTCTGTCTGTCTGTAGATTTTTTTTCTATGGCAAACGATAACAGCCGCAAATTCAAACAGAATCAAATAATTTTTTGCATTCAGCCCTGATTTGTAGAGTACTCACGAACTATTGTTTTTGGTGAAGATCGGTTGAGGGAAAGGGGTAGTTTACCTGCAACGGTTTTTTTATCAAGGGAAATTTTTTTTTTGGCAAACGATAACAGCCGCAAATTCAAACAGAATCAAATAATGTTTTGCATACAGCTCTGATTTGTAGAGTACTCACGACCTATTGTTTTTGGTGAAGATCGGTTGAGGGAAAGAGGTAGTTTACCTGCAACGGTTTTTTTTATCAAGGGAAATTTTTTTTTTTTGGCAAACGACAACAGCCGCAAATTCAAACAGAATCAAATAATGTTTCGCATACAGCCCTGAATTGTAGAGTTCTCAAGATCTATTGTTTTTGGTGAAGATCGGTTAAGGGAAAGGGGTAGTTTACCTGCAACATTTTATGTTTTAACAAGGGTATTTTCTATGGCAAACGATAACAGCCGCAAATTCAAACAGAATCAAATATTTTTTTGCATACAGCCCTGATTTGTAGAGTACTCAAGACCTATTGTTTTTGGTGAAGATCGGTTAAGGGGAAGTTTACCTGCAACGTTTTTCTATCAAGCGTATTTTCTATGGCAAACGATAACAGCCGCAAATTCAAACAGAATCAAATAATGTTTTGCATACGTCCCTGAATTGTAGAAATCTCAAGGATTTTCGATTTTGGTGAAGATCGGTTAAGGGGAAGGGGTAGTTTACCTGCAACCTTTTACGTTTTAACAACAGTAAAGTACTTGAAAATGCATTTAAACTTTTTCAAACAATGGTAATTGTTAAAAATAAAATAATTTTGTTGCCAGGCAATAAAATTATAATTTTTTCATTTTAATGTAAATTATGTATGAGTTAATATACGAGGTGTGTTCATAAAAAGACCAAACTTTTTGAGTAACACATCAATCCGCACAAACGACGCGCCGCGACTTTGGGCGCACCTTGCGATAGTTTTTGACAACAAACTACCACTTATTGTGTTCCGCTATTAGCAGTAGTCTTTGAGGTATATCACATTGAGTGGGGACGTGCACACGCTGGCCGGCGGATTAGTGACAAAGCGATTAAGAAAGACCGCGAGAACAACGTGTGCGTATGAAATTTTGCAGCAAAACTAGGTTAAAACTTTTCAGAGACATTCTGGTTTTCAATTAAGCATATGCGGAAGCCTGCATGAGGCGAACGATTAGTTTAAGAATTTTTAAAGAGGGAAAAACAAAAGTCGGTGCAGATCAAAGCGATATCGAAGATCATGGGAAGAGAGCTCGTGATGTGGTAATTGTAAATCATCGTTTAAATGCCGATACTTTCTGACAGAATCCATTTAAGATCGTAAAATTAAATTTTGATAGAAAAGTTTAAATGTATCGTATCACTGAACAATTCTTACTGTGTTTGTTGACGACGATCAGAAAGAGACCCGTTTTGAAATCGGTCAACAACTGCGTACCAATGCAAATGGTAATGAAAACTTTGGAAGACAATGGAAATAGCTCTGTAAAGATTTTACGAAGTCAGCAGCAAAATTTTATACACACACGTTGTGTTAAGATCTTCATTCTCACTTCGTTATAAATCCGCCGGACGGTGTGTGCCCGTGCCCACTACAGTGCGTGTAGCTCGAAGACTGAAGATCGTGACGGAACAGAGAAAACGGCATTCAGGCGTCAAAACCTGTCGCTAGCAGCACTTAATTCTGCAGTTCGCTCTATGCGCTAGTTGACGTGCTACACAAATAGTTCGGTCTTTTTTTGAACACACCTCGTACATGTATAAAATAATGTATCGTTCGTGGTAGGTAAGCTTATCTCAGTTATGTAATGTTTACGTTTCCATTTTATTATTATGACTACAGCAATAAAAAGGCAGGGAACACACACACACACACACACACACACACACACACACACACACACACACACACACACACACACACACACACACACACACACACACACACACACACACACACACACACAATTCGCGTTATTTCTGGCCTCACTCATGTTTATTTTCTTACATTTGCACGCTTTTTAAATGGAAAGTGCCGAAACCCACACCAACATAACGCGTGCAAGCCGAAAAAATTGACATCAATTTGCTTCCTGTGGATCGCTGGGCAGTGTAACTGCACGTGTTTACAGAGGAACAATTCATAGATAGACTTTTCGTCTTTAGGGAATGAACCCTCTGCAGGATGCTGAGGGTCCATGAGTGACTTCGGAGCTCTCCTTCTTTTTCGCGTGTTTGTTCTGTGAAACATACACTGTAGATTCGCAGCTTTACTCTAAGCAACGCTCAATAGGAAATGTTGAAAATTTTAGTCCACGGTGTACCCTCATTCACACTAAACCTGCTCTGATGTTTTAATTACGGACATCATAATATTAAAACTTTGAAAACTTGAGCACTACTTAATGGAGATCAATCATTAACTTATACAAGCCATTAATTTTATGCATATTTTATATATATATGTGTACAACGTTATCGGCAACAAAGAAGTAGTTTTTGTTAAAATTCCTTCCCGGGATATTTGGCCGTAGTCCAATGTTTTCTACAAAACCAGACGTTTCGGCAATGCCATCGACTTCCATCATCAGTGAAAATCGAGTGCGATAACGTGAGGTGGTATATGTTAGTGACCACAGTACTGTGGTTAAGGCTGAAGCAGTAAGTAGAGAGAAGTAGTTTCTATGGTAATATTTCATTTCGAAAATGATTTTAAATTTAAATCTTAGAATATGGAAGTCATGTATGGTTCTCTATACCGATATTTAGTAATTGAAAACTCAACTTTTAACGCTTATCTATTGAAGAGTAATAAAATTTCTAGATAAAATCTATGCAGGCTCTTGCAGACTTATACAAAGATTCGCCTGCAACCCGTCTATCTTTTGTTCACTCTATCACGTAGACAGTCGATTGACCAATCAGAAGCCCTTAATTTCAGTCAGATCCGTCCGTTGTCATGTGTACTTCGAGGCAGTTCATCGGAAGCCGTTGCTTAGTGAACGTGTGCTCTTCGTCAAGAGTTTTTCTTGTTCGAAATGGTTATCTAACGTAACTCTAAGCCTTGGAACTCTTTCCAAGTTGTTCGATTAGAACCAAGCGAGTAAATTACATAATATTCAATATTATTATATTAAGTGCTATTCCGTGTTAGTAGAAGATTTCCGCTTAGAGAGATTTATCTACCGGGGTAAATCTTATTAACGCGGAACACTTCAAGAGTAGCCGGAAGGTGTTAGCCCAATACACTGCTTTTATAATTACAACTCATTACAACCCTGAGAATCAATAATTCATAACGATTAAATACTAATAATAACAAATCCGAGCGATACAAACTAGCAATTCGGAAAGTGACAGTTTATGTGTGACATCTGCAATTAGTGTTATCAGTTGTGCGACGAACCCAACACGCGGAGAGAGAGAGAGAGTGAGAGAGTGAGAGGGTGTTAGCAGAGCAGCGGTAGTGCAGAGAGAGAGAGAAGCCAGCGGAGCAGCGAGTGACTCACGCCGAGTATAAGGAAATACGTATCAAGTAAACTCATCCAAACTGAACTATATAAACTCTTTTATATAATAAAGACTATACGTGACATTGTTTAAATTTAAATATATCATATAAACATTATTTACTTGTGTGCTGAATAAATAATTTTTCTACACCTCCAATATAGACTTATTCATAATTTATACACACACAAATATCCTATGCGAAAGTATTTATTTGTATCGTCGCAATATATTATTAGGTGAATTTTAATAGGTAACTTTTTAATTATAAGAAATAGTACAAAAAAGCTGATCACTCTACTACTTTTTTATAGTAAAATAACTAAAGCAGACATTCATACAATAAACTTTACATTACAACAAATATTGTTTTTTTTTTTTTTTTTTTTTTAGTTAAATTTACACCCATAAGCCTAAATGAGAAATAGGAATAGAATCATAATACGTTTATGTAAGTTATATTTCCATAGGTATCTACAGGTCTATATCTAATACTTTTTCACGAATATACAAATTGATAACAATCTATAAAGCTTTTTTGTTAACGAAACTTAAAAACTATTTTAAGACGAACCATAATTTGCAAGGAGTGTTGAGATATATAAATTCTGTCAAATTATTAAACATACAAGTTTATATTCTGAATAAAATTCCTTATAACTTGATCCACCACATAGACTTTTACAATTATCCTAAAATTTTGAGTTCCATTTTTAGCGCATGCTACCACTAAAGTTAGAAATTATTATAAGAAAGCTACATTCGGATTGGGTTCAGTTTCAGTTTGATTTGGATTGATTTGGGTCAAGTTCAGTTTAGTTGGATTTTAAAAATTTTTCAAAATTTTTTTTTTGTTTTTTGAGCCCTGGTGTCTTAAAAATTTGAAATTTCCAAAAATGTACACTATTAAAATTTTGGTTAACATTTTCGGTACTCTACCTGTATCTGATCCTCCAGTCATTTTCGATATTTCGATAATGCGATTGTTTGGTTTCAATGTTTAGTGAACATCGCACATAATTTCATGTTGTTAAAAGAATTATACAATTTTAATTGTTTATGTCAGAAAATAGTTGGTTGACGATTGTTATTAGTGTTGTTAGTCGTTTTGTAATGGGAAAAAATATTGTAGCAGTAGAGTTGCGTACCTGTGACGTAAAAAGTTGTTGTTGTTAGGCTAACATGAGAACTGAAACAAAACGTGAAAAGCGATACGAGTGTAAAGCGCTCTAACTCTATTTTTGCGGAAAGTACGGGAAACTCCCAACTCGAAAGTAAGTTGTCACTTTTTGTGACAGAACTCGTTTTTTCGGTAATATTCGTTTTCCAACAAGTTCTCGTTTTGTGGCTAACAAAAAAGAAACGTCCATTATTTACAATATGTAGAGCGTATGTTGTCATTCCTTAATACATTATTTTTGTGCTTTCCATTAACCATAAATATTTGAATTTTGCAGTTTACATTTGCTGTTATACTTTTGTTAATTTGCCACCTCAAAATCCTTAGGTTCTGTATTTTAAGAACTACTGTGTTATATTCATTGTATATACACATTAAACGTTATGTTTTCATCAACCATGGCTTTTGTTTATTTCAGCAGTAAACTCAAAACTCAAAACCAAAAACATTGTTACCTAACCTCACAAATGAAAACAACATGTATTTTCGCTTTGCATTAAGAAACAGGACAATTTACAATTATTAGTACACTTTTTCTTTTCCACATCGTAATATATCGATACAATCGCATATTAAAAAAATCGAAAATGTACTGCAGGAACGGATAAAGGGACAGTTTCAAATATTCTTTAATTCGATACCCCACATGGATTTTTGCGATTATTTGACCCTCTCACATTGTGCCCCCGCCCCTTATTTTGTGGAGATCAATCCGAAAAACAATAGAGATCTGTAAAGTAAAAGTACGGTAACGCATGCCATGGTTTACAAAAATTGGTTGATGCGTTCATAAGTTACCGTGAACATACCTCAACAGACAGACAGAAAGATATATAGACAGGTAGACAGATTCATTTTATGTATAGTCTCCAGACCGCTGTTAGAACCAAATTTAAATAATTTACCTTGTATTTAATCCGCTAAGCGATCTTCTGTTATATGTTTTTACAACATGTTTCGGGGATAAATCCCCATCCTCAGGTAAAATGTTTATTTACTCTAATTTATAGGGGTCGTCGAAAATGTTAACGCACATAAAATGTAACACATAAAACTAGATAAAAACACATAAAACACATACAACACACAAGCGCGTGATATGGCAGGTAGGCAGATGCCAAACGGTCAAATTAAAACTGACATCTGGCTTCATTCATTCAAATAATTTAATGTAGAGGCCTATACATTTCAGTTTTCTAAAGTCGGCCATTTGGCGTTATTTAGAGAAAATTTTCACGCGTCCGCTCTCTCTCTCTCTCTCTCTCTCTCTCTCTCTCTCTCTCTCTCTCTCTCTATCTATCTTAGGCACATATTAATATAATTGGCTACACCGTGTAAAATGTATGCATTTTTAGTTTTTTGTGTGTGTTCTGAGTGATACGTTAACCTGAAAATAAGCTACAGCAAATACCATTGGTCTATTCACTATAGGCTAGTATTCAAATGTTATTGCAATTCTCCGACCAGTCAGGGAGAAAGTAACTAGCAGCAATGCCGCTGACTGGTTTGTCGTAATTTTGTGAGAAGAAGCGAAGGAGACAATCAGTGGTCAAACGCCGAATGTAGAGAAACCAGGACAGTGACCACTATACTATGGCCGCATCGCCGCTATAATGTGGAGCAGTAATTTACTGGAATTTAAATAGTAGTCAAAAGGATTATTGGTATAATTTGTCGAGTTAAGTTGTTCACACTGGCGGCTTGTGCTCACTGGATCGCAGTAGTAATGGAATTCTGTGTCCAGTAAAACCTATCAGTTGACTATTTTATGCCATATTCTCATGTAAGAGTCCACAGTAAACAACGAGTTCACTTCCTGTATGACGACACAATTATGTGACACAGTTCCGAGTTCATTAGTGTTCATAAAGCGATTATAATTTTGCATGAATGGCGACGCGCTTGAACTACTGATTACATTATTCATAACGATGAAATCATGCAAATATACATCTACGTAATTCTCACATGAATTACTGAACAAAAATTGATTCTGTGATCTATTTTGAGTTGTCAGTTGAATTATTCATTTAGGCGTTTGATTAACAACGATTTTAATCTATTTGGATTTTGTTACGTCATTGTACCTTATAAGGCTATGAAAGATTAATGTAAACCATCCTGTCCTAGTAAAAATTACCTAATTAAAATTTCAATTCAAACTTTATGTTTAGTCGAATTTTGGCTCAAATAAAAAGAAATGTTTCCGTTTGCGCATAAAGGAAAAATATAATTGATTATTTTTTCATTTACCTAGTGTCTTATTCCTTTCGCCCTCACGCCAGTTTGGGATCCTGCCACATTTCTAGGTACTATCCACACAGGGAATCCTTCGCATGAAACAGTTTCTACTGTCTTCGTGCAACATCCAAATACAAGGATACGACTATCCTATCCTGAGGAACACTACCTAGAAACTATACAGACGAAGAAACCAGGTTCATCTAGACTTAGAGAAGCGAAGATAATTTGTGCTGTATTGTAATAGGAATTTTCCGGAAAGAACTGTTTCCCCTTTACAATAACTCTGCCTCGTGTGTTCTCTAGGAATAGGACATCCCTTCAGGGAGACCGTCTCAAAATGCCCCTCTTTTTTCCGTGCACCACTTTGTGTGTCTTCCTCGGAGACACTTCTTTCTCGAGATTCACATTACTTAATAAAGGATCGTCTTTGCCTGAACTCACTCTCTCAGCTTCAATGCACATGGTACACATGTTGTTCTAAGGAGGAAACTTTCGTTGAAACTTACTGCCTATGAAACCTGGTTGTTGGTATAGGTCTAACCGTATATTGTGCTGATCAAACGCTCAGCAGTTCGTGTGCTTAGTTGGGGGTCTTTATTGTGTTCAACGACAGAATATAAGTAGTTTTGTTTTAATTAAATAATTATGTACAACATGAATCATTTTAGCGATGGTATCATCGTCACTATTATCAGCATCAAAAGCAGAATGGCGTTCATCTAAATGGAGTACGCCTATCTATAATTGTGTAGTATGATCTGTGGCATTACGTTTGGTGACAACATACGTCATTCAGATATACAACAGACAGCCTGATTATGTAAACTTCAGATGAATGGTCTACTACAACCGTATTTGTGGCTTCGTTTGTTTTGCAAGCTGCCCCATTGAAAATTCGATTAAGTTAAATTCGTGTACCAACTTAAACTCCTACATAATTAAAACTTTAATGCCTCATTTATGTCTACTCCCTATATAATTTTTCAATTTTATGTCTAGGCGTCTAAACAATGGCAGCCTTAGCTAACCTAATTAACACCATTCATCAATTACATAACTCAATAATGTCTACCCATAGAGCCAGTCTATTCTGCTTTGTAGGCCCTATATTGTGAGAATGCAAAGAAAATCTCCCCATCGAGCAGCAACATTTTTATTGCAATCTTATATTTGGTCTCCGATTTTGGCAGCCCAATTGTGGCGCCCACTTCGGACGTACACTTCCACTCCATCGCTAAGAGCTTTCAGGTGTAAGACAAGGAAATTTCACAAATCTTTTACTGTCGTTTCTTCTGAGTCAGATATAGCGAGGAATTCGTTTTTTACGGGATTCTCTGGTGAAATTCAATGGAAACTGTGAGGTATTATTTACGTCTGAGACTCCGGTCCTGTGCACAGTTTTACAGTAGTTTTTATTAAATCCGTTCCCTTAATAAATATTTTCTCTTACAGTCGAATTGTAGACATTTCAAGCAGTTGGCGCGCTATTTATATTGAGGCAGCTGCTACATCTGTGTAAATAGGACATATGGTGACGCTCAGAATACCGAGGTGTAACTAAACGTGATTGTATAGGCAAATGATTACAAATGGTTAAATATTCAAATATTTAGTACGTTTTGGTTTGACATTTCACCGAATCCGAATACAGTTACTCCGTTTCTGTCAACATAACCGGAACAGGTAATATATGTGTATTCCAAACCGTATATAAATAATATAATTAACAGCTACTTATTATAACTAAACGATCACTTTAAGTTGAATCAAGATTTGAAGATTTGAATTAGTCTTTATTGGCCGTTTATTACTTCCACGGTATTTGTTATCACCTAAAAGCACAAACCAGCATAAACTAGTTAAATGTAGCTATTGTTTCAAACGAGAAAAGTCAACAGTTAAGGTATTAAACTTTTGCCTAACCATATTTGGTTATTATTATTATTATTATTAATGTTAGTAGTAGTAGTAGTAGTAGTAGTAGTAGTAGTAGTAGTAGTAGTAGTAGTAGTAGTAGTAGTAGTAGTATTAGCAGTAGCAGTAGTAGGAGTAGTAGTAGTAGTATAGCAGCAGTAGCAGCAGTAGTAGTATTAGCAGTAGCAGTAGTAGGAGTAGTAGTAGTAGTAGTAGTAGTAGTAGTAGTAGTAGTAGTGGTAGTAGCAGCAGTAGCAGCAGTAGCAGTAGTAGTAGTAGCAGTAGTAGTAGTAGTAGTAGTAGTAGTAGTAGTAGTAGTATGCATTTTATTAGTTTAGATCTTACAGATTGTTACATATAACATTTAAACTCTATAAACTTAAAAGTGTTTGTATAGTTTTAATAATGTAAGATGTTCATACTTACAACTACCGCTAAGTGTACTGAAGTATTAAATTACCTCTGTGTATTGTAATTTGGTAATACAGTATTTTAATACAAAATTAAAACAATTGTTATGCGTTGTTTAGATAACTCTATAATCTAGTTACACAACACTAAAAATAGAATGATCTTAGACATTTCGTGTGTCCACGTAAAATTATTCGCGTTCGCTGTCGTAATAATCACCCAAACACAGCGCGACGGTTACCTGTACGACATTGTAAAGGCCGCGGGTTCGCGTAACTAACACACAACGCCAACCGCGCGCGCTGCCGACCACACATACTGAATGTTCACACTAACGTCGCTGCTCTAAGTAGTACCGAACGCTACGCACTGCTGGTTCCGTGGGTGGAGCCATTAATTTGTATACGAATCCGAAACGCCCATCCCAACTGCCTGCTTTTCAATATTCATGTTCATGTAGTAACAACTATGACGTTATGGCAACAAAATTATTATTTTTTTGTCATACAAAAGCAACAACTACTACTACTACTATTAAGCCTACTACTACTACTAGTTGCCTACTATTACTTATAATAGATATTATAGTTACTACTATTATATCATAGCAGCCCTTAGCAGCAGTTGTGCACGGGACCACAAAAGCCCCCGTACTCCCTAAAAGCAAACAAGTTCCTCAACCCATTCATATCATTCTATGTAACGCCGTCTTAAAGTTATAGAAAAAACGTACCGAGTGACATATAAAGTCACCAAGTTGACTTATAATTGTAACCGGTAGACTCAACTTCCGGTGAGTTAGTTCTCGGTTGTAGTTGCCTGTGCCGCCAGACTTTACCGTGTCTTCAATTTCGAAACATAATCGCAGCAATACGGAAATCAATACGATTATTAGTAACGTGTCCTGAATGTTTCTATGGTTACTTATCATTTACGTCTTAAATAATTGTTGCCGCAATTGGTCAATCTTTTCCTGTTCAGGAACTAGAGCTGTTAGTGTCGCCGATGTTCATAATAAAACTGCCAATTATCTTCTATTAACTAATCAAGATCCATCAGTTTATCTGCCTTTTTCAATACATTCCGCACACAATAATAGTAAAATCATATTTTTAACGCCTCGCATTGGGGTCTGGACTACTCTCTTGTAATATGTATGAGTCACCACTGAACGATATGGTATAATACTAAAGCTTCGATACTGGTTGTATTTTAATAAACATATATTCAGCAACAGGTATTAAAAATGAAAATAAAATAAAATAAACAGGAAGCAGTTTAAAAAATAAAATTAGAAAATTTGAAATTAAACAATTCGCGTCTTCCCTCACGTCTCTCGCTCTCTCTCACACACACACACACACACACGCACTCTCTCTCTCTCTGTCATTTACTCATTTTCTTTCTTTTCCTGTAATTTTTTTATTGAGTGAGCGTGGGCCCTTGAAAGGAGCTCGTCTCTGTGCGACTGCACTGTTGCACACCTCAAGGGCGTCTCTGATTAGGCCTACTACTTTTTTTGTGTAATGTAGGAAATCTTCTCACTAAGGGTTCGCATTTTAAGGTTATCTGGTATTGCCTACTAGACCGACACATCCCTTCTTGGTATTTATTCACAGCAGTAAACAGTCGTTTCAAAGAATTATTTTGCCTACTAAGGGCTTTGTCAGCTTACATTGTTCATCCTTCTTGTAAGTCATCTCGTTTGTTTCCTAAATTACTGACAAAATCTATCATGTATAAGTGCAGTGGTTTCGAGCTGTTACGTCTTCTTCGGTCTTCTTTCTTCACAGATTCGTCTCCACGCCTCTGTACCGCCTCTGTCCACTTACCTCTCCTTTTTAGTGTCTTACAGTATTTGACCTGTCTACCCTTTGCAGTTTCCATCTCTCTCCTATCAATTTATCACAGGCAAAAAGAAATGCAAAGCGTTATCGTTGCTGCTATCAGATTCTCCATAATTACTACTGTATTACAACAACAATAACAACAACAACTACTACTACTACTACTACTACTACTACTACTACTACGTATTACAGCTCAAGCGCTTAAATTGTTTACATACGGAACACTTAGATGTGGTAATGTGTTCTTAGAACAGTGATAATGTCCATGTACGCCAATCAAATTGCCTCGTTAGTACAGTGACAGAAAGATGTCTTGTTCACGTGGACTCGGCGTTGGCACAATTAGCCTTCAACAACTGCAGCTCATCACCGTCAGTGAAGTCGTCCGTGTAGGCTTCTGTATAAACGATATACAGGAACGTGTCAACAACGCGACTGACTATACGAGCGGAGCTACGGCTGATAATTACGACTAGTTGTGACTGATAAGATTTACTTTCGAGTCGATAAGCAGTTTCGACAAAACTACACTAGGTTGTTGACATGTTTCTGCGCATCGTTAAAGAACGGCTATATCGACAGCAAAATGACGAGACACGACGGGTCGGCTCCGTTCAAGGTGATAAGCAGAGGTTGATGGGGCAAAAACACAGCTTCAATGTGCTTTAAAATGGTAATCTCATCTTACTAATGGTGCAATCTGAATGGTGCACAGATAGTGTCGGTAAGTGCCGTGCAGTTAAGAACACATTGTCACATTAAAGGCTTCTACCGACTGCTGCTGCTGCTGCTGCTGCTGCTGCTGCTGTTACTCCTACACCTCGAAGTGCTGATTTTCTTAAAAAGATATTTAAAACTAAGTTTTGCATCAAGACAACATCAAGCACGGTTATGTAAAGAATTTTAAAGATACTATTATTTACTATGAAACATTTCTTGAATCAATATTTTTTAAAAGTACTGTAACATTAATGTTTCCTGGAGCCACGTAGAAACGCGCGCGCGTGTGTATGCGTGTATATGTGCATTAGCGACCCTGTACACAATACGAATATTCATACCTACGTTGGCATTCATATTTACTTTTCAAATATTGCTTAATATTCGTGTGGCATTGACTTTTATGCAAGGGCACACTGTCTCGCTTTGCTTTGATCGTCAACAATAATACAAATAAATTTCTCTAAAACACGATACAATAGACTTGCAGGCGCATAGCGTAACATGTATAGTTTGCAGATTAAGTAATATTATCACAACTGCAGATAATCTACAGTACAAATGTATACATAAACACAAATGTGTATGTGTGTGTGTGTGTGTGTATATATATATATATTACTTTAATATTTATAACTAAATTTACCTCAAGATATACTTTTTTCCTATTAGGAACATGTTTCGAGAGTTCCTGTACTCTCATCTTCAGCCTTCGCCATCTTGTTTCTGGTGAAGTATTTGTGTGTTGGCTTCTGGATGTTATTAAGGTAGTTTGTTGGTCTTTGGTCTTTTAAAGTTGCATTATTGTGTGTGGTTGTGGTATCTGTTTTTGTATTTTGTGTATTTTCGATGTTGAGTGCTTTGAATATTGTGTCATGTTTTGTATTGATTTGTATTTGTTCTGGTATTAGTTTGTTTTGTGTTTTATGTTTGTAAATCTGTAAATTTTCCCAAATGTTCATTATGGTGCCTTTGTGTGGTATATGTTTTATTAGTGTTACATTGGTTATGTCTATGATTATGATGATATATGTTATGATATACCAATATCAGTTGTATTGCTCCGTATGTTATTTCCCAACCACTCTACTCATCCGAAGCTATGTAGTTGTTATAGGTATGTATCTGCTACTTATATAACAGGTAAGTTAGATTTCTTACTAACAACTAAATACGTACCTCATACTTGTCTCCCTGCAAAAGTGGTAGGTCAGGTTACTAACTAACAACTATGCACGTCTGTACCTCCTACTTCTCTTTCTACAACAGCAGGTCAGGTTGCTAACTAACAACTATGTACAGTAGAACCTCTGTTAACAGAAACAAAGTGGGGGGCGGCGGTTTCGGATAACCAAAATTTCAGATAATAATTACGATGTCATTTTTTACAGTTTGAGGTAAAATAACTGAAGGCAATATACAATATTATCAAAAGATTTAAATAAAAATCCAACAATTTGTGTATGACTATCGACCTAACGGGAGACGCTCTATGCTTGTTATCTATCTCAAACTAAGGAAACCTGTTTGTTTTGAACAGAGCTATCATGACAAATCACACTTTACAAACAATGTTTATTATATTAGTTTTCGTGTTTAATCAGCAAAACAATATTTACATTGTAAAATATCGGTATGGAGAACCATACATGACTTCCATATTCTAAGATTTATATTTAAAATCATTTTCGAAATGAAATATTACCATAGAAACTACTTCTTTCTACTTACTGCTTCAGCCTTAACCACAGTACTGTGGCCACTAACGTATACCACCTCACGTTATTGCACTCGATTTTCACTGATGATGGAAGTCGATGGCATTGCCGAAATGTCTGGTTTTGTAGAAAACATTGTACTACGGCCAAATATCCCGGGAAGGAATTTTAACAAAAACTACTTCTTTGTTGCCGATAACGTTGTACACATATATATCAGTGGCGAAGTTACATGGAGGCAATTGAGGCAATGCCTACCCTAAAAAATTCTGTAGAATAAAAATTATAAATACGTATAAACTACATAACGTAAAGATTATACATTGTTACTGCGACTGTCAAATTTATTAAACCGAAACATGCTTTATTGAGCGACCGCTAGATGGTGACAGGTGAGATTCGGCATAGTTCGTTTAAAGCGAATGAGGCAACCTGAACCTGCCTCAGCGTTTTTTGTATACATCGTATGTAAGCAATGTAGTGGTGCGATAGGGAAGTGTAGGGAGGGGGGATTGTCCCGCGCTGTACACATAGAGCGTTGAGGCATGCCTCACTTCTGTGGTCCAAACAGTTAAGTTAAAGCGCCTGTGTTGTTTCTAAGTGTTTATTTTATGCGGTTATTTAAAGTGTCACTGTTATTCTGCTGAACTAACAGATGATCAAGATTGTTATTTGAATTATTTGTAACATTAAACATATATATATAGAAACTAATCAAGTTTAAAATTTGAAGTTCAATTAGTTGTATTATTGTGTATGACTAATACAAGGATTGTTCAATAGAAACACGTAGAGAGCTGTAAAGCATTTTTTATTCAACGATTTTAGAAGAAGTCTCCAATAACATTAAGACATGAGTTCCACTGTTGCGCTAACCTGTAGATTCCCTGCTAGTAAAATTCTTACGGCTGTTTGTGGAACCATTCGGTTACAGCAAACTCTACCTCAGCGTCCGATTTGAACCACCGTCCTTTTAGTGATTCCTTAAAAAAAATTTAAGATAAGATTTTTGCCTACCCATTCATTAACTACTAGCTTCGCCAGTAAGCAAATTGATGTCCATTTTTTCGGCTTGCACGCGTTATGTTGGTGTGGGTTTCGGCACTTTCCATTTAAAAAGCGTGCAAATGTAAGAAAATAAACATGAGTGAGGCCAGAAATAACGTGAATTGTGTGTGTGTGTGTGTGTGTGTGTGTGTGTCTTACCTGCCTTTTTATTGCTGTAGGCATAATAATAAAATGGAAACGTAAACATTACATAACTGAGATATGCTTACCTGCCACGAACGATATATTATTTTATACATGGAGGAGTTCAGTGACATACACACGTACAGAAGAATTATATATATAAAGATATTAACTCATACATAATTTACATTAAAATGAAAAATTTATAATTTTATTGCCTGGCAACAAAATTATTTTATTTTTAACAATTACCATTGTTTCAAAAAGTTTAAATGAATTTTCAAGTACTTTACTCTTGTTAAAACGTAAAAGGTTGCAGGTAAACTACCCCTTCCCCTTAAGCGATCTTCACCAAAATCGAAAGTCCTTGAGACCTCTACAATTCAGGGACGTATGCAAAAAATTATTTGATTCTGTTTGAATTTGCGGCTGTTATCGTTTTCCATAGAAAATACCCTTGTTAAAAAAACGTTGCAGGTAAACTACCCCTTTCCCTTAACCGATCTTCACCAAAAACAAAAGGTCTTGAGAACTCTGTAATTTAGGGCTATATGCAAATAATCTTTTGATTCTGTTTGAATTTGCGGCTGTTATCGTTTTCCATAGGAAATACCCTTGTTAAAACATAAAACGTTACAGGTAAACTACCCCTTTCCCTTAACCGATCTTCACCAAAACAATAAGTCTTGAGAACTCTACAATTCAGGGCTGTATACGAAACATTATTTAATTCTGTTTGAATTTGCGGCTGTTATCGTTTGCCAAAAAAAAATTTCCCTTGATAAAAAAAAAATCGTTGCAGGTAAACTACCCCTTTCCCTCAACCGATCTTCACCAAAAACAATAGGTCGTAAGTACTCTACAAATCAGGGCTGTATGCAAAAAATTATTTGATTCTGTTTGAATTTGCGGCAGTTATCGTTTGCCATAAAAAAAAATCTACACACAGACAGACACACACACGGACACTTTTCGGAAAACGACTTTTTTTCATGTTTTGAGTGTAGTACAATCAGAATCTGCAATAATCTCTAACACGATTTTTTTTGCCATCACCATACTTCCATTCCTTAAGGAATATGGAAGTAAAAACGGGAATATATAATTTTTTTTGGTCGGTCGTTTCGGTTAAAGTGATTCGGTTAATGAAGATTCTACTGGGTATTGTACCAACTACTTCTTTTTCTAAAACAGTAGGTTAGATTGCTTAGTAACAACTATGTACATACCTCACACTCGTCCTTCTGCAACAGTAGTAGGAAAATGGTTGGTTGGTTGTTAACTAACAACTATGCACATCTGTACCTCCTACTTCGCTTTCTTCAACAGTGGGTTAGATTGTTAACTAACAACTATGTAAGAATCTTATACTTGTCTTTCTGCAACATTAGTTGGAAAATGGTTGGTTGGTTGGTTGATTGCTAACTAACAACTATGCACGTCTGTACCTCCTACTTCTCTTTCTTCAACAGTAGGTTAGATTGTTAACTAACAACTATGCATGTCTGTACCACCTACTTCTCTTTCTTCAACAGTAGGTTAGATTGTTAACGAACAACTATGCACATTTGTACCTCCTACTTTTCTTTCTTCAACAGTAGGTTAGATTGTTTACTAACAACTATGCACATCTGTACCTCCTACTTCTCTTTCTTCAACATTAGGTTAGATTGTTAACTAACAACTATGCACATCTGTACATCCTACTTCTCTTTCTTCAACAGTAGGTTAGATTGTAAACTAACAACTATGCATGTTTCTACCACCTAGTTCTCTTTCTCCACCAGTAGGTTAGATTGTTAACTAACAACTATGCACGTCTGTATCTCCTAATCCTCTTTCTACAACAGTAGTTTAGATTGTTTACTAACAACTATGCACGTCTGTATCTCCTACTCCTCTTTCTTCAACAGAAGGTTAGATTGTTAACTAACAACTATGCACATCTGTACCTACTACTTCTCTTTCTTCAACAGTAGGTTAGATTGTTAACTAACAACTATGCTCATTTGTACCTCCTACTTCTCTTTCTTCAACAGTAGGTTAGATTGTTTACTAACAACTATGTACATCTGTACCTCCTACTTCTCTTTTTTCAACAGTAGGTTAGATTGTTAACTAACAACTATGCATGTTTCTACCACCTAGTTCTCTTTCTTCAACAGTAGGTTAGATTGTTAACTAACAACTATGCACGTCTGTACCTGCTACTTCTCTTTTTCAACAGTAAGTTAGATTGTTAACTAACAACTATGCACGTCTGTATCTCCTAATCCTCTTTCTACAACAGTAGTTTAGATTGTTTACTAACAACTATGCACGTCTGTATCTCCTACTCCTCTTTCTACAACAGAAATTTAGATTGTTTACTAACAACTATGCACGTCTGTACCTCCTACTTCTCTTTCGTCAACAGTAGATTAGATTTCTTACTAACAACTATGTACGTAGCTTATACTTGTCTTCTTGCAACAGTAGTAGGTCAGGTTGCTAACTGACAACTATGCACGTCTGTACCTCCTACTTCTCTTTCGTCAACAGTAGGTTAGATTTCTGACTAACAACTATGTACGTACCTTATACTTGTCTTCTTGCGACAGTAATAGGTCAGGTTGCTTACTGACTACTATGTAAGTCTGTACCTCCTACTTCTCTTCTACAACAGTAGGCTATATTGCTTACTAACAACTACGTACGTACCTCATACTTGTGTCCCTGCAATAGTAGTAGGTCAGGTTGCTAACTAACAACTATGCACGTCTGTACCTCCTACGTCTCTTTCTTCAACAGTAGGTTAGATTGCTTACTAACAATTATTATTGTTATTTGTTTTTAAGATGTCAAGTTAATGGCCTGCTTTTACACACTTCACTGTTTAGTAAATTCTCTAGCTGCTGAGAAATCTCAAAAAATATTACCGTATGCGTATTTTAAATTATCAATTCTCCTTCAAAAAAAAAGAAGCTTCTGTCTCCTTTTTTATAATGTTTCTAAAAGATTTTCTTGAATCGACGCTGAGTAGATAAATTTGCAACATGTAGAAATTAATACGTAGTCCGTTTATCAATCATCCAACCAAAGTGTGCGATTTCTAGCAGCTTGTCATGTCTGTTATTATCTGGAGAAAATACATCTTACTATGTCACATCTTGTAAATAAATCTTACAAGAATTCCTAAAACTTTCACGGCCCCCCCGTCAACATTGTTGACATTACTTTCTGCTGCGCTACTAGGCCGTGGTCTACTGCTATTATTGTTCATAGACGTTTCGGCACCACCATCGTAGGTCATCTTCAGTGTAAAAATGATCGAGTGTTACCTTACCAACTGGGCCTCCGATTGTGGGGCCGAAACGTCTATGAACAATGATAGCAGCAGACCACGGCCTAGTAGCTCTGCAGAAAATAATCTCAACAAATCTTAGAAGATTTATTTATTCCAGACAGCGGTCAAGGAACAGCCTTATAGAATAAATAGGCTTCATAGTATAGTACCTCCTCAGCCCCCGACACATATGTCTCTATACATAACTTAAACACATAACCGTATATTCTACATACAAGCATTATGTGGATTTTTGTATTGTGATACCCCCCCTCACACAAGCGCCTTGTTCTGGCTCATCGCGATTTCAACTCACGAAAATACAAAATGAAGAATTCAAAAATTATACGAAAATAATTCAAATGCCGAGCAAAGAACAGAAACTGGAATGCATGACAAAAAAAAAACAAAGAAAACGCATATTTCTACTTCTAATTTAAATTTCAATAGAAACTTCTGCAGGAAACTATAAGAAGGATTATTTAAAAGTCAAATGATCTTGGACTAAAGCAAGAAGCGGAGAACGCCGCAACAGTGAGAATGTATAGAAAACAACAACGGGTAATAAATTTAGTGAGAATCGATTAGTACGTGACGTGCTTGAGTGAGTTGTGAGCCTAATATCGCGTTAGTCATGACCATATATTAGTACTACACAACTTCCTTCTTTTTTTTTGTAATTTGTTACTGTTGTTTATAACAATTAATTGCATTAAAGAGTAAGTGAAGTAGTTAGAAACTAATGTCAATTAAACTCTCTCTTGGTGGAAGTAATCTCTCCTTGTTTACAGTATAGACCTACGTCATGTGCAATAATACACGATTACGAGCACATAGTTTTACATATAAACATTTGTTTACTGCTTTGCTTAGGAGAAGTGTCGAATCTGAAACAAACGACACTTTCAGTTTCTGACATCGTTTCCGACACTTATGCCTATGAGCAGTGCCGGATTATCTATAACGGTAGGGTATGCTGCAGCACCGGGCACCAGGGCCTCAGCTGGCAGAGGACCACCATCCAACCCTAAATCACAAAAACTTTTTAAAGATAATACGTGTGAAAAAAAAAACAAAAAACTTTGTGATAGTCGTTCAAATGAAGACGATAGTTTGCATGATACTACAGTTTGTCCGCTCAAAGTATTAAACTGAATTATTGACTGCAAAGTGATTGATGTTTGGTGTATTTCCGAATATATATGCATTGCTTATAGTCTGCTTTTGAGGATTCCAACAGCTGACTACGAATCTCAAAGATCATTTTCTGTTTAAAAAGCATTAAAGGTATGTTGAGTTCAACTACGGGAGATGAGAGATTATCTTCGTTAGCAAGATTGAATATTGAAAGCGAGATACCTGGATCGATCTTTAGAATAAATTATACAAGACTTCGAAAAAAAAATGGATCGATTAGTATTTTCTAAGCTTAAGTGCTAATATGCTCATTGTAATCACTATTTAGCTAAATATTTGTAGTAATTTGAGAGTTTAATACAATAATTGTTAACTTTTGAAATTGTGTAAGCCATTTATCAGTATAAGCCATTTATCAGTATAAATAATGGATAAAAGGTTGAATTTTGAATCGATGGGGGGGCACTAGTCTGACGGCAACATAGGGCACCACGCGGTTCTAATCCACCCCTGCCTATGAGGTATTCAGTAGACTAATCTAACAATAATCCCGTAGTCACAGCCATTACAGAATTACAAAGGTAGCAGTCGTAACTATTCTAAAAAGGGCCATTCCACAAATTTTAATTAGTTTCAGGTTTTTACAGATACAAACTCTCGATTGTCGGCGACGATATCCATTGCAGCTGGCAATATCGCCTAATAAGATGATTTTTATCGCAAATAACGAGAATAACCCGAAAGCGGCAATAATAAAATCATGAGGAAATAGCAGACAATATCAGGCTCTTGTTTACATTGTTAGTCCTCAAGACTGCCATGAATGTCAAAGCAATTCACAATTCCGCGATTACGGAAACTTCGTTCTCAAAAAAATAAAAAGTAAAACTCAGACAGAAACTTTGTTCTCAAAAACCAAAAGCAAACAAATCTTACTAACACAAAACAATAATAGAAATCAGTGATTCAAAGTTGTATTACTAGTGAAAAAGAATTAATTAAAAAGTAGTTATTTAATTTTGTGTTAATTACAATGTTCTTTCTTTCTATAATTTTTCATGAACTTTTATGTTATTATCTGATTTAACAGTTTATTGAACGTAAATTTACGTTATAAAGTAAATCAACTGAATAGTTTACTTACTTAAGTCTTCGTAAGTTTTTAAAAAACCGGAAATTTCTAAGTATTCAGTCGCAATTATTAATAGGTAAGTCTGTTTTTTCATAATATCTTACATGTTTAAAGTAAATTACGAATTTGTTGGAGTAGTTTTAAGCAGGGGCGTATTTACGGAGGGGGGATGGACGAACGAGACCGAACCCCCCCCCCCAGAGGGTCAAAAATGTTTATGAATTTTGTTAATCTCTTAATTTTTAGGCTGTTTTATTTTTTTTCAGCTGTGTACGCTAATATAGCAGTAGCTCTTTTTTAAACATACAAACAGGTTGATTGCACAGCATTAGCGTATATACGTTTGAAATATGAAATATAGGAAAATCAATTCAGTCAATAAGTATCTGTTAACAATGTTTCAATAACGCGTATTTTTATTGTGTTATTACCATTTACTTTAATGAGACTGACTTCAAAATGTTATCACGCGTTTTTCAGCCACTTTAAAGATAATAATGTAGATTAGTCTTTTTTTATGAAGCCGACCTGACCCAGGGGCCCCCAAAGCTAAATTCTAGATACGCCACTGATTTTAAGCGGAGACTAACTTACTTTGTATTTTTGCGGATTATCAGGGATCGGAGAGTCAGGCGTTACCCTCGAAAGCCGGCAAGTGTACTGTACTCCACTTTTATTTATCAAGGCCGTATATAGTAGGCCTATTATGTAGTATACTCACATACAGTGTACATAAAATTATATTCACATAGTTTAATGTATTAAAAACTGTACCCCACTTTTGTATATTTAATGTGTGTGTGTATGCGCCCGCGCGCTTATATAAAGTACTTACTTACTTATTAGCCAACGCCCACCCTTGGCTGTTGGGCCATTAGGCGGCGCGCTGACCAGTAGAGACGTGAGAGCCTTGCCGTATCATCTTCGTCTTGGACCTGCGTGTCTGAGAGCAAGGCTGGACATGTAATTAGGTGATCCGCATTCATGGAAGCGTATCCACAGAGAACACATTCAGGAGACGACAACACGCCGATTGATGGGGCCGTCCGTAACCAATGTTGCCCATCTTTTTCCCACACAGGCACTTAATTGTTTTTCTTTTAGCCATAGGCTTATTGAGCAGTCTATTCTTGCTTTCGCAGATGCATATGAGCTGGGGGTCTCCGCTTGAGGTAGTGCTGCGCCCATTTTGGCGAGGATGTCGGCTTTTTCATTTCCCATGATGTTGACATGGCTGGTTACCCATTTCAGTCCAATCTGCCAGCCTAATTGTACAAGGTTCTGCAGTTCTCGCCTACACTCAATTGTTAGGGAGCAGTTTGTGTCACCATTTGAGGTCACGTTTTGAATCGCTGCAGTTGAGTCTATGAGGAAGACGGCTTTGTTAGGTGGTGAGATCTTGGCAAGCTCAATAGATGCTGCTTTTATGGCTGCTACCTCTCCGTCATAGTTGCTTAGGCGGCCTCCTACAGCGAGGTGGCCTTCAAATAGAGAGCTGTAGAAACCAGCCCCGGTTGCCCCTGTAGATGGTATAGAGGATCCGTCTGTGTATATTCGTATCCACTGCTCAGCCGGAAAACGTTTTTGTACAGTGGGTAAGGCTGCTTGGCGAAGCTCGGCTTCATTCGACTCTGTTTTTGTCTTATTATGGTCGACGAGTTTCAAGTTAGCATTTGGGAGTTGGCTAAAGAATTCACGGTAACGTATAAATGGTGCTGCCTCATTTGGTTCAATGTCATATTTGCGTTGGAGTTCTTCATAGATCGCAATCGGGCATTTCTGAGTTTTCAGCCTTTCTGCCGCTGTTTTATAGATATTCCACCGTTGTTGGTAGGCTCTTTTACATCTCTCCCAGGATATGAGGCACAGCTTTTCCCGTCTTACTTGGATAGGTTCGACTTGCAGTTGTGACTCCATGACAAGTATAGAATTTGATTTCGGCGCACCAGTTATCGTTCTAAGGGCCGCATTTTGGACCAAGTGCAGTTTCTGGCATGCTGCATTGGAGGCAGTAATAGTTGCTTCTGCGCCATATTCCAATAGCGGCCGAATGTAGCTCTTATACGCAGTTGTCAGAACATCTTGATTTGCTCCCCATGTAGTCGCAGTGAGTCGTTTAAGTAGCCGGCATCGCCTAGACGCACTATTCGCGGACTGTTCTATATGGTGCTTCCACGTCATTCTGGTGTCTATATTAACACACAGGTATTTAGATATGTTCACTTCTTCGAGTTCCGATCCACGGTAGCGCAGATTGACCGTAGGCCGCCTTGTTGATAGAGAGAAAAGTTGGTATGTCGTCTTGGTGGTATTTACCGTCATGGCATTTAGTTTGGCCCACTCTTCTAGTTTAACAAGTGCACTATTAATAGTTGCTTCAAGACCCATGATATGGCTGCTAGTTGCCCAGATGATAAGGTCATCGGCATACAGGAGCGCTTGTACTCCCGGCACACACCGAACAGCCACCAGAATGTCGTTGACCATAAGGTTAAGTAGGCTGCAGCTGATAACGGCACCTTGGGGTAGCCCATGGCGTTGAATTTGGTACCCTGAAAGGCAATTATTATAGCGGACACGAATTTGTCTTTGTCTCAGGAAGGACGCTATCCAGTTAAAAAGGTTACCTACGACGCCACTCAAAGCAAGTTTGTGAAGTAACATGGGTCTCCAGACAGTGTCGTACGCGTTTTTTAGGTGCCAGGGAGGACATTTTCTTGTGGTACCCATCCTTAACACTTTGTGCAAAGTAGACGACTTGGTCCATGGTGCATCGGTGCGCTCGGAAACCTGGTTGGCATTCATCAATAACCGCATTCATTTCAAAGAACTGGTTCAGACGCCGCACGACCATTCTTTCGGCAACCTTGCAGCAAGCACTTGTTAATGTGATGGGGCGGTAGCCCTCAGGTGTATCACTTGGCTTTCCTTTCTTGATAATAGGTATAATCTCCCCTTTCCTCCATTGCTGGGGGACGCGTGTTTTCCACGTTAGATTAATGAGATTGAGCAAGGCTAGTTTCGCTGTGTTACCAAGATTTTTTAGGAGCTCTGGGTAGATTGCGTCGGCTCCTACTGCCTTCTTGCCCTTTGTGTTTGATAGTGGAAATTCAAGTTCGGAAAGGCTAAAATCGTTTAGGCAAATTTTTTGTTCGGTTTTGTAGAGGCATTGCATTAGAGGTTTTTTATTCAGGTATCTGTGTTCGTTTCTTGTCTTTCGGGTTCGGCTTATATTTGCGAAGTACTTGCAAAAGGTGTTAGCTATTTTTTTGGGATCTGTGATAAGATTAAGTCCGTTTTTGAAACGTTGTTTTCCTCTGGCTTCAGTGTCATTATTTAGCCTTGAGACAAAACGGCGTGCTTTTGCTCCATCGCGCCGGAAATCTAGCTCTGATAGGAAGGTTTTGAAGGCCGATCTTTTAGATTGCTTAATTTCTTTACGTAGTATGGCCTGGGATTTTCGGAGTTGGATACAGTCAGGTAGTTCTTTAGAGTTCTCTGCTTTCATTCTCAGAGAGTCTCTTGTTTTCTTGAGGGATGAAAGTCTTTTATTCCAGAACGGTCGAAAACCCTTTACTTGACCCCTTGATACACATAATAGCGCAGATTTCAGTATAGCATCGTTCAGGGACTCTATAGCTGTTTCAGGTGAATTCCAATTTATTTCGTGTGGTATAATATCATTTCTTATCTTGTCGTATTCGCTCCAGTCGGCTTTTCTAAAGTTCCACCGGGGGGCAAGTTTGTTAATGTATGTGGCTTTTCCTGTCGCACATTTGATGAGAATGGCGCGGTGTCCACAGCCTCCTGCGTCATCCATCAAGTGAACTTTTGTCTTCTATGCGATGTTAGGGTGCGTAAGAACGAGATCCGGTCGGGAGGTCTGTCCAGCAATCGACAGGAAGGTTGGTGGCGTGTCTTTCAGGTCAAGAAAATTTTCGTTGATGAAAAGTTCTATGCGTCTTCCTGCGGGTGTTAACCTGTCATATCCCCATCTCGGTGACTGGCTGTTGAAATCACCTATGATTATGCTATTTGCTTGGATCGTTGATTCAATTGCATCGAGGGATGGAATATTGCCAGGAGGGTTGTATAATCCTATGATTGTGAAATGTTTGTTATTTTTCCATATATGGGCTAGAATTATTTCCACTTTGTCATCGTCTTGCATCTCATGGATTATCTCAAATTTAGAACAGAGATTATTTTTAATTCCAACAATTATCCCCGAGGCGACTTGTCGTGATCGAGGTAAAATATGGCTGCAGTATCCGGTAGTTTGGTAAAATTCAGAGAATTCAGTCGCAGCGCCTGCTTCTACTATAACATATAAATCCACATCTATTTGGCAGATGCTTCGTTTAAATTGTAAAAATTTATCGTTGCTAAGACCACCGGCATTCCAAAACAGGATACTTAGGTCCGTGTCAAGGCCCTGAAAAGGGCCGTTGGTGTTTATGGCAAGATTCTTTTGTATCATTTTGGTCAGCGTGCTGTAGGCGAACCTTTGTTGATCGTTTAGTTTATGCAGGGGGCACCACGTGCAGGCGATCAACTTCACCCCCCGCGCTTATATAAAGTCATGTCAATGATAAAATGATATTAATAAGTTTATTCTGCAAGTATACAAGTGTTCTGTCTGTCTCTCTTTCACTGAATTCTAAATCCATCGTCAGAGACTGAAAACGTCAATGAAAAATTGATTATTCCTAGATCCATTAAGTTAATCTAACACGATGAAGACATTATTCTGTGAAAGTGAAATAGCACAGCGTTTCGCATCCTGGAATGCGCCCCCCCCCCCCACCCGTGGAGGCGTGAGAGACTATTAAGGGGGGCGTCGTTAACGTGTCAAAAATAAGATAAATACAACAAATTTACATTCAAAGATAACTTAATAACTCATTTGTTTAATTTCAGACACGGTTAAAATTCAGTTTCAATATATATATATATATTTCCAAAATTCAGATTTTATATCTCCAATTTCCATGATTTCTATCGTGACCTGAAGACATCCTCTGATACCAAGAATGTATATCCAAATGATAGTGAGAGTGAAAGTGAATAAATAAACATTTCAGACTTATTATAAAGTAATAAAGGACACATTATTGTTTAATGTTATTAAGGAAGTGTATTTTTTTAATAGAAAGTTCAATGTTTTTTTGTTTCAATATTACCGTATTCTATACATTGTTGTTTTTAAACAATTTTAAATAATAAAAGTATACAATAATCAGAAAAAAACATTCTATTTTGCACTTAAAATAACCTTGTGGATGTTAGTTCACTTGTGATGTGATTATCACTTCATGTGGGTAAAGTGTGTTTAGTCCACTTTTTTAAGACAAATTTTAATATTATAAATTTTTACTAACAAAAAAATAGCTGAATGAGAAAATTAAGTGACAGATTTATAAGAATATTTTAAGCTATTCATAAAAAATTGCAAAGTTGTTTTACTTTAATATTTAGATTTAGGGGAAGCTTTTGAAATTTTAAAATCGATTTTCTCAAAATTAACGTTTTGGACTTAACACACTTTACCCTACAAACATTGAAAGACGCACAAGAAGTAAAAATATCGGTATGGAGAACCATACATGACTTCCATATTCTAAGATTTATATTTAAAATCATTTTCGAAATGAAATATTACCATAGAAACTACTTCTTTCTACTTACTGCTTCAGCCTTAACCACAGTACTGTGGTCACTAACGTATACCACCTCACGTTATCGCACTCGATTTTCACTGATGATGGAAGTCGATGGCATTGCCGAAACGTCTGGTTTTGTAGAAAACATTGGACTACGGCCAAATATGCCGGGAAGGAATTTTAACAAAAACTACTTCTTTGTTGCCGATAACGTTGTACACATATATATAAAATATATGCATAAAATTAATGGCTTGTATAAGTTAATGATTGATCTCCATTAAGTAGTGCTCAAGTTTCCAAAGTTTTAATATTATGATGTCCGTAATTAAAACATCAGAGCAGGTTTAGTGTGAATGAGGGTACACTGTGGACAAAAATTTTCAACATTTCCTATTGAGCGTTGCTTAGAATAAAGCTGCGAATCTACAGTGTATGTTTCACAGAACAAACACGCGAAAAAGAAGGAGCGCTCCGAAGTCACTCATGGACCCTCAGCATCTTGCAGAGGGTTCATTCCCTAAAGACGAAAAGTCTGTCTATGAATCGTTCCTCTGTAAACACGTGCAGTTACATTCCCCAGCGATCTACAGGAAGCAAATTGATGTCAATTTTTTCGGCTTGCACGCGTTATGTTGGTGTGGGTTTCGGCACTTTCCAGTTAAAAAGCGTGCAAATGTAAGAAAATAAACATGAGTGAGGCCAGAAATAACGTGAATTGTGTGTGTGTGTGTGTGTGTGTGTGTGTGTGTGTGTCTTACCTGCCTTTTTATTGCTGTAGGCATAATAATAAAATGGAAACGTAAACATTACATAACTGAGATATGCTTACCTGCCACGAACGATATATTATTTTATACATGGAGGAGTTCAGTGACATACACACCTACAGAAGAATTATATATATAAAGATATTAACTCATACATAATTTACATTAAAATGAAAAATTATAATTTTATTGCCTGGCAACAAAATTATTTTATTTTTAACAATTACCATTGTTTGAAAAAGTTTAAATGAATTTTCAAGTACTTTACTGTTGTTAAAACGTAAAACGTTGCAGGTAAACTACCCCTTTCCCTTAACCGATCTTCACCAAAAACAATAGATCTTGAGAACTCTACAATTCAGGGCTGTATGCGAAACATTATTTAATTCTGTTTGAATTTGCGGCTGTTATCGTTTGCAAAAAAAAATTTCCCTTGATAAAAAAAACCGTTGCTGGTAAACTACCCCTTTCCCTTAACCGATCTTCACCAAAATTGAAAGTCCTTGAGTACTCTACAAATCAGGCCTGTATGCAAAAAATTATTTGATTCTGTTTGAATTTGCGGCTGTTATCGTTTGCCATAGAAAATACCCTTGTTAAAAAAACGTTGCAAGTAAACTACCCCTTTCCCTTAACCAATCTTCACCAAAAACAATAGGTCTTGAGAACTCTACAATTTAGGGCTGTATGCAAATAATCTTTTGATTCTGTTTGAATTTGCGGCTGTTATCGTTTGCCATAAGAAATACCCTTGTTAAAACATAAAACGTTACAGGTAAACTACCCCTTTCCCTTAACCGATCTTCACCAAAACAATAGATCTTGAGAACTCTACAATTCAGGGCTGTATGCGAAACATTATTTAATTCAATATAATAGATATTTACCATATATCCGTCGTGCGACTTCGTTTTTCTTGTCTTATGACGCGTTTCGGCAACGAATTGCCATCTTCAGAAATCTTAATCACTCATTAGAGATCGTTAAAAAATTAAAAACTTAAAAACACCAAAATCATTACAGTAAAAGTGCACTTTTACGACATTGCAAACTCACAGATGCGAACATGAAATTTTACGTTTCTCGCGTGGACAATATCGATCGACTGATTCACTGTTTATATATCCACTGGTAAACCTGTTTTGCTTACTATAGCCCGTGTGTACTGTGACTTTCTATTTACCGGAGCCCGTGTGGAAGTATTGCCGTGTCGTACAATATGTTATGTGAAAATGTAAGTTTATCATTCAAGACATAATCACTGTTGATTTTGACGGCTTTATATATTTCATATTCCTCAAGCGCGTCCATGTATTTTCCTTTCCTGCAGCAATGCAAGGGCTGGAAATTTGTCTCAAAATCACTGTAGTTATGATTATATAGTACCAGGTGTCTGGCAAAATTAGATGTTGTTTTATGTAATTCCCTTCTGGGAAGATGTTCGTTATATCTTTCTTCAAACGGTCTGCCTGTTTGGCCTATGTAGAACATATCGCATGAGCTGCAATTCATCTTGTATACGCCGGTTCTTTTTCTTTCTGGTATACTGTTTTTCCGGCTAAGAAGTCTCTGAATGTTGTTATTTGTACGGAAAGTTACAATTACATGGTGTTTCTTGAGTTCGTTAACTAGAATATTTGGTAAAATATTTGTGTAATCTGCAGATATGTATTTATTAACCGGAAGTGTGTTATCATTGTTCGACTTTTTTAATTTCTTCTCTTTGTGTTTACTTATTAATTTATCCACTAATGAACTTTTATATCCGTTAGCCGCTGCTATGTGCTTGATGGTATTAACCTCTTCATTATAGTCTTTTTCACTTAACGGTATAGTTAGCAATCTATGCACAAAACTATTGTAAGCTGCCATTTTATGCGAGGTGGGATGATATGAATCGGCATGAATTGTGATGTCCGTTGTTGTGGCCTTTCTATAGATTTTAAATTGAAGTTTTCCTTCGTTTTTTAAAATGGTTAAATCTAAGAAATTTAATTGATTTTCTTCTTTTATTTCAGATGTGAATTTAATCTTATGGTGTACGTTGTTTATGTGACTATTTAAGTTTTGTATTTGTCTTTTTGTTCCATTAAATATCATAAACGTATCATCGACGTATCTACAATAAAAAATGATTTTATTCTTGTATAATTTATTCGATATTATGTTTATATTCTAATAATAATTTAAATATATATCAGCTAATAGTCCTGACAGTGGCGAACCCATAGCCAGACCGTCATCTTGTGTAAAAACCCGTTGTCAAATGTAAAGTAATTTTGTTCTAAGACGACTGTAAGTAGTTTTATAAGTTCATTGATTTTTTGCATGCTAAGTTGAGCTACTTCCTTTAAATTGTTATTTACAATTTCTATAGTTTCCCTCACGGGGATATTAGTGTACAAATTAGTTACGTCTAACGATACCAATTTATATTGTGGTAGTATTTCTATCTTTTTAAGTTTTTCAACAAACTCATAACTGTTCTTTATACTGTAATTATTTGCTATCCTGATATTATTCTTAATTAAAGTCACTAACAATTTAGCAGCTTTGTATCCGGGAGCTGTGGTGTAGTTTATTACTGGTCTGATTGGTGTACTTTCCTTGTGGATTTTAGGTAGTCCTGTGAATTTTGGTGCCGTGGCATTAATTGGTTTTAAATATCTGCGTGTTTTCTCATCTAACAAAAAATTACATTGTTTAATGGTGTTATTCAAAGTTTTTACATAAGCCTTTGTGGGATCCCGGTCTACTTTCTTAATATTATTATTATTTATGAAATCAAATACCTTTTGAGTATATTCTCTTTTCTGTATGACCACCAATGTGTCACCCTTATCTGCCTTACTTATAATTGCATCATTTTTCTCAAGTTTACTTTTTATGGTTTTAAGATTCATGATATCCTGCTTATATTTACTTTTTAAAAAACTGTTTTGACTTTTACATTTATTACTATTAATTACGTTATTGAGTTTGTTGTTGATAAAAACCCTTGCTTCATTCTGTGCAACGGAACCACTTAATCTTTTAATTGCAGCTTCAGCGTTAACGACCTCATGGACAATTTCGTTTGTCGTATTAAATCTTGGTACATTATATTTCAGACCTTTATTAAGCGTGTTTATTTCTTGGTTAGTGAAATCTATGTTGGTTGTATTCGTTACACGTTCATAGAACACATGTTTACATTCTATTGGTCTATTTTCTTTTTTATGCTGAGTACGATATAAATTTAGTATTTTCTTATTATGGGTTAATACTTTATGATAAAAATAATTGGATATTAAAGCGTTAATTTTGGTCATGATAATATCTATAACTGCAGGGTGAATTTCCTTTAACATTTCTAAATGCGCTTTATAAAGATCCGTATTTAACCTGTTTTTCTTTTTGTATAATTGTCTAATTTCTTGTGTTAACCACATTTTTTCTGCTATTTGTTTCGTCTTGAGTGCCGCCGGTGTTCTTGAATTAATATTTATGCGTGCATATTTTGGTATGATATTCATTTTTATACACATTTTATTAAATTTAATGTTTTGTGCAACTTTTAGCATTTTGATTTTAACATTTTTGTATTTATAGACAACACTTGCCTGACGGGCTTCAATATAATACATTTTAGGTTAGTTGTCTCCAAGTCGCTTATATTAATATAATAGATATTTACCATATATCCGTCGTGCGACTTCGTTTTTCTTGTCTTATGACGCGTTTCGGCAACGAATTGCCATCTTCAGAAATCTTAATCACTCATTAGAGATCGTTAAAAAATTAAAAACTTAAAAACACCAAAATCATTACAGTAAAAGTGCACTTTTACGACATTGGAAACTCACAGACGCGAACATGAAATTTTACGTTTCTCGCGTGGACAATATCGATCGACTGATTCACTGTTTATTTAATTCTGTTTGAATTTGCGGCTGTTATCGTTTGCAAAAAAAAAATTTCCCTTGATAAAAAAAAACCGTTGCAGGTAAACTACCCCTTTCCCTCAACCGATCTTCACCAAAAACAATAGGTCGTGAGTACTCTACAAATCAGGGCTGTATGCAAAAAATTATTTGATTCTGTTTGAATTTGCGGCAGTTATCGTTTGCCATAGAAAAAAAATCTACACACAGACACACAGACAGACAGACACACACACAGACACTTTTCGGAAAACGACTTTTTTTCATGTTTTGAGTGTAGTACAATCAGAATCTGCAATAATCTCGAACAAGATTTTTTTTTGCCATCACCATACTTCCATTTCCTTACGGAATATGGAAGTAAAAATTAATTTGTTCTCAAAAGTAGTTTTTAAAATTCACTAGTTTAAAAACAACTATAAAATTTTAAATATTAAAAGTCTGAAAATTAAAAAGTTTTAAATGTTGAAGATAATGCTTTTTATATTTAATCAACTACAGTATAAGCAAAGGATGTTAAAATACATGCTTAATCAAACAACTCTCAATTTTTAAGTTAATGCATTTGTCGAATACGTAAAACCAGTTTGTACACGCGGGAGCCCGCGATCACACAAATCTTAAGGTATAGTGGCAGGGCCGTAGCTTTATACAAACCATTTAAAGATAGGCACAGATCTTAAAAGGATGAGAATTTCCGAGCTAGACAAAACAATTTTATTCTTGCATAAGAAGATTAAGCATTTATTAAATTATATAGTAGACATTCAAAGGGTAGTGTATCGGAAGATTTATTATGAAATCAGAGCAATAATTCAGGTTTCAAAACACAATTATACCAGTAATTAACGAAATACAAACAAAACACGGATTTAGCTTAACTAACCTGTAAAAAATAAATTAACATTAAATACTATGTTAAAAGGAAGAGAGGTTTAGCGAGTAGTATAGACACTATTTTTAAATGTGTTTTATCGTTTCGAAAATATTTATTGCCATCATCAGGCCCTGTTAATGGACAGTAGACACATAAACATATCAATAATCAAACACATAAACAGATCAATTAATTAAGTGAATGTATGTGTGTGTGTGGGTGAAACAGTGTGTGTTACACCAGCAAAATATTTACTTTCTCACTTTCTGTTGCACATAGTTATAATACTCCGATGATGATGGCAATAAGTATTGCCGAAACTTCGACTCAAATGATGTAAACATTGTGTCTGTAATTATTGACAGATCTTCGCTAAACCTTTTATCATTTATTGATTGACGGTCAGTACCAACTTAAGGAGTATAAAATAAAACTAATTCATTCTTACAGATTCGAAGTTTGAATTCTTGAGAAGAAAACTTTAATTTATTGTCTGCCCTTTCCGTTTGGTCGACGAACCGTCAATGTACTTCATAAGATGCAACAGCCGCAGCCTTAATGCAATGCCGTTTGTCACAGTTGGAAACGAAAAATACGGAGCCCAGTGTAAAAAATGTAAGAATTCAACAATATGTAGGCCCTACGTCACTTCCCGATACTCGTACGTTCGGCAACTCGATTACTATAACGGTGGGCCGCGGTTCCAAATCTGGCATTATAGGCTACTTTCCTTATCTTGTTTCACCATTTTTGTATCTTCTACCCAGTAAACATAATTATGGCGGTGCTGCATTATAATTAATTAGTATCTTGTAATTAGTATTGGTCCCATAAAAATGAAAGATAATAATATGTGATTCAATCAGTAGTGTGATTCAATAAATCAGCTATTACTTATAGCCATGTGTATCATAATTTTGAGAATGGATCAGAGCTATATGTAAACACCACAAGATGTAATTGGTCTTGTAATTTTATTTATTTATTGAAAGGTTGTGAATACGTTTCAGTCAGTAACCACAAATTAAAACAAAAGATTATAGAAAATAGATAGCCTATATGTCGTACTATTTTTATGTCAACTGAAAACATTAGTATGTTATAACATTACGTTATACAAAGACAGAACGAAACGTCCGAAGTACAACAGGAAGTGACATCAGTATGTCCCACGGCTTGTTGGGGAAGATATATTGTCAATAAAATGAATTAATTTTCATAAAAGCGTTTACTGAAAACGGTGAATGGGTTCCTCTCAATCCAGTACAAATTAAACTTTATCAAACACGATTCCACTTTATCTTCTACTTCCCTCTTCGCTTTGTATACGCTATTTATTACAATGCTAACACAACTTTCTCCCCACGTAAGTCACGTGTTTCTGAATTTTAAGAACATTTTGAACTGCGAATTTATTAGGTGAATTGTTGTTTTGTTTGGAGAATATTAAGCCCCCCCCCCGCGTGCGAATGTTAAACAAATACCGCTTGAATAGGTTTTCGCCTCGAATAAGGAGAAGTGTTTTACAGTAGAGCATCGATTATCCGAACCTCTCGGGTCGAGGGCCTGCCCGTTCGGATAATCGATATTTCGGATAACAGATCGTAAATTGAAAAGATTATTTCTCTTTACAAAAACAATGGTTTTTAATACAAAATCATTTCTAACATACTGTTATATAATTACAGCAACCTGTACTATACTGTAATGTATTACTAAGGCTAAAAATCAATGAATTAAAACTTAGTGTAATTAATAAAAACCAAAAGTTAATTTAAACAAAATTAGAGTTTAATGACAAACACTGTACTATAAAATTAACTAAAAGTTAAAAATATCGGTATGGAGAACCATACATGACTTCCATATTCTAAGATTTATTTTTAAAATCATTTTCGAAATGTACCATAGAAACTACTTCTTTCTACTTACTGCTTCAGCCTTAACCACAGTACTGTGGCCACTAACGTATACCACCTCACGTTATTGCACTCGATTTTCACTGATGATGGAAGTCGATGGCATTGCCGAAATGTCTGGTTTTGTAGAAAACATTGGACTACGGCCAAATATCCCGGGAAGGAATTTTAACAAAAACTACTTCTTTGTTGCCGATAACGTTGTACACATATATATATAAAAAAATATGCATAAAATTAATGGCTTGTATAAGTTAATGATTGATCTCCATTAAGTAGTGCTCAAGTTTCCAAAGTTTTAATATTATGATGTCCGTAATTAAAACATCAGAGCAGGTTTAGTGTGTATGAGGGTTCACCGTGGACAAAACTTTTCAACATTTCCTATTGAGCGTTGCTTAGAATAAATCTGCGAATCTACAGTGTACGTTTCACAGAACAAACACGCGGAAAAGAAGGAGCGCTCCGAAGTCACTCATGGACCCTCAGCATCTTGCAGAGGGTTCATTCCCTAAAGACGAAAAGTCTGTCTATGAATCGTTCCTCTGTAAACACGTGCAGTTACACTGCCCAGCGATCCACAGGAAGCAAATCGCTATCCACGCTGGACACTTTTTCGGCTTGCATGCGTTATGTTGGTATGGGTTCGGCACTTTCCATTTAAAAACAGTGCAAATGTAAGAAAATAGACATGAATAAGGCCAGAAATAACGCGAATTGTGTGTGTGTGTGTCTTCCCTGCCTTTTTATTGCGGTAGTGATAATAATAAAATGGAAACCTAAACAGTACATAACTGAGATATGCTTGCCTGCCACGCACGATATATTTTCTCTTATACATGACTAGCAGAATACCCGTGCTTCGCTACGGAGTTTCACGTTGTACGTAATGAAAATGTTAGTTTAATTAATAAAGTTTAATTAAAGTAGGCTTCTTAAAAATAAATAGCTGTTGCCCACAACTTCGTTCGCGTGGTCTTCAATTTAATGCGATAATATATTTAGAACAGAATCTATTCTATTGGGTTGCCATAGTAACCAGGTCTAATAGTTTTTTAAGACCGCAAAGGACCCCCCAGAGGATCGTATCGAAAAAAACACCTGTCCTATGTTGGTTCTCCCGTTGCGTAAAATATTTGTGCCAAGTTTGGTTGAAATCGGTCCAATGGTTTAGGTGGAGACGTGGAAGACCCCAAAGGACCCCCCAAAGGGTCGTATCGAAAAAAACACTTGTCCTATGTTGGTTCTCCCTTTGCGTAAAATATTTGTGCCAAGTTTGGTTGAAATCGGTCCGGTGGTTTAGGAGGCGATGTGGAAGACCCCAAAGAACCCCCAAAAGGACCCCATCGAAAAAACATCTATCCTATGTTGGTTCTCCCGTTGCGTAAAATATTTGTGCCAAGTTTGGTTGAAATCGGTACAGTGGTTTACGAGGAGATGTGGAAGAAACATTCGCGGACGTGCGCACAACAACTCACCGAAGTTTCATCGCAATCGGATGAATGGTATAGGAACGCATACGGGACAAACAAAGAAACATTCATTTTTATATATAAGATGTAAACTATACCACTTACTTGACATAAACCGTGATAGCTAAGCTAATGTACAACATATATGTATTAATTATACACATAAATGTTCCTCGATAGACACTCTATCTATTGGCGAAAACTTGAATAAAATCCGTTCAGTACTTCCTGAGATTAGCGATTTCAAACACAGAGAGAAAACGGACCGACTTTACTTTATACTATGTACAGATTTACATTAAAATGAAAAAATTATAATTTTATTGCCTGGCAACAAAATTATTTTATTTTTAACAATTACCATTGTTTGAAAAAGTTTAAATGAATTTTCAAGTACTTTACTCTTGTTAAAACGTAAAAGGTTGCAGGTAAACTACCCCTTCCCCTTAACCGATCTTCACCAAAATCAAAAGGCCTTGAGTCCTCTACAATTCAGTGACGTATGCAAAATATCGGTATGGAGAACCATACATGACTTCCATATTCTAAGATTTATATTTAAATCTTAATATCGCCTGCCAAGCGCGATATATTTTCTCTTATACATGATTTACATTAAAATGAAAAAATTTTAATTTTATTGCTTGGCAATAAACCAACCATTGTTTGAAAAAGTTTAAATAAATTTTCAAGTACTTTACTCTTGTTAAAACGTAAAAGGTTGCAGGTAAACTACCCCTTCCCCTTAACCGATCTTCACCAAAATCGAAAGTCCTTGAGACCTCTACAATTGAGGGACGTATGCCAAAAATTATTTGATTCTGTTTGAATTTGCGGCTGTTATCGTTTGCCATAGAAAATACGCTTGATAAAAAAACGTTGCAGGTAAACTACCCCTTCCCCTTAACCGATCTTCACCAAAAACAATAGGTCTTGAGTACTCTACAAATCAGGACTGTATGCAAAACTTTATTTGATTCTGTTTGAATTTGCGGCTGTTATCGTTTGCCATAGAAAATACCCTTGTTAAAAAAACGTTGCAGGTAAACTACCCCTTTCCCTCAACCGAACTTCACCAAAAACAATAGGTCTTGAGAACTCTACAATTTAGGGCTGTATGCAAATAATCTTTTGATTCTGTTTGAATTTGCGGCTGTTATCGTTTGCCATAGGAAATACCCTTGTTAAAACATAAAACGTTACAGGTAAACTACCCCTTTACCTTAACCGATCTTCACCAAAATCAACAGATCTTGAGAACTCTACAATTCAGGGCTGTATGCGAAACATTATTTGATTCTGTTTGAATTTGCGGCTGTTATCGTTTGCCAAACAAACAAAATTACCCTTGCTAAAAAAAAACCGTTGCAGGTAAACTACCCCTTTCCCTCAACCGATCTTCACCAAAAACAATAGGTCGCGAGTACTCTGCAAATCCGGGCTGCATGCAAAATATTATTTGATTCTGTTTGAATTTGCGGCAGTTATCGTTTGCCATAGAAAAAAAATCTACAGACAGACAGACAGACAGACACACAGACAGACAGACAGACAGACAGACAGACAGACAGACAGACAGACAGACACACACACAGACACTTTTCGGAAAACGACTTTTTTTCATGTTTTGAGTGTAGTAGAATCAGAATCTGCAATAATCTCGAACACGATTTTTTTTGCCATCACCATACTTCCATTCCTTAAGGAATATGGAAGTAAAAATTATTTGATTCTGTTTGAATTTGCGGCAGTTATCGTTTGCCATAGAAAATACGCTTGATAAAAAACGGGCCCTTCCCCTCAACCGATCTTCACCAAAAACAATAGGTCTTGAGCACTCTACAAACCACGGCTGTATGCAAAAAATTATTTGATTCTGTTTGAATTTGCGGCTGTTATCGTTTGCCATAGAAAATACCCTTGATAAAAAAACGCTGCTGGTAAACTACCCCTTTCCCTTAATCGATCTTCACCAAGAACAATAGGTCTTGAGAACTCTGCAATTTAGGGCTGTATGCAAATAATCTTTTGATTCTGTTTGAATTTGCGGCTGTTATCGTTTGCCATAGGAAATACCCTTGTTAAAACATAAAACGTTACAGGTAAACTACCCCTTTCCCTTGACCGATCTTCACCAAAAACAATAGATCTTGAGAACTCTACAATTCAGGGCTGTATGCGAAACATTATTCGATTCTGTTTGAATTTTCGGCTGTTATCGTTTGCCAAACAAAAAATTTCCCTTGATAAAAAAAAACCGTTGCCGGTAAACTACCCCTTTCCCTCAACCGATCTTCACCAAAAACAATAGGTCGTGAGTACTCTACAAATCAGGGCTGTGTGCAAAAAATTATTTGATTCTGTTTGAATTTGCGGCAGTTATCGTTTGCCATAGAAAAAAAATCTACACACAGAGACAGACACACAGATAGACAGACAAACACACACACAGACACTTTTCGGAAAACGACTTTTTTTGATGTTTTGAGTGTAGTACAATCAGAATCTGCAATAATCTCGAACACGATTTTTTTTGCCATCACCATACTCCCATTTCCTTAAGGAATATGGAAGTAAAACAAAACAAAACATAGAGTACCATGGATTTCTACTTTTTTGAAGAATTTTTTTATCACTGTCTGCTTCAAACCGATACCCCGTTTTTTCGTTGTTGAAGACTGATTTAAGTCGTTTAAGATTCATAAGCTGAACACAATCTTCTGTTTTGGCCCATTTGAGAACAGTCTCAAGTGCGTCAAAAGCTTTTCCTTCCGTCGGTGACTTTGTATTAGTAGCATTCCCGCCATTTTCATCTGAATCTCTTTCGTTTTCATTAAGTTTTTTTAATGACTTAATTATCTCTTCATCGGTTAATAACTGGAAACTGGGATCGACTTCATCCACCTTTAGCCAATGGTTAACACGTGTCCAATACATTAATGTACAGTACAGTATATAATTGTACTTTTTATTGAGTTCGGATAATAGATCGTTCGGTTAATGGATGTTCGGATAACCGATGGTCTACTGTAATTAATTAATCCAGTGGGACGAACCTCTTACACTGAATTTTCAAGGGTGCTAGCAGCTCGCTTGACATTTACTACAGGGAGCAAGCCAGTAACCTGAGAGCAAGTGGCAATTTATACAGTCCATTTATGGCGGGCAGTTATTTACCAGTGGGGATCCCCTTGGTTTATTTTATTTAAGTAATAAAGTCATTCCTCATATTAGTTAAGCAAAGACAACACGTAACTGCAACACAGAACATTCAACCGTTTCTTCTTTTTTGTTTTTAAGTTTATAATATATTTATTATTAAGAAGAAAAAGTGGAATTGTGTTTGATAAAGTTTAATTTGTACTGGATTGAGAGGAACCCATTCACCGTTTTCAACCGTTTTCAGTAAACGTTTTTTTTGAAAATTAATTCATTTTATTGACAATATATCTTCCCCAACAAGCCGTGGGACATACTGATGTCACTTCCTGTTGTACTTCGGACGTTTCATTCTGTCTTTCTATAAGGTAATGTTATAACATACTAATGTTTTCAGTTGACATAAAAATAGTACGACATATAGGCTATCTATTTTCTATAATCTTTTGTTTTAATTTGTGGTTACTGACTGAAACGTATTCACAACCTTTCAATAAATAAATAAAATTACAAGACCAATTACATCTTGTGGTGTTACATATTGCTCTGATCCATTCTCAAAATTATGATACACGTGGCTATAAGTAATAGCTGATTTATTGAATCACACTACTGATTGAATCACATATTATTATCTTTCATTTTTATGGGACCAATACTAATTACAAGATACTAATTAATTATAATGCAGCACCGCCATAATTATGTTTACTGGGTAGAAGATACAAAAATGGTGAAACAAGATAAGGAAAGTAGCCTATAATGCCAGATTTGGAACCGCGGCCCACCGTTATAGTAATCGAGTTGCCGAACGTACGAGTATCGGGAAGTGACGTAGGGCCTACATATTGTTGAATTCTTACATTTTTTACACTGGGCTCCGTATTTTTCGTTTCCAACTGTGACAAACGGCATTGCATTAAGGCTGCGGCTGTTGCATCTTATGAAGTACATTGACGGTTCGTCGACCAAACGGAAAGGGCAGACAATAAATTAAAGTTTTCTTCTCAAGAATTCAAACTTCGAATCTGTAAGAATGAATTAGTTTTATTTTATACTCCTTAAGTTGGTACTGACCGTCAATCAATAAATGATAAAAGGTTTAGCGAAGATCTGTCAATAATTACAGACACAATGTTTACATCATTTGAGTCGAAATTTCGGCAATACTTATTGCCATCATCATCGGAATATTATAACTATGTGCAACAGAAAGTGAGAAAGTAAATATTTTGCTGGTGTAACAAACACACACACACACACACACACACACACACACACACACACACACACACACACACACACACACACACACACACACACACACACACACACACACACACACACACACACACACACACACACACACACACACACACACACACACACACACACACACACACACACACACACACACACACACACACACACACACACACACACACACACACACACACACACACACACACACATTCACTTAATTCAGTGATCTGTTTATGTGTAATATAGGCTATGCCTGGATTAATCTAGACCAGTGGTTCCCAAAGTGGGGTCCGCGGACATTTTTAATAAAAAATATTATATATCGTAATTTTCTCCGATTTTTTTTATGCTCTAAAATCTAAATTTTATAATCTTAAAACAATTAATAGAAGATTCCACTATATTTTATTTTTGGTTCAAAATAATTTTAATTTTAAAAGTAAATTAAAACTGAAGCCTTTAATAATATTTTTTAAATCAGATCGCGTAGCAGATATGTTTGTCAACCGAACTGACGAGAGCGCCGCATCAACGCAGAACTGATCGCGCTGTTTTAGTCCACGTATAAACACTGTATCTTGCTTACAAGCACTGTATCTAAGCAAAACGTTCTTCCTTTATAATATCTGAAGAAACGGGGAGTGGCCACAAGAAATTGTTGATTCACTGTGAAGTACGATAGCTTTCGCATAGAAGGGAATTTGAACAGATTATTTGAACTGAGGGATGAAGTAAAGGTCTCTTTATCTGATTCCAACTTTGACCTTAAAGACAGGTTCCATGGCTGTAACTGGATTTTGAAGCTATCATATCTTGCTGATATCTTCAGTCATCTGAATGGACTCACTTGAAGCCTTCAGGGTTTAACATTAATTTTATTATGCCCCGTGTTCTGGAGCGCCAATTTAACATTTAATTTTGATTTCTCTCATCTCAGGGTTTATAAAATAAAATGTAGACTTATTCTTGTAAATAGTATTTCGATTTATTAACAATTAGTTGTGATTGAGTATCATATTTATCATTGACACATGAATTATGTAATCTCTAATCAAAATATAAACATATTCATTTTCATAAACCTTATTTTCATTACTCATATTAATTGCTCTAATAATTCAAATATTGTAATTCTTATTCAAGGAAACAAACCTTTAATAATTATTCTCTTAAATTTTAAATACTATAACATAGTTAATTACTGATCTGGATTCATTTAAAATCGGTGCTCATAAATAAATTTAACTTCCATAGCTTCCTGATATTAATTTTCAAGTAAAATTTTATCTTAATTCCTTAATTAATTCGTGTGAGTTCTTTAATTAAGTGAAGAGACAGTGGACCTAAGACTAATTATGGCATGATAAGTTTACTTTTGGTATGTATCCAAATCTGGTAGAGGTTTATATGGTGCGGTTCGCATGTTGATCGTCTGGCGTGACGGCGATAATTCCCTCCGGATTAGCAGATTGTATCGTGGAATCCCGTGGAGTCTCACAAGACACAGCACAGCACCAAACTTCACTCATTCGGAATTAGTTCGCGTTAGTTGTTATTATTGTTATTCGCTTCCACAGCCATTATTGATTATTATTTATCAACTGCATTATGGTTGGAGCTAATGTTATTTACGAGTTTAGTTCGTCTTGTAATATTACTCGATGATAAAGTTATTGTTATGTATTTGCAAAACTAAATTACAGCGTTATTTAATTATTATTCGTGTTGTAGTAATTCACTTGTATATCACTAATAAAATTACAGTTCTTTTACCGAAATTGTTTTTAGTCCGAACTTACTTTGCTAACCATCGTACCGAAAATTCTCTAAGTCCAATAATTATGAAATCTCTGTCGCGGACTTACACTCCCGTTTCCGTCCAAATTTTAGTTAGACTCCTCCGAGCGCGCCTTTCTCACGTCCCTATATGGAATTCCGCATCACTCCCACTAATTTCTGATTTTTCTTACGCTGTTTTCTAATTGGTTCTACTTTGCCACCCTCCAGATCTAGAGACCACCTATTTTTCCGAAAGCACCTCTCTGATAGGCTTTTGGATTCCCACCAGATTTCTTCCCTAGGTCACTATACTGAGGTCGTTGTCGCTGCTAGATACTGTAGCAATCAATTCTTGCCTGTCACTTTTTTAGGAGTATACAAAGCAACCCTTAACTTTCTCGTCAAAGTATTGTTTTCTGCACATGGTCGTTCTAATGGCATCAACTATTGTCGCTTAAGGGCCTCACCAAACTTCCTTTGTATGTCCGTTTCTTTGTCTATGTTTCCATCTCTCTTCTGAGTAAGGTCGAAGTCCTGTCGTTGACCGTTTGAGTCTTTCAATAATGTATACCCTTTTTTGTTTCACTATATGCAGCTGGCGTGCATACGTAGTTTGGTCTATTGTTAATACATACATCTGCTCTTCAAATGGGTTCGTTCACGTTTGTACTTTTTTTTCTAAGGATTTGAGGTAGTTGTTAAAAACTAACGTTTCTTAGTTTGGAGAGCTATGAACTCTGTCTACTTGCCGTGAGCGCGTTGGGGCTGTTTCATGCTTTTATTGCCTGTCAATCACTTCTGCTTTTAACACATCAATTCCCTGTCACGGCGCTTTAATGATACATCTCAACTCAAAATAAGAAATTTTTAAAATTTCTGATTTTGGCGTTACAAGGGTTGTAGCATCACTATTTTCCAGGTTTGAGAAAAACCGAGGGGATGATAAAACAATTGAAGCTGTAGATTCAGAAAGCGGTTGTGTACGAATAAAAAAGAGATTACTAATTTAGGTCTCTCAAATCGTCGAATAATTCCCTTCCATGGCAGATTTCGTCCATATGTCCGGAGAAAATGTTCCAAAGGAGATCCTCAATGTTATTAAGTCTCATTTGGAGCAACTGCACTGCAAGGGAATATTTTCCCGTGACGCATGATAGTGACATGTGGATAAGGAATCCATTTGCTGATGGGCTGCCAACTAACCTCTCTCTTACACTACAAGAAGATTCATTAGTAGAACTTTAAAATTAAAGTTAATTAAAATTACAGTTTTCGCAATTACAGCTAGCTGACGTCTGGTTATATGTAATGACTGACTATCCTGAACTCGCAAAAAAAGCTTTGAAGTGTTTAACTGTATTTCCCTGAACTTATCTGTGTGAAACCGCATTCTCCCAGCTCACATACTTAAAGTCAAAGTTAAGAAATAAACTTAGTATTGAAATATTGAAATTATCTGACATTAAACCCAATATAGCAGAGCTAACTATTCACAACCAGCTTCATTGTTCACAACAAAAACTATGATTGATATCGTTAATATTATAATTTTTCAAGTTAAGAGCATTTTGATTTTAATAAATTTTAATTAACATATAAGACTTTGTATCATATTTAGTGTTTGTTTTATTTCAGAACTCAGACTGGGTCCGTGAAATTTTTATATTTTTGGGGGGGTCTTAGTAGTAGTAGTAGTAGTAGTAGTAGTAGTAGTAGTAGTAGTAGTAGTAGTAGTAGTAGTAGTAGTAGTAGTAGTAGTAGTAGCAGCAGTAATAGTAATAGTAGTAGTAGTAGCAGAGTTTCAGTCAGTCTTTATCGAGAGCTCGGTTAGTGAATGTATAATATTACAGAATTAGTTCATGTATTTGATACAGCTTTTGTGGATCAATATTATATTTATGTTGTTTGTGCGAGAATGCTTCAACAACACTTGTATCAAATTCAACGTTGGACGAAATCATGGCGCATCCTGATCAATGAAACAAAGTCTGTCCATGTCACTTTCACTAAGTGCAGAGGAGCGTCACCTCAAGTCTCTTTTAATGGCCATTACCTACCACAAGCGGACAATGTTAAATATCTGGGCATTCATTTGGATAAAGGCTTGACATGGAAGACGCATATTTTCAACAAAAGAAAACAACTTGGCCATAAACTCAGCAAATACTACTGGCTGATTGGACGTAAATCACCTCTGTCCCATAGCAACAAATTACTCCTTTACAAAGTGGCATTCAAACCAATCTTGATCTACGGCATATAGCTGTGGGGGTCGGCATCAACGTCTAATATAGAGATTCTAGAACGATTCCAGGCAAAAGTTCTACGGATTATAACAAATGCACCCTGGTTTATACCAAATAGAGAAATCCTCTGTGACTTAAAAGTGTCATCTGTTAAAGATGAAGTGAGTAAGTGCAGTGAAAAGTATTTAAGTAAATTAGAACTACACCCTAATATTCTTGCTATAAATTTGCTAGACAGTAGTGAAGACACTCATAGACTAAAGAGACAAAAAATACTAGACCTACCATCTAGATTTAAGCACCCATAATCTTTGTGACTGTTGTTTCTTTTGGTAACCTACTTTTAAAGAATAACTGAGCTTGTTATCACAGGATAACAGCTCCACATGGTCAACACCTATTTTTTTTCTCATACAAAAGATTTGCTTATAGTATGTTATTTTTATGTTATACTGATTGCAAATAGTTAAATAAATTTAAAAAAAAAGTTTGTATAATTTACGATGGTATCTGTAATGTATATCACAGTCGAGAATCGAAATTTGTATTTTCTATGTTACATTTTTAATTGCAAAAATTATTTATGATAACGATAAATAAACAATATGTCGACAGTGATACGAGGGTGTTTTTTTCGATCGCTGCCTAGAAGACGACAACATATTTATGATAAATCAGGCAGCTGACAAGTTCTATATTAAATCGAACTCTTACATTTTTAAGTCTTATTTATAGAATTAATAATTTGCAGTTAATAATATTTAAATAGGAAATATTTTTGTTGTGTTCTATTATCATTCATTCACGTCCACTAATATACGTTATTCACGTTCTCTCGACACAATCAATATAATGTTAAATACTGTAACAGTGTAATAATCATTTGTTTGTACCAGTTCCTGTCCTGCCTCTGTATTCCACATCATAAAACTAGTTATATTTCTGTAACCGAGAAGTATTCACAGTTAACAATTTTCGTACACCTTTCTTTCTGTCTATAACGTACTTTTTAATCACGTAGACGTGGGAACGCATTGACTACAAAGGTTTTAAAAAATATATAAACACTTGGTACGTTTCACAGTTTTTATTTAACTCTGACAGCTGTTTCACTGATCTCTTTAACAATAGCTTAATAAGCTGAAACAGTTGTCAGAGTTAAATAAAAATTGTAAAACGTACCAAGTAATTATATATTTTTTAAAAACCTTTGTCTTAATATGTTTCACCAAGTGTCCAACAAGTCATCAATTAATATCGTGATAAATTGACTATATAATTCAGAATTCGATACACTTTTTGAGAAAAAGTTATAACATATGCAGACCAAAAGACTATCAGCTGCACAACTGTTAATCAAATAAACCGGTGAATGGCAGTAAAGCAAGAAAATGAGATTTGTTAAGCTCAGATTCTGTTTGAGGGATATAACAACGACTCAAGGAGATAACAATTTTTACGAAATATCAAAATAATTTTCACATATCATGATTTCCAAGGGATAAGTGTTTTCTTCAGCAGTGCCATGCGCGATTAAGATTAAATAATACTATTAGAGAATCTTTATAATTATGATTATAAGTACTATTATTTGTTTCATAATATTTTTATAATTTATATTGCTTATATTTGTTATTATAATATATTTATTAGCATTACTTTATTATCTACAAAGTAAATAATAGATAAAAACATTCTTATCAGTTTAAATTTAAAAAAAGTATGTTATTATATGGCCGTTGTATGTGTAAGCATACAAAACGTCTGCAACACATAAGAAAATATCGGTATGGAGAACCATTCATGACTTACATGTTCTAAGATTTATATTTAAAATCATTTACGAAATGAAATGTTTCCGTAGAAACTACTTCTTTCCACTTATTGCTTCAGCCTTAACCACAGTACTGTGGTCACTAACGTATACCACCACACGTTATCTCGCACTCGATTTTCACTGATGATGGCAGTCGACGGCACTGCCGAAACGTCTGATTTTGCAGAAAACATTGGACTACGGCCAAACAGTCCGGAAAGGAATTTTAACAACAAACTACTTCTTTGTTGCCGATAACGTAGTACACATATAAAAATTATCCCCCCCGCTTCAACTATATATTTCATTTATAGAAAATTACCCCCACCCCGTTCAACTAGCCTCTTCATTTATAGATATTTCATCTACGTTTCTACAGTGGATTATTAAGATCTTCTTAACAGGATACTTTATTTATCAAAATTAAGTACTTTACTCTTGTTAAAACAAAAAACGTTTCCTGTAAACTGCCCTTTCTCCATAAGCGATCTTCACCAGAATCAACAGGCCTTGAGTTTCCTACAACTCAGGCATATATGTAAAAAATTACTTGATTCTGTTTGAATTTACGGCAGTTATCGTTCGTCATGAAAAAATTTCTCATGTTACAACATAAAATGTTGCAGGTAAACTACCCCATTCCCTTAACCGATCTTCACCAAAATCAACAGACATTGAGTGCTCTACAATATAGGGAACTATGCAAAAACTTATTTGATTATGTTTGAATTTACGGCAGTTATCGTTCGTCATAACAAAAATTACCGTTGTTAAAACATAAATGTAAACTACCCCTTACCCATAACCGATCTTCAACAAAATCAACAGACCTTGAGTTATCTACAATTGAAGAAGGTATGCAAAAAATGATTTGATTCTGTTAAATGTGCGGCAGTTATCGTTCGTCATAGAAACAATTACTCTTGTTAAAACATAAAATGTGGCAGGTAAACTACCCCTTTTCCTTAACCGATCTTCACCAAAATCAACAGGCATTGAGATCCCTATAGCCCAGGAAGGTGTGCAAAATATTATTTGATTCAGATTGAATTTACGGCAGTTATCATTCGTAATAGAAAAAATTACCCATGTTAAAACATAAAACGTTGCTGGTAAACTACCCCTTTCCCTAAACCAATCTTCAACAAAAACAAATACAATTCAGGCCTGTATGCAAAAAATTATTTGATTCTGTTTTAATTTGCGGCTGTTATCGTTTGCCAAAGAAAATATCGGTATGGAGAACCATACATGACTTTCATGTTCTAAAATTTATATTTAAAATCATTTTCGAAATGAAATATTTCCATAGAAACTACTTCTTTCTACTTACTGCTTCAGCCTTAACCACAGTACTGTGGTCACTAACGTTATCGCACTCGATTTTCACTGATGGTGGAAGTCGATGGCACTGCCGAAACGTCTGGTTTTGCAGAAAACTTGGTCTACGGCCAAACAGGACGGGAAGGAATTTTAACAATAAACTACTTCTTTGTTGCCGATAATGTAGTCCATATATAAATAAAATGTTGCAGGAAAACTACCCCTTTCCCTTACCCGATCTTCACCGAAATCAACAGGCCTTGAGTTCTCTACAATTCAGGAAAGTGTGCAAAAAATTATTTGATTCTCTTTGAATTTACGGCAGTTATCTTTCGTAAAAAAAAATTACCCTTGTTAAAACATAAAATGTTGCTGGTAAACTACCCCTTTCCCTTAACCGATCTTCAACAAGATCAACAGACCTTGAGTACTCTATAATTCAAAAAGGTATGCAAAAAAGTAGATGATTCTGTTTGAATTTACGGCAGTTATCGTTCGTCATATAAAAAATTACCCTGGTTAAAACATAAAATGTTGCAGGTAAACTACCCCTTTCCCTTAACCGATCTTCACCAAAAACAATAGGTCTTGAGTACTCTACAGTTCAGGGCTGTATGCCAAAAATTATTTTTGATTCTGTTTGAATTTGCGGCTCTTATCGTTTGCCATAGAAAATACCCTAGTTAAAATATAAAACGTTCCTGATAAACTACACCATTCCCTTAACCGATCTTCAACAAAATCAACAGACCTTGAGTTCCCTATAATTCAAAAAGGTATGCAAAAGAGTAGTTGATTCTGTTTTAATTTACGGCAGTTATCGTTCGTCATAGAAAAAATTACCCTAGTTAAAACATAAAATGAAGCAGGTAAACTACCCTATTCCCTTAACCGATCTTCACCAAAACCAACATGTCTTGAGAACTCTACAATTCTGTGCTGTATGCAAAACATTATTTCATTCTGTTAGAATTTGCGTCTGATATCGTTTGTCATAGAAAACAAATCTAGTGACACACAGACACACACAGACACTTTTCGAAAAATGACTTTTTTTCATGTTTTGAGTGTAGTACAATCAGAATCTGCAATAATCTCGAACACGATTTTTTTTTGCCATCACCATACTTCCATTTCCTTAAGGAACATGGAAGTAAAAAATTACCCTTGATTAAAAAAATGTTGCTGGTAAACTACCCCTTTCCCTTAACCGATCTTCACCAAAAGCAATAAGTCTTGAGTACTCTACAAATCAGGGTTGTATGCAAAAAATTATTTGATTCTGTTTGAATTTGCAGCTGTTATCGTTTGGCATAGAAAATATCCGTATGGAGAACCATACATGACTCCCATGTTCTAAGATTTATATTTAAAATCATTTTCGAAATGAAATATTTCCATAGAAACTACTTCTTTCTACTTACTGCTTCAGTCTTAACCACAGTACTGTGGTCACTAACGTATACCACCTCACGTTATCGCACTCGATTTTCATTTATGTTAGAAGTCGATGGCACTGCCGAAACGTCTGGTTTTGCAGAAAAAATTGGACTATGGCCAAACAGCCCGGGAAGGAATTTTAACAACCAAATACTTCTTTGTTGCCGATAACGTAGGCCTTGAGCCCTATTTATCAAAATTAAGTACTTTACTCTTGTTATAACATAAAATGTTACTGGTAAACTACCCCTTTCTCTTAACCGATCTTCACCAAAATCAATACGCTTCGAGTTCTTTAAAATTCAGGTAAGTATGCTAAAAAGTATTTGATTATGTTTGAATATGTGGCAGTTATCGTTTGTCATAGATAAAATTACCCTTGTTAAAACATAAAATGTTGCTGGTAAACTATCCCTTTCCCTTAACCGATCTTCACCAAAATCAAAAGGCCTTGAGTTCTCTACAATTCAGAGATGTATGCAAAACATTATTTGATTCTGTTTGAATGTGCGGCAGTTATCGTTCGTCATAGAAAAAATATCGGGATGGAGAACCATACATGAATTCCATGTTCTAAGATTTATATTTAAAATCATATCCGAAATTAAATATTTCCATAGATACTACTTCTTTCTATTTATTGCTTCAGCCTTAACCACAGTACTGTGGTCACTAACGTATACCACCTCACGTTTTCGCACTCGATTTTCACTAATGATTTCGATGTCGATGATGTCGATGGCACTGCCGAAGAGTCTGGTTTTTCAGAAAACATTGGACTAAAGCTAAACAGCCCGGGAAGGAATTTTAACAAAGAACTACTTCTTTGTTGCCGATAACGTAGTACACATATACAAAATTCTCCCCTCTCCCTTGAACTATAATTTTCATTTATAGAAAATTACCCCCACCCCGTTCACCTAACCTCTTAATTTATAGATATTTCATCTATGTTTCTACAGTGGATTATTATGAGCTTCTTATCAGGATATTTTGTTTATCAAAATTAAGTACTTTACTCTTGTTAAAACATAAAACGTTGCAGGTAAAGTACCCCTGTCTCTTAACCGATCTTCACCAAAATCAATAGACCTTCAGTCCTCTACAATGCAGGGATGCATGCAAAAAATATTTGATTCTGTTTGAATGTGCGGCAGTTATCTTTCGTCATGGAAACATTCCTCTTGTTACAACATAAATCAGTAGGCCTTGAGTTCTCTACAGTTCAGGAAAGTATGCAAAACATTATTTGATTCTCTTTGAATTTACGGCAGTTATTTTTCGTCAAAAAAAAAATTACCCTTCTTAAAACATAAAATGTTGCTGGTAAACTACCCCTTTCCCTTAACCGATCTTCAACAAAATCAACAGACCTTGAGTACTCTATAATTCAAAAAGGTATGCAAAACATTATTTGATTCTGTTTGAATTTGCGGCTGTTATCGTTTGCCATAGAAAAAAATTACCCCTGATAAAAAAACGTTGCAGGTAAACTACTCCTTTCCCTTAACCGATCTTCACCAAAAACAATAGGACTTGAGTACTCTACAGTTCAGGGCTGTATGCCAAAAATTATTTTTGATTCTGTTTGAATTTGCGGCAGTTATCGTTTGCCATAGAAAATACCCTAGTTAAAATATAAAACGTTCCTGATAAACTACACCATTCCCTTAACCGATCTTCAAAAAATTCAACAGACCTTGAGTTCCCTATAATTCAAAAAGGTATGCAAAAGAGTAGTTGATTCTGTTTTAATTTACGGCAGTTATCGTTCGTCATACAAAAAATTACCCTTGTTAAAACATAAAATGAAGCTGGTAAACTACCCTATTCCCTTAACCGATCTTCACCAAAACCAACATGTCTTGAGAACTCTACAATTCTGTGCTGTATGCAAAACATTATTTGATTCTGTTTCAATTTGCAGCTGTTATCGTTTACCATAGAAAAATTACCCTTGATAAAAAAGCGTTGCTGGTAAACTACCCCTTTCCCTTAACCGATCTTCACCAAAAACAAAAGGTCTTGATTACTCTACAAATCAGGGCTGAATGAAAAAAATTATTTGATTCTGTTTGAATTTGCGGCTGTTATCGTTTGCCGTAGACAACACCCTTGTTAAAACATAAAATGTTGCAGGTAAACTACCCCTCTCCCATAACCGATCTTCACCAAAAACGAAAGGTCTTGAGGACTCTACAATTCAGGCATATATGCATATAATCATTTGATTCTCTTTGAATTTGCGGCTGTTATCGTATGCCACAGAAAATACCCTTGTTAAAGCAAAAAACGTTGCTCGTAAACTACCCCTTTCCCTTAACCGATCTTCACCAAAAACAATAAGTCTTAAGTACTCTACAAATCAGGGCGGCATGCAAAACATTATTTGATTTTGTTTGAATTTGCGTCTGTTATCGTTTGCCATAAAAAATAATTACCCTTGATTAAAAAAAAAAACGTTGCAGGTAAACTACCCCTTTCCCTTAACCGACCTTCACCAAAAACAATAGGTCTTTATCGTTTGCCATAAAAAAAATCTACAGACAGACACACACACAGACACTTTTCGAAATATCGGTATGGAGAACCATACATGACTTCCATATTCTAAGATTTATATTTAAAATCATTTTCGAAATGAAATATTACCATACAAACTACTTCTTTCTACTTATTGCTTCAGCCTTAGCCACAGTACTGTGGTCACTAACGTATACCACCTCACGTTATCGCACTCGATTTTCACTGATGATGGAAGTCAATGGCATTGCCGAAACGTCTGGTTTTGTAGAAAACATTGGACTACAGCCAAATATCCTGGGAAGGAATTTTAACAAAAACTACTTCTTTGTTGCCGATAACGTTGTACACATAGATATAAAAATACGCATAAAATTAATGGCTTGTATAAGTTAGTGATTGATCTCCATTAAATAGTGCTCAAGTTTCCAAAGTTGTAATATTATGATGTCCGTAATTAAAACATCAGAGCAGGTTTAGTGTGAATGAGGGTACACCGTGGACTAAAATTTTCAACATTTCCTATTGAGCGTTGCTTAGAGTAAAGCTGCGAATCTACAGTGTATGTTTCACAGAACAAACACGCGAAAAAGAAGGAGCGCTCCGAAGTCACTCATGGACCCTCAGCATCTTGCAGAGGGTTCATTCCCTAAAGACGAAAAGTCTATCTATGGAATCGTTCCTCTGTAAACACGTGCAGTTACACTGCCCAGCGATCCACAGGAAGCAAATTGATGTCCATTTTTTCGGCTTGCACGCGTTATGTTGGTGTGGGTTTCGGCACTTTCCATTTAAAAAGCGTGCAAATGTAAGAAAATAAACATGAGTGAGGCCAGAAATAACGCGAATTGTGTGTGTGTGTGTGTGTGTGTGTGTGTGTGTGTGTGTGTGTGTGTGTGTGTGTGTGTGTCTTCCCTGCCTTTTTATTGCTGTAATCATAATAATAAAATGGAGACGTAAACATTACATAACTGAGATATGCTTACCTGCCACGAACGATATATTATTTTATACATGTATATTAACTCATACATAATTTACACTAAAATGAAAAAATTATAATTTTATTGCCTGGCAACAAAATTATTTTTTTTTAACAATTACCATTGTTTCAAAACGATTAAATGAATTTTTAAGTACTTTACTGTTGTTACAACGTAAAAGGTTGCAGGTAAACTACCCCTTCACCTTAACCGATCTTCACCAAAATCGAAAGTCCTTGAGATCTCTACAATTCAGGGACGTATGCAAAACATTATTTGATTCTGTTTGAATTTGCGGTTGTTATCGTTTGCCATATAAAATACCTTTGTTAAAAAAACGTTGCTGGTAAACTACCCCTTTCCCTTAACCGATCTTCTCCAAAAACAATAGGTCTTGAGAACTCTACAATTTAGGGCTGTATGCAAATGATCTTTTGATTCTGTTTGAATTTGCGGCTGTTATCGTTTGCCATAGAAAATACCCTTGTTTAAACATAAAACGTTGCTGGTAAACTACCCCTTTCCCTTAACCGATCTTCAACAAAAACAATAGGTCTTGAGAACTCTACAATTTAGGGCTGTATGCGAAACATTATTTGATTCTGGTTGAATTTGCGGCTGTTATCGTTTGCCAAAAAACTTTCCCTTGATAAAAAAAAACCGTTGATGGTAAACTACCCCTTTCCCTCAACCGATCTTCACCAAAAGTAATAGGTCGTGAGTACTCTACAAATCAGGGGTGTATGCAAAAAATTATTTGATTCTGTTTGAATTTGCGGCAGTTATCGTTCGTCAAAAAAAAAAATATCGGGATGGAGAACCATACATGACTTCCATGATCTAAGATTTATATTTAAAACATATTCGAAATTAAATATTTCCATAGATACTACTTCTTGAGTATAGTACAATCAGAATCTGCAATAATCTCGAACACAATTTTTTTTGCCATCACCATACTTCCATTTCCTTAAGGAATATGAAAGTAAAATATCGGTATGGAGAACCATACATGACTTCCATATTCTAAGATTTATATTTAAAATCATTTTCAGCCAAACAGCCAGGCTGTGTCTTACCTGCCTTTTAATTGCTGTATTAAATGAAAAATATTATATTACATTAAAATGAAAAAATCATTTTTGAAATAAAATATTTTCATAGAACCTACTAACGCTGGGGAAATCTGAGGAGCCAATCAGAGTTGGGCCTATCTGCTGAATTTGGGCCTACGTCACTCTGCTGAATTTGGTGGAAAGCCCTGTCACTGTCGTCAAAGTATCAGCCTTGACAGGGTCCTCTTTTTCTGCAAAATGAGAGAGGCTTGAGATGGAGTGAGTGACATGGTCCCCACCTCAATGAAGAACCCATTGTTTTATAAAAATATTTTTAAATTTTGAAAACTGAAAATTCTTTTCTTGTTGTAAATATTTATATTTTATAATCAAAATGACTTTATTTTTGTTACCTGGCAACAAAATTATTTTATTTTCAACAATTACCATTGTTTCAAAAAGTTTAAATAAATTTTCAAGTACTTTACTCTTGTTAAAACGTAAAAGGTTGCAGGTAAACTACCCCTTCCCCTTAACCGATCTTTACCAAAATCAAAAGTCCTTGAGATCTCTACAATTCAGGGATGTATGCAAAAAATTATTTGATTCTGTTTGAATTTGCGGCAGTTATCGTTTGCTATAGAAAAAAAAAACGTTGCAGGTAAACTACCCCTTTCCCTTAACCGATCTTCACCAAAAACAATAGGTCTTGAGAAGTCTACAATTTAGGGCTGTATGCAAATAATCTTTTGATTCTGTTTGAATTTGCGGCTGTTATCGTTTGCCATATGAAATACCCTTGTTAAAACATAAAACGTTACAGGTAAACTACCCCTTTCCCTTAACCGATCTTCACCAAAAACAATAGGTCTTGAGAACTCTACAATTCAGGGCTGTATGCGAAACATTATTTGATTCTGTTTGAATTTGCGGCTGTTATCGTTTGCCAAAAAAAAAAATTTCCCTTGATAAAAAAAACCGTTGCAGGTAAACTACCCCTTTCCCTCAACTGATCTTCACCAAAAACAATAGGTCGCGAGTACTCTACAAATCAGGGCTGTATGCAAAAAATTATTTGATTCTGTTTGAATTTGCGGCAGTTATCGTTTGCCATAGAAAAAAATCTACAGACAGACACACAGACAGACAGACACACAGACAGACACACACACAGACACTTTTCGGAAAACGACTTTTTTTCATGTTTTGAGTGTAGTAGAATCAGAATCTGCAATAATCTCGAACACGATTTTTTTTGCCATCACCATACTTCCATTCCTTAAGGAATATGGAAGTAAAATGACTTTTACTTCCATATTCCTTAAGGAATGGAAGTATGGTGATGGCAAAAAAAATCGTGTTCGAGATTATTGCAGATTCTGAGTCTACTACACTCAAAACATGAAAAAAAGTCATTTTCCGAAAAGTGTCTGTGTGTCTGTCTGTCTGTCTGTCTGTCTGTCTGTGTGTCTATCTGTCTGTCTGTAGATTTTTTTTCTATGGCAAACGATAACTGCCGCAAATTCAAACAGAATCAAATAATTTTTTGCATACAGCCCGGTTTTGCAGTTCTCGCGACCTATTGTTTTTGGTGAAGATCGGTTGAGGGAAAGGGGTAGTTTACCTGCAACGGTTTTTTTTTTAGCAAGGGTAATTTTGTTTGTTTGGCAAACGATAACAGCCGCAAATTCAAACAGAATCAAATAATGTTTCGCATACAGCCCTGAATTGTAGAGTTCTCAAGACCTATTGTTTTTGGTGAAGATCGGTTAAGGGAAAGGGGTAGTTTACCTGTAACGTTTTATGTTTTAACAAGGGTATTTCCTATGGCAAACGATAACAGCCGCAAATTCAAACAGAATCAAATAATGTTTCGCATACAGCCCTAAATTGTAGAGTTCTCAAGACCTTTTGTTTTTGGTGAAGATCGGTTAAGGGAAAGGGGTAGTTTACCAACAACGTTTTTTTAACAAGGGTATTTTCTATGGCAAACGATAACAGCCGCAAATTCAAACAGAATCAAATAATTTTCTGCATACAGCCCTTATTTGTAGAGTACTCAAGACCTATTGTTTTTGGTGAAGATCGGTTGAGGGGAAGGGGTAGTTTACCAGCAACGTTTTTTATCATGCGTATTTTCTATGGCAAACGACAACTGCCGCAAATTCAAACAGAATCAAATAATTTTTTGCATACAGCCCTGATTTGTAGAGTACTCGCGACCTATTGTTTTTGGTGAAGATCGGTTGAGGGGAAGGGGTAGTTTACCTGCAACGGTTTTTTTTATCAAGGGAAATTTTTTTTTTTTGGCAAACGATAACAGCCGCAAATTCAAACAGAATCAAATAATGTTTCGCATACAGCCCTGAATTGTAGATTTCTCAAGACCTATTGTTTTTTGTGAAGATCGGTTGAGGGAAAGGGGTAGTTTACCTGCAACGTTTTTTTAACAAGGGTATTTTCTATGGCAAACGATAACAGCCGCAAATTCAAACAGAATCAAATAATGTTTTGCATACAGTCCTGATTTGTAGAGTACTCAAGACCTATTGTTTTTGGTGAAGATCGGTTAAGGGGAAGGGGTAGTTTACCTGCAACATTTTTTTATCAAGCGTATTTTCTATGGCAAACGATAACAGCCGCAAATTCAAACAGAATCAAATAATTTTTTGCATTCGTCCCTGAATTGTAGAGGTCTCAATGACTTTCGATTTTGGTGAAGATCGGTTAAGGGGAAGGGGTAGTTTACCTGCAACCTTTTACGTTTTAACAAGAGTAAAGTACTTGAAAATTTATTTAAACTTTTTGAAACAATGGTAATTGTTAAAAATAAAATAATTTTGTTGCCAGGCAATAAAATTATAATTTTTTCATTTTAATGTAATATAATATTTTTCATTTAATACAGCAATAAAAAGGCAGGTAAGACACAGCCTGGCTGTTTGGCTGAAAATGATTTTAAATATAAATCTTAGAATATGGAAGTCATGTATGGTTCTCCATACCGATATTTTTTCATGTTTTGAGTTTAGTACAATCAGAATCTGCAGTAATCTTGAACACGATTTTGTTTTGCCATCACCATACTTCCATTTCCTTAAGGAACATGGAATTAAAAATACCGTTGTTGAAACATAAAATGTTGCAGGTAAACTACCCCTTTTCCTTAACAGATCTTCACCAAAATCACAATTCTTCAGTCTTTCACAATTGATGAACGTATGAAAAACAATATTTGATTCTGTTTGAATGTACGGCAGTTACCGTTCATAAAAAAAAAAAAAAATTACCTTTGTTAAAACATAAAATGTTGCTGGTAAACTACCCCTTTCCCTTAACCGATCTTCACCAAAATCAACAGACATTCAGCTCTCTATAGCTCAGTAAGGTATGCAAAACATTTATTTGATTCTGATTGAATTTACGGCAGTTATCATTCGTCATAGACAATATTACCCATGTTAAAACATAAAACGTTGTAGGTAAACTACCCCTTTCCCTAACCCGATCTTCAACAAAAACAAAAGATCTTGAGAACTCTACAATTCAGGGCTGTTTGCAAAATATTATTTGATTATGTTTGAATTTGCGGCAGTTATTGTTTCCCATAGAAAATACCCTTGTTAAAACATAAATCGTTGCATGTAAACTACCCCTTTCCCTTAACTGATCTTCACCAAAAACAAAAGATCTTGAGAACTCTACAATTCAGGGCTGTATGCAAAACATTATTTGATTCTGTTTGAATTTGCGGCCGTTATCGTTTGCCATAGAAAATAATTACCCATTGATTAAAAAAAAAAAAGTTGCTGGTAAACTACCAATTTCCCTTAACCGATCTTCACCAAAAACAATAGATCTTTAGTACTCTACAAATCAGGGCTGTGTGCAAAAAATTATTTGATTCTGTTTGAATTTGCGGCTGTTATCGTTTGCCATAGAAAAAAATCTACGGTCACACACACACTTTTCGAAAAATGATTTTTTTTTCATGTTTTGAGTGTAGTACAATCAGAATCTGCAATAATCTCGAACACGATTTTTTTGCCATCACCATACTTCCATTTCCTTATGGTACATGGAAGTAAAATCGTAAAATTAATGTCGTAACAACTTAAGCATATCAAAGTTTTGGCAATTTCACTCTCTTAACTCCTGATGCCAAACAATGATTTCATTATTTGCGAAAAAATAGTTTCATCAAATTGATTAAATTCTTTTTGTTTATTTATTTTAAACTTTCCAACAAATAAGCCATTTATTAGTAAAGATAATATTAATTTGTGATGTTTTGAATTTGTTTCTTCTGCAAGTAGTATAATTTTGTATATTCTTTTTTAAAGAATATAATTACATATAATTACTGCAAGAAACATCGAGTTACTTATATAGAAAATGATAGATAATATTAAATTCTTGGATTTCGTTGTCCATGACGTGTCCGTTACTTAACTAAATATCACTATTGTTTGACGACTCGTAAACTTACTTATAAGTTTTTTATAAGTAAAATCGTAAAGATTTACCTTACAGCCTAAACCGGCTTTCACCTTTAGAAGGCTTCATCAGAGGCTGCCGTGGGTAGCGCTGTCCGTCTTGTTGTTGGCGACGGGATAGTTTTCCGAAAGATCGATGCTGTGTGTGTGTGGTGAGATGTGTTCGAATAATGTGTGCGATTTGAATTGTGCCTGTTCGTTTAGGATGTCGTTTTTATTTGTTTTTGTGTGTTTGTATATTTCTAATTGTTCTAGAGTGTCTAGTTTTCGGCCTTTTGTGTATACGTGTAGAATGTTCATGTTATTGTCGATGTTTTTATATGTGTGGTTTGCTTCAATGAGGTGGTTTGCAAAGGTGGATTCTGTAGTGGTGTGGAGTGCCTTTGTGTGTTCAATGTATCTCTGTTTGAAGCTACGTCCTGTCTGGCCTATGTAGAATTTATTGCAATTTGAAAAATTTAGCTTGTATACACCGGGTAGATCGAATTTGTTTTGTGTTTTGTGCGTGCGTTTTGATAGTGTGTGTTCTGTTTTGTTAGTAGTTTTGTAAGCGATTCTGTATCCTGCTTTTTTGAATTTGTGGGCAATTTTTTCAGTTTGTTTGTTGATGTATGTTAGTGTTATGAATTTGTTGTTTTCTGTCTTTGTCTGTTGTTTGTTTTGTGTTTTGTGTAGGAGTTTACTGACTATTGTTCTGTCATATCCGTTAGATTCTGCTAGATATTTTATCGTGTTTAGTTCGTCTTTGTAGTCTTTATCATCTAAGGGAATGTTGTTAAGTCTATGTATCATGGTTCTAAAAGCAGCTAGTTTGTGTTGTGTTGGGGTGATTGGAGGTGTTGTGTATTAGTGTGTCAGTTGTAGTTGGTTTTCTGTATATACTGAATTTGTGCTTGTGTTCTAGTTTTGTGATGGAAAGGCCTAAGAAGTTTATGGTATTGTTGTGTTCGTATTCGGCAGTGAAGGTTATGTTTTTATGTATTTTGTTTATGTGCGTAAGTAACTGTTCACATGAAAAATACCACAAAGACGAACTAAACACGATAAAATATCTAGCAGAATCTAACGGATGTGACAGAACAATAGTCAGTAAACTCCTACACAAAACACAAAACAAACAACAGACAAAGACAGAAAACAACAAATTCATAACACTAACATACATCAACAAACAAACTGAAAAAATTGCCCACAAATTCAAAAAAGCAGGATACAGAATCGCTTACAAAACTACTAACAAAACAGAACACACAATATCAAAACGCACGCACAAAATACAAAACAAATTCGATCTACCCGGTGTATACAAGCTAAATTTTTCAAATTGCAATAAATTCTACATAGGCCAGACAGGACGTAGCTTCAAACAGAAAGCTGTTGGTCAAGGAAATGTGTCCCAGCTTCAATGGTATTCATACCATTTTGCCATTCCTGATGGAAACTTTAACCAGTTCCTCAACGCAGGAAAGCTGACTCAACAATTCATGGTTGATGCCTATTGCAAGACCGAGGCAAACCGTTTGAATTGGTTTCGAAAAAATCAAAACACAATAAGAGCTGAAGACTATGATGTCCTTCACCGATCTGTGAACAACCACAATTTTGAGGACGTTAGCATATTGCCTGGAAAGAAAGTTACATTGCCTTCAACCTTCCAAGGAAGTCCAAGAAATATGGCTCAAAATTACCAAGATGCTATGGCCATGGTCAGGAAATATTGCAAACCTGACTTATTTGTAACATTCACGTGCAATCCTAAATGGAGGGAAATCAGGGAAAACTTACTTCCCGGTCAGCAACCATGCGACCGGCCTGATTTAGTAGCAAGAGTGTTTGAGTTGAAACTGAAATCGCTACTTGAAGACTTAACCAAACACCATAGATTTGGACGTGTTAGGGCTATGCTCCACGTGATCGAGTTCCAAAAACGTGGTCTACCACATGGGAACATATTGCTATTCATGGTCCCGGAAGACAAAGCCTGGGAGAATGAAAGAATTGATAAAATTGTCTGTGCAGAACTCCCTGATAAAGATGCCCACCCGAGGCTACATGAAATTGTAAAATCCTGTATGATACACGGCCCATGTGGTCCATTAAATCCAAACGCACCGTGTATGGAAAACGGCAAATGTACAAAAGAATTCCCAAAAGATTTCTGTGCCGAGACCAACACCAATGTCAATGGTTACCCAAAATATCAACGCCGAGGTAGCTCAATTCAAAGCGTTAAATACCTGTTCAAATACGTTTACAAGGGGCATGACTGTGCAAATATTCAATTCGTTACTGTTCCCACAGAACAGGAAGCTACTATTGAATGGGACGAAGTAAAAAATTACTTGGAGACCTGATATCTAAGTGCACCTGAAGCATGCTGGAGGCTCAAGGAATACAAAATGCACCGCCAAACTGATCATGTGGAAAGATTAAATGTCCACCTTGAGGACAAGCATACAATATGTTTTATACCAGGCAAGGAAGCTGAAGCTGTACACCAAGAAGCCACCAAGTCCGAATTTCTGGCTTGGTTTAAACTTAATCAGGAAGACTCTAATGCCCGAGAGTATTATATATTGAAATTCCCGAACACTATATCTGGGATGACAAAAATTCTAAATGGAAACCACGTCTTAGAGGACATGAAACTACAATTGGCAGAATGTTATCTGTAAGTCCCACGGATAGAGAAAAATGGTTCCTCCGAATTCTCCTTCTCAATGTTAGAGGAGCAACATCTTTCGAGGACCTAAGAACGGTCGAAGGAAATCCTATACCCTTTGCAACTTTCCAAGAAGCATGCATTGCAAGGGGATTAACTGATGATGACTCAGAATGGGATACTTGCCTAACAGAAGCTGCAACCCATCAAATGCCAGTACAACTTAGGCAGTTGTTTGCATTTATTTGTATCATGTGTGAGCCGTCGGATGCAGCAGCATTATTCGACAGACATAAGGACAATCTTATGGAAGACTATATGAGACGCTTTCCTGATGGAGAAAAGCTCTCTATTTGACATTTAAAGAAATTGAATCTGTCCTTCGAACACATGGAAAGTCATTGGTAGATTTTGGCTTAGAACTTCCAGCCGGCAGCTATGACGAGCTAATCTGTTCTGGAAAATATTACACGACCCAATTGCCGAAAAAACCATGTTCGAAGAAAAGTTTCAAATGCTCAACCCAGGGCAAAGAAGGGCTTTCGACAAAATCAGGGAAGCAATTGAAAACCCTAACTTACCCAAACGTCTATTATTTATTGATGGACCTGGCGGAAGTGGTAAAACCTTCCTTTACAACACAATCATGCACTATGTGCGTAGCAGAAATGAATTAGTCTTGCCATGTGCATTTACAGGCATAGCAGCAACTTTGCTTGAGGGAGGCAGAACTTCCCACGGTCGTTTCAAGCTCCCTATTCCACTAAATGAAACATCAACCTGTAATGTTCGACATGGGACTAATACGGCAAATGAACTGGAAAAGGCCAAAGTGATAATCTGGGATGAAGCTTCAATGGCCCCAGCACATGGAGTAAATGGAGTTCACACACTGTATAAAGAACTCTTAGCTGAAGATCCAAAAGTTCCTTCTAAAAAACCATTTGGAGGTGCGGTCTTTCTTTTCGGTGGAGATTTTAGACAAATTCTCCCTGTTGTTCCACATGGCAGCAGAACCGAAATACTTTCTTCATGCATGAAGAATAGTAATATAACCCCTCTTTAAAATTTGTTATGCTTTATAACTTTTTTTTTTTGAAGAGGGGCCACTAGATATTTAAAACTAGGCAGAAGGCCTAGAGAAGCCAAAAATGCGCTGGGTACAGTGAGACGGGACTTGCAATTAAACTCAGCTGTTGAACAACAATAACAATTTTTATTTTATTAAGTATATATTAATACGTGAAGAGAAAACTTTGTACACCTTTTTAAGCATATTGCGCGCACGGAGGAGTGTGAGATTTGGCATAGTTAAAGTTTATATGGAGAAGGTGTGCAGAAAGCTAAAATTTATATATAATATGTGTTACAAATACATTAAATTAAATAAAATAAAACATTCATTTGCACTTGAAAATTCATTTAAACTTTTTCAAACAATGATATGTGTTAAAAATAAAATAATTTTGTTGACAGGCAATAAAATTATAATTTTTTCATTTTAGTGTACGTTCATACTGCCAATGTCAAACACATAATAGTCTGTGGTCAAACAGTCGTACAGAGTAGAGATTGTCGCCAAAGAATTTTAAAATGTTGCCAACAAATAACTGAAGAGCTGTTATTTGTCTGAACGACAGATTGACTGAATGAGCTGTGAATTTTGTGTGATTTCAAATGTTCCTTTTTCAATAGTCTGTGGAGTGTATGTCAAGGCAAAAAAGCGTTTATTTTATATTTTGTATATTAGATATCTGTGTTTTATATATTAATGTGCAGTTGAAAGTGAAATACAGCTTGCTTAATATACACCTGTTGCAAAAGGAAAATTTTGTAGCAGCAATTTGAATTGACTTACTCTCGCCTAATTATTATTGGTGGTTTCAAAAAAGTGAGTACATTTTATTATTTTTAAATTAAACCCTGTCTAATCTTAGTTTCAGTAATTTCATTACATGTTTTTTTTTACATTCAGATATTCGCACCTACTTCCATTATGCCTCTACATAGAACATTGACGGGTCGGAGTGAGAGACAAAGAAGAAGGAATATATATTCGCGTGAAAGTCAAAATGATAATAGACCAAATGCAAATTTAAATAGTGTAAATAGTATAACATTGACGGGTCGGAGTGAGAGACAAAGAAGAAGGAATATATATTCGCGTGAAAGTCAAAATGATAATAGACCAAATGCAAATTTAAATAGTGTAAATAGTATACAAAATGATGAAATTATTTTGAGGGATACATTTAAATGCGCACTGAATGTCATTCCAAGAAATTTTAATACTTTTGATTATGGATTAATGCATTTACAATGCAGGTTTTGCAATGCAAAACATTTCGAATCTGAAGTCACTTTAGGTGAAAGGACTGAATTCACTTCATGTTGTCATAAGGGTAAAGCAATATTACCGGCCTTAAGTCAAAATGAATACTTTAAATCATTGTATGATGGACTTACTTCAAATGAACCTTCAATAAAAAGAAAGTCAAAAAATTATTTTGAAAACATTCGTAAATACAATTCATCATTTGCTATGGTTAGCTCAGAAGCTAAAATTTCGGATACAGTTACGCGTGGAGTGTATCATTTTAAAATACATGATGTTTTTTATCACAGATCAGGTCCAATGACTGCTGGATATGGTCGCTCACCATGTTATGCGCAATTATATTTTTATGATGTTGACACTGCTGTCAATTATAGATTACGTGAACACTATAATCAAACATGCAATAACAATATAATGCGCGAAATCTCTCTTGAATTGGAAAGCATTAATCCTTTCGTTCGGTCATTCATTGCAATGAAAGATCATTGTCAGAGAGTTGAAAATCAAAATAAAGAAATTTTTATGCTCATTAAAGTAAATCGTGATTTAGATCTACGCCGTTATAATGATGCAGTTCAAACTGATGTAGCAGTAATATTTAGTACAGTTGATGGTGAGCCACCCTTTGAATGAAATATGGTTTCGTTTTCAAAAGTTAATGGTACCATTAAAAATATCTCTGTTTTGGATTCACCATTGGACCCTTTAGCGTATCCATTACTTTTTCCAAATGGTGATACTGTGTGGCATATCAATATTTCTCATAATGTACCAACTACATCTAATTCAAGAGCGCCCAGATATAAATTAACCATGCTTCAGTATGCAGCCTATCGACTTGCAATTAGAGAAGATTTTAGCATGTGGCACCATTCACAAAAATTATTTCTGCAGTAGGTAGTTGATATGTATGTGAGAATAGAGGGCACAAGGTTACATTTCATTCGACAAAATCAAACAAGTCTTAGGTCTGAAGTTTACAACAATTTAACAGATTATTTAGAATTGAACCCCAATGCCAATAATGTTGGACGTAGAGTAATTTTACCATCTTCATTCAATGGATCTCCAAGAAATATGTATCAGAATTATTTAGATGCAATGTCAATTGTACAACATTTCGGAAAGCCTTCTTTGTTTATTACAATGACTTGCAATCCAAGTTGGCCTGAAATAGTTAGCAATATTGGTGTAGGTGAGTCAGCTAATTTTCGACCTAATATTGTTGTGCGTGTATTCAAGTCCAAACTGAAAGCATTAATTGAGGGCCTTACACTAAAAAAAATCTTCGGTAAAGTTGAAGCACTCATTTATACAATTGAGTTTCAAAAGAGAGGATTGCCTCATGCTCACATTTTACTCTCTTTAAATGAACAAGATAAAATTGTTAACGCTACCGATATTGATAAAGTTGTATCTGGGGAGGTTCCTAACATTCAAACACATCCTACATTACATGAATATGTTGTAAAACACATGATGCATGGTCCATGCGGTGTACTTAATCCAAATTCTGTATGTATGAGAGATGGAAAATGCACAAAAGATTATCCAAAACGATTTAATGAATTTACATGTGAATCATTAAATGGATATCCATTATACAGAAGGCGTGATAATGGTATTAATGCTGAAGTTCGCGGTAGTTGCCTCGACAATCGTTATGTTGTACCATACAATCCGTATTTACTTGCCAAATTTAATTGCCATATAAATGTTGAAGTATGCACTACAGCTAAAAGTGTTAAATACATTTATAAATACGTGTATAAAGGCTATGACAGTGCATCTGTTGAATTAGGTTCAGAGAGAAATGAACCAGGTCAAGAAATACAAATTGATGAAGTTAAAAATTTTTTAAATGGCCGTTATGTCGGATCAATTGGAGCTGTATGGCGCATCTATGAATTACCAATGCATTTTCAATCACATGTCATCGTTAGACTTGACATTCATTTACTGCGTTGACGGAATGTTTACTTTCGAGAAGGGCAAGAACGTCAAGCAATTGAAAATGCAAGACAAACAAAATTATTAGCATTTTTTGAATTGAATCGATCAGATCCATCAGCGCATGAATATAAGTATATTGAAATTCCTTTGCATTATGTGTGGGAAGATTCCCGAAAAAAATGGAAGAAGAGAAGACGTGGAGGTGATAAAATCATTACACGCATATATGTAGTATCACCAAAAGACATCGAACATTTCCATTTACGATTGCTTTTATTACATGTCTGTGGTCCAAAATCATTTGAGGATGTTAGAACATACAATGGAATTATACACACTTCTTTTGTTGAAGTGTGCCATGCTCGCGGCATTGCTTCAAATGATAATGAATGGCGCGAATGTTTAAATGAAGCAAAAGAATTACATTCACCAAAACAAATGCGAAATTTATTTGGTTACATTTGTGCATTAAATGTGCCAGCCAATGCATTGGCGTTATGGAATGACTTTAAAGTATATCTTAGTGAAGATTTTTTGGGAGATTACAACGAAGAAGTATCCTTTAATACAGCTCTATTAGAAATTGAAGATATTTTGAATGTTCATAATTTGTCATGTCAAGAACTTGGTTTACCAGTTCCCACGTATTCGCAGAGAACAGACGAAGCAAATGCTATTTGATCCAATAGAACAAGAGTTTCTGTTTTGTGAGCATTATGAAACTGCAAATATTGAACAGCGTAATCTAATTGATCGTGTGATTCGTGAAGTTTTCCACCATGATACTGGATCTAATGTTTTTTGTTTAACCGCTCATGCAGGTTGTGGAAAAACATTCACACAAACAGCAATCATTCACAAATTAAATTCGCTTAATCTTAGTTGCATTGCAACAGCGTTCAGTGTCATAGCTTCAACTCTATTACTTGGAGGTAGAACTTTACACAATGTGTTTAAATTGCCTATACCCATTTTGGAAAATTCTGTAGCGAATATTACCGCAAATAGTAGCTATGGACGTTACATAAATTCATCATCATTGATAATTATTGATGAAATTTCTATGTGCCCACTGCAAGTGTTGAAAATCATAGATAGATTATTGCAGGATCTATGCGATGAAAATGATAAACATAAACCATTTGGAGTGAAAACGATACTTCTGTGCGGTGATTTTCGGCAAATCTTACCAGTTGTCCCACATGGATCACGTGCAACTTTAATTGAAAATTGTGTCACGAGTTGGCATAAATTTGTTTATTTTCATAAAGTAACGTTTACTCAAAATATGAGAGCCTTACCAAGTGAAATAGAATTTGTCGAATTCTTGAAAAAAATTGGTAATGATGAAGCCCCACAATTCCCTCAGTTTGGTGAAAATATTATTGAAGTACCTCAGCAATTAATAGGAGATGAAAATAATATTATTAATGAGAGGTATATGGAAATATTTCCGAAAACATACTCTCAGATAACATATTGAAGTCAGTTATTTTAGCACCTAAAAATGATGATTGTATTTTTATTAATACTGATATACTTAATCGAATACCAGGTGAATAGAAAACATATCATAGCTACGATAAAATAATTTGTGATGATGACAATGAAATCAATAACTATCCAGTAGAGTTTTTGAATTCTTTGACTATTAGTGGTTTGCCACCACATAAGTTAGTATTGAAAGTTAATTGCATAGTTTTACTGATCAAAAACTTAAATACAAAGGAAGCATTAGTCAATGGAACAAGAATGCGCATCAAGTGTATGCATCGTAATGCTATTGATTGCGAAGTTTTAACTGGAACCGCACGCAATAAGAGAATTTTGATTCCACGTATAAATTTAACATATTCCGGTACTGTTTTACCATTTAACTTTCAAAGAACTCAATTTCCAATTATACCTTCATTTGCGATGACAATAAATAAGTCTCAAGGGCAAACATTCGAAAAAATTGGAATTTTATTGAGGCAGCCAGTTTTTACACATGGTCAATTGTATGTCGCAGCAAGTAGAGTTCGATCATTCGATGGTTTGAGATTTTATATTTCCGAATATAATGGCCAAGGGCATTTAGCAAATGATGAAAGAGTTTTTACAAAAAACATCGTTTACACAGAAGTTCTGAATCATTAAATTCACTTTCAAACTATTTTAAGTTCTTCGTATTGTTTAAATTAGCAGCCATCCTTACTTTTCTTTTATAAAATTGCTAAACTGCTATAATTGTTATTATTTAGACAAAGCAAGACCTGAAACATTCAGGTTGTTTAAGACCTGAAGATGTCAGTGATGACGAAAAGCTTTGTCTAAATATTAACATTTATAGCAGTTTAGCAATTTTATAATAGAAAAGTATTTTAAGTTCAATGGACAACATTTATTTTTTTAACCGCCCGGTTTTTTTGATTTAATGAAAAATATATGAAAAAATACAAGGCACGTATTTTTTATTTCATTTTTTATTTTGTATTAATTTTTTATTTAAATTTTATATAATTCGAAAAAGATAGGCAAAATAACTGTGTAGCCTTGGCGGAACCTGGTCAGTATGGCAATAAAAAAACCCAAGGAAATGTCAAAAAACGCGTTATTGCTTTTTAAATATGGCTTAGCCAAGCTAAACCTCATTTTTCCTATCTTTCATATTTTTCAAATAACTCAAAAATTAATGCATAGGAAAAAAAATTAAAAAATTATATAAACTTTGTAGCAGATAATCTTCAAACTGTTTTCGAATTTTGTACCTTACCAAAAATGAAATGTAATCCACTGGAATTGAAAACAATGTATCTTATACTTCTATGAATGTCAGGTCTCATTTTTATTAGCGTTTATTTGATTCAATAATAACATGAAAAAATTAAAACTGACAATGAATTATATCAAAAAATAAATACGAATACCAGCTGTAATTGTGTTTTTTTTCAACTGTTACTAACATTAAATTTTAAAATTCATAGTATTGCAGGGAATTAAGGCAAACAACACACGCTAATCACGTATTTGTACACGCTCGCAGCTGACGTAATAGAACAAAATTCAAAAAAATTATATGCAATGATTATAGAGGTATACTCTTTGACAAAAGAACCTCAATAACGTTCAAACTTAAAAATTTAATGAATTGCGGTCGAATTTCGACCACTGGGCGACCACTAGTTTCCATAATTCAACCTTAATATAAAATATAAATTTTAAATTCCAATGATTTACTTTTAATATAAAATATAACTTTTAAATTCCAATAATTCAATTTTAACATAACATATACATTTTAAATTCCAATAATTCAATTTTACATAAAATATAAATTTTAAATTCCAATAATGCAATTTTACATAAAATATAAATTTTAAATTCCAATAATTTAATTTTAACATAAAATATAAATTTTAAATTCCAATAATTCAATTTTACATACAATATAACTCTTAAATTCCAATAATCCAATCTTAATATAAAATAAAAATTTTGAATTTTAATTTTAACATATCAGCCTGCACACATCATTACTATTGGAATTCCCAAATTTGCAATTTAAAATTACTATCATAAATTAATACCTAACATTACCATTCTAAAAATTCCATTAGTATCTCTAAATATGGATAATCGCATAGTTGAATAAATATTCCCGACATTATAACTATAAATAAGTATATTATTTACATAACATCATAATCATCTGAATTGCGCAAACATAGCATATTAATTATATAAATCACCCTTTATAATACTCAACATTAAAACACATAATTGCACATACATATACAGATACACATAAATACATATCACAGACACAAATACAGCATGATATCATACAGCATGTTAAGTCTGGCAGGCAGCCTGTACATTCCCAACTACCCATACATGAATGGGGAGACATATAGGGAGACTGGTCATCAGAACCCATAACTCCTCTTTACCCATAACTCAATTATCAGTGTAAGTTGCCGGCCCAGCCTTATATAACTTTCAATTAAAAACGCAAAACCCATTAACTCACAAGAGTGTAATAGAATTTAAAAACTGAATGAAACATCAGGATTAAAAATTACAAAATTTAAATTGGCGAAGTAGCCCTGCACAATCAATCAAATTACAAACTATAATTCAAAAATAGTCCCCCTTATAGTAGCGTACCATCACAAGGTTAACATGACTGTATAGATTTATAAAATAGTAAGTTTGTTACTTTCTTTTGTACTTTTGTAAGAAAATTCAAAATTTTAAAGAACTTCCAAGTGGAACTGACCACCAGTAAATTGAATATAAAATGTAAACTGAGGCTGATTTTGTAACTTTAAAAACATAAGAGTGAAGTAGTGAGAAAATACTATTATAAAGATATATAAAAAAAACTTAAGACATTCTGAAGTGACTATGGCAGTAATAATGATTTTGAGTCTTGGTACATGTTGAATAATTTCATAAAATTGTGAAATTCTTTTAATTAAACTAGGCAGAAATATATATATATATATATATATATATATATATATATATATATGATAGAAATTTACAGAAACCTGAATTGACCCGACCGAAGACACGTGTCCGGCCTGATCGAACATAAGAAAAACACGTCCGGTACCTGCATAGAACTGCCCCCACAGGTGCCTGAATCAAGTAAAAGAGTAAAAAAAAAACACATAATCCCTTAAAACTTCCAACCCCCTTTTAAAATGAACGTTTATTAAAGATGGTTAAATAATACCAAACCCACATACATGACAAGATTTCAGATTCCCCGCAACTTTTACAACTTCAACTTTTACTATTAAATAAATATAAAAATACATGATCGCCGGACACGGGCCCCTCGGCCAGATCTACAATTATTTTGGGACGTAATTACATACTGAATTTATTCTAAAGAAAGTTTATCACCCCCGAATTATGTCCAGCTAGACGCGAGCACCATAGCGTAGAACTTGTTAACTGAGAATAATGTCACACACAGGGTGTTTGCTGAAGTGGCCTAAAGAATATTAAAAGCTTAAATGTCACCTTAGTATTGTCCCGGGTATGTCTCATGGGCACTTGTGGCATGATGTGCAGACGTTCCTCCGGCAGCAGCCAAGATCGAGTCTGGTTATGTTCGTTGCATTATGGCAGGTGGACAGCCATCCGCTGGAATGAGTCGGACTTCCGACGGGACGGGAACCCGGAGATCGCTTTAGCCTCTACTCAAACATAGTAGATAGCAATTTGTAGATTAAAGCAACTTGGAGCGGCTGGGAAGAACGTCTGGGTCGGCGCGTAACAGCTGACTTGTTCAGACTCCCTCCCTTGTATCAAGCACGTGTCGAAAAAACATAACTCCGCGTTCCGCCGCCAGATAGCGACGGCATCCAGCGCAACCCCTGAACCGTCCACTCCATACCAACGCGTAATTACATAAATAAATTATTTCGGCAATTAGGCCTTTTATATTATTCACGTTTATAGAACAGCCGGGTTTTCACCAAAACACGGCACAGTAAGTGTTGGAAAAATATTCAGGTCCTAAAGTTAGACCAAAACAAGCGTGCCAATGAGGACAATGTCCCATCAGAACACCAAGGCGTTTCCTATTGGCTTTTAAAACTTGGGAATGGAAAACTCCAAGAGCCTGGATTAGAGGAAGGCATCTTCGAAATTCCTCCAGTCTGCATTGAAAATGGATGTATTGTTGATGCTGTCTTTCCTGAGGTCATCCAATCAGGAGATGACAGCATTGCTAACCTTGCAATCCTGACTCCAAAAAACCACTAGTCACTTGAACTTAATGAAAATGTCCTTACACGAATTCAATCTGAATTGAAATGCTATACCAGCATAGATTCTATTCAGCAAGACAGTGCAAATGCCGAGGAGGCAGCAAACTATCCAATGGAGTTTTTGAACAGCTTAACACCTGGAGGTATGCCTCCTCATAGACTTAACTTGAAAGTTGGTGCAGTAGTAATGTTGCTACGAAACCTTGACTCAACAAGAGGTCTTTGTAATGGCACCAGAATGGTCGTCAAGCAAATGATGTCAAAAGTCATTGACTGTGAAATCCTGACCGGATCTTTTAAAGGTACCAGGGTATTTATTCCAAGAGTTATTCTTGCACCCAGTGACCCTGACCTTCCCTTTACATTAAGACGAAAACAGTTTCCATTTAGACTTGCTTTTGCTATGACCATCAACAGAAGCCAAGGACAAACACCGGATTCAGTTGGTATTTATTTGCCATCTCCAGTATTCAGTCATGGACAACTTTATGTTGCATTTTCAAGAACAAAGTCCTTTCAGCAAGCCAAGGTAAAAGTCTTAGGAACTGACCAACAAGGCAACTTAAAGAAAGACCACAGAGTTTACACCAAAAATGTGGTCTACAAAGAAGTTTTCGCCCAATAATTAAACTTCATAGCCAGCCGTGGCTTTATCAATATGTGCCAATAAAAATGTTCGCCACCCGGGCGTAGAACGGGTACTTCAGCTAGTGTATATATGAGAGTTCAGCACTCACGTCTGGTACACTAGATTAGCATGGGTAGTTTCGGTTTCAACGAACTCTTTGACCGTGGAATCGATAGGTGCTGTGTCCGTTTGTTTAGCATCCGTCTGGAAGCAGTATACCACCGTAATGCTGCGTACCTTAGGTCCAGATCGGCTTTATAAATTACACTTTTTTAATTCAACAGTCAGAATACAATGTACCCTATGAGCTAATTGAAGTCTGTGTCGAAGTGGCCTACCTCTTCAGTCTTCTTGTTTTGGACTGTTCCAATAATGGTTGTAACAGGGCATTGGTGTGGTTTTTCATTCTTTCATGATGTTTTGTGGTTCTTGTTTTGACGATGTTCTTGACAAAAGGCATCCGCATGTCTTCATGTAGAGTTTGATGCCTCACTTACTATGAGCGTTGATCTAACATACGGTATCCTAGATTGAGGCAAGATTATCAATAGACAGTGTTGATTTATGACCTTGATAGCTGTATATCTCATGCAAATTGTGCCAAGTTGATTTCGTTCTAATAAAAAGATTTTTTCTTCTTCTTCATCGAATCCTTCTACCTCTCAGCGTTATTACGTATGGATCCTCTGTCCATCTGTTCCATTCATTCCTATCCATATATGAATCCTTCATTCTCTATAAACGTTTCCCGCAGTTCTGTCCCAGTCCCTCAATATATGCTCCTTGCCGCTCCTCTAGGTCTCTGACCCTCAGGGTTTAGGTCCAGAGACGGTTTTATTTTCCTTTCTTCATACGCCCCAGTAGCATGCGTCAGCCACTCCAACTGTCTCATCTTCACACGCTTTACACCCAGTTTCCGCCTAATCGTCTGGTTTCTGCTATGAGCTCTTCTCGTTTCCCAATTATTCTCCTCCAAAACGCATCTCTACTAATGTTCTTAGAAGACTATATTAGTTATCAAGACTGTTAGTTATTAGGACTATATCAAGGATAGTCCAGCTTTCTGCTCCCTACAGTATTGTTGGTATGTATACTAACTAATATATGAGGTTTTACTTCTTACTTCCAGCTCTTTTCCTAATATGAGGGTAGTTCATTGTATAATGTATGGAGTTTGCTTTCAACAGACGATTTGAAAGATGCTGATCAATTCGCCCATCCATACAAAAAATATCACATCCAAATATTCGTACTCCTTGACCTGAGCAATTTATCCTCAGTACAAATAATGCCAAAGGCTCTTCCTTTCAAACGTGTATAACTTTGCTTTTCAGCTCTATGATTTCACTCCAATTCCTCTTTCCACTCCCTACCTCACCGTAAGTTTATCTCTTCTTGAGTCTTGTATGAGCACTTTTATCATAAGCATATAATGCATGAATCAGAGTCGGCCTCAACCTACAATATCCTATCACAACCCTCTATTTCTTTGTAATTTTTGTATTTGAAACAAAAATATTTAATACTATATTATAAAACAAAATATTTAATATCATTTAAGATTGAAAATTAAAGACAGTAAACCTCAGATGAACCATTGCTTATATAAATACAACATGTTTAATATATTTTTGAGTGATGAAATAGCACAGACGAAGTCAATTTATTGTATCGTAACACAGATTTAATACTGGTGGATGATATAATAATTTTATTACACCTATATTATAACGAGCTAGATAAACCGAGATCCTGAGACAGGCATATGTCCCGAAAAACTACAGGTATCATAGAAAGCAGGACGAACTGTATACATGTGAAAAGGTCAACGTACAAAATTCAGAAATGAAGGATTGTCGTTTACAGTCACATGACACGAATGAGTCCAGAGACTGACCATCCGGGTGTTTGATTATTTTCTAAGTAACAAGAAGAATGGGGGCTTGGTTCACCAAGGTAGAAAGGGCAAAAAGTACTCGCAAAGACATCCAGGAACGTGGCCCTTTTAAGAAGAAACTTGGGGCGCATCAGGGTTTCCAGGAAAAGCCCAAGCTGAGAACTCGTCAGACGTGGATTGAAGGAAGAAAAGAAGCGTACAGAAAACGAATGGAGGAATATTGGATAAAAATTGAAGTGCAGGGAAGAAAACAGTTGCGTTAACGTGGGTCTACAGCTGGCCGAAACGAAAAAATGAAAACAGCGATGAAGTGTACAGACCAGAGCAAGAAATAGTTAAACTCATTAGTGCATACTTAGCGTATTTGTGTTAGTGAATAAGGAACGCACTTGTCTGTAACGGTTGACTGCACATTGATAACGTCAAACAGTTGCGTACCATAAAAGTGAAATTGTAACAAAAAGGATGCGGCACTGCTGAGTTCCTGTTCATTCTAGTGAAAGTTTTCTGCATCTTATTGCTGAGAATAACAACATTACTGCCGATCTGCTAATAAACATCTCTTGCAAACGAAATGCAGGAGTAACGGACAAGATTTCAACGTTACTACACGAACTGTTGTCTGTTGTCATCTTTTTCCCGTGTTGTCTGCGTACAAAAACAACACCCGAGGGGGCTAGTGTTCTGGATTCGTGCCAGCCAAGTCTGTTCCGTGTATTACCTCTCCCTCTCCATGATAGTGTCATGTGTTTCTTGTTACCGCTGACAAAACCCGTCTGTTCTGCTACACAAAAGGTTATCTAATCGTCTGCGTTTCTGCTTTTTGTTTAACGTATCATTTTCTTCGTTTAGCTGATGAAGTTTATCCCTGATTAAGTGAATCGTAATAGTAATGAAATGAAGGTGCGACATAAATAGGATTAATAAAAATCTAAATACTTTTAATTTGTTGTTGTATTGGAGTGTTAATGGTCTCAAATATTTCTACTAGTAATTTTATACAAACCACTATGTTGTCTTTGGTAAATGACCTGAAGATGGCTTGACTGCCGAAAGCTCTCGTCAATACCAAAGACAACATTGTGGTTTGTATAAAATTACTAATAGAAATAAATACTTTTAATAAGCGAGTAAAATAACTAAATACTAAAAATAAAAAAAGTAAGCAAGGGGAATAATTAAATAAGTAAAATAAACAGGATACGCCTATAAGAAAACTAATAAGTGAATAAATAATTACATATAAAATAATTAAAGTAATGAATAATAAAATAAATGAGTAATAAGTATTTAAACAAACAAAATGTAAGTAGTTGAAGAAATATGTACAAAAAGAGTAATTTAAAAAATATACAAACTAGTAAGCTCACTCGCCCACTTCTTTCAACGATATAATTTTTTATTAGATAAAATCAAATTAATACATTACATTTTATTAAAGCTGTAAGTAAGTTTATCGTAAAGGCCAATGAGATTCTTAAGTTACCCGAGAAATATCATGACGAGATGACTGTACCTCGTTACCATGATTTTACTGTACCTTAAAATGAAAAACAACTTAAAAGATAAATCACGAACGCATCGATTACACTACTGTTGTACTAGTAAAGTAACAATTGTAAAGCAGACAATCATAATTACGTTTTAAATTATTACGAATACAAAATATCGGTATGAGAACCATACATGACTTCCATGTTCTAAGATTTATATTTAAAGTAATTTACTTGAATTCGGTTCCATAATTTCTAAAAAAATTATCTGCAAAACATGACAGGTACAGAATTTTACGTTTGTGTCTATAATATATATTTGACAAGAAGCAGAGCTAGATATGGTGACAAAACATCAAATAAGTTGATGCTTGAGTTCTGAAGAAATGACGTATCAGCTAAAATGGTACCCCCATGTCAGGTGGGTGAAGACTATCCTCAACCTTCGTGAGGAAGGACTGTACTTTTGGATAAAATGTTTGTAGGTCGAACGAAGAGCTGGCCAAAGGGAGCTGTGATCTGATTCCTGTAATTAAATTGGGCTCTCGCTGCGAGTTACCGGGCAAGGGTGAATGATGTCTATAGCGTTATCAAAGTCTTTCCTGTCAATACTATACTAGTCATTTTTCTTTTTTAAAATAGAGTCTTTCTTTCTTTCCATTCGTCTACTGATTTCCTGATCGACGATTCTGTTCACGCGTATAATTATAAATTTCTCAGCAAAACTTTTCTTCCTTAATACGTTTGTGTCTTTTGTTTAACACCCACCATTCTGATCCATGTCATAACGCTATATTCCACCCAGCTAGTAAATAACTAGCCATCAGGGAAATCAAAATATATTCCAGGAGGTGCAAATAATTTTCCAGAGGAGAAAAATATTTATATATTTTTCATACATACACACATGCACATATAGTTTGTAATTCTTGTATCATAATAGAAATAAGTACACAGATTGTATTAATTTATTAAAACAATTATTGCTTCAAAATATGCATAAAATTAATGGCTTGTATAAGTTAATGTTTGATCTCCATTAAGTAGTGCTCAAGTTTCCAAAGTTTTAATATTATGATGTCCGTAATTAAAACATCAGAGCAGATTTAGTGTGTATGAGGGTACACCGTGGACAGAAATTTTCAACATTCCCTATTGAGCGCTGCTCAGAGTAAAGCTGCGAATCTACAGTGTACGTTTCGCAGAACAAACACGCGGAAAAGAAGGAGCACTCTGAAGTCACTCATGGACACTGAGCATCTTGCAGAGTGTTCATTCCCTAAAGACGAAAAGTCTGTCTATGAACCGTTCCTCTGTAAACACGTGCAGTTACACTGCCCAGCGATCCACAGTAAGCAAATCGCTGTCCAAGCTGGACACTTTTTCGGCTTGCACGCGTTGTGCTGGGGTGGGTTTCGGCACTTTCCATTTAAAAAACGTGCAAATGTAAGAAAATAAACATGAGTGAGGCCAGAAATAACGCGAATTTTGTGTGTGTGTGTGTGCGTGTGTGTGTGTCTTGCCTGCCTTTTTATTGCGGTAATCAAAATAATAAATATCGGTATGGAGAACTATACATGACTTCCATGTTCTAAGATTTATATTTAAAATACTTTTCGAAATGAACTATTTCCATAGAAACTACTTCTTTCTTCAGCCTTAACCACAGTACTGTGATCACTAACGTAAACCACCTCACGATAGTGCACTCAATTTTCACTGACGATGGCAGTCGATAGCACTGCCGAAACGTCTGCTTTTGTAGAAAACACTGGAATCAAGCCCAAACAGCCCAGGAAGGAATTTTAACAACAAACTACTTCTTTCTTTCCGATAACGTAGTACACATGACATATAAATAAAAATTATCCCCTCCCTGGGGATAATTTTCATTTATAGACAATTACCCCCACCCCGTTCAACTAGCCTTAACTGGTCTTCACCAAATCAAAATGCCTTGAGTTCTCTAAAATTTAGGAACGTATTCAAAAACTTATTTGATTATGTTTGAATTTACGGCAGTTATCGTTCGTCATAGAAAAAATTAACCTTGTTATCACATAAAACGTTGCCGGTAAACTACCCCTTTCTCTTAACTTATCTTCACCAAAATCAAAAGATCTTGAGTCCTCTACAATTGAGGAACGTATGCAAAAAAATATTTGAATCAGTTTGAATTTACGGCAGTTATCATTCGTCATAGAAAAAATTACCCATGTTAAAACATAAAACGTTGCTGGTAAACTACCCCTTTCCCTAAACTGATCTTCAAGAAAAACAATAGATCTTGAGATCTCTGCAATTCAGAGTTGTATGCAAAACATTATTTGATTCTGTTTGAATTTGCGGCTGTTATCGTTTGCCAAAAAAAAAAATTCCCTTGATAAAAAAAACCGTTGCCGGTAAACTACCCCTTTCCCTTAATCGATCTTCACCAAAAACAATAGGTCTTGAGAACTCTACAATTCAGGGCTGTATGCAAAACATTATCTGATTCTGTTTTAATTTGCGGCTGATATCGTGTGCCATAAAAAAAATTACCCTTGATAAAAAAAAACGTTGCTGGTAAACTACCCCTTTCCCTTAACCGATCTTCACCAAAAACAAAATGTCTTGAGAACTCTAGAATTCAGGGCTGTATGCAAAAAATTATTTGATTCCGTTTGAATTTGCGGCTATTACCGTTTGCAAAAAAATCCACACACACACACACACACACACACACACACACACACACACACACACACACACACACACACACACACACACACACACACACTTTTCGAAAAATGACTTTTTTTCATGTTTTGAGGGTAGTACAATCAGAATCTGCAATAATCTCGACCACGATTTTTTTTGCCATCACCATACTCCATTTTCTTATGGAACATGGAAGTAAAATGGAAACATAAACGTTACATAACTGAGATATTCTTGCTTGCCACGAACGATATATTTTCTCTCATACATGATTTAAATTGAAATGAAAATATCGGTATGGAGAACCATTCATGACTTCCATATTCTAAGATTTATTTTTAAAATCATTTTCGAAATGAAATATTACCATAGAAACTACTTCTTTCTACTTACTGCTTCAGCCTTAACCACAGTACTGTGGTCACTAACATATACCACCTCACGTTATCGCACTCGATTTTCACTGATGATGGAAGTCAATGGCATTGCCGAAACGTCTGGTTTTGTAGAAAACATTGGACTACGGCCAAATATCCCGGGAAGGAATTTGAACAAAAACTACTTCTTTGTTGCCGATAACGTTGTACACATATATATAAAAAATATGCATAAAATTAATGGCTTGTATAAGTTAATGATTGATCTCCATTAAGTAATGCTCAAGTTTCCAAAGTTTTAATATTATGATGTCCGTAATTAAAACATCAGAGCAGATTTAGTGTGTATGAGGGTTCACCGTGGACAAAAATTTTCAACATTTCGTATTGAGCGTTGCTTAGAGTAAAGCTGCGAATCTACAGTGTACGTTTCACAGAACAAACACGCGGAAAACAAGGAGCGCTCCGAAGTCACTCATGGACCCTCAGCATCTTGCAGAGGGTTCATTCCCTAAAGACGAAAAGTCTGTCTATGAATCGTTCCTCTGTAAACACGTGCAGTTACACTGCCCAGCGATCCACACGAAGCAAATCGCTATCCACGCTGGACACTTTTTCGGCTTGCACGCGTTATGTTGGTATGGGTTCGACACTTTCCATTTAAAAAGCGTGCAAATGTAAGAAAATAAACATGAATGAGGCCAGAAATAACGCGAATTGTGTGTGTGTGTCTTCCCTGCCTTTTTATTGCGGTAGTGATAATAATAAAATGGAAACGTAAACACTACATAACTGAGATATGCTTGCTTGCCACGCACGATATATTTTCTCTTATACATGACTAGCAGAATACCCGTGCTTCGCTACGGAGTTTCACGTTGTACGTAATGAAAATCTTAGTTTAATTAATAAAGTTTAATTAAAGTAGGCTTCTTAAAAATAAATAACTGTTGCCCACAACTTCGTTCGCGTGGTCTTCAATTTAATGCGATAATATATTTAGAACAGAATATATTCTATTGGGTTGCCATAGTAACCAGATCTAATAGTTTTTTAAGACCCCAAAGGATCCCCCAAAGGATCGTATCGAAAAAAAACACTTGTCCTATGTTGGTTCTCCCTTTGCGTAAAATATTTGTGCTAAGTTTGGTTGAAATCGGTCCAGTGGTTTAGGAGGCGATGTGGAAGACCCCAAAGAACCCCCAAAAGGACCCCATCGAAAAAACACCTATCCTTTGTTGGTTCTCCTGTTGCGTAAAATATTTGTGCCAAGTTTGGTTGAAATCGGTACAGTGGTTTAGGAGGAGATGTGGAAGACACCTTCGCGGACGTGCGCACAACTCACCGATGTTTCATCGCAATCGGATGAATGGTATAGGAACGCATACGGGACAAACAAAGAAACATTCATTTTTATATATAAGATGTAAACTATACCACTTACTTGACATAAACCGTGATAGCTAAGCTAATGTACAACATATATGTATTAATTATACACATAAATGTTCCTCGATAGACACTCTATCTATTGGCGAAAACTTGAATAAAATCCGTTCAGTACTTCCTGAGATTAGCGATTTCAAACACAGAGAGAAAACGGACCGACTTTACTTTATACTATGTACAGATTTACATTAAAATTAAAAAATTATAATTTTATTGCCTGGCAACAAAATTATTTTATTTTTAACAATTACCATTGTTTGAAAAAGTTTAAATGAATTATTTTCAAGTACTTTACTCTTGTTAAAACGTAAAAGGTTGCCGGTAAACTACCTCTTCCCCTTAACCGATCTTCACCAAAATCAAAAGGCCTTGAGTCCTCTACAATTCAGTGACGTATGCAAAAAATTATTTGATTCTGTTTGAATTTGCGGCAGTTATCGTTTGCCATAGAAAATACCCTTGATAAAAAAACGCTGCAGGTAAACTACCCCTTTCCCTTAACCGATCTTCACCAAAAATAATAGGTCTTGAGAACTCTGCAATTTAGGGCTGCATGCAAATAATCTTTTGATTCTGTTTGAATTTGCGGCTGTTATCGTTTGCCATAGGAAATACCCTTGTTAAAACATAAAACGTTACAGGTAAACTACCCCTTTCCCTTAACCGATCTTCACCAAAAACAATAGGTCTTGAGAACTCTACAATTTAGGGCTGTATGCGAAACATTATTTGATTCTTCTTGAATTTGCGGCTGTTATCGTTTGCCAAAGAAAAAAAAATTCCCTTGATAAAAAAAAACCGTTGCCGGTAAACTACCTCTTTCCCTCAACCGATCTTCACCAAAAACAATAGATCGTGAGAACTCTACAAATCAGGGTTGTATGCAAAAAATTATTTGATTCTGTTTGAATTTGCGGCAGTTATCGTTTGCCATAGAAAAAAAATCTACACATAGACAGACAGACACACACACAGACACTTTTCGGAAAACGACTTTTTTTCATGTTTTGAGTGTAGTACAATCAGAATCTGCAATAATCTCGAACACGATTTTTTTGCCATCACCATACTTCCATTCCTTAAGGAATATGGAAGTAAAAATTATAATTTTATGGCCTGGCAACAAAATTATTTTATTTTTAACAATTACCATTCTTTGAAAAAGTTTAAATGAATTTTCAAGTACTTTACTCTTGTTAAAACGTAAAAGTTACAGGTAAACTACCCCTTCTCCTTAACCGATCTTCACCAAAATCAAAAGGCCTTGAGTTCTCTACAATTGAGGGAAGTATGCAAAAAATTATTTGATTCTGTTTGAATTTGCGGCTGTTATCGTTTGCCATAGAAAAAATTCTACCCATAGACACACAGAGAGACATTTTTCGAAAAATGACGTTTCTTCATGTTTTGAGGGTAGTACAATCAGAATCAGCCCTTATCTCGAACACGAATATTACTAAAAACTGCGTTATTTCTTTTCTAGTTATATCTATAACCATAATATCGAAGTGATAAATAAGTTGGTCCAAGCTCTTAAGGTTATGTATGTCTTCATACATGCATATTGGCTGCCCTATATGGAATATTTTCCAAAAAATTATCTAGTTGATAACAATATGTAAAGTGTTCAGTGCAAAAGCTTACAAACATTTTGAAGGCGGTCTACAAGGACTACAATTTGGAAAGGAATGTTGAGAGATATTATAGTTGTCAAATTATTAAAGATACCGAAGTCCCATTTTTAATAAAATTCCTCATAAATTTGGTGCTCCGAATACACTTTTAACATTTATTGATTTTCATTTTTGACAGTGGTGTCCTTAAATTTAAAACATTTTAAATGTAAACACTACTTTCGAAGTTAGGTTAAAATTCCCTTTAGTCTGACACATTTCATCAAATGTTTATACCTCTTTTCGGCTCTGGTGTCTTATAATTTTTAAATTTCCAAAACTGAATACTATATTTAGATTGTGGTTAAAGTTGTGTTTAATTTGATAACTAAATTGATTTTTGCTATTTGTTTCTAAATTTTGGTCCACTTTTGCCCTGGTATCTCAAAATTTTGAATTTTCCAAATATGAAACTATATTAAGACTGTGGTTAAATTTGATACCCCACTTAGGGTTTTTTAAAATTTTGGTACACATTTTCGGCTTTGCTGTCTCAAAATTTTGAAATTTCCATAACCGAATATTGTATTCAGATTGTGTTTAAATTCGGTTTAGGCTAATATGATACTCCACGTGCATTTTTATATTTTTCCAAAATTTTAAACCCTTACATTTTGTCCTTCACCTATATTTTTGCGGAGGGGATTAATCTCAAAAACAATAAGATTCAGTGGGGTAAAGGTATGGACAGGAACGCCTTAGATTTACGAAAATAACTTTAATAAGTTTTAATAATTTATCGTGAAACATACTCCAAATAGATAGATAGATAGGTAGATAGATAGATAAATATATAGACAGACAGAGAGACAAATAGCAAGTCGAGTCAAAAAACTTGCTTCGCTCCTTCAATAATTTATTGTGGTTGTTCAAAAGTAATGATATTGTAGAGAGTATTAACAATCATGTGCAAACGATTTGTATTCGTCTTTCAACCTTGATGTGTGAGATAACGTTAAAACACACACGCTGTGAAGTTACATATCGTTGAACAAACACAAAACTTTGCGAGTCATGCTTAAAGACAAAGCCTCTTACGGACTTGAAATCTCACTTGTTTCATTTGGGTTTGTTAGTGTATTCACTGACATAATTACCACGGGGGGCTCCCTCTAGGGGGGCGCAAAATTTGGAAAAGTTAGAGTCTCAATTTTTTATAGAGATTTAGTCATCCTATCCTGCCTGACTCTAAGTTACTTCGGTAATAAAATTATCGGTATGGAGAACCATACATGACCAAAATCAACAGACCTTCAGTCCTCTACAATTCAGGGATGCGTGCAAAAAAATATTTGATTCTGTTTGAATGTGCGGCAGTTATCGTTCATCATGCAAACATTTCTCTTGTTACAACTTAAAATGTTGCAGGTAAACTACCCCTTTCCCTTTACCGATCTTCACCAAAATCAACAGACCTTGAGTACTCTTTAGTTCAAAACGGTATGCAAAAACGTAGTTGATTCTGTTTGAATTTGCGGCTGTTATCGTTTGCCAAAAAAAAATTACCCTTGATTAAAAAAAACCTTTGCTGGTAAACTACCCATTTCCCTTAACCGATCTTCACCAAAAATAATAGGTCTTGATTACTCTACAAATCAGAGCTATTTGCAAAAATTATTTGATTCTGTTTGAATTTGCGGCTGTTATAATTTGCCATAGAAAAAAAATCTACAGACAGACGGACAGACAGACACACACACACACACTTTTCGAAAAACGACTCTTGTTTTGAGTGTAGTACAATCAGAATCTGCAATAATCTCGAACACGATTTTTTTTTGCCATCACCATACTTCCATTTCCTTAAGGAACATGGAAGTAATATCGGTATGGAGAACCATACATGACTTCCATGTTCTAAGATTTATATTTAAAATCATATTCGAACTGAAATATTTCCATAGAAACTAGTTCTTTCTACTTATTGCTTCAGCATTAACCACAATAATGTGGTCACTAACGTATACCACCTCACGTTTTCGCACTCGATTTTCACTGATGATGGCAGTCGATCTCACTGCGGAAAAGTCTGGTTTTGCAGAAAACATTATACTACGGCTAAACAGCCCGGGAAGCAATTTTAACAAAAAACCACTTCTTTGTTGCCGATAACGTAGTACACATATAAAAAATCTCCCCTCTACATTCAACTACAAATTTTAATAATAGAAAATTACCCCACCCCGTTCACTTAACCTCTTCATTTATAGATATTTCATCTACGTTTCTACAGTGGATTATTATGAGCTTCTTATCAGGATACTTTATTTACAAAAAATTAAGAACTTTACTCCTGTTATCATAAAATGTTTCAGTTAAACTACCCCTTTCTCTTAACCAATCTTTTCCAAAATCAATAGGCTTTCAGTCCTCTACAATTCAGGGATGCATGCAAAAAAATATTTGATTCTGTTTGAATGTGCGGCAGTTATAGTTCCTCTTAAAAAAATTACCCTTTTTAAAACATAAAACGTTGCTGGTAAACTACCCCTTTCCCTTAACCGATCTTCACCAAAACCAACAGATCTTGAGAACTCTACAATTCAGGGCTGTATGCAAAATATTATATGATTCTGTTTGAATTTGCGGCTGTTATCGTTTGCCATAGAAAATACCCTTGATAAAACAAAAAACGTGGCAGGTAAACTACCCCTTTACCTTAACCGATCTTCACGAAAACCAATACGTCTTGAGAACTCTATAATTCAGGGCTGTATGCAAAAGAGTAGTTGATTCTGTTTGCATTTGCGGCTGTTATCGTTTGCCATAGAAAACAATTACCCTTGATTTAAAAAAAACCGTTGCCGGTAAACTACCCCTTTCCCTCAACCGATCTTCACCAAAAGCAATAGGTCGTGAGTACTCTACAAATCAGGGCTGTATGCAGAAAATGATTTGATTCAGTTTGAATTTGCGGCTGCTATCGTTTGCCATAAAACAAACTACAGACAGACACATAGACAGTCAGACAGACACACACACACACACACACACACACACTTTTCGAAAAATGACTATTTTTCATATTTTGAGTGTCGTACAATCAGAATCTGCAATAATCTCGAACACGATTTTTTTTGCCATCACCATACTTCCATTTCCTTAAGGAACATGGAAGTAAAAATTACCCTTGATAAAAAACGTGGCCGGTAAACTACCCCTTTTCCTCAAACGATCTTTGCCAAAAACAATAGGTCTTTAGTACTCAATAAATCAGGGCTGTATGCAAAAACGTATTTGATTCTGTTTGAATTTGCGGCTTTATCGTTTGCCAGAGGAAATACACTTTTAAAACATAAAACGTTGCCGGTAAACTACCCCTTTCCCTTAACCGATCTTCACCAAAACCGATAGGTCGCGAGTAGTCTACAAATCAGAGCTGTATGCAAAAAATTATTTCATTCTGTTTGATTTTGCGGCTGCTATCGTTTGCCATAAGAAAAATCTACAGACAGACACAAAAAGACACACAGACACACAGACAGATACACATACAGACACTTTTCGAAAAACGACTTTTTTCATGTTTTGAGTGTGGTACAATCAGAATCTGCAATAATCTCGAACACGATTTTTTTGCCATCACCATACTTTCATTTCCTTAAGGAACATGGAAGTAAAATCACTCTTTTTACTTCCATATTCATTAAGGAATGGAAGTATGGTGATGGCAAAAAAAATCGTGTTCGAGATTATTGCAGATTCTGATTCTACTACACTGAAAACATGAAAAAAGTCGTTTTCCGAAAAGTGTCTGTGTGTCTGTCTGTCTGTCTGTCTGTCTGTGTGTCTGTCTGTCTGTGTGTCTGTGTGTCTGTAGATTTTTTTTCTATGGCAAACGATAACTGCCGCAAATTCAAACAGAATAAAATAATTTTTTGCATACAGCCCTGATTTGCAGAGTACTCGCGACCTATTGTTTTTGGTGAAGATCGGTTGAGGGAAAGGGGTAGTTTACATGCAACGGTTTTTTTTTTAGCAAGGGTAATTTTGTTTGTTTGGCAAACGATAACAGCCGCAAATTCAAACAGAATCAAATAATGTTTCGCATACAGCCCTGAATTGTAGAGGTCTCAAGATCTGTTGATTTTGGTGAAGATCGGTTACGGGCAAGGGGTAGTTTACCAGCAACCTTTTACGTTTTAACAAGAGTAAAGTACTTGAAAATTTATTTAAACTTTTTGAAACAAACGATAACAGCCGCAAATTCAAACAGAATCAAAAGATTACTTGCATACAGCCCTAAATTGTAGGGTTCTCAAGACCTATTGTTTTTGGTGAAGATCGGTTGAGGGAAAGGGTAGTTTACCTGCAACGTTTTTTTAACAAGGGTATTTTCTATGGCAAACGATAACAGCCGCAAATTCAAACAGAATCAAATAATGTTTTGCATACAGCCCTGATTTGTAGTGTACTCAAGACCTATTGTTTTTGGTGAAGATCGGTTAAGGGGAAGGGGTAGTTTACCAGCAACGATTTTTTACTTCCATATTCCTTAAGGAATGGAAGTATGGTGATGGCAAAAAAAATCGTGTTCGAGATTATTGCAGATTCTGATTCTACTACACTCAAAACATGAAAAAAAGTCGTTTTCCGAAAAGTGTCTGTGTGTGTGTCTGTCTGTGTGTGTGTGTGTGTGTGTGTGTGTGTGTGTGTGTGTGTGTGTGTGTGTGTGTGTGTGTGTGTGTGTGTGTGTGTGTGTGTGTGTGTGTGTGTGTGTGTGTGTGTGTCTGTAGATTTTTTTTCTATGGCAAACGATAACTGCCGCAAATTCAAACAGAATCAAATAATGTTTTGCATACAGCCCTGATTTGCAGAGTACTCGCGACCTATTGTTTTTGGTGAAGATCGGTTGAGGGAAAGGGGTATTTTACCAGCAACGGTTTTTTTTTAGCAAGGGTAATTTTGTTTGTTTGGCAAACGATAACAGCCGCAAATTCAAACAGAATCAAATAATGTTTCGCATACAGCCCTGAATTGTAGAGTTCTCAAGATCTGTTGATTTTGGTGAAGATCGGTTAAGGGAAAGGGGTAGTTTACCTGTAACGTTTTATGTTTTAACAAGGGTATTTCCTATGGCAAACGATAACAGCCGCAAATTCAAACAGAATCAAATAATGTTTCGCATACAGCCCTGAATTGTAGAGTTCTCAAGACCTGTTGATTTTGGTGAAGATCGGTTAAGGGCAAGGGGTAGTTTACCGGCAACATTTTACGTTTTAACAAGAGTAAAGTACTTGAAAATTTATTTAAACTTTTTGAAACAAACGATAACAGCCGCAAATTCAAACAGAATCAAAAGATTACTTGCATACAGCCCTAAATTGTAGGGTTCTCAAGACCTATTGTTTTTGGTGAAGATCGGTTGAGGGAAAGGGTAGTTTACCTGCAACGTTTTTTTAACAAGGGTATTTTCTATGGCAAACGATAACAGCCGCAAATTCAAACAGAATCAAATAATGTTTTGCATACAGCCCTGATTTGTAGTGTACTCAAGACCTATTGTTTTTGGTGAAGATCGGTTAAGGGGAAGGGGTAGTTTACCAGCAACGATTTTTTACTTCCATATTCCTTAAGGAATGGAAGTATGGTGATGGCAAAAAAAATCGTGTTCGAGATTATTGCAGATTCTGATTCTACTACACTCAAAACATGAAAAAAGTCGTTTTCCGAAAAGTGTCTGTGTGTGTGTGTGTGTGTGTGTGTGTGTGTGTGTGTGTGTGTGTGTGTGTGTGTGTGTGTGTGTGTGTGTGTGTGTAGATTTTTTTTCTATGGCAAACGATAACTGCCGCAAATTCAAACAGAATCAAATAATGTTTTGCATACAGCCCTGAGTTGCAAGGTACTCGCGACCTGTTGTTTTTGGTGAAGATCGGTTGAGGGAAAGGGGTATTTTACCTGCAACGGTTTTTTTTTAGCAAGGGTAATTTTGTTTGTTTGGCAAACGATAGCAGCCGCAAATTCAAACAGAATCAAACAATGTTTCGCATACAGCCCTGAATTGTAGAGTTCTCAAGATCTGTTGATTTTGGTGAAGATCGGTTAAGGGAAAGGGGTAGTTTACCCGTAACGTTTTATGTTTTAACAAGGGTATTTCCTATGGCAAACGATAACAGCCGCAAATTCAAACAGAATCAAAAGATTATTTGTATACAGCCCTAAATTGTAGAGTTCTCAAGACCTATTGTTTTTGGCGAAGATCGGTTGAGGAAAAGGGGTAGTTTACCAGCAACGTTTTTTTAACAAGGTTATTTTCTATGGCAAACGATAACAGCCGCAAATTCAAACAGAATCAAATAATGTTTTGCATACGTCCCTGAATTGTGGAGGTCTCAATGACTTTCGATTTTGGTCAAGATCGGTTAAGGGGAAGGGGTAGTTTACCAGCAACCTTTTACGTTTTAACAAGAGTAAAGTACTTGAAAATTTATTTAAACTTTTTGAAACAATGGTAATTGTTAAAAATAAAATAATTTTGTTGCCAGGCAATAAAATTATAATTTTTTCATTTTAATGTAATATAATATTTTTCATTTAATACAGCAATAAAAAGGCAGGTAAGACACAGCCTGGCTGTTTGGCTGAAAATGATTTTAAATATAAATCTTAGAATATGGAAGTCATGTATGGTTCTCCATACCGATATTTACTTCCATGTTCCTTAAGGAAATGGAAGTATGGTGATGGCAAAAAAAATCGTGTTCGAGATTATTGCAGAATATGATTGTACTACACTCAAAACATGAAAAAAAGTCATTTTTTGAAAAGTGTGTGTGTGTGTGTGTGTGTGTCTGTAGATTTTTTTTCTATGGCAAACGATAACAGCCGCAAATTCAAACAGAATCAAATAATTTCTTGCATGCAGCCCTGATTTGCAGAGTACTCGCGACCTATTGTTTTTGGTGGAGATCGGTTGAGGGAAAGGGGTAGTTTACCGGAAACGGTTTTTTTTTATCAAGGGTAATTTTGTTTGTTTGGCAAACGATAACAGCCGCAAATTCAAACAGAATCAAATAATGTTTCCCATTCAGCCCTGAATTGTAGAGTTCTCAAGATCTGTTGATTTTAGTAAAGATCGGTTAAGGGAAAGGGGTAGTTTACCGGCAACATTTTATGTTTTAACAAGGGTATTTTTTATGCCAAACGATAACAGCCGCAAATTCAAACATAATCAAATAATGTATTGCATACTGCCCTGAATTTTAGAGTCCTCAAGACCTATTGATTTTGGTGAAGATCGGTTAAGGGAAAGGGGTAGTTTACCAGCCACGTTTTTTGTTTTATCATGGGTATTTTGTATGGAAAACGATAACAGCCGCAAATTCAAACAGAATCATACAATATTTTTCATACTTCCCTGAGTTTTAGAGTTCTCAAGACCTGTCGTTTTTGGTGAAGATCGGTTAAGGGAAAGGGGTAGTTTACTGGCAACGGTTTCTTATCAAGGGTAATTTTTGTCTATGGTAAACGATAACAGCGGCAAATTCAAACAGAATCAAATGATGTTTTGCATTCATCCCTGTATTGTAGAGTTCTCAATACCTGTTGGTGTTGGTGAAGATCGGTTAAGGGAAAGGGGTAGTTTACCAGCAACGTTTTATGTTTTAAAAGGGTATTTTCTATGGCAAACGATAAGAGCCGCAAATTCAAACAGAATCAAATACGTTTTTGCATACAGCCCTGTTTTGTTGAGTACTAAAGACCTATTGTTTTTGGTGAAGATCGGTTAAAAATTCAAACAGAATAAAATGATGTTATGCATACAGCCCTGTATTGTAGAGTTCTCAATACGTATTTTTCACGTTTTTTGTTTTATCAAGGGTATTTTTTACTTCCATATTCCTTAAGGAATGGAAGTATGGTGATGGCAAAAAAAATCGTGTTCGAGATTATTGCAGATTCTGATTCTACTACACTCAAAACATGAAAAAAGTCGTTTTCCGAAAAGTGTCTGTGTGTCTGTGTGTGTGTCTGTCTGTCTGTCTGTGTGTCTATCTGTAGATTTTTTTTCTATGGCAAACGATAACTGCCGCAAATTCAAACACAATCAAATAATTTTTTGCATACAGCCCTGATTTGTAGTGTACTCAAGACCTATTGTTTTTGGTGAAGATCGGTTAAGGGGAAGGGGTAGTTTACCAGCAACGATTTTTTACTTCCATATTCCTTAAGGAATGGAAGTATGGTGATGGCAAAAAAAATCGTGTTCGAGATTATTGCAGATTCTGATTCTACTACACTCAAAACATGAAAAAAAGTCGTTTTCCGAAAAGTGTCTGTGTGTGTGTCTGTCTGTCTGTGTGTGTGTGTGTGTGTGTGTGTGTGTGTGTGTGTGTGTGTGTGTGTGTGTGTGTGTGTGTGTGTGTGTGTGTGTGTGTGTGTGTGTCTGTAGATTTTTTTTCTATGGCAAACGATAACTGCCGCAAATTCAAACAGAATCAAATAATGTTTTGCATACAGCCCTGATTTGCAAGGTACTCGCGACCTGTTGTTTTTGGTGAAGATCGCTTGAGGGAAAGGGGTATTTTACCTGCAACGGTTTTTTTTAGCAAGGGTAATTTTGTTTGTTTGGCAAACGATAACAGCCGCAAATTCAAACAGAATCAAACAATGTTTCGCATACAGCCCTGAATTGTAGAGTTCTCAAGATCTGTTGATTTGGGTGAAGATCGGTTAAGGGAAAGGGGTAGTTTACCTGCAACGTTTTTTTAACAAGGGTATTTTCTATGGCAAACGATAACAGCCGCAAATTCAAACAGAATCAAAAGATTATTTGTATACAGCCCTAAATTGTAGAGTTCTCAAGACCTATTGTTTTTGGCGAAGATCGGTTGAGGAAAAGGGGTAGTTTACCAGCAACGTTTTTTTAACAAGGTTATTTTCTATGGCAAACGATAACAGCCGCAAATTCAAACAGAATCAAATAATGTTTTGCATACGTCCCTGAATTGTGGAGGTCTCAATGACTTTCGATTTTGGTCAAGATCGGTTAAGGGGAAGGGGTAGTTTACCAGTAACCTTTTACGTTTTAACAAGAGTAAAGTACTTGAAAATTTATTTAAACTTTTTGAAACAATGGTAATTGTTAAAAATAAAATAATTTTGTTGCCAGGCAATAAAATTATAATTTTTTCATTTTAATGTAATATAATATTTTTCATTTAATACAGCAATAAAAAGGCAGGTAAGACACAGCCTGGCTGTTTGGCTGAAAATGATTTTAAATATAAATCTTAGAATATGGAAGTCATGTATGGTTCTCCATACCGATATTTACTTCCATGTTCCTTAAGGAAATGGAAGTATGGTGATGGCAAAAAAAATCGTGTTCGAGATTATTGCAGAATATGATTGTACTACACTCAAAACATGAAAAAAAGTCATTTTTCGAAAAGTGTGTGTGTGTGTGTGTGTGTGTGTGTCTGTAGATTTTTTTTCTATGGCAAACGATAACAGCCGCAAATTCAAACAGAATCAAATAATTTCTTGCATGCAGCCCTGATTTGCAGAGTACTCGCGACCTATTGTTTTTGGTGGAGATCGGTTGAGGGAAAGGGGTAGTTTACCGGCAACGGTTTTTTTTTATCAAGGGTAATTTTGTTTGTTTGGCAAACGATAACAGCCGCAAATTCAAACAGAATCAAATAATGTTTCCCATACAGCCCTGAATTGTAGAGTTCTCAAGATCTGTTGATTTTAGTAAAGATCGGTTAAGGGAAAGGGGTAGTTTACCGGCAACATTTTATGTTTTAACAAGGGTATTTTTTATGGAAAACGATAACAGCCGCAAATTCAAACATAATCAAATAATGTATTGCATACTGCCCTGAATTTTAGAGTCCTCAAGACCTATTGATTTTGGTGAAGATCGGTTAAGGGAAAGGGGTAGTTTACTGGCAACGGTTTCTTATCAAGGGTAATTTTTACTTCCATATTCCTTAAGGAATGGAAGTATGGTGATGGCAAAAAAAATCGTGTTCGAGATTATTGCAGATTCTGATTCTACTACACTCAAAACATGAAAAAAAGTCGTTTTCCGAAAAGTGTCTGTGTGTCTGTGTGTCTGTGTGTCTGTCTGTCTGTCTGTCTGTCTGTCTGTCTGTCTGTAGATTTTTTTTCTATGGCAAACGATAACTGCCGCAAATTCAAACAGAATCAAATAATTTTTTGCATACAGCCCGGTTTTGCAGAGTTCTCGCGACCTGTTGTTTTTGGTGAAGATCGGTTGAGGGAAAGGGGTAGTTTACCTGCAACGGTTTTTTTTTTGCAAGGGAAATTTTGTTTGTTTGGCAAACGATAACAGCCGCAAATTCAAACAGAATCAAATAATGTTTCGCATACAGCCCTGAATTGTAGAGTTCTCAAGACCTATTGTTTTTGGTGAAGATCGGTTAAGGGAAAGGGGTAGTTTACCTGTAACGTTTTATGTTTTAACAAGGGTATTTCCTATGGCAAACGATAACAGCCGCAAATTCAAACAGAATGAAAAGATTATTTGCATACAGCCCTAAATTGTAGAGTTCTCAATACCTTTTTTTTTTGGTGAAGATCGGTTAAGGGAAACGGGTAGTTTACCTACAACGTTTTTTTAACAAGGGTATTTTCTATGGCAAACGATAACAGCCGCAAATTCAAACAGAATCAAATAATTTTCTGCATACAGCCCTGATTTGTAGAGTACTCAAGACCTATTGTTTTTGGTGAAGATCGGTTGAGGGGAAGGGGTAGTTTACCAGCAACGTTTTTTATCATGCGTATTTTCTATGGCAAACGACAACTGCCGCAAATTCAAACAGAATCAAATAATTTTTTGCATACAGCCCTGATTTGTAGAGTACTCGCGACCTATTGTTTTTGGTGAAGATCGGTTGAGGGGAAGGGGTAGTTTACCTGCAACGGTTTTTTTTATCAAGGGAAATTTTTTTTTTTTTGGCAAACGATAACAGCCGCAAATTCAAACAGAATCAAATAATGTTTCGCATACAGCCCTGAATTGTAGATTTCTCAAGGCCTATTGTTTTTGGTGAAGATCGGTTGAGGGAAAGGGGTAGTTTACCTGCAACGTTTTTTTAACAAGGGTATTTTATATGGCAAACGATAACAGCCGCAAATTCAAACAGAATCAAATAATGTTTTGCATACAGTCCTGATTTGTAGAGTACTCAAGACCTATTGTTTTTGGTGAAGATCGGTTAAGGGGAAGGGGTAGTTTACCTGCAACCTTTTACGTTTTATTTTCTATGGCAAACGATAACAGCCGCAAATTCAAACAGAATCAAATAATGTTTTGCATACAGCCCTGATTTGTAGAGTACTCAAGACCTATTGTTTTTGGTGAAGATCGGTTAAGGGGAAGGGGTAGTTTACCTGCAACGTTTTTTTATCAAGCGTATTTTCTATGGCAAACGATAACAGCCGCAAATTGAAACAGAATCAAATAATTTTTTGCATACGTCCCTGAATTGTAGAGGTCTCAATGACTTTCGATTTTGGTGAAGATCGGTTAAGGGGAAGGGGTAGTTTACCTGCAACCTTTTACGTTTTAACAAGAGTAAAGTACTTGAAAATTTATTTAAACTTTTTGAAACAATGCTAATTGTTAAAAATAAAATAATTTTGTTGCCAGGCAATAAAATTATAATTTTTGCATTTTAATGTAATATAATATTTTTCATTTAATACAGCAATAAAAAGGCAGGTAAGACACAGCCTGGCTGTTTGGCTGAAAATGATTTTAAATATAAATCTTAGAATATGGAAGTCATGTATGGTTCTCCATACCGATTTTGTCTATGGTAAACGATAACAGCGGCAAATTCAAACAGAATCAAATGATGTTTTGCATACATCCCTGTATTGTAGAGTTCTCAATACCTGTTGGTGTTGGTGAAGATCGGTTAAGGGAAAGGGGTAGTTTACCAGCAACGTTTTATGTTTTAAAAGGGTATTTTCTATGGCAAACGATAAGAGCCGCAAATTCAAACAGAATCAAATACGTTTTTGCATACAGCCCTGTTTTGTTGAGTACTAAAGACCTATTGTTTTTGGTGAAGATCGGTTAAAAATTCAAACAGAATAAAATGATGTTATGCATACAGCCCTGTATTGTAGAGTTCTCAATACGTATTTTTCACGTTTTTTGTTTTATCAAGGGTATTTTTTACTTCCATATTCCTTAAGGAATGGAAGTATGGTGATGGCAAAAAAAATCGTGTTCGAGATTATTGCAGATTCTGATTCTACTACACTCAAAACATGAAAAAAAGTCGTTTTCCGAAAAGTGTCTGTGTGTGTGTCTGTGTGTCTGTCTGTCTGTCTGTGTGTCTATCTGTAGATTTTTTTTCTATGGCAAACGATAACTGCCGCAAATTCAAACACAATCAAATAATTTTTTGCATACAGCCCTGATTTGTAGAGTACTCGCGACCTATTGTTTTTGGTGAAGATCGGTTGAGGGAAAGGGGTAGTTTACCTGCAACGGTTTTTTTTTATCAAGGGAAATTTTTTTTTTGGCAAACGATAACAGCCGGAAATTCAAACAGAATCAAATAATGTTTCGCATACAGCCCTGAATTGTAGTGTTCTGAAGACCTATTGTTTTTGGTGAAGATCGGTTAAGGGAAAGGGGTAGTTTACCTGTAACATTTTATGTTTTAACAAGGGTATTTCCTATGGCAAACGATAACAGCCGCAAATTCAAACAGAATCAAAAGATTATTTGCATACAGCCCTAAATTGTAGAGTTCTCAAGACCTATTGTTTTTGGTGAAGATCGGTTAAGGGAAAGGGGTAGTTTACGTACAACGTTTTTTTAACAAGGGTATTTTCTATGGCAAACGATAACAGCCGCAAGTTCAAACAGAATCAAATAATTTTCTGCATACAGCCCTGACTTGTAGAGTACTCAAGACCTATTGTTTTTGGTGAAGATCGGTTGAGGGGAAGGGGTAGTTTACCTGCAACGTTTTTTTTTCTATGGCAAACGATAACTGCCGCAAATTCAAACAGAATCAAATAATTTTTTGCATGCGTCCCTGTATTGTAGAGGTCTCAAGGACTTTTGATTTTGGTGAAGATCGGTTAAGGGGAAGGGGTAGTTTACCTGCAACCTTTTACGTTTTAACACGAGTAAAGTACTTGAAAATTTATTTAAACTTTTTGAAACAATGGTAATTGTTGAAAATAAAATAATTTTGTTGCCAGGTAACAAAAATAAAGTCATTTTGATTATAAAATATAAATATTTACAAGAAAAGGATTTTCAGTTTTCAAAATTTAAATATATTTTTATAAAACAATGGGTTCTTCATTGAGGTGGGGACTTGACGACAGTGACAGGGCTTTCCACCAAATTCAGCAGAGTGACAGGTAGGCCCAACTCTGATTGGCTCCTCAGATTTCCCCAGCGTTAGTAGGTTCTATGAAAATATTTTATTTCAAAAATGATTTTAAATATAAATCTTAGATATGTTTTATAAATCTCATGTTTTATGTTTTAACATGGGTAATTTTTTATATGACGAACCATAACTGCCGTAAATTCAAACAGAATCAAATAATTTTTTACATATGTGCCTGAGCTATAGAGAACTCAATGTCTGTTGATTTTGGTGAAGATCGGTTACGGGGAAAGGGCAGTTTACCTGAAACATTGTTTGTTGTAACATGAGTAAAGTACTTAATTTTGATAAAGTATCCTGATAAGATCTTAATAATCCACTGTAGAAACGTAGATGAAATATCTATAAATGAAGAGGCTAGTTGAACGGGCTGGGGGTAATTTTCTATAAATCAAAATTATAGTTGTAGGGGGAGGGGATAATTTTTTTTTATATGTGTACTACGTTATTGGCAAGAAAGAAGTATTTTTTTGTTAAAATTCCTTCCCTGGCTGTTTGGCTGAAAATGATTTTAAATATAAATCTTAGAATATGGAAGTCATGTATGGTTCTCCATACCGATATTTATATGAGGAACGATAACTGCCGTAAATTCAAACAGAATTAACTAGGTTTTTGCATACCTTTTTGAACTAAAGAGAACTCAAGGTCTGTTGATTTTGTTGAAGATTGGTTAAGGGAAGGGGTAGTTTACCGGCCACGTTTTTTGTTTTATCAAGGGTATTTTGTATGGCAAACGATAACAGCCGCAAATTCAAACAAAATCATATAATATTTTGCATACAACCCTGTATTGTAGAGTTCTCAATACCTATTGGTGTTGGTGAAGATCGGTTAAGGGAAAGGGGTAGTTTACATGCAACGTTTTATGTTTTAAAAGGGTATTTTCTATGGCAAACGATAAGAGCCGCAAATTCAAACAGAATCAAATACGCTTTCGAATATAGCCCTGTTTTGTTGAGTACTAAAGACCTGTAGGTTTTGGTGACGATCGGTTAAGGGAAAGGGGTAGTTTACCAGTCACGTTTTTTGTCTTATCAAGGGTATTTTATATGGCAAACGATAACAGCCGCAAATTCAAACAGAATCATATAATATTTTGCATACACGCCTGAAATGTAGAGTTCTCAAGACCTGTTCGTTTTGGTGAAGGTCGGTTAAGCGAGTAGGGTTGTTTACCAGCAACATTTTATGTTTTATCAAGGGCATTTTTTTTTTTGACGTACGATAATTGCCATACATTAAAACAGAATCAACTACTCTTCTGCATACCTGTTTGAATTATAAGGAACTGAAGGTCTGTTGATTTTGTTGAAGATCGGTTAAGGGAAAGGGGGTAGTTTACCAGCAACGTTTTATGTTTTATCAAGGGTGTTTTCTATGGCAAACGATAACAGCCGCAAATTCAAACAGAATCAAATAATTGTTTGTATACAGGCCTGAATTGTAGATTACTCAAGACCTATCGTTTTTGGTGAAGATCGGTTAAGGGAAAGGGGTAGTTTACCGGCAACGGTTTTTTATCAAGGGTAATTTTTTTCTATAGTAAAAGATAACAGCCGCAAATTCAAACAGAATCAAATGATGTTTTGCATACAGCCCTGTATTGTAGAGTTCTCAATACCTATTGGTGTTGGTGAAGATCGGTTAAGGGAAAGGGGTAGTTCACCAGCAACATTTTATGTTATAACAAGGGTAATTTTTTATATGACGAACGATAACTGCCGTAAATTCAAACAGAATCAACTAGGTTTTTGCATACCTTTTTGAACTAAAGAGAACTCAAGGTCAGTTGATTTTTTTGAAGATCGGTTAAGGGAAGGGGTAGTTTACCAGCAATGTTTTATGTTTTAAAAAGGGTAATTTTTTTTATGACGAACGATAACTGCCGAAAATTCAATGAGAATCAAATAATTTATTGCACCCTTTCCTGTGTTGCAGAGAGCTCAAGGTCTATTGATTTTGGTGAAGATCGGTTAATGGAAAGGGGTAGTTTACCTGCTACATTTTATGTTGTAACAAGAGAAATGTCTCCATGACGAACGATAACTGCCGCACATTCAAACAGAATCAAATATTTTTTGCATGCTTCCCTGAATTGTAGAGGACGGAAGGTCTATTGATTTTGGAGAAGATCGGTTAAGAGAAAGGGGTAGTTTACCCGAAACATTTTATGATTTAACAAGAGAAAAGTACTTAATTTTTATAAATTATCCTGATAAGAAGCTCATAGTAATCCAGTGTAGAAAAATAGATGAAATATCTATAAATGAAGAGGTTTGGTGAACGGGGTGGGGGTAATTTTCTATTATTAAAAATTATAGTTGAAGGTGGAGGGGAGAATTTTTTATATGTGTACTACCTTATCGGCAACAAAGAAGTAGTTTTTTGTTAAAATTCCTTCCCGGGCTCTTTAGCCGTAGGCCAATGTTTTCTACAAAACCAGACTTTTCGGCAGTGCCATCGACTGCCATCATCGGTGAAAATCGAGTGCGAAAACGTGAGGTGGTATACGTTAGTGACCACAGTACTGTGGTTAATGCTGAAGCAATAAGTAGAAAGACGTAGTTTCTATGGAAACTTTTCATTTCGAATATGATTTTAAATATAAATCTTAGAACATGGAAGTTATGTATGGTTCTCCATACCGATATTTTACTGTGTGTGTGTGTGTGTGTGCGTGCGTGCGTGCGTGCGTGCGTGTGTGTGTGTGTGTGTAGATTTTTTTTCTTTGGCAAACGATAACAGCCGCAAATTCAAACAGAATCAAATAATTTCTTGCATACAGCCCTGACTTGTAGAGTACTCGCGACTTGTTGTTTTTGGTGATCATCGGTTGAGGGAAAGGGGTAGTTTACCAGTCGCGGTTTTTTTTATCAAGGGTAATTTTGTTTGTTTGGCAAACGATAACAGCCGCAAAATTCAAACAGAATCAAATAATGTTTCGCATACAGCCCTAAATTGTATAGTTCTCAAGATCTGTTGATTTTGGTAAAGATCGGTTAAGGGAAAGGGGTAGTTTACCAGCCACGTTTTTTGTTTTATCAAGGGTATTTTTTATGGCAAACGATAAGAGCCGCAAATTCAAAGAAAATCATATAATATTTCGCATACATCCCTGAATTGTAGAGTTCACAAGACCTATCGTTTTTGGTGAAGATCGGTTAATGGAAAGGGGTAGTTTACCGGCAACGGTTTTTTATCAAGGGTAATTTTTTTCTTTGGTAGCAAATTTTTACAGCCGCAAATTCAAACAGAATCAAATGATGTTTTGCATACAGCCCTGTACTGTAGAGTTCTCAATACCTGTTGGTGTTGGTGAAGATCGGTTAAGGGAAAGGGGTAGTTTACCGGCAACGTTTTATGTTTTATCAAGGGTATTTTCTATGGCAAACGATAACAGCCGCAAATTCAAACATAATCAAATAATGTTTTGCATACTGCCCTGAATTGTAGAGTTCTCAAGACCATTTGTTTGTAGTGAAGATCGGTTAAGGGAAAGGGGTAGTTTACCTGCAACGTTTTATTTTTTAAAAGGGTATTTTCTATGGCAAACGATAAGAGGCGCAAATTCAGACTGAATCAAATACGTTTTTCATACAGCCCTGATTTCTTAAGTACTAAAGACCTATTGTTTTTGGTGAAGATCGTTTAAGGGAAAGGGGTAGTTTACCAGCAACGTTTTTTGTTTTATCAAGGGTATTTTGTATGGCAAACGATAACAGCCGCAAATTCAAAGAAAATCGGTTAAGATCGGTTAATGGAAAGGGGTAGTTTACCGGCAACGGTTTTTTATCAAGGGTAATTTTTTTCTTTGGTAGCAAATTTTTACAGCCGCAAATTCAAACAGAATCAAATGATGTTTTGCATACAGCCCTGTACTGTAGAGTTCTCAATACCTGTTGGTGTTGGTGAAGATCGGTTGAGGGAAAGGGGTAGTTTACCTGCAACGGTTTTTTTTTAGCAAGGGTAATTTTGTTTGTTTGGCAAACGATAACAGCCGCAAATTCAAACAGAATCAAATAATGTTTCGCATACAGCCCTGAATTGTAGAATTCTCAACATCTGTTGATTTTGGTGAAGATCGGTTAAGGGAAAGGGGTAGTTTACCTGTAACGTTTTATGTTTTAACAAGGGTATTTCCTATGGCAATCGATAACAGCCGCAAATTCAAACAGAATGAAAAGATTATTTGCATACAGCCCTAAATTGTAGAGTTCTCAAGACCTATTGTTTTTGGTGAACTTCGGTTGAGGGAAAGGGGTAGTTTACCGGCAACATTTTTTTAACAAGGGTATTATCTATGGCAAACGATAACAGCCGCAAATTCAAACAGAATCAAATAATGTTTTGCATACAGCCCTGATTTGTAGAGTACTCAAGACCTATTGTTTTTGGTGAAGATCGTTTAAGGGAAAGGGGTAGTTTACCAGTAACGTTTTATGTTTTAACAAGGGTATTTCCTATGGCAAACGATAACAGCCGCAAATTCAAACAGAATCAAAAGATTATTTGCATACAGCCCTAAATTGTAGAGTTCTCAAGACCTATTGTTTTTGGTGAAGATCGGTTGAGGGAAAGGGGTAGTTTACCTGCAACGTTTTTTTAACAAGGGTATTTTCTATGGCAAACGATAACAGCCGCAAATTCAAACAGAATCAAATAATGTTTTGCATACAGCCCTGATTTGTAGAGTACTCAAGACGTATTGTTTTTGGTGAAGATCGGTTAAGGGGAAGGGGTAGTTTACCTGCAACGTTTTTTTATTATGCGTATTTTCTATGGCAAACGATAACAGCCACAAATTAAAACAGAATCAAATAATTGTTTCCATACGTCCCTGAATTGTAGAGGTCTCAATGACTTTCGATTTTGGTGAAGATCGGTTAAGGGGAAGGGGTAGTTAACCTGCAACCTTTTACGTTTTAACAAGAGGAAAGTACTTGAAAATTTATTTAAACTTTTTGAAACAATGGTAATTGTTAAAAATAAAATAATTTTGTTGCCAGGCAATAAAATTATAATTTTTTCATTTTAATGTAATATAATATTTTTCATTTAATACAGCAATAAAAAGGCAGGTAAGACACAGCCTGGCTGTTTGGCTGAAAATGATTTTAAATATAAATCTTAGAATATGGAAGTCATGTATGGTTCTCCATACCGATATTACTTCCATATTACTTCCATATTCCTTAAGGAATGGAAGTATGGTGATGGCAAAAAAAATCGTGTTCGAGATTATTGCAGATTCTGATTCTACTACACTCAAAACATGAAAAAAAGTCGTTTTCCGAAAAGTGTCTGTGTGTGTGTCTGTCTGTCTGTCTGTCTGTCTGTCTTGTGTCTGTCTGTCTGTCTATCTGTAGATTTTTTTTCTATGGCAAACGATAACTGCCGCAAATTCAAACAGAATCAAATAATTTTTTGCATGCAGCCCTGATTTGCAGAGTACTCGCGACATATTGTTTTTGGTGATGATCGGTTAAGGGAAAGGGGTAGTTTACCTGCAACGGTTTTTTTTTAGCAAGGGTAATTTTGTTTGTTTGGCAAACGATAACAGCCGCAAATTCAAACAGAATCAAATAATGTTTCGCATACGGCCCTGAATTGTAGAGTTCTCAAGATCTGTTGATTATGGTGAAGATCGGTTAAGGGAAAGGGGTAGTTTACCTGTAACGTTTTATGTTTTAACAAGGTTATTTCCTATGGCAAACGATAACAGCCGCAAATTCAAACAGAATCAAAAGATTATTTGCATACAGCCCTAAATTGTAGAGTTCTCAAGACCTATTGTTTTTGGTGAAGTTCGGTTGAGGGAAAGGGATAGTTTACCTGCAACGTTTTTTGAACAAGGGTATTTTCTATGGCAAACGATAACAGCCGCAAATTCAAACATAATCAAATAATGTTTTGCATACGTCCCTGAATTGTAGAGGTCTCAGTGACTTTCGATTTTGGTGAAGATCGGTTAAGGGGAAGGGGTAGTTTACCTGCAACCTTTTACGTTTTAACAAGAGTAAAGTACTTGAAAATTTATTTAAACTTTTTGAAACAATGGTAATTGTTAAAAATAAAATAATTTTGTTGCCAGGCAATAAAATTATAATTTTTTCATTTTAATGTAATATAATATTTTTCATTTAATACAGCAATAAAAAGGCAGGTAAGACACAGCCTGGCTGTTTGGCTGAAAATGATTTTAAAAATAAATCTTAGAATATGGAAGTCATGTATGGTTCTCCATACCGATATTTTACTTCCATATTCCTTAAGGAATGGAAGTATGGTGATGGCAAAAAAAATCGTGTTCGAGATTATTGCAGATTCTGATTCTACTACACTCAAAACATGAAAAAAAGTCGTTTTCCGAAAAGTGTCTGTGTGTGTGTCTGTCTGTGTGTCTGTCTGTCTGTCTGTAGATTTTTTTTCTATGGCAAACGATAACTGCCGCAAATTCAAACAGAATCACATAATTTTTTGCATGCATCCCTGATTTGCAGAGTACTCGCGACCTATTGTTTTTGGTGAAGATCGGTTGAGGGAAAGGGGTAGTTTACTGGCAACGGTTTTTTTTTAGCAAGGGTAATTTTGTTTGTTTGGCAAACGATAACAGCCGCAAATTCAAACAGAATCAAATAATGTTTCGCATACAGCCCTGAATTATAGATGTCTCATGATCTGTTGATTTTGGTGAAGATCGGTTAAGGGAAAGGGGTAGTTTACCTGTAACGTTTTATGTTTTAACAAGGGTATTTCGTATGGCAAACGATAACAGCCGCAAATTCAAACAGAATCAAAAGATTATTTGCATACATCCCTAATTTGTAGAGTTCTCAAGACCTATTGTTTTTGGTGAAGATCGGTTAAGGGAAAGGGGTAGTTTACCTGTAACGTTTTATGTTTTAACAAGGGTATTTCCTATGGCAAACGATAACAGCCGCAAATTCAAACAGAATCAAAAGATTATTTGCATACATCCATATATTATAGAGTTCTCAAGACCTATTGTTTTTGGTGAAGATCGGTTGAGGGAAAGGAGTAGTTTACCGTCAACGTTTTTTTAACAAGGGTATTTTCTATGGCAAACGATAACAGCCGCAAATTCAAACAGAATCAAATAATGTATTGCATACAGCCCTGATTTGTAGAGTACTCAATACCTATTGTTTTTGGTGAAGATCGGTTAAGGGGAAGGGGTAGTTTACCTGCAACGTTTTTTTATCAAGCGTATTTTCTATGACGAACGGTAACAGCCGCAAATTCAAACAGAATCAAATAATTTTTTGCATACGTCCCTGAGTTGTAGAGGTCTCAATGACTTTCGATTTTGGTGAAGATCGGTTAAGGGGAAGGGGTAGTTTACCTGCAACCTTTTACGTTTTAACAAGAGTAAAGTACTTGAAAATTTATTTAAACTTTTTGAAACAATGGTAATTGTTAAAAATAAAATAATTTTGTTGCCAGGCAATAAAATTATAATTTTTTCGTTTTAATATAATATAATATTTTTCATTTAATACAGCAATAAAAAGGCAGGTAAGACACAGCCTGGCTGTTTGGCTGAAAATGATTTTAAATATAAATCTTAGAATATGGAAGTCATGTATGGTTCTCCATACCGATATTTACTTCCATGTTCCTTAAGGAAATGGAAGTATGGTGATGGCAAAAAAAATCGTGTTCGAGATTATTGCAGATTCTGATTGTACTACACTCAAAACATGAAAAAAAGTCGTTTTTCGAAAAGTGTCTGTGTGTGTGTCTGTCTGTGTGTCTGTGTGTCTGTCTGTCTGTAGATTTTTTTTTTTATGGCAAACGATAACAGCCGCAAATTCAAACAGAATCAAATAATATTTTGCATACAGTCCTGATTTGTAGAGTACTCACGACCTATTGTTTTTGGTGACGATCGGTTGAGGTAAAGGGGTAGTTTACCTGCAACGGTTTTTTTTATCAAGGGTAATTTTGTTTGTTTGGCAAACGATAACAGCCGCAAATTCAAACAGAATCAAATAATGTTTCGCATACAGTCCTGAATTTTAGAGTTCTCAAGATCTGATGATTTTGGTAAAGATCGGTTAAAGGAAAGGGGTAGTTTACCGGCAACGTTTTATGTTTTAACAAGGGTATTTCCTATGGCAAACGATAACAGCCGCAAATTCAAACATAATCAAATAATATTTTGCATACTGTCCTGAATTGTAGAGTTCTCAAGACCTTTTATTTTTGGTGAAGATCGGTTAAGGGAAAGGGGTAGTTTACCTGCAACGTTTTATGTTTTAAAAGGGTATTTTCTATGGCAAACGATAAGAGCCGCAAATTCAAACAGAATCAAATACGTTTTTGCATACAGCCCTGATTTCTTGAGTACTAAAGACCTATTGTTTTTGGTAAAGATCGTTTAAGGGAAAGGGGTAGTTTACCAGCCACATTTTTTGTTTTATCAAGGGTATTTTGTATGGCAAACGATATCAGCCGCAAATTCAAACAGAATCATATAATATTTTGCATACAGCCCTGAATTGTAGTTCTCAAGATATATCGTTTTTGGTGAAGATCGGTTAAGGGAAAGAGGTAGTTTACCGGCAACGGTTTTTTATCAAGGGTAATTTTTACTTCCATGTTCCTTAAGGAAATGGAAGTATGGTGATGGCAAATAAAATCGTGTTCGAGATTATAGCAGATTCTGATTGTACTACACTCAAAAAATGAAAAAAGTCATTTTTTGAAAAGTGTATGTGTGTGTGTCTGTCTATGTGTCTACGTGTAGATTTTTTTTCTATGGCAAACGATAACAGCCGCAAATTCAAACAGAATCAAATAATGTTTCGCATACAGCCCTGAATTGTAGAGTTCTCAAGACCCTTTGTTTTTGTTGAAGATCGGTTTAGGGAAAGGGGTAGTTTACCAGCAACGTTTTATGTTTTAACAGGGGTATTTTCTATGGCAAACGATAACAGCCGCAGATTCAAACAGAATCAAATAAGGTTTTGCATACAGCCCTGAATTGTAGAGTTCTCAAGACCCTTTGTTTTTGTTGAAGATCGGTTTAGGGAAAGGGGTAGTTTACCAGCAACGTTTTATGTTTTAACATGGGTAATTTTTTCTATGACGAATGATAACTGCCGTAAATTCGATCAGAATAAAATAATGTTTTGCATACCTTCCTGAGCTGTAGAGAACTCAATATCTGTTGATTTTGGTGAAGATCGGTTAAAGGAAAGGGGTAGTTTACCTGAAACATTTTATGTTTTAACAACGGTAATTTTTTCTATGACGAATAATAACTGCCGCACATTCAAACAGAATAAAATATTTTTTGCATACTTTCCGCAATTTTAAAAGACTGAAGGTCTGTTGATTTTGGTTAAGATCGGTTAAGGGAAAGGGGTAGTTTACCTGCCACATTTTATGTTTTAACAAGAGTAATTGTTTCTATGACGAACGATAACTGCCGCACATTTAAACAGAATCAAATAATTTTGTGCATGCCTTCCTCAATTGTAGAAAACTCAAGGTCTGTTGATTTTGTTGAAGATCGGTTAAGGGAAAGGGGTAGTTTACCTGCTACATTTTATGTTGTAACAAGAGAACCTTTTTCATGAAGAACGATAACAACCGTAAATCCGAACAGAATCAAAATAATTTTTTACATATGTGCCTGAGTTGTAGAGGACTCAAGGCCTATTGATTTTGGTGAAGATCGGTTAGGGAGAAAGGGTAGTTTACCTGAAACATTTTTTGTTGTAACAAGAGTAAAGTACTTAATGTTGATAAATAAAGTATCCTGATAAGAAGATCTTAATAATCCACTGTAGAAACGTAGATTATTTATTCATTATCTATAAATGAAGAGGCTAGTTGAACGGGGTGGGATTAATTTTCTATAAATGAAAATTATAGTTGAAGGGGGAGGGGATAATTTTTTATATATGTATTACGTTATCGGCAACAAAGAAGTAGTTTGTTGTTAAAATTCCTTCCCGTCCTGTTTGGCCGTAGACCAAAGTTTTCTGCAAAACCAGACTTTTCGGCAATGCCATCGACTTCCATCATCAGTGAAAATCGATTGCGATAATGTGAGGTGGTATACGTTAGTGACCACAGTATTGTGGTTAAGGCTGAAGCAGTAAGTAGAAAGAAGTAGTTTCTATGGAAATATTTCATGTTGAAAATTATTTTAAATATAAATCTTAGAAGATGGATGTCATGTATAGTTCTCCATACCGATATTTTCTATGACGAACGATAACTGCCGTAAATTAAAACAGAATCAAATACTTTTTTGCACACCTTCCTGAATTATAGAGTACTGAAGGTCTGTTTATTTTTGTGAAGATCAGTTAAGAGGAAAGGGTAGTTTACCTGCAACGTTTTATGTTTTAAAAGGGTAATTTTATTTTTATGACGAACGATAACTGCCGCATATTCAAAGAGAACAAATATTTTTTTGCATACGTTCCTGAAGTTGTAAGTACTCAAGGTCTGTTGATTTTGGTGAAGATCGGTTCAGGAAAATGGGCAGTTTACCTGCAACGTTTTATGTTTTACCAAGGGTAAGTTTTTTCTATGACGAACGATAACTGCCGTAAATTCAAAGAGAATCAAATAATTTTTTAGATATTTGCCTGAGTTGTAGAAGACTCAAGGGTAGTTTACCTGCAGCATGTTGGGTTTTAACAAGAGTAAAGTACTTAATTTTGGTAAATTAAATAACCTGAAAAGAAGGTCATAATAATCCACTGTAGAAAACTAGATGAAATATCTATAAATGAAAAGGGTAGTTGAAGGGGGAGGGTGTAATTTTCTATAAATGAAAATTATAGTTGAAGAGGGAGGGGATAATTTTTATATGTTTACTACGTTATCGGCAACAAAGTAGTAGTTTGTTGTTAAAATTCTTTCCCGGGCTGTTTGGCCGTAGTCCAATGTTTTCTGCAAAACCAGACGTTTCAGCAGTGCCGTCGACTGCCATCATCAGTGAAAATCGAGTGCGATAACGTGTATACGTTAGTGACCACAGTACTGTGGTTAAGGCTGAAGCAATAAGTGGAAAGAAGTAGTTTCTATGGAAACATTTCATTTCGTAAATGATTTTAAATATAAAGCTTAGAACATGGAAGTCATGTATGGGTCTCCATACCGATATTTTTCTTTGTTAGCAAATTTTTACAGCCGCAAATTCAAACAGAATCAAATGATGTTTTGCATACAGCCCTGTATTGCAGAGTTCTCAATACCTGTTGGTGTTGGTGAAGATCGGTTAAGGGAAAGGGGTAGTTTACCTGCAACGTTTTATGTTTTAAAAGGGTATTTTCTATGGCAAACGATAAGTGCCGCAAATTCAAACAGAATCAAATACGTTTTTGCATACAGCCCTGCTTTGTTGAGTACTAAAGACCTATTGTTTTTGGTGAAGATCGTTTAAGGGAAAGGGGTAGTTTACCAGCCACATTTTTTGTTTTATCAAGGGTATTTTGTATGGCAAACGATATCAGCCGCAAATTCAAACAGAATCATATAATATTTTGCATGCAGCCCTGAATTGTAGAGTTCTCAAGATATATCGTTTTTGGTGAAGATCGGTTAAGGGAAAGAGGTAGTTTACCGGCAACGGTTTTTTATCAAGGGTAATTTTTACTTCCATGTTCCTTAAGGAAATGGAAGTATGGTGATGGCAAATAAAATCGTGTTCGAGATTATAGCAGATTCTGATTGTACTACACTCAAAAAATGAAAAAAGTCATTTTTTGAAGTGTATGTGTGTGTGTCTGTCTATGTGTCTACGTGTAGATTTTTTTTCTATGGCAAACGATAACAGCCGCAAATTCAAACAGAATCAAATAATGTTTCGCATACAGCCCTGAATTGTAGAGTTCTCAAGACCCTTTGTTTTTGTTGAAGATCGGTTTAGGGAAAGGGGTAGTTTACCAGCAACGTTTTATGTTTTAACATGGGTAATTTTTTCTATGACGAATGATAACTGCCGTAAATTCGATCAGAATAAAATAATGTTTTGCATACCTTCCTGAGCTGTAGAGAACTCAATATCTGTTGATTTTGGTGAAGATCGGTTAAAGGAAAGGGGTAGTTTACCTGCAACATTTTATGTTTTAACAACGGTAATTTTTTCTATGACGAATAATAACTGCCGCACATTCAAACAGAATAAAATATTTTTTGCATACTTTCCGCAATTTTAAAAGACTGAAGGTCTGTTGATTTTGGTTAAGATCGGTTAAGGGAAAGGGGTAGTTTACCTGCCACATTTTATGTTTTAACAAGAGTAATTGTTTCTATGACGAACGATAACTGCCGCACATTTAAACAGAATCAAATAATTTTGTGCATGCCTTCCTCAATTGTAGAAAACTCAAGGTCTGTTGATTTTGTTGAAGATCGGTTAAGGGAAAGGGGTAGTTTACCTGCTACATTTTATGTTGTAACAAGAGAACCTTTTTCATGAAGAACGATAACAACCGTAAATCCGAACAGAATCAAAATAATTTTTTACATATGTGCCTGAGTTGTAGAGGACTCAAGGCCTATTGATTTTGGTGAAGATCGGTTAGGGAGAAAGGGTAGTTTACCTGAAACATTTTTTGTTGTAACAAGAGTAAAGTACTTAATGTTGATAAATAAAGTATCCTGATAAGAAGATCTTAATAATCCACTGTAGAAACGTAGATTATTTATTCATTATCTATAAATGAAGAGGCTAGTTGAACGGGGTGGGATTAATTTTCTATAAATGAAAATTATAGTTGAAGGGGGAGGGGATAATTTTTTATATATGTATTACGTTATCGGCAACAAAGAAGTAGTTTGTTGTTAAAATTCCTTCCCGTCCTGTTTGGCCGTAGACCAAAGTTTTCTGCAAAACCAGACTTTTCGGCAATGCCATCGACTTCCATCATCAGTGAAAATCGATTGCGATAATGTGAGGTGGTATACGTTAGTGACCACAGTATTGTGGTTAAGGCTGAAGCAGTAAGTAGAAAGAAGTAGTTTCTATGGAAATATTTCATGTTGAAAATTATTTTAAATATAAATCTTAGAAGATGGATGTCATGTATAGTTCTCCATACCGATATTTTCTATGACGAACGATAACTGCCGTAAATTAAAACAGAATCAAATACTTTTTTGCACACCTTCCTGAATTATAGAGTACTGAAGGTCTGTTTATTTTTGTGAAGATCAGTTAAGAGGAAAGGGTAGTTTACCTGCAACGTTTTATGTTTTAAAAGGGTAATTTTATTTTTATGACGAACGATAACTGCCGCATATTCAAAGAGAACAAATATTTTTTTGCATACGTTCCTGAAGTTGTAAGTACTCAAGGTCTGTTGATTTTGGTGAAGATCGGTTCAGGAAAATGGGCAGTTTACCTGCAACGTTTTATGTTTTACCAAGGGTAAGTTTTTTCTATGACGAACGATAACTGCCGTAAATTCAAAGAGAATCAAATAATTTTTTAGATATTTGCCTGAGTTGTAGAAGACTCAAGGGTAGTTTACCTGCAGCATGTTGGGTTTTAACAAGAGTAAAGTACTTAATTTTGGTAAATTAAATAACCTGAAAAGAAGGTCATAATAATCCACTGTAGAAAACTAGATGAAATATCTATAAATGAAAAGGGTAGTTGAAGGGGGAGGGTGTAATTTTCTATAAATGAAAATTATAGTTGAAGAGGGAGGGGATAATTTTTATATGTTTACTACGTTATCGGCAACAAAGTAGTAGTTTGTTGTTAAAATTCCTTCCCGGGCTGTTTGGCCGTAGTCCAATGTTTTCTGCAACACCAGACGTTTCAGCAGTGCCGTCGACTGCCATCATCAGTGAAAATCGAGTGCGATAACGTGTATACGTTAGTGACCACAGTACTGTGGTTAAGGCTGAAGCAATAAGTGGAAAGAAGTAGTTTCTATGGAAACATTTCATTTCGTAAATGATTTTAAATATAAAGCTTAGAACATGGAAGTCATGTATGGGTCTCCATACCGATATTTTTCTTTGTTAGCAAATTTTTACAGCCGCAAATTCAAACAGAATCAAATGATGTTTTGCATACAGCCCTGTATTGCAGAGTTCTCAATACCTGTTGGTGTTGGTGAAGATCGGTTAAGGGAAAGGGGTAGTTTACCTGCAACGTTTTATGTTTTAAAAGGGTATTTTCTATGGCAAACGATAAGTGCCGCAAATTCAAACAGAATCAAATACGTTTTTGCATACAGCCCTGCTTTGTTGAGTACTAAAGACCTATTGTTTTTGGTGAAGATCGGTTAAAAGAAAGGGGTAGTTTACCGGACACTTTTTTTGTTTTATCAAGGGTATTTTATATGGCAAACGATAACAGCCGCAAATTCAAACAGAATCATATAATATTTTGTATACAGCCCTGAAATGTAGAGTTCTCAAGACTTGTTGGTTTTGGTGAAGATCGGTTAAGGGAATAGGGTTGTATACCAGCAACATTTTATGTTTTATCAATGGAAATTTTTTTATGACGAACGATAACTGCCGTGCATTAAAACAGAATCAACTACTCTTCTGCATACCTTTTCGAATTATACAGAACTCAAGGTCTGTTGATTTTGTTGAAGATCGTTTAAGGGAAAGGGGTAGTTTACCTGCAAGGTTTTATGTTTTAACACGGGTATTTTTTCTATGACGAACGATAACTGCCGTAAATTCAAAGAGAATCAACTAATGTTTTGCATACTGTCCTGAATTGTAAAGTTCTCAAGACCTATTGTTTTTGGTGAAGATCGGTTAATGGAATAGGGTAGTTTACCAGCAACGTTTTATGTTTTATCAAGGGTGTTTTCTATGGCAAACGATAACAGCCGCAAATTCAAACAGAATAAAATAATAATTGTTTGCATACAGGCCTGAATTGTAGAGTACCCAAGACCTGTCGTTTTTGGTGAAGATCGGTTAAGGGAAAGGGGTAGTTTACCTGCAACGGTATTTTATCAAGGGTAATTTTTTTCTATAGTAAACGGTAACAGCCGCAAATTCAAACAGAATCAAATGATGTTTTGCATACAGTCCTGTATTGTAGAGTTCTCAATACCTATTGGTGTTGGTGAAGATCGGTTATGGGAAAGGGGTAGTTTACCAGCAACATTTTATGTTTCAACAAGGGTAATTTTTTATATGACGAACGATAACTGCCGTAAATTCAAACAGAATCGACTTGGTTTTTGCATACCTTTTTGAACTAAGTTTTTGCACCCTTTCCTGAGTTGCAGAGAGCTCAAGGTCTATTGATTTTGGTGAAGATCTGTTAAGTTAAAGGGGTAGTTTACCGGCAACATTTTATGTTGTAACAAGAGAAATGTTTCCATGGCGAACGAGAACTGCCGCACATTCAAACAGAATCAAATATTTTTTGCACACAGCCCTGATTTGTAGAGTACACAAGACCTATTGTTTTTGGTGAAGATCGGTAAAGGGAAAGGGGTAGTTTACCTGAAACATGTTATGTTGTAACAAGAGAAATGTTTTAATGACGAACGATAACTGCCGCAAATTTAAACAGAATCAAATATTTTTTTGCATGCATCCTTGCATTGTAGAGGACTGAAGGTCTATTGATTTTGGTGAAGATCGGTTTAGAGAAACGGGTAGTTTACTTGCAACGTTTTATGTTTTAACAAGAGTAAAGTACTTAATTTTGATAAATAAAGTACCTTAATAAGAAGCTCATAATAATCCACTGTAGAAACGTAGATGAAATATATATAAATGAAGAGGTTAGGTGAACGGGGTGGGGGTAATTTTCTATAAATAAAAATTATAGTTGAAGTTGGAGGGGAGAATTTTGTATGTGTACTACGTTATCGGCAACAAAGAAGTAGATCTTTGTTAAAATTCCTTCCCGGGCTGTTCAGCCGTAGTCCAATGTTTTCTGCAATACCAGACTTTTCGGCAGTGCCATCGACTTCATCTCAGTGAAAATCGAGTGCGAAAACGTGAAGTGGTATACGTTAGTGACCGACCACAGTACTTTGGTTTAAGGCTGAAGCAATAAGTAGAAAGAAGTAGTTTCTATGGAAATATTTCATTTCGAATATGATTTTAAATATAAATCTTAGAACATTGAAGTCCTGTATGGTTCTCCATACTGATATGTTTTAAAACATAAAATGTTGCAGGTAAACTACCCCCTTCCCTTAACCGAACTTCACCAACACAAATAGGACCTGAGAACTCTACAATTCTGCGCTGTTCGAATTTGCGGCTGTTATCGTTTGCTATAGAAAAATATCGGTATGGAGAACCATACATGACTTCCATATTCTAACATTTATATTTAAAATCATTTTCGAAATGAAATATTACCATAGAAACTACTTCTTTCTACTTACTGCTTCAGCCTTAACCACAGTACTGTGGTCACTAACGTATACCACCTCACGTTATCGCACTCGATTTTCACTGATGCTGGAAATCGATGGCATTGCCGAAACGTCTGGTTTTGTAGAAAACATTGGACTACGGCCAAATATCCCGGGAAGGAATTTTAAGAAAAACTACTTCTTTGTTGCCGATAACGTTGTACACATATATATAAAAAATATGCATAAAATTAATGGCTTGTATAAGTTAATGATTGATCTCCATTAAGTAGTGCTCAAGTTTCCAAAGTTTTAATATTATGATGTCCGTAATTAAAACATCAGAGCAGGTTTAGTGTGTATGAAGGTACACCGTGGACAAAAATTTTCAACATTTCCTATTGAGCGTTGCTTAGAGTAAAGCTGCGAATCTACAGTGTACGTTTCACAGAACAAACACGCGGAAAAGAAAGAGCGCTCCGAAGTCACTCATGGACCCTCAGCATCTTGCAGAGGGTTCATTCCCTAAAGACGAAAAGTCTGTCTATGAATCGTTCCTCTGTAAACACGTGCAGTTACACTGCCCAGCGATCCACAGGAAGCAAATCGCTATCCACGCTGGACACTTTTTCGGCTTGCACGCGTTATGTTGGTATGGGTTCGACACTTTCCATTTAAAAAGCGTGCAAATGTAAGAAAAGAAACATGAATGAGGCCAGAAATAACGCGAATTTTGTGTGTGTGTGTGTGTGTGTGTGTGTGTGTCTTCCCTGCCTTTTTATTGCGGTAGTCATAATAATAAAATGGAAACGTAAACAGTAGATAACTGAGATATGCTTGCCTGCCATGCACGATATATTTTCTCTTATACATGATTTACATTAAAATGAAAAAATTATAAATTTATTGCCTGGCAACAAAATTATTTTATTTTTAACAATTACCATTGTTTGAAAAAGTTTAAATGAATTTTCAAGTACTTTAGTGTTGTTAAAACGTAAAAGGTTGCAGGTAAACTACCCCTTCCCCTTAACCGATCTTCACCAAAATCAAAAGGCCTTGAGACCTCTATAATTCAGGGGTGTATGCATACAATTATTTGATTCTGTTTGAATTTGCGGCTGTTATCGTTTGCCATAGAAAAAAAATCTACAGACACACAGACACACAGACACTTTTCGAAAAACGACTTTTTTCATGTTTTGAGTGTAGTACAATCAGAATCTGCAATAATCTCGAACACGATTTTTTTTGCCATCACCATACTTCCATTCCTTAAGGAATATGGAAGTAAAAATTACCCCCGATAAAAACACGTTGCTGGTAAACTGCCCCTTCCCCTTAACCGATCTTCACCAAAAACAATAGGTCTTGAGTACTCTACAATTCAGGGCTGTATGCAAAAAATTATTTGATTGTGTTTGAATTTGCGGCTCTTATCGTTTGCCATAGGAAATACCCTTGTTAAAATATAAAACGTTGCCGGTAAACTACCCCTTTCCCTTAACCGATCTTCAACAAAATCAACAGACCTTGAGTTCTGTATAATTCAAGAAGGTATGCAAAAGAGTAGTTGATTCTGTTTGAATTTACGTCAGTTATCGTTCGTCATATAAAAAATTACCCTTTTTTAACATATAATGTTGCTGGTAAACTACCCTATTCCCTTAACCGATCTTCACCAAAACCAAAAGGTCTTGAGAACTCTACAATTCAGGGCTGTATGCAAAACATTATTTGATTCTGTTTGAATTTTCGACTCTTATCTTTTGCCATAGGAAATACCCTTGTTAAAACATAAAACGTTGCAGGTAAACTAACCCTTTTTCTCTTAACCGATCTTCACCAAAAACAATAGGTCTTGAGTACTCTACAAATCAGGGCTGTATGAGAAAAATTATTTGTTTCTGTTTGAATTTGCGGCTGTTATCGTTTGCCAAAAAAAAAATCTACAGACACAGACACACAGACACACAGACAGACAGACACACAGACCCACACACAGACACTTTTCGAAAAATGGCTTTTTTCATGTTTTGAGTGTAGTACAATCAGAATCTGCAATAATCTCGAACACAATTTTTTTTGCCATCACCATACTTCCATTTCCTTAAGGAACGTGGAAGTAAAACGGTGCTAATATTATTGGTTTTGTTCTTGTTGTTATTGTTATTGACCCAAAGAACTGACGGTTTTGAAATCGAAAGGTACCGTCTTCATAACGGCTTACAACCGATAAATGAATAAAATAGTAATTAAATATTTTCGTAATCAGTAATCGAATAAATAAAATAAAATAAAATATATACTTATACTTACCTCACTTCACCCAAACTACCTGTTTAATTCGTTTCCAGATATTCTGTCTCGCGTTTTGCAGTAAAACAGAAAACGAATATAAAAACAATTTAGTGGACAGAAGTTTTGAAAGTTTTACTCGTTAGTCTACTGTTGCCTAGTAATGTCACATGTCACATTATAGATAAAATTTTCAAAAGGTACAATTTGTTTAAAACAAATATTGTATAAGCCTACATATTTTAAATGAAAGTAAAATAGAATAAAATATTTTTTAAGAAGAAACTGTGTTATGATTACTTTCGTTTTTAGACTGTTTCAGCTTCGAGGAAAGTTACACGTAATACCGGTACCTTGGAAATTTAATCAAAATTTTGTTTGGGGTTCGTAAGACAGTCACTTCCAGAGTCGCTTTTCGCAGTTGTTGGACCGGGTGCGAACCTAGCTGGGGAGCCTTACAACCCCCCCCCCCAACATACCCCCTAATCAAATAACAACCTCCTCATTTCACTCATGACATAACATGTAACATCGCCCTAAAGTTACAAAAAAATGTTATTTCAATGAAGTTGAATGGAAATCCACTATGTTCCCTTGAAATTATAATCTATAAAGTGCAATTAAATAATTAGAATTCTGTTTCTTTTTTTATTATGTGATACTTATCACAAGGTAAGCTGAACGAAAGAATGGAAAATCATACGCATAATCTACAGTCTACACAGCATAAAGAAATGAGCTACCTCCAATATTATTAAAATTGCTTTGGGTTTGCCCTTAATACAGTGCCTCATATACAGCTACTAGAAAGATAATATTGAAGTAAATGACATGAAATCGGACTTGTCCTCTGTAAATACAAACTGCGTATACAACTACAGTCTACCTCAGAATGTTATTAGCTGTGTCTTTTAACTGTTAACGTTAACGCCGGCTATCAAAGCGACTTTTATCAGTCGTAATTAATTATATATCTCCACTCGTGTAGTTGTGTTGCTGACATGTTTCTGCACATCTCTCCACAATGATAATGTGCTAACGCGACAATCTGATTGGTGCACAGACGCAATGTCGGGATAGTGTCACAGTTTTAAGAACACGTTATCATATCAAAAGCTTCGGACTGTTAACCTTTCTCTCGGCAGTAGCAGGCAGTAAAAGGCTGTTATATTATGTAACTTTTAATGAATACACGTTGAAAGACAATGCATTTCTACTTCATAATGTTGTATTTTGCTGACGATATTTGAGTTAATGTATAACTGATATTAAACAACAGAAATAAATACACCTGACGATATGGCCCCGTGGTACCCCTAACGATTTAAGTTTTCAAAACTAACACCACGTTCGGATTTGGGTTAATATCATTTCCTTTAGTCTGATATCCGGCATAAAGTTTTACAATTTTTTCAAAATTTGTGTACATTTTTGGGCCTCTGGAGTTTTAAAATTAAAAAAATTTTGAAGATAAACATGTGTGCAAAATTTGGTCAATATTCTGTTTAATTTGATATTGCTCTTATATTTAAGATTTTTTCAAAATGTTGGTACACTTTTTGAACCCTGGAGTCCGAAAATTTTGAAATTTCCAAACCTAATCATTATATTCAGATTGTGGTTAAAATGATCTTTTATTTGAAACCCCACATGCATTTTGGGGATTAAACAAAAAAATTTGCTCCTCACATTTTTGCAACCTGCCCCAATCGCAAAAACATTCTCAAAACGATAGAACAATGTAGGTTAAAGATATCAACACGAATCCCAAGTTTGATGCCATCACGAAAATCGGTTGATGCCTTCAAAAGTTATCGTGATAATACGCCAAACAGACAGATAGATAGACAGACAAACAGACAGACGAATGTCAAACGATCGAGTTGAACCTGTCAACTCGCTTCGCTCGTTCAATAATTGAAACTTAGCCGATAGCTCCTGCACATTCTCTCATGTTCAATTTGATTTTCCTTTTTTTACTTTTTACTGAGTAGTACGGGCCTTGGGGTCTGTCGCACACCCTCAGGGCGCTTTCGATTGATGGCCAGTCGCTTTTATTCTTATTTTTTCGAATAAATAGGCCTAACACTCAATTATGTAAACTGTGTGCTTAGTGTTTGCAGTGTATCGAGAAGTTGTCATCACTGTACTAATTAACATAAATATTGAACAAATCTGTCTGAACAATTTAAATATGGTTTTAAGACTAGTGCTCTCAATACTAAGATTTTTCACAGCTTTGACCGCCTCTCATTTCTGCTTCCCGCTTCCCTATTTTTGGGAGGATCAATCTCAACAAAATAGGGTTCTGTTTGGACACGCACGCCACGTTTCCATACAGAAATCGCGTGCCAACCGCATACGATAATCTATTTATGTGTTCAAATGTTATCGTGAGACATATCCCAGACAGAAAGACGAAACGCTCGCTTCGTTCGCTCAATAGTGTTTCCTATACTACGGAGCAGTTTCATTGCTTCTGCATGTACGGCAACAGGAATGGCAACTTTATCGACAACAAAGATGTTGCTTTTAATGAATCTCTTTTTAGTTTTCCTCTTTGCTTTTTGTGGTGCCAATTGTATTGTGTAATCGTAACCTTTACATCAACGTTAAGGGTCTACCTCGGCGTATAACTAACGATTGTATCTAAGCCAATTTTTTCTGCCATCCACGCAGAGTGTGACAAACCAGTATCGATAGTCCTTCCAGAAAAATCACCTTATCAAGGAGCCAGAAACTGTCGTTAAACTGTCTGTAACTTAAATTGGGGCAGAGAAGAATATGTGGTACATCATAGATACTGCAGAACAGGTTTGAATCGAATGGTGCTGAGGAAGTTGATCTGCGATAAAAACCACTTAAAAGCGTTTCAGTTTATACTTTCGTAAATTTTAACTTGTTACAACGTCATGTGTATCACATAGACTCGAAGTATAACTGAACTCATAAAAGTCTACCATATTCCAGAAGAGTGTGTAATGAACTGTTGTATGTAATGGTCGTTTCGTTTCCGCGTATTGGAATGCATTCATGAAATTAAAAAAAATTAAAACTTTTGTTAAAACGATAATATAATGGTATCTTAATGTAAATTCGAACAGCAACTGCGTATCGAAGTGGTCGTCAAAGATGTGAATCATGTATAACAAATATGGAACGAAAGTCTAACTCGATTGTAACGCCAAACCTGAAAATTTTTTTTGTATAACACACAAAAACACATTTTTTTTGTGATGACACAAGAGGCAGCTGTTGATTTGACAATGACGAACGAAAGGACATTACCAGATGCAGTTAGGACAAAAGGAGCGTAAAATCCTTTAGCTACGGGCGAGCATGGTTCTGTACAGGCCATAAATCCGAGATAGCAGATGGTCACCTAAAGAAATTAAGGGTTGTCGAGCTGTACACTAAGAAAACAAAGACATTAGAGTCACGGGAGTATTACTGAGAAAGCTATCGTCGCGGGAAGCAGATACAGAATAACGAAAAACAGGCCACACCACATGTCTCAAACCATCAACGACGCAACGAGACACTGTTCTCAATGAAAGGAAGTGATCGACCAGATGTATTACGAACAAAGGACATATCCGGTGAGATACGGGTACAATGGGTGAACCAATTAACAAAGACGGCGGTGAGCGAAGTAAAGTGAGAGGTTTCTAGCTAAGACACAGAGAAACAGTAGCAGAGGTGACGTTACTTAGAAACGACCACACCAAGCGCGTGTGAACTAACAAGGACGCAGATGGACAGAACAAGACAATGCAGAAACTGGTCACGCTTGTGAGTAGCAGAAGTCAGCAGGGGCATGACAAGGGAAGACTGGGAAATTTATGGCGACATTAAGTGTACTTGTTAAGCAGATGCAGCTGTGGCAATTAGAGAAATTTGTCTGAAAGGAACAGAAGAACAAATGTCAGGATGATTGACATGCGTGAAATCTAACTACCGCCAGGGACGAAGGGTGTATCCAAAAAGGAAGGCGATGGGGTAGGAAATGAAATATCCTATCAGAAGCCAGAGCTCAACGGAGGCGGGTTTTTAATAGCAAGTTACTAAGAAAGCTAGAACGAAGACGAATGGAAATTTGGCAGATTATCAAGTGAGGGAAAATAGGAGGGTATTCCCGTGGAAGAGACAAACGATAACCAATGGGAAGGAACCGAAGGGCGAAGAGAATCTAAAGTGGGAATTCGGTGGAGTGAGTATATAAAATAAGCCGAGAACGCAAACAGAGGGTCTAAGAAAAATTTTTGAAAGAGTGAGAGAGTCAGAAGTCTAATAGTAAATTTTCGGAGTGACGATCAGAAGTGTTGACGAAGTATGATATAAGTTTTTTAAAAAGCGTAACTTAACAGTTAGGAGTCGTGGCGGAAGTTCAGAATTCGTTGATAGTGAAAGTCCGCGAATTAACTGAAAACGTACTATGATCCGATATGTATAAATGATTGTGAAGCAGTGTCACTTATACGTTATTTCAAAAAACAAAGTTGACAACAACATATCCAATACGATCGAGATTAACAAGTGCGAACTAAGAATATAGTAGTACATAACTTACAAAATGAATAAGGTATATGTGTATTTTCGCAATATGTGTCTATAACATTCTTGTGAAAACCGTAAATTGAATTTCAAAAAATCTAACACTAGAACTGGTTACCTGTCAGTACTCTATTGCAATATCGGAAGATGCCGGGGTGTGATATTCTAAGTGAAGTGTGTGTACAAGGATAAATCACGAGATGAGATACATACCTTCAATGACATCATCAATCGAAGGAGTGAGCGATGAACTCTACGCAGATCAGACGCCGTAGAAAGGAATAACTTACCAAAAGTAAAATTTTATGTATTAATTAATACTTAACAAACACCTGTCTGTCCTATTAAAAGAACTCACGTAAAGGCTTTGGCATACTAAAACACTCATGTGTGTCTTAGTAAAGATATTTCTTATATCGTAAAAAAAACATGAATTCAATTTTAAATAAATTTTGTGTAATTAGTAAAGTTAATGACTATTAACGTTGAAACTCAAATTAAAACCTTGAGACAGAGCTCGTAAGATGAATTGCTATTGAAGTAGAGGATATTTAATATTTCGAATGAGCATAATATGTTAAATAAGAACTAGTATGAAAATAATAAATGCCTCAAGTATACTGAAATTTGTGTATGCGTTTATTTATTTAATACGTACCTGAGATAGGGAACAAATATCATTATTCGACAGAATGACATAGTATGCATAATCAAGCATATGTAAACAAATAAAATTATTTGGAGCTTCAGTAGAATTCATGTTAACATTAATTACCGTTGCTGGATATAAATCCTATAATTTATTAACTAACATTGTCTTAACATCATATTTTACACACAAACAAGTAACTAATTAACACCCAGTAAAGATAATGTTGTATTAGTATAGTGATAATCAAAAAGATCGGTAATTAACGTTGGTACGATCGATATTATTTTAAGCGTAGAACTCTTAGGAGTCAGTATTCTTCAAAAAATTAAATGACTTATTAACGCTACTATTTAATATTAGTAGTATTATTTTACTTCCATGCTGCATAAGGAAATGGAAGTATGGTGATGGCGAAAAAAATCGTGTTAGAGATAAGGACTGATTCTGATTGTACTACCATCAAAACATGAAGAAAAGTAAATTTTCGAAAAGTCTCTGTGTGCCTGTGTGTAGAATTTTTTTCTATGGCAAACGATAACTGCCGCAAATTCAAACAGAATCTAATACTTTTTTGCATACCTTCCTGAGTTGCAGAGGACTCAAGGCCTATTGATTTTGGTGAAGATCGGTTAAGGCAAAGGGATAGTTTACCTGCAACATTTTACGTTTTAACAAGAGTAAAGTACTTGAAAATTTATTTAAACTTTTTCAAACAATGGTAATTGTTAAAAATAAAATAATTTTGTTGCCAGGCAATAAAATTATAATTTCCTCATTGTAATTTAAATCATGTATGAGTGAAAATATATCGTTCCTGATAGGCAAGCATATCTCAATTATGTAATGTTTACGTTTACAAAGTTTCATTACTGTGATTACTGCAATAAAAAGGCAGGCAGGACACACACACACACACACACACACACACACACACACAGAATTCGCGTTATTTCTGGCCTCACCCATGTTTATTTTCTTAAGTTTGCACGCTTTTTAAATGGAAAGTGCCAAACCCACACCAACACAACGCGTGCAAGCCGAAAAGGTGTCCAGCGTGGACAGCAATATGCTTCCCTGTGGATCGCTCACCAGTGTAACTCCACGTGTTTACAGAGGAACGGTTCATTACTTTTCGTCTTTAGAGAATAAACCCTCTGCAAGATACTCAGGGTCCATGAGAGACTTCGGAGCGCCCCTTCTTTTCCGCGGGTTTGTTCTGTGAAACGTACACTGTAGATTCGCAGCTTTACTCTGAGTAACGCTCCATAGGGAATGTTGAAAATTTTTTTGTCCACGGTGTACCCTCATACACACTAAAACCTGCTCTGATGTTTTGATTACGGGCATCATAATATTATAACTTTGTAAACTTGAGCACTACTTAATGGAGATCAAACATTAACTTTTACGAGTAATTAATTTTATGCATATTTTGAAGCAATAAATGTTTTAATAAATTAATACAATCTGTGTACTTATTTCTATTATGATATAAGAATTACAAAGTAATATGTGCATGTGTGTATGTATAGAAAATATATTTCTTCTCTGGAAAATTGTTTGCCCCTCCTGGAAAATATATTGAGCTCCCTGATGGCTAGTGATTTACTAGCCTGTGTGGAATATAGCGTTATGAGATGGATCAGAATGGTGGGTGTTAAATAGAAGACACAAACGTATTAAGGAAGGAATGTTTTGCTGAGAAATTTATAGGGCTAATTATACGGGTGAACATAATCGTCGTTCATGAAATCAGAAGACGAATGGAAAGAAACAAAGACTCGAAATGTTTTTTAGAAATTATCGAACCGAATTCAAGTAAATTATTTTAAACATAAATCTTAGAACATGGAAGTCATGTATGGTTCTCCATACAGATTTTTACTTCCATGTTCCTTAAGGAAATGGAAGTATGGTGATGGCAAAAAAAATCGTGTTCGAGATTATTGCAGAATATGATTGTACTACACTCAAAACATGAAAAAAAGTCATTTTTCGAAAAGTGTCTGTGTGTGTGTCTGTCTGTGTGTGTGTCTGTCTGTAGATTTTTTTTCTATGGCAAACGATAACTGCCGCAAATTCAAACAGAATCAAATAATTTTTTGCATACAGCCCTGATTTGTAGAGTACTCGCGACCTATTGTTTTTGGTGAAGATCGGTTGAGGAAAAGGGGTAGTTTACCAGCAACGGTTTTTTTTTATCAAGGGAATTTTTTTTTTGGCTAACGATAACAGCCGAAAATTCAAACAGAATCAAATAATGTTTTGCATACAGCCCTGAATTATAGAGTCCTCAAAACCTATTGTTTTTGGTGAAGATCGGTTAAGGGAAAGGGGTAGTTTACCTGTAACGTTTTATGTTTTAACAAGGGTATTTCCTATGGCAAACGATAACAGCCGCAAATTCAAACAGAATCAAAAGATTATTTGCATACAGCCCTAAATTGTAGAGTTCTCAAGATCTATTGTTTTTGGTGAAGATCGGTTAAGGGAAAGGGGTAGTTTACCTACAACGTTTTTTTAACAAGGGTATTTTCTATGGCAAACGATAACATCCGCAAGTTCAAACAGAATCAAATAATTTTTTGCATACAGCCCTGACTTGTAGAGTACTCAAGACCTATTGTTTTTGGTGAAGATCGGTTAAGGGGAAGGGGTAGTTTACCTGCAACATTTTTTTAACAAGCGTATTTTCTATGGCAAACGATAACAGCCGCAAATTCAAACAGAATCAAATAATTTTTTGCATATGTCCCTGAATTGTAGAGGTCTCAAGACCTATCGTTTTTGGTGAAGATCGGTTAAGAGAAAGGGGTAGTTTACTTGCAACGGTTTTTTATCAAGGGTAATTTTACTTCCATATTCCTTAAGGAATGGAAGTATGGTGATGGCAAAATATCGGTATGGAGAACCATACATGACTTCCATATTCTAAGATTTAAATTTAAATCTTAATATCGCCTGCCAAGCGCGATATATTTTCTCTTATACATGATTTACATTAAAATGAAAAAATTTTAATTTTATTGCTTGGCAATAAACCAACCATTGTTTGAAAAAGTTTAAATAAATTTTCAAGTACTTTACTCTTGTTAAAACGTAAAAGGTTGCAGGTAAACTACCCCTTCCCCTTAACCGATCTTCACCAAAATCGAAAGTCCTTGAGACCTCTACAATTGAGGGACGTATGCAAAAAATTATTTGATTCTGTTTGAATTTGCGGCTGTTATCGTTTGCCATAGAAAATACGCTTGATAAAAAAACGTTGCAGGTAAACTACCCCTTCCCCTTAACCGATCTTTACCAAAAACAATAGGTCTTGAGTACTCTACAAATCAGGACTGTATGCAAAACTTTATTTGATTCTGTTTGAATTTGCGGCTGTTATCGTTTGCCATAGAAAATACCCTTGTTAAAAAAACGTTGCTGGTAAACTACCCCTTTCCCTCAACCGATCTTCACCAAAAACAATAGATCTTTAGAACTCTACAATTTAGGGCTGTATGCAAATAATCTTTTGATTCTGTTTGAATTTGCGGCTGTTATCGTTTGCCAAACAAACAAAATTACCCTTGCTAAAAAAAAACCGTTGCAGGTAAACTACCCCTTTCCCTTAACCGATCTTCACCAAAACCAATAGGTCTTGAGTACTCTACAAATCAGAGCTGTATGCAAAACATTATTTGATTCTGTTTGAATTTGCGGCTGTTATCGTTTGCCATAGAAAATACCCTTGTTAATAAAACGTTGCAGGTAAACTACCCCTTTCCCTCAACCGAACTTCACCAAAAACAACAGGTCTTGAGAACTCTACAATTTAGGGCTGTATGCAAATAATCTTTTGATTCTGTTTGAATTTGCGGCTGTTATCGTTTGCCATAGGAAATACCCTTGTTAAAACATGAAACGTTACAGGTAAACTACCCCTTCCCTTAACCGATCTTCACCAAAATCAACAGATCTTGAGAACTCTACAATTCAGGGCTGTATGCGAAACATTATTTGATTCTGTTTGAATTTGCGGCTGTTATCGTTTGCCAAACAAACAAAATTACCCTTGCTAAAAAAAAACCGTTGCAGGTAAACTACCCCTTTCCCTCAACCGATCTTCACCAAAAACAATAGGTCGCGAGTACTCTGCAAATCCGGGCTGCATGCAAAAAATTATTTGATTCTGTTTGAATTTGCGGCAGTTATCGTTTGCCATAGAAAAAAAATCTACAGACAGACAGACAGACAGACAGACAGACAGACAGACAGACAGACACACAGACACTTTTCGGAAAACGACTTTTTTTCATGTTTTGAGTGTAGTAGAATCAGAATCTGCAATAATCTCGAACACGATTTTTTTTGCCATCACCATACTTCCATTCCTTAAGGAATATGGAAGTAAAAAAATCGTGTTCGAGATTATTGCAGATTCTGATTCTACTACACTCAAAACATGAAAAAAAGTCGTGTTCCGAAAAGTGTCTGTGTGTCTGTCTGTGTGTCTGTGTGTCTGTGTGTCTGTGTGTCTGTCTGTCTGTCTGTCTGTCTGTCTGTCTGTAGATTTTTTTTCTATGGCAAACGATAACTGCCGCAAATTCAAACAGAATCAAATAATTTTTTGCATACAGCCCGGTTTTGCAGAGTTCTCGCGACCTATTGTTTTTGGTGAAGATCGGTTGAGGGAAAGGGGTAGTTTACCTGCAACGGTTTTTTTTTAGCAAGGGAAATTTTGTTTGTTTGGCAAACGATAACAGCCGCAAATTCAAACAGAATCAAATAATGTTTCGCATACAGCCCTGAATTGTAGAGTTCTCAAGACCTATTGTTTTTGGTGAAGATCGGTTAAGGGAAAGGGGTAGTTTACCTGTAACGTTTTATGTTTTAACAAGGGTATTTCCTATGGCAAACGATAACAGCCGCAAATTCAAACAGAATGAAAAGATTATTTGCATACAGCCCTAAATTGTAGAGTTCTCAATACCTTTTGTTTTTGGTGAAGATCGGTTAAGGGAAAGGGGTAGTTTACCTACAACGTTTTTTAAACAAGGGTATTTTCTATGGCAAACGATAACAGCCGCAAATTCAAACAGAATCAAATAATTTTCTGCATACAGCCCTGATTTGTAGAGTACTCAAGACCTATTGTTTTTGGTGAAGATCGGTTGAGGGGAAGGGGTAGTTTACCTGCAACGGTTTTTTTTATCAAGGGAAATTTTTTTTTTTTTGGCAAACGATAACAGCCGCAAATTCAAACAGAATCAAATAATGTTTCGCATACCGCCCTGAATTGTAGATTTCTCAAGACCTATTGTTTTTGGTGAAGATCGGTTGAGGGAAAGGGGTAGTTTACCTGCAACGTTTTTTTAACAAGGGTATTTTATATGGCAAACGATAACAGCCGCAAATTCAAACAGAATCAAATAATGTTTTGCATACAGTCCTGATTTGTAGAGTACTCAAGACCTATTGTTTTTGGTGAAGATCGGTTAAGGGGAAGGGGTAGTTTACCTGCAACCTTTAACGTTTTATTTTCTATGGCAAACGATAACAGCCGCAAATTCAAACAGAATCAAATAATGTTTTGCATACAGCCCTGATTTGTAGAGTACTCAAGACCTATTGTTTTTGGTGAAGATCGGTTAAGGGGAAGGGGTAGTTTACCTGCAACGTTTTTTTATCAAGCGTATTTTCTATGGCAAACGATAACAGCCGCAAATTCAAACAGAATCAAATAATTTTTTGCATACGTCCCTGAATTGTAGAGGTCTCAAGGACTTTCGATTTTGGTGAAGATCGGTTAAGGGGAAGGGGTAGTTTACCTGCAACCTTTTACGTTTTAACAAGAGTAAAGTACTTGAAAATTTATTTAAACTTTTTGAAACAATGGTAATTGTTAAAAATAAAATAATTTTGTTGCCAGGCAATAAAATTATAATTTTTGCATTTTAATGTAATATAATATTTTTCATTTAATACAGCAATAAAAAGGCAGGTAAGACACAGCCTGGCTGTTTGGCTGAAAATGATTTTAAATATAAATCTTAGAATATGGAAGTCATGTATGGTTCTCCATACCGATATTTTACTTCCATATTCCTTAAGGAATGGAAGTATGGTGATGGCAAAAAAAATCGTGTTCGAGATTATTGCAGATTCTGATTCTACTACACTCAAAACATGAAAAAAAGTCGTTTTCCGAAAAGTGTCTGTGTGTGTGTCTGTCTGTCTGTCTGTGTGTCTGTAGATTTTTTCTATGGCAAACGATAACAGCCGCAAATTCAAACAGAATCAAATAATTTTTTGCATAAAGCCCTGATTTATAGAGTACTCGCGACCTATTGTTTTTGGTGAAGATCGGTTGAGGGAAAGGGGTAGTTTACCAGCAACGGTTTTTTTTTATCAAGGGTAATTTTGTTTGTTTGGCAAACGATAACAGCCGCAAATTCAAACAGAATCAAATAATGTTTCGCATACAACCCTGAATTGTAGAGTTCTCACGATGTGTTGATTTTGGTAAAGATCGGTTAAGGGAAAGGGGTAGTTTACCTGAACCGTTTTATGTTTTAACAATGGTATTTACTTTGGCAAACGATAACAGCCGCAAATTCAAACATAATCAAATAATGTTTTGCATACTGCCCTAAATTGTAGAGTTCTCGAGACCTTTTGTTTTTGCTGAAGATCGGTTAAGGAAAAGGGGTAGTTTACCTGCAACGTTTTATGTTTTTAAGGGTATTTTTTATGGCAAACGATAAGAGCCGCAAATTCAAACAGAACCAAATACGTTTTTGCATACATCCCTGATTTCGTGAGTACTATAGACCTATTGTTTTTGGTGAAGATCGTTTGAGGGAAAGGGGTAGTTTACCTGCCACGTTTTTTGTTTTATCAAGGGTATTTTTTATGGCAAACGATAACAGCCGCAAATTCACACAAAATCATATAATATTTTGCATACAACCCTAAATTGTAGAGTTCTCAAGACCTGTCGTTTTTGGTGAAGATCGGTTAAGGGAAAGGGGTAGTTTACCTGCAACGGTTTTTTATCAAGGGTAATTTTTTTTTTGGCAAACGATAACAGCCGCAAATTCAAACATAATTAAATAATGTTTCTTATACAGCCCTGAATTGTAGAGTTCTCAAGACCTATTGTTTTTGGTGAAGATTGGTTAAGGGAAAGGGGTAGTTTATTTCTAGGGGTTTTACTTCCATATTCCTTAAGGAATGGAAGTATGGTGATGGCAAAAAAAATCGTGTTCGAGATTATTGCAGATTCTGATTCTACTACGCTCAAAACATGAAAAAAAGTCGTTTTCCGAAAAGTGTCTGTGTTTGTGTGCGAGTCTGTAGAATTTTTTAATATGGCAAACGATAACTGCCGCAAATTCAAACAGAATCAAATAATTTTTTCATACAGCCCTGATTTGTAGAGTACTCACGACCTATTATTTTTGGTGAAGATCGGTTGAGGGAAAGGGGTATTTTACCTGCAACGGTTTTTTTTATCAAGGGAAGTTTTTTTTTTGGCAAACGATAACAGCCGCAAATTCAAACAGAATCAAATAATGTTTCGCATACAGCCCTAAATTATAGAGTTCTCAAAACCTATTGTTTTTGGTGAAGATCGGTTAAGGGAAAGGGGTAGTTTACCTGTAACGTTTTATGTTTTAACAAGGGTATTTCCTATGGCAAACGATAACAGCCGCAAATTCAAACAGAATGAAACGATTATTTGCATACAGCCCTGATTTGTAGAGTACTCAAGACCTGTTGTTTTTGGTGAAGATCGGTTAAGGGGAAGGGGTAGTTTACCAGCAACATTTTTTTATCAAGCGTATTTTCTATGGCAAACGATAACAGCCGCAAATTCAAACAGAATCAAATAATGTTTTGCATACGTCCCTGAATTGTAGAGGTCTCAAGGACTTCCGATTTTGGTGAAGATCGGTTAAGGGGAAGGGGTTGTTTACCTGCAACCTTTTACGTTTTAACAAGAGTAAAGTACTTGAAAATTTATTTAAACTTTTTGAAACAATGGTAATTGTTGAAAATAAAATAAATTTGTTGCCAGGCAATAAAATTATAATTTTTTCATTTTAATGTAAATCATGTATAAGAGAAAATATATCGCGCTTGGCAGGCGATATTAAGATTTAAATATAAATCTTAGAATATGGAAGTCATGTATGGTTCTCCATACCGATATTTTATTCATGTTGTGATGACGACGATAGTGATGATTATTATTTCACGACACAGCTTAGCAAGCTTATGGCCAATGTAAAAGGCCTCACTGCAAGCAAGAGGCGATTGTTGATGGTGGTCACGGAATCCATCATGCCGTATGGTTGCAAATTTTGTGACGCTAGGACTCAAGAAGTGGGCCAAAATTTTGATAAATCATACAAAATCCATTTTGGGTATCAAATCAAAAGAAAGATTAACCAAAATATAAATGTAGTGTTCAGTTTTGTAAATTTCAAAATTTTTAGGGTGTCAGGGTCTAAAAGGTGGGATAACAATTTTGATAATATTGCAAAAATATATGTGTGATATAAAATTAAAAAGAATTTCAATATACAATATCTGAATATACGTACTGTACAGTTTTGGAAATTTCAAAAAATTATGACAGCAGTGCTATAAAAAGAGATCAGGAATATGACAAATTGTAAAAATCGAGCCGAGTAGTAAAGGAAAGTTTAACCAAAACTTTCCCTTTGGGGCACCAAGGGCCAAAAATGGAACTCAAATTTTTAAGAAAGTTGTTAAAGTCTAGTGGAGGAATAAGTACGAGTAATTTTATTTAAAATATAAACTTGACATCTGTAATAATCTGACAGAATTCATATCTATCAACACTTCTTTCAAATTTTGGATTGCTTTCAAAATGTTAGTAAGAGATGTTTACAAAAAAACGTGTTTTGTTGTCAGGTATTTATACGAGTATTTGTGAAAGTATTATACATAGGCCTATAGATATCTATGAAAACATATATAAACTTAAAAGCTAGGACTAAATTATTTTCCATTTAGACATTCTGATTACAATTTTAACTAAAAAAAATTCGGTATGGAGAACCATACATGACTTCCATGTACTAATTATTATAAAATTATTTTTAATATGTGCACTCAGAACGAAACCAAATATATCATTTTTTTAATGAAACAGTCAAAGAATACCTTTAATAATGTATAAAGGATTTTTAGTACTTACAAGTACACCTCTAGGTATTCCAGTCGGTGATTGTCTTAGTTTTTCATCCGAGATGCATGTCGGAACAGTTGTGTTCCATCTTCAATCGGAATCATTTAATAAACTTACATATATAAAAAATTTCCTAGATGAGTTTACTAAATGATTCCGATTGAAGATGGAACACAACTGTTCCGACATGCATCTCGGATGAAAAACTAAGACAATCACCGACTGGAATACCTAGAGATGTACTTGTTAGTACTAAATATCCTTTATACAAATATATCATCATGCTTTTGGTAAAAACGTTGAAAAAACAATCAAAATTCGAATTGTACCTAGTTGTTAATATTTTAAAAATAAAGAATTTATCTTTTATTTAAACAACGCGAAAGAAAGCGAATACCTACCGCCCGGCGTTTGTTATCTGTGAATTTCTGAAAACAAAAAATTATTTTGTTTACGTATCCGTGGTTACATAGCATGGAACAATATCAATTGTTAATATTTTATTGAAATTTTTAAGTTTTCGGTCGAATAAATTTATATTATCAATACAAAAGATTACCCCCTCCCCCTTCAACTACCCTTTTCATTTATAGATATTTAGGCTAGTCAACCTTTCTACAGTGGATTATTATGACCTTCTTTTCAGGATACTTTATTTATCAAAATCAAGAACTTTACTCTTGTTAAAAGGCACAAAGTTACAGGTAAACTACCCCTTTTCCTTTAACCGATCTTCACCAAAATCAATAGCCCTTGAGTACTCTACAAATGGGGCAGATACCCTCATATTTTGAGGGTAGTACAATCAGGATCTGCCCTTATCTCGAATACGATTTTTTCGCGATCACCATGGTTCCATTTTCTTGTGGAACATGGAAGTAAAAACAATGCAATAGTTGGAACGTTTAGTGTTTATTGTGTTATTGCCCTGCTTTACAATTGTTATTATAACTTACTGAAAAAAAAAAATAGTGGGGTAATCGGGGTTTTCATTATATTTCTTCTGATAATTTAAAAAATTATCTTATATTGAAATTTATGCACAAGTATAAATCTGAAAATACGTGTATTTCTTTCAGAGCGTTGAGCGAGTTCTGCAGCTCAGGCAGCTTACTAGTGAGTGTATTTTATTTTATGTTTATGTTGATTAAGCCTGTATTAATTGCAATATGAATCATATAGGTTGAAAGAAAACATTATAGCAAACGCTAACTAAACAAATAGTTGCCACCTCGTATATAACATTGGAGGTGAACAAGAAAATGTTATGTAAAAGTTTCTTACAAAGATAACGTCGAGGACGGCGCCTAAATTCATCGCTACTACATCCGTCATCCTGTGTTTAGACAAAAATAAGTAGTATCGTATAAAGTACATTATTTTCAAGTGTATATGTGTGTTAAAAAATTCAACACGCAAACACGAAATGTGAAGATCATTCAACTAGCGTTTACAACTTGTAAATTAGTGTTAGTGAGATGGGTGCCGACAATATTCGATGCTTATTGTCGAGCGGCACTTCAGCGTATGTTACGTATGAATATAACCTGTACTATGTGCATCACACTACAGAGTATAGATTAACAGACATGCTTATAAATAATACATCGAGTATAATTCTACGGATTATGAAGTTCGTTACGTGCAAGAAACAACGAAAGTCTTATGTGCTATTGGGCAAAGAACATTTGGGTTTTCGATAATGGCGATCGTGTACCGATAATATGTTTGCGACTAAACGATTTGTTTGAGATGGGGAGGTAGTTTAAAATCATTACACTAATACAGCTTTCTGAGCTCTAAGCCTTTCACGGCCGGCGTCAATGCTATTAAAACGGTTAAATGCCGGGCTATTAGGCCGTGGTGTTATGTTTTCAGAAGCAAACGTTTCGGCCTTACCAACGGCTGCCATCTTCAGCGGTAGAATGTACTTGGCACCGTAATTGTTACTTAGAATTGTAATTGTTCGCCGTAAATACCCCAGTACTGAGGCATGGCCATCTAGCAAGTACATTTTACCGCTGAAGATGGCTTCCGCTGGTAAGGCCGAAACGTTTGCTTTTGAAAACATAACACCACGGCCTAATAGCCCGGCATTTAACCGTTTTAATACAGCTTTCACTGGTTTAGAGAAAACACTTAATGGGGGGGGGGCAAATTGCTCTGGAAATTGAGAAAGTAAAGAGGCTTTCCTTCCAGCCCAATGAGTATTTTAAGGATCATGGTTTATTATTTGGAAAAAATCATAACATAACTTCCCAGTGATTATTTTAACATTTCAATGAAACCAACCAAGAAACGAAAAGTACGGTATTGTATAAAGTGTGAGTCCTAATATAATCATGTTATGAACTTTTGTAAATAGTAAACCATGATCTTTAAAATACCCATTGGGCTGGAAAGGGTTAACATGACATGAATCTGTTTGAAATATATATGAAAGGAAAGGAGTAATGATGAATGCTGCTGGGAGAAAAGTAACAGGAACCATAGTTAATCAGTTGATCAGACAAGTTATTAACTACTCTTTTTAATAATTATATTGACTATATTCTCAGGAAATGGAAAAGCAGGGTCAACGCTAATGTGAATCTGGTTCGAGGCATTTATGTACAAATATTTATATGTAATCTTTACTACTCTTCACTAATGATATGTTGTAGTTCAGGATATGGAGGGCGAGTTGCAGTTCTGTTTATGAGCTGTATACATTGTACTAGGATTATGATTTTAAGTCATCATGAAGTAAAACCAAAATCGTGGCGTTCTGAGGAACGCAGGCAATTTGCTAGAAATTAGTCGCTGAGAATAATATTCTGGAACAGATGTCTCACTGTAAGTATCTTAGCTGTAAGCTGAATTAAGACCATCATAGGGATGTTGAAGGAAAAACTAGTAAATTCCAGCCAAATCTTTGTGTCAATTAGCAGAACATTGGGTAGAAAAACTCGGAGAAAGCAAACTCTACAGAACTATGTCCAGTTTTGTTATTAATGCAAGTGAGTCGTGTATAGTCGTGGAAAAAGATCTCAGGTGCAAGCAGCGAATACGGGGTTTTTACCAAGGGCGAAATGATACGCTCTAATAGATAATGTTTTAAGCGAGGACGCATGAATAAGCTAAGTATCTCTTGTCTCCTCGGTAGAATCGATGGCAACAAAAATAATTGGAAATACTATTAGTGCAGGATGACTAGCAATGGACTGCCGAAGAAAGTGTACTAAGATTTTTTTGCAGAATGTTAAAAGAGATTCGATCGGCCAAGGAAGAGAGTTTGTCGGAATAGGCTTTCAGCCTAATTTGTGAAGGTAGGAAGAAGAGGAAGAAGAAAAACAAGACGAAGACGAAGACGAAGACGAAGACGAAGACGAAGAAGAAGAAGAAGAAGAAGAAAAGGAGGAGAAGAAGATTTTAAATTAATTTCCAGATGTCTCTATACACCCAAGGCATATAACATTGTTCGATCGACTCTCAATAGGAAACGTAGGAAAGGTTTACTAACGAGTAAAGTTGTTTACTACTAAGCGGACTCATTTAAGTATTTTGGAATCTGTTGAACGTGGTTCGTATGAACTAAAGACCTCCACAGTATATGTCGAAAGTCAAAATCTTATTCACATTTAAAAAGCAAAACACAGCGCAGATGTTGTTACTGATCTAAATATAAAATCCGAAACTGAACTCTGAGACATGAAGTAGCAGTATTGTAATGACAAACATATAGGCCTACGTACCGCACGAAGCTGTGCTGGTTGTTTTTTTAAGCATAAAATCAACAAATGGTGATAAAGAGCTCGGTTATGTAAATCAGTAAACAGTATTATCGCAGATAAACAAACAGAAAATTTCTGGAGTTAATGCATTAAATTGCAAAATACTAAACCGCGTTTGCACGTGATCGGTTGGGTTTGAAAAGTAAACAGTAAAGACGCAATCGTGTAATGTTGAACGCGAAACAAAGGAGTGGCAGATTTACTGATATGGGAAGTATCAGAACACACGCAACGCGTTTTACAAAAAAGTTAGAATGCTTATTACGTAATCTGAAGTAGATACGTCACTAAATGACTGGTTTACACACAAATAAGCCGTGACATTGGGAACTGGGTATTGCCCGAAGCCTTCACTTCGCGCTGAAGTTAAGGTTTCGATTCATGCAACGGGGTTATTATCACAACAAACAAAAAATGGAGAGGAAACAAAGACGGTTTCATTCAGTACAATGTCTTTGTTGCTGGAAGTTTTATTCGACCTATTGCTTTAAAAGGAGAAGCTATTTGAAATCTTCACAGATAAAGATAGTGTTATGCAGACTGGATGCATTTAATCTTAAAATTGTAAATACAAATTAATTCGATACTGTGCCAGTGAGGCAAGTCGTCTGTACCTGAATTATAATTCACCTGAGAGAGCCATTCGACAAATAACAAAACGACCGGTCGTTAGTAGGCGTGTTTGCTGTTTGGTTGTTGTTGTATACATGACGTGCTTTACGGTTAGCCTATCAATTAATTTTTCATCTCCTAACACAGCGTCCTATACTTCTAGAACTTTTCTGATTTTAGTTTATTTCTAACCACAAGAGCGTTAAACTCTTTAAAGCAGGGAGGGGGCAATCTTTTGTTACTCCGATAGGCGTTCAACGTGAACGAATTAGAATGTGTGTGTGTGTGATAGGTATATAGTATGGACGTAGAAGCAATCAAATTTAGAGATGTAGGCGGATCCGAACTGATCTGTGGGCCAAAAACCCCGCAGTGGAGAAGGGGAGATCTGATCTTAGAGGGTCCAAGGTCCATGAACACGATGGAGCAAAATTTACGTATTGAAATGGAAAGAACTAAGGAGAAAAGAGAAATGCGAAATTTTTTAGCAAAAAAGTGGAACCCGTATTCCTACAAAGCGTTAATTAAAATTTAAAAATGTCATAAACTACCAGAGGATCGCAGATTTTCCGAAACGGAAAGTTACTCCTGGGTGAATGTTTAGTTTGCTTTTTGGATCTTATCAAACATGAAACAGGCAACCGTATTTCGGCCCTGGATAACATGGTAGTAATGTTTTGTATTGTTCTTAAAATGAAGTAAACTGTATTAGTAAAATGAAGATAAGACCAAAATAATGGTGTCAAGTAGGAAGAGGCAGCACCAGCAGCATTACGTGTTTACTGTTTTGAAGAAGTCTCTAATTTCCAGTACCTTGGTTCTACTGTCAATGAAGATCTTGACGAAAATGAGAAACATGGCGGGAACCGGGACTACTTTGCCTTCAATAAAATCCTTAAAAGTAAGTTAGTAAGCCAGTCAGTGAAGTTCAGTTTTTGTATAAGACTTTAATTAGACCACTCGTGGCAAATGGCTGTGAAACCTCCATTGTCCAGGTCGGCAGTGGAGCTGCTGGGCAGATATGAGACAAAATTAGTTAGGAGGGTTATAAACTCAGCATGTGAAAATGGGATATGGCGGCGGGGGAAAACAAAGAATTGTATGCAGCATATGAAGATCTTAGCATTACTTCCTTCATTATGATACAAATACTGCAGTGGCAAGGTCATGTCCCTAGAATGGAAGACAGAAGGACAGGCAAGAAACTGTACAAGGGTTCTCCTAGCGGAGTGCGACCTACAGGACCGTCTAGGAGACGATGGAGAGGCGAGTGACCTCTAGTAGTTTTGGATAAACATCTTCTTGCTCAGGATGGATATAGATGGACGACAGTGGTTGAACAGGCCAACGGCAACTACAGTACATGCTTCTGTTGATCGATTGAAGAATTCTTTTTAAATATTTGATATTCATTACATTTGTTTAATGTGATTTAATATTTACTTTAATAACTTCTCTGTAAAGTTATTGTAATATATTACTAGTCGTATTATTATTATTTTTTGATATTATAGACAATATTAGTTTAGTATACTTTTTTAATAATAGATACTTTTTAATACAGTGACAGTTTTTACATCCAGACTGGGGTTAGTGAGCCTTAATTCACTAAATATAATCTTAAAATTTCAAATAAAAAATATTTCCTATTATATAAATTTACTGTATTTATAATACATAATAACGGAAGTCATTTTCCAGTTACGTAGATCCTACGTAATAAACAGATAATAATAGCAAATATTCTAATAGATTATGGTTTTGTAGTAGAGTTACTTTTTTTTGCTTTTTATATAGGCCCACTTTTAAAATTTCGTTGACGTAAGGGTTCGTAATTCATATAAATCTAGTAAAAATTTAAACAAACAGCAAGACTCAAGTAAAAAAATCGGTTTTTTATGTTAACGTGTGCCACTGAAAGTACCGCGGCTTGGCCGCCTTGCTTTCGAAACTACTGCATGTTTTGAACCATTAAAATCAGAGCTTCAAAAAAACGTTTTCCCACTTACATTGCACTTCAAACCAACTGTTTTTATTTCAGGTACACTCGTTCCTGGAGATGTTGGAGATGACATCAAAACTGTGTCTCAAAACATACGTCAATTGGAGTTGAATATCGCATGAACTAAATCCATTTATACAGACTTATCGTAATTATCAAACCGCTACCTCTCTAGGCCTGCTGCTAACGCCTGCCAAATCCGGGCACATTAGTTATTTCATCATTAAACAGCTTAAACAGCAATTTAATACTCTTCCGCGCTCGCGTGTCTCAGAGAAACGGGAAATTTTGAACAGTATGTTGGTTGGCCTGGGGTATTGGTAGCTGTGAGTGACTTATGAAACCGAGCAGATGCAATCTTTTGTCATTTAGTTATAACGGAAAACTGGAGTGGTGTGGTACGTCCTTTTGCATTTTATTAAAATAATGATAGTGTTGAGGTGGCGAGTAGAGAATTCCGCCTGTCATTTTAATTTAATGAAGAAAGTTGTGTTAGTGGTTGAAATCACAAGCAGAATGATCACTGTTGCAAACCACTATATAAAAAATTATCCCGATTAGCGCTTTCAAGCTTCACAGCTCATCGTCAGATCGGAATTGGATGAGCAATTCCGATCTGACGATGAGCTGTGAAGCTTGAAAGCGCTAATCGGGATAATTTTTTATATAGTGGTGTGCAACAGTGATCATTCTGCTTGTCATTTTAATTTAGGCGGATCGTGTTCCATCAGCACATACAATCAATAAAATTATGAGGAAAAAGGTTTGCCGAGAAAAGGCAATCACTACGTATGTGAAGGTCTATATTACGAATAAATGAAAATAATTACTGACGATTACGAATTGGTGACGGAGCAACCGGACAATATTCTTATCTACCGGTTTGATTGTAACGATCACTTATATGTTTCCACTTGTTCGCTATAACTGGGGAATCCGATAATACCACTAACAAGTCTCCGCTGCCTTCTCGTCAATGCCTTCTCACCACGGAAACATCCTGGTCTACAACTCCCATGGAAAATTCCTGGCTACGCCACTGTTCTCTATTACATAAAAATGTTTAAAATGACCATCTGGAGGCCCCAGGATAATTCATCAGAGCCACACATGAAAATCACTTAAGAGCGGGTCTTGCCACGTGACCTGGAAGCCACAGAAGGAAGAAAAATGCAGTATAAGGAATTGTATTATGCAGACACTGGTAGAATAAAATGCAAAGCGTTTTCGTTTTTCGCTTAAGGAATTACTACATAACGGCGTCTAAGCAAGATGCGAAGTAGAAGTGACTGTGCCTCCCAGTGGACGGACAGCTAGGAGTATTCTACGATAACGTCGCACCAGTTCCCTTTTCTTCCACTTCTGAACTCCACCACCGCTCGCACCAAATTGTCTTTGAAAAATGTTTCAATTTTTGAAAAAGTAAAACGGTACTTCAATGAGATGATAGGTCTCGAGAACATTGTGGCCTATGCTACCTGATAGTGCTGCTCTATGACACAGAGAATTTATTGCATATTTGAACAGATTTATCCAGACGAATTCTGTATTCCCTACGTAGTTCATCGCCAATATTTCGCTTCAAAAACATTAGGAGGTCACTTGCAAGAGTCCTCATTATTCAAGTGAGGGTACTTCTTCCAATCTTCCTCACTGTTAAATAAGAATTTCTGAAATGTACAGCATCCAGTAAATATGGGAATAGCATTAATAATGACGTGCAAAGTAACAATATTAAAACACATTTTACATGTGATTGTTAATCATGCTTTGTAAGTCGGTAACTTAGTTTTTAATTTCCTAATCACGTGACAGGTGTTTCGTGACTTATTATAAAATTGTGCCGCAGTGAAGTTCTTGTCTATTGTTACTTGTGTGCTGCTTACCTTTCACAGAAATGTGTCTTTATCTGAATGCAGTTGATCACACGTGAATCACTCAGGAGACCTTGGTTGAAATGAATGTCTAAATATGCTTCGAATGTAACAGATTAAAATTTCATTTATAAATAACTTCTTATACAAGGCATATTCAAGTGATTTAAAGTTGACAACAAAGCTTCGATCGTGTACAAATTTTGTCCACTTTTTTCTGCCCTTTGCCAGTCTCTGTACATCCCATGTTTTTTTGTTTTCTTTCTACAGTTCTTGTGACTACTTTACCCCAGGTTTACACAAGTCTTTCCTATTTCTAATTTTTTCTAAGTTTTGACATTGTCTGTTCTATTCTTTCTGAATATCAACTCAATTGCCTTTCTGTCCTTCGGGGTGTTCTCACAGAGATCACTGGATCTATTCGTCTAATACCGATCGGTTCTTAAGAAACGATTCTTAACCGTAGTCTAAACTATGATCTGTGCGAGGATTAAGATAGTTAAGTAACGTACTCCATATAAACGATCAAACATAGTTGTGTAAGGTTTCTGAATGAAAATTACCTTTGGGCGCGCCCTAGGACCTTTGAATGGAAGAATCATGAATGTCTTAGAACAGCATTCAGTTGTCTACCTCGTGTATATTTAACTGTAGACTGTATCTCTTAGTCTCTTTGCATTTCTATACTTTTTCTTTCTTTCTTTCTTCTTATCTAGTTCACCTCAACAATTTGTTTTGCTTCTTGTTTTTAGTCTCAGTCCACGAGTCGCAACCAAATGTTAGAATGGGTATATAAATTGTATAAATGACTTAGAGATTGAAGTTTTTTCTTGTGATTTCTTTCCTATTTATAAAATTGTTACTTATGACGTTGGGTGTCTATTCCTTTGCTGTCTCCCGCTTTGCGTTCCTTTTATATCTGTTGTCGCTCTACGTAACGAAGTTTTCACTTGCTCTATCTCCGTTTCTTTATGTAGTCAAATCTTTGCTCTCTTTTCAGAAACCATTTAAGAGCAGGTACGCTCTTATTTTCAGGAGTCTGTGTTGGTTAAGAGGCGGAGTATGTGACGATTTAAATTGTAACCATTATTAAAAAGAAAGAAATAAAAAAAAAATTAAGGTTGCGAGCCATTAACCATTTAAATCTCACAATAATAATAAAAACATGTAGGTACTAAGTGTGAAAGGAAGAAGTAATTAATAAGGGCAAAGAAACTGTAATAAAGAGGCATATTGTAAATAATTATTATTGTCGTATTTAACCCTTGCTTGCTATCAGGCGCCTACCTGTTGATTCCGGACTCGACATGTTTTCCGAGTCTTCTGTAATTATGAATAAAATAAAAAAAACTAATGTTAATAATTAAAGAATCTGAAGACACAGATAGTCACTAAAACTACTCATTTAAATTATGTATTTTTATCTAGGGATAGTTTGTATAAATAAAAAAGTTTATTTAGAGAGAGACAGGGACTATATTCTCGCGGAATAAACACCCCACTACCTCTTGTGCAGTACCAGTGGAAGCGGGCGAAAAATCTCTCTCTCGCTATGAAGACTCCAAGCAGTGCACACGCACGACCAAAAGCTCTGTTGGAATGTTGTGTGATTTGTTGTTAGTTTGGCTTATTTCAAATGTAGTTTATTAACTGCTACACAAAAGAGTGTAACATGTAACATTAATTAAAAATCAGAAACGTGGTAACAAGAAGAAATATGTGACAACAAAAGTACGAGTATTAATAACGATGACTGCTAACTTCACCAACTGACGACACTTTTCAACATCCTACCCGGAGATGTGAACTACCCGAATTTGCAACTCTAGTAGACCCGACAGAAGATGCATTTCGAGACATCAAAGAATCTACGCCTACCATCGTAGAAGGTTCGACCTAGACTGCAGACGTTTAAGCCTTTAATGACTAAGACCAGACCTAGATGAGGACGACGCTTTTAAGGATTCCCAAGACGGACACTCCCGGAGGAAATTTCTACATACCAAATTAAAGGTGACTCGATAGCACGTCTATCGAGGAATAAATAATAATTATAATTGTAACACAATACACTTTAAAAGAGAGACTTTTCAGAGACGATTAAACTTGTAAAGATTAAAAAAAAATTAACTCTAAGAATTTAATGTAACTATTCAGACATCATACATTGTAACAGTTTAAATCTTAATGTATCGTAGTATAATTAATACCATTCTTCAAATGGAATAATAATGAAGCATAAAACTAGAGGTCTTGCTAGCTAATATGAATTGAATATAATTAAAAGTTTGATGACTAAATACCTAAGGTTACCCGGATCCGTGGTATAGCTAAATAAAATCTGTTGTGATCCCAAAGTTTAAATAAAGAATTCAAATAACTTTAATAATTCAATTAGTAATGTTATGGGATCTATCTTTTGAGTAAATGTTATTTTTTCAAATGTTTAATAAAGAGAAGTCTTCTTGTTACACACATATACTGAGTACATAAATCAACAGTTTTCCCATTCCCTGATTCCTTTTATATTTACTCTGTGTTGTTCTGATTAAATTTCAGCTCGTCGAATAAGGCAGCCTGAATAATTGGCAGAACCAATTATTTCGGGTTCCCCAAGTTATAACACTAGAGAAAAAAGTGTTATTAATTGCGCCACTCTGCTAATTTGTTGAAATTTTGCTGCTAATTAGTAAAAAAAAAAAATTTTGGCGACTTGTGTTGTTTAAGCAGTAATTGTGTCCCGATTAACCCAGCCCATAAGCTGTTGATTTATTCACTCGTGTACTTTAAAATGTGTCTAAAATCTTAAATAAAATTAAACGATAATAGTTATTATAATAGTTTTATAAATAAGTAAGTTAATTATTATTTAGATATAGGAATGAACATCATGTTAACTAAAGACGCCCCAAGAATACGATATAACAGCAGGTACGCTCTTGTCAAAAGTTCATTCATCAACCTCTCGGTTTATAAACAATTTCAGACCAGTAGAATTCCTGTCTGCGCCTGTGAGTGTGTGTAAACTGTCATAGTGAACCTCTCCCCCATAGTTGAGTTAAACAATAACGACTGCCTCTTTGTTAGTTCTATTGTGATAAGAAGCGTGTCTGTTCATGTGTTAGTAACCGAAGGGGGAATCTTTTGCCGAACGCATATGTAAGCCTGTGTGAGATTTCTCTCTCTACCCATGTAAAATGACAACCTTTGTCATCTCATTTTAATGGATTATTAATAAAAGTGTAAGAATACGATTTATTTATATTTTTATATTTGTGTAAAAAGATATAGCGTTGTATAGTAGTAAATGCAAATAATAGAATAATTAGTTATAGCCACTCACTTTACGAAAATGGCTGAATTTAATCCTGATCTATTATTAAAAGACGAGCTATGCTACGAAGCTCTTTTACGAGGTCTAAAACACGTGAATGTAACCGTGTCTGAATTACGAAAATCCTTACGGCAAACCGGATCAGAGACAACCTCGCAGTTAGATAATTTGCGTGAACTCGATTATGACGGCGAACGAGAAACCTGTTATGCGAAATATAGGGAACTGATAGTATTATCTCAGAATCTTCAGGGAAAAAATCACCTACGGAACTTTTGCGCGTTACTCAACGTATAGAACATTTAACCCGCCGCTTGAATAATTTATTAAGCTGGCCCGATGTCCCCGTAGTCCCCGCAGATGTGCAGAAATTTGCGGATGAGGCATTATGCCAATTACCCATGATTATCAACGACTTACGACGAAAGTCAGATTCTTCTAGAATGGAGGAAATTGAGCATTATTTGCAAAAATTATATATCTCCCCTGTTCAATCCCCTACTTTAGAACACCCTCCCACCACATCGAACCCCGAATCACCCACCGTACCTAAGATACAAACGAGTCTTGAACCATTACCCAGTAGAGAATTAAATACCCTAACTATGTTAGAACCCTCACAGCCTAAAGTTCAGCGTACTCGCTCTAGTCAATATGTGATTACAAATCCTAATGCAACCACTAATACTTCGAAAGAAATACCAAATGTAAATTTTAATGTTGACCTCTACGGAAAGATTTCCCACCCCGTAGAGAAAATAATTAATGAAATTCTTTACACAGATGGGTTAAGTATCACGATACTGTTGACTTTTATCAGATACCTACTGCAAATAAAAGACCTACAACAATTAAACGATCGGCAAATACTGCAAGTTATCTTACCCAAATGTAAACCACCATTACGAGATCGTGTACTAGAATCATTAAACTCGACTCTTCCAGTAGAAGAACTTCATACGAATATAATCAAATATTTTATCCCCACTGGAATTTATGAGGACATCAAAAGAAATACTGTACTTCGAGTACAAGGAGCCCATGAAAGACTGGCCCACTATATTGCGGACATCCGAGAATCTTCACGTATACTACAAGTCGACTGGACTGAGAAACAATTGGTCGATACTATCCTAGTAGGCTTATCTCCTGATGAACGCTCCCGTTTAGCACTAATAAGTAGACCCCTAACTTTCGCTGACCTTGAACAATGTAGTATTCACTCTTCCAATGTGTGGTACGCAGATCAGCACAGACATGCACCGGTATCCACTACACCACATAGAAAAGAAATGCAAGCATTAGTCTCAGACGCAAGAAGTGTACGAGAAAGAAGACCATTTCAAAGATCAACCTATGGCCATGGTAAGTCCAAGGAGCCTCAACCAAAACAGGTAAACCCCTGAGAGACAATAAAATAAAACAAATTAATAAAAATAACAAAAGAAAACTAGACCCCTATGTAAAAAAATTTATCGATAAATGTAACGCTATTAATAAATGTGATTTCAGTAAGTGTCAATTACCGTATATACAAGTTGACCTTGGTGTTACATCCACCCTCGGTTTAATTGATTCCGGATCAACGCGAAGTTTAATTAGTCAAGACCTAGCCAATAAATTATTTAAACATAATTTAGTTAAACGCTGTCAATCAGTAAATATTAAATGCTCTACCGCTAACAAACAAAACTTAATGATAAAACTTATCATCACGTTTAAGGTAAAAATTAAAAATCTGACGTGGTATTTTCCAATGTTAGTATGCGACGAATTAGGACCCGAGTTAATATTGGGTGCTGATTTTATCAGTAGAACAGGACTAATTCTAAATATTCACGATAAGAAATTTTACTTTGGATTCGATCGTTCACGGAAATATAACTTGGATGATAATTCTAATAACAGAGAAAGTACTAGCACTACTTCTTCACATCTAAAGCATCACGAATGTGAATTGGGTCATCTGGAAAGTAAAGATAGACGGAACATACAAACTTTAATCAAACAATTCTCCAATGTCCTCACCCCTAAGTTAGGACTGACGGACCTGATAGAGTACAAAATAAATTTGAGCGATAATAAAGTAATACGTAGCCCCATACAAGTTATCACCTCCAAAAATGGAAGTAATGAGGAACCAACTTAATAAACTATTAGAACAAGGAGTCATCGAACCCTCTACGTCATCTTATTCATCCCCCGCGTTTTTAGTACCCAAAAGCAACGATAAACATAGATTAGTTGTAGACTATAGACAACTAAATAAACGGATAGAATTTGAATCAATACCATTTCCCGACATCCACAGTGCTTTTCATTATTTTACGAACGCAAAAATTTTTACCATTATGGATTTAAATCAGGCATTTCATCAGATACCTCTTTCGGAAGAATCAAAACGTCTCACCGCATTTGCCGTCCCTTTCAACCTGTACCAATTTACAAGGGTACCATTTGGTATATCCCAAGGTAGTTCTGTATGTAGCAGATTATTAGAAAAATTATTTCATGACATAAAGTTTAAATATGTGTACCACTACCTAGACGACATTGTTATTTACAGCGAGTCAATGGAACAACATCTTGAACATCTGCGTGAAGTACTATCCCGATTGGAGAAAGCTGGATTAACCGTAAACCCCAGTAAAGTAAATTTTGCTGTGACACAATTCTCCTTTTTAGGTCACATCGTAAAAGCCAATTGAAAGGTAAGCATAGACCCAGAGCGAACCCGTGCTATCAGAGAATTTTTACCACCGCGGGATGCGAAAGGAATTGCCCGATTTTTAGGAATGATAAATTATTTCCACAAGTATATCCCACATCTAGCCGAAATTGCAGCACCTCTAAATACTTTAAGAAAGAAGGGAGTTAAATTTGAGTGGAATGAGCAACACCAAACCGCATTTGAGAAATTAAAAGAAAGCATCATATCGCCCCCCGTACTACAATTAGCCGATTTTACAAAACCGTTTGTTGTGCAGACAGACAGTTCAAGTGTAGCCCTAGGTGCAGTGATATATCAGGAAGTAGATAACTCGAGATTACCTATTAGTTACGCTTCACGCACCCTGACTGACCAAGAAAAAAAATACTCCGCATACGAATTAGAATGTTTAGCTATCGTTTTCGCTTTTGAGAAGTTCAAACCTTTTTTAGAACATAAAGAGTTTTTGTTAGAAACAGATAATCAAGCTTTATCGTGGCTACTGAATCACCCAAAACAGTTAGGTCGTATCGGAAGATGGGTATTAAGATTAAATTGTTTTAAATTCAAAGTACAACATATTAGAGGCACCCAAAATGTAGTTGCCGATACCCTGTCACGTATGTTCCAGCCGAGTAGTAATACTTACGAAAACAAGAGTAGAGAGACGCCGATTATTAATACTTTAATTACCGAATTTCCTCTTGCATTTACGGATTTAGCCCTTTATCAACAACAAGACCCACGTTTGAGTGCAATTATTGAACAACTTGAAAAAGGAAACAAGTCAGAAAAATACCTATTAAGTAAGAGAGTATTATGTTGTAGAATAGCGAACGGAAAATATTTACGAATAATCGCCCCTGATATTATTAAACCTATGCTGATGGAATATTATCACTCTTCCACCATTGGAGCACATATGGGAATAAATAAAACCATACATCGAATTCGTAAAGAATATCACTGGGAAAATATGAACAGTGAGATCGCTAACTTTGTAAATAAGTGTAAGTTGTGCGCACTCAGCAAACCAGCGAGAAACAGCCAAATAAGTCAGTTAATCTCAGAGATTCCTGCTACCCCATTCGCCAAAATTTATTTAGACTTTTCAGGACCCTACCCACGTTCTAAATCAGGAAATACAATGTTACTAATTTGCGTAGATTCTTTTAGTAAATTCGTCTGGATGTACCCCATGCGGCGAGCTTTAGCTACGACAACAGTAAGCATTTTACAGAATAGATTATTCAAAGAATTCGGTATTCCAGTCCATCTAGTGTCGGACAACGGACCACAGTTTAAGTCTAAGGAATTCAGGAACATGTGTTTCAAACTAGGTATAGACCACATTACCACTACAGAGTATCGTCCGCAAGGTAATATAGCTGAGAGGTATTTGCGAAACCTAAAATCTGCTTTGATAGCCTACCATGCTAACGACCATACTTCTTGGGACTAGAACCTATCCTGGATACAATTCGCCTTTAATTCAGCATATCATGAAGGACATAAGTCTACCCCATTCGAATTATTGTTCAAGTATAAACCTAACCACCCATTATCCACAAAGTGGAAAATACATGAATTGTTACCCCTTGAAATTAGGGATAAAAATATTAGGAAAATATGGAATGAAGCGCGCGCTAATTTACGAACAAACTTGGCGAAGTCAAGGAAATATTACGAGCAAAAGAATAATAATAATAAAGTAAAGTACCAAATAGGAGACTTAGTTATGTATAAAACGCACCCAACGAGTAGTGCAATCGATAAGACAACTTCCAAGCTAGCATACAGATGGAGCGGTCCTTATCAAATTCACAAATACTTAACTCCGGTAACTGTAACCCTGTACGAACCATCTACTCAAAAATATGTGCGAAGGACACATATTTCGCAGATAAAACGTTATCACGAAGAAGAAAATGGTAGCATGCAAGTTAAATAAATAAATAAATGTAAAAACAAAAGGTAGAAGTTTTGTACTCAACTGCAAAGAGTACTTGCGTAACTTTTGGCTACCTTGTCGTATAAATAGGTACGAGGCCTGATCAACCTTGAATCCTATTCATCGAAAGTAGAGCAAAGCAAGAAGTCAGCTGACATCCAATAAAAAAAAAAGGAAAAGAGTAAATTCTATAACTAAAAAAAAAAAAAACTCACACAAAAGAAAAATCCGGTAGTAGTTATAAGTAGTAGAGTTAAGAAAATTTAGAATGTTGAAAAGACGTTTATAGTGTGTGAATTTTATGTAGTAGTAGAGTTAGTGTGTAAATTATGAAGTATATGTATAGATAGTAAGAATCAGCAAGTCTAGAGTGACAAATGCTGCTCGTAGTTACATACAGAGAAAAACGGGTGAGAGAAATTTCACACGGTACGCCCCAAGCATACTCTCGGTACGTTGCTGACCATATTTTCAGGAGTCTGTGTAGGTTAAGAGGCGGAGTATGTGACGATTTAAATTGTAACCATTATTAAAAAGAAAGAAATAAAAAAAAAATTAAGGTTGCGAGCCATTAACCATTTAAATCTCACAATAATAATAAAAACATGTAGGTACTAAGTGTGAAAGGAAGAAGTAATTAATAAGGGCAAAGAAACTGTAATAAAGAGGCATATTGTAAATAATTATTATTGTCGTATTTAACCCTTGCTTGCTATCAGGCGCCTACCTGTTGATTCCGGACTCGACATGTTTTCCGAGTCTTCTGTAATTATGAATAAAATAAAAAAAACTAATGTTAATAATTAAAGAATCTGAAGACACAGATAGTCACTAAAACTACTCATTTAAATTATGTATTTTTATCTAGGGATAGTTTGTATAAATAAAAAAGTTTATTTAGAGAGAGACAGGGACTATATTCTCGCGGAATAAACACCCCACTACCTCTTGTGCAGTACCAGTGGAAGCGGGCGAAAAATCTCTCTCTCGCTATGAAGACTCCAAGCAGTGCACACGCACGACCAAAAGCTCTGTTGGAATGTTGTGTGATTTGTTGTTAGTTTGGCTTATTTCAAATGTAGTTTATTAACTGCTACACAAAAGAGTGTAACATGTAACATTAATTAAAAATCAGAAACGTGGTAACAAGAAGAAATATGTGACAACGAAAGTACGAGTATTAATAACGATGACTGCTAACTTCACCAACTGACGACACTTTTCAACATCCTACCCGGAGATGTGAACTACCCGAATTTGCAACTCTAGTAGACCCGACAGAAGATGCATTTCGAGACATCAAAGAATCTACGCCTACCATCGTAGAAGGTTCGACCTAGACTGCAGACGTTTAAGCCTTTAATGACTAAGACCAGACCTAGATGAGGACGACGCTTTTAAGGATTCCCAAGACGGACACTCCCGGAGGAAATTTCTACATACCAAATTAAAGGTGACTCGATAGCACGTCTATCGAGGAATAAATAATAATTATAATTGTAACACAATACACTTTAAAAGAGAGACTTTTCAGAGACGATTAAACTTGTAAAGTATAAAAAAAATTAACTCTAAGAATTTAATGTAACTATTCAGACATCATACATTGTAACAGTTTAAATCTTAATGTATCGTAGTATAATTAATACCATTCTTCAAATGGAATAATAATGAAGCATAAAACTAGAGGTCTTGCAAGCTAATATCATGAATTGAATATAATTAAAAGTTTGATGACTAAATACCTAAGGTTACCCGGATCCGTGGTATAGCTAAATAAAATCTGTTGTGATCCCAAAGTTTAAATAAAGAATTCAAATAACTTTAATAATTCAATTAGTAATGTTATGGGATCTATCTTTTGAGTAAAAGTTATTTTTTCAAATGTTTAATAAAGAGAAGTCTTCTTGTTACACACATATACTGAGTACATAAATCAACAGTTTTCCCATTCCCTGATTCCTTTTATATTTACTCTGTGTTGTTCTGATTAAATTTCAGCTCGTCGAATAAGGCAGCCTGAATAATTGGCAGAACCAATTATTTCGGGTTCCCCAAGTTATAACACTAGAGAAAAAAGTGTTATAAATTGCGCCACTCTGCTAATTTGTTGAAATTTTGCTGCTAATTAGTAAAAAAAAAAATTTTTGGTGACTTGTGTTGTTTAAGCAGTAATTGTGTCCCGATTAACCCAGCCCATAAGCTGTTGATTTATTCACTCGTGTACTTTAAAATGTGTCTAAACTCTTAAATAAAATTAAACGATAATAGTTATTATAATAGTTTTATAAATAAGTAAGTTAATTATTATTTAGATATAGGAATGAACATCATGTTAACTAAAGACGCCCCAAGAATACGATATAACAGCAGGTACGCTCTTAGTGTTCGATATAACATCTTCTCTAGTGTTATAACTTGGGGAACCCGAAATAATTGGTTCTGCCAATTATTCAGGCTGCCTTATTCGACGAGCTGAAATTTAATCAGAACAACACAGAGTAAATATAAAAGGAATCAGGGAATGGGAAAACTGTTGATTTATGTACTCAGTATATGTGTGTAACAAGAAGACTTCTCTTTATTAAACATTTAAAAAAAATAACATTTACTCAAAAGATAGATCCCATGACATTACTAATTGAATTATTAAAGTTATTTGAATTCTTTATTTAAACTTTGGGATCACAACAGATTTTATTTAGCTATACCACGGATCCGGGTAACCTTAGGTATTTAGTCATCAAACTTTTAATTATATTCAATTCATGATATTAGCTTGCAAGACCTTTAGTTTTATGCTTCATTATTATTCCATTTGAAGAATGGTATTAATTATACTACGATACATTAAGATTTAAACTGTTACAATGTATGCTGTCTGAATAGTTACATTAAATTCTTAGAGTTAATTCTTTTTTATCTTTACAAGTTTAATCGTCTCTGAAAAGTCTCTCTTTTAAAGTATATTGTGTTACAATTATAATTATTATTTATTCCTCGATAGACGTGCTATCGAGTCACCTTTAATTTTTGTATGTAGAAATTTCCTCCGGGACTGTCCGTCTTGGGAATCCTTAAAAACGTCGTCCTCATCTAGGTCTGGTCTTAGTCATTAAAGGCTTAAACGTCTGCAGTCTAGGTCGAACCTTCTACGATGGTAGGCGTAGATTCTTTGATGTCTCGAACTGCATCTTCTGTCGGGTCTACTAGAGTTGCAAATTCTGGTAGTTCACCTCTCCGGGTAGGATGTTGAAAAGTGTCGTCAGTTGGTGAAGTTAGCAGTCATCGTTATTAATACTCGTACTTTAGTTGTCACATATTTCTTCTTGTTACCACGTTTCTGATTTTTAATTAATGTTACATGTTACACTCTTTTGTGTAGCAGTTAATAAACTACATTTGAAATAAGCCAAACTAACAACAAATCACACAACATTCCAACAGAGCTTTTGCTCGTGCGTGTGCACTGCTTGGAGTCTTCATAGCGAGAGAGAGATTTTTCGCCCGCTTCCACTGGTACTGCATAAGAGGTAGTGGGGTGTTTATTCCGCGAGAATATAGTCCCTGTCTCTCTCTAAATAAACTTTTTTATTTATACAAACTATCCCTAGATAAAAATACATAATTTAAATGAGTAGTCTTAGTGACTATCTGTGTCTTCAGATTCTTTAATTATTAACATTAGTTTTTTATTTTATTCGTAATTACAGAAGACTCGGAAAACATGTCGAGTCCGGAATCAACAGGTAGGCGCCTGATAGCAAGCAAGGGTTAAATACGACAATAATAATTATTTACAATATGCCTTTTTATTACAGTTTCTTTGCCCTTATTAATTACTTCTTCCTTTCACACTTAGTACCTACATGTTTTTATTATTATTGTGAGATTTAAATGGTTAATGGCTCGCAACCTTAATTTTTTTTTCTTTCTTTCTTTTTAATAATGGTTACAATTAAAATCGTCACCGTCAGCAACGTACCGAGAGTATGCTTGGGGCGTACCGTGTGAAATTTCTTATTATTAGTATTATTTATTATTAGTACACGGTTTTTTTTTTTTTTTTTTTTTTTCGTTTCTCTTTAAATGATCTTGTTCTCATTTAAATGATCGCCTTCGTGAAATTCCCTTTTTCTCACTTCTTACAGTACTAACTTATAATACTAGTTTCCCTAATTTCAGTAACTCACAATATCGTGGCCCGACTGACATCAGCTTACTCTAACTCTACAGGTTAGCTTTCAGCATTCATAAATGAACTCTTGGCACCTTTTTGCCTCATCATTATCTTTTTCAGCCGGCGCCGTTGTGACTAGTTACTTTACATGTATATAATTCTATCTTGATTATATACCATAGACTTACTTCTAAAATAATCTAAAGAGGATCCCATACTCCACTCTAGATTATAGTTACTTGAGAGAAGCGGAATTTCACGATGGTAATTCTTATTATCTCTTTAACAATAACTAGACAAACTATGCGGAAGGGGAGACACTTTACACAACTCATTGTATTTCACGCGCGGTGGTTTTCATTGTTTAGGGAGGCAACGGTTTATCACAATAGGGAGAGTGCGTGGCTGCTTACTACAATTTCTTAACACGCTTTATTGTTCTCTTACTGGCCACAACTGGGGTGTTCACGATTCAACTATACTTTTATTATTATTTACCTTTCTCTTATTTACTGCTACAAGTTACACATATTTAGTTTAACTTAAGATTTATTCAGCAATTATTATTCACTTATTATTACTTTGGGGTTTTTTTAAAACTACCTAGAATTATTTCCTATCGACTTACCAAATTATTTAGTACACTTTATTTACTTTTTTTTTTTTCTCAGTTTACAAGTTTACTGTTTTGGGACATGGGGTTTAATACTTTATCTAACAAGGGGTTAACTAAGTCATTTATTCATTTGAAATTTAAGTCATAATATTATTTGCTCTACTATACTATACACAATTATTTCCTAGACACTTTAGTACATGGTAAACATTTATTAACAATTATTATTAAACATTAGCATTCATTTTTATTTAAACGATCAGCTGTTTCGCTGGAATGTAGGTCAGACGAGTTTTAAACAATGGCATTGTTTTGTTTACAAAGGGGACTCAACTAGAGGGTGAATGCATTGTCTCACTCAACTTGGGGTAGGGTGACAAGGACAGTTCAGTACAGGCGAGAACAGGAAATTTACAGGTCTCATTTTGTTTACAAAACGACAGGTTGATGAATGAACTTTTTGACAAGCACGTACCTGCTGTTATATCGTATTCTTGGGGCGTCTTTAGTTAACATGATGTTCATTCCTATATCTAAATGATAATTAACTTACTTATTTATAAAACTATTATAATAACTATTATCGTTTAAGTTTATTTAAGATTTTAGACACATTTTAAAGTACACGAGTGAATAAATCAACAGCTTATGGGCTGGGTTAATCGGGACACAATTACTGCTTAAACAACACAAGTCACCAAAAATTTTTTTTTTTACTAATTAGCAGCACAATTTCAACAAATTAGCAGAGTGGCGCAATTTATAACACTTTTTTCTCTAGTGTTATAACTTGGGGAACCCGAAATAATTGGTTCTGCCAATTATTCAGGCTGCCTTATTTGACGAGCTGAAATTTAATCAGAACAACACAGAGTAAATATAAAAGGAATCAGGGAATGGGAAAACTGTTGATTTATGTACTCAGTATATGTGTGTAACAAGAAGACTTCTCTTTATTAAACATTTAAAAAAAATAACATTTACTCAAAAGATAGATCCCATGACATTACTAATTGAATTATTAAAGTTATTTGAATTCTTTATTTAAACTTTGGGATCACAACAGATTTTATTTAGCTATACCACGGATCCGGGTAACCTTAGGTATTTAGTCATCAAACTTTTAATTATATTCAATTCATGATATTAGCTTGCAAGACCTTTAGTTTTATGCTTCATTATTATTCCATTTGAAGAATGGTATTAATTATACTACGATACATTAAGATTTAAACTGTTACAATGTATGATGTCTGAATAGTTACATTAAATTCTTAGAGTTAATTCTTTTTAATCTTTACAAGTTTAATCGTCTCTGAAAAGTCTCTCTTTTAAAGTATATTGTGTTACAATTATAATTGTTATTTATTCCTCGATAGACGTGCTATCGAGTCACCTTTAATTTGGTATGTAGAAATTTCCTCCGGTAGTGTCCGTCTTGGGAATCCTTAAAAGCGTCGTCCTCATCTAGGTCTGGTCTTAGTCATTAAAGGCTTAAACGTCTGCAGTCTAGGTCGAACCTTCTACGATGGTAGGCGTAGATTCTTTGATGTCTCGAACTGCATCTTCTGTCGGGTCTACTAGAGTTGCAAATTCTGGTAGTTCACCTCTCCGGGTAGGATGTTGAAAAGTGTCGTCAGTTGGTGAAGTTAGCAGTCATCGTTATTAATACTCGTACTTTAGTTGTCACATATTTCTTCTTGTTACCACGTTTCTGATTTTTAATTAATGTTACATGTTACACTCTTTTGTGTAGCAGTTAATAAACTACATTTGAAATAAGCCAAACTAACAACAAATCTCACAACATTCCAACAGAGCTTTTGGTCGTGCGTGTGCACTGCTTGGAGTCTTCATAGCGAGAGAGAGATTTTTCGCCCGCTTCCACTGGTACTGCATAAGAGGTAGTGGGGTGTTTATTCCGCGAGAATATAGTCCCTGTCTCTCTCTAAATAAACTTTTTTATTTATACAAACTATCCCTAGATAAAAATACATAATTTAAATGAGTAGTCTTAGTGACTATCTGTGTCTTCAGATTCTTTAATTATTAACATTAGTTTTTTATTTTATTCAAAATTACAGAAGACTCGGAAAACATGTCGAGTCCGGAATCAACAGGTAGGCGCCTGATAGCAAGCAAGGGTTAAATACGACAATAATAATTATTTACAATATGCCTTTTTATTACAGTTTCTTTGCCCTTATTAATTACTTCTTCCTTTCACACTTAGTACCTACATGTTTTTATTATTATTGTGAGATTTAAATGGTTAATGGCTCGCAACCTTAATTTTTTTTTTCTTTCTTTCTTTTTAATAATGGTTACAATTAAAATCGTCACCGTCAGCAACGTACCGAGAGTATGCTTGGGGCGTACCGTGTGAAATTTCTTATTATTAGTATTATTTATTATTAGTACACGGTTTTTTTTTTTTTTTTTTTTTTTTTCGTTTCTCTTTAAATGATCTTGTTCTCATTTAAATGATCGCCTTCGTGAAATTCCCTTTTTCTCACTTCTTACAGTACTAACTTATAATACTAGTTTCCCTAATTTCAGTAACTCACAATATCGTGGCCCGACTGACATCAGCTTACTCTAACTCTACAGGTTAGCTTTCAGCATTCATAAATGAACTCTTGGCACCTTTTTGCCTCATCATTATCTTTTTCAGCCGGCGCCGTTGTGACTAGTTTCTTTACATGTATATAATTGTATCTTGATTATATACCATAGACTTACTTCTAAAATAATCTAAAGAGGATCCCATACGCCACTCTAGATTATAGTTACTTGAGAGAAGCGGAATTTCACGATGGTAATTCTTATTATCTCTTTAACAATAACTAGACAAACTATGCGGAAGGGGAGACACTTTACACAACTCATTGTATTTCACGCGCGGTGGTTTTCATTGTTTAGGGAGGCAACGGTTTATCACAATAGGGAGAGTGCGTGGCTGCTTACTACAATTTCTTAACACGCTTTATTGTTCTCTTACTGGCCACAACTGGGGTGTTCACGATTCAACTATACTTTTATTATTATTTACCTTTCTCTTATTTACTGCTACAAGTTACACATATTTAGTTTAACTTAAGATTTATTCAGCAATTATTATTCACTTATTATTACTTTGGGGTTTTTTTAAAACTACCTAGAATTATTTCCTATCGACTTACCAAATTATTTAGTACACTTTATTTACTTTTTTTTTTTTTCTCAGTTTACAAGTTTACTGTTTTGGGACATGGGGTTTAATACTTTATCTAACAAGGGGTTAACTAAGTCATTTATTCATTTGAAATTTAAGTCATAATATTATTTGCTCTACTATACTATACACAATTATTTCCTAGACACTTTAGTACATGGTAAACATTTATTAACAATTATTATTAAACATTAGCATTCATTTTTATTTAAACGATCAGCTGTTTCGCTGGAATGTAGGTCAGACGAGTTTTAAACAATGGCATTGTTTTGTTTACAAAGGGGACTCAACTAGAGGGTGAATGCATTGTCTCACTCAACTTGGGGTAGGGTGACAAGGACAGTTCAGTACAGGCGAGAACAGGAAATTTACAGGTCTCATTTTGTTTACAAAACGACAGGTTGATGAATGAACTTTTTGACAAGCACGTACCTGCTGTTATATCGTATTCTTGGGGCGTCTTTAGTTAACATGATGTTCATTCCTATATCTAAATGATAATTAACTTACTTATTTATAAAACTATTATAATAACTATTATCGTTTAATTTTATTTAAGATTTTAGACACATTTTAAAGTACACGAGTGAATAAATCAACAGCTTATGGGCTGGGTTAATCGGGACACAATTACTGCTTAAACAACACAAGTCACCAAAAATTTTTTTTTTTACTAATTAGCAGCAAAATTTCAACAAATTAGCAGAGTGGCGCAATTTATAACACTTTTTTCTCTAGTGTTATAACTTGGGGAACCCGAAATAATTGGTTCTGCCAATTATTCAGGCTGCCTTATTCGACGAGCTGAAATTTAATCAGAACAACACAGAGTAAATATAAAAGGAATCAGGGAATGGGGAAACTGTTGATTTATGTACTCAGTATATGTGTGTAACAAGAAGACTTCTCTTTATTAAACATTTAAAAAAAAAACATTTACTCAAAAGATAGATCCCATGACATTACTAATTGAATTATTAAAGTTATTTGAATTCTTTATTTAAACTTTGGGATCACAACAGATTTTATTTAGCTATACCACGGATCCGGGTAACCTTAGGTATTTAGTCATCAAACTTTTAATTATATTCAATTCATGATATTAGCTTGCAAGACCTTTAGTTTTATGCTTCATTATTATTCCATTTGAAGAATGGTATTAATTATACTACGATACATTAAGATTTAAACTGTTACAATGTATGATGTCTGAATAGTTACATTAAATTCTTAGAGTTAATTCTTTTTAATCTTTACAAGTTTAATCGTCTCTGAAAAGTCTCTCTTTTAAAGTATATTGTGTTACAATTATAATTATTATTTATTCCTCGATAGACGTGCTATCGAGTCACCTTTAATTTGGTATGTAGAAATTTCCTCCGGGAGTGTCCGTCTTGGGAATCCTTAAAAGCGTCGTCCTCATCTAGGTCTGGTCTTAGTCATTAAAGGCTTAAACGTCTGCAGTCTAGGTCGAACCTTCTACGATGGTAGGCGTAGATTCTTTGATGTCTCGAAATGCATCTTCTGTCGGGTCTACTAGAGTTGCAAATTCTGGTAGTTCACCTCTCCGGGTAGGATGTTGAAAAGTGTCGTCAGTTGGTGAAGTTAGCAGTCATCGTTATTAATACTCGTACTTTAGTTGTCACATATTTCTTCTTGTTACCACGTTTCTGATTTTTAATTAATGTTAAATGTTACACTCTTTTGTGTAGCAGTTAATAAACTACATTTGAAATAAGCCAAACTAACAACAAATCACACAACATTCCAACAGAGCTTTTGCTCGTGCGTGTGCACTGCTTGGAGTCTTCATAGCGAGAGAGAGATTTTTCGCCCGCTTCCACTGGTACTGAATAAGAGGTAGTGGGGTGTTTATTCCGCGAGAATATAGTCCCTGTCTCTCTCTAAATAAACTTTTTTATTTATACAAACTATCCCTAGATAAAAATACATAATTTAAATGAGTAGTCTTAGTGACTATCTGTGTCTTCAGATTCTTTAATTATTAACATTAGTTTTTTATTTTATTCATAATTACAGAAGACTCGGAAAACATGTCGAGTCCGGAATCAACAGGTAGGCGCCTGATAGCAAGCAAGGGTTAAATACGACAATAATAATTATTTACAATATGCCTTTTTATTACAGTTTCTTTACCCTTATTAATTACTTCTTCCTTTCACACTTAGTACCTACATGTTTTACTTCCATATTCCTTAAGGAATGGAAGTATGGTGATGGCAAAAAAAATCGTGTTCGAGATTATTGCAGATTCTGATTCTACTACACTCAAAACATGAAAAAAAGTCGTTTTCCGAAAAGTGTCTGTGTGTCTGTCTGTCTGTCTGTCTGTGTGTCCGTGTGTCTGTGTGTCTGTCTGTCTACCTGTAGATTTTTTTTCTATGGCAAACGATAACTGCCGCAAATTCAAACAGAATCAAATAATTTTTTGCATACAGCCCGGTTTTGCAGTGTTCTCGCGACCTATTGTTTTTGGTGAAGATCGGTTGAGGGAAAGGGGTAGTTTACCTGCAACGGTTTTTTTTTAGCAAGGGAAATTTTGTTTGTTTGGCAAACGATAACAGCCGCAAATTCAAACAGAATCAAATAATGTTTGGCATACAGCCCTGAATTGTAGAGTTCTCAAGACCTATTGTTTTTGGTGAAGATCGGTTAACGGAAAGGGGTAGTTTACCTGTAACGTTTTATGTTTTAACAAGGGTATTTCCTATGGCAAACGATAACAGCCGCAAATTCAAACAGAATGAAAAGATTATTTGCATACAGCCCTAAATTGTAGAGTTCTCAATACCTTTTGTTTTTGGTGAAGATCGGTTAAGGGAAAGGGGTAGTTTACCTACAACGTTTTTTTAACAAGGGTATTTTCTATGGCAAACGATAACAGCCGCAAATTCAAACAGAATCAAATAATTTTCTGCATACAGCCCTGATTTGTAGAGTACTCAAGACCTATTGTTTTTGGTGAAGATCGGTTGAGGGGAAGGGGTAGTTTACCAGCAACGTTTTTTATCATGCGTATTTTCTATGGCAAACGACAACTGCCGCAAATTCAAACAGAATCAAATAATTTTTTGCATACAGCCCTGATTTGTAGAGTACTCGCGACCTATTGTTTTTGGTGAAGATCGGTTGAGGGGAAGGGGTAGTTTACCTGCAACGGTTTTTTTTATCAAGGGAAATTTTTTTTTTTTTGGCAAACGATAACAGCCGCAAATTCAAACAGAATCAAATAATGTTTCGCATACAGCCCTGAATTGTAGATTTCTCAAGATCTATTGTTTTTGGTGAAGATCGGTTGAGGGAAAGGGGTAGTTTACCTGCAACGTTTTTTTAACAAGGGTATTTTATATGGCAAACGATAACAGCCGCAAATTCAAACAGAATCAAATAATGTTTTGCATACAGTCCTGATTTGTAGAGTACTCAAGACCTATTGTTTTTGGTGAAGATCGGTTAAGGGGAAGGGGTAGTTTACCTGCAACCTTTTACGTTTTATTTTCTATGGCAAACGATAACAGCCGCAAATTCAAACAGAATCAAATAATGTTTTGCATACAGCCCTGATTTGTAGAGTACTCAAGACCTATTGTTTTTGGTGAAGATCGGTTAAGGGGAAGGGGTAGTTTACCTGCAACGTTTTTTTATCAAGCGTATTTTCTATGGCAAACGATAACAGCCGCAAATTCAAACAGAATCAAATAATTTTTTGCATACGTCCCTGAATTGTAGAGGTCTCAATGACTTTCGATTTTGGTGAAGATCGGTTAAGGGGAAGGGGTAGTTTACCTGCAACCTTTTACGTTTTAACAAGAGTAAAGTACTTGAAAATTTATTTAAACTTTTTGAAACAATGGTAATTGTTAAAAATAAAATAATTTTGTTGCCAGGCAATAAAATTATAATTTTTTCATTTTAATGTAATATAATATTTTTCATTTAATACAGCAATAAAAAGGCAGGTAAGACACAGCCTGGCTGTTTGGCTGAAAATGATTTTAAATATAAATCTTAGAATATGGAAGTCATGTATGGTTCTCCATACCGATATTTTATTATTATTGTGAGATTTAAATGGTTAATGGCTCGCAACCTTAATTTTTTTTTTCTTTCTTTCTTTTTAATAATGGTTACAATTTAAATCGTCACAGTTCCATGGTTACGTTCTAATATCTTCTTATTTGTATCCATACGAAATCAATTATAGACGTTCCTGAAAATTTAATTAGAGTACGTTTGGGCTCTAACATATGAGCGAAACGAATGACCCGTGTCACATCGCCAGAATAAATGCGACGTTCGAACAAAGGCGTAGTTCTACGTCGAAAAATTAAAAACTGACTGAAACATTTTATAGAGTCTTACGGTAATTTTAGAGTAAACAAAACACATCTGAAACAGACAGGAAACAGCTTACAGGAATACCCGCTTTAACATTTTGCACTTCATTAACCCGATCTTGATTTAAATTTCAAGAAGTAAACTTCAGACGGAAGAGACGAATCTAGTTTTGCGATCTTCGGTTAGAGGAGCTTACCATGGTCTCCAGAAGTCAAGAACGTCTATAAAAATAAAAATAGATCTTAATGTAATTTTTCCTACCAATTCTAATTAAATTCACATTTGAAAATAAAAAATATTATACTTCTTTATTTGAAATGCATTCAACTGAGGTGCGTAGGAAGGGCGTAAGGTGTTGACACTAAGCCTACCAAACAGGGGATACAAAGATGCGAGCTAACGGGTTCAGTTTCACGTGATAAATTAATTACATTATTACATTACATTAAATCAAGCCTACATTACATTATACTACACAATATGCCCTACATTTAGCTACAGACATGAAGTTATCGCTCTTCCAGTGACGACAAAAAGCAATAATAACTCGTTGCGCGTGTTTTAGTCAGACAGATGATGGCTTACGCAAGAGATTGCGGTTGTGTAGGACACTGCTAGGCTGCACACAATCAGACAGTTTCAGTAACAATTGTCGTGTCACATTTACGTATCTATCTCACTAATTTGGCACAGTACACAGTATGCGCCAAAACAAACAGTACTAGGAGTGTTTTGTACAAAGCTTTATTTGACACCATCATCATCTTCACAACACGGCATAGGCCAGGTGCTGCCTGTTCCGCCTTCAAAGATCCTCCAGCCATCTCTTCCTGAGTCTACCCACACACCTGTGTACTTTAGGTTTGTATTTCCAGAGTTGTTTGGCCAGTCTGGAATCCGACATTCTTTCTAGATGTTCTTTCCACCGTTGTTTGTAATATTTTAATTTTTCGTTCAAATTAGAAAATTGTAACTCTTCTCTTTGACCCCATTCTTTATACGGTCAAGTTCAGAACACCTTTTAACTCCTCTTAAGGACGCCATTTCCGAGGACTGTGTTTTATTGTCTTGTTTCTTGGTTGTTGTCCATAACTCACACTTATAGGACAGTACATGGACTGCCATATCTTTGTAGAACTTTAATTTTGTATCTCAACGTACCTTGTTTCAAAAATACGATTGATCGTCTGGAACTTACCTAACTTAACATCAATATCATAGTTCCTATCATAGCCAATATCATTTCCCAAATAAATAAAATAGCTCACCTGTTCTAAAATTCTAACCTTAAGCATTATTTTTGTTCTTATTGGTCCCTTGCCTCGAAATGGCATTGCCTTTGTTTTTGTAGTGGAGATTTTCATATTATATTGTTTGCAAATCTAATGAAACTTAAAAACAGAATTTTGCAAATCAGGTTCTGTATTCGAAGTATAAGCAAGTCGTTAGCAAACAACAGCACATTCAAATATCTATCTCTTGATAACTTAATACCAGGTTTCACTAGATGTTTCCATTTCTTTACCAACGTCAATATGTTAAAAAGGGTAGGTGATTTACTGAACCCTTGTCTAATACCTTCCTTGAAAGATATTCGTTGAGATATCCTACAATTAGTTTTTACAGCTACACTTCTTCCGTTATACAGTTCTTATAAGTTGTTGGGGGTATCCCTGTTGTTCTAATATTTGTCACAGCAAATTTCTCAAATTTTGTTAACGAAAGCTACATGCGTTGACATAAAAATACAAATAACGTGTCTCCACTCCCACTACATGAGCATCAACTCCCTCTGTTAAAAAATAAATAAATAAAACGTGTCGATATGGTTGCTGTTGCTTTGCGGGTAGTGCGTATTGTGCTTATAACACTTGCGTAGATTCTCAAACATGTCTGTAAAGAGGTGTCACAACAGACACCTTAGAAATCACAAAAGCTCTTAGAATACCACAATAGTTTCATGTAATTCATAAATGGTTGCTATTTGTCGTAAATGGTCGAAAAAATGACTTCCTTTAGGATATTAGATTAGATGATATAATATCACGTGAATGGAAAGGACACAGAATTTACGTGGTTCCCAAAATTTGCATGAAGAAAATGCAGTGACTCTCTCATCTGCTTTACTGTGTGCACTTGTATCTCAAGCACTTATATTCCCATTCTGCTGAAGGCTTTGCATTCGGAGAGACAGGTTTTTTACATGGCGGAATCTTCTCGTGTCCCTCAAAAAGGATTTGATAATTTTTTACTCCTGCACCTTGCTTGTAGCAACAGGATTTTCATGATCATCTTCAATAAAATAAGGGCACAATATTCCGTCTGCAGACACTGCACATCGTATTGTTACGTTTTGATTCTGGAGGGGTTTTTCAACACTGATGTCTTACTATTTAAAACCAACAAAATTGGTCCTGTGTTGATTGCTAATATATTCAAAGGAATCTGAATTTCTTCAGGAAACCCTACATTTGACAGAAATGCTGGATCATCAACACCATTGCCAACGTTGAAGCACAGTCTGTATACCTTGCTACTTTGTCTGTATTTCTAAAACATTGTCCAGTCTATATTTTGCAGACAAAACTACCAATCTGCTTGAGCATCCTTCTTGTAAACGTTTCACTAACGAAGGTCAACGAAGACATTTCTTTGAAGACTAGAACACCAGCTCTAGGAGCCGTCCATGATTCACATTAGTTATCTCAGTAACTGGACTGCATTCGTACTATGAGAACGCTTCCCATAAAGTGGGTTTTTTTATACCTTGTAACGTAACCATGTTTGCGTGGTGGTTTTTGGCTAACTCGGCATACGCAAGGATAGCATTCAACTATAAGAAATATCTTCCAGTTGCGTATCTAGAATTTGGTTTGGGGGGGGTTCCGTAGTTGTTGGCGTAGTTGGCAAACAGCATAGTCACAAAACAACGATAATTATAGTAGTACTGTTGAGTATATTAATCTGTTTTTGGAATCAAAGTTTCTTAACTCTTAAATTAAGTAAAGTTAAAAAAAAATAGTAATTTTCCTTCAAAATTGGCGAAAAACTCGTTTTATGTCAACCATTAAAATAGAACTCGCCGAAAGTTCGGAAATTCGTAAGAAATGTGTAATTTCTTGCCTTTACAAAAACAAAAAAGTATTTGAGCTGCGATGTGCATGATAGAGCACTAGCAAAAATAGATAGGGCAAGGATAAACTATATAATAATTTGAGGATAATCCAAGTAAAAGTCTTTTGTTAGTTGGCGAATTTAAGAAAGACCTTTGTTACATTGATCTTAATATTAGATTTTTTTAAACTCTTCCATTATTTAGTCTGGAGCAGTGACTCTCAATTGGGGGTCATATGGCCCATTTGTCCACTTGGAGGTCCCAGGATAATCCAAGGCACCATAAGTGAATATCGTTTAAGAGGAGGCTGTGGTATGTGACTAACGAGCCACAGAGAGAAAATGTAGCAGAAGGAATTGTGGTATTATACAGATGTTGGTAGAATAAAAGGCGAGCGTATTTCGTTTTGCGCTCAAGGAATTGCTACATCAGCGGCGTCTAATCCAGACGCGAATTAGAAGTGCTGTGCCTCCCACCGTCACGAACAATCTGCAAGTCGCTTCCACTTCCTTGTCCTGCCGCTTCTGCACTCCACTGCTGCGAACATCAAGGCAATCATAACACAATTTTTGGAAAGAGATACAAGAACAAGGAAACGATATTTTTGAAAAGAAATGCAGAACAAATTAAGAATAGATTTTTACAGAAGAAATTAAGCATAAATACTTATTTAATTGTATTTTGAACAAATAAGAATTAAAAATAAAATCAATTCAATTTAGACACAAATTGTTTAAACAGCTAACTTTGTCCTGATGGGATGGAGGCACAGGATGAAATGAAGGTAGGAGGGATCCACGGTAAAAAAAGTTGGCACTCTCCGGTCTAGAGGGTAAAGAGGAAAATTCATCATCGTTATCATCACCTTTAGCAAGGATTAAACGAATCGCCATACTTCCATTTCCTTAAGGAACATGGAAGTAAAAATGGTTTGTTCCGGTTCCAAGGAGACAGACTAGAGCTGGTCACTCCAGCGCTTCTTCGGACCCTCACACCTCTCCGTCCTTTTGGCTTATAATTACTTAGTAGTTTGGGGATTGGACAGTCATCCACTCGGTTCAGGTGTTCCATCCATTTTAGATGATATAACCCTATCTCGTATTCTCGTAATATTGAACTTCCGCCGTACATCGATATTCTTTTATTGCGATCTTGAAGAGTATATCTAACTGCTACGTACCTGAGAAATCTCATTTAGGCCACTTGGATACGACTGGGTTGGGACTTCTTAAAGTCCAATTCTCATACCCATAGAGAAGTGTGGGGAGGGCCATAACCTTGCAGAACTTCAGGCGTGTTTCTTTCCCCGATGACTTTAGAGTTCTCCTCATGGTCCCACACATACGGTTGAACTTCTTCACCACGTCATTGTTTCTAATGTAAGATCATTACAGCCCAGATATTCAAAATTACTGACCTGCTCCAGAACAGTGCCGTCTACACAATTTTTGCTGATATGGGGTCAGTTCCATGAAAAGCCATCACCTTGGACTTCAATGTGGAGATCTGTAATCCTTGCAGATTTGACTCAGTGAGTATCCTGCTCTCCGAGTTCGGCAGGTTAATCTGTTCATCAGCTAATAACGATGTGTCAACTGCAGAGTTACCAGTCATAAAATGTTCTTGAAGTTTCATCTACCATTTGTGTGTGGCATCGTCTACGTTTAAATTAAATGAGAACGTGACAATGGGCACCCGAAGAAAAAATTAATACAGTGTAGTATTAAAAAAAATTATTTTTATAATTATTCGTATTCAAGAATACTTATTGAAGTACTGTATTGACTTATTCAAAGTTGTCTTCGAATTTTGTCTTCATTCGTCGCTAAAAGTTTGTAGAAACAAGATTACAAAACAGTTGGTAAAATGAAAACCGTGGATATGATAAAGTCTATACAAAGTAAAAATAGTCTGCAAAACCGTTGGTAGGCCTATTCTGTGAAATTGCGGCAAAACTGATAGATCCATTGTTCACGTTCACATATTCTTCTATTACTGATCACGACAAACGTCTGGCGACTTCGTTTACAATTTGTGCCCAGTTCAACTCTAACGTCGTTATTAGTACGGCAGCCAAATGCATTCATCACTGTCTTACTTACGGCAGTGCTATGTAGGAGAAAGCGTAAATATTACCGTTAATCAAACATCATTACTTTCCCCACGTTGCACATACATATTACAAATAATATAGCAGGTACTACAGCCGACGAGATTATGTAGGCCGACGAGATTACATTAGCACTGGGTACACACACATTCTAGTTGTACGTACTCTAGCCGACTTCTATTTACGAAACGATTTGAATTTTCGCGTTCGTCACGAAAGACAAACAAAATCACAGAAGTATAAATCCTCGAAAAATGAATTCTCAATATGAAGAGAAGAAAAGTTGGGAGGAGAGGAGGACAAGAACAAAACAAAATAAATGGAGACGCGAAAAAGTGGAATGAACAAAAAAATAAGTTTCCAAAAATTAAAAATAAATTGTGACAGTTTCTATTTAGTACAGTAAGAAGGCACTAACAACAGATCTAACAGGATTGAGATGAGAGTCAGTAGGTGATAGTCAAAGAGAGAGTGAAAGAGCGAGAGCGAGAGAGAGAGAGAGAGAGAGAGAGAGAGAGAGAGAGAGAGAGAGAGAGAGAGAGAGAGAGAGAGAGAACCAGTACTAAATATATATGAAAAGAAGAGGCAAGACATGTAAGCTACAAACGAAGGTTAAAAAAATCTCATTGACAAATGTCTAGATTAGATAGGTAAGTAGGTCGTGAGTGTGTGTGTGTGTGTGTGTGTGAGAGAGAGAGAGAGAGAGAGAGAGAGAGAAAGAGAGAGAGACATGTATAATGAGTACGTGTACACAAATGAATGATTGCAGGGAACAGAAACAAAGGCAGAAAGCCAAGCTGGAAAAGGAAAGTGCGAGTAAAAGTTAACTTTGTGTGGAGGGGCCGATTTCGACACGAGCGGTTCCTTGAGACCGAATGTCACAGTTTCTGCAACTTGTTTCATTAATGATTAACACGTGCAGGCGTACTACATAACAACTGTTGTTGATTGTCTGATAAGCGGTGTTTTTGTTTTGTATACGTCACGCAGTCTTCAGCTGTGTCGCAAATTTGTGCCTGCGGCTTTTGCGAAGGGAGAAAAAAATACGCAGTTCTCTTCGAGTGAATACGCTGTAATTTTTATCGTACGTCGTTCGTAATTATTAACATTAGCTCATGACCTTTACGTGTGGTCATTTTCCCTGCCATTCAAAAGCAACAACAGTTAAGCTCTGCATTTGGTTGTCAGATCCCATATGCGGTATGAGACTGTATTTGTGCTCGTTTACATAAGGCTTCGTAAAATAATTGTTTTTGACTACCATGCACTTATAATTATTATTTATTAAAACATTGGATTACCTGATAAAAAAATTCAGGAGAACTATTTTTTTAAAGCTGTGTTTTTACATTAATATCAAGAGAAACAAATGCTAGGGAGGTCTCTACCTAATATAAGTTTGTTATTTTTTAATTAAACATAACACAATTTTTGTGTTTCCAATACTCATTTTAAGTGAGATTTCTTAGTTTAATGTCAAAGAGAAAAATTCAAACATGGTTTGCAGAAATGTTTATATTAAGAAGGTCTTGTACAACTGCTTGTATATAAGAGATATATGAAATGAAAAATTAAACTATTTGAATGTTTTTCTGGTGTAGTAAACGAAGGGATGTTGGAGAAGAAGACTGGGTCTGACGAATAAACATAAGGATGAGTGAACAAAGGAGAATAAATTCTCAATCTGCTAAAAGAAGAAAAAAAATTCCAAAGAAATGTGAAAAAGTGTTGGATATGGAATGGAAGGATCGGAAATTTAAGTACCCTACATTAGCTGTCGAAACCACATGAGAGTAGGGAGGGGGAGGTATTAAGAGTTAAAAAGACGTTTCCGTTTTCCTTTTACTCGGAGAAATATATTTAGTATTTCTCAGATTGAGAGTAACGTAGAAGACTTTTAAGAGTGTAGCTTCATGAAAGATAATACATACAGGAAGTATTACGTTTAACAGCCTCGACTGTACAGAAACATTTAATCTCATCTCCACTGGCTGCAGCCGGAGTGTAATGAATTTACTTAACAAGGATAGCAGTAACTGACAACTGTAGACTCTAACGTCGTTATTAAACAATGCTTACCTTACCTCTTTAGGTTACTGTACTTAAGATTAATAGTTATATCAGTCTGTTTGCGAATTTTCGAACTAGGACTGTAAAATCGATCGATCCTAAAAAGCTAACAACTAGACAAAATCAGAAATTAACCGAGAGAGATAAATACCTGGAGAGAGATAGATAGATGGGGGGGGGGATTGTAGGCTGGTATCTAACTTCTTAAATAATGATAAAAAATTATTAAGGACCTGTTGACAAGCTCGACAAAATGGTTCGTAAAAATTTAACATTTATTTTTTTTCAACAGAATTTTGTATTTTCTAGCATTCGCTTTTCGATATAATAAACACCCGAAGAGTGAAAAATTTTGATTTTTGTAATTTTGATCCTCCATTTTACTGTTAAAACTTAAGCCAGACTTGCACCGCTATTGAAACACAGGGAATATCAAGTTATAGAGACACTCTTGTACTTCCGTATTTCCGGTTGTGAAGTATTTGACGGATAAACATAAGGATGAGTGAAGGGAGGAGAATCATATCTCAGTCTGCTAAAAGAAGGAAAAAAAAAGATGCAGCGTAATCTAAAAAAGCGGTGGACTGGACGGGAGTATGAGAAATTTACGTAGCCTACATTAACTGTTGGAACCTCATGACAGTAGGTATGCGGTAGACTTCAGACATGACTACTGCGGAAATCTTAAAGAACATTACATAAACGGAACAAGTCTTATCCGGAAGTGTGTCGTCTGAAATTATTAGACTAATATTGATATAACTGAAGTACGTGCATAACCGCAATATAAAATTATGTCCCCACTCAATCTAATATGGCAATTACAGGACTAATGTTTTTTCATCATTACGCCAGTAGGCCTATCAAGTAGACTTTGTTGTTTTCTAAACGACTGCGCGTAACCGTGCTACAAATGGGAAGTATTATGTTAGGAATAATAGAGAGAGAGAGAGAGAGAGAGAGAGAGAGAGAGAGAGAGAGAGAGAGAGACAGACAAACAGACAGACAGAGATAAGTAAGTCACGTGTAAATTAATTATAAATGATGATGTCACAGAGAAACACAGAGAATAAAATATACTTCCTCAGGGATTTGGACACACAGATAATCAGAAGTTACATGGGGCGTCTTGTCTGCATGCTCGGGTCGAAGTCCGATGAACGCCAAGTTCAAACGGTTCAGTGCGGTCGTTCGCTCAACACAAGGAATTAGGTTGCGGTTCCACTTTGCACGATGAGGCGTACAGGAGAGGAGGAGTTTGTGAATTGATCCAACGTGCTCCACGTCGGGAGCGCGGCTCCATGGTTCTCTTATAGATTCACCTGCAGGAGCTTGAGGCGCGGTGGTGTGGTCGATAGGCTCGATAGCCCAAGCTGATGGCTCCCGCAATTAGGCACTTGCGCAGCTCGCGGTTTCCGACAACGCAGCCGAAACGACTGAGCAGAAGACACTGTTTGATTTTGAATTTTGATACTGTTAGATGCACAGTATTCGCTTCTGCTGTACACAATATACTAAAATTGGAACGATACACTGGCAAGGTTAGGAGCGTAACGTAGACTCTTCCTAGATTGAAAGCCAAGTGAAATACGACTATGTCCTTTTGAACACTGGAGGAACTACGTTGTTACGTCCTGTGAACTGGACAAGATTCGCTGTGGAGATATATGTTAGAGGATGACTGAAAAGGCTGTTATTTAAAGCGGGTAGACAAATGCTGATGCCGATATTGAGGATTTTTTGCGGTGTTTAGATTTTTCGTTTCAACCTGTTTCAATCCTTGTACAGTAAGAAGTCGGCGCGGTCTCCGAGCACTTCCGTGCTACCGGAAGCCTCTAGGGAAAGCTGCAGTGCTTATTGTTTACCGGCAAGAAGATTAGTAATTCACGGTGGTTACTAATTGCAAAACACGTCTTGAAGCGTTCCCACAGACGTGTGCCAATTCTGCAAACTGTTTGCCGATGTGTGTGCGTTCATGCAATCGCGAGTACGCAAGCGTGAAGCAATCCTACATCTAACGGTCAGTTTCCCATACAATTAGCTGATCTTGTGTGTAGCTGTGATTAGAGATTTCACTTCCCTGTTGCCAGTGGAACGGGTTTTCCTGAATCGCTAATTATGATAAACTTATAAATAACGTCTTGTGGGCGTCGAATAAACATTTAAAACCGCGTAGATAGATAACAGATAGGTGTATATGTTTATTATAATATTTATTATCTACCTGAATAAGTACTAGTAGAAATTTAATGTAACGTAACTTTGGAAGACAAATATCGAATTGGCATTGATTAAATTATAAAAGCGGAGTTACGTTTAACAGCCTCGACTGTACAGAAACATTTAATCTCATCTCCACTGGCTGCAGCCGGAGTGTAATGAATTTACTTAACAAGGATAGCAGTAACTGACAACTGTAGACTCTAACGTCGTTATTAAACAATGCTTACCTTACCTCTTTAGGTTACTGTACTTAAGATTAATAGTTATATCAGTCTGTTTGCGAATTTTCGAACTAGGACTGTAAAATCGATCGATCCTAAAAAGCTAACAACTAGACAAAATCAGAAATTAACCGAGAGAGATAAATACCTGGAGAGAGATAGATAGATGGGGGGGGGATTGTAGGCTGGTATCTAACTTCTTAAATAATGATAAAAAATTATTAAGGACCTGTTGACAAGCTCGACAAAATGGTTCGTAAAAATTTAACATTTATTTTTTTTCAACAGAATTTTGTATTTTCTAGCATTCGCTTTTCGATATAATAAACACCCGAAGAGTGAAAAATTTTGATTTTTGTAATTTTGATCCTCCATTTTACTGTTAAAACTTAAGCCAGACTTGCACCGCTATTGAAACACAGGGAATATCAAGTTATAGAGACACTCTTGTACTTCCGTATTTCCGGTTGTGAAGTATTTGACGGATAAACATAAGGATGAGTGAAGGGAGGAGAATCATATCTCAGTCTGCTAAAAGAAGGAAAAAAAAAGATGCAGCGTAATCTAAAAAAGCGGTGGACTGGACGGGAGTATGAGAAATTTACGTAGCCTACATTAACTGTTGGAACCTCATGACAGTAGGTATGCGGTAGACTTCAGACATGACTACTGCGGAAATCTTAAAGAACATTACATAAACGGAACAAGTCTTATCCGGAAGTGTGTCGTCTGAAATTATTAGACTAATATTGATATAACTGAAGTACGTGCATAACCGCAATATAAAATTATGTCCCCACTCAATCTAATATGGCAATTACAGGACTAATGTTTTTTCATCATTACGCCAGTAGGCCTATCAAGTAGACTTTGTTGTTTTCTAAACGACTGCGCGTAACCGTGCTACAAATGGGAAGTATTATGTTAGGAATAATAGAGAGAGAGAGAGAGAGAGAGAGAGAGAGAGAGAGAGAGAGAGAGAGAGAGAGAGACAGACAAACAGACAGACAGAGATAAGTAAGTCACGTGTAAATTAATTATAAATGATGATGTCACAGAGAAACACAGAGAATAAAATATACTTCCTCAGGGATTTGGACACACAGATAATCAGAAGTTACATGGGGCGTCTTGTCTGCATGCTCGGGTCGAAGTCCGATGAACGCCAAGTTCAAACGGTTCAGTGCGGTCGTTCGCTCAACACAAGGAATTAGGTTGCGGTTCCACTTTGCACGATGAGGCGTACAGGAGAGGAGGAGTTTGTGAATTGATCCAACGTGCTCCACGTCGGGAGCGCGGCTCCATGGTTCTCTTATAGATTCACCTGCAGGAGCTTGAGGCGCGGTGGTGTGGTCGATAGGCTCGATAGCCCAAGCTGATGGCTCCCGCAATTAGGCACTTGCGCAGCTCGCGGTTTCCGACAACGCAGCCGAAACGACTGAGCAGAAGACACTGTTTGATTTTGAATTTTGATACTGTTAGATGCACAGTATTCGCTTCTGCTGTACACAATATACTAAAATTGGAACGATACACTGGCAAGGTTAGGAGCGTAACGTAGACTCTTCCTAGATTGAAAGCCAAGTGAAATACGACTATGTCCTTTTGAACACTGGAGGAACTACGTTGTTACGTCCTGTGAACTGGACAAGATTCGCTGTGGAGATATATGTTAGAGGATGACTGAAAAGGCTGTTATTTAAAGCGGGTAGACAAATGCTGATGCCGATATTGAGGATTTTTTGCGGTGTTTAGATTTTTCGTTTCAACCTGTTTCAATCCTTGTACAGTAAGAAGTCGGCGCGGTCTCCGAGCACTTCCGTGCTACCGGAAGCCTCTAGGGAAAGCTGCAGTGCTTATTGTTTACCGGCAAGAAGATTAGTAATTCACGGTGGTTACTAATTGCAAAACACGTCTTGAAGCGTTCCCACAGACGTGTGCCAATTCTGCAAACTGTTTGCCGATGTGTGTGCGTTCATGCAATCGCGAGTACGCAAGCGTGAAGCAATCCTACATCTAACGGTCAGTTTCCCATACAATTAGCTGATCTTGTGTGTAGCTGTGATTAGAGATTTCACTTCCCTGTTGCCAGTGGAACGGGTTTTCCTGAATCGCTAATTATGATAAACTTATAAATAACGTCTTGTGGGCGTCGAATAAACATTTAAAACCGCGTAGATAGATAACAGATAGGTGTATATGTTTATTATAATATTTATTATCTACCTGAATAAGTACTAGTAGAAATTTAATGTAACGTAACTTTGGAAGACAAATATCGAATTGGCATTGATTAAATTATAAAAGCGGAGTTACAGTGAAACAATGTATAGAGAAGAGAAGAAAATGGAAAACAAAATCAGGAATGCTTACATCAGATGTTGCAGACGGAGGACAGTGTAGGACTTCTGCGAGCGATGCGACGTTTTTAATAATTATCTAGTCACTAGAATAAGAGCTTTCCTCTTTCTGGTTGTGTGTGTGTGTGTGTGTGTGTCTTGAAATTTAAATTAGTAATTGAAATCTTTCAAAAGGCGTATTGGAACTGGTATGACAATGTGGAAATAAGTGAAGAGAAAGATCGATGTTGAAACGGGATGAAGAAATCAGGAAACGCTCATTGAGAATTACTCAACACACGGCTGTTTAGACCAGTGGTTTGCAATTTAAAAGCGGCTGAGGGCTACGCTTAAACTCAGGAACTCACCGGATAGCCGCGTCATAAGCCATCAATTTTCGACGAGTAACGTTAAAATAAAAAAGATAATATTTAATTGTTAATAAGTACAAAGAGGTAACTTACACATTCAACATGGCGTACTACATATCTTGAATGGCACAATCTTTATTATGTCAGTGTAATAGGTAATGAAGATATAAAAAAAACACATTAAACATTGTATATTTACTCTAGTTCTTGAAAGAATTCTTAATTTCGTTGTGACCGTCAATCAATGAATTTTAACGATGATGGGTTTGCGAGGATCGGAAAAAAAAGTATAACACAAATTTTAAATTATTTGTGTGGACGTTTCGACAATATTCATTGTCATCATCAGGACCTGTGTACGGATACAAGAAAAAATATCAAACACAACAGATAAATTAGTCGAGTGAATGTGTCTGTGTATGTGAATGTGCGCGCGTGTGCCTAACCTTCACACACACACGCGCACATTCACATACACAAACACATTCATCAACTAATTTATCTGTTGTGTTTGATATTTTCTCTTGTATCCATACACAGGTCTTGATGATGACAATAAATATTGTCGAAACGTCGACACAAATAATTTAAAATTTGTGTTATACATTTTTGACCGATCCTCGGAAACCCTTCATCGTTAAAATTGTATATTTAGATAAATTCTTCAATCTGAAAACTGAGGTCGATCTACTGCAGCAACAAAAGCAGGAATATCCACGTCGAGCTGAAAACACTAGACGTAACTACGCAAGTGACTACGAATCAAGGACGAAACTTAGGACAAGCGCGTCTGTTTTTGATTAGCCAAGGGATGGAGGAAGTAGACTGGATCTTGTAATATGATGGAAATAAAAGAAGACTAACTTAGTGCAAATACACATTCAAACTAAACTGGAACCTACTGGAAGTTTATTAGTGAATAAGTGAAACCTTTTTCATAGGTTTCTCCAGAAAGACCATTCTCAGTTAAGAGTAATACTTTATTATTCATTTACTTGTTTAAGTAAATAGATAATCATCAAATTAGTTTTCCAAGATAAGGTCGCTGGCCCCATAAGATGTCATTGGCTGCCAGTTGGAAATAATGGCTTAGAAGATGGATACAGCTACATAACATCAGAATTTGGATTGTCAACAAACATTCGATACACACGCGCGCGCAATTCACTAGTGACGTGTATGTAGCCTGCTTACTGCAAGGTTTTATAGAAATTGTGTTACGATATAAAATATGAGGTCGCGATTAATCTGTTGTCTTTTATCCATATACAACCTCACACTTGTGTCAGCTTGTATTTCTATCTTGTAATTGCAAAAGGCTCTAGGAAATGCCACTATGGTCCTAGACCTGACGAAGGTAAAATCCTGATGTTCACCTCCCCGTGGCAGAGAGGGTTGGTATATCAAGCGGCTAACGAACACGGGGACCGAATATCACCCGGGATAAGGTGATCCCCTCTATCAAGTGCCAATGGCCTCCTTGGAGAGCAGATAAGCGTATAGAAGACAGGGCACCCTATTGTCCTAGGGGTGAGAAATCAGTTCTAAAGGCGGGGGAAGGGGTATACGTCAACGGCATAGGATGCAGAAGGCAAGGGGAAACCACTGCATTAAAGATCTGTTTAAGATATCCCTAGTGTCAGCAGCTCTATGATGGATGCTTCTCTTGTGCAAAGAAAAGAGTCCAAGCATTTTGAGACCTGGTGCTACAGAAAAATATTCAAGATAAGCTGGAGGGAGAAGATAACGAATGAGGAATGCTTTAGAAGAGCTCAGGAGAAGAAGAGCTTTTTACAAAATTTAAAAGGCAGAAGAGCTAAGTTTATAGGGCATATACTACGACACAATGGGTTGGTTAAGAGAATAATAGAAGGAACAATTGAAGGGAAGAATCACAGAGGACGACCCCGTTTAGACTACATGAAACAGCTTATAGTCGATATGAACTGCACAACATATTGTGAGTCGAAAAGAAAACCAGAGAAGCGTGAAGAATGGCGAGCTGCTACCAACCAGCCTATGGGCTGCTAACCTAGAAGAGAGAGTAATTGCAAAATGGGCAAAATGGAGGGATTCTGGCGTATAAAGTTTTCCAAGAAATTATTGTAAGGTGTAATGTGACACATGTGGATCCCCGGGCGGGGTGTATGCACTGAGGTGACGGTAATTCAGTTTTACGATTAATTTTATTACGGAAGCTGCCGAAGTATTTGTTGCCTATAAAGAAGCTATCTGACCTTGAGCGAGAATGGAAATTTCACCTGTACACTGAGGGCTGTGAAATCCTCGATTTTGTGTCTTTTGCTATTGTTAGACTTGTTATATCGTCCAAAGGATTTAGAGGGCTGAGATTTGCTTACAACAGTGCATACAAGACGATCGGTTGTTAAGAATTTTTTTTATCATCTCTTACATTCATAAAAGGACAATGTGACGATTTTAAATATATCGAAAATCGCACAAATTAAAATTTTTAATTTTAATAAGTAAGAGTATCATACACCCTTACCTATATCCAGATTCCTGAATCAACTTGAAACTTTCCAGTACCAACACGCCAAGAAAGGTATTAAGTAAAGAATAATAATAATAATTACTTTAATTATTAAAAATGCGACTATATAAATAAAGAAATCACTAAGTCATAATAAAGTAAACATAAAGTATTTACATTCTAATTAATGGATAATTATTAATATATAAAGTACGAACTATTTTCTTAGTGCGTAAATACGCACCAGCTTACTGAGCCTTCGCCCCTAAACTATACGCGCATTCGCCAGTAGAACTTCGCCATGACAAGATGTGAGTTTTGGTGTTGTGTACATACACGTAAGTGTATGTCCTTAAAAGTATATCCAGCGTGAGATGGTTTTATTGTGAATAATGTAGTGTGTAGAGTTAGTGAGAATACATACAGAAAGGAAAATGTAGCCAACACATCTCTTTTTAAAAATATAAAATGTAAGTGTAAGATATGTAACTACTAGACTTTAGTACTGCAAAGTGAGAACTATAATTTAAAAAAAAAATGTGAACTACAAAAGTCTGGACCAAGGAAAGTGAAACTACAACAGTTGGAACTTCAAGTAAACAACCGATCTTCGAGAGCAGAAATAATCAACCCGACGTAGATTCACCAGGAACAACGTACTCCACCCTTAGAAGACGACAGGAGATGCCCCAAGGATACAACAACAACCTCATATGAAATTCAGGTGATATCAAACCACAACTTTTGTAAATTTCGCCTTAATAAAAGAAGTAACAAAGAACTTTAAAGAACTTTAGCAATGTAAAGAACAAATTATCAGATTTGTAAATTTTGTAATTTTGTAATGAAGTAATAGTAACCGCAATGTATAGATAAATGTAAGATAATAATGTAGAGTATCACCAATATTATTCTTCCAATAATATGGTTGAAGTTTTGATAAATTAATTATTTTGAGAAAGTTGAGACCCGGATCCGTGGTATTAAAACTAACATCTGTATGAATAAATTTTGAGGTAAAACGAATAATATACTTAAGATCTTTGAAGCAGTAAAAGCAGAATTTACTAAAATAACTTTTCTTTAAAATCAAGCATAATATTTGAATAGCAATAAAGAGATGTTTTCGCTAACACCTAGTGAGTGAATAAATTTATGCAAACCTTGTCAATTTCCTATATCATAATTGTTTTGTAATTTGTTGGTAAGTATTTTTACTAACAACGGCAGCTAGTTTAATTTACTGGTAAAGAATTGAACTAGTTCCCGACTTTTGTGTTGTCTTAACAAGGGAGACGGCACAAAATTGCGCCACTCTGCTATTGTAAAAATAATTTACTTTGCTATTGTAAAAAAAAAATTAATTAATTGTTTACAGAGTGTCACATACAGAAAATTGCGCCACATAATTATGTTGCTGTGGTTGTGTCATTTTATAATTCGTTAACGATAACTAGGACAAACATAAATTTATTCACTCAGAAATAAACAAAAAATAAATGAGTAAAATTTTAATTATATTATAATAATATTGGTATCGCTAGTTTGCCGTATTAAGCAAGTCATAGCTGGTAAGTATTCAATTCCAAACCAGTCGGTTCATGTTAAATACGTGTTGTGGAATGTAAACTCTCCCCTTTGTAAACACCCATCTCATTCATAACCCCTCCTCCCCATAAGAAAACAAAACCATATTAGACAAGCTCTTTCCTGTTTTGTATTGTCCTGAATTACCACCCTATGCAACTAGACGACCCCCCAAAACAGCTGACTCTTTGTGCTGTTGTTAAAGCAATGAACTTTCCGTATATGAAATTTCTCTCTACTAAAATGGTATTATCGTTTTGTTTTGATTAATTATATATGTCAATACTGAGAATTTAATTGTTGTGAGATAAGTTATGTTGATTAATTAATATAAGATTTCAAATGCAATAAGATATAGATATGTGTGTTTAAATAAATTCAAGTTTATAAGTGTTTGAAATAAAATAAATAATAAGTACTTTAAATAAAAAGGTTTAATAATAGCTTGAATAAAAATAACGTGTAATAAAAGTGTAAAGTGTAGGAGTAAAATGAGTAAAGAGAAAATAATTATAAAAGTATATTTGAGTCGTGTAAACGCCCGGTCGTGGCCTGCTTCAAAATAATTCCCCCAGCTTGACAGTAATAGACACAAACTTGTTCGTGCAGGAAATATTGTAGTAACCCACCCCTATTGTCTTGAATTGATACCGAAGTAAACAATGGTAAACCTCCCTAGTGTATAATACGATGCGTTCAGTGTTTGACCCCTCTTAGATTGTAACTGCTCATTGTTTAAATGTAAATAAAGATTCCCGCTTTGTGAAATTCCGCGTATCTCAGTAGAATAAGAAATTAGTGTTAAGATAGGATCTAAGGTTGAGTATGGGATCAACTTTAGATTACTGTAGTAGAATTAAGAGATATAGGGATCAAGACGTAACATAGTCACAATGGTGCCGTACTGAAAAAGTTCTTTACAAGGGTTAAAGAAAGTTCTTTACAAGGGTTAAAGAAAGCGCAGAAAGCTAACCAATATAGTTAGAGTATGCAAGGTAATCAGTCGGGCCACTATATTGTGAAGTTACGGGAAACTAAGAGTAACAAATAGATTAATAGATAAGTAATATCTATTTATATGTAAATAATATTAAGGTAAATGTTAAGAAACGAGAGAAAGGGAATTTCACGAAAGAAAAAATAATTGTGTTTATTAGATTTTTTATTATTCCACCCCCCCGTTTTTCATAGTTAAGTGCAGGAGGATGTGACGATTTTAAATATATCGAAAATCGCACAAATTAAAATTTTTAATTTTAATAAGTAAGAGTATCATACACCCTTACCTATATCCAGATTCCTGAATCAACTTGAAACTTTCCAGTACCAACACGCCAAGAAAGGTATTAAGTAAAGAATAATAATAATAATTACTTTAATTATTAAAAATGCGACTATATAAATAAAGAAATCACTAAGTCATAATAAAGTAAACATAAAGTATTTACATTCTAATTAATGGATAATTATTAATATATAAAGTACGAACTATTTTCTTAGTGCGTAAATACGCACCAGCTTACTGAGCCTTCGCCCCTAAACTATACGCGCATTCGCCAGTAGAACTTCGCCATGACAAGATGTGAGTTTTGGTGTTGTGTACATACACGTAAGTGTATGTCCTTAAAAGTATATCCAGCGTGAGATGGTTTTATTGTGAATAATGTAGTGTGTAGAGTTAGTGAGAATACATACAGAAAGGAAAAGGTAGCCAACACATCTCTTTTTAAAAATATAAAATGTAAGTGTAAGATATGTAACTACTAGACTTTAGTACTGCAAAGTGAGAACTATAATTTAAAAAAAAAATGTGAACTACAAAAGTCTGGACCAAGGAAAGTGAAACTACAACAGTTGGAACTTCAAGTAAACAACCGATCTTCGAGAGCAGAAATAATCAACCCGACGTAGATTCACCAGGAACAACGTACTCCACCCTTAGAAGACGACAGGAGATGCCCCAAGGATACAACAACAACCTCATATGAAATTCAGGTGATATCAAACCACAACTTTTGTAAATTTCGCCTTAATAAAAGAAGTAACAAAGAACTTTAAAGAACTTTAGCAATGTAAAGAACAAATTATCAGATTTGTAAATTTTGTAATTTTGTAATGAAGTAATAGTAACCGCAATGTATAGATAAATGTAAGATAATAATGTAGAGTATCACCAATATTATTCTTCCAATAATATGGTTGAAGTTTTGATAAATTAATTATTTTGAGAAAGTTGAGACCCGGATCCGTGGTATTAAAACTAACATCTGTATGAATAAATTTTGAGGTAAAACGAATAATATACTTAAGATCTTTGAAGCAGTAAAAGCAGAATTTACTAAAATAACTTTTCTTTAAAATCAAGCATAATATTTGAATAGCAATAAAGAGATGTTTTCGCTAACACCTAGTGAGTGAATAAATTTATGCAAACCTTGTCAATTTCCTATATCATAATTGTTTTGTAATTTGTTGGTAAGTATTTTTACTAACAACGGCAGCTAGTTTAATTTACTGGTAAAGAATTGAACTAGTTCCCGACTTTTGTGTTGTCTTAACAAGGGAGACGGCACAACAATCGTAATAAATGCTTCGATTGTTCACGGATATACTGTTTCTTTGAAAACGTTAAAAACAGTGGACTTCGAATTCCTTTAATACTAACGTTTCCTAAAATTTATGAGGCAAAGAGTAATATAGAAAAACAAAACGTGTAAGAAGTATTTAGAACAGTAACATTTATTAACTCTCATGAAGTGTGTAAGCAACACATGCAAAACTAGTTTGCAGTTATCGATTTGTTTTGCTGCCACTGGTGTCAATTTTTAATCAACACATTGTTAATACACGTCGTAGATTCGACGGAAAAGTAGATTCTCAAGTTTAAAAATGTTTAGACAAATCTATATATTAATACGTGAAGAGAAAACTTTGTACCCCTTGTTAAGCATATTGCGCGCACGGAGGAGTGTGAGATTTGGCATAGTTAAAGTTTATATGGAGATAATACGTGAAGAGAAAACTTTGTACCCCTTGTTAAGCATATTGCGCGCACGGAGGAGTGTGAGATTTGGCATAGTTAAAGTTTATATGGAGAAGGAGTGCAGAAAGCTAAAATTTATATATAATACTGTGTTACAAATACATTAAATTAAATTAAATTAAACATTCATTTGCACTTGAAAATTCATTTAAACTTTTTCAAACAATGGTAATTGTTAAAAATAAAATAATTTTGTTGCCAGGCAATAAAATTATAATTTTTTTCATTTTAGTGTACGTTCATACTGCCGATGTCAAACACATAATAGTCTGTCGTTTGTTTACGTTCATACTGCCAATGTCAAACACATAATAGTCTGTGGTCAAACAGTCGCACAGAGTAGAGATTGTCGCCAAAGAATTTTAAAATGTTGCCAACAAATAACTGAAGAGCTGTTATTTGACTGAACAACAGATTGACTGAATGAGCTGTGAATTTTGTGTGATTTCAAATGTTCCTTTTTCAATAGTCTGTGGAGTGTATGTCAAGGCAAAAAAGCGTTTATTTTATATTTTGTATATTAGATATCTGTGTTTTATATATTAATGTGCAGTTGAAAGTGAAATACAGCTTGCTTAATATACACCTGTTGCAAAAGAAAAATTTTGTAGCAGCAATTTGAATTGACTTATTCTCGCCTAATTATTATTGGTGGTTTCAAAAAAGTGAGTACATTTTATTATTTTTAAATTAAAACCTGTCTAATCTTAGTTTCAGTAATTACATTACATGTTTTTTTTTACATTCAGATATTCGCACCTACTTCCATTATGCCTCGACATAGAACATTGACGGGTCGGAGTGAGAGACAAAGAAGAAGGAATATATATTCACGTGAAAGTCAAAATGATAATAGACCAAATGCAAATTTAAATAGTGTAAATAGCATAACATTGACGGGTCGGAGTGAGAGACAAAGAAGAACGAATATATATTCGTGTGAAAGTCAAAACGATAATAGACCAAATGCAAATTTAAATAGTGTAAATAGTATACAAAATGATGAAATTATTTTGAGGGATACATTTAAATGCGCACTGAATGTCATTCCAAGAAATTTTAATACTTTTGATTGTGGATTAATGCATTTACAATGCAGGTTTTGCAATGCAAAACATTTCGAATCTGAGGTCACTTTAGGTGAAAGGACTGCATTCACTTCATGTTGTCATAAGGGTAAAGCAATATTACCGGCCTTAAGTCAAAATGAATACTTTAAATCATTGTATGATGGACTTACTTCAAATAAACCTTCAATAAAAAGAAAGTCAAAAAATTATTTTGAAAACATTCGTAAATACAATTCATTATTTGCTATGGTTAGCTCAGAAGCTAAAATTTCGGATACAGTTACGCGTGGATTGTATCATTTTAAAATACATGATGTTTTTTATCACAGATCAGGTCCAATGACTGCTGGATATGGTCGCTCACCATGTTATGCGCAATTATATTTTTATGATGTTGACACTGCTGTCAATTATAGATTACGTGAACACTATAATCAAACATGCAATAACAATATAATGCGCGAAATCTCTCTTGAATTGGAACGCATTAATCCTTCGTTCGGTCATTCATTGCAAAAGTCAGAGAGTTGAAAATCAAAATAAAGAAATTTGCATGCTCATTAAAGTAAATCGTGATTTAGATCTACGCCATTATAATGATGCAGTTCAAACTGATGTAGCAGTAATATTTAGTACAGTTGATGGTGAGCCACCCTTTGAACGAAATATGGTTTCGTTTTCAAAAGTTAATGGTACCATTAAAAATATCTCTGTTTTGGATTCATCATTGGACCCTTTAGCGTATCCATTACTTTTTCCAAATGGTGATACTGGGTGGCATATCAATATTTCTCATAATGTACCAACTACATCTAATTCAAGAGCGCCCAGAAATAAATTAACCATGCTTCAGTATGCAGCCTATCGACTTGCAATTAGAGAAGATTTTAGCATGTGGCACCATTCACAAAAATTATTTCTGCAGTGGATAGTTGATATGTATGTGAGAATAGAGGACACAAGGTTACATTTCATTCGACAAAATCAAACAAGTCATAGGTCTGAAGTTTACAACAATTTAACAGATTATTTAGAATTGAACCCCAATGCCAATAATGTTGGCCGTAGAGTAATTTTACCATCTTCATTCAATGGATCTCCAAGAAATATGTATCAGAATTATTTAGATGCAATGTCAATTGTACAACATTTCGGAAAGCCTTCTTTGTTTATTACAATGACTTGCAATCCAAGTTGGCCTGAAATAGTTAGCAATATTGGTGTAGGTGAGTCAGCTAATTTTCGACCTGATATTGTTGTGCGTGTATTCAAGTCCAAACTGAAAGCATTAATTGAGGGCCTTACACTAAAAAAAATCTTCGGTAAAGTTGAAGCACTCATTTATACAATTGAGTTTCAAAAGAGAGGATTGCCTCATGCTCACATTTTACTCTCTTTAAATGAGCAAGATAAAATTGTTAACGCTACCGATATTGATAAAGTTGTATCTGCGGAGATTCCTAACATTCAAACACATCCTACATTACATGAATATGTTGTAAAACACATGATGCATGGTCCATGCGGTGTACTTAATCCAAATTCTGTATGTATGAGAGATCGAAAATGCACAAAAGAGTATCCAAAACGATTTAATGAATTTACATGTGAATCATTAAATGGATATCCATTATAAAGAAGGCGTGATAATGGTATTAATGCTTAAGTTCGCGGTAGTTGCCTCGACAATCGTTATGTTGTACCATACAATCCGTATTTACTTGCCAAATTTAATTGCCATATAAATGTTGAAGTATGCACTACAGTTAAAAGTGTTAAATACATTTATAAATACGTGTATAAAGGCTATGACAGTGCATCTGTTAAATTAGGTTCAGAGAGAAATGAACCAGGTCAAGAAATACAAATTGATGAAGTTAACATTTTTTTAAATGGCCGTTATGTCGGATCAACTGAAGCTGTATGGCGCATCTATGAATTAACAATGCATTTTCAATCACATGTCATCGTTAGACTTGACATTCATTTACCGCGTAGACAGAATGTTTACTTTCGAGAAGGGCAAAAACGTCAAGCAATTGAAAATGCAAGACACACAAAATTATTAGCATTTTTTGAATTGAATCGATCAGATCCATCAGCGCATGAATATAAGTATATTGAAATTCCTTTGCATTATGTGTGGGAAGATTCCCGAAAAAAATGGAAGAAGAGAAGGCGTGGAGGTGATAAAATCATTACACGCATATATGTAGTATCACCAAAAGACATCGAACTTTTCCATTTACGATTGCTTTTATTACATGTCTGTGGTCCAAAATTATTTGAGGATGTTAGAACATACAATGGAATTATACACACTTCTTTTGTTGAAGCGTGCCATGCTCGCGGCATTGCTTCAAATGATAATGAATGGCGCGAATGTTTAAATGAAGCAAAAGAATTACATTCACCAAAACAAATGCGAAATTTATTTGGTTACATTTGTGCACTAAATGTGCCAGCCAATGCATTGGCGTTATGGAATGAATTTAAAGTAGATCTGATTGAATCTTTTTGAGAGATTACAACGAAGAAGTATCCTTTAATACAGCTCTATTAGAAATTGAAGATATTTTGAATGTTCATAATTTGTCATGTCAAGAACTTGGTTTACCAGTTCCCACGTATTCGCAGAGAACAGACGAAGCAAATGCTATTGACCCAATAGAACAAGAGTTTCTGTTTTCTGAGCATTATGAAACTGCAAATATTGAACAGCGTAATCTAATTGATCGTGTAGTTTTGCACCATGATACTGGATCTAATGTTTTTTGTTTAACCGCTCATGCAGGTTGTGGAAAAACATTCACACAAACAGCAATCATTCACAAATTAAATTCGCTTAATCTTAGTTGCATTGCAACAGCGTTCAGTGGCATAGCTTCAACTCTATTACTTGGAGGTAGAACTTTACACAATGTGTTTAAATTGCCTATACCCATTTTGGAAAATTCTGTAGCGAATATTACCGCAAATAGTAGCTATGGACGTTACATAAATTCATCATCATTGATAATTATTGATGAAATTTCTATGTGTCCACTGCAAGTGTTGAAAATCATAGATAGATTATTGCAGGATCTATGCGATGAAAATGATAAACATAAACCATTTGGAGTGAAAACAATACTTCTGTGCGGTGATTTTCGGCAAATCTTATCAGTTGTCCCACATGGATCACGTGCAACTTTAATTGAAAATTGTGTCACGAGTTGACATAAATTTGTTTATTTTCATAAAGTAACGTTTACTCAAAATATGAGAGCCTTACCAAGTGAAATAGAATTTGTCGAATTCTTGAAAAAAATTGGTAATGATGAAGCCCCACAATTCCCTCAGTTTGGTGAAAATATTATTGAAATACCTCAGCAATTAATAGGAGATGAAAATAATATTATTAACGAGGTGTATGGAAATATTTCCGAAAACATAGTCTCAGATAACATATTGAAGTCAGTTATTTTAGCACCTAAAAATGATAATTGTACTTTTATTAATACTGATATACTTAATCGAATACCAGGTGAACAGAAAACATATCATAACTACGATAAAATAATTTGTGATGATGACAATGAAATCAATAACTATCCAGTAGAGTTTTTGGATTCTTTGACTATTAGTGGTTTGCCACCACATAAGTTAGTATTGAAAGTTAATTGCATCGTTTTACTGATCAGAAACTTAAATACAAAGGAAGCATTAGTCAATGGAACAAGAATGCGCATCAAGTGTATGCATCGTAATGCTATTGATTGCGAAGTTTTAACTGGAACCGCACGCAATAAGAGAATTTTGATTCCACGTATAAATTTAACATATTCCGGTACTGTTTTACCATTTAACTTTCAAAGAACTCAATTTCCAATTATACCTGCATTTGCGATGACAATAAATAAGTCTCAAGGACAAACATTCGAAAAAATTTGAATTTTATTGAGGCAGCCAGTTTTTACACATGGTCAATTGTACGTCGGAGCAAGTAGAGTTCGATCATTCGATGGTTTGAGATTTTGTATTTCCGAATATAATGGCCAAGGGCATTTAGCAAATGATGAAAGAGTTTTTACAATAAACATCGTTTACACAGAAATTCTGAATCATTACATTCACTTTCAAACTATTTTAAGTTCAATGGACAACATTTATTTTTTAACCGCCCGGTTTTTTTGATTTAATGAAAAATATATGAAAAAATACGAGGCACGTATTTTTTATTTCATTTTTTATTTTGTATTAATTTTTTATTTAAATTTTATATAATTCGAAAAAGATAGGCAAAATAACTGTGTAGCCTTGGCGAAACCTGGTCAGTATGGCAATAAAAAAAACCCAAGGAAATGTCAAGAAACGCGTTATTGCTTTTTAAATATGGCTTAGCCAAGCTAAACCTCATTTTTCCTATCTTTCATATTTTTCAAATAACTCGAAAATTAATGCATAGAAAAAAAAATTAAAAAATTATTTAAGCTTTGTAGCAGATAATCTTCAAACTGTTTTCGAATTTTGTACCTTAACAAAAATGAAATGTAATCCACTGGAATTTAAAACAATGTATCTTATACTTCTATGAATGTCAAGTCTCATTTTTATTAGCGTTTATTTGATTCAATAATAACATGAAAAAATTAAAACTGACAATGAATTATATCAAAAAATAAATACGAATACAAGCTGTAATTGTGTTTTTTTCAACTGTTACTAACATTAAATTTTAAATTTCATAGGTATTGCAGGGAATTAAGGCAAACAACACACGCTAATGACGTATTTGTACACGCTCGCAGCTGACGTAATAGAACAAAATTCAAAAAAATTATATGCAATGATTATAGAGGTATACTCTTTGACAAAAGAACCTCAATAACGTTCAAACTTAAAAATTTAATGAATTACGGTCGAATTTCGACCACTGGGCGAACACTAGTATGTAACAAATATGTCAGTACACATGACGGACACGAGTAGATTAACAACTATAAGGTGTTCCAAACCGGATGGTACCTGGGATTAGAAGACCTTTACTCTCGCACGCGCACTCGCAACCGGCCCAGCCTGGCCAGGCACGACCCGGGCGGTACAGGTAAAGTATACGGTCCAATTCAACATTATACAAATTTTAATTTAGCTTAGAAACTAAATTAAACTATAATTTTTGTTTTTCAGTGAACTTGTGACAAAATTGAGTCCAAACAACACATAATTTCAATAAATATGAGTATTTTAGGGGTTTCTCAAGCAAACGCAGAATTGGAGTACTTAATAAAGATTTTATTATAAAGTAATAAGTATGCTGATGATATCTTGACGATTATAAACAAAAATGTATTTACAATTTACATTCGTGGTGCAAAATTACGTCGATAAATTGTGCAGTCAATATGAAAATTTGTATTTTTTCTACAATAACAAATGCTGTCTTGTATGTAATATTCATAAATAAATTAGTTTATTTAAAAATGTATCCCAATTAAAAAGAAATAATTGATTGATATGATAACTTATACAATTAGGCTACCTATTTACATACTCTATTTACAATATAAATATGTTGAAGGGTCTTTTCCATTATGTGTCTACAAACAACTCTCGTAGCGTTTCCGAGCCCGCCAAGCTCCCCCACCAACGTTCCTCCTCCTACAGTAGTGGTGTGAAGGAGGGGTGATTAGCATACTGTGCCGTAACTATTTACGGCAACTTACGAAATTGTTATAATCGAATTTCGGCATAGATTCTTTCATTGGATATTGGTCGCCCACGCTATCTATGTGAGACTGGGGACAACTCGACTTTTCGTTCCCGCGGCGTGGAGCGGTAGTTGTCGTTGAGTAGAGAGATAGCGTGTTGGAGACTGGTGTTGTCAGCTGTGCATGGCGCTAGCTGTTTTTCAGTTCAGCGTCTGAAAAGTATTGTTGTTCCATTTTTAATGCCGGGGTTTTGTAAATCGATTATGGAAGGCTAAGTAAAAGGTGTGCCAAAGGGCTCTGGCCTGGCAGCTGTGATCCTGTGGAGACCAAGATGTAATGTGTAAGTAATGTGTGAGGAACTCGGTCTTAGCAGGTGTTATGGCAAAATCGAACAGTTATGCAAAAATGAAAATTATTAAATTTTTCCTAGGAGGTGCTTTCGCACTACTTGTGCTTCGGGTAAAGTGTGGGCCTGGCTAGTTCTTAACAAAAAAAAAAAAAAAGAAAAACAGTTGCTTAATTCTGGATGTGTTTTTTTTACTTCACTGAATAACTGGAATATTCAGGTTACCGTAGTCATTGCAAATTCTTTCCTGAACGCAAGTTTTTTTTTTAAAGAAAAAGTCTGTTGAACTTGACTGGCTTTTGATATTTCTTTCAAGTGGTGAGCTCAGCTTCTCATGCTGCTAGTAGTGACAGTAATACCTTATGTGCAAAACCTTTTTTTTTATAAAAAAAAAAAAACAAAAAAAAAGCTTAGAAAATGTGTTAGGATTCAGTTCAGCCGTGTGCCCATGTGCCTAGTGAAGCGAAATCTAGCCGAGTTCCTTAATCTCTCTCAGTATTATTCAGTGTTGTTCATATAAATGTCTTGTGTTTGAATTGTGAAAAGCATGTAATGTCCAGTATACATTTTGTCTATAATCTGTGTTGAACTTATATTGGGTCTGCCTTTTATTGGAACGTATAAATTTGTTTATGAAAAGAGCTGCAGACCACATACAATTGCCATAATATGTACTAGAACTGTAATTCAGAAGTATTCATCATGTTAATAGAAATGACTGAACTTTTGTACAAGATGAAATTTCCATTTGGGATGTAGTATTTATTTTAATGCTCTATCAATGTACAGTCACTGTTAAAATTCTTTTGTATATGTATATACTCATAATTCTATGCACAAAACATGTTCACATTTTTGAGAGATATATATACCTGATTATTTGATAGTTTTTTTTAATAATGGTGCACTCTGAAATCAGCAAGCCATTGTGCTACACAAGTTTATACAAGTTTAAGGAAAATTGAGCACACGCACTTGTGAATTCCACACAAAGTATATAATTACCTACCTTATGTTTACATTATACCTTACTAATTATATGATTCTCCTTTCTAGCTTTTGATTTAGATTTCAGAGGGCGCATGTTGTTGTGTAAGATAATTGTTTAAATTGTTGTGGCTGTAATAATTGTTGTAGGATAAAATTGTTCGTTAAATGGTTTATAAAATTGTTCATATTATTAAAAGTGTTTATAGTACAACCAGAGGGGGGATGAAAAAGAAAAAAAAAAGACTTATTGTTATTAAATGTATTATATTTCGAAAACCTCTGGATTTACTCTTTGTATTTATTAATGTTAATATAATTATTTCCAAATAGGGAAAGTCTATTTGGTTAAGGTTAAAAATGTACTGTCGAGGCTTGTTGCATGTCATGGTTATTTTGAATACCATGTAATATATTTTAAATATTTTACATATTTTATATATTTCTAATAGAATACTTTCACAGCCTGGATACTATGAAATCTCTCATTGTAAGAAAACAAAATTTTATAGAATCAATAAATTTGTTATTTGCGGAATTTTAAAATTGAGGTCACCTCATTGGTCCAATTACCTAATGGTTCTTCCCCAGCATGTGGCCATTCTTCCACTAGGAGGCCTCTCCTGGTTCAAGTGAGCAAGTGAGCCGGTCATCCAGGTGAGTTGTAGTTTTTTATAATTTTTTAAGGAAGTCAAACTTGTAAAATGTGTTAAATTCGGAAAGTTGAAAATTGTGTTGTGATGTCATTGGTGATGAGCGGCTCACAAATGGTAGCAGAGCGTGGTTAGACGTAGGCCTGGCCACCTCTGAACCGAAATTTGGAAATGGATGCGGTGACCTCAATATCTTAGTTGGACATGTTCTGTCAGTTGTGATGTGTTCACTATTGTTGTAATTATGTGTTACGATTGTTGTAAATCTTGGTCTTTGGGTGCGGTTGCCGGGCCGGGACACCTGGGGGGGGGGGGTGAGCACAGCTTGGTGATTCCTGATTGTATCTTGGGGTGTTGTTAAGTGTTTATCTGTTTGTTTGTGTTCTTGTTTTGTCTTTGTCTTTGTTGTCTTCTAGCACATGATCTTGGTCTGGGTTGTTCGTCCGGTGTCGGGTCGGGGAACCCTGGAGTACATTGTGTGGGTAATGGGACAATATGTGTGATAGGCGTTGTTTGTGAACTGGGATAAATAAAATATAAACTCTCACACACACACACACACACACACACACACACGATAGCATTGTTGCGATGGAAAATATTGTAGCGTTATGTCAGGTAGAATTTTCGTGATGTACAAGAACATTTTCTTTATTAAATGCTAGCTGTTTAATAATCTGTTAGGTATTATAATTATGGTGAAGGATTGGTATTGTTTACCCCAGTTAGGATTAATTAGGGTCCTCGGGTTTGGTTTTCGGGGGGCTTCTCTGGAGGAATTTGGGTTAATGTTTTACTTTTTGGTGTTTTATTGTTTTAGGTGGGGTTAACAGTGGTTTTAAAGTTTTATCGGTATTTTAGCTTCTCTCCTTTCCTTTCTTCTTTCTTTTGCTTTAGGTCGCGACCGCTCACACTCCCCGTATCTTCTACACTTACACACACCCAGCTACACACCCACACACACTTGTCCTTCCTTCTGGTTTCCTTTCGTTTTCAACTTTCGCCGGATTTTATCTGTTTATTGGTTTTTAGTTAGTCCCCGCTTTTCCTCCAGTGGTGGCAGTCCCAGTGTCGTCCAACCCGTTGGACTCCTTTTGTTGTGGGGGTGTGCCGTAACTATTTACGGCAACTTACGAAATTGTTATAATCGAATTTCGACATAGATGCTTTCATTGGATATTGGACGCCCACGCTATCTATGTGAGACTGGGGACAACTCGACTTTCCGTTCCCGCGGCGTGGAGCGGTAGTTGTCGTTGAGTAGAGAGATAGCGTGTTGGAGACTGGTGTTGTCAGCTGTGCATGGCGCCAGCTGTTTTTCAGTTCAGCGTCTGAAAAGTATTGTTGTTCCATTTTTAATGCCGGGGTTTTGTAAATCGATTATGGAAGGCTAAGTAAAAAGTGTGCCAAAGGGCTCTGGCCTGGCAGCTGTGATCCTGTGGAGACCAAGATGTAATGTGTAAGTAATGTGTGAGGAACTCGGTCTTAGCAGGTGCTATGGCAAAATCGAACAGGTATGCAAAAATGAAAATTATTAAATTTTTCCTAGGAGGTGCTTTCGCACTACTTGTGCTTCGGGTCAAGTGTGGGCCTGGCTAGTTCTTAACAAAAAAAAAAAAAAGAAAAACAGTTGCTTAATTCTGGATGTGTTTTTTTTACTTCACTGAATAACTGGAATATTCAGGTTACCGTAGTCATTGCAAATTCTTTCCTGAACGCAAGTTTTTTTTTTAAAGAAAAAGTCTGTTGAACTTGACTGGCTTTTGATATTTCTTTCAAGTGGTGAGCTCAGCTTCTCATGCTGCTAGTAGTGACAGTAATACCTTATGTGCAAAACCTTTAAAAAAAAAAAAAAAAAAAAAAAAAAGCTTAGAAAATGTGTTAGGATTCAGTTCAGCCGTGTGCCCATGTGCCTAGTGAAGCGAAATCTAGCCGAGTTCCTTAATCTCTCTCAGTATTATTCAGTGTTGTTCATATAAATGTCTTGTGTTTGAATTGTGAAAAGCATGTAATGTCCAGTATACATTTTGTCTATAATCTGTGTTGAACTTATATTGGGTCTGCCTTTTATTGGAACGTATAAATTTGTTTATGAAAAGAGCTGCAGACCACATACAATTGCCATAATATGTACTAGAACTGTAATTCAGAAGTATTCATCATGTTAATAGAAATGACTGAACTTTTGTACAAGATGAAATTTCCATTTGGGATGTAGTATTTATTTTAATGCTCTATCAATGTACAGTCACTGTTAAAATTCTTTTGTATATGTATATACTCATAATTCTATGCACAAAACATGTTCACATTTTTGAGAGATATATATACCTGATTATTTGATAGTTTTTTTTAATAATGGTGCACTCTGAAATCAGCAAGCCATTGTGCTACACAAGTTTATACAAGTTTAAGGAAAATTGAGCACACGCACTTGTGAATTCCACACAAAGTATATAATTACCTACCTTATGTTTACATTATACCTTACTAATTATATGATTCTCCTTTCTAGCTTTTGATTTAGATTTCAGAGGGCGCATGTTGTTGTGTAAGATAATTGTTTAAATTGTTGTGGCTGTAATAATTGTTGTAGGATAAAATTGTTCGTTAAATGGTTTATAAAATTGTTCATATTATTAAAAGTGTTTATAGTACAACCAGAGGGGGACTGAAAAAGAAAAAAAAAAGACTTATTGTTATTAAATGTATTATATTTCGAAAACCTCTGGATTTACTCTTTGTGTTTATTAATGTTAACATAATTATTTCCAAATAGGGAAATTCTATTTGGTGAAGGTTAAAAATGTACTGTCGAGTCTTGTTGCATGTCATGGTTATTTTGAATACCATGTAATATATTTTAAATATTTTACATATTTTATATATTTCTAATAGAATACTTTCACAGCCTGGATACTATGAAATCTCTCATTGTAAGAAAACAAAATTTTATAGAATCAATAAATTTGTTATTTGTGGAATTTTAAAATTGAGGTCACCTCATTGGTCCAATTACCTAATGGTTCCCCAGCATGTGGCCATTCTTCCACTAGAAGGCCTCTCCTGGTTCAAGTGAGCAAGTGAGCCGGTCATCCAGGTGAGTTGTAGTTTTTTATAATTTTTTAAGAAGTCAAACTTGTAAAATGTGTTAAATTCGGAAAGTTGAAAATTGTGTTGTGATGTCATTGGTGATCACAAATACAAATGCTACCATTTGTAAGCCGCTCATCACCAATGACATCACAACACAATTTTCAACTTTCCGAATTTAACACATTTTACAAGTTTGACTTCCTTAAAAAATTATAAAAAACTACAACTCACCTGGATGACCGGCTCACTTGCTCACTTGAACCAGGAGAGGCCTCCTAGTGGAAGAATGGCCACATGCTGGGGAACCATTAGGTAATTGGACCAATGAGGTGACCTCAATTTTAAAATTCCGCAAATAACAAATTTATTGTTTCTATCAAATTTGTTTTTCTTACAATGAGAGATTTCATAGTATCCAGACTGTGAAAGTATTCTATTAGAAATATATAAAATATGTAAAATATTTAAAATATATTACATGGTATTCAAAATAACCATGACATGCAACAAGCCTCGACAGTACAATTTTAACCTTAACCAAATAGGATTTCCCTATTTGGAAATAATTATATTAACATTAAGAAATCCAAAGAGTAAATCCAGAAGTTTTCGAAATATAATACATTTAATAACAATAAGTCTTTTTTTTTCTTTTTCATTCCCCCTCTGGTTGTACTATAAACACTTTTAATAATATAAACAATTTTATAAACCAATTTACGAACAATTTTATCCTATAACAATTATTACAGCCACAACAATTTAAACAATTACCTTACACAACAACATGCGCCCTCTGAAATCTACATCAAAAGCTAGAAAGGAGAATCATATAATTAGTAAGGTATAATGTAAACATAAGGTAGGTAATTATATACTTTGTGTGGAATTCACAAGTGCGTGTGCTCAATTTTCCTTAAACTTGTATAAACTTGTGTAGCACAATGGCTTGCTGATTTCAGAGTGCACCATTATTAAAAAAAACTATCAAATAATCAGGTATATATATCTCTCAAAAATGTGAACATGTTTTGTGCATAGAATTATGAGTATATACATATACAAAAGAACTTTAACAGTGACTGTACATTGATAGAGCATTAAAATAAATACTACATCCCAAAGTGGAAATTTCATCTTGTACAAAAGTTCAGTCATTTCTATTAACATGATGAATACTTCTGAATTACAGTTCTAGTACATATTATGGCAATTGTATGTGGTCTGCAGCTCTTTTCATAAACAAATTTATACGTTCCAATAAAAGGCAGACCCCATATAAGTTCAACACAGATTATAGACAAAATGTATACTGGACATTACATGCTTTTCACAATTCAAACACAAGACATTTATATGAACAACACTGAATAATACTGAGAGAGATTAAGGAACTCGGCTAGATTTCGCTTCACTAGGCACATGGGCACACGGCTGAACTGAATCCTAACACATTTTCTAAGCTTTTTTTTTTTTTTTTTTTTTTTTTTTAAAGGTTTTGCACATAAGGTATTACTGTCACTACTAGCAGCATGAGAAGCTGAGCTCACCACTTGAAAGAAATATCAAAAGCCAGTCAAGTTCAACAGACTTTTTCTTAAAAAAAAAACTTGCGTTCAGGAAAGAATTTGCAATGACTACGGTAACCTGAATATTCCAGTTATTCAGTGAAGTAAAAAAAACACATCCAGAATTAAGCAACTTTTTTTCTTTTTTTTTTGTTAAGAACTAGCCAGGCCCACACTTGACCCGAAGCACCTCCTAGGAAAAATTTAATAATTTTCATTTTTGCATACCTGTTCGATTTTGCCATAGCACCTGCTAAGACCGAGTTCCTCACACATTACTTACACATTACATCTTGGTCTCCACAGGATCACAGCTGCCAGGCCAGAGCCCTTTTTGCACACTTTTTACTTAGCCTTCCATAATCGATTTACAAAACCCCGGCATTAAAAATGGAACAACAATACTTTTCAGACGCTGAACTGAAAAAACAGCTGTCGCCATGCACAGCTGACAAACCCAGTCTCCAACACGCTATCTCTCTACTCAACGACAACTACCGCTCCACGCCGCGGGAACGAAAAGTCGAGTTGTCCCCAGTCTCACATAGATAGCGTGGGCGTCCAATATCCAATGAAAGCATCTATGCCGAAATTCGATTATAACAAATTCGTAAGTTGCCGTAAATAGTTACGGCACACCCCCACAACAAAAGGAGTCCAACGGGTTGGACGACACTGGGACTGCCACCACTGGTGGAAAAGCGGGGACTAACTAAAAATCAATAAAAAGATAAAATCCGGCGAAAGTTGAAAACGAAAGGACACCAGAAGGAAGGACAAGTGTGTGTGGGTGTGTAGCTGGGTGTGTGTAAGTGTAGAAGATACGGGGAGTGTGAGCGGTCGCGACCTAAAGCAAAAGAAAGAAGAAAGGAAAGGAGAGAAGCTAAAATGCCGATAAAACTTTAAAACCCCAATTAACCCCACCTAAAACAATAAAACACTAAAAGGTAAAACATTAAAAGCCAATTCCTCCAGAGAAGCCCCCCGAAAACCAAACCTTCGGGCCCTAATTAATCCTAACTGGGGTAAACAATACCAATCCAACACTCAAGGAAGCTCCACCTGAGCACACGCCTTCAACTGTGACACATGGGCCACCCTCACCTTCATCCCATCCTCCAGACCCACCAGGCTGGCAGTAACAGGCGAGACAAACTCAGAAATCCGGAAGGGTCCCAACCATCTATAGCAAAGCTTGGCGGCGCGACCCTCCACGTTAGAGCTGAGCGGGTGGCTCCTGCAATATACTAACTGGCCCACCTTGAAAGGGTTGGGGACTCTCCCAGCGTTATAACGACGCCGCACGCGCTCGTGCGATCGGAACAGGGCTCTCCTCACCTTCTTTCCACCTGTGCGAGACCCCCTCGTTCGGCGAATCCGGGAGAAGATCCTCCAATCTCCACAAATTACTAAGGGGATGAGCGGGGGAGAAACCAAACATGACCTCAAAAGGCACGGCTCTATGGCTTTCATGAAGAGACGAATTAAAGGCCATTTGTAACCACTGAAGATTCTGGTCCCACGTGTTCTGCTGTTCCGCGTGGTAGGCGATGAGAGCGGATCTAAGGTTGCGATTGAATCGCTCAGCGTGGGAAGGTTGTGGGTGATAGGGGAAGTGGTTACATGCCGAATGCCGTGCCTGAAACACATGTTCAGGAACTGCCTCGAAATGAATTGGGAGCCATTGTCTGAGACAATGATGGAGGGAAGCCCGAAATGCTGAAAGATACTGGTCTGAAGGGCTATGATGATAGTGGCAGCACTAGCCTGACGCAAGGAAAGTAGCCAGACATACTTGGAGAAGGCGTCCACACAAACAAGGAGGAACGAATTCCCGGCCTTGCTACGCGGGAAAGGACTCACGTAGTCTATGAAAACCTTCTCCATCGGTCTGCCAGCCACCTCAGAAGACAGCAACCCCAACTTGGTGTTCTGAGCGGGCTTGCTCAGACTACACAGATGACAACACTTCACCCGGGTGGCGATGTCCCGGTCCATGCCTTTCCAGATGAAGTTCTTTCTGATCGCGGCGATGGTCTTTGAAACACCCAAATGGCCTCCTACCGGGGAATCATGATAATACTGGAAGACCATGGGCACCAGCTTGCTCGGCAGCACTATCTTAGGAACCCGTCCTCTACGTTCCTTGCAGCAGAGGATGCCCTTGGACAGATGATAGGGAGCCTTCATCTCGCCTGATTTAATTTTATCGATAATGGGACCCAACACCTCATCATCAAGCTGATGAGGGATAACCTCAGTAAAGGCGAGGGGAAACTCCAAGAGTAAGGCGCAGGGTTCATTTATTGGCTCCTCACTGGGTAGATGATACATACGGGACAGAGCATCGGCAACAACATTTTGGGTCCCCCGTATATGCTGTGCCCTAAACTTAAAAGATGAAATTTTGACCACCCAGCGGCCAAGTTTACCCAGTTGACGGGGATGCAGAAGCCACGAGAGAGCCTGATGGTCTCTAATAGGAACTCAGCATGTTCCAAATACCTCCTAAACTTGTCCAGGGCGAAGACTACCGCCAAACACTCCAACTCATACACCGAGGATTTCTTTTCAGTGTCGGTGATGGTCCTAGATACAAATGCTACTGGCTGCCGAGCACCATCCACCTCCTGCGAGAGCACGGCCCCGATCGCCACACTGATCGAGAGCTGGCGTCAGATTGCACAACAAAGGGCTTCGTGAAATCAGGCATCCGAAGCACGGGCGGCGACAAAATGGACTCCTTCAGGGGCTCAAAGGCACGCTGTTGCTCGTCGCCCCACACAAATTTGGCACCTTTCTTCCTTAAGGAATTTAGGGGAGCCGCAATCTCGGCAGCCCCCGGGATGAACCGCCTATAAAAATTTACCATACCAACGAAGCGGGCCACCCCTTTAGCGTCCCGAGGAGGAGGAAAATCCCGATTTGCCTGAGTCCTCTCTGGGTCTACAGTGACCCCTTTATGCGACACAAGGTGACCGAGCAAAGAAATTTCCTCCTGGGCGAATTTCACCTTGTCGGGGTTTACCGTAAGCCCCGCGCGCCTCAAGCGACACAACACCTCACGGAGATGGTTCATGTGTTCCTCTAGGGTAGAGCTGTAGATGAGCAGATCATCCAGATAATTGAACACGTACTGGAATTTAACATCGTGGAACACAGAGTCTAGTAGACGTGTTAACGTCTGAGCACCAACCGCACTACACACATACGTTTGACGACGTACGCACGCATGCACGCGCCTTCAATTCCACATGCACGCGGGCGCTTGTTTTGAATTCTTTTTATTTTGTTTCAATTTTTTGTTTTTAATTTTAATTTTGTTGTTTTTTGTTTTTGAAGATCTATTTGAACAAATCATAACGGACACTAAAGACTTTTGGCCGCCCACCAACTAAATGATTGTATATAGGTAGACTATGTAATGTAAATAAATCAGTGCAATCAAAATAACGAAATGTAAATAGAATAATGTAATCTAAATAAACTTATATAAATAATGTTATGTAATGTAAATATAATAATGTAATCTAAATAAACTTATGTAAGTAATGTAATGTAATCTAAATAGAAATAGGCTACCTATTTACATACTATATTTACAATATAAATATGTTGAAATTTAGGCACAGTACTGCAAAATACTAATGTCTAAAGCCAAAATGAATATTAAATTAGACTTAATTGTACACCTTAAATATATCACAACCAAGTCGTGTTTGGTGTAATTTCTTTAAAATATTATGGAGATTACAAATATGCTAAACTCGTTTGTTAAAAAATTCATATTATAAAAGTTGTAGTTACGTAGTGGACGCCCCAGTATATGATTCATACCCCAGGCGTGCGGGCCAGCTGTGTGTGTGTGTGTGTGTGTGTGTGTGTGTGTGTGTGTGTGTGTGTGTGTGTGTGTGTGTGTGTGTGTGTGTGTGTGTGTGTGTGTGTGTGTGTTAGTAAGGGTCACCTATTTTTCCTTCAGGTCCCATGCGACTTGGAACGCCGTATACAAGTGAGTTTATAGAAACCGCCTACAAATAAAATGCAGATGTTTGAATCATAATTGTAATGGATCCGACACAACATCTATAAAACGTGTTGTGAATACATTACGTTTCTGTTTTGTTTACATACGTTGTTATCTCTTGTTTTTGTTGTTACCAATGCTGCTGCTTGCTAGGCAAACAATTTAACGAATTTATTTCGTTATGTTGTGTAGTAATTTTACATTGCAATGTGTATGGTACTCCTTTGACTTCTTGACCCAAATTATAAAACGTTGCTATCGTATATTACGTAAACAAAGACGCAACGCAACATTGCCTTGTTCGTGACGAAAATAAACCATTTTATCTCTGATCTTACCTTGATCGACGGCGAACGTCTTTTGAAAATTGAACTATGAGATTGCAGCGGCCTGTTGCTTCAGCGCAGTGCATGACCACTGTGCATGACTAGCATGCATTCATCATTACAAAAGTACGTAGGCCTATACACGCGCGTGCACTCACACACAACACGTTATGAATAACTTTTAATAAACGTGTACAACTACTGACTTTTTAAGATTTTAGTGAATGATTTTTTTAAATATATATGTGTGTGTGTGTGTGTGTGTGTGTTTTCTCTTAGCTTCTCGTGTGATCCAAGAAAGGGCCCATTTCACTCTTGAAAGATGTAATTATTCTTGCGCTTAGAAGACGATTTGTGTGTACACAACAGGGCTGATCCAATTCTCTTGGCTCTTAAAAGGACTAATGTGGCCCATAAAAGAGCAGATACTACGTTTCGATAGCAAGGGTCTCTTATGGATGATTTAAGGACCACAAAACAAGAACGCGGGAAGCGATCCAAAATCACAAGACATATTTCACTAGCTAAAACTTAAAGAACGGAACACACACACACACACACACATACACAACATTTGTTAGACACTTTTCTCACATACACGTTATTTTATTTTGTTTATATAATACTGCAGTGTTTCCAATGCAACTGTTTACTTTTGACAACAGTATTTGACAAAGTCTATACAACTGTCTTAAACCATCAGAACTAAACTAAATACGCATTAATATTTTGAGCATTTCCTACAAATAAAATATTAAGACAGATTATCTCTGTGATGTTAGACGGTGTACAGAGCTTATAAATATATACCTGCATTGGAAACATTACAGTACAATAAGTAAAAAACAAATTGTATAAATAATAACAAGACTGCTGATGTGTATATTATTTTATGAATATTAAATATATTGAATACAAATAGATTAAAAATTATGTATTTTCGTATAAGTAGAGATTACTGTTATTGTCATAAAAGCGTATATCTGCTTTATTTAAATAAAATTTACAATGATAATATTAGCCCTTTAGATGATTTTAGTTTTATAACTCTGTTAAAAAAATTAATAATTATAAGGCGGCCAAAATGCAATGACACAAACACACACACACACACACACCAATGCCAATAATTTATAGGTCACGTGGTTGCTACTACCGTGAATGAAGTGAATGAAACAGGAATAGGATCGGAGTTAAATAGCCCCGAGCATTTTCCTCTCCTTTCTGTCACGCCTACGGTCCTCAGGGAAATCCTTCCCCTGATAATATTTACGCTGAACTCAAAAGTCTGTATATTATCCATTCGAGGTATGACCGGTTTGGAATTATAGTGTCGCGGTTTGCAATTATATGTGTACCAGTTGTTAGCAGGCCTAATGTTTTGTAACGAAAATCAATAACTACTTTCACATCACTGGCAGCTGACGATGTGCGGGTGACTCCAACCCGCAGGCTTGAAAATGACTGCCTTTCCAATAACAACGCTTTGTTTAACCGACTGGAAAAGACTAATTAGTGCCAATTCTGTTAAGCAGTTAACTGTTTTCTCCAGCATTATTATTCGTCATTTGCTAACATGTGCGGATGTTAAGAAAACTATCTTTTTTAATTATAATTTATATCACAATTATAATCTTAAATTTGCAAAGTGACACAGTCGTATTTAGACAAAACGGTAACACATAATTTTATAGCCAATCCAACACGTAACTCTCAGCATAAATTAGCATAATGTCATTAGTACTAATTATTAGTGGCGCATAATGTGACACACATTTTGCACAAGCAATGATTTCTGAGAATCAAAATCAAGTTTTTTTTATATTTCGTTTGAGTGTTTCAACAAAATTTATTACCAACACTAAAATCAACATGATTAAAAACTTGAGCGTTAAGTATTCACTACCCTCAGTTTTGATACCACATATTCACTGAGAAATAATACCATATATTAAGGGAAGATAGGAGGTTCTGAATAACACCTCGTTAAAAACCTTGCCGAGGCTGAAAGTCGTTAACGGCAGGTTCAGTACGAGTCTGACTGATGGATAATCAAATCCTTATGGAAATTTATAAAGGTGTCTTGGACGCTTTATGGCGAAGAAAGATATTCAAAGATTGAAAGAGAAATTCTAAAATATATATATATATATATGTGTGTGTGTGTGTGTGTGTGTGTGTGTGTGTGTGTGTGTGTGTGTGTGTGTCTGCTCTTAGAGAACAGCTATTTTATACACTAATAAACGTTATACCTTATGTCTCTTTATTATGTTTAGAATTTGATAGAAAATTTATATTGACATGAAGATGGATCTTATAATGTTGTAACCTTGTCGGATCTGGGAAACTGATCATCGCACTATTACGAAACACTCGATCAGTGCTGGAGCCAAAACATACTATAGAAGAGAGGCTAATATAAAAAAAAATCAAGCCTGTTGGTCCAAAACACGATTGCAATACAGGATTTATTTTCAGACACCTCATGAAGATAGACCGTTGTGAAATAGCTATACGTTTTTGTTTTGTTATTCTATTTTGGTAATTGTTTAATTACTGTATCTCAGTCGCTATAATTTCATTTGTTATTGTTTAAAATTTCGTGTTTTTAAAAGTATTTAAAAACGATTAAAAATTAGCTCTGACGTGGTGAAATTTTCTTCAAAGACAAATGTTTAAACTGGTTCACGGACTTTCCACAGCTTTCATTGGTCAACCCGGAGCCTCAACATTCGGGGGTTTGTTTTCGATAAAAACATGGAATTCCAAATCTATCTGGTAGTGGACTTTTGAGAATTTCCAGACGTTCAAGAAAACACTGAGTTATCGATAAGTTCACTATGAAACGTTTCTGAATTCGATCGTTCCAGTGACGGCGCCACTATATGGTAATATATTACCAACAGCGAATATTAAGAAGTTGTAATACTGAGTAACGCGCGATGCATTTGGATAAACGTTGACATAATTTGTCAGTAAATGTACTTATACTATAGTCAGTATGCACAGAAATGTATTCTAGCAAAATCCTGTTACCTCATAATTTTGGATGTTTTGTCTGTAATTCATTGGTGTCAGCAAGGTTCAATGTATTGTATTATTCAATACATTAATCGGCATTTTGTGATATCTCACACACATTAACACCAACAAAAATGAGCAAAACAGACAAATTTAAGAGACAAAGTCTAAAGACGGGCGTGCAAGGTTAATTAAACGCAAACCAGACACACACACACAAATATTACGCAGTTGTTACAGTATTCATAACATGGGGTCGAACATTGAGACATTATATGCTATAGTCTACTAACAAAACATATTTAAAGTTAACTGTGATTAATCACATTCACTTTCAAATTCATAGTGATACCGATCGTTTATTGTTCTTGAAAGATACAGTAATTGGTTTCTTGTTACTAGACACCGCTGAAGTTACTGATCTGTCTTCTTCGCCACTGAACGTTAGCTTTTGAGTATCTGAGTTTCATCAATTAGTGCTCTCTGGTTCATTAATACTTTTGGCAATTATTTTCAACATTTTGTTTCAACCTTACGTGTAACTTCACATTCTGAATGCGTAGGTGAACATTTCTATTGACAAGTTTCCCTACAGAAGTGTGGATCTGAAGAAACTGCTATAGGTTAGTTACACAATACCAATGCGATTCTGAAGTTCTGTTACTTTAGACACTGTTTCCACAGAATATAAAATGTGCTAATTATTGATATTTTCAAGAAAAGACGAAAATGTTTAAACTTTGTAAACATTTCTAGCATTGTTAATTTTAAACACAAATGTAAAAAATAAAAATTAAATCTGACATAGGCCTGTCTCCTTTAATTCTTTTGCTAACTTCCGTTTCTAATATAGATCTACAGTAACCTAGGAAAGTACCAGAAGTTTTTAAATTATCATATTTTTTCTATAACTCTGAGGACAAAAATAACTTATAGATAACTAAAACAATTACATAATTTTAAGCTAGGACTGTCTACCACAGGAACGTTGTTCTATTTCTTTTTTCTTAATTCTCTACCAAAAACAGACAAAACAAACGGATAGGTTTTGATGGCCGCAGGTTAGTAACGCCTCACAATGTTTATCTTGAGTTTGATGGGTTCTGGGGCGTTATGGTTCCTGCTTAAATTTGATCGTCTTTATATATCTAATATATACCACACATATAAAAGAATTAATAATGAACTCCTTATTGTACAAATGGGATGGTTTACGATACCAGGTGTAGGTTGCCGAAAGTTAGCCATACGCATTCAAGGATAATAGTGTGGTCTGCGTAACGTTCAACCGTTTATTTACATTGAGTCCTGCTTTTACACAGACTCAGTACCTGCGGGTTGAATATTTCACGTTGATTTTTCCGGTAATAGAACACGAGGCTTCTACGCTCTACTTGAATATATCCATTAGTCTACTGTGGCTGCCAATGAATCCATTATTCATCCATCCATTATCCAGATTAATGTCCATTAGTCTGCTGTTTATGAATCGTTTATATTTTAAACCAGGATGTAAATATGACAGTTCCTAACCAATTCGAAACTGATCCGGATCTGTCGATATAAACATTTTACTGGAGCCCGACTCGCCTAGTTAACTGTCTGGGGGCAAATATTAAATACGTATTTTGGTATTTAGAACGAGTTTAGGGCTGTTTCAGAATCATTCACTAACCATAAGCTGATTGCATACCTCAACCGAAACGAGTTTTGAAGTTTATGTCATTGTTTCCTGTTCGTAAAATGCCCTGTCATTTCCCGTGTGTAAGCTTAAACGCCAAAGCTCGGCCTTTGTTAAAACCGGGAAACTGTTTATGTTGAAAATCCGTTTATGTCTGGAACTACTTATTGGAGAGTACATGATCTGTAATTTTTTTTTCGTATGAGCCACCGTGGACTACGTTTGGTTCAACTGGTTGTTCCCTTCTTCTGCTCTCTCTTCCTCCCCTGCCATATCTCCTTCATTCTTGATCGATGTCTCTCCGTCCTTTTGTCCAGATCGCGCCTGTCCTCTTCTTGGGGTTTTCCTGAAAACCTTGGGCATTTTTTAATTTCTTTTTGAATGGTAAGCGTTCTTCAATGTCTTCTTAAGTAGTCTGGAGTTCTTCTATGTCTTTTTATCTTTTTTTAAACCACGTATTAAGAATTTTGAGGTTTCTGAATTAGTTAAAAGTTTTCCTGTTAGTCTGTCACGATTCATTCTTTGAATATGCCCGTAGAAAGTAATTCTTCTTTTTCTAATTGCGTCTGTGATTTTCTCAACACGTGTGTACAGCTCATTATTGTGGCGTCTTCTGTACTGTTCTCCATCTTTTATTGGTGCCAAGATTTTCCTTAATATTTTCCTTTCCGTGACTTTCAATTCTTCCGTCATTATTTTCTTGTTCAGAGTCAGACACTCAGCTGCATAAAGTGATTCCGGGCGAATTACTGTTGAGTAATGGATAAGTTTGGCATTAATGGATATTGATTTGTTGTTAGACTTATATGTATCCTTGGTTAAATTGATTTGTAATTATGTTTTATAAATTAATTTTCGTTGTATATCTTGCGATTATTCTCGAACCGCACAAGTCGGCGAATGCGTGCGACCGATCATAGGGTGCAAGAGTTTTGTTTATACATTTTTGTTGTACGTTTTAAAATTGTGTGACACCTTAGTAGTCTTTCTGGGAAGACCACTTATAGCTTCCTTTGAACTGCAGTAAGTTTCTATAAGTTCTATAACTTTGGAATCATCTTGTTTGCAAACACTCAAACTTAATGAATTACCGGTACTAAGAATCATTTTACTTACCTAACTATTAATGACTGTTTTGTTAAGCTTTTACTTGTAACAGGTTTAATAAAGAACACATTAAATTTTTTATGTACTGTTTATTCATTGGTTGCCAGGAAAACATGTTTAGTTTACGTTTATATCATTAATGAGTTAATAATATTAAAGATATTAGCTTTTACTAATTATTTGCATTATTGTTGAATTTAAAACTATGACAAAAGCAAAGTGATGCAATAACAAAACGCATGCGTTGGCTGCATGCTGACTGCTCCCCAGTGCAGCGCATATATTGTTATCGTTCGGCGCATAACCGCAACCACTTCACATGTCACTGCCTGCAGTTATCCGCATGCACACGCCTTCAACAGTGTGTTGTAGCGTTTGCCTGGTCCACCCTACGACGGTCGACAGCCGCGCCGAGCCAAACAACATTGACCCCTTTACACAGACTCAGTTTAGACATTTATATAAATATAGACTTTATTCGCATCAGACTGACACAAATTGTCACATTACTCTCGTTCCAAGTTTTGTTCTGTGTAACGCTGTAAATATCTCACAAAACATAACTGTCGCGCAGAACGGTAAAGTTGTACTGTATGGACACAGCCTGCACGAAAACGATCAGGGTTGTTTTTAATAACTTTAATTGAGTAATAAACAACAACAACAACAACAATAATAATAATAATAAACATAATTGAAAACACTGTTGTGACCATAATTGAGCCACGGAAATGAAAAGTTAGCGATGACAGACAGACTTAGTAATTGGTGTGAAAATTAAGTCGGTGGTGTGAACTCCCTTTTTTTATTAAGGAGGAGGGAAAGTAAATTTATGCACGAAGTAGGGTTCCCATCTCTAGTGGACTACCCACTAAAACCAATCCGTCGATCGAGCGCCTGAGACTGGTTATCACACTACTTCAGACAAGGCCATTTTTCTGAGTCTAATGAGCTGACATCTACATTATTCTGCTTTACAGACGATCAAAGACTCCCTTCTTCACCAGTAGGATGCCCTCTGCGTAATGTGCCATGCGGTTCCACTCGTCCTCCCCTTTTCCCATGGATCCAAAAACGATGTTATCTGGAGCTATCATTCCTAAGTCCTCAACCAGAGACGCTCTTCACCTATCACAGTTGAAGAAGGTGTTCTCTAAGTTATTGTCTATACCCGAGAAGTATAGGCAGTCTGCAGACCAGGCTTTAGCCGTCTTATGGAGTTAGGATCGGATGTATCCATGACCGCTTAGAAGCTGCGTAAGGTAGAAACCAACCTCCCAATGCTTTTTCTCAATCCACGCCCTCACGTGTATGCTTGGCATCCCGGTCCAGCGCACTCTCGTCTTCTTGTCCCAAGCTCTTTTCCACTTCTCAAGGGTCCTGAGCCATCTCCTTGGTGTTTCGCCGACCTCAGCTTTCCTAATGTGCACAACTCTCCGCTCTTTGGCAAGAAGGTTAATAGGGATAGCCTCAGCGATCATGATAATTGGTTCAGAGACGCTGCGGTAAGCAGAGGCTACTCTCGCGCTCCCCTCCTTTGCACCTGGGCCACCCTCTTTCGGTATATCTTCTTGTTCAGGACCCACACTTCTGCGCCGTACAAGAAGACTGACTGCACCACAATTATCGGCTGGCGACGCTTTCAGGGTCTGGGTCCACCCACATTAAACATCACTGCCGAGCGCCGTGACAGATTCAGTAACCTTGTCCGCCGAATGCTGGAACTGATGGAAGAAATTCATCTTCGTATCAACTAACACCTGGAGGCTTCGTCTCGACGATCATGCCCCCAACCCGCAGAGACAAGAAGGGTATGAACTCCTAGATACGTAGTTGGTTGCAGTGTGTTATGCAGTTATCCTCTCGTTAACTAGATGTCCATTTAATTCAATTTAAAATGTTAAAGCCCCTTAATAAGCAATCATACTTAAGCGACTCTATACTAAACGAAATGAGCCAGACTTACAAACCTTGTATCGACAGTACGAGTTTCGTAACATTTTTCTTTTTCGATAATACGAAAAAGAACACTCTCAATAACTACTACTGATTTACTTCGAGGACTAGACTCAAGTTTTTTGAAAACTAGGTATTGTCAGTGTAGGCCTACTTCATAATAAGCAAGTGCAAGCACGATTTTAGTAACATCAGAAGCTGAATACAATAGTTATAGCCTACTACTTATATTGCATATGGCTTTAACGATTCATACAAATCTGAGAAATAAAATAAGACAGACCACAAAAATGAAGGCAATTGCAATACCCACATTGACACATGCGAGTGAAGTGTGGGTCATGACGAAAAAGAAATGCGGCAGATTTAGAATCTGAAATGCAGTTTTTAGAAATACTTTAAATTATACATTGCAAGATAGAAAAAAGGATGAGGATATAAGAGAGAGCGAGAAGTAGGTGATATACAATACAATCATTTCAACTAATTGGAGACAATGGTGTGTTCATTTAGAAAGAATGACGGAGGATCGATTGCCAAAAGTGGCGCTGAAATGTAAACACATTGGTAGAAGATACTTGGGTCGTCCGACGATGAGATGGATGCTGGAACAGTTTTATATAACCTAGTCCTTGTGCAGAAGAAGAAAAAGAAGAAGAAGACAAATCTAAGTGACTACTGAATGTCGATTCAGTGTGTCTTAATCTTAAATCTATAAGTAAGTGATATCCCCTACCAATACTTACAACAGAGATGCCATTATCATTAATTTTTCTTTATCATGAAAAAAGCCAGGTCTTACCCCCGGAAAGAAGCCATAGAAAGCAGGATCAGTTTTACCTAATTCCTGAGAAGTTGGTAAAATTAAAAATAGAAAAGAAAATGTTTTTCATAAGTTAAAATTTAATGATAATTCTTTTCTAGTCAAGTCGGAAACTAAAACAAATAATGTAGCATTATAAAATAACAAAAAGTGTAGAGAAAAGTTTATATACGGTACTTTAGTTTGACTGATGAAGAAAAGCTGGAGATTACAACAGAACAGCTGTAATAACAGTGCTGACGAAGGTGACGTGTGGCCCACATAGATTTGAACCATTCGAAAATTGCTTAGAGAGGGAGCAGTCGTTTGGCTGTTTTTACACGGTTGAGATGTGCCCATGTCAGAAGTTGGAAGGGTATATGAGAGAGTACGATTTCTAAGTATTATGTAATGTTTACCATAGGAATTTCATAATATTATCAGATGATTTTCTATATTCGTTATGAAGTAGGTTTCATTTCAAAGGGATTTTTTAAATGATTGTATTATTCATATTTATGAAGGGTATTACATTAATTATACTACTAATTTACTTTGTAGAGTTAGGTAAATTAGATGCTACAAATATTTGCTAATTCTCATGTCGTTTTGCTTCCCAAAGATTAAATTTATTAAGTTCTATTAAATCTTACAATTTATTACATGTGGGAAAAACTGGCTGTGCAAACAATACACAAATGGTAAATATAGCATCGTTGCGGCCTTAGATATTACTTGTACTGGGAACAAAGTACGGCGAAGAGGCACTTCCGGTTTGGGATGCAACACCTGAAAGTTGCAACAATGTTTGTTTACTCGGCGTTTATGCAGCGATGACGCGACCGAGTTATCACGCCGGTGGCCATGGCTCCGGCACGTGCAACCTTATTAATAGATGCACTCCCTAGTAGGAAAAACGCCCAATAATAGTTTAAATTGTATTTCTTCCATTCAGAAAGTGACTTTTTTTTAACTCGGTAGCTATTGTTAGTATGGTGATATTAATATAAGCCTACATTGATAGGTTACATTTACTAATGAAAAAATATAGTATATTAACTTAAACTTAAACTTCTAATAACTTAATAAAATAAGAGTACTTTAACTTCTCAGCAGTATTTTAGTTTTCAACACACTAATCAGTTTTCAATTGTCAAGATTGTATTGTCAAGATGTTAATATTCTATGTCAAGATTCCATTCTCGCTAATACAAAACCTAACGGTCAACAGTCACCTGATCAAGTATGACTTAGAAGCAAGTGCAGAAAAATAGCCAATAAGAAGTAAGTGAACTCTGAGAACTTCGAAGTGAATATAACAACCACTTAGAATGGCAATTGTCAAGTACGGGGAAAATTATGAATCAGTCTACACGAATGTTGTCGTGAACAGTTTAGAAGAATAAGGGATAGGCACGGTAACCCAGATTCTGTCTCGAATGTGTACAAACACAAGTTCAAATAAATCAGTCGTACGATTAAAAAAAAAAGCAATATAAAGCGATTAAGGAGGCAGGGTAACACCAAAACTGTGTTAGCATTGTTGTAGAGTGTGCTCAGACGATTAGTACGGGAAACATAGGAATTCAAAGCTGATGGGATATATTCGAAATTTTGAGATAATGTAGTATTGTTTAATGAAAACGTACGCGAGATGGATACAATTATTAATGAGCTCCATTAAGAATGTGAAAAGATTGGTCTAAGAATTAATATTATGAAAAAGACAAATGTAATGATAAATAATACTGGGCCAGGTGAGGAGATGGTAATATTTTATGGTCAGTGTCTAGCAGACTGCAAAATAGTGTCACAGTGCAAAATAGTATCAAACAGTGCTAAAATGTCCAGTCAATAAGATAATACTGGGTTAACTTTGGAAAGGTGATAACGTTATAGCACATAAAATACTGCGATTGTCTTTTAATAGGAAAGTTTTTAGTCAGTGTTTAAAGTTAGTTTTCATAATATTTGTAGTATAAAGTTTATACTATAATATTTATAATATTAATAGTATAGGCTATTTATGATAGTAATATTTATAACAGTCTATAAAATTTGTAGATTTTTTATGCTGGTGCATCCATGATGATTGGTCCAGACAGTTTGTTTTTATATATAGACCTGTGTGTGTGTGTGTGTGTGTGTGTGTGTGTGTGTGTGTGTGTGTGTGTGTGTGTGTGTGTGTGTGTGTGTGTGTGTGTGTGTTATTAACATGTTGCTTGTTGTTACATCTACCAAGGATGTTACAACGTATGCTATTTGCGTAATACATTTATCGCATTCATTTTTTGTTACCGATGCGTCAGTTAGAGCAAACGGCTGTGACGTCAAAGCAATGTAGCTTTCTTGTAGCAGATATTTATTTTTTCATTAGTTCGATGGTAATTTCAACAGTCGGTTAGTGATAACCAAAAAACGTTTTTGAACGTAATAAAAATTGCGTTATTTTATAAACAGGAGGGTTTTCGAATCGACTGGTTCTCCTTACGGCTTACGGTTTTACTTTAATGCGTACACTACTTAGACTTTTTAGTTTTAAGTAAAAAAAAATACGTGTGTTTCCGTGATGTACTCACGCGTGTGGACATGCATCAATGTTTGGTATATGTGCTTGCAAGTGTCTCTTACATACTATTTTATAATACAGAGTGGGGGCAATGAGAACACAACAATTTAAAACTATCACAATAGGAACTCGTTGAATATTTTTATGTCGAATATAGTACAAATACGAAGGTAATAACATACTATTTTACTTAGTCATGTTCATCGTTTGAAAATAACATCCCTGAAGTGACGTCCATTGACACGCTGACATTCTTCAACTCGATTGAAAAAGCTGCCCATGACTCTCTGCAGCATGGCTTGCGGAATCGCCTGAATTTCTTCAACGATTCGCTGCGTGAGTTGATTTGAATCACGTGTTCGTGATTGGAAAATCTTAAACTTCAGGTAGCCCCACAAAAATAAATCACACGGAGACAGGCTTGGAGATCGCGATGGTCAGGGTATTGCATCAAATTTTGATATCAACCGACCTTCGAACACAGGCCTCAACACTTACCCTTCCACGTTTTCTGGCGCATTCACTGTTTTTACACTTCCTCCAGTTATTTTCTGTCGAGACAGTGGTTCCAAATGTTCTTTATTTCACATTTAGATATTGTTGAGTGATCTGGAATTCTTCCACGTCTCCCAACGTTGAAATTATTTCTGAGCAGTCTTTGTTTTGTTATATAGGAATCATTACTTTTTGAAAACGTTTCTACAGCAAACGAACGATATTCAACTCGTCATTGAGACAGAAGTTATGTAAATAAATATCAGTCTGGTTAAGCTGATTTTCTGTGCCGTTTATGTTCAGTTGAGGCCATTATAGTCAACGTCGCTGAGTCCATCCTACTTTTAAACGGCCGCAAGCATCAGCTGAATATGCCTAACATCAATTTATCATGCAAATTATTAGAGTTAGTTATCAAGTTACGAGTAGCCCATCGATCATCTCTAACTCACTTGATAGTAAGTTATTGGCAGTTAAGGAGCTTCACTTGGCAGTTCAGTTTTCCCAAATTAAGACGGGCGTTTGCATATAATGCACTCTGAGTGAAGCGGAATAGATCTTTCACGACAGAAAAAAGAATAGTCAGGGAACAAAATGTGCCAAGAATTAATAGCATAACGAACTTGCCAAGGATTTTAGGTACGTATAGTGCTCGAAAACTTCAAAGTGAGGATTAGCCTCAGGAATTGGAAGAGGAATAGGACTGTCAGAGTTTCGGAGGAGTTGTAAGCGCTGTTTGAATCTTAGAAGTTGGCGATAGAGGATCAGAATCAAAATAATCAGAATATGGTATACATGCATATAATGTGCAACCTGATCTGCAAACAAACGCGCCCGAATACGTGTGGTTATGAACGAATGCCAGTTACCACACAATCATTGCATCATTCTGCACCCACCGGTCAAACACGTACAGTAGGTAACATATACAGAAAATATTACTTTAAGTACCTTTTCTCTTCTGAAGATCCGTGTTTTTTACGTGGTTTTTACAATGTACTGTAATGCTTGTAGGAAGCTATTTAGAAAAGTTAGTGTATTCTGAAGTTTCGAAGTGATGCGCACGGTTGGCCTCAGAACAGAAGAACATTCTCTCTTCAGTATACGCTTCTGATCATGTTTCTCATTTAATAATGTATTCGGCTACTAAATACACTTTTTATTTTTGCTGAACGTACCGCTTTTAAATTATGTAATACAGGCTTATATTATAGTACGTAAATATAAATAATTACTTACGTAAAATTTACGTAACTATGTGAAACACTCAAGTAATTAAATTTACGACACTCTGAAATTAAACAAGAAATCTGAGAAAAGTGACTCATCCTAATACATCACAATGCAGTTAATAACTTGATTTAAGAAGTATTTTACTCGCACATGTATATTGTACTCCCCAAACCACAGTCAAAATAATATATGAGTACTGTACGAGTGTGTAAAATTATTTAAAATTCCACCTCTTTTAATTATCTAATGCATTTGCCTTCACTCAGTTAATCAGTATGACAGAAAACGTATAACATACTAAGTGATGTTGTGATTGACATTATTAAAATTATTTGTCATTAAAATATAATATATTGTGAATACGTAGGTTTAAGTATGTATGTTATGTTACTCACGTGTATACTTATATTACCCGCAGATGATGTATATCTTATGTATACTGATGGACACTATTTACTCGGATATACTGTATCAATGTTTTTAACATAGAAGAATGTACAATACATTAATAAATAAGCGTAGTAAACAGACAAGATATATTTCCTTCTTGAGAAATTCGGGTTCATGTGCTGCCACTTTTAAAAGTAAACAACATTTAGAGTAGAATCGATTTGACGCGAACAGCTGATTTTTAACTGACTGAAACAGCTGATTAAGATTCCATGTTAAAATTGTCTACTTACAAACGCATGTGACTTAATATTTGATACCACATTTGGGGATCAAAATTATATTTGTGTGTTATCTTTTTGCGTGTATAAATTACGGTTGTGTTAATATTCGATATCACATTTGTGGATTTAAATTGTACTTTGTGTATTACGAGTATATTTTTATTTGTGAAAAAATTATTTGTGATATCGTGTAAATTCTTCTGGTGTGTTGTTCTGTTAGAGTTTGTTTTGTAGGATGGTGATTGTTTCAGAGATAGGGATGTTTGTGTATAGATTTTTAATGTCGAAAGAGGCTAGTGTGGCTAGTTTGAAGGACGTTACTTCAAACAGAGATACATTGAACACACAAAGGCATTACACTCCACCACCGAATCCACCTTTGCGAACCACCTCATTGAAGCAAACCACACATAAACAAACATAAACAGAACATGGATATTCTACACGTACACACAAAAGGCCGAAATCTAGACACTCTTGAACAACTAGAAATATACATACACACAAAAACACATAAAAACGACATCCTAAAGGAACAGACACAATTCAAATCACACATACTATTCGAACATATCACACCGCATACAACATCGATCTTTCAAACGACGGCGCCGTCACCAAGAACAAGACAGACAGCGCTCCTAGTGGCAGCCTCTGACGAAGCTTGTAATAGGCGAAAACTGGTTCAGGCTATAAGGTAAACATTTTACATTTTTACCAATAAATAACTTAGTGTTCCGAGTCGGTAGTATTATACTTATAATTAGAAATAATTTTGTTTCAGTAGGTTATAGAAAATGTGTTTTAAGATTTGGAGGATGTTTCCTTTGTATCCTTCCCCTCCAGTGGGCCCACCTGTAGGTTATAAGAACGGTTTGTGGTTTGGTAGGAATCAAGTAGTCTAGTCAGCAAGAATCCCTAACAAGCAAAATTTTGTTTGCTAATATCTTGAAAACCAAAACCCAACAACTAACAGTCGACAGTAATGCGAATCGCATGTAAACAGAGTGACATATTTTAGTTGATAAAATAATTATTCTGTCGAATCAAGAACAGCTACTGGTGTGTCATGGATTTTAGTCTTGTGGGTATCCACAGTGGCGGGCGTATAAGAAAATGACAGATCCAAAGAGGAATGTGTGGGGGTATACGTTTCTTGGAAAATAATTGAGAGTTATGAAAAGTCGTAAAATTCCTCTTTTAAATTTTAATTCTTTGTTGACTATTTTGTAATAAACAAATTTATAAAAATGAAACTCAGAATCTTAGTTTTAGAAAGTTTTCTAAGTATTTTGTAATTACTAAAACAAAGATGTTTTTAATCTCGTAAAACTATATTTACCAGAAAAAATAAAATAGATTAATCTTATTTGTGCCGTTAATTTTTTTCAGATTTGTGAGGAAAATACGGAGATTTGAATTTAATATATGTTTTGTTAACTAAAATGCGTAACATTTTCAAAATTTTACAGCTCCGAGAACCGCCTGTCTCAGGTGATTTTATTACAGAACAACTGACATTCTTGTAAAATTATATTTGCGATTTAAGTTCTGCATTCTGTTAGTTCCCATGACTAAATAAAGGTCATGCTACAGCAGCATCACATTGTTTACAACGCGTAGCTAATTACTGTCAGTTTGAACCATTAAACCTTTGGCCGATTGCGAACTTGGCACCGCCAAAGGAAAACCTACGCTTCATTCTTTGTATTAAGGCTGAAAGAACGGCGTACCGACTGTACTTCCTGTAGTGGATCTGTTCCTGTATACATTGAGTTTTATATCCTTCCTTTTCTTAATAATTTCGTTTAATCCAAGGTAATAATTTCGTGTGCTTACTGTAAACGTATTAGAAAGGCGTCCAGTCAGCTTCACTACACTTGATGTTTGTCAGTTAGTAGCTAAGCTCGTGCCCTATACATAGGTTTTATATAACCTCACTTTACTTACCTATTAACACGTAACGAAGAGCCGAGTGCGTCCTTCCACCCGTTTCTCCACTAGCCGAGCAGGTGTAGTGTCTCAGTCAATGCCGCACGAAAGTACCTTCCAGACTGTTCTGGAGAGCACTTGAAATACGCAAATTAATCTGCCGCGTACATATTGTACGTTAAAGGTAAGATCCTTGTGTACCAATTTCATTAAAAACCTGCTCCACATATCTGCCCCTCCGGTTTTTTGTATTATACAAAAACCAATTACAAGAGATCATTTGCAGTTTGGGCTTTCAACGTTACATGCGTGGATACGGTTTTTTGAGTGCTGCTTACACTTGTCGTACAAACTGGACATTAAAAAATGGCAAGCGCTTACTGCAGAAGAGAAGGAAAAGACGGAAACTCGTGCACAAAATATCAGACTAGGTTTTCGTTTACAAGTAGGCCTTATTATCGACCAACCGATGAAGGGTTGCTTGGGTTTGGCAGTTCAAATGATGGAAATACTGCCAGGCGTTTCTTTGAAAATTCTGCAGTTTCCGCTGCCATTACAGGAGTAGATAAAGGTTTAATCAGAAGATTTCATGTAATATTGCAGACAGTGTCCAGTGGCTACGAAATCAATGAAGTTTCATTTCAAGAATATTGTATAGAATCAGCTCGTACATTTGTTGACTTATATCCTTGGTACTATATGCCAACTACGGTCCATAAAATATTAATTCATGGAAGAGAAATAATTTCTTCATCACTACTACCGATTGGGTAAATGAGTGAAGATGCTCAAGAATCTTCGAATAAATATATTAAAAGATTTAGAGAAAACTTTTCAAGAAAAAATAGCCGAGTAAAGACAATGGAAGATGTTTTTTTGCGCCTATTAGTTTCATCTGATCCATACATATCAAGTCTTCGAAAACTGCAAAAAAAAAATTAAATTGTTTCTTGCCAGAGGCCACAAATTTATTAATGTCACCTGAAATCGAAGAGGATAATATATCAAATGTGTCCACTCCTTAAATCACGGATTGCGAAAGTGAAGATAAGGATTCAGAAGATGATAATTTTTTATTTTAATTACAATTACAATATGAATTTAAATAATTTTTTTAATGATTTAAATATTTGTACTTAACATTGATTTTTAAATTATAACTATTAAAATAAATTACAATTTATTAACAATATAATTCTTGTTTATTAAATGTAATCGTATTTAGCGACCTCGAAAACCCCTATATACACAATTTTGTAAGAATTGAATGTTTTTTTGACAAACATGTCCGCCATGTTGGCTCCGCCATTTTGTTTTTCATAATTTTGACATCGGATTCGTAATCAGCGACCTCAAAAACCCCTATATACACAATTTCGTCAAAATTGAATAACTTTTTGATATTATGACCGCTTTTTCGGGATTCTGTCCCACTGTGTGCCGCGCCAAAAGGATGGAAAGTTATTCTTGATCAACTGCGCTACCTATATGATCAACAGCGCCTGGCTTTGTCAGTGAGTTACAGTGAGCGATTACTTTAGTGCAGATCGAACCATTGTTGAGGATTAGTGAAAAGCGATTATTGTGTTACAATTAGTGCGGAACTCGTAATAGTTGACATTATTATTCCATGTGGACAAATTTATCTTGAATTATTGTACAAGAGTACCTTGTTGATTACAAATTGTCATTTGTGATTAATTAAAGCTGGTAATTAGTGAGTTAATTGGTGTCTCTATTTTGTTTTTACTGTACCATACGACGATCGGTGAGACTGCCATAACAATATATAAACTTTAAGGAAAACGTTTACAGAAAATGTTTTTCTTTTCTCTTTCAAACGCATAGGGATACTAGAAGCGAGCCTCCGCTCCGCAGGCGCCCGATAGTGGAAATTTCTACTAGTAATATATACGATTTATGGAAATAAGAGTAAGCTAAATAAGCTCTCCGGAACGAGGCGACAGCAATATAAGGTGAAATGGATGACACAGTCATATCGTACAAAGCCCAGAAGCGTTCAATAACGTTGCTGTGATATGGCGATTAAGTGCTGTCAGCTGCTCCGTGTTGCCTTGTATGGTTACGGTTGAGACTCAGAAAACTAGAAAGAGGATACACAGAAATGTTAAGGATCAGACCAGGTGCCTGTGGAGAAAGCAATTAAGTGTAGAAGGAATCACTAAGTTCCTGGTCCTCCAGGTAGGTGTTCTGACACTAAACGTGCATTCCATTATATGGAAAACTTTATTAACTCAAAAACCGGTCAAATTAAGTCTCTGAAGTTGAATTCCTTTTAATAACAGTAGAAGTTTTGAAACAGGTTAAGTTAATTAGTGTATGATTTATAGATTTAAAAGACCTGCGACAGAGTAAGATGTTACGATTTAATGAATATGCTAAAAGATAAGCTGGTAACCTGGAAAGATAGAAGAGTGATAGAAGAGTTATGCATAATCAAAAGACGGGTTGAATATAACAAAAATTTGACAAAGTGGGTTGACATTTGAAAGGCAGTGTGACAAGAACGTTTGTTATCATTGGCCTTGTTTGATATTTACATAAACAACATGTAGGTAGTGTCTGAGACAGAGTGAAAGGAAACAAATTAGGCCTATTTATGAGTCAGTTATGATTTTTAGAGGATAAAGATAAAACCAACCGTACAACGAAATTTATACAAATTATAAGATGGAATGGAAGAGCATGGGAATAATAGGACAGATAGATACGAACATACACTTACGGAACGCGTTAAATAAGAAGTTGATCAGCGAACAAGATGTTAGTTAGGTGTAGAATAATCACGTCGAAGGAAGTGTTCGGAAGGGAAAAAAGAATTTTGTATAGCAGCAGAACAAACTTGAGCCTGATGAAGATACCATACCGGTGAAGTATTTTATATAAAAGTGTTAACTTTATGAATGAGTGACATGAGCAATGAGGGAGAAGGTCAGGAAGAGGATAAACGCGCTAGAAATGTGATAAATAAACACGGAAGAAATGCTCAGAAGAACCAAGGACAGTGGGACACTTCTGCGAGTTATAACGAGGAGAAACAGAAAGTCGAGTGTATGTATCCTTAGGACGATTAGAATAACAAGGGTTTTGAGGGAACAGTTCAAGGCGAGAACAAGCTAGGGAGGAGACTGAACTTCATGGATGACATACAGTGTAGGACATTATGCAATATGAAGAGACGGGAAAACTTAAGCCGGAACATATACACAAATGGACCTGAGGCAGACACATAGCGATGATAGGATGAATCATCCTACTGGATAATTATAAACAAATACTTTTGTTTTGTTCCGAACTGTAAGAAACACCTTTGTTCATTAACCGTTTTCCTGTGTTTTTAGTTGTTCCCTTTGACATATAACCACGTGTATCCCTTCCCAGCCGTACATGCACTATTATTCGGTGGTTAACATGATAAGTGGTTTCATTGACATTTATGACAGTGTTACTTAACACAGAAGAAAGTTCAATTTTTCTGCAACAACAAGCTTATAGTTGTAATGGATCTAATACTGCACTTATAAGTATTAAGAAGACAAACTATTGACATTATAAACATGGTTTTCACATTTACGAAAATATCACATACATCCAAGTATAATAGGCTTTAAACAAAGGAAAAATATGAAATTAATATTTTAATTTGTGTAAAATAATCTGTCACAAATTTTTGTTTTTTTTCACCATTTCTTTTTTCTTTTCTAATCGATGCAAGCAGTTAACACGCATAATTAATTTACCGGTTAACTGACCATCGTCTTTGTCCTCCATTTACTGGATGGTAAGTTAACGTTCAAGGTAAGTTAACGTTCTTGAAATATGTTACTCAATAGTGCAGTGCAGCAAGAGGGTTGGGACTTAAAACGCCTCATCAGACGAATAACGAGAAAGATAGTGTCAAAAATTAAAAGATTGTCCTGGTAAAAATGTAAAATTCCATCTGCTGTTAATATTCACAGACACGTAGGCTACTCATGAAGGCGAAGTTTTAAAAAATTCGTACAAAATATTTAACCGCTACTATCAGCGTCTGTAAAGATAAGAGAAAATTTATTCCAGTCCCTTCTTTTTCTTCATTTTCTTCTTTAGCACTACAGTCCAACCTGACCGCTGGCTTCTAACACCAATCTTTTTCAATGTCTCCTATCCGTTGCCGTCTCGGTGTAACCCCTCACATCCATTCTTCTTAGATCTTCCAGCACATCATACAACCATCTTATCCAAGGTCGGCCCGTCTTTTTGCTTTTATAGACTTTCGCCCTCAGGAGTTTCTTTGGCATACGCTGATCATCCATCCGCTCTAGGTGACCTAGCCATTGTATTCGTTGAGCCTTTACGAACCTTACAATGTCCTCATGGTTCAATAGCTCATCTATCTCGTGGTTATTTCTTATTCTCAATTCAACATCTTCTTTAATAAGCACGTCTTGCAATCTTTCTTCCAAACCTTTTTAGTGTTTCTTGTTTCTTTTTTTGTTAATATCCATCTCTTTCCTCCATAAGTAACAACCGGTCTGATAATTATCTTATGTACTTTTATTTTTGTATTATGACTAATGAGTTTGCTTGTCAATTTATGCCAGTTCCTGGTAGCGTTTGTTTTAATTCCGTTGTAAGGAGTCAACTTTATTATTTCATGACTGTTAAATTTAAGGTATCTATTAGTACATGCCTTACGTTTCCACATTAGCTTCTTAGTAACAACAAAATAAATAACAAATAACAAGCTTTTTCTTTTAAGTTTTGTAATTTTATTAAAAAAAAAAGAAAAGCTAAAACCGACCTCGCAGGAGAAAATTCTGGCTGCGCCATTGTATGCTAAATATTTATATTATTGTACGTATCTATATTTAAATTTAATGTTGTTGCCATCTGTTTTCTTGATAATTACTTACTATAGAGTTTCGTTGTTCTCATTTTATTTAAAAAAAATTTTTTTTAATTGATGTAATCGGGAGCTAACTATATAGTAAATTACAAATGTTGACAATTTGTGAATGCAGTGGAACCTCATAACCCGGATCCTGGTATTTGCGTAGAAAGTCTGATAATTCGAACGTAACCTAATTAAGTTATTTTAAAGTTAACGCGTGTTATTAATAATGTTTGAATACAGACACATACAAATGACTAAAGAAGGTTTACTGAACTTTAAGTAAATTATTCAATACTGTTTACTGAGAGTACCTTAATGTTTATTTTCTCATAGCTGCGGAAATATCTAAGCATTTATATAGTGCTTGCAGAAATCCTGTGTTTTTGATAAGCCGAACCATTATTGATTACAATTAGTTGGCATTATCAAATTTTACTGTATTAATCTAGACAAATAATATAAATTGAAAAAAGGAAATTAATTCTTCATAACTTAAAATGAATCAGTAAATACCAGAATGAATGTCTTAAAGATGTATGGAATAAAAATGTAAGGTCAATACTGGTAGAAACCATGAGTCAAATTGGAGTACTCTGTTTTGAACAGGTATGACGAAACGTTTCTTGACAGGAAATAAATGAGCTGGTTTTGGTTTATTGAACTCAAGAGTTTTCCTTTACCTTAATTGGGTACAGATATTGAGAGTCCAGAGTACCTAAATTTTGTCCATTCGTTTACTGAGAGTACCTTAATGTTTGTTTTCCCATAGCTGCGGAAAGTATATAAATACGCTGTATGTATGTAGTGCTTGCAGAAATGTTATGTTTTTAATTACCCAAACCATTCCTGGTTTAGTTCGCATTATATAACTTTTACTGTAGGGTACTAACCTACACAAGAGAAATCTATAATATAACGCGCTAGGTAGTGTGTCCGTCATCGGTATGTTACCATAGTAACAAGTAAATAAACAAATGGTATATACCGGCATCGAATCCGTTCCTATAGTTTTTAATGTTTTTACTATGCGATTGTGTTGATATGTTTTGTAATTTTGTATACAGGTACGTCTATATATTTTGTAATTGTCCTATATTTCTGTATATGTTTTAATTGTGATATTTATATTTATACGTATTTCTGATGATCCAATGAATAAGTAATGAAATACGATCAAATTACGATCAAATATGCCTCCTAAACGCCAGCAACCACCAACTGCTGAAAAAATTGCAGCAAAAAAAGCACGTAATGCTGAAGCTCAAAGACGCCGTAGAGCGGCCATGTCAGAAAAGCAGCTTCAAGCAGAATGTGAACTAATGCTGTAAGTCACCGGCAACACAGAGAAAACATGTCACAAAATCAACTTCAACAAGAGCGCGAGGCAAACGCTGAAAGACAAAGGGTTGCACGCCAACATCAAAGAGGACGTCTGAGTAGATATGTCCGATCCCGCAACACCGCTTTGCTTCCCGAAAACTTCAATGAAGACGAAATTCAATTGAAGAAAGTTATCTTGGCCCAATGGACGCTAAATGTCCATTTTGCAATGTCACGCATTTCAAAATTGAATTGCTGCTATAAAGGGACCATTCCATTAGATGAAATACGAATGCATCCCTTCATTACAAATTACATGAATGGATCTGATCCAAATTCCAAAAATTTCATGGAAAACATAAGATCCTACAACAGTGTAATGGCCTTTGCCTCAATGGGAGCACAAGTTGACCAATCAGTGACCAGACGTTCAGGTCCTTTTTGTTACAGAATCCATGGGCAAATTTATCACGCTACATCTGCATTACACCCAAATCAAGGTGAATTACCAAAGTATGCCCAACTGTACATTTTGGATTCGGCCCAAGCCTTGACAGAAAGAATGAACAATCAAGCAAACAATGGATGCATTCGTGTCGTAATGGAGAATCTCCAAAAACTTCTTGGAGATATCAATCCGTTCTCTAGAGAATACAAGAACATGCTCAAATTTGAACAAGACGAAATGCTAAAGCCAAATCGGAAAACCGAACGCCAATTGAATATAGCATGACCTTCTTGAGAGAAAGAGTAAATAATGTGCTCCCCGGCAGAACCAAAGCTCCCACTGCCAGAGGAGAAATTGCTGCCGTTTTTCACAGTGCAGATGGTGCACCCCCAGAAAATCGGGATATTACAATTTGTCCGAAAAGCGGAATTTTACAAAATATGTCCATCCTGAGTAGACTCTGTGACCCAATGTGCTACCCTTTGCTTTTCCCATATGGGGATTCAGGGTGGACCACAGATCTGAAGAAAGATGTTGGTCAAGGAAATGTGTCCCAGCTTCAATGGTATTCATACCATTTTGCCATTCGTGATGGAAATTTTAACAAGTTCCTCAACGCAGGAAAGCTGACTCACCAATTCATGGTTGATGCCTATTGCAAGACCGAGGCAAACCGTTTGAATTGGTTTCGAAAAAATCAAAACACAGTAAGAGCTGAAGACTATGATGCTCTTCACCGATTTGTGAACAACCACAATTTTGAGGACGTTAACATATTGCCTGGAAAGAAAGTTATATTGCCTTCAACCTTCCAAGGGAGTCCAAGAAATATGGCTCAAAATTACCAAGATGCTATGGCCATGGTCAGGAAATATGGCAAACCTGACTTATTTGTAACATTCACGTGCAATCCTAAATGGAGGGAAATCAGGGAAAACTTACTTCCCGGTCAGCAACCATGCGGTCGGCCTGATTTAGTAGCAAGAGTGTTTGAGTTGAAACTGAAATTGCTACTTGAAGACTTAACCAAACACCATAGATTTGGACGTGTTAGGGCTATGCTCCACGTGATCGAGTTCCAAAAACGTGGTCTACCACATGGGCACATATTGCTATTCATGGCCCCGGAAGACAAAGTCTGGGAGAATGAAAGAATTGACAAAATTGTCTGTGCAGAACTCCCTGATAAAGATGCCCACCCGAGGCTACATGAAATTGTAAAATCCTGTATGATACACGGCCCGTGTGGTCCATTAAATCCAAACGCACCGTGTATGGAAAACGGCAAATGCACAAAAGAATTCCCAAAAGATTTCTGTGCCGAGACCAACAGCAATGTCAAAGGTTACCCAAAATATCAACGCCGAGATGATGGTAACTTTGTTGAACTTGGGGGGAAACAAAGTGGATAACAGATGGGTGGTGCCATACAACCCATACCTGTCTCTGAAATACAACGCCCACATTAACGTAGAGATTTGTAGCTCAATTCAAAGCGTTAAGTACCTCTTCAAATACGTTTACAAGGGGCATGACTGTGCAAATATTCAATTCGTTACTGTTCCCACAGAACAGGAAGCTACTATTGAATGGGACGAAGTAAAAAATTACTTGGAGACCCGATATGTAAGTGCACCTGAAGCATGCTGGAGGCTCAGGGAATACAAAATGCACCACCAAACTGATCATGTGGAAAGATAAATGTCCACCTTGAGGACAAGCATACAATATGTTTTATACCAGACAAGGAAGCTGAAGCTGTACAGCAAAAAGCCACCAAGTCCAAACTTATGGTTTGGTTTAAACTTAATCAGGAAGACCCTAATGCCCGAGAGTATTTATATATTGAAATTCCCGAACACTATACCTGGGATGACAAAAATTCTAAATGGAAACCACGTCTTAGAGGACATGAAACTACAATTGGCAGAATGTTTGCCGTAAGTCCCACGGATAGAGACAAATGGTTCCTCCGAATTCTCCTTCTCAATGTTAGAGGAGCAACATCTTTTGAGGACCTAAGAACGGTCGAAGGAAATCCTATCCCCTTTGCAACTTTCCAAGAAGCATGCATTGCAAGGGGATTAACTGATGATGACTCAGAATGGGATACTTGCCTAACAGAAGCTGCAACCCATCAAATGCCAGTACAACTTAGGCAGTTGTTTGCATTTATTTGTATCGTGTGAGCCGTCGGATGGAGCAGCATTATTCAACAGACATAAGGACAATCTTATGCAAGACTATAAGAGACGCTTTCCTGATGGAGAAAAAGCTCTCTATTTGACACTTGAAGAAATTGAATCTGTCCTTTGAACACATGGAAAGTCATTGGTAGATTTTGGCCTAGAACTTCCAGTCGGCAACTATGACGAGCCAATCCATTCTGGAAAATATTACGATGCAATTGCCGAAAAAACCATGTTCGAAGAAAAGTTTCAAGTGCTCAACCCAGGGCAAAGAAGGGCTTTCGACAAAATCAGGGAAGCAATTGAAAACCCTAACTTACCCAAACGTCTATTCTTTATTGATGGACCTGGCGGAAGTGGTAAAACCTTCCTTTACAACACAATCATGCACTATGTGCGTAGCAAAATGAATTAGTCTTGCCATGTGCATAGCAGCAACTTTGCTTGAGGGAGGCAGAACTTCCCACAGTCGTTTCAAGTTGCCTATTCCAATAAATGAAACATCAACCTGTAATGTTCGACATGGGACTAATACGGCAAATGAACTGGAAAAGGCCAAAGTGATAATCTGGGATGAAGCTTCAATGGCCCCAGCACATGGAGTAAATGCAGTTGACACACTGTATAAAGAACTCTTAGCTGAAGATCCAAAAGTTCCTTCTAAAAAACCATTTGGAGGTGCGGTCTCTTTTCGGTGAAGATTTTAGACAAATTCTCCCTGTTGTTCCACATGGCAGCAGAACCGAAATACTTTCTTCATGCATGAAGAATAGTAAGTGTTGGAAAAATATTCAGGTCCTAAAGTTAGACCAAAACATGCGTGCCAATGAGGACAATGTCCCATCAGAACACCGAGGCTTTTCCGATTGGCTTTTAAAACTTGGGAATGGAAAACTCCAAGAGCCTGGATTAGAGGAAGGCATCTTCGGAATTCCTCCAGTCTGCATTGAAAATTGATGTATTGTTGATGCTGTCTTTCCTGAGGTCATCCAATCAGGAGATGACAGCATTGCTAACCGTGCAATCCTGACTCCAAAAAACCACGAGTCACTTGAACTTAATGAAAATGTTCTTACACGAATTCAATCTGAATTGAAATGCTATACCAGCATAGATTCTACTCAGCAAGACAGTGCAAATGCCGAGGAGGCAGCAAACTATCCAATGGAGTTTTTGAACAGCTTAACACCTGGAGGTATGTCCCCTCATAGACTTAACTTGAAAGTTGGTGTAGTAGTAATGTTGCTACGAAACCTTGACTCAACAAGAGGGGTCTTTTGCGTTATACGACCACAAAGAATTGGCATTGGCATTTTGTTCATCTTTCATTAAACTGAGTATAGTTCTCAGAATTTGCTATCTCTGTTTACTGATTAGTTAAAATGATATTCTCTCATTTACAGACTGTCGTACACTATACAAGAATAATTATAAGTTATCTTATCGCTCCACCGTCTGTAGTCGTAGGTCATTCCTGTCTTGTCGGTGCGTTCAGCAACATGTCTTTATTTCATTTAGTGCGGGAAATAAGTAGTAATGAGAAGGGAGTGCAGTTTTTGAAGGACAAAGGTGTTTTACACAAAAGACGATACTGTGCGAATGGTCATGAAATGACTCTTCAGCTGTCTGAAAAAATTTGTAGGTGGAGATGTGGTAAAACACAGTGTAGGACGACCGTCGGTTTACGTAACGGAACGTGGCTAGAGGGCAGCAGGCTGTCTTGTGACACCGTTGTATTGTTTATTTTTTCGTGGACTAAGGAATACACCACATCACAGTTTTGTGCAGACGAGCTCAACATGAGTACGCACACTATGACCGACTGGAAAAACTATTTGCGTGAAGTATGCGCGGACTCTCTGTTGAAGAATCCTATTAAAATTGGAGGGCCTAACATGACTGTAGAAATCGATGAGTCTTGTTTTTCTAGACGAAAGTACAACATCGGTAGAGTTTACCCGCAACAATGGGTGTTTGGCGGCATATGTCGTGAGAATAACCAATGCTTTTTGTATGCTGTTCCAGACCGCACTGCAGCAACTCTGCTATGTGTAATACGTGAGTGTATTAATCCGGGCACGACCATCATGTCGGATTTGTGGGCATCATATCAGGGCATATCAAACATTCGTGGATTCAACTTTACGCATTTAACAGTAAATCACAGAAAATTTTGTCAATCCCGTCAGTGGCGCTCACACTCAGAAGGTCGAGTCAATGTGGTCGTCAGCCAAGCGTCGAAATAGGAAAGAGTGCGGAACTCGTAGGGAAATGTTAGACTCTTACCTGTGTGAGTTTATGTGGCGGAAGCGACATGCAGGCACTGACTTATTTGAACAAATTATACATGACATCAAGGCCTTTTGGTCTCCTGAATTATAAACAATAACTTTCCAGTTCGTGAAATTAGGTTAGGTTAGGTTAGGTGTTTTTGGTGTATAAAATTTGTGTTTTTGATGAATAAAATATAAAACTACTTCAAAGTCTTCTATGCAGATCTACATCATTATTTTGGTAAGTTTTCACTATTATGATATTGTTACAAAACAGAAAAGACCCGCTGACTGCCTTTACCATTACTCGCTTTTGTTTCTATAATCAACTCGTATAAATCACACACACACACACACACACACACACACACACACACACACACACACACACACACACACACACACACACACACACAGAGAGAGAGAGAGAGAGAGAGAGAGAGAGAGAGTGAGAGGCGAGACTGGACGCAGCTTTAACTAATCAGTAAACAGAGATAGTAAATTCTGAGAACTATACTCAGTTAAATGAAAGATGAACAATGCCAATGCTTTGTAGTCGTATAACGCAAAAGACCCAACAAGAGGTCTTTGCAATGGCACCAAAATGGTCGTCAAGCAAATGATGTCAAAAGTCATTGACTGTGAAATCCTGACCGGATCTTTTAAAGGTACCAGGGTATTTATTCCAAGAGTTATTCTTGCACCCAGTGACCCTGACCTTCCCTTTACATTAAGACGAAAACAGTTTCCATTTAGAATTGCTTTTGCTATGACCATCAACAAAAGCCAAGGGCAAACACTGGATTCAGTTGGTATTTATTTGCCATCTCCAGTATTCAGTCATGGACAACTTTATGATGCATTTTCAAGAACAAAGTCCTTTCAGCAAGTCAAGGTAAAAGTCTTAGGAACTGACCAACAAAGCAACTTAAAGAAAGACCACAGAGTTTACACCAAAAATGTGGTCTACAAAGAAGTTTTCGCCCAATAATTAAATTTCATAGCCAATATGTAATTAAATGTAAATGTAATTAAATGTATTTAATATATGCCAATAAATAATTAAATATGTGCTAATACAAATGCTCGCCACCCGGGCGTAGAACGGGTACTTCCGCTAGTATAGTTAATAATGGCGTTAACGTGTATTGATTACACTGTCCTGTTAAAGCCCACGACTACATATAATACGTATGTGTTATTTCAGAATGGCACATAAAGTTAGTGACTCTGCAATAAACGGATTGCTTGCTAGTTTGGATAACAGGGCAGTGAGAGCCAGTGGCGTAAATAGGATTAGCTTTTGGGGGGGCGTCTAGTTTGTAGGAGACTCTACCGGGGGGTCCGGGGTCCTCCCCCGGAAAAATTTGAAAAATTGACCTGTCAAATCAACATTTTAGAGCCTACTGGTGCTAGTTTTAAGAGAAAATATCATAAACGATGTGTGCTAGATATTAGATTTTACTGACACACACTAAACAGTTTGTTTAAGTTATAGAGTAGCAAAATCTTGTATAAAATAAGTTTGTAAGTAAAGGAGTACGATAGTTAAATATTTGTACACAAGATTGAAAACCAGTCTTTATCAAGTTATATATTACTTTAATTTTGTATAAGGATTTTTATATAAGGCGGGAATTTTGAAAAACACAAAGTTCGATTTTATTGTTTGGGACTTGTACACTAATAATTTTGATAAAAATAAAGTTAAGACGTTTGATTGGGAAAAACAACGCTTTATTCAAACGTCTTAAGTTTATTTTTATAAAAATTATTACTTTACCTAGGATTATGTCAATCATAATTAATAATTTTTGTTTATTTATTTCCTTTGGGGGGGATTGATCCCCTCTATCCCCCCCTCCCCGTATTTACGCCACTGGTGAGAGCAAACGTGACTCTAGACAGGTCGGAACGGTGCACACGTGCGAGCAGCTAGTCAGCGTGTTGGGCAATAATGTATTTTGAACACTGGCAACTTGTGGTTTTTGACAATGAAATCGCCTTGGCAGCGTTCAGTGTCAAACCGCCGCCTGTGTGCCCCAGAGCTCAACCTTCCTGTTCGACAGACAGTGTTGTACATAACTTTAGCTCTAGGCTTTAAAAGATCACGTCCATCCTTACCTTCACTAACTAAAACTCTGTCCGGATTCTGCAAACATGTTTGCAATTTGTGTGTAACGTGTCTTATGTAACCGCTTTTCCATTAGCTCCGAATAGGCTTATTGTGAGTGAACATGGCAATTGGTTGAGAGCGTCGCCAGTTAAAAGCAGTTTGTAGTTTTTTTTCATTGCTGTCAATTAACGATGGAAATATTATTGGTTAGTGTTAACCATTGTGCAAGATAGCAGGACAGTAGCATCAAAACGGAAATGTTAAAAAGAGACAACGTAACAGAAAATGTTATAAGCATAGGCCTACCTCTTATTACATATGTGTATGGTTTGACAGCCTTGAGTTGGTGGCATTCGGTCTCTACAACTGCTTAATGTATCACACAGTATTCATTATGTTATTAAGCACATAAAGATATCCTCTAGCCAACCAAAGATATTTGTTAATGTCCTTTTTTCTAAAACAAAAGTATCCGTTACATTTTTAAGTTTATTTGTGTTAGCAAAATTTCACAGTCTTACTGCATTCCCACTAATAGGATCTTCTAAAAAAATACCATTAACATTTTTAATAGCTTGGTTACCAATTCTAGCATTAAGATCACCAGCTATAACAACATGATCCATGTTATTGTATATATTTAATTTCTTCTGTAACTCACCGTAAAACAAATCTGATTCTTCCTCATGACCATTCTCTAGACCACATACACCAGTGACTCAAAGAGACTCCTATTAATTTTGAATCTAACCTCTATAGTTACATCATTAAAAAGATTTAATGCAGGTTCTCCATTCCTGATCTACCAATATACCCGCTCTAGAACAAGCTCTTGTATTCTGCTAAACTCCACTATACAGCAACATATAATCCTCTCTATAAGCGTTTCACAAACTGTGTGCCGCAAAATTTTGGAAAATAATAAAAATATAAAATAAAATAAAAAACCAAATCTCTCCAAAAAAAGAAAGAAATCAAAAAGTTGTTTGCTTACTTAGTTAACAGTCCTGTCTAGAACGGTAAATGTAGTCCTGATAAATTTGGATTAGAGATGGATAGGTCCACTGACATAGCCTAACTGGGAAACCACAAGTAGTACTGAGGTAAGTAAATAACATTCATTATTATGGTATATTACGCTGCAGTGTGATTTTAAAGACATAGCGGAAAGGTACTGACGGTGAGGAGGGGATCAGTATATAGATGCAGGTAGTGTGCCGCGGCTTTTGACTATTTATTTGTAGTGTGCCGTTTGCTAAAAAAGTTTGGGAAACGTTGCTCTATATAGTCTGTGCCTCTGAGTCAATATTTCCACAACACAAATTGTTTATCTACATTCGTTCCCTGTCCATATCCATCCGACTCATTCTTTTGAGATTTTTGAGTAAGGAAAATGTCCTGTAAGGACATTACCAGCGTCGTATTGTTTAAGACCCTGGATATCGTTTATAGTAGGGATGCTATACTTGAGCCTCTGGTCCTGCTCTGGGTTTCGTTCGGAGACCCACCTCCGAAGTTCTTCCTCCCCTAGTCCCGTTGAAAAACCTTTCTCTTCTGCCCCTAGGACCTTTGATCGTTTGCCACCTTTAACCCCGGTCGATCCCTTACCAGGTAACACGAAAGAAAAATAAAGGGAAAAGAATTACAAAGTACAGCTGAAGTATGAGAAATTCAAGACTCCTAGCCCTCAAAACGTAATACCGCCGGGGTCGAAAAAATCAAGAGTTGGTCAAGTGAGACCAGACAGAAATGTTTCAAGAAGCAATTCTAGCCAAGCAGGTAGTAGTAAGGTGAGAATCCAGCTAGGGAACATCGGGTGTGCTAAACCCGTATTCATCAGTTATGGGTATCTATCCCTTTTATGAAACTTTGTACATAAGAGGCATTATCCTAACCATCTTGCATGAGTAGACCTATCAGGAGCTTCTACTAAGTATTGTACGATAGTATAGAGAGTATTTTAGTAAGATTTTTTTTTAAATAAAAAGTAAGAGTATTTTTGTAGTATAAGAGAGGATTACATTAATCAGTGAGCGTACCAAGGCTGTAGTGTATCTCCAACATTGTTTAATATCTATATTGATGACATAGTGAGTGAAAATGAAGAGTGGGCCCAGGAATAAATATAAATAATAGAACAGACTTGAATACAGTGCTGAATGTTACGGCAAGTCTGTTCGAATAAATTACAACATGAAAATGTCTGTGCAGAAGACAACTGTGGCTTTTGTGTTAAAATACCCCTTGCGAACTACAATTGTGTTATGTAGGCTATACGGCCGGAGTCAATTTTAAAAGAATCGTATCCGGCCTGTTTGGCCGCGGTCGATTGCTTTGTTCAGTAATTTTTTAAACGTTTCGTCCAGCCACCGGAGGCCTTCTTCAATAAAAAAAGTTAAAAGTGTTCGACAAAGGGTGGACAGCCGAACGTACCCCTAACCGAGGTAACTGTAAGACGTTCGGCTCCCCACCCTTTGTCGAACACTTTTAACTTTTCTCTACTGAAGAAAGCCTCTGATGGGTGGTCGAGACGTTTAGGAAATGGCTGAACAAATTAACGACCACGGTCAAACAGCCCTGATACAAATGCTTTTAAAATTGTGTTAGATAATAAGACTGTAGAGCAAGTGTCATACATCCGCTTTCTTAGTTGTGTCATGACTTATGACGATATTTCAGTCAATATATGGAAAAACTCGTCAACCGTTATCGAGGAAAACAAGGAAAGAGACTCGACTAAAATTTTATAAAGTACTGTGCCAATTTGTTGTATGGTTCTGAAACTTGGGTTCCGATGAAGAAGTAGTATACAGCCACTGGAGTGAGATTCTTGCGATCTTTTAAAAGCTGCACACAAAGAGATAGATTTTACAATGAATACACACGCATAATGAGAAATCCGCGATCGTAATGCGGAAAACAAAGAGAGATGGATTGCTCGTCTGGATAGGGTGCTGGATGGCAGATTGCCCAAGGAATGTTGGTAATATAACCTTACTGGGCAAAGCCCTAGGAAGCGTTGATGAAGTGGTTGTATTTTCCTTTGGGAACAGAACAGGCGATCCGTGATGGAAGAAGAAGAAGATGATGATGAGGAACAATGAAGGCGTAAAGCCTGACCAATCATCAATTCCCATTGCTTCGTAAAGAAATTCTGTACTCTACATCTGCGCTAGACAAAGGAATTGACCCTGATCAAATAACTGTGATAAAGCTAAAGGAAATGAAGATCATTATGTAGAGGCAAAAAGATGAGAGAGGGGGAAAGAGAGAACGGAAAAAGAGGAGACAAAGAAACAGGGAAGGTGAAGAGATAGAAAGGAGATGGAACGGGGGAGGGAGGGGGAGAGAGAGTAAGAGAGAGGGGAACAATGAGGGATAGAGAGTGAGAGAGAGAGAGAGAGGAGAAAGAAGAGCGAGAGAGAGAGAGAGAGAGAGTGAGTGAAAGTCAGTTGAGGAGAGAGGGAGGTGGAGAAGATGAGACGTAGAGAAAAAGAGCCAAACAGAGAAGACGGGGAGTTGGAGAAAGAGGTAGTTAGGTAAGAATGTTGACAAATAGTAAAGATAATGGGGGGAGAGAGGAGGAGAGAAAACGGATAGACATATGGTAAGGGAGAATAGTATGGGGATAAGTGAACGGGCCGGTCTCCAACTATTTCTGAAACTAGTTCAGTCCCCTGCCAAATATGTTATGGCTAAAGGTTGCAGACCACTGATAACAAGAACCGTTACTGATAACAAGAGTCTGATTCATTAATGATAATACGTGAATCACTCGTGTTACTCATCGTATATGACTGCGGAACAGATGCATTCGTAAATTAAAACGGATTCATATAAATTAGTTACATAATTATAAACTCCGATTTTGTAGATATTATGAACTCTATCACAAATTACTTTATGATTCAGAAAAACTTGTAACATATGTAAATCTGCTGAGAAACACTCGTAATAACTTTTCACAGATCCTTTTCCTTCAACTGTAATCACAAATAATATTTTTTTTTTTTTTTGTATTTCCCATATAGATTTATATTAAACATAGTATTTCTGTGAGGACACAAATGTAATGTTTCGTACGATTCCTGATATGTTACGAGAAAATCCTAAACTTTTAGGGAAATATTGCTTACATATTTTGCAAATATCGAATTGAAATTTAAAATTTAATATGCAATAAAAATGTAAGTCAATACTATCATACTCTTTGAGCGCTGAAAAAACACTAACACCTAAAATAGTTACTGTTAAGATGCGGCCCGATAGGACCGAAAAAAATGTTAATGTTAGGAAGAATGATGCTTGTGTTGCTATTGCCAGGATGCAGAATAATGACGATAGTGGACTGTATAATACATTTATTAAGATTGTTGTACACTAAATTCTGAGCGCTGAGGTTGGCTATGTCTGGTTGAGATTTAAGTTTTAATGAACGTGTCGCTAAGAAAGCTAAATGGTGGATGAGGCGCAAATGTGCGGCACTCAAACTACATCAAGAAATGTTAAGGCCTAAGGCCTATACGAATGTCGTAGATTGTCGTCAGACTTGAGGCGCGAGTACGCGGCACTCAAATTACATGAAATCGAGAAATTAGCAGTGTATCGCTAATTGGTGCAAGTATGCAAAAATGTTGTGGCCTAAAGCCTACAATGATTGTCTGACGACAAGAAAAATGATGTATGACAGAACAAGCGAGCAAACGTAATAACGTCTAACGCCTGCCGTAGCTCGGACAACTGTAACTGAACGTTGTATAAACATGATAGCGCAATATCAGAAAGCACAGATTAGCCAACGTATTAATGCGAAAATTACCATATTACTATCCAGTTACTGCAGGGGATTTTACTCGCCCGAGTGAAATATAAATTTACTGGAGACAACAGAAGTTTAACTTATTAAATTAAACAGGAGCTAAACATGTTTAAAGTTTTATTAATAGCAAATAGCTCAAATCATCTTTATTTTCCCCATAGATTGTAGTCTGCGTGTTATAGTAGGCTATTGGCAGTTCCGTAATTGTGTTATATCCGTATTTTTGTGTGTATAATGCGCCCTAGTGTATAGTCCTCATCCCCATTTTATCGTAACATGTCGCAGAAAAAATGTAATTCGTGTATAAGGCGCATCCATATTTGTGATGAGAAATAGTTGAACAAATTTGTTAGGACGCAGAAAAGTTTGAATATTAGACTGTGCAGAAAAAAGTGTTTCATACAGATAATAGAAAAAATCTACTTACCATACGCGTTTATTTGTAAACACAAAACAGAAATATTAAAATCATATAAAATTTAAAATAATTTAAAACTTACACAAGTCATAATTTTTGTTGTTTAGTTTGTTATATTCTTAGTTTCTTACTAGCACAGAGCATCTGCATTTGATAACGTCTTCATCTGTTTCTGAAGAAAGTGATATTGAATTACTCTCCTCTTCTGATTCTTCTGAAGCACCTTTGTTTGTCGTGTCCTGTTGATCTGACGGGCACAGACTTCGCACCTTTTTCATCAGTATTCGTGGCCACTGGTATATCGCAAACAGTGGTCTGCATTCCAAATTTGAGACGAATCGAAATTGTTCCTATACTTCGTTTATACAATAAATTGATGAAACTCGATAATTTTATTTTCGTACTCCGAGCCTGTACCGTTCCAGTGGCAACGGCGAAAGCTTCACTTTTATACAAAAGTTGACTAAGTGATTTTCTACTTCTGGAAATTTAGCTTTTAACATGATAATGTTTTTAGCTGGGGGTCATTCCACAAAAATCGTCATCGAAAAACGTAACGCTTCCACACTTTCGACTCCCCACAGTCTAGAAATTTGATATGTAAACGCATCAAGACAGAAATAATCGCTGCTGACATTGAGTTTAGCAAACGTTTTAGTGAGAATAAATCTGGTTTTACATGCTCTGTTTGTGATCGTCTGTGGTTTGGAAATGATTTACGTAATCCACCAAACGTAATCCACATTATGTAATCCACATTATACGTTTCAAAAGCCTAAAAACATTATCATGCTTCGATGTTTCGGTTTCGTCGAAATTCTTTGAATGCTTAGGTGCATAAATAGAGAGAGGGAGAGAGAGGGAGGGAGAGAGAGAGAGAGAGAGAGAGAGAGAGAGAGAGAGAGAGAGAGAGAGAGAGAGAGAGAGAGAGAGTTTCATTATTTACTAAAGAAAGAACGTCGATCACAAGTAGGACTTAATTATCCTTTTTGTTTTCCCATCCCCGAACATCAGATTCCGCTACATCAAATATAAGCGATGTGACGCGATTTTCTTCTTTGAATTTTATTACGGATAATTAAAACTGAGCCGCATAGGACGATAGAGATGTTCTTTCACTCATTATGACTATACAGTATGTTCCTTAAGAACATAAGCAATACAGGCATTGAAGGAAACCAATAGACTAACTAACTGCATTAACAACGACAAACAAGTACAGTAACAGAATGCTACACAGAGTACTGTTATATGTAAGTTTACAACGTGAACAAATAACTGGTGGATAAGCGGTGAAAACTGCGAACCAAATTACCGGTAAATTTTATTTTACTCTTACTAGACTCAAGCCTGCCAGTTTTAAGCGATGTAGCCAATCCGCCATGCACAATCTGACCATACATGTCCAGATCTACAATTTAGCATGTCAGTTATATTATTCGTTAATATATAATATTATTATACGCACCCTCATTTTTGGGGAAGAAAATCTGGGAAAAAGTTCGCATTATACACGAGAAAATACGGTATTAGTTAAATAAATTTCGCTGTATATATATGAATAACACATGAAATAGAGCATTGTAAAGTGCTGGCATGGTTTTCTTTGAGGCTTAAAATTTTTATACATAAAATTAATGAATTCTTTGCCATTTTAAACGTATGTCCATTTTGTGTATGCCTACTTCCAAAAGCTATCATTTACTGGTCTGCATACATTCTAATGGTACTTCATATTAATAAACACCGTCTATTTAGATAGACGTTTTAAGACTTTAAGATTTTTACACTCATAACATTCAAATTACATAAGACTAGCCGAAAGGGATTGCTCAATAATGAATTGAAAATAATATTAATAATAATTGTTGTAGCATAATCGCTTCCACGTGGTATAACGATGAAATGTCTAGATACAATTTTTTGTTGTAAGTGGACGGTGTAACGAGGGTTGCTGACAGATATACGATGGCTCGGTAACATGTTGTTCAAGACAAGGGAAGGCAAGGGTTTAGGCGAACAATGCCTAAAGTCGCAGCAGTTGTACGGCGAAGCGAATTGCGGGTGACGCGCAACGGCCCAAGATAGACAAAGGCGAAATATATCGCTAAGAAGAAACAATAAATCGTTGACAAGGCGACATAGCGACGCTATCCCAAAGACAATTAGCCACATGTGTCGAGCTGCACACCAAATGCAGTGTAACATCGCAACAATAGAAAGGAAAAGCCTGACTTGAGTAGACAATACGCTTGCACTATGAACGAACGACGGGACGTCCAGCTTTACCAGAAGGGTACGCGACGAAGAAAGGCTTGGAGAGCAAGATATAGCAGCTGTCTGGAATACTCAGAATTGACCACACTCGTCGTGGGAACGACTAGGAGAAACTAGTTGACAATACGAGCAATTGGTCACGGGTAAGAAGCAGGACACATGGTGAACAAAAAGAGCAGATGAATGGACCACACAACAATTAAAAGCACTTTATCTATAAAGGACAAGTACGCCAAAATACGAGGGTGATAGACAGCCGTGAAATTGGTCATCCGACTCAAACGATGGGGTGGAGTCAACCATGAACTTGTAAGGGTAGGGAATAAGAATAGCCTATCAGAGTCGAGAGTTGAGGAGAATGTCTCTACAAGAAGTGGTTACCAAGGAAACGAACTGGAGGAACGAATAAGAAACGAAGGGAGATGAGAATCTAGAGTGTTAAGGCGGAGTTTCCACCAGAAAACAAGCGAAAACGAATAGAAGCGCAGAGGTTGAGAAATTAAGTGGGAATTAGAGAAAATAGTGGGATTTTGGGGTATAAACTAGAGTGTTGACCGTGAGCGGAGGTCTTATGTCTTATGTCTTAGGGCTTAAGTCTGGAGTTTTATTCTGATACGGAGAGTATGAACGACGGAGTTGTGTATCGGGAGCCTTATATATAATATCTAATAGCCGGAGTCGTATAAGTTAGATATCGGAACTGACGGGAGTGCGGATGTTGTAACGGAAAAAGTCTTGTATCGGTTGAAGAATCGGTGTGAGTACGAACAGTCGAGAATCGGGAGCCGGTAATGAAACTTAGAGTTTGTTAAAAGACATGACGAAATATAATTAAAATCGATTAAGTTGGCCGCCTTGAGAAATGTTATTATCAAAGACGTTAAACGGAACAGAAGTGCGGTAAAATGAGTAAGAGATAGACAACAATTTTAAACACCATTAAATATAAACAAATGTCGGGTTAATAAAGTAAATCCACGAAAAACAGTGTGAATCAAATCACAAAACATACATCACGTAGTAATGACACTTGAGTAGAACATATCAATAAAAGTTAGAATTATTAAATATCATGTACGAAATTCGAAGGTCAAATCACCAGAACTAAACTAAAAATTACATACACTTGTGTCGGAGTGCGAGAAGAGAAGTGATAAGTGGGTCAGTGCATGCTACGAGGATATAATGCCAGCCGCAAGGATTCCCAGAACCTGGAGAGACAAGGAACAGGATAACAGCGCAGAGGACTTTTCGCCATAGAATGGATTAACGTACACCAAGTAAATTTTATATTCATGCACTAATTAAGTATAACACTGTCTGTTCATCTGAAAGTACCCATACGTAATAATATTTAGAGAAAGTAATAACAAGTAGCTAGTCAGGCAAATTCATAAGATAATTATGACAGATGATGGTAATCGATATCAAATTTTATGAATCCATTGGTTAATATAGAATAAAATGTGTTATAATGATGATTTAAATCTAATAGAATAAAATGTGTAATAATGATGATTAAAATCTAATAGAATAAAATGTGTAATAATGATGATTAAAATCTAATAGAATAAAATGTGTAATAATGATGATTAAAAATCTAATAAGCCTCTAGATGAAGAGTATAAGAAAGTTAGCAAGGGTTAACAAAATAATAATTGGTAGATTGATGTAGTCAGTAAGGATTCAAGATATATGTTGTATTTCTTTTCAGGGGAATAAGTAAGTCATGTCAATGCTATTAATTGTCATAATTTAAGGAAGTGACATCAATGTTGTTAAGTATAATAAATTAAGTTAACCTTGCAAAAGCCTTGTGTATGTTATCAATCATTTGATACACCTAAAGATAAAATTTAGTATGTAACATCAAAAACTTTAATAATTATATTTGACGCCGACACAATTGGCGCGCACACTATAATTGGTCAATTTGGCACCACTACAAGGTGAGAATTAATTAAGCAGAGTCATTAATTAATCAATTAATTAAATTAAAAGAACAATAAACACTATTTTAGTTACAATTTTGCGTCCCACCACGCGGGACATAAATAATTTGACAGTAAACAAAATTTAATTATACATATTAATCGTAACTAATAAAATGTTAGTTACACATTAATTGTAATATAAAGGAAAACCTTTATATTTGGCGCTCCAGAACGCGGGGCGTAAAAGGGATCAACTCCTTAAACCTTTATAGTGGGTTCAATGTGACAATATTAACGGAACAATCTGACCGATGAAATGAGGCACTGCCACAGTTTTGAGAATACATTATTACATTAAAGACTTCTGGCTATACTGAGTTCTCAGTCTTGTGTAATGAAATATTTTTACTATAAAAACAAGAGCTGCCTTAAATAGAAAGTGCAGCCTCGTAAAGTGAAACTGCGCTCCTATAAATAAAATGAGAATGCGATAAATGAAGAGAGGACGAGTCTTTAACGTACTGCATCGTAAGCCTAATAATGAGAGACTGTTTACTTTCTGTCGTAGATTCTTGAGTTTAAGCGACTGGACCATAAGCGGATTCACAGGCTTGGAATGTCTTCGTTTCATCAGAATTATTGTGTGTGTGTGTGTGCGTGTGCGTGCGCGCGCAACGAGCATTTGTTAGAGATGTTGTGAGCCAGACTCTGAAAACTTCAGTGAATTTATTAATCAAATAATCTAAAAATGCTTTTGAAATGTTCAATGGATGTAGATTTACTACAGTGGATTCAGGGAGTTCGCGTGTTATACACGTAGGACATCTACACGTAATCACAAATTACGATGTAAATTTGTATTACTCTGACAATCTTTTACGGCGGTTCAGTTAGCAGGTTGGTTTGAATGTCCTATTGCATTAAATAGAGACAAACGGAACGAATGTACGATAAGTTACTGAAATGTCTAGGAACGTTAAGAGTTTACGTGGAGTATACAAATAACGACAGGATTGAATTAATTCTATTAAACTCGTAGTTTACGTCATCTTTTGAAATTATTACTGTCAACAGCAGTTTGTCTTCAGCTAAGAAAGAAGAGACAGACATGAATTGATAAGTATCCGTATCGATAAAGAGTCTTATAATAAAAACTCGTTAATCCCAACCTATTCAGATTCAATTTGATCTGGAATAAATGTTCCGTCATGGGAAAATTATGACTATAAAAAATAAACAATCAATTAACGGAAGAAAACAATTGGCCCGAGTGACGGTGAGCCATTCGGAAGCTACTGACTTGGCCGAGATGCAGAACGTACATCAGCCAGTTCCCTCGTGATCGTGACGCACGTGGTAGTTTCTCGACTGCAAGATCGTGCGGCCAAAAAACAAATCCAAAATTGGATTAACAAAAAAAAAACTTTGTTTGGAAAATGTTAAAATTCTCTGATTCCGGGCAATTTGGCCGTGGTCCAGTGCTATACACGTTAGTAGACGTTTCGGCGTGCCATTGATGGCCATCATCAGTGCAAATCGAGCTTCGTCTAAAGTAGATGTCACACGTTAGTGACCACAGTACTGTGTTTTGAACAATCGGCCAGAGTGAGACGCGCCATCCAGACTTCGGACTGACCAGGACCTTCTCTTTTCAGCTCTACTCTGGACGCTGCTACAGCTTCTTGCTGCTACCGCCTGCCTCTCCGCTTGGACGAGGAGACCATCTCTCTTCAGGGAAAGAAGACCCAGGAGCCAGCTGCTGCCGGTGAATTGAGTAGCTGGTAGAAGAAGCAGCTGGCGGAAGTTGCCCTTATTAGGACCACCTGTCGCCGGCAAACATCTCACCGGACAGGAAAGATGAGGACTGCTCTGGGCTCTTGGTGAGTGCCGTACATCAGTGCTTTCTCCCTAACCTGCCCACGGTTGTTAGGTAGCACTGACCCGGACGATCCTTGCGAGCCCCCACCAGTGGTAAGCGAGCTTGGATATCTCCGAGGTAAAGGGACCAGTGGACACCAGTCTTGGTAAGGACTGGTACCTAACGAAGCTGGTCGTTAGCACAGCTCCTCCCGTATCGCCGTGAGCAGGGAAGTCGCGTGGGTTACCCGGCTTCGGCCGGACCCAAGATCCCTGGCGTCTGGCAGGGACTGCCTTGCAGTCTCCGCCCGGCACCCACACTCGGCCAGCATGCCCACTACGGGCGATGGCACGTGTGTCGAGTCGCTCGGCTCTGCCTTGCCCCACGCGGTCGATTCGCCTGATTCGCCTCGGGCGATGGAGACGGACGATCCTCTTCCTAACCCGTTACCCTCTCTCCCAGTGGACGAGTCGGACAACTTCGCGACCGTTGGTCGGCGTAGACGCCCGGCTAAGAAGCCGAAGAGGAACCATTCAACCGAATCCGCTTCCTCTCGGACCTCGGCCATGGACATCGGTCCTTCTCAGGGCCAACAGGCTGCGGTTCCGACTGCTTCGGGAACAGCTCCGGCTGCTTCCGCTGTTGGTCGCGCGCCGCCCCTGTTCGTCCACGGGGTGTCCAAAGTAGCCGCCTTATACAGGCGGATGATCGCGGCCCACGGCCAGTCGGCCGACAAACTTGAGCTCAAGCTGCTTGGCGGTGACACGGTCAAAGTTGTCGTCCGTCGGATCGAGAACAACCGCTTGGTCGAGGCCTTTCTGCAGGCTAACAACCTGCAATACCATACCTTTTCCCCCAAGCGAGTCAAGCCCTTGTCTGTAATTCTGCGTGGGCTTGACGCGCACATCGATCCCCAGGAGATCCTTTTGGAACTCGGGTACTCGGTGCAGGCAATATTTCGCCTGTTCACCAATTCTGAAACCCGAGTGCCTCTCCCACTCGTCCGTCTCCACCTCGAGAAGGGCGAGGCTGCAGACAAGATATTCCACCTGACGCGGCTGTTTGGCTTCCGCGTCAGGGTGGAATTCAGTCGCCCCCGGGCAACCTCGCGCAGTGCCACCGGTGCCAAAATTTCGGCCATCATACCGACGTCTGTCGCAGTGCCCCGGCCTGTTTACGTTGTTCCTTGGGACATTCCACGCAGGCCTGCACTGTGGCAGACAAGTCCTACTATCGCTGCATCAATTGTGGCGACGGCCATGCAGGCAATAACAGTAACAGCCCGGTATACAAGGCGGAACACCTGCTGAAACAAAAGCCGCAGGGGCCCCTCCCGAAGCCGAGGCAGCCAGTATTGCAGCCCCAAACACAGAAGCAGCCTAAAGTACAGGCTAAGCCGCAACCAAAGGCACCATCGGCACGGCGCGCGCCCTCTCCGGCTCCACCTCCAGCCCCTACAAAGGCACAAAAACGAACCGCGTCGCCTTCCGCAGCAGAGATAAGCCCTGTAGCCAATATGTCGGTATTGGAGCCGGAGAATCAACCCTACACCTCCGCGGAACCACCAACTCCCGCCTCTGAACCAGAGGTAGCCTCGCCACCACTGCCACCTCCGCGATATCCGCGAGCAGGCAAAACTAAACCTAAAACAATAGGGACAACCACACCGGATGTTCGGCCCCGAGCTCCTGCCTGCCCACAGCCCAAGAAAAGTCCTGCTTCCCGGTACAAGTCCGATGAAGCGCAACAGCGTACTTTTCCTGTCGCTACTTCAAACTCGACTGCCCATGGTCCTGTAGCTTCCACCAACAAAACCCGATCTGCCGTTAAGCCTGGTCGCTCTTACGCGGCCTCAGTTTCCAGGCAAACCGCCCAGTCCGTCACATCCGATGACGCACAGTTCGTCCGCGACTTTCTCTCCGGCTACGACCTCAAGAAAGTCGCATACACCTTCAGGTCCATCCGAGACCGCCTGGAAACTGCTGACCCAACTGAGAGGTTTATGCTCTTGGTGGAAGCTTCAATGTCATAGGTCTTCTATGAACCGAGCCCTTAGACGAGATCTCTCACTCGTAGCCTGGAATGCTATCGGTTCCATCGGTTCCAACCATTCCGACCTTCAGAAATTCCTGGCTCGGTTCAAACCCGACGTACTTCTCCTCACAGAAACCCACCTGACCCCGGCGAACCGGTTTCGATTACCGAATTACGTGGTCTATCGGGATGACCGAGTTGGCCGACAAGGAGGCGGCACGGCGATCGCGGTGAGGACCTCTATAGGTCATCATTGTGTCGTTTTGCCGCAGCGCACTAACCTAGAGGCCACCGCCATTGAGGTCCACGGACCTCTTGGCGGCGTCCTCGTGGTTTCAGCAACAAACCCCCTCGCGCTGAACTCCTTGTCGGCGACCTGGACGTCATCTTCGATCGATTCCCAGCGAAGGGTAATATTGGCCGGCGATCTGAATTGCAAGCATCGCGTTTGGAATAGTCGCTTGACTACTCCGAACGGGAGGCGCTTGCTCAGTTATGTTGAATCGCGCCGGGCGATGGTGATTGGTCCAGCGCAACCCACGTTCTTTCCGACGCTCCCTAATGCGGCTCCCGATGTTCTGGATGTTGCGGTGACCCAAGGAGTTGTCTGTCCGGTCGAGGTATTCTCACTTACGGAGCTGACATCCTACCACAACCCCATCTTGGTCCACGTCGCTACCCAGCACACCTATGCACGTTGTGACAAGAAGAAGGTTATCGACTGGGACCGCTACGGCCCGACTGTGTACCGTAGATTGCCGCCAGCGGGCCCACTCGATTCCGTTCGCCTCCTAGACGAAGCAGTAGCGGGAATCGAAGAGGCAATCATCTCGGCTATAGGCGTGTCTTCACGTACGCGAACCGGTTTCACGCCTGACTACCAACGCATCCCTGAGGAAGTCTCTCTTCTCGCTTGCGAGAGGAATTACTTCCGGAAACGTTGACAGAGGACCCGTGATCCGGCCGATAAGGCAGCATACAATCGGCTCACCGGACGACTGCGTGGCAGTCTGAAGGCGTTCCGACGTAGCTGTTGGGGACTCGCTGTGGCCCGAACGGGGGATGCGGACCCGCAAAGTCACTCGTATAGAATACCTTCCGCGTTGACGGGACGGAGGCGACGACCTCCTATTCCCGCCATCGTTGGGCCGTTCGGACGACTCCTGGGTCGCCCGGAGGAGAAGGCCGAGTACTTGGGCTTTTGTTTCGAGCGGCAGTTCGCCCCAACCCGTCCAAAGACTGGGACTTCTACGAACAAGTCGAGATGGCTGTGGAAGACTTTCTGTCTCTTCCAATCACGGCGGAGCCCGAACCCATCTCTTTGGAAGAGGTCTCAGATCGGCTCACTGAACTTCAGCCAAGAAAAACTCCAGGCCCGGACGGTGTCACGAAAACTGCTCTACGACTTCTCCCCGAGCCTGGAGTTCAATTCTTGACTGATTTGTTCAACGCGTGTCTCAGACAGCCCTACTTTCCCAAGAAATGGCTAAAGGCGACGGTCATCGTGATCCCGAAGCAGGGAAAGGATGCTTCCCGCCCCGACAACCTCCGGCCTATCACCCTACTCTCCGCTACGTCCAAGGTTTTTGAGCGCCTCGTACAACGTCGTGTACGAGAACATCTAACTAACTTTGACGTGCTGGTCACCGAACAGTTCGGCTTCCGTGTGGGGCATTCGACCACTCATCAACTGAATACATCATCAATGGTGGAATACATCACGGACGCCGGGTGTCGGAGAGAACTTAGATGTTGAAAAAGCCTTCGACAGCGTATGGCATGATGGCTTATTATTCAAGCTTAGGAAAGTCCAGCTCCCGGACTGCTACCTCCATCTGGTTGCTAGCTTTCTGACAGAGAGAGTTGGAGATTCAGTCTCTTCCGAGAGACGAATCACAGCCGGCGTCCCTCAAGGTAGTGTTCTTGGTCCCCTTCTGTTCTCACTCTACGTCAACGACGTGCCGAGACAGCCTGGAGTCCAGGTGGCCCTCTTTGCGGACGACACGGCCGTATTTACGGCCGATCGTCATGTAGAAAGAGCCGTCTTACGACTGCAGCGCCAGCTCGACACGCTCGGGGACTGGACTGAAAATTGGAGAGTGCAACTCAACGCTACCAAGAGTGTAGCCGTCGAATTCTCGAAGCGACGGAAGCACCCTGTTAGGCAGTTACGTATCGGCAGAACGTACTTGCGCTGGTCCAAAGAGGTCAAGTACCTCGGATTACACCTCGACCGTCGGCTCACCTGGCGTACCCACGCTCAGACAGTTCTTAAGCAAGCATCCGCTCGTCTGAGCTTACTGTTTCCACTCCTGATCAGCTCAGCCATGACCAGGAAATTGGGCAAGATGATCGTCGGCGCGTATTTGCTGCCAGTCATTACCTACGCTTGCCCGGTTTAGGGTTACCTCGCCGCAGCGCATAAAAAGAAGTTGCAGAGCGTCCTCGACAGGGGTCTTCGGCTAACGGCCAAAGTCCCCCGTCGCTTCTCATCACGCCTTCTAAGGAGAGGACTTGGCGTCCGCTCCTTAGACGAAACATTCAGGCGGCTTGCACGCAATTTTTATGCACGTGCGGCGAGGTTCCCAGACAATCCTCTTGTGGCTGGGCTGGGCAGGTACCGTATACGTCCAGGTGATTCGTGGAAACGCCCTCGGTGTATACTGCGCTAGTGTAGGCTAGCACAACAGCCGAGAATCGGCCTGCTATAGAGCACACGCCCTACTTGGGCAGGGCCACGAGGCAGGAGCTCCAGAAGGAAGCTCGGAACTCAGATACCGAGCGGTTCGTCTCTGCGACGCACAACCGCACAGCCAAGAGCGTCGAACCGCTAGACCACGGTACCTACGAACCATCAGTGCATCAGAACCATCACCGCCCATTCGGGTTAAGCGCCCTCGGGCGCTTCTTGATGACCCGCCATAACGCCATCCTCTTTAAATAAAAATAAAAGCATCAGTCCTAGACCAGAGTTTATCAATGAAACTGTCCCTCTCCTTCCTGACCACCTCCTAGCACGCTGAGTCGGCTGCTTGTCGCTGTCATCGATCATTGGCACGGAGGCTCTCCGCCTCGCGGGGAGCGACCGACGCCTCACGGCGTCTGCTGACTGGACTTGAGACGGGCAACATCTGTTGCTCGAATCGGTACCAGCGGTGTCGTGTTAGATGCGCCGCGTGGTACTTGTGCCGTCTTAGAATCAGTAGTACTTGCGCCGAGGCCATAAATTATTGTAGGGTCTGATTACCGAAACAGAACAGATGAGTGTTACTTGCGCCGCGTTTACACACTCATATTTGCCAATCTATAACGAAACTGTAATTTAACATTTCTAGGGGTTTATATCCCGATATCTTCCCCTGGATACGCCCATGGGTTCCGTGGTTCTTTCCCAGCTTTTATTAATTCGAGGAAGTTTATTAATTGATACAGTGGGCGTTTTTTCTGGCCTTTGTTACTAAAAAACTATTACTCAGAAATAGAATTATAGCACGTTTTATAAATCCAGGAAATTGAAACGTTAAAGTTGCTGATTTTATTAGATGCTTTATACATGTTGGTTGTGATAATAATTTCTGTTTCCTTTTTATACTAAACTTCTTATACGTTAATGTAGGTTGAAAACATAATGTAACATGAATATACAAATAAAATACCCTCGTAATATCTACGAGTTTTGAATTTTTAAATAATTTTACTACATTTACATACTTCATATCCTTTTACACGTACTTGTTTAAGTGTGTGGGTAAATACTGAAACTCGCGATTCTCTTGTGTTATATGTTCTTGTATGATCTCTGCCGTAGTATTTATATTCGGTTCAATATTACTGACTTTATATAATAAAACTTGGGATTACCTGGTTAGATTCATTAATATTGCTTCTCGTTGTAAGCGCCAATTTGTAATAGTTAATAAATAATACGTATATATTGTGTTGTATTTGTCTTTACCTAGTGGTAATGGTTTGGTTAATTAATGGTTTAATTATTAAATGATTTTCTGGTTACTTCTTCTCCGGTTGGGTAATACGATTCACTAAGATTAATTATAAATTAAATAAGTTGGTCAGTTTATTAAAATAATTAGAATTATGCCCTTGTGCTCCCTGATATGTAACTAGATGGTTCTAAATTACTTTTAATTTTTATGTTTTAATTACTTGAGATATTAAAAGTTTGTATTAATGATTATTTGCGAGTTTCATCTAATCTATTCTCTTTATCTTATTTGAGTTCACTGACCTAATTGACTCGTTTAAATAGCACGGATTGTGCCAACATAAGTGCTGCCAACTTATTCTTCTGGAGTTGAAATAAACACTAATGTTCAAAGTTCATGATAAAATGTTAATTATTATAAAATAATACGTCATACACCATTAATTCTTTTCACTTTTTCTTTTATTTTATTTTAAAATTTTATTCTTCTACCATTAAAATGAAGAACATTTCTCATAATATGAATTAACCAGGCTTGTTGTATTGATAGCTCAACAGTTGGTAGCATGAGTACAAAAATCTCAGAGATGTAGGCTATTGTTTACGTTTTGAAAATATAACCCTTATAAGTTCTTTTGACTACAATAATTAACAAAAAATATCTTTTTTGAAGAACAAAACCTTACAATATAAAATTAAATATGATATTATAAAACAATAAAGTAAAATGTAAAGTGAAGAACAGTTCGTACTTTCGGACAGTGTCCGGTGTTGGTGTTACCCTAGTTTGGTTAAGTTATTTAGTTAAACATTGAATATTACAACAAAATACAATAGTTAAACATGAAATAATATTAATAGTGTTAGTGTTTATCTACAGTGATAATATAAACATAAGTTCACAAGTGTCTATTACAAGTTACTATGGGATCGTGATCATTAATTGTTAAGTTCGTTATACATTCTCAACATATACTATACTTTCCTTTTCTTTATATTTTCTTTATAATTCACAGTTATTAATTATTCACTGTAACGTCCTTTAATGATTAAAACCACTTCACTACGCTTGACGTTCACTGTTGGGTTACGTTCCCATTTGTAGGTTAGACTATGGTTTGTTTACACTGCACATAACCTCAATCAGGATCAAGACTTTGGTGACAAGACTATTTACATTTTTCGTGTCACAGAGGAGGCGTTCTTTACTGTATGATGACCGGCGAAAGACTGATGCGTTAGCGTTGCATTATCGGTTAGTTCACCTGACCGGTGAAGGATTCTGATTGGTGGAATTATTAAACATTTTCGTTTTTAATCACAAAAATTCCGTTTTATGGTTGATGCTCACCAACAGACGCCAAGTTAAGCGTCCCTTTTTTGATCAAATATATTAACAAATCTTAAAATTGACATATCTCTCTTATGCTACTTACAAGTAAAAATATATTTCTTTTATGAATTTGCTAACTGCTATAATTTTTTATTGTTCGACTAAGCTTTTCGTCATTACTGACATCTTCAGGTCTTGGTTGTTTAAGACCTGAAGATGTCAGTAATGACGAAAAGCTTAGTCGAACAATAAAAAATTATAGCAGTTAGCAAATTCATAAAAGAAATACTAAGGATGGCTGCTAATTTAAACAATACGAAGAATAAAAATATATTACTACCATTAAACAGCATTTTTTATGCTGTTTATTTTTTGACCTTTTAAGGCATGGTTCTGTTCAGTAATAATAAAAATAACAATTTTTACAGATTTATTTAGTCTAGTATTCTCTATAAAATATTAATTTTTCTGTTCCATCACTTAATTCTTAGTTGTATAATTGGTTTCACCTTAACATTATATGGTTTAACAAAAGTAATAATAATTACTAGTGGTCGCCCAGTGGTCGAAATTCGACCGTAATTCATTAAATTTTTAAGTTTGAACGTTACTGAAGTTCTTTTGTCAAAGAGCATACCTCTATAATCATTGCATATAATTTTTTTGAATTTTGTTCTATTACGTCAGCTGCGAGCGTGTACGAATACGTCATTAGTGTGTGTTGTTTGCCTTAATTCCCTGCAATACCTATGAAATTTAAATTTTAATGTTAGTAACAGTTGAAAAAAAACACAATTACAGCTTGTATTTGTATTTATTTTTTGATATAATTCATTGTCAGTTTTAATTTTTTCATGTTATTATTGAATCAAATAAACGCTAATAAAAATGAGACTTGACATTCATAGAAGTATAAGATACATTGTTTTCAATTCCAGTGGATTACATTTCATTTTTGGTAAGGCACAAAATTCGAAAACAGTTTGAAGATTATCTGCTACAAAGCTTATATAATTTTTTAATTTTTTTTCTATGCATTAATTTTCGAGTTATTTGAAAAATATGAAAGATAGGAAAAATGAGGTTTAGCTTGGCTAAGCCATATTTAAAAAGCAATAACGCGTTTTTTGACATTTCCTTGGGTTTTTTTTATTGCCATACTGACCAGGTTTCGCCAAGGCTACACAGTTATTTTGCCTATCTTTTTCGAATTATATAAAATTTAAATAAAAAATTAATAAAAAATAAAAAATGAAATAAAAAATACGTGCCTCGTATTTTTTCATATATTTTTCATTAAATCAAAAAAATCGGGCGGTTAAAAAAATAAATGTTGTCCATTGAACTTAAAATAGTTTGAAAGTGAATTTAATGATTCAGAATATCTGTGTAAACGATGTTTTTTGTAAAAACTCTTTCATCATTTGCTAAATGCCCTTGGCCATTATATTCGGAAATATAAAATCTCAAACCATCGAATGATCGAACTCTACTTGCTGCGACGTACAACTGACCATGTGTAAAAACTGGCTGCCTCAATAAAATTCAAATTTTTTCGAATGTTTGTCCTTGAGACTTATTTATTGTCATCGCAAATGCAGGTATAATTGGAAATTGAGTTCTTTGAAAGTTAAATGGTAAAACAGTACCGGAATATGTTATATTTATACGTGGAATCAAAATTCTCTTATTGCGTGCGGTTCCAGTTAAAACTTCGCAATCAATAGCATTTCGATGCATACACTTGATGCGCATTCTTGTTCCATTGACTAATGCTTCCTTTGTATTTAAGTTTCTGATCAGTAAAACGATGCAATTAACTTTCAATACTAACTTATGTGGTGGCAAACCACTAATAAAATAAAAGAATTCAATAACTCTACTGGATAGTTATTGATTTCATTGTCATCATCAAAAATTATTTTATCGTAGCTATGATATGTTTTCTGTTCACCTGGTATTCGATTAAGTATATCAGTATTAATAAAAGTACAATCATCATTTTTAGGTGCTAAAATAACTGACTTCAATATGTTATCTGAGACTATGTTTTCGGAAATATTTCCATACACCTCATTAATAATATTATTTTCATCTCCTATTAATTGCTGAGGTATTTCAATAATATTTTCACCAAACTGAGGGAATTGTGGGGCTTCATCATTACCAATTTTTTTCAAGAATTCGACAAATTCTATTTCACTTGGTAAGGCTCTCATATTTTTAGTAAACGTTACTTTATGAAAATAAACAAATTTATGCCAACTCGTGACACAATTTTCAATTAAAGTTGCACGTGATCCATGTGGGACGACTGGTAAGATTTGCCGAAAATCACCGCACAGAAGTATCGTTTTCCCTCCAAATGGTTTATGTTTATCATTTTCATCGCATAGATCCTGCAATAATCTATCTATGATTTTCAACACTTGCAGTGGGCACATAGAAATTTCATCAATAATTATCAATGATGATGAATTTATGTAACGTCCATAGCTACTATTTGCGGTAATATTCGCTACAGAATTTTCCAAAATGGGTATAGGCAATTTAAACACATTGTGTAAAGTTCTACCTCCAAGTAATAGAGTTGAAGCTATGCCACTGAAGCTGTTGCAATGCAACTAAGATTAAGCGAATTTAATTTGTGAATGATTGCTGTTTGTGTGAATGTTTTTCCACAACCTGCATGAGCGGTTAAACAAAAAACATTAGATCCAGTATCATGATGCAAAACTTCACGAATCACACGATCAATTAGATTACGCTGTTCAATATTTGCAGTTTCATAATGCTCAGAAAACAGAAACTCTTGTTCTATTGAATCAATAGCATTTGCTTCGACTGTTCTCTGCGAATACGTGGGAACTGGTAAACCAAGTTCTTGACTTGACAAATTATGAACATTCAAAATATCTTCAATTTCTAATAGAGCTGTATTAAAGGATACTTCTTCGTTGTAATCTCTCAAAAAATCTTCACTAAGATATACTTTAAATTCATTCCATAACGCCAATGCTTTGGCTGGCACATTTAATGCACAAATGTAACCAAATAAATTTCGCATTTGTTTTGGCGAATGTAATTCTTTTGCTTCATTTAAACATTCGCGCCATTCATTATCATTTGAAGCAATGCCGCGAGCATGGCACGCTTCAACAAAAGAAGTGTGTATAATTCCATTGTATGTTCTAACATCCTCAAATAAGTTGGACCACAGACATGTAATAAAAGCAATCGTAAATGGAAAAGTTCGATGCCTTTTGGTGATACTACATATATGCGTGTAATGATTTTATCACCTCCACGCCTTCTCTTCTTCCATTTTTTTCGGGAATCTTCCCACACATAATGCAAAAGAATTTCAATATACTTATATTCATGCGCTGATGGATCTGATCGATTCAATTCAAAAAATGCTAATAATTTTGTTTGTCTTGCATTTTCAATTGCTTGACGTTCTTTCCCTTCTCGAAAGTAAACATTCCGTCTACGCGGTAAATGAATGTCAAGTCTAACGATGACATGTGATTGAAAATGCATTGGTAATTCATAGATGCGCCATACAGCTTCAGTTGATCCGACATAACGGCCATTTAAAACATTTTTAACTTCATCAATTTGTATTTCTTGACCTGGTTCATTTCTCTCTGAACCTAATTCAACAGATGCACTGTCATAGCCTTTATACACGTATTTATAAATGTATTTAACACTTTTAACTGTAGTGCATACTTCAACATTTATATGGCAATTAAATACGGATTGTATGGTAGAACATAACGATTGTCGAGGCAACTACCGCGAACTTAAGCATTAATACCATTATCACGCCTTTTGTATAATGGATATCCATTTAATGATTCACATGTAAATTCATTAAATCGTTTTGGATAATCTTTTGTGCATTTTCCATCTCTCATACATACAGAATTTGGATTAAGTACACCGCATGGACCATGCATCATGTGTTTTACAAAATATTCATATAATGTAGGATGTGTTTGAATGTTAGGAATCTCCGCAGATACAACTTTATCAATATCGGTAGCGTTAACAATTTTATCTTGCTCATTTAAAGAGAGTAAAATGTGAGCATGAGGCAATCCTCTCTTTTGAAACTCAATTGTATAAATGAGTGCTTCAACTTTACCGAAGATTTTTTTTAGTGTAAGGCCCTCAATTAATGCTTTCAGTTTGGACTTGAATACACGCACAACAATATCAGGTCGAAAATTAGCTGACTCACCTACACCAATATTGCTAACTATTTCAGGCCAACTTGGATTGCAAGTCATTGTAATAAACAAAGAAGGCTTTCCGAAATGTTGTACAATTGACATTGCATCTAAATAATTCTGATACATATTTCTTGGAGATCCATTGAATGAAGATGGTAAAATTACTCTACGTCCAACATTATTGGCATTGGGGTTCAATTCTAAATAATCTGTTAAATTGTTGTAAACTTCAGACCTAAGACTTGTTTGATTTTGTCGAATGAAATGTAACCTTGTGCCCTCTATTCTCACATACATATCAACTATCCACTGCAGAAATAATTTTTGTGAATGGTGCCACATGCTAAAATCTTCTCTAATTGCAAGTCGATAGGCTGCATACTGAAGCATGGTTAATTTATTTCTGGGCGCTCTTGAATTAGATGTAGTTGGTACATTATGAGAAATATTGATATGCCACCCAGTATCACCATTTGGAAAAAGTAATGGATACGCTAAAGGGTCCAATGATGAATCCAAAACAGAGATATTTTTAATGGTACCATTAACTTTTGAAAACGAAACCATATTTCGTTCAAAGGGTGGCTCACCATCAACTGTACTAAATATTACTGCTACATCAGTTTGAACTGCATCATTATAACGGCGTAGATCTAAATCACGATTTACTTTAATGAGCATACAAATTTCTTTATTTTGATTTTCAACTCTCTGACAATGATCTTTCATTGCAATGAATGACCGAACGAAAGGATTAATGCGTTCCAATTCAAGAGAGATTTCGCGCATTATATTGTTATTGCATGTTTGATTATAGTGTTCACGTAATCTATAATTGACAGCAGTGTCAACATCATAAAAATATAATTGCGCATAACATGGTGAGCGACCATATCCAGCAGTCATTGGACCTGATCTGTGATAAAAAACATCATGTATTTTAAAATGATACACTCCACGCGTAACTGTATACGAAATTTTAGCTTCTGAGCTAACCATAGCAAATGATGAATTGTATTTACGAATGTTTTCAAAATAATTTTTTGACTTTCTTTTTATTGAAGGTTCATTTGAAGTAAGTCCATCATACAATGATTTAATGTATTCATTTTGACTTAAGGCCGGTAATATTGCTTTAGCCTTATGACAACATGAAGTGAATGCAGTCCTTTCACCTAAAGTGACCTCAGATTCGAAATGTTTTGCATTGCAAAACCTGCATTGTAAATGCATTAATCCACAATCAAAAGTATTAAAATTTCTTGGAATGACATTCAGTGCGCATTTAAATGTATCCCTCAAAATAATTTCATCATTTTGTATACTATTTACACTATTTAAATTTGCATTTGGTCTATTATCATTTTGACTTTCACACGAATATATATTCCTTCTTCTTTGTCTCTCACTCCGACCCGTCAATGTTCTATGTCGAGGCATAATGGAAGTAGGTGCGAATATCTGAATGTAAAAAAAAACATGTAATGAAATTACTGAAACTAAGATTAGACAGGGTTTAATTTAAAAATAATAAAATGTACTCACTTTTTTGAAACCACCAATAATAATTAGGCGAGAGTAAGTCAATTCAAATTGCTGCTACAAAATTTTCCTTTTGCAACAGGTGTATATTAAGCAAGCTGTATTTCACTTTCAACTGCACATTAATATATAACACAGATATCTAATATACAAAATATTAAATATACGTTTTTTTGCCTTGACATACACTCCACAGACTATTGAAAAAGGAACATTTGAAATCACACAAAATTCACAGCTCATTCAGTCAATCTGTCAGTATTAAGCAAGCTGTATTTCACTTTCAACTGCACATTAATATATAAAACACAGATATCTAATATACAAAATATAAAATAAACGCTTTTTTGCCTTGACATACACTCCACAGACTATTGTTGCCTGGCAACAAAATTATTTTATTTTTAACAATTACCATTGTTTGAAAAAGTTTAAATGAATTTTCAAGTGCAAATGAATGTTTTATTTTATTTTATTTAATGTATTTGTAACACATATTATATATAAATGTTAGCTTTCTGCACTCCTTCTCCATATAAACTTTAACTATGCCAAATCTCACACTCCTCCGTGCGCGCAATATGCTTAAAAAGGGGTACAAAGTTTTCTCGTCACGTATTAATGTATAGAAAGATAAACATCAATTTATTATAAAAACCTAGTATTGCCATCTAGGCCTCATCATGTCCATGCTCACTGGGACCTTAATTCCTTTCTCAAACTAAAATTACTTAATTCTACTACAAAGTAACAACTCTTAATTATCACTTAAGATCTACTTGAACTTTTACAATATATTTTATACTTCACTACAAGCTTTTTTCCTCGTACTGTCCATTATAAACTTCCACATTAACTGTATGAAGTGTTTGTCAAAGTTGATAACTTATTATTTACATTATGCCTGGTCTGTTATTGACATTTCTCATTATTACTTTCTTACTCTACTAACATATATTATTTTATTTTCTATACCATATGATATAACAGGTTTTATGTACATAAATTGTTATAATTTTTCCTACCCAGTATATTTAGGCTTTTGTCTCATCAGTTTCTTACTATTTACATTATTACTTAGTTCCTAAACATCAATAGTTAATTATAATTGTCTTATTTATTATTCTGTTTGTTATTCATACTTTTTAACATGAAACTATTTATCTTACTTTATTCTTTATTTCTTTGTCTTGCTTTAACATAGACATATGGTGCATAACCTAACTTACATCAATACACTTTTATATACAATTAAAACTGTTATTATTCACTTATTTATACTAATCCTTCTCTGAATTGTTTTGGTGACTTGATTCACACTCAGATTTGATTATTCTTTGACTCCTTAGTTCTTTTACTTCAAATTTTATCTAGTTTATAAATTTTCCTGATTGGTAAACCATTTAAGTTCTGCTGTATAGGCTTTCACCTATTTTTACAACATTACATACGCAGTTTACTAGAGTTATATATTATTAAGTTCCAGATAATCATATTTGATAGTTTGGTCTTATTATTTTATTTCATATTCATCTTAAATTTACTATTTAACACATATTTTACATTATACAGGTTCCTTACTTAATTATTATTCTGTTCTTCATTATTAGGATAAGATAATTAGTTAGGTTAGGGTATATTCTTTATGTAGAGGGAAACATCACGTTACAATATAAATTCACATTTCGGTATTCACATTCACGAGTGATGTTATTGTTATTAAATAGTAATGTGTATGCAATTGATTAGGAATATACGTATTTTTATATTATGCATTAAAAGTGTTTTTAACTTGCTCTGTACTGCCGTTTTTATTTTCTTTATATAATCATTCTTCGTTTTTAAAAACATTTAAACCGGAATGAACTTGGGGTTAGTCTAGTGTCTACAATTTTCCATTATTTTCTGTCAAGTTGTTTAATAAGTTGTTTAATAGTGAAATCTGAGCAATCTTATTAGAAAAACAGTTTAATTTTCACCAGTGTATTTTACAAACGTAAACCAGATAGTGTTATACCTAAAACTTAAACTCAGGGCGTTGACCAGACATGTGACGGCTACCAAGTACTGAACTTTGGACCAAGGGGTTTTCATGCCACGCTATTGTCTCAAAATAGCCTCCCTCCCTTAATCCTTCTTTCTCCCACCCCACGCACACACACAAAACTATTTGCTGTAGTGAACAGGGGAAAGAGATGATGAAAGAAACGAAGATTTTCTTCATGGACGGCACTTTCAGGAGTTGCAGTAGACAATTTACGCAGCTATACACCATCCATGTGGATTTGGGTAGCACGCAAGATGAAACAAACATTGCTCCAGTGATATTCGCGCTTCTACCGAACAAAAGGGCAGAAACATTCATTAAAATGTTCGAAATGTTGACGAAGAAAATCCCTGATTGGAAGCCTAAAACAGTGACAGTTGATTTCGAGTCCGCCAGTATATGTGCATTGCAACAGTTGTTTACAGAAGCCCATATCCAAGGATGTTTTTTCATTTTCAACAAAGCCTTTGGAGAAAGGTACAGGAAATCGGACTGACAACAATGTACAAAGAATGTCAGGAAGTGAGGCTAACCATTTGGAAGTGCGGAGCACTTGTCTTCTTGAAGCCTGGAGATGTGGACGAGGGAATCGGAAAGCTCAAATTTGAAGATCGTCAGGTATGAACTCAATCTTGAGGGGAAAAGGAGGAAAAAATGTTACACGAAACTTGATGAAAGAATCTTGAGAGCAACAGAGATTTATTTAGAAAGTGGCGACATAAAGAAATTTATAAGGAAAATGTGTTACATCCTCAAGCTGGACTAGACATACATTCTGAACAGCCCATCTTTAACATACTGTTTTGATAACGGTGAATATTTTGTAAATATAAAATTTAAATATTAGCTTTAAGATTTTGACAAGGTTATAACAATATTCCGAATGTTTATATCATGTTTGTAAATAGTAGTTATTATTAGGATGACAAGGCCGAAAGGCCGCTTTCTATATTGCCAGACTTGATTTGTTAAATAAAGCCAAATCATTCTAGTAATATATAAGCGGCTGTTATAAATTCAATGGAGACCTTCTCAACAAGATATAATGAATCAACACTGATTGGGTGAATAAAATTTGGTAAGACAAATTTAAAATTTCAATGCAACAGATGTTCAATCATACAGGTAACTATTGACGTTTCCACTCATCCGAGCTAGTGCTGGTCCTTCGCGGCGCAAGTACCACTCAGTCTGTAAGAAGGCTCAGCTGTCAAACGTGTCTTGCCCGCTGCAGGTAGTCTCTGTGGCGCAAATGCTACGCGGCGCAAGTACCACTCGGCGCATCTACCACTCAACCGTACCAGCGGCAGTGCTTAAAAATCAAAAAGTTATTACTCCCCCGCCTTCTCAGTTAACTGGTTGGCGGTTTCCTTTTCCAGTATTAGGCTACCTGTCGAATTGTACCAGTACTATGTTTCACTCCTGGCAGCCTTTGGTCACGCTCCAGATGCTGCAATCAAGCCACGAGTGCAAAGACACCCCGCACCCACAATGCAATGCAATGGAACCGCTAGCCATTACCACAGTACTGTGGTCACTAACTTGTGACATCTACGTTAGACGAAGCTCGATTTGCACTGATGATGGCCGTCAATGGCAGGCAGAAACGTCTGCTATCGTGTATAGCACTCGACCGCGGCCAAACAGCCCGGAATCAGAAAATTTTAACAACATAGACTCCGGCAGTGTAAGCATTTGTTTGGAAAAGTTCTTGAAAACTCTTATCTGTTTCGTATTATAATTTTTTCTTTGTATTTAACTTTGTCCCAATTAGGTATCGGTAAGGTAGTTCTAATCGTTTGCTATCGTGTTTTATAAGTCGAGACATAGGGGCCAGTCTCGATGAGGATGCTTTTAAAACAACTGACCACATTTCACTATATGCCGTAATTCAATCATCGCCTTCTATTATAGTTGAGACACAATCAGTGTATTTTTAATCTGATAATTTATATTCGTGCCTTATTAAAATTTTATGAAAAAAAATAGTAAAAATTGTGACGTATTCTGTTACTAAGCAATAAGCTATAAAACAGTTTCTGTTAATTAAAAACTTTGCACCTAGGTGCGCTGTGACTTTGTCTTTACAATATTAAGTGCCTCCTTCCCTATTTGCTCCCAACTGAATCGTGTATATCCGTTTCATACATAGGCCTATGTTTATATCTCTTTACCTTAAAGGTTAGGTTTCTGTCAAACGGCTTGTATTTCTAGACGTAGGTTCCAAGAGATTAATTTTTAACATTGAAAATGTTTATAAGGACGTGTCGCACATTTGCGGCCGATCGCTGGTGCGTGATCGAAAATGGGAACCGGTGAGTTTCCACAGAAACTACTTCTTTGTTGTCAATAACGTAGTACACATATAAAACTTCGCTTATGAATGCGACTACATTTAACTTATAATCTGTACATTGGTAAATGAAGAATGAATTCATTGATCGGTGAATGAACATAAATATATATATTTTTTAGATTTATTGAAGCATTTTCAATGCCTTTCTCTGTGCATTGCATTTGTGCAATGCCTGTAATTTTTTTCAATTTTGTCTTAACACGCTATTCTGGTACGTAGGGCAATAGTAGTCATACATCACGTATAATAATAGGCTAGTGAAGCAGACACTCTAACGTGAATTACAAACAACTTGGGTGCACGCTTTCATGATAATGGAAGTGTTTGTTACTATTAAAACAACCGAGTAGGCCCACACATGACATTATATTAAATTTCAATACAATTTAAATACAAATTATTAAACGCCATATAACTTGAAGTAGTTTATTCAGCATTAACGTGTGTAACACACACACGAGCGCGCGCAGTATTTAATCATTAGATAAATCGACTTATTTTTATTTTTGCTGGGTATAAATACCGCATAAATTTCAATTAGTCGTTTAAGCGTACGGTGATCAACTGAACCATTCAAATAGCTCTAATGTGTTTATAAGACGTGGATAAAAAACGCATTAAAGAAAATCGCCTGGTGATGATAAAACTGAAACCGCATTGCTACTTGACACACTGAACAGTTTATTCTAGCACACAGAATTACAAAGATTTTCATTTGTTTAATTTGAAACTAGATTTTATGGAAGCCAATCTCATACAGTTAACGAATATAGTGTACTCAGAAATATAAGACTGTATTGTTTTCTGGTAGATTTTGTTTAATCACATTCTAGTTTATTCTTTTTACTTTAATATATCGTTCAATTAAGTTGTAACGAATATAAATGTGCGACTTATAAATTTAATTTAAGCCTCACACTGGAGTCGTCAATTTGTTACACGTAATAAATAAATGAGATGAGGTCTCGCGAGTAAACAATATGACAATTTGTGATGATATACGAGCTCTTATGCTCCGACTGGCATGCAGCAATTTTAGCAAATTCAATATACGTGTATTAAAATTATTCAACCACACTGTTGTTGTTGTAAATCTGTTACTATTAATATGATATGTTGAACGGCGAATGATTTTGTATTCTGCCGCTCGCTCCCACTATACGTGCAGTTTCAATGACGTCACCCACAGTTGGCAACCGTTGTTGTGTCCGCTGTGCTCTGTGAACTTATTTTTTAAATGAAACAGCAATAATAATGACGCAAATATAACACCAAACATATATCTTTATAGAAACCGTTTATTCAGTAAAGCATTGGTTAATTGTTTCTCGTTTCTTTTTATGGTAATCACAATTGTGGCAAATTATGCGTCTTTTTTACCAGTTGGTACAGTAGTTGTAATATTATTCAGTATTCAGGCAGACCAAAATAATGCATTGGTTATTATTTCTATTAAAATGAATTATCTCAGGGCGTATCTGGTTCGGGGATTATATTTAAACAAATAATACTTTCTATAAATCAAAATACAAAATTTATAGTTCAAGGATATTACAAAATTTTAGTGTGTTAAGTGCACGCAGGCAGTCGAGTAGTGATTGCTAGTTATTATAGGTTATGTCCAGTTTATGTGTTTAATAGTTATCATTAAAGGTTCTTATGATGTTTAAAAAGGTGTAAAGTTCAATTCGTGTTATTCGTGAGTGTTCTTAGTGTTGGTGTGATATGGTGTCTGTAGTTTTAGTTGATTAATTCTTAGAAAGTCGTGTATACAAATGTTGGTGTTGATACATAATATAATAAAATGTTCAAAGTCACCAAATCCTCTTCTTTAAATGGTTCTAGGACGAAAATAGGGTCCACGTCTGCTTCGGTTCTCCTCCCTGGTTCTTAATTCTTCTATTTCAAATGCTGGATGTTCCTCACTTGGTTGTAATAGTTCGTATTATGTACATCTATTTGTTTTAATATGCCTGGAACGTGTTTTCACAGTTTATAGTTTAATTATATAAGACGTTTTACTAACGCGTCTGTACTCTATGACCGTTGTTAAAGAAGTCCTATTTTATTTATCTCAAATTTCTGGTTGCTAAGGTAAAACTTGAAATCTGGTTGGTTGATTCAGATATACATTGTCATATAAATTCATTATTTCAATGTCTGAATTTGTTCAAAACTTTTAAATTAGTATAACTTTTCTGTACTGATTGGGAATTTAAAACTATTAGCAACATTATTTTGGTCTTTACATTTGTGACATATAGACACTAAACATGCCTACTTTTACTTAAGAAATACAGATGTTACATTTTTGTTATTTGAATTTTTCTTAAATAACTTAAAACGGATTATTTTGCTTCTAGATTTGTTGTGTATACTATTAACTATAAATCTATTCATCCTTCAACATTTGTTTTACAAAATTCTAACAGTATTATCTAAAATTTACAAAAGTTGGTTTTACATGGCTTCATACAGTTTGCCATCCACAAAACATTTGCTACTCCATTTATTTGTTCAAAAAATGTGATCATCCTTATATAACTACTGTCTGCTTTGTTATTTTTTTCTATTTCTCATTAATTTTAGAATGGTTGGTTGCTTTACTGGCTATTCTGATAACATCATTACATGAACAATAACAAAACAATATATAATCAAATCAATTTACTGTCATGCCCACATGGCTATGACTTTTATGGACATTGAATAAATAAGTTAAACTTTCATTAAACATAAACAACTGTTTAACACTAGTAATAACATCTCCTTTCACTCCATCTTGCTTTGATAACTAATTAATTAATCCTTACTATTAATACATAACAAATATTTGAAAACAAAAGAGTTGTACTCTAACTCAGACATTTCAGTCTTGATTAATATTAGTAAACATATAATGAATATTTTATAATAAAAGAATTGTATTCCATCTCAGACATTTAGCCTTGATTGATATTATTAACCATAATAAATATTTAAGAATAACAAAAAACACAATCCTCTATTTCCAACATTTAAGTATAGAGTTCATTGACCTTAATATAAACAACACATCTGTCCCTTCATTATTTAAAGTATTTCTTAAAATTAAATTTATGCAGTCTTGGCTGTTTTTATTTTATTTTGGTGATGTACCCTTTGTCACTTCACTGATTTATTGCCTGCTCTTATTTTCATTTTAATAAATGTTATTAGATAAAGAGTGGCCCTCACTTAGAAACATTTTTATACTCTGTTTTCATAATAATATTCTACCAAATATTATTTCTGTATTCAATACAAGGCATTAAACTTGTATATAGGCACTAATTCACTTAGTTCATGAATTTACACATCGACACTTGAAGTCTATTTAAAATAATAAAATAGCTTGCACTGGTATTCTTTGATCTTATCTCTAATCAGTTTTATAGTCTTATAAGATTAATAATCTTATTTATACAGGATTATTAAGATTTGTTTGTTCCATTATATAAATAATTTCCACTGGTTCACTTTTAATTCTACCTTTAGACACTTTTGTTACTGATTGTTTTGGTTTCACTGACACATAATATTCAGCTACTTCCTTATTCATTAAAATACATTTAATACTACAATATATTGTATTGTATTTCTACTTGTCACATTCATTGTTTTTGTGTTTGGGTTTACATTTTTATTGTCATTAAAAGGACTAATTAATCTGTACAGTCTGTTCTGTTTGATTAATTATTGCTAACTTTTCCTCCATCACTTCACTCTTGTTATAAAATATTAATGTGAATAAGTTATTATTTGTTATTCTCTGGACAACCTTATGTTCACTATTCATCACAATTAGTTGTATGGTTCATGTATCTATAATAAAGTTTGTTATATTATTTCATTACATCATTCAAATTAATCACTTACTAATATTTCTTTTTACATAGTATTGTATGTTTGGGCCTATTATCCCTCAATTTGTATTTTGATTATCTTGATATTATGATACATTGAATGAAACCATTTGTTTCCTTATAGCATTGGTACATAAGCTGTCTGTCTTTATAATTATTATTTTGTCATTATTTAAACTTTATGTCATAGTCGGGGTATTCTGCATCACTTTGCTTAATCATTAATTTGGGTACGGTCAGTTGTATTACTAGTCGGTCTAAAATAGTTATTCGTTCCTCTTCACTATCATCTTGAAAGATATTTTTCTTCTTGTTTAGTTTCTTATCCATGGTCTTCATTAAATCGGGTATGATATTAAGTTGTTCCAAATGTAATGTTACATACTACCCTGCCACCAAATTTGATTATTTTAATAAAATAGTATTTTAGTTGAAATTATCAATTATCTTGTCTTTCATATTATCATTTGTCATTCTTTTTATGATCTGGTATACTTGTCTTTAATTATAAGTGCTCTATCCCTGGAACATGTTACTTCCCTAACAAATTAATCACCATATATTTTGGAATCAGTCGGGGGGCTCTCTTGACCTAATACCCCGCTGTCCTTATAATACATAATACATCAATAATATCGATTGCTGGAGCTATCTCATCAGTCAATCACATTTAATAATCACTAGTCTATTCACGACTAAATCAAATAAAAATAATATAATAATATATTCTTGGGATTGTTCACTCAGTTTAACTTCTCAGATCTAAATATTTCTTTCCATTGATTCTTTCAGATGTTTATTTTCTTGTGGCGATATTAATAACATTTTTTATTTTCAATTGGTACTATCTTCTTTCCTTCTTTATCAGTACTGCTTAATCTTCATTTTTCATTCACTATCTTCATTCAATTAAAACATAACAAGTATCTGTATCTATAGTTGTTGTTGATTCTCTCACAATCATGATAGGTTATTTGTAGTAATTTCGTTTCTAGTTTTGTCTTATTTTCATCGTCGATTGTCTACATTTGTCTTTTCTTATTCATTTTATAGCACTATGGTTTCTTCTGATTCATGGATGTTGCATCTTTCTTTTATATTCTAATAATAAGTTCATAATTATATTTAATAAGAGGTGCTTATTTTGTTTAGAATTTTGAAGTTTATTCAAATTTGTTTTATTCACTTGGTTCAAAATAACATTATCAAAATGTACTGTAAGTTGTCCTTACTATTTATTTGAATTTTGAGATTTATTCAAATTTGCTTTAATTGGCTTCATTTAAAATTATATTCTGGATTGGTAGAGTCAGTAAGATGATCTTACTATATTTTTGAATTTTGTGGTATTCAAATTCGTTTATTCGCTTCATTTAAAATTATATTCTGGATTAGTAAAGTTGGTAAGATGAGCTTACTATATTTTTTGAATTTTGAGGTTTATTCAAATTCATTTAATTGGCTTCATTTAAAATTATATCTGGATTGGTAAAGTTGGTAAGATGAGCTTACTATATTTTTGAATTTTGAGGTATTCAAATTTGTTTATTAGGTTCATAATACATTTTTAAGGAAACTTGGTTGTATGTTCCCTTAATTTTTTTTGTTTCCACATCACTAATGACATAAGTATTATTGTTATTGTTTTTTACAACAACATATGGTCCATTATACAGTAATAATAGCTTTTTTGCTATTCCTTCCTTAGAACTTGGCAATTCGCGGTTTTTTAACAATACTTTGTCTCCAATCTTGTACTGGATCATTTTCTGCTGAATTATTTTGTATTTTTTCCTTCTTCTCTCCACTTGTTTATTCAGTTTGCTGTGGAATCTCACGTTGTCGAACTGGTAAACTGGGTTGTTTGGGAAGTTGATTATTTCACTAATTTCTCGGGGTGGTAGTCTTTCATGCATTATGGTATATGGAGTATCTTGTATTGATTCATGGTAAGCTAAGTTGATAAAGCTTTCTGTTTGTGTAATGTAGTCACTCCACTTCTGGTGTTTATCGAAACAATATGTCCTGAGGATACGGCCGACCTCCCTCAGTACTCTTTCCGCCGGGTTGCTATTTGGGTGATAGACAGATGTTTTATATGTCTTGACACCTAGATCTAACAAAGTCTCCTTCCAAACCCTTCCTCGAAACTGAGTTCCGTGATCAGTAATAATTGACCTTGGAGCTCCTAACTCTGGTATGTATTGTTGGGTTACTATTTGCAGAATCTTTTTTGTAGTTGCCCAATTAATGGGGTACAGTTTTGTAAATTTGGAGTAATGGTCGAACATGATTATAATAAATTTATATTGTTTTCTCCCTCCACTACGAGGTAACGGTCCACACACATCTAAAAATACTCTCTCTAATTTACCAGTTGATGTAATTGGCTGCATTATTCCTTCTGTTTTTTCGTTATTGCATTTTGCCAATTGACAGATGTGGCACTGCCGAATACATTCTCTAACTCTCCTGTTGATATTCTTAATGTAAGTGTGTTCCTCAAGTGCTTTCATTACTTTTAATGCACCCATATGCCCATATCGACTATGGTAGTCCAGTATTAATTCTGTTTCTAAAGCTTTAGGTATCACCACCTTCCATGAGCCTTGGTTATTATTTGGTTTGTAAAATAATATGTCTTCATGTAGACAATAATATGCAGTAATTTTTTCCTCCTGTTGGATCAGTCTTTGCCTAAAATTGTTGATTTTTGTATCCTCTGTTTGTTGTTGTGAAATTGATTTCATGATGTTTTCCAAATCTGATTTGTTTTTTATTATAGTATATACCTTGACGATTGTTTCTTTTTCCCCTTCAAAAGTTTGTTGTTCTATGTTAATCTGGGACAATATATCTGCAGCAATATTCTGTTTTCCTGGAACATACTCCCAATTTATATGGTATTCCTGTAGTGCGAGTATCCACCTTGCCAATCTTCCATGGTTAATCTTGCAATTTTTTAGGAAAGATATTGACTTATGATCGCTCCTCACAGTTATCGGGTATCCAAGAATATAGGTTCTGAATTTTCCACAAGCGAATACAACGCTTAATAACTCCTTTTCCGTTACACTATAATTGCGTTCACATCCATTAAGTATTCTGCTTGCAAAACTCACCACCTGATGGTCTCCCTCACTATCTTCTTGATATAATACAGATCCTAAACTTATATCACTGGCATCGCAGTTCATAAAGAAAGGTTGATTGAAATTAGGATGTTTTAATATAACTGAACTCAGGAAATTATGCTTGATCATTTGGAGTAAGTTGTCTTGTTCCTGTCCCCATGACCATTTGTTCTTAGAGGATAATTGTGGAGAAAACTTTGCTGTCATTTCAGAATAATTTCTCTGAAACTTCCTATAGTAATTGCAAAGTCCCAGAAATGATTGAAGTTGCTTTTTATTTTTAGGACTTGGGAACTTCTGGATAGCTTCAATCTTTTCATTGGATGGTGTTATTCCTTGTCTTGTTAAGTTAAAACCCAGGAATTGGACTTCACTGGCAATAAGTTTGGATTTTTGAAGCTTTAGGGTAACGTTATTGTCTGATAATTTTTGTAATACTTGCCCTACTCTGTCACAATGGTCTTCCCAATTCACTGAAGTAATCAACAAGTCATCAACATAGACTGTGGTAAATGGAATAGTATCTGGACCCAACACCTGGTCCATACATCTTACGAATACAACTACTGAGTTTACCAGTCCAAACGGTAGTCTCTTGAACTGGTAGTTCCTCCCTTCGAAAATAAAGGCGACGTACTTTCGACTATCTGGGTGTAACTCCACCTGCCAATACCCACAAACAGTATCCCAGGTGCTGATAAATTGTATGCCATTAAATTTTTTCAATATCTCCTCAATCTCCCCGGGAGATGTTCTGTCATTAACTATGATCTTATTGATCTCTCTAGCATCAAAACAGAGTCGTACTTTGCCATCTTTCTTGGGAACGGCTATTAACGGACTAGTATATGGGGAACAGCTATACTCAATAATATCTTCTGCTATCATTTTGTCTAGTTCAGTCCTCACTGCTTCTTTTAATGCATAAGCAACGGGATATGATTTTTTATTAAAATTTACAGGCTCCTTGAATTGTAGTGTAAATTGATAATCTTTTACTTTGCCAGGTATATCAGAGAAAACATAGCGGTATTTATTATATATTGATATCAACTTTTCTATTTGTTGTGTAGTTAAATTACATTCATTTTGTTCTGACCGAAATTGTCGGATCTCTTCTAATTTTTCCAACCATAAACTGTCTTCACTCCCAAAGTACTCCCTTCTTATATTCCATGAATCATCTTGATTATTATTGAATTTTCTTATACTATTGCATGAAGGTACATTTTTATTTTCTACTAATTTTGCTGTCCATTCTATATTATCCATTTTTAACGACACTATGGCCTGTCTCATGTCAATTATTGCTGAGTATTTTCTCAAAATATCACAGCCTATTAGTAGGTTAAATGGTAGATTACTAGCTATTAGAAAAATCATAGGTATAGCTACATTTCCGCTGGTCACTGTTAATGATACCTGTTTTCTTATTGACTTGTTTTGCCTTCCGGTGGCTCCGATTAAAATTATATTCTGGATTGGTAAAGTTGGTAAGATGATCTTACTATATTTTTGAATTTTGATGTATTCATTGTTATCGATTAACGACACGTTTGCGCCCGTATCTATCATGAATCTTGTGTCTAGTCCATTCACTTGGGCGATAATATAGGCGATCTCATTATTCGAACTATTGTGTGTTATCGTGTCTTCATTCAGCAATTCTTCTCTCACATTTTTTAAGAAGTGATTGTGCACTATCGTCATTGTATCGTCAGTCATTTTGTCTCGTCCTAGTAAGTACCCAAATTGTCGGTTCAGTGATGGGACCTGATGGTTTTTCACTGCCGCGGTCCGTTTAAATCAGGGCTGATCTCCTCAGTCCTGTTGTCTGATTGACCGGGTCTGTCTCTACTCTGTGACTCTTGTACCTCAATGGCGTTATTATCGAACGTCACTGAGTTTCTGTTATTCCTGTTGTCGTCGCAGCTCCTACTTCGTCTATGTTCATCACGGTAGTGCTGGTTATTCTCCTCCTGAAAATTTCTCTCACGGTTCCCATTATAATTCGTTCGTCCCTGGTACGAACGTCTTCCCACATCTCTATCGTCAATGCTCACATAATTCACATGTCGTCGATATGTTTGGTTTTGGTTGTTGTTATTGCCATTATTATTCTGTCTGTATCGGTTATCGTAATTGTTGTTATAACCTCGGTTGTTCTGGTAATGGTTGTCTCTGTCATTGGCGCGCTGGTATCCATTATTATTATTATTTGTAGGAGAGCTACGGTAATAGTGGTTGTTGTTATTGTTGTTATTATTTGCCGCATTATTTCGTGGATAGTTGTTATTGTTATTGTTGTTTTGGTAACCGCGTTGATAGTGGTTACCGTTGTTGTTGTAACTATTGTTCGGTCTTTGCCCATTGGTTTCATATTGGGCGTCGCGGCGACCATTATTTCTATTTATTTCATCGTTCCTTCGTCTGTACTGGAGGAAGTTCTTCTCCTGTTCCATCTCCGCTAATAATGTCGACATCTCCTCGATGGTCTGTATACGTCCGTTTATTCGGCCTCTCGTAATTTCTCCACCGTAGTGGTAAGCTAATAGCCTCACTAAGCATTTGGTAGGAATTGCAGGCTCTAAATGTCTGGCTATGTTTATTTTACCCAGAAAATATGCGGTCGGAGTTTGTTTACCGTGTAGGTCATATCGGCCCAATCCTATGTCACTTCTTATCATATGTTGCGTGGCATCAGACCAATACTTAGATTTGAATTGTTTTTTAAATTCTTGGAAATTGTGTATGTTCGGCCGCATCGCCGTCCACCAATTGTCATAGACTTTTCTGAACATTTCGTCCAGCATACTCCTAATCACAAACTATCTGTCTTCTCCGGTTTTGGCTATTTTCTCTTCTACCCGTTCTAAGAATAGCATGGGGATTTATATAAATAGCCGTTTCTTCTATAATTTAGGAAATCGATAACTTCTCGGTTTTCCTCACATGTGGTATGGGCACCGGTACATTGTCTGTTTTTTAGAGAGTTAATTTCATCTCTATGGGCAGTTGTTTGGTCTTGTACTCGATTAAGATTTGTACTTATGCTTTCTAATCTTTCTCCCATCGCTGCTTGGTTGGTTCGTATATTTTCAATTCGTCCATTCGTTTCTTCCCGGACGCTCAGTGTCTCTTGGTTCATCCTCTCGCACTTTTCCTTGGTCTCGGATTCTACCCTTTTAATTTCAGTCACCGGTTCTTCTAGCTTCTTGTCCCATTCTTCCTGCAATTGCCGGTTATTAATTTACATTTTGTTATTCCACTCTTCTTTTAATGACTCTTTGTGTTCATCCAATTTTTTCATGGTCTCTTGGTAATTTCCCTTCAATTCTTCCCTCAATGCTTTATTATTTTCGTCTATTTTCTCCTCCATTTTACTGCTATTCTCTTTCAATTCTCGGCTCAATTCCTCCTTTGTTTTTTTATTATCATTCTTTATTTCCTCCATCTTCTTACTCAAATCTTCCTTCAATATTACTAAGTTCTTGTTACAGTTCTCGCTTAATTCTTCCATTTTCTTGCTGAAGTCTTCCTTCATTTCGTCCTTTAGTTTCTTATTACTCTCCTCCGTTTTCTTACCAGTTTCCTTGAACTCTTCCTTTAACTGTTGATTATCACTTTTTAGTTCTTCCATTTTCTTACTGAAATCTTCGTGACTCTGTTTAAGTATTCCATGATGCTCTTCATGTCAACGCTCTCCGTGACTTTGTCCGGTTCTTGTCTATCTCCTTGGTCCTCTCTTATTATTACTTCTACTTCCTCGACCGGTGTTGCTTCTTTGTCTTCCATGTTTAATTCGTCTACTTTCTCGGTTTCGGCTGCTCGTTTGCGCGATGTTTCTCGCTTCCTCATTTATGTTTATTTTTTTGGTTTAACTATAAATTATTTTTTAATTTATCGCCTCACACGTTGGTTCGCCAATTTGTAACGAATATAAATGATATGTTGTGTTACTGATGTGTTATGTTGAGGGCACGTAACTTATATATGCCGCACGTTGGAAGCGTCAATTTTTTACAAATATAAAATGGTGTGTTGATACTTAAATGTGTCGCTCTTTATTTTCTGCCCCACTGTTGGGTTCGTCAATTTGTAACGAATATACATGTGCGACTTATAAATTTAATTTAAGCCTCACACTGGAGTCGTCAATTTGTTACACGTAATAAATAAATGAGATGAGGTCTCGCGAGTAAACAATATGACAATTTGTGATGATATACGAGATCTTATGCTCCGACTGGCATGCAGCAATTTTAGCAAATTCAATATACGTGTATTAAAATTATTCAACCACACTGTTGTTGTTGTAAATCTGTTACTATTAATATGATATGTTGAACGGCGAATGATTTTGTATTCTGCCGCTCGCTTATGAATGCGACTACATTTAACTTATAATCTGTACATTGGTAAATGAAGAATGAATTCATTGATCGGTGAATGAACATAAATATATATATTTTTTAGATTTATTGAAGCATTTTCAATGCCTTTCTCTGTGCATTGCATTTGTGCAATGCCTGTAATTTTTTTCAATTTTGTCTTAACACGCTATTCTGGTACGTAGGGCAATAGTAGTCATACATCACGTATAATAATAGGCTAGTGAAGCAGACACTCTAACGTGAATTACAAACAACTTGGGTGCACGCTTTCATGATAATGGAAGTGTTTGTTACTATTAAAACAACCGAGTAGGCCCACACATGACATTATATTAAATTTCAATACAATTTAAATACAAATTATTAAACGCCATATAACTTGAAGTAGTTTATTCAGCATTAACGTGTGTAACACACACACGAGCGCGCGCAGTATTTAATCATTAGATAAATCGACTTATTTTTATTTTTGCTGGGTATAAATACCGCATAAATTTCAATTAGTCGTTTAAGCGTACGGTGATCAACTGAACCATTCAAATAGCTCTAATGTGTTTATAAGACGTGGATAAAAAACGCATTAAAGAAAATCGCCTGGTGATGATAAAACTGAAACCGCATTGCTACTTGACACACTGAACAGTTTATTCTAGCACACAGAATTACAAAGATTTTCATTTGTTTAATTTGAAACTAGATTTTATGGAAGCCAATCTCATACAGTTAACGAATATAGTGTACTCAGAAATATAAGACTGTATTGTTTTCTGGTAGATTTTGTTTAATCACATTCTAGTTTATTCTTTTTACTTTAATATATCGTTCAATTAAGTTGTAACGAATATAAATGTGCGACTTATAAATTTAATTTAAGCCTCACACTGGAGTCGTCAATTTGTTACACGTAATAAATAAATGAGATGAGGTCTCGCGAGTAAACAATATGACAATTTGTGATGATATACGAGCTCTTATGCTCCGACTGGCATGCAGCAATTTTAGCAAATTCAATATACGTGTATTAAAATTATTCAACCACACTGTTGTTGTTGTAAATCTGTTACTATTAATATGATATGTTGAACGGCGAATGATTTTGTATTCTGCCGCTCGCTCCCACTATACGTGCAGTTTCAATGACGTCACCCACAGTTGGCAACCGTTGTTGTGTCCGCTGTGCTCTGTGAACTTATTTTTTAAATGAAACAGCAATAATAATGACGCAAATATAACACCAAACATATATCTTTATAGAAACCGTTTATTCAGTAAAGCATTGGTTAATTGTTTCTCGTTTCTTTTTATGGTAATCACAATTGTGGCAAATTATGCGTCTTTTTTACCAGTTGGTACAGTAGTTGTAATATTATTCAGTATTCAGGCAGACCAAAATAATGCATTGGTTATTATTTCTATTAAAATGAATTATCTCAGGGCGTATCTGGTTCGGGGATTATATTTAAACAAATAATACTTTCTATAAATCAAAATACAAAATTTATAGTTCAAGGATATTACAAAATTTTAGTGTGTTAAGTGCACGCAGGCAGTCGAGTAGTGATTGTTAGTTATTATAGGTTATGTCCAGTTTATGTGTTTAATAGTTATCATTAAAGGTTCTTATGATGTTTAAAAAGGTGTAAAGTTCAATTCGTGTTATTCGTGAGTGTTCTTAGTGTTGGTGTGATATGGTGTCTGTAGTTTTAGTTGATTAATTCTTAGAAAGTCGTGTATACAAATGTTGGTGTTGATACATAATATAATAAAATGTTCAAAGTCACCAAATCCTCTTCTTTAAATGGTTCTAGGACGAAAATAGGGTCCACGTCTGCTTCGGTTCTCCTCCCTGGTTCTTAATTCTTCTATTTCAAATGCTGGATGTTCCTCACTTGGTTGTAATAGTTCGTATTATGTACATCTATTTGTTTTAATATGCCTGGAACGTGTTTTCACAGTTTATAGTTTAATTATATAAGACGTTTTACTAACGCGTCTGTACTCTATGACCGTTGTTAAAGAAGTCCTATTTTATTTATCTCAAATTTCTGGTTGCTAAGGTAAAACTTGAAATCTGGTTGGTTGATTCAGATATACATTGTCATATAAATTCATTATTTCAATGTCTGAATTTGTTCAAAACTTTTAAATTAGTATAACTTTTCTGTACTGATTGGGAATTTAAAACTATTAGCAACATTATTTTGGTCTTTACATTTGTGACATATAGACACTAAACATGCCTACTTTTACTTAAGAAATACAGATGTTACATTTTTGTTATTTGAATTTTTCTTAAATAACTTAAAACGGATTATTTTGCTTCTAGATTTGTTGTGTATACTATTAACTATAAATCTATTCATCCTTCAACATTTGTTTTACAAAATTCTAACAGTATTATCTAAAATTTACAAAAGTTGGTTTTACATGGCTTCATACAGTTTGCCATCCACAAAACATTTGCTACTCCATTTATTTGTTCAAAAAATGTGATCATCCTTATATAACTACTGTCTGCTTTGTTATTTTTTTCTATTTCTCATTAATTTTAGAATGGTTGGTTGCTTTACTGGCTATTCTGATAACATCATTACATGAACAATAACAAAACAATATATAATCAAATCAATTTACTGTCATGCCCACATGGCTATGACTTTTATGGACATTGAATAAATAAGTTAAACTTTCATTAAACATAAACAACTGTTTAACACTAGTAATAACATCTCCTTTCACTCCATCTTGCTTTGATAACTAATTAATTAATCCTTACTATTAATACATAACAAATATTTGAAAACAAAAGAGTTGTACTCTAACTCAGACATTTCAGTCTTGATTAATATTAGTAAACATATAATGAATATTTTATAATAAAAGAATTGTATTCCATCTCAGACATTTAGCCTTGATTGATATTATTAACCATAATAAATATTTAAGAATAACAAAAAACACAATCCTCTATTTCCAACATTTAAGTATAGAGTTCATTGACCTTAATATAAACAACACATCTGTCCCTTCATTATTTAAAGTATTTCTTAAAATTAAATTTATGCAGTCTTGGCTGTTTTTATTTTATTTTGGTGATGTACCCTTTGTCACTTCACTGATTTATTGCCTGCTCTTATTTTCATTTTAATAAATGTTATTAGATAAAGAGTGGCCCTCACTTAGAAACATTTTTATACTCTGTTTTCATAATAATATTCTACCAAATATTATTTCTGTATTCAATACAAGGCATTAAACTTGTATATAGGCACTAATTCACTTAGTTCATGAATTTACACATCGACACTTGAAGTCTATTTAAAATAATAAAATAGCTTGCACTGGTATTCTTTGATCTTATCTCTAATCAGTTTTATAGTCTTATAAGATTAATAATCTTATTTATACAGGATTATTAAGATTTGTTTGTTCCATTATATAAATAATTTCCACTGGTTCACTTTTAATTCTACCTTTAGACACTTTTGTTACTGATTGTTTTGGTTTCACTGACACATAATATTCAGCTACTTCCTTATTCATTAAAATACATTTAATACTACAATATATTGTATTGTATTTCTACTTGTCACATTCATTGTTTTTGTGTTTGGGTTTACATTTTTATTGTCATTAAAAGGACTAATTAATCTGTACAGTCTGTTCTGTTTGATTAATTATTGCTAACTTTTCCTCCATCACTTCACTCTTGTTATAAAATATTAATGTGAATAAGTTATTATTTGTTATTCTCTGGACAACCTTATGTTCACTATTCATCACAATTAGTTGTATGGTTCATGTATCTATAATAAAGTTTGTTATATTATTTCATTACATCATTCAAATTAATCACTTACTAATATTTCTTTTTACATAGTATTGTATGTTTGGGCCTATTATCCCTCAATTTGTATTTTGATTATCTTGATATTATGATACATTGAATGAAACCATTTGTTTCCTTATAGCATTGGTACATAAGCTGTCTGTCTTTATAATTATTATTTTGTCATTATTTAAACTTCATGTCATAGTCGGGGTATTCTGCATCACTTTGCTTAATCATTAATTTGGGTACGGTCAGTTGTATTACTAGTCGGTCTAAAATAGTTATTCGTTCCTCTTCACTATCATCTTGAAAGATATTTTTCTTCTTGTTTAGTTTCTTATCCATGGTCTTCATTAAATCGGGTATGATATTAAGTTGTTCCAAATGTAATGTTACAAAGTTAATAGAAAAAAACCAGCTCATATTCAAAATTTTGTCATTTTGCAACTTTAAATGGTTTGTAAAATATAGCTCGTGTCTAATACAATCATCACGATGCGATGTTGTTAAGCTGTTACGTTTTCTACTGTACTCTCCGTACGTATCTTTACACCATTGTCCGTTTTGTTAGTTCATCAGACATAATATATAGATTACGTAAATTCTTGTTACTCAGACAACGTAAATTATTGTATACTTGTTATTTAACTTCCCTTCATCAGTTGTAACCGTTTCTGCATTATTGCGAGTGGAAGGCTTAAGTATGTCTGGTTCTGATACATAAACTAGGTCGGGGTGACATAACAGGAATCTGCACAATGTGGTACATAGGCTACGTAACAGAAATATAAAGCGTTTATTTGCTTTCGAGATCTACGCGTCTACGTGGGTATTCAGTTCCTGAGTACGTATATTTTCGTTCGTCCCGTATTTTGTTGACAGATATCGGATCTTGTAGTAAAATTTTGGTACTAACACGTTACGAATTAATTTTGGAAAATGCGGCTGATGGCGCAGTTTCGTTTCGCAATCTTACCGCGTATCCTAATGGCTATACACAATTTCTTATATACGAGGGGCATTCAATAAGTAAACAAACAAACAGCTGTGGAGCAAAAACTTTTTATTCAATCAATACAATTTGACTTTTAAACGTAATCTCTAGCAACGTCTATGCACTTGTCCCATCTCTTTACAAGCTTTTGTATTCCCTCAGCAAAGAATGCTTTACCTTGATGTCGAAGCCAGTTTTAACGTTTTCCTTCACTTCTTCATCGCTGTTGAACTTGACACCACGCAAAGTCTCCTTGAGTGGGCCAAACAAGAAAAAGTAAGATGGGGCAAGGTCATGGCTATAAGGGAGATGAGGTAGGATCTCCCAACCTACTTTTTTTATTGTTTCGAGCGTCAGTTTTGCCGTGTGTGGGCGGGCATTATCGTGAAGAAGAATCACACCTTTCCTCTGCCATCCCGGACATTTCTTCTTAATGCAGGCTTAACTTTGTTCACAATCATGTCAGAATAGTACTGACTATTGATGGTACGCTGGTCTTGTATGTAATAGCAGAAAATTGGGCCTTGGGAGCTCCGAAAGATGGTTAACATCACCTTACCAGCCGATGGCTGGGTTTTGAATTTCTTTTTGGCGGGTGAACTGGGATGCTTCCACTCCATGCTTTGTCGCTTTGACTCAGGTTCAAAATAGTGAATCCAAGTTAGTGGTTATAGTGGTTCCTAATCCAAAAATCTTATAACAGAATGCTGTTCTTCGAAGTACTGTCCTCAAGAGGACACGCCATCGTAAATAAAACTGTATTGGTTATGTTTATGCAATATATTATTGAACAGCTGATCAAAACACACAACGACGTTGCCAGATAACACTGCTGAAAGTTTCAATCAGCTGCTACAATTAATTTCTTTTCTACAACTGTTTGTCTGTTTACTTATTGAATGACCCTCGTATGTACGATACTATATTTTAAGCAGTGCTTATACTATTCGTGCATCCAGATATACTCGTCGGTGTAAAAGCGTCCACATGATTTTTTTCTGCGACCACATAAAACTCCATCTGAAAAACTATACTGAAATTTTTTTTCATTTTATCGGTTAGAAAAGTGTAAAAACATGACGTGTTGAAGGTAATTCTTATCTAAAGTCTGCTAAACCTTAGTTTTTTTTAATCGTCAGGTTAGTAACTTCATTCTGCTTACACAGCATTCTACATGTCCAAACTTTATAATGGGAGTACATGTAGTAATCTCCCATTATAAATTTTGGGAGTACATTAGCTCATACTAACTTGTGACGTAGGAAAATCAAAACAAATGGCGGAAGACTTTCAGTGTTTTAAATATTTAGTAGTTACACGTTCTTATTACGAATATTTATCTGTACACCCACAAAAAAGTTTGTGGTTGGAACTAGCAGGCCATACTTAGGAACCTACGTAGCACAGTCTAACATTAGTCAGTCAATCAGTCAGTCAGTCAGTCACAATATAGTCAGTACGTGGAACACTTGGTAATATTGCTTCAGCCAAAAGGATGACAGTCGGAAGGCTTTGATGCGCGGCATTCTTAAAGTGCGGACTTCACGACACCGTCTCTGTGCACCAATCAGGTTGCACCGTTAGTAAGACGATATTACCGTTTTGAGTCCACGTTGCCGCAGCGTTGCCATAGTTAGTATTCATCGACCGTACCTTCATTTGACCCGACCAGTCGTGTCGTCGTCACTCTGCTGTCAGTGTAACAGTTGTTTAATTGTTTAATGATGTGTAAAAATATGTCAAACACGTTTTTTAACTACGTTAGTGAAAGTTAAAAAAATATTTACGATTGTTAACAGGTGCTTTAATGCCGATTGGTCACTGTTTAAATGAGAGAGCCATAGCTGTACGTTTTCATTCTCAACTCTCTAACTCCGATTCGTAAGTTCAAAGAACTTCTTTCACTACGATGACTGTAAACAGTGGTGATCTCTGTAACGCAAATGTAAAAAAAAGCAAATTAAATAAAAGCGTTTAAAAAGTTGCTTTGATGTTCAGCAGCTTCATTTGGTATACGTTTCGTATAAGTAATCTGTTTCATAACAACAAACGGCTTTATGTATCATATTTTTATTTGTGAGGTAAACATAAGCGTTTGATTTTCGTACACTATAATAGGTAGAACATAAGGTTTATAAAAAATAAAATGTTAGCCTGATGTCCACGGACTAATGGCGAACGATTACGCTTCCAGTACGAGATAATGTGGGTTCGAGTCCCAAGCAGGTCTGTACTGTTATCGACTGAGTATTGTTGAGGCGGAATGGGTAGCCGTGATATCCAGCGCCTCCTATAAAATAGTAGGGAATGTTATAAATACGACTAGGGATTTAGCAGCAGACTTGCTGCCTACTTTCCCCTGATATGATCACGATTATCAAAGCCCATGTAGCACTGTTGCTATGCCATCTTGGGATGAAGTTAATTTCCACGTTCTACCGAATTGACTGCATTCACCGATTGTTATCCATGTTCGCTGAATCGAAGCTCTTAATAATTAACAATAAAATTGTAGAAGCAAACAAGTACAAGTAAATATAAACACAAACTTGCATCCACCCTTAAAAGTACATTCAAAACCGTTCCGTTTATTTCGTACAGAATGTTTGTTATAAAAGCATCAACAATGACATAAAAATTACAACAAAATTCCGATTTCTGCTTTACCGACTATTCATTAACATGATATTTTATATTACGCTTCAGTATATAATTTAAACATGAAATCGATTTGTAAAGAAATTTTTTGTTTTATGCGACGGTAAGAAATAAAACTCAATATCTATATAATTAAAGAAATATTTTTAAAATATGTCAAAAGTGTTAGTGGCTTTAATTTAGTTTCTTTTCTACAGGACATGTGTGTCAGTGCCCTCTGTTTGTTGTGTATATGCAGTGTATTTTATTTTAGACAACAACCACGCGTGTAATCTTCAATCTATTTTATCAGTGAAATTAAATGTTAATCTATGACGAAATATAAGAGCACATAAATTGGCAAGTACTCAACCTGGACCATGGCCAACATGAGTGCATGCGAAAAGGTAGGTTCTGATCGGTGATGGGTTAAACAGCTTTGAACTTTTTGAAAAACGTTTCAATTTTTATTTACATTCCAGCGATAGTTTTTTTATCATATACCTTTGAAGGCATGGGAGCGATGATTAGAGGTAACAGAGCAACAAGTATATGAAGACGAAGTAAAAATAATACAAGACGTTTTTATACAAAAATGTTTTTAAAGATGCGAAGAGATTCCTGAACATGGTATCGTCAAAATCGATTTGGGCAGTGAGGAGGACGCATTAGACGAATTTAATCTTATCGAGTTTAATAGTGTTATCGATGCATCTGTAAAAAATTAAAAAATATATACCAAGTAAAATATTGTTTTAACGCGAAGTTTTGTAAATTTATTAGCCCAAAAGCGTGTCTCGCTTATCAGCCCATTAAAATACGTACGACTGTATTCTGACTAAGCTTATTCAAAGGTATGTATGATATTCCTTTGGACTTGCAAATACCCATTAATTAGTAATGTCATACATATGTCTATTAAAATTAAATACCATTAAGATGAACCAGTATTTTTCTTAACTTTACATTTACTTCAATCGCTTCTGCATTACGTGATTTACAGTGGATTTTGCATTGTTTAATAAAATTAGCCTGTGATGAAGGTTTTATCTTTCCAATATTGCAGATATATTCTTGTGTCCACTATAGAGACAAACGACATATTACATCAAATACAAAGATCCTCCATGCTGATAAGTGACGCATGTATATTGTTTCCACTTGCATCCAGCACTTATTGAACACACCCTTGTAGATATTCAGAGTAAAAGCTGCGTGAAAGCATTATTTACACACAAAAAAACCTCCACAATATTGCACGATATTGCACTCCAAGCGAGACGACCTCCTTCAGACATCAGTTTTCTAATGTTTATTTTTATGAAATAGTCTAAAGAAGTGAGCATTACTCAACGTTCTTACCACTTTGCTCGGGCAGAACATTTCAAGTTTTAACAGAGAACTGTAGAACACTTCATTTTCTTCTACATTTTCCTTGTCCATAATTCAGTTTTTGCCACAGTCGGACATAAAAGTATGTAATCTCTGAATTGAAGTAAGCAGTTTTTGTTTACTTGTTAACTGAGAAAAACTGATTGTTTTCTCTTCAACTTCAATTACTTTGCACTCTATGAATGAGGGGGGATTTTACCTCCGCATTCATTCTCGCGTATAAGACCATAGCGTGCACTACTGAAGACATCTCAAAGATCTTTGACGGAATGGTATCCTATAGCCTTCTCTATTTCCACTCCGATGACCAATTTGGCTCATCCACCTTCAGATACATCCCATCCCAAGGGCAAGAAGGTGCCCTGAACCTCTACCGCTCATCCGCTCTCATAAGAGACCTTTGGCACTTGGTAGAAGGAGCACTCCTTATCCCGAGAGTCACTCGGTCCCCACCTTCGCCAGCCTCTATAGACGTTGCGCCCGCTCTATAACATGAGGTGATGTAGGTTAGGTTTTCTCCTCATCGAGGATGATACCGTATGGCTCTCCGGTGCTTCAGAGAGTAAAGGGTTCCTGGAAGGGCATAGTGACGAATGAAGAGGTTTTGGAAGAGTATGATAGAAAAGGAGAGTGTTGGATACCATCAAGGGCAGGAAGAGAAGTTGGTTCGAACACTATATGCGGCAAACACAAGGTAATGTGATGGTAGAAACACTGTAGGGGTTGGTAAATGGAAAGCGGAATAGAGGAAGGAGAAGAGCCGTTGATAGACCATACACGGTTGCGATATCATGAAACAAAAATAACAGCCCAGGATAGGAAAGCATCTGCCCTTGGGCAGAAAGCACATGATGATGACATATTCTATGGTTTATGTAAACTACAGTAAGTTATGCACGATAGATTATACGCGGGAACAGTGGCGCATCTAGAGTGTGGCTTTGGGGGGGGGGGGGGTCCTGGGTCGGGTCGGCTTCGTACACAGAAAAAATAAGTTAAGACTAATCAACAATCTTCCTCCTCCTCCTTCTCCTCCTCCTATGGCGCCACAGCCCGAAGTCGAGCCTTGGTCATCTATCCTGACCCTCCACCCCTCTCTATCAGTATCAAAGGGCTTCCATCCTCGAACTACCAACATCTCTTTTGCATCCACAGCGATAGCATCTTCCCATCTTTTCCTTGGACGGTCTTTTGGTTTTTTGCCATCCATACTACCCATAAAGACTCTTTTAGATGTTCGTTTGTCGTCCATTCTTATGACATGGCCAGCCCATTGCAGCCTCCTCAGTTTTACGTACATTTCTATCGTTGGTTCGTTGAAGTGATAATATATCTCATCATTATGCCGTATTCTCCATTACATTCCCCATTTCTGTATATGGGGCCCAGGATTCGTCTCAGGACCTTCCTTTCAAAATGTCTTCGGGCGTTCAATTGGACTAATCAACAATACTATTCTTTAAAGTGGCTGAAAAACGTGTGATAACATTTTGAAATCAGTCCCATTAAAGTAAACGGTAATAACGTAATAAAAATATGCGTTATTGAAACATCGTTAAAAGATAATCATTGACTGAATTGATTTTTCTATATTTCATTTTTTTTAAATATAGCCTACCCTAATGTTGTGTAATAAACCTGTTTGTACATTTAAAAAATAGCTAATACCCTATATTAGCGTACACAGCTGAAAAAATAAAATTAAACAGCCTACAAATTAAGAGAGTAACAAAATTTGTCAACTTTTCGACCCTCTGGGGGGGCCCGTTCGTCCCCTCCCTTAAATACGCCCTTCAACGGAAAGGGCGAAGGCAGCGCTTTAACATCTTTCTCCCATTAACTACTGTCTAACTGCAGACATTAGTTTATCATAAAATTGTGTTACATTAATCGGTAACTGAGAAGGCGACACGTGCTACTACTCATTTCACCAGCTTTAGGTATACGCGTACTAGCCTAGTCAGAAAACATCGTGCTACTGCTTCGTCTACTCAGTCCGAAACTATAAACCTATTACGAACTCGTTCGATATGCTAAGGTGGAAATAAATATTCAGCCCCACGAGTGTGTTTAAAATGTTACCATACTATATCATCAGATAGGGTCTTTTTAAGAAGAGCCCCGCCAGTCTTGTAACTAACTCGTGTAATGTAAACCAACTCACAACAACGTTTAATACATATCTGACAGTCAATAATGGAACAGGGAACCGACTAACAGTTATTCATAGCGAGATTTTCGTTGATCCACAAACAGGTGCACATACACAAACTGTTGAGTCGCTATGGACATTTTCAGAATCTACAAAGAATGTGGCACTAGGCATCACTTCACATCTATGTGTATTTATGTCGAGGCACAAAGAACAAGGGTACAGAACGTTTTCGACAAATCTGGATTGACACTAACTTATATCGGCCCCCTGATAATAACCAATTCCGTTAAAGTACGTTACGTTTACGTTAAATTAGGTTAGGTTAGGTTTTTGTATTCTGCGTTATATTATGAATTTCTGAGTTATATATTTCTGAGTCTTCTACTTCAAAGATAAGTCACAAACATCCATACTATATAGTTTATTGTTATATAATACAGCTATACAGAAAATTGTTAAAGACTGACGGAGCTGTACTTAAAAAGACCCATCGAAGATATTCAAGCAGCGCCAGTGGTTTGATCTATAAATGTTTTTAGACGTGACTTTTGGGACGACGAGGCTTCTGAGCTGCCGTGTACAATGTACATACGGGAACAATAAACGCGAGTGGAACAGGTACGCTGTCACTTTACCACACCATGTCGTATAACCTCTCGTGAATCAGGTTCAGTTAATCAGAGTATAAGACAGAAGGTTGTACTACGGAACATTATGCGAAAACGGAGTGAGTGACGCGCGCCAGCGCGAGTGTCTTGCTTGTGTATGCGCGAAAATTAAAAGCAAAAATGCTATAAAATGCGTTACATAATTCAACTAAGACCATTCAGTGATCGTTCTAGTTTAACCTTTTTGAGAAAACCCTTTCAATTTCTATGCGCGAATGCATGAATTTCAATTAAATCATGAACCTATGCATTTCAGTTTCTAAACGAACTCGGTCACCGAGTGTATCACAGATTACACGATCTGGTAAATAACTCATTAATCTGATGCAATACATTACGTTTGCTTCGTTAGTCTGCTGATGCAACTGTCCCAGATTTCAAACCCGTCACTGACTATACGCTCAGATTTCCCTGCGTTTTCTCTCGGGCGCAGTTCGACGACCGTTAAACTCAAGTTATTTATAGAGACTATGTACTCGACACTGGCGGAGGTGGCTTTCGTTTGAGGAATTTATTTCGGAACTACAAATATGTGAATGGAGAGCACTGCTATCTCTAACGAAACAAACTCACCGCGCGCGCGTTTGAGAGAAAGAGAGATATAGTAGGCAGACAGATTAGACAAACACAGTTTTTATTGATACTAACCGATGACAATCATTAAAATAACTTCTTTCGTAATCTCATACCTTACCCGTAGCTTCCGCTTATCAACATTGTCCACATCGCATTCTGACTGACCTGATGTATCTCCAGTACGGAACCATCCTAAATTGATCTCCATTGGGGTATCTAATATTTGTCAGCCTTGGTATTATTTTTGGGTCAAAATTAACCGAGAGTGTATAATAACATTTCGTTGATACTCGTTGTCGAGACTCGTACATATCAAATTCTGTATTAGTTAAAATGGTTAGATTTTCTTTTTGTTTCTCTCCCCCGACTACACTGTCGTATACAAACAACTGAGAAAATATTCGTGACACCATCGTGAAAATCCGTATATGCTACAAGTAGCTTTTGACACTTTATTAGTCGGTTTTCCACAACTTGTATCTATACCCATTTTTGGTGTAAAGAGAACGTTTTACATCAAACGTTATGTATACGCATATATCATACATATGTGTGTGTGTGTGTGTGTGTGGGGGGGGGGATAGATATACTTTTGATGTAGGTACGTCTTGTCCCCTGCTAAAGTAAGTAATAAGAATGTGTACCTATACCATAAACAGAAGAATAGCGATCTTCGATAGACAAACAGATAAACACAACGGGAATAGAAGTACAAAACAGCTTATGGCATGCATATTGTAACGTGATGTTTCCCTCTACATAAAGAATATACCCTAACCTAACTAATTATCTTATCCTAATAATGAAGAACAGAATAATAATTAAATAAGGAACTTGTATAATGTAAAATATGTATTAAATAATAAATTTAATATGAATATGAAATAAAATAATAAGACCAAAATACCAAATATGATTATCTGGAACTTAATAATAAATGACTCTAGTAAACTGCATAAGTAATGTTGCAAAAAATAGGTGAAAGCCTATACAGCAGAACTTAAATGGTTTACCAATCAGGAAAATTTATAAACTAGATAAAATTTGAAGTAAAAGAAATAAAGAGTCAGAGAATAATAATATCTGAGTGTGAATCAAGTCACTAAAACCATTCAGAGAATGATTAGTATGAAATAAGTGAATAATAACAGTTTTAATTGTATATAAAAGTGTTATAATGAAAGTTAGGTTATGCACCATACGTCTATGTTAAAGCAAGACAAAGAAATAAAGAAGAAAGTAAGATAAATTGTTTCATGATAAAAAGCATGAACAACAAACATAATAATAAATAAGAGAAGTATAATTAACTATTGATGTTTAGGAACTAAGTAATAATGTAAATAGTAAGAAACTGATGAGACAAAAGCCTACATGTACTGGGTAGGAAAAATGATAACAATTTATGTAAATAAAACCTTTTAAATGATATGGAATAGATTATAAAAGAATGTATGTTAATAGAGTAAGAAAGTGATAATGAGAAATGTCAAGAATTTACCAGGCATAATGTAAATAATAAGTTGTCAGCTTTGACAAACACTTCATACAGCTAATGTGGAAGTTTATAATGGACAGTACAAGGAAAAAAGCTTGTAGTGAAGTATAAAATATATTGTAAAAGTTCAAGTAGATCATAAGTGATAACTAAGAGTTGTTACTTTGTAGTAGAATTAAGTAATTTTAGTTTGAGAAAGGAATTAAGGTCACAATGAGCATGAACTTGAGTAGGTCTAGATGGCAATACTAGGGTTTTATAATAAATTGATGTTTACAATTATTATTACTATTGTTAAACCATATAATGTTAAAGTAAAACAAATTTTACAAATAAGAATTAAGTGATGGGACAGAAAAATTAATATTTTATAAAGAATACTAGACTAAATCAATCTGTGAAAATTGTTATTTTATTATTACTGAACAGAACCATGCCTTAAAAGGTCTCACAATGATCAGCATAAAAAATGCTGATTAATGGTAGTAATATATTTTTAATTGTAAGTAGCATAAGGAAGATATGTCAGTTTTAAGATTTTTTAATATAGGCCTATTTGATCAAAAAAGGGACGCTTAACTTAGCGTCTGTTGGTGAGCATCAACCAGAAAACGGAATTTTTGTGATTAAAAACAAAAATGTTTAATAATTCAACCAATCAGAAACCTTCACCGTCAGGTGAATTAACCCATAATGCGACGGCAACGCATCAGTCTTTCGTGGGTCATCATACAGTAAAGAACGCCTCCTCTGTGGTACGAAAAATGTAAATAGTCTTGTCACCAAAGTCTTGATCCTGATTGAGGTTATGTGCAGTGTAAACAAACCCCAGTCTAACCTCCAAATGGGAATGTAACCCAACAGTGAACGTCAAGCGTAGTGAAGTGGTCTTAATCATTAAAAGACATTACAGTGAATAATTAATAAAAGTGAATTATAACGAGAATATAAAGAAAAGGAAAGTATAGTGTTTATTTTGAGAATTAATAACGAACTTAATAATTAATGATCACGATCCCATAGTAACTTGTACAGTAATAGACACTTGTAAACTTATTTATATTATCACTGTAGATAAACACTAACACTATTAATATTATTTCATTTTAACTATTGTATTTTGTTTTAGTATCCAATGTTTAATTAAATAACTTAGCCAAACTAGGTTAACACCGACACCGGACACTATACGAAAATACGAACTGTTCGTCACTTTAGATTTTACTTTAGTGTTTTATAATATCATATTTAATTTTATATTGTAATGTTTTGTTCTTCAAAAAAGGCATTTTTGGTTAATTATTGTAGTCAAAAGAACTCATAAGGGTTATAATTTCAAAACGTAAACATAGCCTGCATCTCTGAGAATTTTGAACTCATGCTACCAACTGTTGAGCTATCAATACAACAAGCCTGGTTAATTCATATTATGAGAAATGTTCTTCATTTTAATGGTAGAAGAATAAAATTTTAAAAGAAAATAAAAGAAAAACTGAAAAGAATTAATGGTGTATGACTATTATTTTACAATAATTAACATTTTATAATCAACTTTGAACATTAGTGTTTACTTCAACTCCAGAAGAATAAGTTGGCAGCACTTATGTTGGCACAAACCGTGCTAGTTAAACGAGTCAACTAGGTCAGTGAACTCAAATAAGATAAAGGGAATAGATTAGATGAAACTCGCAAATAATCATTAATACAAACTTTTAATATCACAAGTAATTAAAAAATAAAATAAAAGAAAGTTAGAACATCCTAAATACATACCAGTGAGCACAGGGCACAATTCTAATTATTTTAATAAACTGACCAACTTATTTAATTTATAATTAATCTGAGTGAATCGTATTACCCAACCGGAGAAGAAGTAACCAGAAAATAATTTAATAAGTAAACCATTAATTACCCAAACCATTACCAGTAAGTAAAGACAATTAAAACACAATAAATATATTTGTAAACACTATTACAAATTGGCGCCCAAGATATCAATGATTTTGACCAGGTAATCCCAAGTTTCATTATATAAAGTCAGTAATATTGAACCGAATAATCGGGTGTTATAGATTTGGCTTGCCACGTGAGGCTTGTATTTAACCATTAAGGGCATAAATCAAATTATCATATTAAATCATAACACAGAGAAAGCGAGGGTTTCATAATTGACACCAACAGCGAGGGGTTTTAAATAAACAAAAATTAAATAAACGAATAATCGAGCGTGGTTATAATATCTGTTACTTTTGTATGTACATGCCAATTTACGAGAGGCAGACAACATTGGCCAGTGTTCAAGAAGATTTTTGAAAATAAAAGTTAACCTATAAATGCTAAATCTATTGAAAAATATGAAACAGGAGCCTACTGAAAGTATATTCTAGTCTTCTCTACAACTTTTGAAAAGAACCGTGACAAAGTCTAAAAAAATCCATAAAAACGAGTAGTCCTATAACACAATTTAACCTAGGCTGGTCTGATCAGTGGGCACGTTAATAATTAACTTACATTTAGCTCCTGAAAATTGTTAGACAAATTCCGACTTTTCAATACCAGTTCTAACTGAACGTTTTGCGTGTACATAATAGAATATACAAGAGGGCATGGGCATGTATGCGCGCACGTGTGTATGTAAACAACCAAATCATGGGGACAGATACGAATAAATACAGTTAAAACCAAGGGAAAAATAATAAGGCAAAATAATAAGAATAGACAAATGAGAAAAGTCGATGTAACGAAAGGTCTTTGAAATGTACACGGATTTAGTCGTACTAAAGCGGTATAGAATATGAAAGTGAAAAGACATCCGTGCGTATTAAATCGGAAATTCCCCGTTACTTCTGCGTTTGCTTAGGAATGTTTGTGCTTCAGACTAAGAGAAAATCTAAATTCGTTTTAGGTTTTTTACTCAGTAACAAAGCACAATGACTGGGTTAAATAACAGTTCTCGTTTTGAATGAGATAGATAATTTTGACAAGATTGAGAGATTTGGAGCAACTTACGTTGGTTTCCTTGCGTTGTTAACATGTCCGTCAAAATCTCATCTGCCGTAGCAATCTCTCGTAAAACACAATGTATTGGTTCTAAAATTACTTATGAAATAAATTATTCAATTAATATAAATCAATTATTATAATTCAATTAATAAATTATTCAACTAACGATGGAAGCCCCAGTTTCGAAGAAGTCGTCCGTATTTTCACCCAGAGTACTTAGAAGCTACCGGAAGCGGTCTTGTCTTCCTATTCCCGTTGATCCTTAAGAAATTATTATAACGACTTCCATTTCACCTTGTATTAATTGCGTCTATTAGTGACTTCTAATAGTGAATTAACTACACTAAGAACATATATATGTACACGCAATACAATGCCAGTAAAGTGAGTCAAAAAAATAAAATTAAACCACCATAAAACTTTCTGAACATTGGTTTATACACTGCCATAAGAATATATCCTGTTTGTTTATCGGTAAGCAGAAGCAGAAAACGGATTCTGAAGCGCATTGCAGTTAACGTCAATAATTAGCGTGCGCATCAGGCTCGATACCGCTGACCTAGTTCTATGTAACACAAAGTAAACACGAACCTCAGAATTAAGACAGTTCCTCACAATGTTTGTAAATATTACGCAACAATATGTGTAATTAAATCAAAACAAACGTTAATTATTACAACTGAAAGCAAGGTTTGTGTAAAAACGCCGTGTCACGGATCTTTTAATACAACACGTGCAAGCCGCACACACGTATATTTATATGCAGGGCAAGGCCGTGCACAAGGCGGGGGGTTTTTGGGGGTTTAACCCTCCCCATTTGGGAAGAGAAATCAGCGAGTTTGGAAGTGAAATAGTGATTGTTTGAATCTGATATAAAATACCGGAGGTATTCACATCATTTGAACTCGTGAACAATTCCCGCCTTGCGCAGCAAACACGGCAGTGCTCCGTCTTTCTCACACTCTCACATCTTTCTCACACGTTAGTAGTATACGTAGTTCATTCGGCACGCCAGTTCTCTGTTTTCGTGTGGTTCGCGCAGTATTGACTGACTTGTGCGTTAATCATTAATTATCGCTACCACCAATAGACTACGGACTGTGTATTCCTAGTTCGTTTTGCTATTTTGTGCTGAACAATTAGTAAAATATGTCCAGTAAACGAACGAATTCTTTGTTAAATTACTTTTGCAAAAAACAACGGACAGAAGAGGTAAGTTATTATTAATATTTTTCATAATTCTTCTCTTCGAAGTTTTGTGACAAGCGTAAAACAAAAAGGTTTATTTATTAAAATTTTATTATTTTACGCACACGCAAATAAAACACAAATAAACCTCAGTACACGTTGCTTTCTCATCTATTTTTAAACGTCTAAATGACAACGACCTTGGCGATAAAACGGTCCATGCTGATTCCCGGAAAACGATGACGCTATGCCTCTTGTCACATTTTATTGTAATCTAAGCTATTCAGCAGGTCAACTAATAAAGTCAGCAAGAACATTTTAGTGAGTAGTGCGTTATGGCCCATATATGGTACGAACTATTTTTTGTACTAAATAATTAAATAAAAATCTCGGAGTACGTAGACTATAAAAAATTAAGCAGTTTATTTACAAAAATAGCGAAAACTCACATCCGCATAGTAGACAAATTTACCGAAAATGACCGCCGCACCACAAGAAAATCAATTACGGGACGTATATACCCCGTAACGCAGCGAACGTGTTAAAATTCATGTTATCAAATCATATACAGTAATTTATTTCAAAGTTGACAGAAAAATCTCATTCAATACATCATAATCATGCGTTGCATAAAAAAGTATAAGGTAGCCTATCAAATAATAATAGTCTCCATTCATTTACTTATTTGCTTACAGCCGAAATCAGGATACAGTTCTCAATCAAGTCCGACAAATGAAGATAATGAAGTATCAAATCCAGCACAGTCCAATGCTGAATCGCTGACAGAAACAGATACCAACCAACCAACAATTAGTGGTAGCTTACATCAAATCCATCCTTAGGATGTGGCATTATTTTTAAGCAAGGAATTGGAAATGAGTATCATGAACGGATACAAATCCATCTGGTCTCCTCCAGAAAAGTATAAATTTCCTTGCTCTGGAGAAAGGAATCTTCGTTTCCAAGGACATTGGCTGAAGACTTACCATTGGTTGGCCTACTCGAGAAAGGAGGATGCAGCTTTCTATAAAGCATGTTTGTTGCAATGTAAGAAGACTGCTGGTGTCGGTTCTCAACCTCTCAAAGGATTGGTAAATGAACCGTACAGAAACTGGAAGAAAGCACTCGATTACTTCAAGAAGCACGAATCGACTGTTTACCATAAAAGCAGCATGTTGGCATTAGAAAATATCAGAAAAATGGATGAAGGAAAAATGGTGCCTACTGATGTACAATTAAGTTCGGAGAAGAAAAAAGTGATCGAGGAAAACAAGAAGAAACTCATGGATATTGTAGAAACGGTAAAACTTTGTGGACAGCAAGGCTTAGCCTTGAGAGGCTCAAAGGAAGGTGGCCAAATAACACCTGAAGTGCCTGCTGTAAATGATGGCAACTTCCGGCCCCTTCTCCGTTTTCGTGCTACAACAGACGACCTACTAAAAAAACATTTGGAGACTTCGTCAAAGAATGCGGTATATACAAGCAATAGAATTCAAAATGAAGTCATCTCTATATTTCACAAGAAAATCTTAAGAAATTTGGTAGACAATATTAATAAATCCAAAGCTTTCTCACTACTTGCTGACGAAACACCAGACATTTCTGGTTTAGAGCAACTTTCCATATGTGTGCGTTATACAGCAAACGAAGGTGAGAAATGTGTGGTCAAAGAAGATTTTATAGGCTTTGTACCTGTAACAGACTGCACGGGGAAAACCCTAGCCACAACTGCAGTCAACTTTTTGCAAGAGAATGGAATTGATACATGTTATCTATATGGTCAAGGCTATGATGGAGCGGCGGCCATGAGTGGGAAAATGCATGGAACTCAAGCCTACATTCAAGCAGATCACCCTCTGGCTCTCTATGTCCATTGTGCCTCTCACAGCCTTAATCTTGCTGTGAGTTCGGCTAGTAATATTTCAGCCATTATAAATTGTTTGGGAACCATTGAATCCGTATATAACTTTTTCAACTCCCCCAAACGGCAGGCTATTCTGCAAGAAACCATAGCTGAAGTATTACCAGAGGCAAATCACTCCAAATTGAAAAAATACTGTCCAACCAGATGGATTGAACGTCATCAATCCGTATCAATTTATTGTGAGCTTCAAGAAGGCGTGATAGAGGCCTTAGGAAAAATTTCTCAGCTGCGAGAGGCAACAGTGGCAGCTCAGGCGTTTCAACTACTGAGTGCAATTAAAAATTGCCAATTTCAAATTTCCTGCCAAATCCTTCTAGCATGCCATGCCATTTTAACACCCCTGAGCGTGTCTCTTCAGCGAGAAGACCTACATCTGACCGAAGCTGTACTCCTTGCAAAACATTCTTTAGAGGAACTTAAAAACATGAGGAAGTCTGCCAGTGAAATGTTCCACAATATACTTGAGAAAGCAAAGTCTGTTATGGAGGATTCCGACATCGCTCTTAGTGTTCCACGATTAAGTAAGAAGCAGCAACACCGAAGCAACGTTGAAATCGAGTCACCAGAAGAATATTACCGTGTGACAATGTTCATACCATTTTTAGATGAACTTAGTAGTCACATTGAATCTAGATTCATCAAGCATGGTGAAATTCTTATCAGTTTCAACTGTCTGTTACCTCAGAGGCAGGCGCATTTCAATGAAGACAACTGTCGGACCCTATACAGAACTTATGAGTCAGTCCTCGAATGCATCAATGAAGATGAATTCCTAGCTGAAATTAAAATGTGGCAAAGAAGAATTGGAGATTGTAGTGGAAAGAAAGGAGACCTCATCTTCCATGCATTGGATATTTGTGAAGCAAGTGAAGCCTTCCTCAGTGTAAGGAAACTTCTGAAAATCCACCACAGCGACAGCAGAAAGATCATTCTCCACCCTACGCAGGCTGAAAACATATATTAGGAATTCCATGTCAGAAGAAAGACTAAATGGCCTTGCATTATTGAACATCCATAGAGAAATTAATGTCTCTAGTGAAGAGATCATTAATGAATTTGCCAATTCAAACAGAAAAATGTTACTATGTTAATAAAAGGAATTAGTGTAATGTATACAATTTTTATTAATATTGTTTTCGTTCATTTCCTCTCAAGTCTACTTATTATGTGTTACTCCATATTGTAAACAGTTTATTGAAATTTTCATTATAGACTACTTTATGGAAAAGAAATTTTCCACTTCAGAACCCCTCCCTTTCAAAAATCCTGCGCATGGGCCTGATGCAGGGTATGAACGTGGTGCATGTGAATGTAAAAAGACTGCAGGTTTTAAAATTTATTGGTATGGCAGCTGAGACTGAAAGAACATTTACGTAAATAAAAACAAACTGGAGATGGAGATAAAATTTGTTAAGTAATAATAACGTGTCCAAACGTTTGCTAACCCACAACTAATGTAGAGACCGTTAATTATCACTGTAGCTTTCATGTTAATACTGAGTCCCGCAATGAAACTTGTAATTCAATATAGCCTGATAATCTGGATTGCTCAAATATGCAATAGCCCATTAAAAACAAAAAGATAGCTATTAGAAAAGATTAAGATTAAGCTTAGCTATTAAAAGATCCATGTAAGATTATTTTCCGTTAGAGGGAAGTGTATTTTTAAATGCTAAAAAATAAATAAATGGGTTGATGGTAGATATTAGAAGTCGCCGCATACCTGCACCGGTTGTAAAACTAGGAAAAGGTTTTAAAGTGACCCGCTGTCAACATTTGTTACTGACATGTCTAAGCTTTGCTGGGATTTCCAACAGTTATAAATGTATGTGGCTACTTCTAGTGGTTTAAGAGACATTTGTAGTGCGTTCATTGCTTAGTGTTGCCCTCAGATACACTTTCAGTGGTTACTCGCTTGGATTTTAAAATATCCAATTTCAGTGATTTCAAGCGAGATCGACATAAATAGGAAAACTACGCGAAAATTGATAAACGAGTTTAGGGAGATCCTTACTCTCTGGCTGTTGAGAACATCGGCTGCCCAGGAGATATTATTGAAATTGATGAAATTGCGTTCGGCAGAAGGAAGTATAACAGAGGTCAAATAACCAAAACTCGGAGGGTAATTGGGGGAATTTTCAAGAGAACAAAAAAGTGCTTCCTAAAGGTAGTGGATAAACGCGATGGAAACACACTAAATGGTGTAATTGTAGATAATATAGAACCAGGATAATATAGTTACAGATATGTGACGCGGCTACAACTCGCTTGAACAATATGGGATAATTGGATACATTTGTCTGTGAACCATTCGCTTCATTTTGTATGTCCTCGCAACTCTGCTGTTCACATCCAAACGATCAAGAGCCGCTGGTCCAAAATGAAAGGTGATATGCGGAGAAGAGTCGGCAGAATGTCTGTTAGTACTTTTTAACGTATTTAATTGACTATATTTGGAGAAATTGTTTTTTTTTCTGCAAAAAATTGTTTAATTTTTTTTTTAGCGGCTATTCATTATTTTTACCCGCAATATTTAAATTGAATATTCAGTAATTTGTAGCTAATAAATTTAGCTAAAAAGAATTAAATTAGAAAAATCTAAAAATATATATTATTAAAAAAATAAAAATAGATTTAATACATAGATAGATAATAAATAATGTAAAAAACCGACAAGGCCTCAGTGGCTGCTTTTAGTAAGTCAAGCAATTGTTCTTGAAATACCAGTATCAACATTTCTCTCTAATCATTAGCGGCTGTGAGCATACTCTGCACGAAAACATCTGTCTGCATAAAAATGTCTCTCAGGACAATGGAGGTAGCCACATACGTTTATAACCTTTGGAGAAATCACAAACCTATATAACAATAGACGTGTCAGTAAACAGTATAATAAAATAACCTTTTCCTGGTTTTACAACCAGTACAGGTATGTGGCGACTTCTAGTACTCTCAACCCTAAAAATAATAATACTATGCCTGCTGCTGCTACTACTACTACTACTACTACTACTACTACTAGGTACTACTACTACTACTACTACTACTGCTACTACTACTACTAGGCTTACTTCTACTACTATTACTACTACTACTACTACTACTACTACTACTACTACTACTACTACTACTACTAGGCTTACTCCTACTACTACTACTAGGCTTACTCCTACTACTACTACTAGGATTACTACTACTACTACTACTACTGATGTTCGTCGGTAAATCGATGCATTTTTGCATATTATGCGATCAGTTGTTACGCATATAATTACGCCTATGTTTACCTATTCGTACAGTCAGCTAATTTTTAATAACAAACGTCTTAATAACAATAACGATAACGTAAACAACAGTATTAAAGGCAAACATGTTAATAAGAATATAGACGATCCTGACTAAGACGTGATTTCGATTATTATACTGACTTCGACATAACGTTTTATTGAAATTAACTCATTTTCCGTATTTCTGTAAATTTGTATGAATTTGTATTTTTGTAGACCTACGGTAGTCAGTTTTAATTTCTTTTAATGAAATATTGTGAGGAATTCTTAAAATTCGAAAACTTACTGGCACAAACTCTAATCTTTGGAGTTTTCCTAATGCTCTGTAATTATTATACGGTATTTTGTGTGTAGTCCTGTACTGTCATAGACTTTTGTGTGTAGCCCTGTACTATCATAGACTTTTGTGTGTAGCCCTGTACTGTCATAGACATTTTTAATTGAACGAGCGAAGCGAGTTCTCAGTTTTAACTCTTGTGTCGCGATAACTGTTGAATTCATCAACCGATTTTAGTAAAACTTTCTATGTGTCTGTACTTTTACCCCCACAGGCCCCTGTTGTTTTTGAAATTGAGCCTCTCCGAAAATGTAAGGGGTAAAAAAAATATTGAAATAATTTGCAAAAAATGCATGTGGGGTTTCAAATTAAAGAAACATTCACAAAAGGAACATAGTGTTTAATTTTTTTTAATGTTCAAATTTAAAACACCAGGCCCACAAAATGGATCACAAATTTGGAAAATTGTAAAAACACAGCCGGATGTCCAACTAAAGGGGATTTTAATCGAAAACCGAACGTAGTACTTACTATGAAAATTTTGCAACCGATGACCAACACTGGCCAAAAATGGAGTTCAATATTTGAAGGAAATTGTAAACGTTTATGTGGGGGGGGGGATACAAATATGACGTCTTACAGAATTAATCTCTGTCAACATTCCTTGCAAATTTTGGATCGCCTTGAAAATGTTTGTAAGCTGTGTATACATAGTACTTCGTATGTTGTTATCAGTTATGTATATTTATGAAGGTATTCAATATCGGGCTATAGAAATCTATGGAAAGATACGTAAACATAAAAGGTAGGTATAAATTATTATTTATTTAGGCATTATGGTCATAAAGTTAATTAAAAAAAAAAATGAAAAAGTTAGTTTAACATGTTTAGTGTTTATTGTATTATAATGTGCTTTACAATTTTTATTTTACTAGAAAATAATTGAGGTGTTCATAATTTTCCACATTAAAATATTTAATATTGAAACTTACCTAGTGACAAGTGTATTTTGTTCAAAACTGTGAGCATCTCAGGGGGCTTACTAGTTTTGCTGAAATAGTTTTATTTGCATTTTCCTACTTATAGGTAATTCATTATGATACCAGTTAAACAATAAAGTGTGATATTTACTGCGAAAAATAGTAAACATTATCCAATTAACCGATTTTTATTATCAGGAATTATCCTAGCAGAGGTAAATCCGGATAATCGGAGTCCTACTGTACTTTGTTTGTTTGACAAAACATTGAAATGGATTACTCGTGGTAGCAGAGGTAGACGAGATGACGGTACAGGCGCATTGAAATGGATTACTCGCGGTAGCAGAGGTAGAAGAGATGACGGTACAGGCGCATTGAAATGGATTACTCGTGGTAGCAGAGGTAGACGAGGTGACGGTACAGGCGCATTGAAATGGATTACTCGCGGTAGCAGAGGTAGAAGAGATGACGGTACAGGAGCATTTTTTCTTACGTTTTGAACTTTGCCTTTACTAAAATTATAGGTGAAAACGCATCATACTCCTTTCACTCATTACGGTACTTAGATAAGAATAAATAACATGAATGCAGCGCACTGTTAACGCTGCATTGGCTTCAAGTCTATACAATTAGAGGATGAAGGTCACTGTTAGAGAATTCGAGAGGAGAAAGCTTACAGTGATAATGTTTCCGCACTAAAGCGGAAAAGAAAGGTGTTCAATTTGAGAGATTACACTAAGCGGGTGATACATTATACTTGTTGACTGCTTGACGACCATGAGATAGATGACAAAGTGAACATAATCAGACTCTCCGGAACATGGGCATAACTTGGGGCCTAACTTTGGGGGGGGGGCAGGATAAAGCTTCATAAATTCAAGTGTGTAGTGAGAACATCTATATAATAAAATAAATAAAATATGTTATACACAAAATTAGAAAGTTTAGTAATAATTCTTTTATACCCGTATTTCAGAACGTTTATTTTCTTTACATTTTTGATTAATCATTTCCTGGCTTGCTCAAACGCAACGTAGTCACAACAGACACCATTATTTACCGAACAACGTGCGTTTTGTAGCCGTGAACATGGGACGCATTACAATCAGGAACCCAACAGAAAGTCAGATATTAATTTTTACTTGTTAGATAATATTTCTTTCTTTGTTTCTTTCTTGTCATGTAATGGGATTCTAAGCATTCGACATATCATGGAATTAAATACTGCCATTTTGTGTTGGGGTAGATGGTACTTTAGATATGTTACGGTACTCTTATGTAGCCTATCCCAAAATAATGGTATAATCATACACAATATATTTAACCCTATAAACAATTTAAGTACGGTAACAAAATATAATTCACATTAGAAGCAGGATTTAATAATAAATTAATTTACTTAGACCTAACCATAATCAGAAATGAAATAAGTTTTGAATACTCATATTAAAAATCTTCTAAAATTAATTTAATATTTCCACATAATTCTGACCGTTCACCCCAACATACATTCTTCTAAGTTAGGTCTAAATAGTATTTTTAATAACCACTATTAATTAATTCTCTGTACTTACAAAAATGTTGTTAGGAAATGGATGACCATAATATTTATCTCCTCCGGTTTTTGTTGACCCCCCCCCCAATGAAATTCTACATAAGACCACGGTGTGACCAGACTAGCAAGTGTTTACGAGTAGAAACAGCTGAGACCGCTGCAGTGCATAATTTAATAAATTCCAATTCAGGTTTTTTCAGGTACATTTAATTTGCGACACGTCATTCTCTTGGTGGTGGAAGCTGTTATTTAATATAGTGTTCTCCATGAATGCATAATGTACAGTCAATATACATGAACCTCACGTAAGTAACTAATAATTCCTTCGTTAGCAAGAACTTCAAAGTAATAAAAACCTGCTTTAAGTATGGCATTAAGTGCACTGTACTATTGATAGAATCCTCTACTGATACGGAGAGATGAAAGGTCAAGTAGAGGAGACCAAAGCCCGATTTCGGGGTGTAGCGCCATAGGAGGGGGGAAGGAGACAGACTGTTATCTGGGAGAGTGTAGGTCGATAATGTCTCCACCTTGTACGTCCCGGGGCTCAAGTAGCATCATGTAGTAGTCTGTAATTTACAAACCTATTAAATCGCTGTATAAATAATGTACAACACTGAAAGAGTCACGGGAGCTAAGGACAATATATCGTCTACTCGAGAGGCCAGAACGGACGTTGGTGGACATTTTCACTGTCTATAACAAAATGTCTAGTTTCCTACGTAATTAGTAGTTTATATTCGTGTTGTGGGGATGATATCAACGTCATTAAGCAGACGTTAGGAATATTCCATGTTCAGCATGACTCCGGAGCACCCTTGGGAGGGGCAAGGGTGGCACTCGCCTCCATAATGTTCCGAGCATTATAAAATGTTGTTTCCATTTGTTTATAAATAAAAACTAACAAATAGTCAAACAGGAGACAGTTTCTATGCTTGCGAGCACAGTAAGCACTATTTCTCAACGTCTGTACTGTTATCAGGCGACTAGTTGCCATAAATTTATTATTCTTATTACTTTTGAAGAAACTTGTAAGGGGAATGTTTGACAGATTTGAATGATATACGTCTCGAAAAAAAAAACAAATTCTAGAGATCTAATTAACTGGAATAGAATGCGTGCCTTTTACATAAACAAAGGCTTGTTTTGGAACACCGCAAGACGTCGATGGCTTTGTTTATGTAAAAGGCACGCATTGTATTCCAGTTAATTAGATCTCTAGAATTTGTTTTTTTTTTCGAGACGTATATCATTCAAATCTGTCAAACATTCCCCTTACAAGTTTCTTCAAAAGTAATAAGAATAATAAATTTATGGCAACTAGTCGCCTGATAACAGTACAGACATTGAGAAATAGTGCTTACTGTGCTCGCAAGCATAGAAACCGTCTCCTGTTTGACTATTTGTTAGTTTTTATTTATAAACAACTGGAAACAACATTTTATAATGCTCGGAACATTATGGAGGCGAGTGCCACCCTTGCCCCTCCCAAGGGTGCTCCGGAGTCATGCTGAACATGGAATATTCCTAACGTCTGCTTAATGACGTTGATATCATCCCCACAACACGAATATAAACTACTAATTACGTAGGAAACTAGGCATTTTGTTATAGACAGTGAAAATGTCCACCAACGTCCGTTCTGGCCTCTCGAGTAGACGATATATTGTCCTTAGCTCCCGTGACTCTTTCAGTGTTGTACATTATTTATACAGCGATTTAATAGGTTTGTAAATTACAGACTACTACATGATGCTACTTGAGCCCCGGGACTAAATTAATGGTGATTAATTTATGGTGTATAGTGTTGACGTATTTGTGGAAGTTTTCTATTTGTCTTTTTTTGCCGTTGTAGAGGAGTAAACGGCACAAATATTCCACAAATACATCAACACTATACACCATAAATTAAAATTCACACTTGAATTAGAACTAAATAATAGCATAAACTTCTTAGACCTTACAATCACCTAAACAAACAACACACACACATACAAAATATACAGGAAACCCACCAAATCAGACATGGTCATACATAACTCATCCAACCACCCAACTCAACACAAACATGCAGCTTTCAATTACATGCTCCACAGGCTCACTTCAATACCCCTAAACACACATGACTACCAAGAAGAATTAAACACAATCAAATATATAGCAGTCAAAAATGGATACAACCCCGATTTAATAAACAAACTACACAAACGCATCCTAAACACAAAAAGTAAAACACATCAGACCAACAGCACACAACCCAGTAAATACATCACACTTACATACTACAATTCCAATACACACAAAATTGCTAACACATTTAGGAAACACAATTATAAAGTAGCTTACAGAACCAACAACACCATTAGGAAACACATAAATAATACTAACAAAGACACAGACATATACAGTAAAACAGGGGTTTATAAATTAAATTGTAATGATTGTCACCAATTCTACATCGGCCAGACGGGAAGATCTGTTTCCTCCAGATTTTCAGAACATTTAAAAGCCCTTACCACAAACTACATACATTCCACATTTGCCACACATTTACAAAACGAAAACCACAGTTAAACAAACATAGAAGACAACATGGAAATATTACACTACTTACCTAAAAGTAGAAAACTAAACACAACAGAACAATTTGAAATATACAGATATCATGCACTACAACCAAACAACATATTAAATGAACAATTACATTACAGATCACATACACTATTCGATACACTGATCCAAACACACAATTTGAACCCCAGCGCCAATTCCCTCCCACCATCAACCCCCACCACACACACCTATAGTCCATAACCGTTACTCTGTTTATGACATTCAGTATTAACTCCCACTGAAGAAGACATACATCATGTTGAAACGTTTGGGGAAGTGATAACCAAAGTAAATTCATAAGTGAAAGTTTATATATATAATAATATTTAAAAATAAAAAAAAAGTGAACGAAGAGGATGAACCAACAAGATAATTATGTATTTTATAATTAGAATAGTTAATTAATATCAAATTATGCGAGTAAAGCAAAAATTGTCTGCTTATTTTCTTGTTTGTTTTTGTTCTCTACGTAGTGTGCAATTGCTTTTACATGTACTTAGATTTTTCCAGAAATTCATTTTGTGTCTTTTACGTCAGACGATGTAATTAACTTGCAAAAGTAACAATGTTACTTGCGACAGTAACAATGAAGAAGAAAAAGAGAGAAAAAGGTTAAAAAAGAAAGAAACAGCAGTGCCCTTATTGCTAACGGGGATAAGACCGGTCTCAAAAAGGGTTCTGAAGAATTAAGTAAGTTTTGAAAAAGTGGTTAAAGTAATATAATAATTTACATCAAGAACGGTGAAAGAAAGTGTAATCAAAAAGTATGAAACAGCGCGCGCGGCTGTGTCTTGTGTGTCTTGAAAGGGAGCAAGAGAGGATAGTGAGTAATGGATAGAGGAGAAATATATCCTATCCTCGTCGCCAAAATACAAGTTTTAAAAATAAGGCTGTACTGTATTTGGGACTGCTGCTCTTTATCATATAGCAAGCAGACAGCAAGGCGTCGGGTCGCAGTTTCCTGCAGTCTGTCGACGGCGATTCTGCATAAATCACGTTCATGACGTTAGTATAGTCTGGTGCCCGTAAAATAATAAGATTCAAGTAATTAACAAATTATGAGTACGTGTTTGTTTAATTTAGTCGTTTGAGATAAGTCGATTTCAAGCGTTCTCTGCAATTGATCGTAATACAGTTTAACGAGGTGGGAGGGGGGCTCACACCCGACACTGAGGTCATTTCTTGACAACACCTTATCTAGGTGATCGGATTCTCATGGGAAACGACTGATAAACGACGCAAGTGCAGCAAACTCTCTGAGAGTCCACAACAGTATTCCTTAAGTGCGCGGGGTCATTTCAATCAGTAACAGCAAGAGCAGTAAATAATAACAATACCTGCTAGTAACTGCTGACTAATTATTTATACGTCTTCAGCGTAATTTGATGAAGTTACTGATGATTATAACATTTTACATTTAGTTAACTTCTGTGTATTTACTACAACAGAATACATACGTGAACCGTTGAAAACAGTACACGTACAAGGGCGTATTTACAGGGGGGGGGAACGGGACTGGACCCCCTCCCAGAGTGTAGAAAGTTGACGAGAAATTTTGTTGATCTCTTAATTTTTAAGCTGTTTTATTAATTTCTCAGCTGTGTACGCTAATATAATAGTAATCATTTTTTTAAATATAGCTCTACAAACAAATTTATTACACGGCATTTGCGTGTACGTTCGAAATATGAAATACAGGAAATATCGGTATGGAGAACCATACATGACTTCCATGTTCTAAGATTTATATTTAAAATAATATTCGAAATGAAATATTTCCATAGAAACTACTTCTTTCTAATTATTGCTTCAGACTTAACCACAGTACTGTGGTCACTAACGTATACCACCTCACGTTATCGCACTCGATTTTCATTGATGATGGAAATCGATGGCACTGCCGAAACGTCTGGTTTTTGCAGAAAACATTAGACTACGGCCAAACAGCCCGGGAAGGAATTTTAACAACAAACTACTTCTTTGTTGCCGATAACGTAGGACACATATAAAAAATTATCCCCTCCCCCTTCAACTATAATTTTCATTTGTAGAAAATTACCCCCGTTCAATTAACCTCTTCATTTATAGATATTTCATCTACGTTTCTACAGTGGATTATTATGATCTTCTTATCAGGATACTTTATTTATCAAAATTAAGTACTTTACCGATCTTCAGCAAAATCAAAAGATCATCAGACCTCTACAATTCAGGGATGTATGCAAAACTTATTTGAATCTGTTTGACTTTACGCCAGTTATCGTTCGTCATAGAAAAAATTATCCTTGTTAAAACATAAAACGTTGCAGGTAAACAACCCCTTTCTCTTAACCGATCTTCACCAAAATCAAAAGATCTTGAGATCTCTACAATTCAGGGATGTATGCACAAAATTATTTGATTCTGTTTAAATTTGCGTCTGTTATCGTTTGCCATAGAAAAAATTCTACGCATAGATAGATAGACAGACAGACAGACAGATCGACAGACAGGTAGACAAACTGACACACACACAGACACTTTTCGAAAAATGACTTTTCTTCATGTTTTGAGGGTAGTGCAATCAGAATCAGCCGTTATCTCGAACACGATTTTTTTCGCCATGACCATACTTCCATTTCCTTATGGAACATGAAAGTAAAATCAGTAAAATCAATAAGTATCTTATAAACAATGTTTCAATAGCGCTTATTTTTATTGTGCTATTACTTTAATGGGATTAATTTCAGTATGTTATTACATGTTTTTCACCCACTTTAAAGATTATAATCTTGATTAGTCGTAACTTGTTTTTTTTTTTGTATGAAGGCGACTCGACCCCCCCCCCCCAGGTCAAATTCTAGATACGCTACTGTACATATGTGTACGTATATAATAATCGTGTACATGTAAAATTATATAAGTAGTAATGGAATGAGAGTTACATTAAGTAAAAACAACATTAACTGCAAAATGTTTAACGTTCCCATTGATTAAATCAGTCGTACAAGTATTGTGTGTTTGCACAAGAAGTTTTTACACTCCTTGTTTCTTTACAAGATCGTTGTAAGGAAGTGAATAATATTGATGAATTGGGTGTAGATGAATAACACGTTTATTGGTGAACTGGCTTGAATTACAACGGATAAGTTCAAGAATAAAAACACTTGACTCTGTTGGTTCTTTTGCGTACCGTTTGTTGACCTGTACAGATCTAATTTTTTCCTGTGCACATGAAATGGTTCGCGAAGATCGTAGCGGGGACCAGGGAAGGCACCAATCATGCAGCTGTTCTGTACACAAAACGGTTGCTCCGAAAACAACGCGTCAAAGCTACGCATGCGTAATGAGATCTTTTCACACTGCGCAACCGGACACCCGTTTTATGTCTATTTATTTTGGCTGCACTGAGCAATATAATCTCTGAAGGTTCAATAAACAAGTGATATTTATGAAAACAAGGAAGATTACTTTTAATTTTGAACAAAAATTAACTAAATTCGTGAGGTTACTATAGTACCAAACGGAATGTTATTCTGAGACTGCTTTAACTGTGACTAATTACACACATCTAAAGCAAGATATCGAAGGGTAACAGTACACCAATTTTAGTCACGTTTGGCAGTGGAATAACGCAAATTTCCTAAAATTTATTATTATAGACGTTGCGAATGATTTTGTTTGTTTTATTGTTTATAACTGTGATTTAGTAAACTAAATCACTTAATTTTTATTATTGTTTATTGGAAACATTGCATTATCGGTGTCTTCTTTTGAAGTGCGACCACGTTTCTTAGAGCATTTTCTATTAGCCTACGTCCTTAAGAAACAAAATTTTGTGTCGTTTATGTCGTGTAGTGGATGAGTAGTTTCGCATGCAATATAATTGTTACATTCTGTTATTTTTACTGATAAATACAATAACCACTGGTAATTGGTGGATCAGGAATAACGGTCCAAGTAGATGAATCTTGTTTTCCCAGAAAGAAATATAACATAAGAAGTGTATATCCGCATCAGAAGTCTTCAGGTTTGTATGGGGATCAGTCGGGCATGCGCAAATGTTGGCCGACCCCAAATCGGCGCCCGTATCATACATATTGAGCCTTATGGACGTCAACCAAGCGACATAGCCTTAAAGAATGCTGAAGTTATTCTCGTTAAATCAAGTTAATTGACTCGTATGAGCTCTTGTGGCGTTTTTTGCAAAAACAAAAACTGAGATATTTTTTAACAGATTTGTTATGACAATAGCTCATATTGATCACCAGAGTAAAATATTAAGTTAGATTAGAATAAGTTACGTTCTATATATGATAAAGTTTATAAATTACTTTTTACAAGAACACTTACATTTACATTAACACTACCTTAACATAACATAACATATGTTTAGTAGTATGTGAATTTACGTATATAACATTGTAGGAAATGTTCTAGAAATGTGGTCGCGTTTCTAAAAAGGCCGTATTTTAGAGGAAAACTGTAGCGTTACAAGTATACGTCTCTATTGATAAAAGGTATACATTGTTGTACTGCCTCTGGTGCTAAGCCATATTAATAAATCTGTAGGGGGAAAAGTTTGGCCACGCTAATCTCAAAAACTACTGGGACGATCTGAATAAAACTTAGCGGACTTATGCCGTTCTTCTGTGTTGAAGATTTTAGACTTTGTTTCATTTCGATATCTGAGAAAGGAGCCGAGTTAGACAATGTAGACAAACCATGTATCTCAGCAGGGTCATGAGTTTAAGTCCCAGCAAGATGTTCAATATTGTTAACATACACTTATACGCATTGTTTACATACGCAAACTAATCTGTGCCGCACTTTCGACCCTCTCCCCCATCCTTACCAATTATCGAGTTATTAGAAGTAGGGAGTACTTTATTGCAAGTTAAAGAGAGATTAGTGCTGGAAAGGAGAGCTGATTTTAATGTTTATTCGTTTATTCTCAAAGTAGGCCTATTTCTTATTAGTTTGATGTGTGAATATTTTATTTAGCTTTTCATTACTTTTGTCAGCGTGTCCATTGGTAAGTCAAATAACGTTAGAAATAATAAGGTATAAGTTTTATTAATGTGTTGTAACGAAATGTTTTTATTTTGCTCAATTAAAGATAATGAAAAATTTTGTTTAAATTTTATTTATTGAGAAAAAATAATATTTTTTTTATATATATTTTTTTATTTACTATTTATTAGTTTATTATTTATTGTATTAATCCTTGTTGTTATAAAATATAACACCAAAAATTTCGAAAAATTTTTATTTCATAATTAGCAGTAAGAAGTGTCGTTGAAAGCAGTAACGAAGGGTGTATGTGTGGAAAGCATATTTTGTAAGGGACAAAAGAGAAGCTGGCAAACACGCTCTAGTGACGGACAGGTCATACATTTTCGTAGACAGCTGCAACGCACGCCCCCCTGTGAACAAGCTCCCGGTACGTAGAACACCAGTTTTTTGTGAAAACACATTGATTCCGTAGAAAACTACATACAATGTGTACAGAGCCATTAAAGGAGAAAAGACTTAACAATGGTCAAGTATACATGTATACGCCAGCTGTCAGGAGAAAGCGACGAAGGGTGTATTGATTTGAAAGACTCCAGCGGTCGACAACAGGGTTTTGACCTTACTTGGAAATTAAAGCGCAGAGAGTACGTCCAAACTCAAGGATGGGGTGTTGGCTGGCAATCAAAAGAAACAAAAACAACTTTCAAAGAAGGGTAGGCGAGGGCCTTGAACAACAATAGATAATAACGCCAGAGCGACGAAGTTCAGAAACAATACAAATGGAAGAGAAACTCAAAGTTGTCGCTGTAGACTTCAGAAAAAAACGACAGATACAATTTATTGCTGCGTTATCTGGAAATGACAACGACCTCAAAATACGAAGCAAGGGAAGAATCTGGTGGGGAACCAGGAGCCCTATCAGAGAACGCCTTTGAAAAACTAGGTGGTATTTGGACTGGAGGGAAGAAAATAAAACCAACAAGGACACGGCGTCGTTGGAATCAGAAGTCTGGTGGGAAATTTGGTAAGGAGAATATAGGAACGAGACACGAACGCGTTCAGAGAGTTCTAACTAAATTTTGAACGCGATCGGAGTGAAGTCCGTGACAGGAGTAATTAGCATTGTATTGAACTTAGAATAATTCGATACACAGTGTGAGAAGGTAGTTTTCGAACTTATAACAAAAGTTAATACAGTGATTACAAACACACGAATTATGAAGTAGAGTCACACTATTAGCATACCAGTGAACATTAACTGAACAGATAGTAACCAGACAATAACGTAATTTCAGTGTATACGAACACTTTACAACAAATAAATTTTAAGAAAGATTAACAACACAAACTACATTCATGAACACTTGATAATCAAAGATACCGCAACAAAGGTGCGTAATATCAATTCAGATTTGAAATAAATCACGATGTCGGTGTATAACAGAGAATACTAACTTTTAATCATAAATTACAATCCGAAATGCGTGGAGTTGGTGAGTGAAGTGTCTGTGAGTGACATCGTGGGATTCATCCGGTACCATCGATCATCTGGAGGAATTATCTGCACGATTCCAGAACGATCGACATGAGGGAATCATCACCGCAACCACCGAGTGATTGGATATTCGTATATCAAGTAAAGTAAACATGTCTTAATTAATTTAGATCCACTGTCTGTCATCTCAAATAATCCACACACACTAGAATTCATTAAAGTAATCGTCAAGGAATTAAAGATATTGATTTAAAATTTATTTAGAAATTAAATCATCATTCTTTATCAGTTTTGGAGTAATGTTTATTTCCAAGTTCTAAATGAATCCGTAGTTACAAAGTATAGTAATAAGTTAAGAGATTATTCATATTAAGAATTTATAAGATGAAACTAAACATTATAATTAGTAAAGTACTAAACGCAATTGATGAATGATTATTAATGTGAAACCATTAGATTGAGAGTATGAATAACAAATTTTATTAAGGTATTATTGTTTGCTATTTACAATTTAATAATGAGTATTAAATTTTAGTAATGTGTTATTTTATATTTACAAGTAATAATGAGTACGAAAAAATTTTGTGCTATTGTTTGATATTTACAAGTGATAACAAAGTAGTGTGAATAAATTTAAGAGCTATCAGTAGAAATGAGCATTTATTATTTTTTTAACCCTGAAATAAAGGGCTTATCTCGAAGTCCTTATATTGGCGTCCCAACACGCGGGACATAGATAATTGAAATAAATAAACAACAATCAATTATACACATTAATTGTTTATAAAGGAAAACTTTATATTGGCGCCGCACCGCACGGCTTGATAAAATAGTAAGCTAGGGCAGTGACAGACAGTGGCTAGCAATAAGTTTAAAATAAGTACATGTAAGTAGCTTAAGCTATATTATTGTTGTCGTATATCGGTCTCTAAGTCTCTAAATGATAACCCGAAGTCAAGCTAAAATGGCATCTAGGGAAGAGAATTCAGATGAGTTTGATATCAATAACCAGATGGGCTGTGAGCAGCCTGAGGACGGAAACGTAATGAATGAAGAAAGCTCAACAACCAGTGCAGAACTTAGGGCCGGGGGACCGCAATCTCAGTCGCAGTCATCTGAAGCAAACTTCCAAATATTAATGGCATTGATGAAACAACAATTTGAAGAATCGAAAAAGCAAAATGAAGAATCGGAAAGGAAGAGAGATGAAAAACAAAGAAAACAACATGAAGAACAAAGAAAACTACATGAAGAGACACTAAGTCAGATAGAAGAAACGAAAAAATTACATGAAGAAACAAGAAAACAAATAGATGAAAGAATTGAAGAATCGGAGAAGAAGAACGAAAAAATGCACAAGAGAACGGAAGAAAGAGTCGCCAAGAAAGTGGACGAGAAATTAGAGTTAATGAGGGGAGATTTACAAGGACAAATACATCAGGTAGATACAGAACTACAAAGACAGTCAGAAAAGTTAGAAGTACAGAAGAAGAGCGAAAGCGGAATCAAAGAATTAAAGAAGCAGGCGAAAGAAAATAAGGAAACCCGAGAAAAGGACAGGAAGGAATGGCAGGAAGCCATAACCAACACTCAACAACAAAATCAACACCAAATCGAAAGCGTAGAACAGCAAGTAAGAAGCATCAAGGAAGCGCACCGCAGTGCGGAGGATAAAATAAAAGAGGTCTCCACAGAGAAAGGGCGAGAGCTGGAGGAAATCACAAATAAACTAACGACTGTTGGCGAAAGCCAACAGCGGGTGCAACGTCGCCTGGAAGAGATGGAGCAGAGACCGGCTGGAGCCATGAATGCAGCGGTCATCAACAAGGAAGCCACGTTCGACGGGGAAGACAATTTCCCGATGGAATTCCTAAAGGAATTGAGGGAAATCCAGGAAACCTACTATGGGGAAGAAAATACTCGTTGGATTGGGCGACACTTAACCGGCGAAGCAGCTCTATGGTGGAGAATTGTAAGAGAGCAGATTAAGTCCTTCCAAGAGTTCGAGGAAGCATTTGCCAGTAAGTATTGGAGCGCGACCCAACAGGAGCGGGTTCGTGACCAATTAGAGTACGGCAGATTCAATTCGAGCGGTAATCTCGACATGATTCAGTACATGGAGAGATGCGTGCTGAAAAGCCGGCAATTAATACCTATATTGTCGGATAAGCACATGATAACGAAGTTAGCCCGGCATTACAACGGGGAGATTCAAATTGAGGTAGTCACCAGAGGTGTAACTACCATAAATAGTTTCGAAGGTCTGCTAAGGGAATATATGGATATTAGCAAGAGGGTAAATAACGGCCAACAAAATGAGCGACAGCCCATAAATTTTAAAAGACACAGCCGACCCGACAACAAAATAACGATGTCAGCAAGCCGCGTGCCAACTGGCGGGAGAATTTCCGACAGAGGGAGGTAAACAGACCCAGTGCGGGGGAAAATAAACAAAACCCTGTCAATAGTATTGTTGTTAAGCGACAAGTGAAAGGGAAGCCAGATGAGAAGCCGTCTACATCGAGGCAACGATTTCCGACGATGAGTACAATGAACCCGGCAAGTAAAGAAAAGGTTGAAATAAACACCGGAACGGTAAACATTACCACGATTTTTCCTGATCTTAAGGAAGACCTAATGGAAGAATCTGCTCAAAATATTGACGTCAAAACGATAAAGAGTCCTGAGTTACTAATTCAATTAAACCATGTACCCGTAAATGCCCTAATAGATACCGGCAGCGCGGTAAACGCGTTATCCGAAGACTGGTATAATAACCACAAGAGGGAGATGGGGAACCATGAAATATTAAGTGTAAACAATACGAACCTAATTAGCGCTGTAGGGAGTAAATCGAAAAGTATAAGAAAACAAATATTTTGTGAGGTAATTATTAGAAATAGGTAAAGCGTAGATTGTGTCTTCCTAATAGTACCTGGTTTAGTACGGAACTGTATATTGGGTATGAACTTCTTACATCAGTCGAGAAGTGTAATCAACATACCTGAAGGTTGGATACAATTTCAACCGGAGGGAGAAGTGATTGATGAAGAACGCCTTTGTGAGATACCATTACTCAGCATGGAAGAAAAGGTGGGCGGCGTTGAGGAAGAAATCAACAAGAAAATTGGAGAACTGGAAGGGGTAAGCCAAACCAGGAAAGATCAATTAGGTCAACTGTTAACTAAACTAAAAACAAGAGAATCTTCAATGAACGGCCAGGTCTCATCACGGGATATCAGCATTGCTTCCGGGTGACCGACAGCACACCCTACCTGCAGAAAGGATGGCCCGTTCCCATCAAGCACCAGAGGGCGGTCCAGGAGGACATTAAAAGAATGCTGGATTACGGCGTCATAGAGAGAGCTAACAGCCCTTACGTCCAACCTCTGGTCACTGTAATCAAAAGGGACGGGAGGGTGCGATTGTGCTTAGATGCCCGGAAGGTGAACAGTATCACCATCCCAGATTATGAGGGACCTCCGCCAATCAATGAAATACTTGCTAGATGCAGCAATATCAAAGTAATGTCTAAGATTGACCTCACTAATAGTTTTTGGCAAATCCCACTCTATGAAGAGTGCCGCAACCACACTGGTTTCCTGTACGAAGGAAAGGGATACCGATTTAAGGTAACACCTTTCGGATTAAGCACAAGCTTAGCGAGTTTGACAAGGGGGCTCGATCACGTGCTTAACGACGAGGTAAAAAGGCATAGGCCTACCATAATATATGTGGATGACATTCTGTGCTTCTCTAGGAACGAGGAAGAACACATCGAACATCTAAGGAACTTGCTGGAAAATTTGAAGGAGGCGAATATTACGGTGAACCTGAAGAAATCCCAGTTCTTTGGAAAGAAAATCCAATACCTGGGGTATTGTCTCACCACGGATGGAATTAAACCAACTGACGATAAGGTGTCAGCGATTTTAAATTTCCCGGTTCCACGAAACCCAAAACAACTGAAAGGTTTCTTGGGCTTAACCAACTTCTACAATAAATTTACCGACAAGTACGCCGAATGTACCCAACCAATGTTAAAACTTCTACAGAAGGGTAATAAATTTAGATGGGATGCCACCATGCAAGAGCAGTTCCAGCGGGTAAAAGGATTGTTTATAGATTCCGTTGTGTTAAAATTTCCAATTCAGGGACGCCGGTTCTATCTTCAGTGCGATGCCAGCAGCTACGCGTACGGAGGCCAGTTATACCAGGTTGACTAGAAAGGAGAGATAGCAGTAATAGCATACACCAGCAGGACTTTCAAGAACGCAGAAAAAAATTACTTCACCACAGAAAAAGAATTATTAGCCATAGTACAGTGTTTGAAGAAATTTAGGATATATATACTCGGACAACCTCTCACAATAATCACAGATAACAAAGCCTTAACATTCATCAAGAAATCCCACTTGAATAATACAAGGATCACACGATGGATACCGGCAATCCAGGAATACAACTTTGAAATCCTGCATTGCAAAGGGAAAGAAAATATCGTTGTGGATATTTTAAGCCTATACCCTGAAGATGAAGAACTGAACGAACCACTCGACGAGAGACAGGAATATTATATACACGCCATAGAAATCAAACTAAGCAAAGATACAGCTACAAAATTAAGGAAAATCCACCAAGTACAATTTGAAAACCCGAAGCTCAGGCGAATAATTGACCAGGTCAAGGAAGGAAACAATGGTAAATTAAACCAGCATTTTAAAGTCATTAACGAGAAATTATATCGGAGATGTAAGGAGAGGTGGAAATTGTACGTTCCAAGGGAATTTCAGACGGAGCTAATCCAGGAGATTCACAGCATCTATGGACATCCCGGGACGAAGAAGACGCTGCAGCTGCTAAAACAGCACTTCACATGTGATGAGATGTGCAGAGGTGTCAGCAAGATCATCAAGTATTGTGACTTGTGCCAGAGATGCAAAGACAGCGGAAATCGAAATATCGCCGAGGAAACAAGGCCTATTCTTCCTACAAAGAAGGGAGAAATCCTCAGTTTAGATTACTATGGAAGTTTACCGACATCCAGCGGTGGAGTAAAGTATTTACTTGTCGTTGTAGACAACTTTACGAAATATGTAGAGTTGTACGCTGTACGTAGAGCTACAACAAGTATAACTTTAAAACGACTCCAACAGTATATTGCACAACATGGAAAACCGGAAAGCATACTGACAGATAACGGTACCCAATTTACATCCCGTAAATGGATACAAGGCCTGAGAGAACTTTAACATTAAACCAAAATACACAGCCATTAGAAATCCATGCACCAATATTGCCGAACGGTGGAACAGGCAACTTGGAAACATGTTCCGGATATTTGTACGTGAAAGGCATACAAAGTGGGCGACGTACATCAAGACGACTAAAGCGTGTCTCAACGAGACATATCAAGAAACCATAGGAACGACATCACATGAAGCTCAGTTTGGAACGAAACCAACCAGGCACTGGGAGAAATATTTAGACCCAATAGTGAAGAATAATGAGGGAGTAAACGTAGACAAGTTACAATTACGAATAAAGGAAAGAGGTGAGCGGCAGGCTGCCCGAATAAATCAAATAAATAAAATTACAGAATTTGACGTAGGAGACAAGGTTCTTATACGAGCAGTGAAATTATCTGACGCAACACAGAATATTATCGGAAAATTCTGCGCGCTGTATGAAGGCCCGTACACAATAATACAAAAAGTAGGAAACGCTACATATAAACTGCAGGACGAATCCAGCAACGGTACGATAAGGGGCATCTTCAATACTAGGCAACTGAAGAAATATCATTCAGGGGCTTAGGGGGGCCTAACGAAAATGTAAAAGAATTTGTATAATTTGCTAGAACAATTAATGAAATGTCTTAGTAGTAACATGAGATAAAAGAAAATAGAAATAAGAGAGCAAGTGTATAAAATGAATTATTTTAATGACTAGTTGTCATAGTCAATAAATGTCATGTTAATGATTATGAATAAAACAATGAATGATAATAGATGTCAATAAGAGTGAAGAAAATAGAAGGGTATATGTTTAAATGGTATATATATGTGAAGACAATTAATAGAATTTTGAGAGAACTATTCAAGTTGTATGTATTTAAAATCATGTTTACGTAAGGACAATTTACAAGCTTAGTATAAGATTGTATAATATAACTGTGTTCAAAGATGTTAGTAAATAAAAAAGAAAAAATGTTTTTTTGTGAAAGTGCTAGTGAGATATCAGAAAATATGGACTAACTAGAGACAGTAATAATAAAATAGGTTAGGAAACTATAGTGAATTATGATATTGAAATACGTATTATTAGTCTATTATTAATACCAATGTGTAATTTATAATTTAATGATGATAGAAGGTATGATGGTCACTAAGAATTCTATATATATGTGGTAAGTTTGTAAAGTCAATTAATGTGGAGATATTAATGCGTATTTTAGTAATTTGTGACAAGAATTAAATGCATTAAAAGGATATAAAGAAAATTAATCCTGAAGGCAAGAAATATTAAGACCATTATCGAATAACTTGTGTAATTGAATTTTGTAGATATTGAAATATTATATGAAGAATAGTTAAGGAGTTTGGTAAAAAAAAACGATGATCAATTACAAATATCAGATTGTTTGACTAAATATAATTTTGTAAATATAATACTATGTTAATTAGAGTGAAAGAAAAACGGATTCATTTAGGATGTCGAAAGCGAAAGTACTTTAGAGGGGATGGGGTGTGTTTACCATTATGTAACGAACCTTATTTCTATTACGCTGAGAATAGGTCAACGAAGAGATGTAAACAACACTATACTAGGTCCAATGAAGAACGAGCCACTACAAGGCAACACAAAGTACGCATATTTGGACGCAGATTTTGGCATTTAAACCTTACTGAAAGGGCGTAAAATTTTGGATCAATTTTGGATGTACAGAGTCCATCCAAACTGACAAAATTTGGGGACAATATATAACACCAAAAATTTTGAAAAATTTTTATTTCATAATTAGCAGTAAGAAGTGTCGTTGAAAGCAGTAACGAAGGGTGTATGTGTGGAAAGCATATTTTGTAAGGGACAAAAGAGAAGCTGGCAAACACGCTCTAGTGACGGACAGGTCATAAATTTTCGTAGACAGCTGCAATGCACGCCCCCCTGTGAACAAGCAGAGTTCACTGCTCCCGGTACGTAGAACACCAGTTTTTTGTGAAAACACATTGATTCCGTAGAAAACTACATACAATGTGTACAGAGCCATTAAAGGAGAAAAGGCTTAACAATGGTCAAGTATACATGTATACGCCAGCTGTCAGGAGAAAGCGACGAAGGGTGTATTGATTTGAAAGACTCCAGCGGTCGACGACAGGGTTTTGACCTTACTTGGAAATGAAAGCGCAGAGAGTACGTCCAAACTCAAGGATGGGGTGTTGGCTGGCAATCAAAAGAGAAAAAAAAAACTTTCAAAGAAGGGTAGGCGAGGCCCTTGAACAACAATAGATAATAACGCCAGAGCGACGACGTTCAGAAACAATACAAATAGAAGAGAAATTCAGAGTTGCCTCTGTAGACTTCAGAAAAAACGACAGATACAATTTATTGCTGCGTTATCTGGAAATGACAACGACCTCAAAATACGAAGCAAGGGAAGACTCTGGTGGAGAACCAGGAGCCCTATCAGAGAACGCCTTTGAAAAGATAGGTGGTATTTGGACTTGGAGGGAAGAAAATAAAACCAATAAGGACACGGCGTCGTTGGAATCAGAAGTCTGGTGGGAAATTTGGTAAGGAGAATATAGGAACGAGACACGAACGCGTTCAGAGAGTTCTAACTAAATTTTGAACGCGATCGGAGTGAAGTCCGTGACAGGAGTAATTAGCATTTTATTGAACTTAGAATAATTCGATACACAGTGTGAGAAGGTAGTTTTCGAACTTATAACAAAAGTTAATACGGTGATTACAAACACACGAACTATGAAGTAGAGTCACACTATTAGCATACCAGTGAACATTAACTGAACAGATAGTAACCAGACAATAATGTAATTTCAGTGTATACGAACACTTTACAACAAATAAATTTTAAGAAAGATTAACAACACAAACTACATTCATGAACACTTGATAATCAAAGATACCGCAACAAAGGTGCGTAATATCAATTCAGATTTGAAATAAATCACGACGTCGGTGTACAACAGAGAATACTAACTTTTAATCATAAATTACAATCCGAAATGCGTGGAGTTGGTGAGTGAAGTGTCTGTGAGTGACATCGTGGGATTCATCCGGTACCATCGATCATCTGGAGGAATTATCTGCACGATTCCAGAACGATCGACATGAGGGAATCATCACCGCAACCACCGAGTGATTGGATATTCGTATATCAAGTAAAGTAAACATGTCTTAATTAATTTAGATCCACTGTCTGTCATCTCAAAGAATCCACACACACTAGAATTCATTAAAGTAATCGTCAAGGAATTAAAGACATTGATTTAAAGTTTATTTAGAAATTAAATCATCATTCTTTATCAGTTTTGGAGTAATGTTTATTTCCAAGTTCTAAATGAATCCGTAGTTACAAAGTATAGTAATAACTTAAGAGATTATTCAGATTAAGAATTTATAAGATGAACTAAACATTATAATTAGTAACGTACTAAACGCAATTGATGAATGATTATTAATATGCAACCATTAGATTGAGAGTATGAATAACAAATTTTATTAATGTATTATTGTTTGCTATTTACAATTTAATAATGAATATTAAATTTTAGTAATGTGTTATTTTATATTTACAAGTAATAATGAGTACGAAAAAATTTTGTGCTATTGTTTGATATTTACAAGTGATAACAAACTAGTGTGAATAAATTTAAGAGCTATCACTAGAAATGAGCATTTATTATTTTTTAACCCTGAGATAAAGGGCTTATCTCGAAGTCCTTATAATTAATTCCTTTCTTATTTTACTTATTTTGGTTGGTGATGATTAATTTGTTTAAAGCGTTAAATAGATTATGTGATTTGAATACTCGATTTATTGTATTTGTATATTCGGTGCTTTTACTCCTTTTCGATGTCGTTCTCTTCCTCCTTGACGTCCAGGTTTCAATTAATATCTGAAATTCTTTTAATTATATACTTTGCACAGAAATAAAACTCAAATATGGAATATTTAATTTAATTTATTGATCTCGTTGCGATTAGTCGACTTTGAGTCGAAATACTTATTCACAGCTCGAAACTCTTATCGCAGGTCGATTTGGTTTCTTTTTTAAATTAATAACATTTTAAAATTAATAGGTTCTTTTTACTGTTATCAGAAGTCAGAAAAGGGCAATGCTGAAAAGTACAATACTTACAACTAAAAGTTCTTACTTAATAAAATAGAAATAATATTTATCATAAAAATGTTAGTAAAAAATGGAAATATTTCGAACCACAGGCTAAGCTTGGGCTGACGTCATCACAGCTGATTGAATTCGTTCACCAGATTATCTCATCAAAGATGGCCGATTCCTTCACTTCGGATTTACACCAAGATCTTCTCAACTATTTTCCTCCAAATAAATGTTTATTCTTTAAGTGTCCCTCATCAGAGTAGTAGTTATTAATTTTCTTCGTTGTAGTGTGATGATTTAGTGTTCGGAATCCGTTTTTGTTTCGGTTAAAAGTGTCTTCGCTTCAAATAGTTCATCCGGAATGTCGTTGTAATATTCACATTGGAAATTTCTCGATTAGTGCCTGGACTGTTCCTATATCTGGTTTATAATTGACAATCTTCATAAAAGTAATGTTTTGGTTTCTTTTATTTGACTTTAGTATGAACAACTCATATTTTAAAATTCCTTTCTGAAGCTTAATTCTTGTCAAAAAATATTTTATCTTTTTTAGCTATATCGTTCTGATGTGTTCACCTTGACATTTAACAATCAACTCCCAGTTTCTTCTTCATCATACAAAAGGTCCTGGCTGATTTATTAGTAAATTTACATTGTTTTCAGTCAGCTGATACTTAAGTCTCAAGTTTGATTTTGTTCAAAAAATTGAATTTTACATTATATTAAAATTTACATTTTGATAATTATCTATTCTTATTAAATTCTAATTTCATAATCAAATTCCTTATTTAATTCTGCATAATTTAGTACCATACATGATATATTTTAGTGTATATTTTAACTCAAAAGTCATATTTACATAACATTTGCTTGTAGGCCTTACCTACTTTACTTCCTTACAAATTAAATGGTTTATAGTATATGTTAGATTCCAGTTATCATTAAACAAGATCATTGATTGAATTATTATGATTTGGTTTCTTTAATTCTCAGTAATTTGATGATTTACTTAGCTAATTTGAACACTACCTTCAATTTAGGCTTTTCTCTAGGTTTCAGTGTTAGTACCCTTGCCTTTTTCTAATATTATCCTATATTCCTTAATTACTTTCACAAAGTGTTGTTACATTTATAATAAATTGTTATTGTGTTAAATTCAATAATTTATAATGTTAGTGAGGTTTACAATTTGGTCTATGTATTGATGTTAGTTCTATCACTCAGTTTACAATTATTTCAGATTGCTATTACCCTTTCTGACGTACAATTCCAATAAAATACTAACAACTAAATTGCCCTTACTTAATTACAACATAGTTTATGATTAATTGACATTATTAAAACATAATAAAGATATTCTCTAAAAAATAAATTTAATCCCAAGCATTCAATGCTATGGGTTCAATGAACTTCTAACACAACAAAACAAATCTGTTTTTATTTAAACAGTTTATTAAAGTTAACTTTTATTCAATCTATTGCTGTTTTTGTTTTGATTTAGGGATTTACCCTAGTTCCCCTCGCTATTCACTGTATTCCCTAATCTTATCTCTAGTAATTTTATCTAGTCTTGGGGAATAAGGAACATCACTTAATTTGCATTATTATTAGTCACTTTTCACAAATAAAAATAAATTACACTTGTCCACCTTTAATCATATATCTAATATCTTTACTTACACTTAATTTACATTTATTCTTATTTTATTGTATTGTACTTTTCTTATGTTATCTTTTTGTGTTTTTATTTTTATAATGTGATATTGTTTTTTAATAGTTATTTTTCTATTCAGTGGGTTGGTTTATCCATGGTTTTTCCTTACCTGCTCCTATTCTACCTGGGTATATCTACACTATAAGTTGGACTATCATCATCTTCCTATTATTTATCATAGATTGTATGTTTGGTTTTAATGAACTTGATTTCTTTGGATCTAGAATTTCAGTTTACTGTTGTTCTTGATTAATTATTATAGTAATTATTCTTTATGCCAGTTTGTTTTTATTTTATATTTGCTTATTTTTGGAATTATAATAAGGTAGATTTGCTGTCATACTACAGTGTTTACGGCAATTATTTTGGTATTCATTTATTCAGACTTCACAATTCCAAAGAGAAATTCGTCTTTAGGAAAGTCGCCGATAAATGCAAAACGTGAATTACTTTCCATAACATCTCAAACGCAAAAATATGTAACGAAAGGCTTAAAGGGCTAACGAAACGAAACAGTTACTGCAAGGGCTGAACAAAATTCTTTGAAGCAGAAATATAAATTAAATAGTGGTTTTACTTATCGACTACGCAAATGAAACTGACATAAAATCGATGAATATTGTTTGTCCTCACTGTAAAATTTTGAAGTGGAAGTCGAATCGGCCAGTTTATGTTGCTCTTCCGGAAAAGTAGGATTCGATCCCATACTTCCACCTCCAGAATCTTTAAAATCATTATTGAATGGAGAACATCCTTTATCAAAGCAATTAAATGGATTACGGTCTTACAATTTAGGTTTTCAATTTACATCATTCGGAAACAATGAAATAGTCGAGGGAAATTTCATGCCTACTTTTAAAATTCAAGGACAAGTATATCGTGTCATAGAGTCATTACAATCAATAACCAACAACGTTTTAAAGTTTACTTCGTTGCAGATTATTTGCAACAGGTAGAAACGAGAATTGATCATATTATAATTTAGATCGAATATTAGTAACAGAGTTTAAAATTTATTTCACGTAGTAAACCCGTACGTTTGTGAGCTGAATTGTAACCTCTCCGAAAGATAATGAATACAATATTGTAATTGATGCTGATCGAAGAGCAAATAATACGGAGCATCGGGCCACTATAATGCACGTACAATGAACGAAGTTGCGGTAGTTATAGTTAGTCAAGAGTGTGGGATGATATAGTCAAGAGAATGGCAATATAGTCATTCGTGATAGGGATGATAGACTACATCAGACTGCAGAAAACGAACCGAGCTTACGATGCTTTGCAATACCCTTTAATGTTTTGTCGAGGAGAAGATGGGTATCATTTTTCTTTGAATTTAAGGAATTCTAATACTGGAAGAGAAGCAAGAAAGTTTCAGCTTTACAATTTTATTCGTGTACGCTCATGGTTATAAGTATAATCATTTGACTAATTCCAAGCAGCTGTTAAATCAGAATAGGCTACTGTATACATGTAGGCCTATGCTATAACAAAAACGGAAAGGCTCATATTCATTCGTACCAATCAAACTAAGTTAAGAGTTGAAAATTACATAGGCCTACATTTGTAAGACGCGTTAAGAAATGGTGAAGGCGTTGAGATCTTAGGCCGTTTGGTTATTCTACCGTCGAGTTTTATTGGTAGACCTCGATACATGCACGAACAAACTCAAGACACTTTTTGCCGTTCGCGAGTATTCCCGTCCTAATGTATTTATACCGTTCACTACAAATCCTAAATGGAAAGATATTCTTCGGGAGTTGCCTCAGTGTCACTCGTCTCAAGATCGACACGACTTAGTAGCACGAGAGTTTCATTTGCAACCGACAAAATTAATGGATCTCTTAGTACTACTCACTAAGTATTAAACATAGACATATACAATTAAAATTATATTTAAAAATACATATTAAATACCATATATTCGCGCTTGAAGCCGTGGGTAACAACTGGTTTGTAATATTTATTAATACTACATAACAGTAGTTGAACAAATGATTGCATGGCACTTCTGATTTTTGCTAAGTTCAAGTAATGCTCTGGTACTATAAAATGAAAGAGAGAATCGACAACTAACTTTTAACTACGCGAGTTGTAAAACATTTTGTTCTATTTATTATTTTTTTCTTATCTTTTCGATAACACTGGTTGTCTCTTTACGCAATTACTGAGTTGTTCCGGGTTAATAGTACTGTATAACTTTATTTATATCCGATTGTAATTTGCACTGTCAACGACCTTCATACAACAAGCTACTTGCGACCAGCTGTTATCCTCTGTCGATATCTATTGGTCGAACTTCGAACTAACTCAAACATTTTTATCGTGCAAATTATAATCTAGAATATTCTTACGTATGTCACATTTGTTTTACAATTTGTTTGGTAATTTTATATTTGTTTTATTTATTCGAAAACCGAGAAATTTTTCGTATACCGTAAAGATTAAAGTTTTTTTTTGTAACAAAAGTATAAATTTGTTGCAGCATGACAAAATTTTGAAATACAGAACGAGTAAAAGCTACAACTTCTCAGTTTTAATTCGACCGTTGACATTGTCTAGTTGTCTTCTGTCAATGTAGCATGTCTCACAATAACTTCTGAATGCCTTAACCGATTTTCATAAAACTTTTTGGCATACGTGTCCACACTTTTACTCCACAGAGCCGTTTTTGAGAATGATCCCTATGAATAGTGGGTGGCGGGAGGCAAAAACTAGATTGTCAAAATTGTGATCAAATCACCAAAAACTTTGTGGGGGTAACAAAGAGAATTTTAACTAAAATCTGAAGATAGTGTTCAGTTAAAAAATTTTTAAATCCTAGGATACCAAAGCCCTAAAAAGGGATCAAAAATTTGAAAAAATTATAAAAAATCCAATCGGATGTCAGATTGAAATGAATTTTTATCCAAATTCGAATGTAGCGTATACTATGAAAATTTTCTAACTTTAGGGGCATCAAGGGCCAAAAATAGAAATTATAATTTTAAGAACACTGTAAACGTCTGATCATGCTGTGAAGAAATCTGTTAAAAGCACAAACACAGTACCTGTAATAATTAATATCTCTCAATATTCTTGCAAATTTTGGATCGCTTACAAAAGTTTGTAAACCATGTTTACAAAAACTTAATATGTTGTTATCAGTTATATACATTTGTGAAAAATATTAGACATAGGCCTATAGATATCTATGGGAACATGCATTATCTTCAAAGCTAGAACTAAATTGCTAACAATTTAGGCATTTAGGTTAGAAATTTGACTAAACACCAATAGAATATTCGGAACTTTTAGCGTTTCTTGTACGACTGTCTGCTTTTTAATTGTTTTAATTCAAAACAGTAGATTAGACGAGGTTTTCGTAATTTTTATCATAATTAAACAAATTTCCTTGCAATGAAATTTATCTAACATGATATTAAATTTTTTTCGTTTAAAATATGAGCGAGTTAAAGGGCTCGCCCAGGGAGTTAAACTACCGATTATCCGCTTGCGGATTATACGCGGCAACCAGCGGATTTATCTTTTTAATAATCAGAAATAAATTTCAGCTGAATAATAAAGCTTCTGCTCCACTAATTTTAATACACTATTTTATTAACTACCGTTAACAATATTGTATCAAAATTATTTAAGTTATGTAAAGGTATGTCCGAGGGACGGATTGTATAATTGCTCAGGTAGGCTTACACTAGTTTGTCGCTCGGCGGCTGGCTACGATGGGTTATCTAGGCATATGTAGCCTACTTTACTGAGATTGCGGGAACATTTAATTTTCTCAGTATGTTCGTCTTACGCGGTATAATTGAAAGCCGTTGCACTCTACTAGCTTAGTTAACGGATGAGAAAAACTAGATATTGACGATGAACGCCATCTATGATATTTGCCGACAAGTCAGCAGTGGCTTCACTGACATGTATTTTAATTCATACGTTTGCGGTAATTCATTCCTGAATCTAATCCCTGTTGCGCACGAAAACGTGGGAAACGTGCAACTGATTTTTTTATAGGTCTATATAACTTTTATACGTATATAGGTAGTAACTTCAGAAATAATCATTGTAGATGATACACATCAGACAATTTATCAGTACGTCTTCTGGCAAAATATCAACTCGTCTGAATTAATATTTATACTGTATAGAAAATGTTGTTATTAGTTACACAGTTTCAGTTTGAATATACTTATTACTATTATATTATATTATTATATTATATTACTTGGTAATATCCCGCTTAATACTCGGGTTTCAAGAGATACCTTGATGAGCGTCTTAAGGCGGTCGGTTTTACTGTATTACTTTACTTTAAATAAATAGCTAAGGTTAATAAACAATTTTCATTACTTTCTGCTCTTCTCTGTACACATTGTGGATTATCCGCGAAATTCGGTTATCGGCGGCAAGCGCGCCATCCCCAATCCCGCAGATAATCGGGAGTTTACTGTATTCTGAAGGGCCAAAAAAAAAACTGTTGTTCTTAGCAGCTCTTTGAAAATATCCTAGTACGCTGAAACAATTGTCAAAGGTTAAGAACAAATTGTGAAACTTACCAAGTGTTTGTGTGTGTCTTTTTTTTAACGTTTATAGTAATATATTACACCAAGTCCCCAACGAGTCTTCAATCAATATCGTGAAAAAAAAAGATTATTCAGATACTTATAAAGTTCATGTTATCTCAGTGAATATACGGTTTGCGTGATTTTTCAGTTCATTCTAAAAAGTCGACAGTAAACTATATCATTTCCAATCGTAACTGAAAGTCTGAATCCTCTAAGGAAGAGCTTACCCAACGGTTTCTCTGCAAACCAACAGGTTCTCTGAAATTATTCTCTTCTACTCGTTTCGTTGTCGGTGGATATTTAAAACAAAGAAGATTTTATGACTCGGAGACTTGGCTCTCCTTTACGTAAATACAGTATTTTATTTCTAGTTACGTACATGCACGGTTTTGTTCCCTTGTCTAATGTTTAAATAAATATTCTTAGTATATTTTAGTGGATGGTTAGTGAGGATCGGTCAATAATACAAATTTTAGCTATTTTGCGTCGACGTTTCGACAATATTTATTGTCATCTTCAGGACCTGTGTATGAAATACAATAGAAATATCAAACATAACGAAACAATTAAATAGTTGGGTGAACGTGTTGGTATTTACGCACGCACACACTCACATACACCAACACGTCCACCCAAATATTTAATTGTTTCGTTATGTTTGATATTTCTATTGTATTTCATACACAGGTCCTGAAGATGACAATAAATATTGTCGAAACGTCGACGCAAAATAGCTAAAATTTGTATTATTGACCGATCCTCACTAACCATCCACTAAAAATTTAAGGATTCTTAGTATAAGTTATGTATAAATCGGTATTGTATGAACTGACGAATGATAGTATTCTTGTTTACGTAAAATAAGTAATTAAATGAAAGAAACATTTATGCAATTAAATGTCTGTTTAAAATAAGTCTGATATTTCGAGAACAACGTAGCTATTGTGTTATTAAGCGTTTAAACAAACGTTATTACTGCTGCAGTCAGAAGGCTTACATTCGGAGTACTTTAATGTAAACACTGTGGCACTGCCCCCTTCCACTCTCTGCACCAACCAGATTGTCCCGTTAGTAACATGATATCATCACATTCAGTCCAGCAGGGTTGCGACAGTTGGTAATCATCGGCTGCTCCTTATCACCTTCAATGAAGCCGAACCATCTCGGCAGCCCGATCACCTCCGAACCCGAGCTCACTTCGGTGGAAGAGGTAACGGACAGGCTTTTAGCGCTTCGGCACCGGAAGAGCCCTGGACCGGACGGTGTTACTAACACCGCCCTACAGAGACTTCCGGACCGGGGAGTTCGCTTCCTGGTCGATTTCTTCAATGCCTGCTTCCGATTCGCCTACTTTCCTAAGAAATGGCGTTCGGCTACGGTCACGATGATCCCGAAGCCGGGCAAAGACCCCAAGTTCGCCGAGAACCTCCGGCCTGTCAGCCTGCTGTCGGCAACTTCGAAAGTCGTCGAACGACTAGTCTAGCGGCGACTAGCAGATCACCTTCAACGGTTCGACATTCTGGTCCCCGAGCAATTCGGTTTTCGTGCTGGGCACTCCTCGACGCATCAACTGATGCTGTTCGTGGAGACCGTGGCCGAGGCCGGTTGGTCGCGAGAGCAGACCGTCGCCGTTTTCCTTGATGTCGAGAAGGCTTTCGATCGTGTTTGGCATCCAGGCCTTCTATACAAACTCACGGAGATACTGCTTCCGGATTGCTACATTCATCTGATTGCTAGCTTTCTTCGGAACAGAACCTTTTGCGTGAGAGTAGATAACACCCTTTCTTCGGCAAGGGCTATTACTGCTGGTGTACCTCAAGGGAAGCGTCTTGGGCCCCTTGCTTTTCTCTGTGTACGTCAATGACGTGCCCAAGTTGCCTGGCACCAGGTTGGCCATGTTCGCTGACGACACGACGGTGTATGCCGTCGATCGTCGAGCTGAGACGGCAGTTATCTGGCTCCAGGAACAATTGGACGAGTACGTTGAGTGGGCAGAGAAATGGAGGGATGCCATCAACGCGGCCAAGAGCACAGCAGTAGTCTTCTCCAGACGCTTAAGGCTCCCAGACAGACTCTACGTAGGTGATACTCTGTTGGCCTGGTCTCGAGAGGTCAAGTACCTCGGGGTTCACCTCGACCGACGTCTCACCTGGCGGACACACTCTGCACAAGTAGCCGAAAGACCGCCAATCGTCTATATCAACTCCGTCCCGTGTTATGCAGCAACCCCATGACCCGCCGCCCTAGGGAAGCTTATCGTCTCCACCTATGTGGTGCCGATGGTTACCTACGCGATACCCTTTTGGGGCTACTTGGCCAAGACCCATAAGCGAAAGCTTCAGTCTTTCCTTGACCGAGGACTGCGCTGGGCGTGCAAAGCCTGACATCCAACAAAACCATCCGTGACTCCCTGCGTGTTCGTTCCCTGGACGTCATTATACGGACACTCCCGCAAATTCTATCGCCGCACCACCCGATTCCAGGGCAACCACCTGATTAGCGCCCTCGGTCGCTACCAATCTGTGCCAGGAGAATCTTGGACCCGGCCTCGGCGTACTCTTACCCTCAATTAATTAACACTTAATTGACTCCCACGGCAGTAGCAGGCCACACCCTTAATCCAGACCCCACCCATGGTCCCTGCGGCAGGAGCTATATTTGAAGCTCGGGACGTAGTATGAGAGCGGGCGACGGGCATGCCCTTCGTCCCGCACACCCCCCCTGGTCCACACACGAAGCCGAACCGTCGTGTTGTCGTCATTCTGCTCTCGATGTAGGCCTTGTTTGAGTGACGTACAGAAACGTGCCAGCAACGCAATTACAAGGACGGAGCTTAAAAATCATTTACGACTAATAACGGTTACTTTTGTTCCCGGCGTTAACGGTTAAAGCAAGGCTGTAATACACATTACGAAACGCGAAACCAAATAACCAACGTAAAGTTTGTCAAAGTTAAATTACTGTGGTTCAGTGAATGCGCCGTAGTTCATGAGCGGCCACATAGTTGCAGATGGTGGACTTGACTTAACTCTAGTCGGAAGCTACCGTTTGTATTCTTCTCCGTTCGCGTAATTCTATGTCAAGTGTGGACACGGACAGTAACCTTGATTGCGTGCCGGCGAACTGCGCATGTCAACCGTATACGCTTTTCCATACTACACGGAGCCAGTCAATTCCAAGCATCTCACTCTGTGCGTGGAGTTACGCGAACATACCTTTGACAGTACTATACATCTATATAATAGGCTTATATCTAAACACAAATTTCGCTGGATAGCTTTACTTTTCTAGTTACATTTTTTTCTTCGAAGTTGGCTTTTTTATTGTTACCGTAGCTATAAATCTTAGGGACGAAAATTCGGTGATAGAAAAATTCAATACTTTGCGAATAAGGGGTGTGTTTACGGGGGAACGAACGATACCTGACCCCCACCCCCCAAGAGGATCGAAAAAGTTGACGAATGTTGTGGATCTCTTAATTTATTTGCTGTTCTGTTTGACTTTGTTCAGCTATGTACGAAAATATATTAGTAGCTTTTTTTAAATATACAAACAGGTTATTACACAGCATTCAGGTATACGTTTGAAATATGAAATTATAGGAAAATAAATTCAATCAATAATTACCTTTTAACAATGTTTCAATAACGCGTATTTTTATTGTGTCATTACTGTTTACTTTAATTTGACTGATTTCAGGATGTTATTACGTATTAGCCACTTTAAAGATAGAAATGTTGATTAGTCTTAACTAGTTTTTTCTTTTCTATGAAGCCTAGATGTTGAGGTATGGGTAAAAATAATTAATAATTTAAGTACAGGAGCAAACACACGCTTTATTGAAGAACAGTTTAGTAGCAAGTATACATACAACGGACACACGAAATACACATTACAAAAGCAGATTTAAAACTGAACTAACTGGTCGAGTGCATCTCTGTTTATATAGAAAAAAGCTTCCAGATTTTTCCTTTTATTTAAAACTACCAGAACATTACTTTTGTAGACTTCTCACAGTAAACAAGCATGTGTGTGGGCTGAGGCCCCGCCCAGGTAGCTAGACCTCCCACCGCACAATACAAACTTTCACTTTACAATAATAGGTATACTTACTTAAAATTGAATGTAGAGTTTTCTAGTAAATTCTCAACACCCTCCCTAAAACTCTACATTCTCACAACCACATTAATTTAAAAATTCATTTTTACTCTTAAGTCCAAGTTTAGATCTTAAATAAACAAATTTTGGTTTTGACAAAGCTTTCGTAAGTATATCAGCAACTTGTTCATCACTTTTAACATAATGCACATCAATTTCTCCATTTTGAAAACAATCACGTACATAATTATATTTCACATCAATATGTTTTGTCCTTTGATGGAATTCAGGATTACTTATAAGTTTTAATGCACTCATATTATCTATATATAAATCATATTTATCAGTCTTACAATCGCATTCATTAAATAACTTCTTTAACCACATTATTTCAGTTGTTGCTAATGCTGCACTTACAAATTCTGACTTGGTTGTTGATAATGATACAGATTGTTGCTTCTTACTTCGCCAAATAATTGCAGCATTTGCATACATACAAGCTACGCCAGAAGTTGATTTACGTGTAACTGTATCGCTAGCATAATCAGCATCACTATAAGCTTTAAAGTTGCCATCCTTACAATATAGTAATCCAAAATCAATCGTACCTTTTAGATAACGTAAAATTCGTTTAACAATTGACCAATGAGCTACACTTGGTTTGTCTAAAACTCTAGATACAACATTTACAGCAAAACTTATGTCCGGACGACTTACAATTTGCAAAAACATCAAATTGCCGACAGCTTCACGATAAGGTACATTACTTACAATAGTTTTTGATAAATATTCATCATGATTACAATCAATTGGCGTGGATACAATATTAGCTTCTGACATATTAAACTTTTCTAAGATTTTGTTAATATAAGTACTTTGATGAATGAAAACAGACCCATCATTCAATCTACAAATTTCCATTCCAAGATAATTAGTAACTTCTTTAGTACTAGTAATTTTTTAAATTTTTTACTCAAATCATTCAACAATTTATCAATCAAACTTTCATTTGAAGCTGCACTAAGTCCATCATCAACATAAATTGCTAACAAGATCTTATTATTATTATTGTTATATATATATAAACATGGGTCACCCGTACTTTGACAAAAATCTAAATTTACAAGAAAATTAGTGAAGTGCTCAGTCCAGCATCTTGGTGCTTGTTTTAAGCCGTATAAACTTTTCATTAATTTACATACGCGTGAGCTTCCGTCATCAAAACCTTCAGGTTGTTTCATATATATATCTTCCTTTAAGTCACCGTATAAAAAAGCCGTTTTTATATCAAATTTACCAATATGTAAATTTTCACGAGCAGAAATACTAAGTATCAATCTTATTGTATCAAAGCGAACAACCGGACTAAAAGTTTCTTTATAATCTATATCTTTCTGTTGCGAATAACCTTTAATAACCAACCGCGCTTTATAACGTTCTGTACCATCTGGATTGAGCTTCTTCACAAAAACCCAACGATTGTTAATCACCTTTTTATCTTTTGGCTTTTCCACTAATACCCATGTCTTATTTTCATACAAAGAGTTCATTTCGTCCTGCATTGCAGCTTGCCAACTATCTTTTTCTTTACTTGTAATTGCTTCGTTATAATTAGATGGTAACTTTTCAGCAATAAACGTGATCGGACAACCATAATATTCTGTAGGTTTTAATTTTGTTCTATCGCGCAATTGTCGTCCAGTTTGATTGTTATCGCTATTTGAAGATTGTAAAGGTTCTCTTTCTTCAAACTCATTTGATTCATTTTTAAGTAAAAGTTCATTATTTTTAGGAGTTATAATTTCATTTTCTTCAGTTTCTTTATTATTATTGTTCAAAGAATTCAAAATAATTGAATCAGCTAATACTCTTTCAGGTTTAAAAAGTACATCTCTACTTATAATGACAGCTCGCACTTCCGGAACATATACACGATAACCTTTACAATCCTCATGATATCCGACCAGATAACCTCTCATCGATTTTTTATCAAGTTTCTTACGCTTTTCTTTTGATATATGTACATAACACATGGTTCCAAATATTTTAAATCTATCAACAGTAGCTGTTTTTCCATTCCATAACTAATAAGGAGTTTTATTATTTTGTTTTGTTGGGCCTGTTCTATTAATTACATGTACAGCAGTATTCATTGCTTCTGCCCATAAGAATAGAGGTAAGTTTGAATTTGAATATAACATTGATCGAGCAGCCTCTACAATGATTCGGTTATCGCGCTCTGCAATTGAATTTTGTTCGGGCGTATATGGAACATTAATCGAATATTTTATACCTTTACTACTTAAAAAAGAGATCACAGCTTTATTATCGTATTCTTTACCACCATCAAAATGAATTTCTTTAATATTTGTTGCAAATTGATTCTCAACCCCGATACAAAATGATTTTAGTTTTTCTATTACTTCAGATTTTTCTCGAATAAAATGAATTTCTCTATAACTTGAAAAATCGTCTTTAAAAGAAACAAAATATAACTTTCTACCGAGAGACTCTACTTCCATAGGACCACAAACGTCAGTATAAATTATTTCGCGAGCTTTAGTGGCACGATCGATCTTTTTGTGAAAAGGCAATCTATGATTTTTGCCATAAGCGCAACCTTCACAAAAGAAATTTTCATCCGTAAATTTTATATTTAGATTTTTCAAAAAATTCTTCACATGCTTTACATTTTGATGGCAAAGTCTTTCGTGCCATAATTGTAAAACATTACCGTTGGCAATGCTCGATCTACTCTTTTGTTCTACCACGTTACATTCTTTTGGAATTAAAGTTTGAATGTCTAATTTTAGCAAACTACCAGGCTCATATTCGGAACCAGTTACAAGAATTTCATTACCATGCTTTAAAGTACATCTCGTAGCATTATGTGTTATTTCATAATCTATACCCCTTTTACCCGCATATTTAACAGAAAACAGATTATACATTGAATCAGGAACATATAATACATTATAGATAGTACCTTCTACTCGTTCACTATTTTTATAAGTTTCAAAGTCAATATTACCTTTACCATATGCAGACATTGTCATACCGTTGCCCATTCTTACACTGACTGGTGTTGTATATTCTTCGAACGTTGAAAACGATTCTCGATGCTTCGACATATGATCCGTCGCACCCGAATCCACAATCCAGAGATCATCCCGATTGCCACAGCTGCCTTTGTCACCTATTAGTGCTATCCTCGATGTTGATTTCTTCTGTCCAGAAGACGAGTTACTTCTTTCTTGATTATTCGACCATCTTCGCTGTCCATTATTCTTATTCATGAAGCAATTGTTACTTTTATGACCTTTTCTTTTGCACGTATAACACCTGAAGCAGTCCCTTTTTAAATGACCTTGTCTTCCACAATTATAACACTGCTCTTGTTTCAAATTATTCTTCTCATATTTATAAGAGTCATTCTTCTGTTCTTTATGACCGATTTTCAGATTAGCTAGCAACGCTGTCGTCTCTTCGTGTACTTCCTTTTGCTCTTGTAATCTAAATTCTTCTGCCATCAAGCGCTCAGTCAAATTTTCGAGATTCTTCTTATCGTCAGATACCGAATCCCAAGCACTGTGAAAATGATTAAACTTCTGTGGCAAAGATGTTAAAACACGAGTCATCACCATAGTCTTTTCAATTTTTCCCCCGAGATTTTTCATTTTTCTAGCCAACTGTTCTATTTTTGAAATATTATACGTAACACTTTCACTCTCTGTCCACTTAAACTCAAAAAATTGTTTTTGAATCATCGACAGATTTTCATCAGATTTTAGATCATATGCTGTATTCAATTTGTCCCACATCTCCTTGCCAGTAGAACAAACCATCATAAGTTCGAGAGGCTTTCTCTCCACTGTTGTAACAATTAACTTTCTGGCAATTTTGTCCGCCTTCTTGAACTTTTCCAACAACGCGTCACGATCTTCTGCACCTGCAGCTGGCTCGGCTAATCTTCCTTCGCAAACATCCAGCACATCATCATCCTCTTCCATCAACGTGCGTACTACGAAGCGCCATTGATGCCAATTATCTTTGTCTCGAAGTTTTTCAATTTTTATATTCGGTTCCATTTTTGCACAAATATTTTATACTTGCACTCCAATTACACACTGCACTCCGATTTTAAAATGCCACTGGGCCCATAACCTGTTGAGGTATGGGTAAAAATAATTAATAATTTAAGTACAGGAGCAAACACACGCTTTATTGAAGAACAGTTTAGTAGCAAGTATACATACAACGGACACACGAAATACACATTACAAAAGCAGATTTAAAACTGAACTAACTGGTCGAGTGCATCTCTGTTTATATAGAAAAAAGCTTCCAGATTTTTCCTTTTATTTAAAACTACCAGAACATTACTTTTGTAGACTTCTCACAGTAAACAAGCATGTGTATGGGCTGAGGCCCCGCCCAGGTAGCTAGACCTCCCACCGCACAATACAAACTTTCACTTTACAATAATAGGTATACTTACTTAAAATTGAATGTAGAGTTTTCTAGTAAATTCTCAACACTAGATACGCTAATGTTAAAAATATACTGTATTTCAATTACACAAATTAATTTAAATGGAAGAACATTTTCTTATCTAATGTAATGTAATTATATATTCTACATCGTTTGTCAAATTTTAAGAAAGTCAAAACGAATGCCAAAATGAAAATATGTTACTTTCGTTTTCATAAAAAATACGTGGAGAAAGAACCGTAATATAGCTTGTTTTTAGCTCTGCTTTTTATTTATTCGGGTAGGTCTACTATCTAAAACGCGTAGTGCATAGCGTAGCCAAAACTGAGCTATGCGTATGCTACTGGCCTGACTACACAGGTTAAGTTGGTGTGCAGGTTTACTTATTAATTAATATTTTAAACCGCTTGGCTAGCCTAGGTTACCATATGGCTCTATCTCCAGTTCAGAAGTTTGATATACGCTAAGCTGGCCTACATTCATTTTATAGCCTACGTTCCTATGAATACTGATGTATTTATTTTCAGTTATTCAAGAGCACCCTACTACGACCCTCCTTCTCTTTTATTTCATTATAATGCTTTCCTGTTGTTTTAATGTGCCATTTTTGAATTGATATTATATTCATCTATAGATCTAAAAACACAAAACTAACTATACGATACTTACTTGGATACAAATTTGAAAAAGGAAAATTGTCTCTGGCACCTTTAGATGAGGCCATCAGTTATTACTGACGTTAACGGTCTTTATGTGCATTTGGCAGCGACGGTAAAACCAGTCCACCCACCATGAACAAGTCCCAATCCTTGGATGACAGGTTGATTGGTTCGTAAGGTAGATGGCCTCATCTCCAGCGTTTGATCTAATCAACCGAAGTAGCGGGAGAGTAGAAGAGCGGGTATATTTGTAACGCAGGCCTGTCACCCACTGGATAGATGCAGAAACCTGCGGGCAATTGTGCGGATGAATACACGTGGAAACGTACGAACGACTAGGATTCACTTTGGCCTCGTTCGTTTGGTAGCGGGAACAAATAGCCCGGGCGAAAGAAAATTGCCAACAGTGGAAACAGGGAGCTTTGCGGGCAGCCAAGAAACTAAGTGGGAACTATGCGTCCACTTTCACATTCACGTACATGTCCGCGCGCGCACAATACACACACTTTCTCTACCTCGCTCACACACATTATATCCAAAAATGTGATATAAATATTATTTATAAGTTGCATTATCTAACTATTTATTATTCTAAGGCGAGTTACACAAGTATCCCCTCACACTGCTGTCGTTCTGTGGCTGTGACTGGCATCTCTTTTTCAGGACTGGAACTGTCAGAAAGAGCAATAACCAGCTCTTTCGAAGCTCAGTTTAGAAACTCAGTTAATTTTTTATAAATAGTTATTTATTTTAATTTTTTAGCTGTTTCTTGTATTACCATAACAAGTGCAATATATGATCATGTTATTTTGTCATTAAGAGGTTTTAATTTTTTGCTTTGTTTTTATTTTTAGATAATTTTGTGACAATTAAACTTTTATTTTATTCCTACTTTATTTACAACTATTCCATCTTGTAAATCTATGCAAAAATTCACTATACATTTCTGAGGTTTCTATTCGCTCCATGTTTCTATAGAAGTATTGAAATTTTGGGGATTTATGTAGTATGTTCTTCTTTTTACTGCCTGTAAGCCAAGAACTGACTTGTCACATCAGAAGTTGCTTTCATCAGACTCAAGTCTCAGATGCTTGAGAAGTTTTTAAAATTCGGTTGGGTTGTTCTAGCAGACGGTTTCTGCTTGTTTTTCCAACTTTCGATAGCATTATTAGCCCGATTCATTTCCGCAACGCCAGACGAATACTGGCAAGTTACGATTTTCGTGCCACAGCTCTACAAAGTACATAGTCATAAAATTCATAGTTTCTCTCCTGCAAGACTGGTATTTTGGATCTCAAGCCACCCGTTGTCCCGTTGTCAGTGTCCTCTTGTTAGCGCGGTACACATTCGATTATGAAGCCTCACCTTCTCATCGTCCGTGTAGTTTTTTCATTGTCATTAAGCTTACTTGTTGGACTTTGCTTCACTTTTAGCATTGATTTAAATGGTAATTGCGATCCTTAATGGTGCATGACGGGAATTGCGAAGCTAATGAAAACACACAGGATTCTTCGAAATCAGTCATTACACGTTTCGGTGTCCACCCTAACAAACAGTTTGATACATGTCTTCCTCTTATTTGATATGTTATAACAATACACCATGTAAACCAGATAAATTGTAGCCTCTTGACGGATTCCTAATGTATTTGAATGTGTCTACTGTACAGGTAGTTACATGGAGTGGTGGGACGTAAACTGAAATTCTTTTGTTCACAAGACCGCCTGGGCGCAAAGTACCCACTTCCCATCGTTGAACGATTTGGCCCTGGCTCGGTTTGTTTCCATGCTTATAGTTGCGAATTGCGACGTCATCCAATTGTGTTTGGATTTTTCTTAAGTCTCATGCTAATAATTTACATGAATACTGAAAAGATCATCCTTCGTGTCCAAGAGAAACCGAAGACAACTAACTGCCACACGCGAAATGTTCAAAAGACGTTGAAAGAAAAGCGTGAAAAGACATGAACGAAACTGGTATGTTTTTGTTATTTTTATAATTCTTATTTCAAGTCATAGCCAGTTGTAGTTGAGGAGAAACCGTCTCCTGGAAGTCTCCAGCTGATTGCTGATTATGTCCTGTGCATATTGGAAGAATCTTTCGCGTTTATGTGGAAGAAACCGAAATGCTAATTATGGCAAACTGCTTTCGATTCAACAAAATCTCATTTTTCCACTTTTTCCGTCTGTTTATGCCTAATCGTTCCTAACTAAACGAGCGAAGTGAGCTCTCAGTGTTGACTCTACAGTTTGACATTTGTCTGTCTGTCAGTCCATCTGTATTTTGTGGTGTGTCTCACGATAACGATTGTAGGCGTCAACCGATTTTCACGAAACTTGCCATGTGAGTCTACAGGTTTGCCCTATAACCCTAACCCTATTGTTTTTTAGAACGATCCCTTCAAAAAATATTAGGAAAAAATGCGAGGGGTCAAAATTGTGAAAAATTGCAAAAGCCCGCGTGAGATATCAGATTAAAGGTAATTTTAACCACAATCCGAATATAATGTTAACGTTTTTTAAATTGTAGAACGTTAGGGCCGAAACAGTGGGTGAAAATGTTGATAAACTCGCAAAAATTCATGTGGAGTTTCAAATTAAAGATAATTTTAACTAACATCTGAATATAGTGATACGTATTTGTAAATATCAAAATGTTAGGAACCCAGAAACTGAAAAGAAGATAAAAAATTTGAAAATCCAGCAGGGTGTCAGACTAAAAGGAATTTTAACCCAAATCCGAATGTTCCGAATTTTTAGTGTTTATTGTATGATTGTGTGATCTAAAATGGTTATATTAGTAAAGTAGAGGTTAGTAGAGAAATCGGGATTTTTGTAATTTTTCTCGTGACTAAAACATTATCTAAAATTAAAAAAATTATCTAATATCGTAATTTATTTAGTAATAAATGTGCTTCGTTCAAAATAGTGAGCGAGTTCTGCAGCTCACAGAGCATGCCAGTGTAAATCGCTTCACAAATGACAATATTCAGTAAACTGCTTCCGTTTCAACAAAATCTCAATATTCCACTGTTTCCGACTATTTTATGCCTCATTCTTCGTAATAGATAGATTCTTTCAAAGCTTACAGGCCAAAAACATCATCCTCGACAGTGCCACCTTTGGAATTACTGAATTCGGCTGAATACTGTGGCAGTGGAGACGGAACTGCCTTCGGACGAATTTCGTCATAATTTCAATTCGCAGGTTCAGGGCGAGAAGCCAGAGTTTGACAGTCTCTGTGTGTGGGTGCGTACGTAGACTCGTTGTCCCAAATAAGCGATAACATATTCGAGCGCACACTTATTTGCTCGTATACAGTTAATTTGGAGTCCTGCTTATACATAGAAACTGTCTGGAAATGAAACCGTGAGAAGATACGTGATTAAAAATATTATTTTTTGTTGATCAGAAGTCCAATATTAGAAACGAAATACACGTCAAGTTCTGCTCCAGACTTAAAAAAAAAGTAGAAACAGTTTACTCGGCCTTGCCCGGCCAACGGCTGGCCTTGTCCCTCAAACACGGGAGCGTCACGAATAAGCGCAGTAACACGATCGATCTTTGGTACGAGACTCGTTTGTCGGCAAAAACGTCTGTTGTAGTAGCGATAAAGAGTTAATTCGATTGCAATCGCCGTTGCACGACAATGGTGTTGGGCAATCGAACGCGCGGCGTCGGCGGCAAAAAGATGATAACAAACGAAAACGGAAACGATAACACTGGCGTACGCATGAAATAAAGGTTAACGAAGATCAATGGTGTACGGGTGGTTTTGCGTCTTAAACCCTGATCACGCGTTAGTGCTGCCACTGCTGACCTGGATTCTGTTTCGTAGACATTGAAAAAATTAATCAGGATACTCTCCAGACTGATATAGAATCAATTACAAACACACACACACACACACAAAGTTGCATAGCGAAATGCGCATTAATCTCGATACTAATTGACCTAATTATATAAAAATAAAAATAATTCTTACCAGATTACAAAATATTGATATTTGTTAGGATTAATTAACACAGAAACGAAAGTAACTGCCCCATAGTTTTTATATTTGCTCTCTCAACACACACACACACACACACACACACACACACACACACACACACACACACACACACACACACACACACACACACACACACACACACACACACACACACACACACACACACACACACACACACACACACACAAGTCGTGCACCAAATTTTACATTTTCCACAATTTCAATAACGCAGTCGTTCATCATTCTAACTTAACAAGCTATACTTGTAAAAAATTTGATTTCCAAATTGCTTTCTATAGGGTACTAGGTGCAATGTTTTATACACATGCTCGAGAACGTTTGTATGTGTGCACATGAAATAGTTCAATACACTCAAGACACTTATGCAATTAGCCCTACTATAGATTATTATATAATCTGTGTAACCGGTACTATTTCCCTGGCAGTAAATACGTTTTTTTCACACGCGTTTTCCTCGTGAAAAAGCGCAGAAAAAGTGGCTCACGATAACTTATAGGAGAGTGGCAACACACACGTGTTTTCTCGTCAGGCCCATTCGTTGACTGGTTTTCACGCTGAATGTGTGACCACGCTTGCGAAAATAAATACCTCGTTAAGTAGCAAATTGTTGGCGAATTTTGAATTACAGTTACGTACGCTGTATCTTGTCTTTGTTGTTTGTCTGGACGAAGTGTAAATTGTTTGGGTGTTCTGAAACGATACAAATTACAAGTTTTATGTATGTTTATATCATTATTCTTTTCTTTTGGCTAAAGGTTTATCAGACACTAGGCTACAATAATATGGACGATGTACAGTATTACATACTCGTTGATGTATTGTAAACCTATACAACCCGTCCACGCTAAGTTGTTTTCTGTCAAACCTGTTTATAAACACCCCAACCCCTGCAGTCCCATTTTAATGTGACTCTCCCGGGGGAAAAAAAACACCATGATACCGTGGTCTCATCCGTCGTAGTCGAGGGTACAGACATTATGTAACGTATGATAACCTTCTGAGTTCAGCACCCAACAAAATTGAACTTCTCTTACCACTAAACAATAAATATTAATAAATCCTTAAATTCGTAGTGACCGTCAATCAATGAATTTTACCGATGAAGAGTTTGTGAGAATCGCTCAGAAAAGTATAACACAAATTTTAAATTATTTGTGTGACACAAATCGGTAAAATTCATGAATATTAATAAAAACTTTAAAGAACCCAAAGAAAGAATGCAACGTTAGGATAAAAAGGTAAAAATTTTCGCAGTCACCCAGCCACTTTTTGAAACTTAAGTTGGGTTCATACAGTTACAGACAGACAGAAGATGCACGGGGCGTCTCATCCCCTGGTTTGTTTGCGTTGTCCAGGCCGGTCCCAACAGTTCAGCGCGGTCGTTTGCTCGGCACAAGGCGTTTGGGTGCGGTCCACGAATACATTATTGACATCATGTATAGCGTGCGGGCATCATGCTCCACCCAGTCGCCAGGCCTGAGCGCGACCCCATGGCCTCTTAAAGCATCGCCCGCAGGAGCTTAAAGACGCGCGATAGGCTCGACCGTCCGAAGGCGAGTCATCCGAAACGATGGGTTGCCACATCAGGGCGAATGGGTCCCGCAATTAGGCGTTGCACACCTCGCGGTTACCCATGCCTGAGTTTCAGCCCAGACGCCAAAGCAGGTGCTGACTGTGGTGGTAATTCTGTGATGTCTGCCAGACATTGACGCAACTTCAGAGTCGGCAAGCCGCAGGTAGGGATTAGCCTGTGTAGGCAGGATTCATGGAGTCCAGAAGGTGGGGGGGCACGGTTCTGAGGGTTCCAAGAGGTGAATTACGGGGGATCGTCTAAGTGCGCTCTTGGACGCCTGACGCGGCGCTGGGACGGTGAGTTGTCCATACTGTCGTTCATACAGTTTAGACGATTTTTATACCGTTTCGCCGTCACGGAATCACATACTGACTATGCATAGTTCGTAAATATTTACACAAAACAATCCGTATTTTACTTCTCTCAGCCCTTTGCTGTAGTCTTCATATTTTAGATCATGCATTTCTGGAGCGTAGTACGCATGCACAAGTTTCTTATGTTTTTCCAAACTCAAACGGTTTGTTGATGCGTTAGGTATGAATTTACGACCAGTTTAGAGAACAGCGTTTCAAACTGTGCGTATCTTGAGTAACCCAGTGGTTAATTTTGCTAGTTATTTATAATGTCTTTTAGCAAGATACCAAAATGTCTCTAAAAATGTACATATTTTCGTGCAATCCCCCAAATATTCCCACAGATCTCTATAACATTGGGGGCCTGTGATATCGACTGCATCCATATTCTTCAGTACAAAATGTTCTGTCACTTCAGGACGTTTTTCACGAGTTTCTTACGATATAACACGTTAGCAGCGAGACTGCAATTATAGTTAGGAATGTTCTCTTCTTTTATTGAGGCAATGTAGCAAGTGGGCTCAGCTTTCGGTAAGCTTGCATGCAATCAGAACTGCACTGCATCGGCAACACTACAGTCTCCTTTTTGCCAGTCATCAGTTAGCTCATTGGGGTTAGCAGTTACAGAGTACTATTAGCATGGCCAATGAAATTCAAAAGATTGACTTTACAGGATGACATCTTCTCGTCTTTGTCTGACACCTTTTAACTGCAGTAATATAAGGATAATCATCCGTCTCACAAGCAGACAAAGAATCGTGTGTCTGCAGCTAGCCGAACAAAATATGTTCAGCACCTCATCTTCGCAGTCAGCTTTCTTGAATACTTAATATTTTCACACGAGATTAAAGGCCATTAACCAATAACCATTAGGCCCTTTTCAAGAGATTACCTGTACGAGAATTGTAAGCAGAATGCCATAGTCCGTGAACATTGCTTATTTTAATTGCTTGCGTTATCCGACAATGTACAATATTATACGAAAGGGTATTCCTAAATTAACATCTGATTAGCTGGTAAAGAAAAAAGAAAACAAATACAAAATTTTTATTATATTCAGAAGTTATATACATATCTGTATCACTTTTTCACATAACCACCATCACGTTATTGTATCGTTATACTGTTATAACAGCTAACCACGCATTTGCTATATTGATGTATCGGCTTTTGGAGTCTCTCTTTGAAAAACGCTGCAGCCAAGTGCTGACGGAACCAAGAGATCCCCAAGGGATTTTAAATCACTGGGTAGCTAGCCAGACCTTCATCTTGCCGACACGGTGGCGCCCTTGTCCGGATCGGTCCGGTCCGGCGTTGTACCCTTCTTGGATTCGATCGCCGGACGGGGCACGGGCACGATTGTTCGCTAGTCTCATCTGAGATCTTCCCTGAAATGTGGGCCTTTCGAATACATTGTGTCTGCTGTACGTGACACTCAGACCGTGAAGGCGAGTTCCTGACGAATAGTTGATCGCCTATTAAAGTCACATCGCAACTATTCGGCGTTCCATACTACTTCTGATCCTCTTGGTCACGGCGACCGCTTGAGGTATGGCCTTGGCAGCAATTGGATGGTTTCGCTCCCGCTCCATTGACCAAATGTCTAGTGATCCCATTCTATCCATAGGTTTGTGGCACAGTCCCCAACGTATCAAACAGACGATGGAACGTTTCAATAAAAACCGCCACGCACTTATATCTGGCGGGAGAGGTAATGACTGTTTCCTCTGTCGTTACTCGAACAGAAATAAACAAAATGTGCTTCCGATTTCGTGTAACAATGTAAAAAATCGGTATGGAGAACCATACATGACTTCCATGTTGTAATATTTATGTTTAAAATAATTTACTTGAATTCGGTTCGGTAATTTCTAAAAAAATATCGCCCACCCTCAAACTAATTTCACTATTTATAGATATTTTTGTTATTATGGGGTAGTCGTTTAATATATTGTTATTTTCAGTCACTTTATCCATAAAAATTAGATAGGCTTACTTTATTCTTATAAATAAACCGAACTACGCAGATAATCATCCCTCCTACGAAGCGCTCCGAAGTCACTCATGGACCCTGAGCATCTTGCAGAAGGTTCATTCCCTAAAGACGATATGTCTGTCTATGAACCGTTCCTCTGTAAACACGTGCAGTTTACACTGCCCAGCGATCCACAGGAAGCAAATCGCTACCCACGCTGGACACTTTTTCGGCTTGCACGCGTTGTGTTGGTGTGGGTTTCGGCACTTTCCATTTAAAAAGCGTGCAAATGAAAGAAAATAAACATGAGTGAGGCCAGAAATAACGTGAATTGTGTGTGTGTGTGTGTGTGTGTGTGTGTGTGTGTGTGTGTGTGTGTGTGTGTGTGTGTGTGTGTGTGTGTGTGTGTGTGTGTCTTACCTGCCTTTTTATTGCTGTATTAAATGAAAAATATTATATTACATTAAAATGAAAAAATTATAATTTTATTGCCTGGCAACAAAATTATTTTATTTTTAACAATTACCATTGTTTCAAAAAGTTTAAATAAATTTTCAAGTACTTTACTCTTGTTAAAACGTAAAAGGTTGCAGGTAAACTACCCCTTCCCCTTAACCGATCTTCACCAAAATCGAAAGTATTTGAGACCCCTACAATTCAGGGACGTATGCAAAAAATTATTTGATTCTGTTTGAATTTGCGGCTGTTATCGTTTGCCGTAGAAAATACGCTTGATAAAAAAACGTTGCAGGTAATAAACTACCCCTTCCCCTTAACCGATCTTCACCAAAAACAATAGGTCTTGAGTACTCTACAAATCAGGGCTGTATGCAAAACATTATTTGATTCTGTTTGAATTTGCGGCTGTTATCGTTTGCCATAGAAAATACCCTTGTTAAAAAAACGTTGCAGGTAAACTACCCCTTTCCCTCAACCGATCTTCACCATAAACAATAGGTCTTGAGAACTCTACAATTTAGGGTTGTATGCAAATAATCTTTTGATTCTGTTTGAATTTGCGGCTGTTATCGTTTGCCATAGGAAATACCCTTGTTAAAACATAAAACGTTACAGGTAAACTACCCCTTCCCCTTAACCGATCTTCACCAAAAACAATAAGTCTTGAGAAATCTACAATTTAGGGCTGCATACGAAACATTATTTAATTCTGTTTGAATTTGCGGCTGTTATCGTTTGCCAAAAAAACAATTTCCATTGATAAAAAAAAACGTTGCAGGTAAACTACCCCTTTCCCTCAACCGATCTTCACCAAAAACAACAGGTCGTGCGTACTCTACAAATCAGGGCTGCATGCAAAAAATTATTTGATTCAGTTTGAATTTGCGGCAGTTATCGTTTGCCATAGAAAAAAAATCTACACACAGACAGACAGATAGACACACAGACACTTTTCGGAAAACGACTTTTTTTCATGTTTTGAGTGTAGTATAATCAGAATCTGCAATAATCTCGAACACGATTTTTTTGCCATCACCATACTTCCATTCCTTAAGGAATATGGAAGTAATATAAAATTTACTTACTCCATCATCAACTATTATTTTAATTTATAAAAAAAATTACCGCCTCCCCCTTCAACTACCCTTTTTATTTATAGATATTTCATCTACCTTTGTACAGTGGATTAGTATGGCCTTCTTTTCAGGATACTTTATCAAAATTAAGCACTTTACTCTTGTTAAAACGTAAAACGTTGCAGGTAAACTACCCCTTTCCCTTAACCGATCTTCACCAAAATCAACAGGCCTTGAGTACTCTATAATTCATAACGGTATACAAAACAATATTTGATTCTGTTTGATTTTGCGGCTGTTATCGTTTGCCATAGAAAACATTCTACACACAGACACACACACACACAGACACTTTTCGAAAAATGACTTTTTACTTCCATGTCCTTAAGGAAATGGTGATGGCAAAAAAAAATCGTGTTCGAGATTATTGCAGATTCTGATTGTACTACACTCAAAACATGAAAAAAAGTCATTTTTCGAAAAGTGTCTGTGTGTGTGTCTGTGTGTCTAACTGTAGATTTTTTTTCTATGGCAAATTCAAACTGAATCAAATCATTTTTTGCATACAGTCCTGATTTGTAGAGTACTCACGACCTATTGTTTTTGGTGAAGATCGGTTGAGGGAAAGGGGTAGTTTACCGGCGACAGTTTTTTTTTAATAAAGGGTAATTGTTTTCTATGGCAAACGATAACAGCCGCAAATTCAAACGGAATCAACTACTCTTTTGCATACAGCCCTAAATTGTAGAGTTCTCGAGATCTATTGTTTTTGGTGAATATAGGTTAAGGGAAAGGGGTAGTTTACCTGCTACGTTTTATGTTTTAAAAGGGTATTTTCTATGGCAAACGATAAGAGCCGCAAATTCAAACAGAATCAAATAATGTTTTGCATACAGCCCTGATCTGTAGAGTACTCAAGACCTATTGTTTTAGGTGAAGATCGGTTAAGGGAAAGGGGTAGTTTACCAGCAACGGTTTTTTTTAAACAAGTGTAATTTTTACTTCCATATTCCTTAAGGAATGGAAGTATGGTGATGGCAAAAAAAATCGTGTTCGAGATTATTGCAGATTCTGATTCTACTACACTCAAAACATGAAAAAAGTCGTTTTCCGAAAAGTGTCTGTGTGTGTGTCTGTCTGTCTGTCTGTCTGTCTGTCTGTCTGTCTATCTGTCTGTCTGTCTGTGTGTCTGTGTGTCTGTAGATTTTTTTTCTATGGCAAACGATAACTGCCGCAAATTCAAACAGAATCAAATAATGTTTTGCATACAGCCTTGATTTGTAGAGTACTCAAGATCTATTGTTTTTGGTAAAGATCGGTTAAGGGGAAGGGGTAGTTTACCCGCAACGTTTTTTATCAAGCGTATTTTCTATGGCAAACGATAACAGCCGCAAATTCAAACAGAATCAAATAATTTTTTGCATACGTCCCTGAATTGTAGAGGTCTCAACGACTTTCGATTTTGGTGAAGATCGGTTAAGGGGAAGGGGTAGTTTACCTGCAACCTTTTACGTTTTAACAAGAGTAAAGTACTTGAAAATTTATTTAAACTTTTTGAAACAATGGTAATTGTTAAAAATAAAATAATTTTGTTGCCAGGCAATAAAATTATAATTTTTTCATTTTAATGTAATATAATATTTTTCATTTAATACAGCAATAAAAAGGCAGGTAAGACACAACCTGGCTGTTTGGCTGAAAATGATTTTAAATATAAATCTTAGAATATGGAAGTCATGTATGGTTCTCCATACCGATATTTTTCTATGGCAAACGATAACAGCCGCAAATTCAAACAGAATCAACTACTCTTTTGCATACATACCTGAATTATAGAGTTCTCAAGACCTATTGGTTTTGGTGAAGATCGGTTAAGGGGAAGGGGTAGTTTACCGGCAACGTTTTTTTATCGGGGGTAATTTTTTCTGTGGCAAACGATAACAGCCGCAAATTCAAACAGAATCATATAATGTTTTGCATACAACCCTGAATTGTAGAGTTCTCAAGTCCTGTTGGTGTTGGTGAAGATCGGTTAAGGGAAAGGGGTAGTTTGCCAGCAACATTTTATGTTTTAACAAAGGTAATTTTTAATATGACGAACGATAACTGCCGCAAATTCAAACAGAATCGACTACGTTTTTGCATACCTTTTTGAATTAAAGAGAACTCAAGGTCTGTTAATTTTGTTGAAGATCGGTTTAGGGAAAGGGGTAGTTTACCAGCTTCATTTTATGTTTTAAGAAGGGTAATTTTTTTTGCGAAAGATAACTGCCGCAAATTCAAACAGAATCAAATAATGTTCTGCATACACCCCTCAATTTTAGAGGACGCAAGATCTGTTGTTTTTGGTGAAGATCGGTTAAGGGAGAGGGGTAGTTTACCAGCAACGTTTTATGTTTTAACAAGGGTAATTGTTTATATGACGAACGATAACTGCCGCACATTCAAACAGAATCAAATATTTTTTTGCATGCATCCCTGAATTGCAGAGGACTGAAGGTCTGTTGATTTTGGTGAAGATCGGTTAAGAGAAAGGGGTAGTTTACCAGCAACGTTTTATGTTTTAACAAGAGTAAAGTACTTAATTTTGATAAATAATGTATCCTAATAAGAAGCTCATAATAATCCACTGTAGAAACGTAGATGAAATATCTATAAATGAAGAGGTTAGGTGAACGGGGTGGGGGTAATTTTCTATTAATGAAAATTATAGTTGATTGGGGAGGGGAGAATTTTTTATATGGGTACTACGTTATCGGCACTAAAGAAGTAGTTCATTGTTAAAATTCCTTCCCGGGCTGTTTAGCCGTAGTCCAATGTTTTCTGCAAAACCAGACTTTTCGGCAGTCCATCGACTGCCATCATCAGTGAAAATCGAGTGTGTAAACGTCAGGTGGTATACGTTAGTGACCACAGTACCGTGGTTAAGGCTGAAGCAATAAGTAGAAAGACGTAGTTTCTATGGTAATATTTCATTTCGAATATGATTTTAAATATAAATCTTAGAACATGGAAGTCATGTATGGTTCTCCATATCGATATTTTACTTCCATATTCCTTAAGCAAATGGAAAAAAAAATTACGGTGATGGCAAAAAAAATCGTGTTCGAGATTATTGCAGATTCTGATTGTACTACACTCAAAACATGAAAAAAAGTCATTTTTCGAAAAGTGTCTGAGTGTGTGTCTGTATGTCTGTGTGACTTTGTAGATTTTTTTTTGGCAAACGATAACAGCCGCAAATTCAAACAAAATCATCTAATTTTTTGCATGCAGGCCTGATTTGTAGAGTAATCAAGACCAATTGTTTTTGGTGAAGATCGGTTAAGGGAAAGGGGTAGTTTACCCGCAACGTTTTTTGTTTTAACAAGGGTATTTTCTGTGGCAAACGATAACAGCCGCATATTCAAACAAAATCAAATGATTATTTGCATATAGGCCTGAATTGTAGAGTTCTCAAGACCTTTTGCTTTTGGTGAAGATCGGTTAAGGGAAAGGGGTAGTTTACCAGCAACGTTTTTTTATCAAGGGTAATTTTTTCTATGGTAAACGATAACAGCCGCAAATTCAAACACAATCAAATAATGTTTTGCATACAGCCCAGAATTGTAGAGTTCTCAAGACCTATTGGTGTTGGTGAAGATCGGTTATGGGAATAGGGTAGTTTACCTGCAACATTTTATGTTTTAACAAGGGTAATTTTTTCTATGACGAACGATAACTGCCGTAAATTAAAACAGAATTAACTACTCTTTTGCATACCTTTTTGAATTATACAGAACTCAAGGTCTGTTTATTTTGTTGAAGCTCGGTTAAGGGAATGGGGTAGTTTATCAGCAACGTTTTATATTTTAACTAGGGTATTTTTTATGGCAAACGATAAGAGCCGCAAATTCAAACAGAATCAAATAATGTTTTGCATACAGCCCAGAATTGTAGAGTTATCAAGACCTGTTGGTTTTGGTGAAGATCGGTTAAGGGAATAGGGTAGTTTACCAGCAACATTTTATGTTTTACCAAGGGTAATTTTTTCTATGACGAACGATAACTGCCGTAAATTAAAACAGAATCAACTACTCTTCTGCATACCTTTTTGAATTATACAGAACTCAAGGTTTGTTGATTTTGTTGAAGATCGGTTGAGGGAATGGGGTAGTTTACCGGCAAAGTTTTATATTTTAACTAGGGTATTTTTTATGGCAAACGATAAGAGTCGCAAATTCAAACAGAATCAAATCATTTTTTGCATACAGCCCTGATTTGTAGAGTACTCACAACCTATTGTTTTTGGTAAAGATCGGTTGAGGGAAAGGGGTAGTTTACCTGCAACGGTTTATTTTATCAAGGGTAATTTTTTTTGGCAAACGATAACAGCCGCAAATTCAAACAGAATCAAAAGATTATTTGCACACGGCCCTAAATTGTAGAGTTCTCAAGACCTATTGTTTTTGGTGAATGAAGATCGGTTAAGGGAATAGGGTAGTTTACCAGCAACCTTTTACGTTTTAACAACAGTAAAGTACTTGAAAATTCATTTAAACTTTTTCAAACAATGGTAATCGTTAAAAATAAAATAATTTTGTTTGCCAGGCAATAAAATTATAATTTTTCATTTTAATGTAAATCATGTATGAGAGAAAATATATCATTCGAGCCAGGCTAGCATATCTCAATTATGTAATGTTTACGTTTCCATTTGATTTTTATGATTACTGCAATAAAAAGGCAGGACACACACACACACACACACACACACACACACACACACACACACACACACACACACACATACACACACACAATTCGCTTTATTTCTGGCCTCACTCATGTTTATTTTCTTACATTTGCACGCTTTTTAAATGGAAAGTGCCGAAACCCACACCAACATAACGCGTGTAAGCCGAAAAATTGTCCAGCGTGGATAGCGATTTGCTTCCTGTGGATCGCTGGGCAGTGTAACTGCACGTGTTTACAGAGGAACGATTCATAGACAGACTTTTCGTCTTTAGGGAATGAACCCTCTGCAAGATGCTGAGGGTCCATGAGTGACTTCGGAGCGCTCCTTCTTTTCCGCGTGTTTGTTCTGTGAAACGTACACTGTAGATTCGCAGCTTTACTCTAAGCAACCCTCAATAGGAAATGTTGAAAATTTTTGTCCACGGTGTACCCTCATACACACTAAACCTGCTTTGATGTTTTAATTACGGACATCATAATATTAACACTTTGGAAACTTGAGCACTACTTAATGGAGATCAAACATTAACTTATACAAGCCATTAATTTTATGCATATTTTTTTATATATATGTGTACAACGTTATCGGCAACAAAGAAGTAGTTTTTGTTAAAATTCCTTCCCGGGATGTTTGGCCGTAGTCCAATGTTTTCTACAAAACCAGACGTTTCGGCAATGCCATCGACTTCCATCATCAGTGAAAATCGAGTGCGATAACGTGAGGTGGTATACGTTAGTGACCACAGTACTGTGGTTAAGGCTGAAGCAGTAAGTAGAAAGAAGTAGTTTCTATGGTAATATTTCTTTTCGAAAATGATTTTAAATATAAATCTTAAAACATGGTAGTTATGTATGTTCTCCATACCGATATTTTCTATGACGAACGATAACTGCCGTAAATTCAAACAGAATCAACTACATTTTTGAATACCTTTTTGAATTAAAGAGAACTCAAGGTTTGTTGATTTTGTTGAAGATCGGTTAAGGGAAAGGGGTAGTTTACTAGCAACATTTTATGTTTTAAGAAGGGTAATTTTTTTGACGAAAGATAACTGCCGTAAATTCAAAGAGAATCAAATACGTTTTTGCATGCTTTCCTGAATTGTAGAGAACTCAAGGCTTACTGATTTTGGTGAAGATCGGTTTTGGGAAAGGGGTAGTTTACCTGCAACATTTTATGTTGTAACAAGAGAAATGTTTCCATGACGAACGATAACTGCCGCACATTCAAACAGAATCAAATAGTTTTTTGCACGCACCCCCGCATTGTAGAGGACTGAAGGTCTGTTGATTTTGGTGAAGATCGGTTAAGAGATAGGGGTACTTTACCTGCAACGTTTTATGTTTTAACAAGAGTAAAGTACTTAATTTTGATAAATAAAGTATCCTGATAAGGAGCTCATAATAATCCACTGTAGAAACGTAGATGAAATATCTATAAATGAAGAGGTTAGGTGAACGGTGTGGGGGTAATTTTCTATAAATGGAAATTATAGTTGAAGGGAGAGGGGAGAATTTTGTATATGTGTACTACGTTATCGGCAACAAAGAAGTAGTTCTTTGTTAAAATTCCTTCCCGGGCTGTTTAGCTTTAGTCCAATTTTTTCTGAAAAACCAGACTTTTCGGCAGTGCCATCGACTGCCATCATCAGTGAAAATCGAGAGTGCGAAAACGTGAGGTGGTATACGTTAGTGACCACAGTACTGTGGTTAAGGCTGAAGCAATAAGTAGAAAGAAGTAGTTTCTATGGAAATATTTCATTTCGAATATGATTTTAAATATAAATCTTAGAACATGGAAGTCATGTATGGTTCTCCATACCGATATTTTCAAGTTTTGATGGTAGTACAATCAAATTTGCCATTATCTCGAACACGATTTTTTTCGCCATGCTCATACTTCCATTTCCTTATGGAACATGGAAGTAAAACTATTACATCTGAGCACGCGCAGTGTTGTTATGGCAACCAGTTTCCTTATATCAGCAATTTTATAACAACCCTCGGTTAAATGTTATACATGTTTCTCTTTTGCTAGGACATTTGATTCTTGCACGATTCACACAAATTTACTTCCGTCTCGCCCTTCAAAGTCTTCTAGAAAGATGTTTTCAAAGTTCCTTCTCTCGCTCGCACTATGCAATAAGGTCACCACGTTTTTGTGTTTCTCGCTTCATTTTTCCACCCTTCAGTGAGGAGGAGCGATTCTGATGCGACCTGATTTATATAATTTGTTTGGAGATTGTCCCCGGTGGCCTTGTAACTGTGAGGTTTTTGTGAAGGACGCATCAGAAAGTTTCTTAAAATATGTAGTATCTGCTAGACTAAATAGAATTTTACACTAAAGAAGAATTTGGGAATGCCATGTCACTGTCTTTCACACTGCATCTATCTTATCTATAAACAGTCATAATAATAAAAATATGCAGTCATCCTGATTTTATAGAATTCGTTGACTTAGATGAGCCCAATCATATCAGACGACTGTTTTTGAGCAAGTGAGGTTTCAGTATTGGATGAAACTAAATCTGAGACTGAGCATTCGTAGTCTAGAGACCGTGATTTTGCGAAGTGTTCGTATCAGACACAATGCTACTTTTCCGAATCAGTCGGCCGTTTACAGACCGTGATCCTGATGTACACTGCTGAGATTATATTCAAAGTAGAAATGTTCTTACTACATTCGTCTATACGCTTGTAGGTGCCGTGTTGCTGTGCTTTTTATTATCAGATCACAAAGTATACTATAAAGCTGTATAGTATAGCAATTCTTTATACTACGGCGCAGTTTTTATAAAACTATTATGAAATTCTTCTTGTAGTTATCCGAAAAAATTGTAGTTATTCTATTATACGAAGGGGCTTCCAGTAAATGACACGATGTCCTCAGCTGTTTACTGAGTACACGATGTCACTAACTCAAAACCACTGATGGTTAACAATGAATATTTTGGAACAACACTGTAAACTGAAGTTGATTTTATTATTTGATCGTGTATAATATGATTTGTAACCGATGAAATTACGATCTGAAATCACATGCAGACGGTGCCCCCTCTATGAAAGACTTCTCAGAATAGATACACAAGAGCTGTCATGGGTAAACATTAAATTACGCTGAGTTATATCTTTTAATTTGTCGTCGTCAACAGGAATTCGTCGTCAGCCGTTGATGACCTATTACGTTTTATAGGTTATCTAGTATGCTACTAATGCTGCTTCAGCTGCTGATTGTAGTAGGTCAGCAAGTAACAAAGCTGACACTATTCACATGCTTCCTTGAAGGTGGAGATCCAGCAATACCTTTAAATTTAACTGTCCCCATCCTTGAAATATTTTGTTTATTTTAATTTTGTATTGAACGTAAAGCAAATTATAAACTTATTTCTTACTTTACTTTTATCACATATACCATATGACACGCGTAATTTGCGTTCACGTAGAGAATAATTTTTCACACGTAACTTTCCAACCTTGTGAAAGATGCTGCTAGGGAAGTGCATTGCTGTACGATATAGCCGTAACTTTCAGACGATAAAACGGAAGTTCGTGGTCGCCTGACAGATCTATGAACGACTGGGTTTATGGGAAATGTTACTACTTTAGAGGATATGAAGAGAGTAAAATGAGAGTGAATGCTACCACCTTTGCACTACCAGGACAGCGGCTGTGCTCCTAAATTGTAAACACAAACATGCATGACAACAGCATCCCCAGATTCCGGATATTATTCTGGAAAAGACTAAGCCGGCTTGTAGAGAATTTGTAACCCAAACCTACTTAGAAAATAATTATTTTACATTAATATTTTTCTTCAAGAACCACTAAAGATATTTTCATATTTTTTTTAACTGTCTTACGAAGCTAGATATTTTCAACAGAAAGTCATGTAAAATTCTTATTTGCTTTAAAATTATAAAACTATTTTTACTACTAAATAAAAAATCGTATTATTTTAATGTTAAAATATTTTAGATTATTCCCATGTTACAATGTTTAGGAAAACGCAGTGAAAAAGCTAAAAGGAAGTATGCCGACATTTCGATATCTTATGTTTTCTGAGAAAATTGCACTCCAGTTCTCAAAAGTTAAAATGGAGAAAATAGGATCAGTCGACTTCTCTTAAACTTCTTTTTATCAAGGAATGTCGTCTTCCACTATAGTCTGCTTTCAATTACATTTTTCTTTGTAATTTGTCTGTAGTTTTAAGTTATGTTTGCTCCCTACACATGGCTAATATTTTGTTTTCCTTTCTCCTATATAATTCCTTTTCTTATACTGATTCTTTTGACAATTTTTCATTGGTTGTGTGTTACGTCCAAGAAATATTCTATCGTTAACTGTACGGTAGCACCGTATACGAATCAGTAAGACACAAAGTTGTGATACAAACGAGTTACACACAACCACAGAAAGATACACCGTTATATTCCTTCGGAGATGAGCTCATTGATGATTAGTTTGTAAACACACTGTACAGTTTGTGAAAGAAATTCTTTGCAAGTGAGCGTATATGATAACTTTTATGTTAAGTGTATGATAAGTGTGTGATAGCTTTTATGTTCATTAGCGTGAATTAATTTGTAATGTAAATCCTACGCGCACGTGCGCGTGATTGTGTTGTGTGTTTGTTAATTAAGTTCTATTTTTTTATTATTAATGTTAATTGTTTAAATTTAAAATTTAAGTTTTTAGTTGACTTAAAAATATTCAAATTAATTTCAGGCTAGTGAAATCGTATCTGTATCGAACGGCCATGGGTTTATAAGATGAGCAGAGACTATTGAAATTTCAGTCGATCTCAAAAATTTACAGAAGCATCGCACAATCTGTAGGAGTTTCGAAGCGAGCACTAATCTGTATAATTACAGAATTTAAAGCTACAGAACGTGTTTGGAAAACCTCAGTAAAGTTTCAAAGAAGCAGTAATTTGCATAAGAAAAGAATTTAAAGCTATAAAAAGTGGTGAAATCTATTTAAATTGATAAAGTCTAGGAATAATCCGGAAATATTGATAGAAAATCATGAATTCTGTCTAATGGAAAATCATTCGTGGATTTAATGGATACAAAACGATACCGAAAAAAGGCCCATTATAAATAGCCTACATATATTCAGACGAGACTTACATAGCAGATACAGTGCGCCAAAAGCCTGGCATCTGCTTATTTAGTATCAACTTCCAAAGGACAGAGACTAATAAATTATTGTTCACATTGTGGAAATGAATGAATTTGTGCCTAACGGGATCGTTAATATTCAAGTAAAATCACTCAACTGGCGACTCAATCGACTCAACTGTGACGTGGACTTCCAGCTGGATAACAGAAATACTTCCTAACTTACCGTCCCTTAGTGCTGTAGTAGCCTAATGGTCTCACCATAATGTTCAAATTAGTAACTCACCTTCCTCTAATTACTCAAAAGCTGTAACGGAAAACTGGTTAACCAATACGAAAACCCCATATCCCGAAGGCATGTTAAGAACCCAGCTGTGCGACTTATTTGAATTCCACAGGCCTAGGAACAAATACTACGTAATTGACGAAATTTTCTATGAACACGGCCTTACAATTCTTAGATTACCTCCATATCATTCAGACCTCAACACGATTGAATTAATCTGGTCAAACCTAAAGAGCACATATCTATTAAATGATAAAGTTCACGCGGTCCGCCAGGAGTTGGTAAGCATCGCATAACTTCTGTATGTCCTGAACATCTCCTGTTGCATCGATATCCTGAAACCTCGTGCCAATAACTCACTACATTCTTGAACTTTTTTACGTTATTACAAGGCTAAAGCGCTCTTTTTTCATAACAAATACAAGCGATTAGAAACAAAATATAAGGGAAAAATACCGACAAACAGATTTTGGGCATTAATGTGTCTGCCAAGATGCGTCTACTATATTTAATACCGAAAATTGTTTAGTCATTCTCAGGGATGACTGGCGAAAATTGTGACATCAGAATCTTTGAGGTATTATAAAGATTTGGGGGGGGGGGGAGTTAAAGTTTTATACGAATAAAATTGTATAAACACATTGTTTAACGTAGCCTATTTATCCAACTGTAAGCCTAATTTAAAAGAGACAATATACTTAAGCCTTCATCAGACCATATAGGTGTATACTAAATGTATCAGGTATCCGGATTCCCTTATCTCAAATTAATGTATAGAATCTGTTATTTCTTCACATAACAAGCTGCTCTGCACAAAGGACACTGAGACATTTAATACTGATCAAGAACAGTTTGAGAAGTGGCATGGGGGACGAGTGGCTCTCCAGTTGACTGAGGCAGTGACGTCCTCAACTAAGTTCAAAATTAGGAAAGTTGCTGTTTCCACTGTGAAAAAAAGAAAAAAACTGTTGTATTTTAATCCTTTCAACATATATATGATGTTTTGCTGATATAGTAAAGAAAAAAAATGCTTTGTGCTGTTCCACGTGTATAAAAATTTACAGGCATTGCACAAATGCAATGCACAGAGAAGGGCATTTAAAATGCTTCAATAAATCTAAAAAATATATATATTTATGTTCATCACCAATCAATGAATTCATTCTTCATTCACCAATGAATGAATTCATTCTTCATTTACCAATGTACAGATTATAAGTTAATGTAATCGCATTCATAAGCGAAGTTTAATATGTGTACTACGTTACTGACAACAAAGAAGTAGTTTCAATGGAAACTCACCGGTTCCCATTTTCGATCACGCACCAGCGATCGGCCGCAAATGTGCGACACGTCCTTATAAACATTTTCAATGTTAAAATGAGAGTTTGTTTCAATCAGCGCAGTGTATTCGATACCAGACATGCTATATTCAGTTATACATAATCATATATGTAAAATAAAAATAAATGTTTAGTTTTATTTCTTTTGTATTTCCCTTTAATCTTAACTAAAATAATTCTTATAAAATATTTTAACTAAAAAGTCAAAAGATGTATTTATAATAAAATGTTGAAGTTTATAAAAGGAAAAAATAAAAATTGGCACTGGAAGCTGAAACCAAGTGGTCAAGAGTTAAACATTTTTATTTTCAAATTTCATTGATTGGTTTTATAGAAGTCATAATAAATTATACTACCCAACAGTATTAATTAGGCCTATAGTTTTGGTTTTGGTTAAGAGTATAAGTAGTTTTCAATGATTTAAAATATATATTTTAAGTCTTTTGATGTTTTTCAACGGTTATTATAAATGAAGGTGAGAATTTGCGGGGGAGCAGTGAGACATTTTGGAAGGTCTTGGGGGGATGGGGACCAGTGGCCATTCTAAATATTTTCTTTATGTATACCACAAAGTTATATTTCTGAATATAATACATGTATTTCAATTCGTCTTTGGAACCACCGTCAACTTCCAAGCGGAAACGACTATTCACGTATTTTATGTTTATGTTTCAAGTCCTACAAATGTAAAATTCATTTTTGACATAAATTATCATTACTACACGCCAATCACATGCGCATAACCAAACATAAGTTAGGCTACTTCAACATATGGATTCTTTCGTACGAAGTTCATGTAGAAATTCAGTGTTTACCAGACAACTTGCGACTACACAATATCAATACATTGTATACATAATTGAGTATACAGTCAACTGTATTGCTTCTAATTATAAGCCATCTATGTTGATAAACATAATTATCATATTATCAATTAACATCACGGATTACTCAAGAACACTGAAAGGTTTTTACTTCTAGCTCTCTCATCGCCTTACACAACAGCACACACTAAACCAAGAACATATAAATTATTAATTAAAACTAAATTTAGTATCACTTAAACTCTTGAGTCACATCATATCGAAAGGGCATAGGCTACATATTGTTTCGCGCAAGATAAAATACAAGAAAGAAATATTCATTCAAAATTTAAAATAAAATTCAAATATTCAGTAAAAAAAAAAATTAAAGACACTATTAAAAAACAAAACATGAACTGATACCACATGTAATACTATCGTCCGTACATTTCGGATTATCAGCGTATTCCCTCTACATTTTATGCGTCATCAAAGAGTTTAACCGACCGATATAATATGAAGAAACAGATGACTGTATATAACGTCCAATAATTGTCCTTGCAGTGCTGCGTTTACAAAATGAACGCCTAAAGCTTACAGATTGATCAGATTTAAAGTACGATCTCGTATAATCAATCAAACTCAAAAGTAGTGGATTGAAATCTAATATTCCCTTCTGAACTCCTGAGTAGATGGCAGCCATTCTTGATTGATTGTCATACGACTGACCTCTGCAATCGCTCAGATTCAATCCATCTCTCTCAAGCTTCTGTGATCCCCTCCGCTGTTTTCACTTCTAAAGGAATGAAATCTATGAAGGCTTCCTTGATATCAACAGAACTGCGTTTAATTTCGACAGATCTTATAATCTGAGACATTTGTTCCACATCTGCAGCATCTAGTGTTGTGTCAAATATAATACTTAAGTACTTCACCTTCTTACATGCAGTAATACTATATTTGTGCACTCCTTCTAACAGGCTTCTTATTTTATTTTGAATGGCTGGCGAAAGAATCGATATACACCCAAATTTACGAGAGACTGAATCCAAATGAGATCTCATGACCAGGTCAAATTTAGCCAAATATTTTAGCAAAGCCAGAAAGTTTCCGGAATTTGGATCGTTAGTAATTGACTCTCGATGTCCTCTCGGTGCCAGATTTTGTTATGCAAGAGTTTGTACTGTGGCAATGACCTGTTCGAGGATTTCTTTCCATGACATAGCTGCTTTACTCATTTGTTCCTAAAGTAGATCATCAATAAATTCCCCTTTGTTTAAAGAACGTTCAAATTCCTTTCAATCCAAAAACGCAGAGCGATGAGCAGGACTATTTTCATTATCCTGAATACGGGGATTTAACTTTCGCCACGATGAAAACACATTTTCGGTATTAAAATGGCTTCTTTGACAGTTTTCTTTTGTGGAAATAGAGTGCAACAAAAATCAAAATTGAGATTTCTTAGTTGGAGAAAAACACATCCAAGTGCGATTTACCTTATCATAATGAACCGTAATTACGATGATTGAGTATAAATAGACTAATACTGTTTATCACGCGAGGTTTATGACAACGGACAAACTGGCTGGCTGGTTATGCTTCTTTTATGAAAGGAATAGTCATATCAAAGAAACAAGTTGTTTGTAGTTTTATAAACTGATAACAATTTTTTCTAGTCTATTCTCACTTTGCCGCCCTCCTGGCTATGCCGCCCGGGGCGTCTGCCCCTTGCCCCCCCCCAACTTCGCCTCTGGTCTTCTTGCAATTTAATATGAAAGTGACTTCTAGCTGACACCAACTCACGCTGTAAGCCTTGTGTATATACTACTCGCACAACACCGATGTCTAGCGTATTAACGGATGAGCAGGCGAATTAATGAATTACAGTTCTGTCAGAACTTGAAGTTTAAATATCACACAGTTCTAGTAAGACATACTGACACGAAACTCTCTTATTGCACATCCTTAGATAGTAAAATTTAATAAGTAATATTCATTTTACTTTATAATTAATTAGTTTGGTAACAAGTTCCTTGAGACGTTTAAACATTTTTCTATTTCGTTGGTTGACACTATGAACTCAAATAGGACGAAAAAATATCTCTTCACCTAATTTTACAAAAAACAGAACAAGTACGTGTAAAGTGAAGCATAAAATGAAGCATTACCATTAGAATATAATCTTACTCACACAGTGACTTGAATAGACAACAAAATTTTTGGCTTCTCTTAGCGTAACTGGACTTAGATCTTACTTGGTGCAGCATCTAGCTGTACCATAACTTCTCAAGGTGTTCAAAAGAGCTTGTCTTGCTAATACACTCTTCAATTTTTCACCACCCCTTTCTATTTTCTGCTTTCTCCCTTCAAATCTTCACTTGATTTTTCTCTAAATCAATGCTTACATTGTCTATCTACCTGTTCTTCTGCACTCTACATTCCCTTGACACCTTTACTTATTATTCCTCAACATCTCTTAACCACATTGTAACTTAATTTCTTAAACTTGGTCTGTGAAATATGTTTATAAATTCTTATTCTCCATCTTCCACTGTCCCTCGCTGAGCCATAGTTTTATTTTCCTCAATATTTTTCTCTCCTGTATTTTTTGCACGGCAGTAATTTTTATCAAGTACTATATCTTCACTGCAAACTTTAACAATCGGATCACTACAATGAGTTTATTGGGCATGAATTTTTACTTCCATGTTCCTTAAGGAAATGGAAGTATGGTGATGGCAAAAAAAATCGTGTTCGAGATTATTGCAGATTCTGATTGTACTACACTCAAAACATGAAAAAAAGTCATTTTTCGAAAAGTGTCTGTGTGTGTCTGTGTGTCTGTAGATTTTTTTTCTATGGCAAACGATAATAGCCGCAAATTCAAACAGAATCAAATAATTTTTTCCATACAGCCCTGATTTATAGAGTACTCGCGACCTATTGTTTTTGGTGAAGATCGGTTGAGGGAAAGGGGTAGTTTACCAGCAACGTTTTTTTTTATCAAGGGTAATTTTGTTTGTTTGGCAAACGATAACAGCCGCAAATTCAAACAGAATCAAATAATATTTCGCATTCAGCCCTGAATTGTAGAGCTCTCAAGATCTGTTAATTTTGGTAAAGATCGGTTAAGGGAAAGGGGTAGTTTACCGGCAACGTTTTATGTTTTAACAAGGGTATTTTTTCTATGACGAACGATAACTGCCGTAAATTCAAAGGGAATCAACTAATGTTTTTCATACAGCCCTGAATTGTAGAGTTCTCAAGGCCTATTGTTTTTGGTGAAGATCGGTTAATGGAATAAGGTAGTTTACCAGCAACGTTTTATGTTTTATCAAGGGTGTTTTATATGGCAAACGATAACAGCCGCAAATTCAAACGGAATCAACTACTCTTTTGCATACAGCCCTAAATTGTAGAGTTCTCGAGATCTATTGTTTTTGGTGAATATAGGTTAAGGGAAAGGGGTAGTTTACCTGCTACGTTTTATGTTTTAAAAGGGTATTTTCTATGGCAAACGATAAGAGCCGCAAATTCAAACAGAATCAAATAATGTTTTGCATACAGCCCTGATCTGTAGAGTACTCAAGACCTATTGTTTTAGGTGAAGATCGGTTAAGGGAAAGGGGTAGTTTACCAGCAACATTTTATGTTTTAACAAGGGTATTTTTTTATATGACGAATGATAACTGCCGTAAATTCAAACAGAATCAACTAGGTTTTTCCATACCTTTTTGAACTAAAGAGAACTCAAGGTCTGTTGATTTTGTTGAAGATCGGTTAAGGGAAGGGGTAGTTTATCAGCAACGTTTTATGTTTTAAAAAGGGTAATTTTTTATGACGAACGACAACTTCCGAAAATTCAATGAGAATCAAATAATTTTTTGCACCCCCTGAGTTGCAGAGAGGTCAAGGTCTATTGATTTTGGTGAAGATCGGTTAAGGGAAAGGGGTAGTTTACCTGCAACATTTTATGTTGTAACAAGAGAAATGTTTCCATGACGAACGATAACTGCGGCACATTCAAACAGAATCAAATATTTTTTTGCATGCTTCCCTGAATTGTAGAGGACGGAAGGTCTGTTGATTTTGGAGAAGATCGGTTAAGAGAAAGGGGTAGTTTACCTGAAACATTTTATGATTTAACAAGAGTAAAGTATTTAATTTTTATAAATAAAGTATCCTGATAAGAAGCTCATAGTAATCCACTGTAGAAACGTAGATGAATTATCTATAAATGAAGAAGTTAGGTGAACGGGGTGGGGGTAATTTTCTATTATTAAAAATTATAGTTGAAGGTGGAGGGGAGAATTTTTTATATGTGTACTACGTTATCGGTAACAAAGAAGTAGTTTTTTGTTAAAATTGCTTCCCGGGCTCTTTAGCCGTAGTCCAATGTTTTCTGCAAAACCAGACTTTTCAGCAGTGGCATCGACTGCCATCATCGGTGAAAATCGAGTGCGAAAACGTGAGGTGGTGGTGGTATACGTTAGTGAGCACGGTACTGTGGTTAATGCTGAAGCAATAAGTAGAAAGACGTAGTTTCTATGGAAATATTTCATTTCGAATATGATTTTAAATATAAATCTTAGAACATGGAAGTCATGTATGGTTCTCCATACCGATATTTTATCAAGGGTATTTTCTATGGCAAACGATAACAGCCGCAAATTCAAACAGAATCAAATAATTTTTTGCATACAGCCGTGATTTGTAGAGTACTCAAGACCTATTGTTTTTGGTGAAGATCGGTTGAGGGGAAGGGGTAGTTTACTGGCAACGTTTTTTATCAAGCCTATTTTCTATGGTAAAGGATAACTGCCGCAAATTCAAACAGAATCAAATAATTTTTTGCATACGTCACTGAATTGTAGAGGACTCAAGGCCTTTTGATTTTGGTGAAGATCGGTTAAGGGGAAGGGGTAGTTTACCTGCAACCTTTTACGTTTTAACAAGAGTAAAGTACTTGAAAATTCATTTAAACTTTTTCAAACAATGGTAATTGTTAAAAATAAAATAATTTTGTTGCCAGGCAATAAAATTATAATTTTTTCATTTTAATGTAAATCTGTACATAGTATAAAGTAAAGTCGGTCCGTTTTCTCTCTGTGTTTGAAATCGCTAATCTCAGGAAGTACTGAACGGATTTTATTCAAGTTTTCGCCAATAGATAGAGTGTCTATCGAGGAACATTTATGTGTATAATTAATACATATATGTTGTACATTAGCTTAGCTATCACGGTTTATGTCAAGTAAGTGGTATAGTTTACATCTTATATATAAAAATGAATGTTTCTTTGTTTGTCCCGTATGCGTTCCTATACCATTCATCCGATTGCGATGAAACTTCGGTGAGTTGTTGTGCGCACGTCAGCGAAGGTTTCTTCCACATCTCCTCCTAAAGCACTTTACCGATTTCAACCAAACTTGGCACAAATATTTTACGCAACGGGAGAACCAACATAGGATAGGTGTTTTTTCGATGGGGTCCTTTTGGGGGTCTTTGGGGTCTTCCACATCGCCTCCTAAACCACTGGACCGATTTCAACCAAACTTGGCACAAATATTTTACGCAAAGGGAGAACCAACATAGGACAAGTGTTTTTCGATACGATCCTTTGGGGGGTCCTTTGGGGTCTTCCACGTCTCCACCTATACCATTGGACCGATTTCAACCAAACTTGGCACAAATATTTTACGCAACGGGAGAACCAACATAGGACAGGTGTTTTTTTCGATACGATCCTCTGGGGGGTCCTTTGCGGTCTTAAAAAACTATTAGATCTGGTTACTATGGCAACCCAATAGAATAGATTCTGTTCTAAATATATTATCGCATTAAATTGAAGACCACGCAAACGAAGTTGTGGGCAACAGCTATTTATTTTTGAGAAGCCTACTTTAATTAAACTTTATTAATTAAACTAACATTTTCATTACGTACAACGTGAAACTCCGTAGCGAAGCACGGGTATTCTGCTAGTCATGTATAAGAGAAAATATATCGTGCGTGGCAGGCAAGCATATCTCAGTTATGTACTGTTTACGTTTCCATTTTATTATTATCACTACCGCAATAAAAAGGCAGGGAAGACACACACACACACACACACACACACACACACACACACACACACACACACACACACACACACACACAATTCGCGTTATTTCTGGCCTCATTCATGTTTATTTTCTTACATTTGCACGGTTTTTAAATGGATAGTGCCGAACCCATACCAACATAACGCATGCAAGCCGAAAAAGTGTCCAGCGTGGATAGCGATTTGCTTCCTGTGGATCGCTGGGCAGTGTAACTGCAAGTGTTTACAGGGGAACGATTCATAGACAGACTTTTCGTCTTTAGGGAATGAACCCTCTGCAAGATGCTGAGGGTCCATGAGTGACTTCGGAGCGCTCCTTCTTTTCCGCGTGTTTGTTCTGTGAAACGTACACTGTAGATCACAGATTTATTCTACTTTGCACTTCTTAATGGAGATCAATCATTAACTTATACAAGCCATTAATTTTATGCATATTTTTTATATATATGTGTACAACGTTATCGGCAACAAAGAAGTAGTTTTTGTTAAAATTCCTTCCCGGGATATTTGGCCGTAGTCCAATGTTTTCTACAAAACCAGACGTTTCGGCAATGCCATTGACTTCCATCATCAGTGAAAATCGAGTGCGATAACGTGAGGTGGTATATGTTAGTGACCACAGTACTGTGGTTAAGGCTGAAGCAGTAAGTAGAAAGAAGTAGTTTCTATGGTAATATTTCATTTCGAAAATGATTTTAAAAATAAATCTTAGAATATGGAAGTCATGTATGGTTCTCCATACCGATATTTTAGTTTATCAAGAGCGTCTTAAGCACTATGTAAGTATAATGTGTAAAAATATTAAAATACTTATTCCCTATGACAATTTGGTATTTCATAGCATCACACATTACACTCTTATTGTTAAACTGAATCAATCCATCCTAACAAAGTTTTGTTTATTAATCATTAATGCCATACTATACTCATCATGGACATATGTAGAATTTCATTCAAGGAGGGATTTCAACAAAAAATGGAAGAGGTATATATTATAGTCACCCATCTCATAATGACATAACTGTAGTCAACAGATTTAATTATTATTGTTTATTATAAATAATTATTTATTGTTTGTCAACAATAAATAATTTTATAAATTATAAAACATTAATATTTTTTTATAAATAATATATTTATTTATTATTATTATCTATTATAAATAATAAATAATAAACAATCCTTCCATTGTTTATTAAGATCTGCCTTCAAAAGGACAACTTGCACAATGTTATGTTTTTTTTTAGCTGAACGTAAAAAATTGGGGTTGGAGGAAGTTGAACCCTAAAACACCCTTAACCCAAGTCCTTGATACTCATGCAGCTTTATAAGTTTTTTACCATGTATTTTCGTACATTTACATAGTATTGTGCTACAATTATTGATAACACAGTATTCTGATTTTTTAACTGTGTGGTAAATTTCGGGGGATTTGACCCCCAAAATTCTCCTCTGCCTAGGTCCACGATATTCAAGGAGATTTATATGCCTTATTTTTGTCATCTATTTTGCATTTGATACATTTTTCTTCAGCTAAATGATTCTGCCACTAGAATGTCTAGAAATGTAGGTACAGTGGCATATAACTAGGATCCTCCTGGGGTATAGCTTTGCTGCTCCTGGGGAAAGACGAGACTAGCTTGATGACTGAACTCCCCCTTATCCTCAGAACAAATGAGAAATTCAAGAGTCTTACCATACAATTTTATAACTACATTTTCATGTTCTGCCTTCCTTTTCTGGTGTGTGTGTGTGTGTGTGTGTGACTATTTTTATTTAATTCTGAAAATACATATGTTGTTTACCAAATGTTGAGTGATTGACATTACTAAGAAAACTCTATTTTAATAATTTACAAATATTTTAATTCTTTTTATTTCTACAAATATTTTTAACTCTTATTTTAACACAAACAACTGGCTTAGAAATAGGACTAGACTAAGTGATAATGGAATTTCTGTGAAACGTTTAACAGATCTGGAAGGGGAGATTGATCCTCCTGATTCCCCCATAGTTATGCCACTGTGTAGATATATCTAATATGTAGCATATCCATTAGATTAATATTCAGAACACTTAGAGATAATATAAGCACAACTCCATTATTCCTGCAGATAGGAATTTTTTTGCTGCCTGCTTCCAACTTCTTCCTTCCTCAACACTGGTTTTCAATTTTTATTTTGATATTAGTAGATTTTATTGCTTCTTTTTTATAATTGGTTTAAAATAGAGTGTCTTTTTCTACTTTATTCAAAGAATTGCTTCATTTTTTTTTTTTAACTTTACATTCATTTCACTTGGAGTCCTCCCCACCCCAACTTGTCCACCCCAGGTCTTCCTCGACCATTCCACATTTTGCACTCAAACATTTTCCATTAATCTCATTCCTTATGGAATTATAGTTTTCCTCAGTTTGTTCAGTTGATGAATTAGTTACAGCATTTCCTCCACCATCATCCACGGTTTCTTTCCAATTACATTTTTCAGGCTTAATGTTTGTTCTCCAGTTTTAGTCACAATTTCCATTTTAATTTAGTTCTTGTTGAGTTAATTTTGAGTCTTTCAGTTCTGACTTTCTGTTTGCACATTATTGAACATTGATTCAATAATGTATTAAAAATTTGATAACAATCACTTCCCTACAGTGTATCCTAATCAAATTTGTTTTTTCTGAATTGTTTTTCAAGTTACAAACTACAGTCACTATCACTAAATTGTGAACTGAACTTGGCTGTAGTTTATAGTTCATAAATTGATCTCCAAATCCCTATTTTACTAGTGCATAGTCTAGTAAGTATTTTCATGCATTCGTTTATACCTAAGACCAGACCTGGCCAAGAATTTTTTGTCAATGGGCCACTAATGATTATCATGCACGCCTCATACCACGTCACCATTAAAATTACTTGGGCAGTAAAATTTAGGATTTTTAGTACACACTAAACCTATATATAAATAATATGTACCTATATATAGCTATAAACGTATAATAATTTAGGTACCTAATATAATATAATAAATATATAATAAATTTTTAACAATGTTGTTTTTAATATTGTTAAACAATACTGCTTTAAATAACAATATTGTTTTAAATACGATATAATACAATATCGTTTTAAATATATAATAGGTATATTAAATTATATTAAATATGTAATATAATTTGTTTAAATATAATATTCTTTATTACATAATTGTTTTTAACCAAAAAATACAAGACAAAATGCATTCTCACGTTGTCTCTCAGACCTCTAATAGTTAGGTTAATTCATTTTATCATTTTGGGCACAGGCCTGCCTATGACTCTTATGACTGCTGTATAGTGTATTTGCTACAGCTTTTGTCATTGACAAACTTTAGTAATCTAAGTCCTCTATATTTCTTACTTCTGAAACCATACTTCCTGGCCACCTCTTATGCCCTTTTTTCTATTGCAACATTCCACTCATGCAATATTGGATTTAATTTCTTTTTACATTCTCTAATAAGTCTTCTATTTGTTCATATACTTTGCCTATACTTTGACTACATTCTCTGAAATGGGCACATAAATTTCCACTTTTATTGTTAAAACAGGTTTTGAAGTATCGTGACAAAAATAAAATCTTAATAGATGATCAATGTAAAAATCCTATTAATATGTTGTTCATAATTGATTACTCAATACCTTAATTCTTTTTTTTTTTTGACAAAAACCTATTCTTGTATTTGCTGAGTTCCTATTTATTGCCCTGCCATATGTCATTCTTTATTCTTTAGTAACAGGGTTTTAGAATGTTTATTTTATTCACTTACATTTTACTTTTCAAAAAACTTGTTTACCTTTCCAGTTAATCTTACAAATTCCTACTATACCCAAACTGTTGTATTAAAATGTTATAATATTCACCATATCCAAAAGTGATGCCAATTAATTAAAACTTTACAAAACATTTTGTAGGTACTAGTGTGCAAAAAAAACATACACGCACACACACATACGCATAAATGAAAAGTAGTATCAACTGTCATTTATTCTTTACAGAGAACATAATATAATAATCATCTCAGTTTGTGACAAAATACTGATAATGTTATAATGTCACATTTAAAATATCCACTTTTTGTTTTTGAAAAGTAGCTTTAGATAAAATTTGAACCATATAAACAGGCATGATTCACAGGAGATCTGTGGCCTAATCGATCTATGATCTAATTAAGGATTAATGTTTACTACGTAGTTTATTAGTCCTAAGAAAGTATTGGATATAAGAAGTACTAAAAATTTCAGTTAAATTCCATAAACACTTAATGTAGCCAATGTATTTCTAATATAATGTAATATATTTTTAATGTATTTATAAGCCAATTATGTGTGTTAAAATAAGGCTACAAATAATTACATGGGAAGAATCTTAAATCTCATTTGTCCTGAGGAAAATGGGGAGTCCAACTTTCAAGCTAGTCTCATCCCTCTCCCAGAAACTAGTTAATTCTCCCCCTCTGGGGGCAGTTCCTAGTTATGCCACTGGTAATATTAATACTGTATTTCTCTTTCCTTCTTATAAATTGAATAGTCTCCCGGTGGTTATATTATATGTTTACCTAGAAGATCTGTGTGTGTGTGTGTGTGTGTGTGTAAAACTACTAAGTTATAATAAATACATGTGGTGCACATGGTTTTAATTATATACGTAGATTTGCCAGACACAAATCAGCTACTGTATTTTTATGATGACCATTTCATGTTATTCAGTGCGCATCCATCTGCATACAATCACAGTTAAGTTTTTGTCTGATAATTTATGCAGGTTATTGTATTTGTACCTTACAAAAATGTAAGTTTTTATCAAAAGTGAATCATTCAGTTTTGATTAGTCTATTGGTGAAACTTTACAGCTTCTGTAGAAAGGAAAGGACATACATAACCAAAATTTGAAAATCACTTATAAAGTGTATAAGTTTATGAAGACGGAAAATAAAAAAATATCAGAAAGAAAGTTACAGGAATGGGTTGCATTGTGTCTTTAAGTAGTTTTCAAAATTATTAAACAAGCATCAGCATGTACATCAGATATAATAGTTTTACATTGTGTAATAAACATAATTTAATACATATATTCATTTTCAAAGTGTTAATAGGAAAAAGGACATTAGAAACTTAAGAGTTCGTTAGTAAGAAAAATACAGAATACATAGAACAGCGTCCTGTAGTATGTAGACAGAACTTGTTGCCATACTTCATTGTCAGTTACAAAAATGTGGACAGACAATAATAATAACAGTAGCATGGAAATCACAATAAACAAAGGGCAACGGGTAGTTGTAGTTAATGCTGGTGATGAAAATGGGTTTGTACCCAATGTACTCTTAATGTATTAGACTTTAAACAAGGTTACTATCACAACAATATGGATTGTGAAAAATATGAAAAGTAGTTTACTGAAATGCTTATTCCAATCTTTTATGAAAACAATGCAAAACTAATAGACAATGCTTCCTATCATATGTACAAGTAAACCACCGCCAACATCATCAACAAAAAAGGAAGACATGATTAACTGGTTAGTGAACCATTCTGTTCCTTGTAGTCCATTTATGTTAAAACCTGAGCTGAATACAATAAATAAGCAAGACAAACCTATGGTAAACTTTTAAATAAAAATTCTTTTGGCAAAATATGGACATTCCATTTTATGTCTTCTGTACTATTGCCCAGATCTTAATCCTATAAAAATTATTCAAACCATTGTAAAGGAGTGTATTAATAGATTTACCATGCTATCATACACTTTTCTCTCAACAATCTTATTAACTTTTAGTTGCTTTTGTTTCATTCTATACAACCTGTAAAAAGTAAAACACATACATTTATAATATGTAGTATATAAATACAGTAGTTTCTTAACTTTAAATAACCCATTAACATTCATACAAGCATGAATTTTACTCCTCTAGAAGATGTGCTTAGCTTTAGAGATCCTGCAGCACTAAGTCCACCAGAAAGCTAAAGCTTTCAAAAACTTTATAAATATGAGAGCTTTATTAATGACCAGATAAAAGACAGCAGGCAATTGACTATAGATGACATTTTTTAAAATTAGTGTAGCTGGAATACAGTGTTTGAATCTTGTTTATAAACACATTCTTTAAAATTTATCAGATGTGTTTTTAATTTGCATAGAGTTTTAATGCTGATGAGTTACATTCACTTTGAGTAGCAAACAGATTTGTATGAGAATTTGGTATGTACTATACATGAATATATTTTTGGTGATGTACATTATTTTTATACGGTATAATAATGTTCAGACTATAAGATACTTTTTCTTTAATTTAATAATCCTCATTTTTTTAATAAGTAAATACTCATAAATATTAAATAGCTGAAACCGTATATAATCTTATTTACTGATTCGGAGAAAGTATGATTCTCTAAAATAGAGCAGCTTACAGTATGACATTATTAGTCTAGATTACTGTTCATAAAGTACTAACATTGATGTACCTGTAGTCTATTGTTGAAATAGTGTCCAAGTATCTAGCTTCTAATTTTCTGTTTTCTCAAAATCTCTACATTATTTAACAGAATTGGAGAACATTCAATGCAATGTGACAAAATAACTTTTAGTTTCATTAACTTGTGTTCGTCATTTATTTAGGCCTAACCATTCATGTTGGATGTTCGTATGAGCCTGTAGTTGTGAAGAAGCTATTTGTGGATCTGTATGGCTACATATTATCACTGTGTCATCTGCAAATGTTCTCATGTGTCCCCAGAGTTGTTGGTATGTCTGCATTATATCGCTTACACTTCCTTGTGGCTCACCTGAGTTAATTGGGAGAATGGAGGGTGGAGGAGTGTTCATTTATGTATTTAATTTAGAAATATATTTCTGTAAGGTACACTTTAAAAACTGAGATAGTACCAGTACTCACTTCTCATAAGCCTTTTGAGTTTATAAAGGAGTGCCTGGTGCCAAACCTAATCAAAATCTGTTGTTTACTGAGAAACACTGCTGGCCAGTATTCTTTTGTGTTAAATTCTTCATTAATTACTGCTGAAATATTGTGGGATTGTTGAATTTTTAAGTGATACCTTATAAACGTAAAGTGATGATCTGGGAGTAATTTGTCTAACATATTATTGTCCTGGAGTCTTTTTAACACCAATTTTTCTAAGAGCTGTAAGAATGTTAACATGACAACATGTAGGTATTTAAAGTTTTGTAAATATTATTTTTTGTATTTTGTGTTATTTCACAAACCTGGCCAGGCCACTACATGTTTTATTCTTTAATTAATGTATAAAAAAATGTTTTGAAATATTAGATTGTTAAGGGTTTTCATAGTTTTGTTGATTTTATACTGTTTAAAAATGAATCTTACCTTTATTTGTTACGTTGTACATGAGATTCTAAACTGATTTCACTTTAACTCTGTTTATCACTCTGGTAATTCTGTGTATTCTTGTTACTATGCTTATTATTTCTGTCTCTTCTGATTGATTTTTAACTGTTATGTCTAGTATACTGATTTGTTTTATATTGAAAGTACATTCTGTAGCTCCTTCCTCCATTTAATCCATCCAATAGGGTATTAAATGCTTCTTTGTGAAAGTAAATGGAGTGATTAATTATGACAAAACTTAAATGACACCAGCAAGCATAGATAACTGGAGAGCTCCCTAAGCAAACTGTAGTTATAGAACTGAAGACTATCTGTTGGTATGACATAAATGTTTTGTCTTTTTTATAGTGTTTAGTGATATTCAGAATTTGTAAATAATGTGTTACCATTGTATATACATTTTTTTATTTGTTAGGTTTATAGAATGTAGTCACTATTATGCAGAGTTAGCTATGACCTGTGTGATACTAGAAATCATGTTTAGTAGTGAGTATGAATTAAATAAATATAGAAGTAAGTAATATACCTACACTTTTATAACTGTTTTTTGAGTGAATGGCTATGTATATGTTACATAAAGAATAATAATAACTATTACATGTATATTATTAAACATATGTTAATAGGATATAATTATAACTCCTGGATTTTTTGTCCATGACATGTCCATTGTTATTAACTAATATTCCATAAATACTAAAATTCATTTTATGCGTCTTAATTATTTTTATACATTATTTCTATTCAATTCTACACATTGTGTTATGTGTATACAGACATTGTATTCTATACATTGTGTTTCTATACAGACAAAAAAATGTTGTCAAAATGTCTACACAAATGTTTTAAATTACACTGTTCTAACCAAACATCACAAAACCTTTTATCACTTGAAGTTATCAAAAAATGTATTTTTGCCAAGCAACTTAAGGCCCACTTTGTGTTATTATCAGTAGCGTGGTGTCCATGTAATTGCTGTTGCCAGCGGCAACAGTACTGGAAATAAGAGAAAATAATATTAATTATATCACAGAATGAATGAATGCTTTGGGTATTGACTAATTTTAAATATGACCAATATTAGTAGGGAAACTTGAAGAAAAGCATAGTATTGCTTTAGAACTGCTGGGCCCTGCACCGTCTTGTGTTGCTGGCTCGGACGATGCTTTACTGCATACAGTCACCAGTGGCGAAGCATGACAAAATAATTTGGGTAGACATAAAAATACCAGCCAAAAGCAACCTCTTAGTAAGATTGGTGACGTTCTTAATGAACCAGTAAAACTATGGTAAATAGAGTTAATGCTACCTCTATCAGATAATAGCTAAGTGACTGTCTGAAACACACGCGTTTCGTTATTATAAGTTAGTCTAAATATCAAGATAAAGCTATCATATTGTTATTGGTGTTGTTTATGAATCTTAATTAGAAAATACTGCTGGAAAAACATTAATTTTATTCACATTTTGTAATGGTGACAAATCTGGATTACTGTAGGAGTTACACAAACGTTTCATATTTTCTTGTAAATGAGATCTACCCGCCGTGTCTCATTTTTTCTTATTTTTAACTAAAGAATCAGCTCCCAAGAGATTGTCGTGCAATTTTGAATCAATCTGTATATGTTCTTTCATGAAAGACTCCTTCCATTGCCAGTAAATTTAAAGTTTCTAAATAAATGACATTAATAGATTGCTCATTTTCCTTAAGACTCCTAAAAGCTAACTCTTGTCTCCATAAATAACAAACAACATCTACCAAACAGCACTATCCTTCGATTTTGTGCCACATTTTCATTATGCTGTACTGCTTCAATTCTAGGTGTTTTGGACAAACAATTTCAATCTGTTACATCCTAGCATGTGAAAAACATCTCAGAATTTTTCATGAGTTTTGCTACCAGCATGTTTAGCAACTATAGCTTCAAAACTTTTTATAGTGTCTACTCCAACTTTTCTCCATGGTTCCTCTTCACTAAACAAATTAACACTGTAATAACAGTGCAGAGTTTTGTTTCATTTATAACCAGAGATCCACCTATATTTACTATACCAAACTTTCTGAAATTTTCTGATAACTTTTCCATCCTTCTGCGACAAAAATAAAGACACCCGAGATATTTTTGACGTTAGCAATACCTTTTGCTCTAAATGTGACGTACTGATTTTATATTTTAACAAAAATTCTAATGAATCAAAGTTGTCAGAGTTTATATCAAATACTTCTGCCATAGAACTGGTACTAACAGTATTCATTTTGCTCCTTTAAACCAATTAAACAGTATGCTTAAAGCATTTAAATAAAGACACTTAAAAATATATATTATTAAATAATTACAGACTCCTTAGTCTATACAACTATATACAAAATTAAAAATAATTTGTAAACTCAACAAAAACAAATAGGGTATTCACTACACGAGCACAATGAAACAAACACAGGCGGCCAGACAACAATTTAGTGTGGGGGAGACATATCTTCTGCCGTGATGTACGGGACGCACTTTTACGCTGCGCGCGCAGTTCCTCTCTCGTTGCTCTTCACCGAAGCCCTCCTCACCTCCAACCCTGTTAAAAAGACATTTCAAGTAACGTCTACCCTGTTACATGTACAATTATATCGCACAGCAAGGTTCCATGGCTCACACTCGCGTCATATCGCATGATATTTAACTTCTTAAATTAATTTTATACCCTTTCTGAGTAACTTATGCAACTTAGTTCATAAATAAAAATTAATTATTTTATGAATAAATTATTTGGGGAGACACTGTCTTTATTATTTTTAGTTCGATTATTTGTGGCCTGATGTATTCTGTGTAAGTATAATGGAGTCAAATTCCATTGAACCAGGAACTTCTTCTTCTGCCAGCAAATGATAGAAAATACTCTAAAAATATATTTTGGCTCTAAAAAGTAAACTATAGCTCTAAAAAGAACACTTTGTACTAGAAAAAACCTGAATTAATTTTTAGGCTAAGTTTGAGGCCTATCACAAACGGCAACAGCTGTTATGTACTCATGCCACCCCTCTGGTTATTATATTCTTTACTTTTTGATTTTAATTTCAATCCACATAATTTTAAATAATAAATGAATTCAGATTTAAATCAATGTGCTGCCAACACTTATATAACATGACTATACCTAGAAAATTATTTACTTTGAGACATTTTCACATTTCAACTAAAGTAACACTGCTCTTCATAATGCAGTAGGACATGGTATAATAAATTCTTGTCCAGCTTGGTGAATCCATTTGTTGGCCACTGAAACAAATCATTTATTAGTCAATTTGTATATTGTTACAATAAAAAACAACTTTAAAATCTGATAATCAGTTTAGAAAGAAATTAAAAATTTACAGGCATTGCACAAATGCAATGCACAGAGAAGGGCATTGAAAATGCTTCAATAAATCTAAAAAAAATATATATTTATGTTCATTCACCAATCAATTAATTCATTCTTCATTCACCAATCAATGAATTCATTCTTCATTTACCAATGTACAGATTATAAGTTAAATTTAGTTGCATTCATAAGCGAAGTTTTATATGTGTACTACGTTATTGACAACAAAGAAGTAGTTTCTATGGAAACTCACCGGTTACCATTTTCGATCACGCACCAGCGGTCGTTTTCAAATGTGCGACACGTCCTTATAAACATTTTCAATGTTAAAACATAAAATAAATAACAGAGCAATAAATGAATTGAATAACTGAACTTTAGTGGTGCAACACAGGTTACAAAATCTTTTTTTTTTTCAGAAATATATACCAAACCTGTTAAATTTTTTTAGGTTACAGCCATGTTTGAGCGATATAATTTTACAGGTCATGGAAGTTGGAATCCAAGATCCAACAAGAATGTCTGTGGAGAGGGTTCTCCGTGTATTGTTCTGTGAAAAAATCTTTGCAAAGTAATGTTTTTAATTTGATATATAGATCGTGAGATCTCTATTGCAATTAGGAACTTTGGAAGAGGTGAAGACTTCATTTTAGAGGAGACTTACTAAATATGTTGGGCAGAAAGGAGGAATAACAAGAAGATTTTAACTGGAAGAGATAAAAGAGTTTTATAAATAATATAGACATTAGGAGAGCAAGACCTTAGGGTCATATACTCTGCCACAACACTTTTCTCCAAAATATTCTTGAAGATAAGGTATTCTGAAAGAGATTATAGGGATAGCCTAGTTTGTTGTACTTGACAGATACAGTCAATGTAATGGGAAGTGGTTCTTATGTGGAAATGAATAGGGCCTAAGGGGACAGGAAAATCTGAGTGCAGCGATAAGGTTTTGCCTTTATGGATAAGTATACCAAAACATGTCTGTCATGTGGCACAACTACAGTGTTATACTTTCTTGATAACAATTATGTAACTAAGCAAAGTCATGTGTTCAAACTGCCTCAAGCTTAGAAAGTGCTCCAATTAATTTGATGGTATTTGAACATGTTATTAAAGAGAGATGATTCATAAAAGATAAGTGGTGTGTGACATTGGACATAATTTTTCAGTATCATATAATAATTCTCATGAAACAATAATAATTATTATTTTTGTAAAATTTACAAATACCATACCATATTATTTTTAATAATAAACACATAAAACCTAAGGGTTCACATAACATGTATTGTGAAATTAAATAAATATATTCTAGACGTTACAATATTTAGTGATACATTTTTATTGGCAATAAACAATAATTGAAGTAAAATGCATACAAAAGAAATATATTGTAATAAATGATATTTGTATAATTACTCATTAGTATTTAAAATGTGGTTGCAACAAATAATTTATACATGTTACAATATGTAGCACATTATGAGATCTGATAATATAGATATGTCAGATACTCAAAAAGCAAACTAAGGAAATATTTGAATTAAGTTTACTGAATTTTAAACATTAAAGCATACTTATATATTATATATTTTATTAAGGCATACTGATATATTCACTTATGCTATTGTAAGATTCCAAAAACCATAGTTTCAACCACTAACAACTGTTGGCCATCTTTAAGTATAAAACACCTGAATACAAACACTGATTGTTAGCGCTGAAATGTTGTGTTTGTAATATTAGTGTTTTATGATGGTGGGAGGGTGGAGTGTAATTTGAAATACTGGTAGTAACACATCTTATTCATGGTGCCAAAATAGTCCAGTTTATTAAGAGTAGGAGGCTTGAGTGGCTGGGCCACGTAAGGCAAATGGATGACAGAAGAATGTTCAAGAGAATTGCAGGTTGGAGACCAGTAGGAAGAAGAATTAGAGGCAGACCCAGAAAGAGACGGTTGGATGACGGTAGAGGATGATTTGAGATGTATGGATGTGAGGGGATGGAGACGAATGTGTAATGAGAGGGTGGAATGGATGAAAGTCAATGAGCAGGCTAAAACCAATGCTGGGTTGTAACGCCAGGAAAAAGAAGAAAAGGTAGTATCATACCATTAACTCTAAGATTCAAATCATGGGGAAAAGTATAATGAATAGCATGCCTATAAATCTGTACAGTTTGTATCTATTAGTTCCACTTGTCTAATTATTTACTTAGGGTATTCATTGGACACTAACAATATTAGCTAATATGCGAATCATCTAAAACAATTGTGAAAAAACCCATACCATATGAGATTCTTTGAATGCATGAGGGTGAATACTCATTAATACAAATACAGATGTTGTTATTATTATTATTATTATTATATCAATATTAACAGTAAACAGTAGTACAAATATTTCAATCATAAATATAAGTAATCCTCCGTGTGTGTGTGTGTGTGTGTGTGTGTGTGTGTGTGTGTGTGTGTGTGTGTGTGTGTGTGTGTGTGTGTGTGTGTGTGTGTGTGTGTGTGTGTGTGTGTGTGTGTGTGTGTGTGTGTGTGTGTGTGTGTGTGTGTGTGTGGATATTATTGATTTTTATAGTCACTAACTTTGTTTTGCCTCACATTACTAATTACTTGACTAAGTATGCAACAAATTTGTAATAATTTATAATATAGACAAATTATAAAATGCTGGTATAAAGGTATCTTGGAAACATTATGTAAATAATTGAAAACAGTATAAAAAATTTACAGGCATTGCACAAATGCAATGCACAGAAAAGAGCATTGTAAATGCTTCAATAAATCTAAAAAATATATGTATTAATGTTCATTCACCAATCAATAAATTCATTCTTCATTTACCAATGTACAGATTATAAGTTAAATGTAGTCGCACTCATAAGCAAAGTTTTATATGTGTACTACGTTATTGACAACAAAGAAGTAGTTTCTACGGAAACTCACCGGTTCCCATTTTCGATCACGCACCAGCGATCGGCCGCAAATGTGCGACACGTCCTTATAACCATTGTCAATGTTAAAAACAATGGAGACTAACAATGATCATTTGTGTATTAAGACTTAAAATCATAACACTGATTTTTGAGGACTATGGATATGGTAGTTTTAAATATGAGATCATAAAAAAAAGAGTTAATGTATTGAAATTGTTCAAGTGTCAAAATTAAAGAAAAAATGTAAATTGTTTCCTCATGTGCATTGGTTACTTTGGTATGTGAAGACATACTGCCTACAATTACTCAGACTGCCACTAATATTAAACACTGTTTACTTGTTTTTACATGGAAGTAAAGCCAACTGTGTCCATTCAAATTAAAATTTTACAAACATATCCTGGAAAATAAATCGCTAATCTTAAGAGTGCATAAAATTGATTTAATCAGTTGTGCAAAAAAAGTATAGACGTAAATAAATAGAAAGCACAGTCGCATTAAAACATACTTTCAGATACAACAGTGAACTTTACTGAATTGAGATTTGTTAAACAAATCTGTATGGTGGTAAGATTTGCAATCAGTGGGCCTCTAAAAACACAACCTCATACCATGCATGTAATGGTAACATACACAGTATAAAAATTAGAAAACAAAATCTCCTCTTGGTGAATATCAAGTAAATATGATAAAAGCTCCAGCAATGGAGGAGGTTACAGTGCAATGTTGTATTCCTAATTATTGAGCCAATTGACCACTTTCTATGACAGGAGTATGAAAATGATGGTGGATGATCAAAATAATGGAGTCATTGGACCCATTTTTGGTAACAGTTTAAGGAATATCACTTCAGAATACAATAAACACACCATAGCATGTATAAAAATTTACTACAGTATGAAACTTTTTAGGAATTTTGGTATTTTCCTAAAAAATATTTTGTAGATATACATCAAAAACATTGCGTGTGGTGGTAAGGTTAGCAACCTTGAATTAGGATAGAATCCATATTATCATACCTAATAACCACCATGTGCAACGCTTGCTGGTAATGGACATGATAGGGAATTGAATATTGCTTTAACATGGTACAAAAAAATTATGCTACACTTTAACATTGTCATACTTGTTATGACAATTCAACAACGATTCCAACATGTTAAATGGTTTTTGAAGTAATAGAATGCTTAAAATTTGGACATTAATTTTGTAGTGTCACACTTCTACCTGCTCTTAATGGGATAGTTGTGAACAGTGGCGGCTGGTGGTTGCAGTAGTTGGTTGAGTGGATGGGAGAGGGGTTAAAAGACACTAAACTATCACAATTACAGTTAAACAAAATTATGACTATAATTTTGTAACCTTAAACAACAGAAGATAACGCTTACCTTGAACCAACGTAAACACTAAACCTGACATAACTTATAAATCAAGAAGGCTGTGCTGATTTCATGACACAAAGTTGGGCTACAACGCTACTAGTGGAGCGTTGCAGAAACATTGCAACCACCAAGCTTACATTGGAAACATAGGGCAATTGTGGAGAGTAGCGCACGTCCTCCCATATGTTTGTGCAGTTAAGCTCTCCCATATACTGTTGAAGTTGCAAGCGGCCTACAACCACCAGCCTGCGCATCACTTTTGAATTGTATGCGAACATTGCTGCATAGAATCTAATACACTCTCCATTGAAATTTATGACACTTTTAGCTGTTAATATTTTTGTATATTATTTTATAGCTTAGTTATTTTATTTTGGTGGTTGTGCAACGCTGCAACCATAACACCAACCGCCACTGATTGTGAGACATGTTCAATCTTTACTAAATCACTAGTTGCTTGACATTTAAATCTGGCATAGCAACGTTATATAAATCATTGGTAATTTTATATGTAACTAGGCTGACCAAATTGTCTGAGCCAAAATCCAGGAACAAAGTTTTCCAGAAAATATATTTTTATTGTAATTACTTTTTATGCTTACTATTTGATTATTACTATTAATACTAATCATATTTTTATTTTTATTTTACTGCTATTACTTTATTGTTATTAAATTTATTATTAGACACACACACACACACACGCGAACAATATATTGCAACGATACGTTTAGCATAAGTCTCCGTATCAACCCCTGACTGCAGTATGAGAACATACGAACGCACGTATGAGTTGTGTGAAAGATGTAAATAATGAAAATAATGTAATAATTAAGCGTTAGGTATAAGACATAAATAAAAGAAACAAATGTATTAATTAATTTTAAATAAGGAAATAATTGTAAGTGAACATGCATATGGAATTGCCAAGCCTTTTTGGTTTTAAACGCAGCGAAGGAAGACGAAACATGCCTCGACCGGCAGCTGTGACGTCATTGCTGCAGGCAACCGTTTGGTATCAGTTTGTGTGTGTGTGTTAGTGTTAGTGTGTAAATGAAGAGCAAGTTGAATTATGTATACGATTATGGAAAATTTTACACATTTTTTAAGTGCTGAACGAAAACCAGAAGTCACACGAATCAGAGACATATGTAGAAACAAACACAGCTGGCGCCCGGCACTACAATACGATACTAAGAGGTCTATGATCGTGGGAACCGTTCAGCTACCGTGTGAAATTTTGCCATAACTTCCATAGTTTGCACGCCTTAATGTTCATAATTTGCATAGGTTAAGTTTATTAATGTACCTAACGATTTGTCAAATAATATTTATAAAAAAGTGTGCACTTCAAGAAAGACGCGTAGGTTGTAATTAATTAATAAACTGATGCCCTGACTGGTTCAACTCTGTCCGAACAGTTTTCAACAGAAGTTAAATGCCAGCAGGAGTATAAAACCCCAGCGAGCGACACACTCTTTCTCAGATCATCAACAGACAGCACGTGAAGTCCATGCATCTCACCGCCGCAAATTTTACAAAGTTTAAGTAATGTTTTAAATCGTATTACGTAAACTAAAGTGCGATGGAACCGGCAGTACGTCGGTGAAAGTAATTAGTGATATACACGAGTGATGTAAAAGACAATAATACCGTAAACTACGAGGAGTCGAAACGTCATCGATGAACTTCAAGAAGTCCACGTAGAACTTTGAGACATCCACGAGGGAAAAGACGAGGAAAGGAGAGGAAACAGAGCAATATATTAGAGGACGCAGGAACAGCCACACGCAGCTACAGCCAGCAGTACATCATCACGACCAGAGGTCCATGTCAGAACTCAGCATCCAATAGACGGAGAGAGTAATTCCAAACGACGCAGAGACAGAGAAGGTGATACCAGAAGGGGATCCCAAAACTCGAGAGTCCAGGTGACGGTAACAACAGAGTTAAATGGTTGCAGAAATATGCAGGTGAAGTCAGACATTTATTTAATCTTATAAATGACCCTGAGGTCTATCAAAAGAAGGCTGTAAATTCTATATCCAAGTTTACATAAATTTTATTATTTTTATTTACATAATGAATAATTAATAAAAGTTCAGAGAATAATAATTTATTACAAAGAACACAAAACTTATTAATCTCATAAATAAATGGTAATTAGAGAAACCATATTTTATTACATTTTTATATTATAATTAAATAATTAAAATCAATAACTGTAATGTAAAATCAAGTACGAAAGTTTACTTCAATTGTAGATTTTAATTAATTGAGACATTAGGAGTATAGTTAAATAAAGTAAAGAATGGTCTCTATTAGAATTTTTATAAATGTTTAGTTATTTATTTTTTTAATTAAGTGGTACATAATAAAAAAAAACACACTTGCTAAGTCAATATTAATATTAAATTTTGTACGTGTTCATCACGCAGTGTAATAATATATGTGTTATATATTATATGTCTGTGTAAATATTCCAGGTCATATATGTCTTATGTGTGTGTATAATGTGTCTTAGATTATAAGAGCTAAGAGTTTTCCACGTTATAATTATACGATCTTCGTATAAGTGAATATAAGGGTTTCAATATTAGTTAACCCACACACTAATTAATAACATGACAATTTGCAGTTTTTAATTAATAAACAAAATGAATATAATTTTATTAACAAAGTCATACTAATTTCACAACCAGTACTAAATCCTCTGTACTCTTTACTTGTAACGATATTCACAAGCTTATCCACCCTCAATTAACTACCAAAGCCTGCGACCTAGCTGGGAAACATCAAGGTAAATACTGCAGAAGAAGAGTATACCTTCGAGACGTGGGTAAGTGCGCACAAATGAGTAATAGCATATGTGCAAAAGTGAATTGTTAAGAGTATCGTTGTATAATTAATGTCGCTTCCAATGGTGGGGCCTGACACGTTGAAAAAAAAAAAACGAGAATAATCATTACAAGTAAATGGCGCCCAGAATATAAATAAAGTCAAATAAATAATTGGCACAAGTATTGTATAAAAAGTAATAGTAAATTCAAGTAATAAGTAATATTACAAATTGTTAAATTTAAGTGCAGGGTGAAAAAAAAAAGTTGTGAAATTAATACTAATAAATAAATAAAATAAATTATAAATAAAGAAATATAAAGTCACGGTGGACCAATAATTAAACACATAATTAGTATAACGAATCAGTTAGGACACCCTAGTCTACAATGACGAAGCAACCAACAATGGACTCCAAAACGATGTTTCAACAACTGCAAGAGGAGTTGAAAATGAATAGTGCAGAACTAAAAACTCAATTAGAAAGTAGCAATGAAAAATTAGAAAATAAATTAGGAAGATTAGAAGATAGTAATACGAGATTAGAAACTCAAGTAGAAGATAGTCGTAATAGATTAGAAATCACTACTGAAGAATTAAAAACTCAGTTAGAAAGTAATAATGATGAGCTAAAAAGTAAAATAGATAGTAATAATACGAGGTTAGAAGCTATGATAGAACTCGTCAGTAACACTTTGAAAACAGAGCTTACTGCACACGTTAAAGCCGTCGAACAGCGTGTTCAACAGTCACTTAATGAACAAGCTGTAAAGATCGATAGCAAGTTCAGAGAACAGCGTGAATATACAACAAGTGAAATAAAAGAACACATTAAACAACTGGCTGAACAGTGGAATGAAAAATTTAAAATTACGAAGCAGGAGCAAGATCTCAAAAACAAGGACGTAAATGAGCGCATCCTGGACAACACAAATAGAACAAAGGAACTCACTGTGAGGACCCAGACAGTAGAAATAGCCGTGGAGGAGGTCACTAGAAAAACTACGCACTACTCTATGGAAATTAACAACATGAAAGATGGACTGCAAGAGGAGGTAGAAAAACTACGAGCGGAGGTCAAGAGACGACCAAGTGCTATAATGATGTGTGCTGCAAAAGTAGAGGATTGAGAGAAGATCAGCTTTAAAGGCAACAAGTGGGAGAACCCCATAGAATTTTTACAAAAGTGTGAACGAGAAATGGCAACAATAGGGAGCAACCTGAGCGACAGAGAACGTATAGGTTTTGTAAGTCGACAATTCCAGGAAACAGCATTCAAATGGTATACGATTGTTCGGGACCAAACAGAAACTTATGAACAGTTCAAGGCATCCTTCGAAAATCGGTACTGGAATATACATACCCACAGAGAGGTACGAGACCAGCTGGAGTATGGGCGGTATTACATCAACAGCAAACGATCCATGGAAGACTACATCATACAACTCGTCGAATGTTGTAAGCACCTTAGACCAAGTTTCACTGAGTACAAATTAGTATTAAAACTAAGCTACCATTTTGACAGATACATTAGACTCGCCGTATATACCCAAGGAGTTAAAACCATTGAGGAACTTCTTATCCTTGTGACACAATCATCACAGTTTGTTAATAAAGAGTACGAAAGGAGAGACAACCGGCCGCAGCAGCAGCAGTACTCTACGCAAAATCAAATACACCACAAATCGCCGCAATTCGAGACTAAAGAAGAGGACATACGGAAAGATAAGTGGAAAGAGTATAAACAGCCCTATGAAAAAGGTAACCCAACTCTGAATAAAGGAGCGTACGCCCACCCATTTTCGTCGAAAAAACACATAAAACCGTACAATTCCAATGTACAAAACATAACACAAATAATAATCATAATAATAAAAATAATTATGAAAATAAAATTGTGCAACAGCCGACACACCCATCAACGTCCAAAGAGGAAGGGGGTGATCGTAGAACACCAACTGATAATAAAACTGTATGACTACAGAAGGGTAACAAAACGCCAGTATGTACTTTAATAAATGACCTGCACACACATGATTTGTGTGACACCCTAAACAATACAGATACACAACAGGAAATAACGTTATCTAAAACCTATTGTCCTATGTTAGGGGGGACAATAAATAATTTAAATATGAAAATCCTTGTCGACACTGGAAGTAAGGTATCCATAATCAGATGGACCTGCATCAACAAGAACAGGAACCACTTCAGACATGCACCAGTGTTACCGATAAGCAATTATTATATAACAACGGCGACAAAGATTAAACAGATTGCCACACAACAAATATATGTTAATTTTAAATGTAATAAACTTAAATGCGATATTCCTATGATAGTAGTAGATAAGCTTACATATGAGTGTATCATAGGTATCGACGTATTAAATAAATTAGAAGCAGTTTCGTTATTATGTGTATGGAACACACTTCGAGATACACATGGATCATCAAGCGCTTTCATTTTTATTAAGTTGTAAAGCAACAAATGCATGACTAATGAGATGGATACTGGCCATACAAGAGTATTCATTCACAATAAAATATTGTAAAGGCTCAGATAATATAATTGCCGACACCCTAAGTCATTATCCACCGCAAGAGACACAAGAAACTCATGAAGCTAAGTGGAACGATGTTAGAATATTAAAAATAACATATCAAACAGATGATAAAGTTAAATACTTATTAAACAATATAGCAAATGAACAAAACAAAGATCTTCAAATAAGTCACATGAAGTTATCACCACTACCTAGCAGATATACAATAAAAAATATTATATTGTACAAACTCGTCAATTATGATTGGAAAATAGTCCTATCACCAGTGATGTTAAAAACACTAATTATACCATGTCATCAAAGTCTAGCACATATGTCTGCTTTAAAATGTCATTTAGCTTTAAAGGAAGACTTCATTTTGAATAATATGTTTAGAAGAATAAAAGCAATCTTAAAAGGATGCTACAAATGTCAAACAGCCCGACATCCGAATCTTCACACCTACGTAGATATGCAAAATATCAAGACACTTAATGTACCTAACGATTAATAAACTAAACCTATGCAAATTATGAACATTAAGGTATGTAAACTATGGAAGTTATGGCAAAATTTCACACGGTAGCTGAACGGTTCCCACGATCATAGACCTCTTAGTATCGAATTGTAGCGCCGGGCGCCAACTGTGTTTCTACATATGTCTCTGATTCGTGTGACTTCTGGTTTTCGTTCAGCACTTAAAAAACTGTGTAAAATTTTCCATAATCATATACATAATTCAACTTGCTCTTCATTTACACACTAACACTAACACACACACACAAACTGATACCAAATGGTTGCCTGCAGCAATGACGTCACAGCTGCCGGTCGAGGCGTGTTTCGTCTTCCTTTGCTGCGTTTAAAACGAACAAGGCTTGGCAATTCCATATGCATGTTCACTTACAATTATTTCCTTATTTAAAATTAATTAATACGTTTGTTTCTTTTATTTATGTCTTATACCTAACGCCTAATTATTACATTATTTTCATTATTTACATCTTTCACACGACTCATACGTGCGTTCGTATGTTCTCATACCGCAGTCAGGGGTTGATATGGAGACTTATGGAGTTTATGCTAAACGTATCATTGCATAAATTCCCCTGCTGGGTAAAATAAAATTTGAATTAACTCACACTTAGTGGTTATAAGGGTTCTTAAAATTTTTCACTCTTTCCCTGGGTGGTGGGTGGATTACGTCCCTCCCATGGATATACAAGTTGACTTTGGTTTTTTTTTTCTTTATCCATAGAATTTACGGAATGCATGATGCATGGTACTTTCCAATAGTCTTTCTTTTTGTCGGATCGTAGATGATAAAGGTGTGTCATCCTTTCTTTCTTTGTAATAAGAAGGGTCCCTTGTACAGTCTAAATAGTTTCTTTGCTGTATTGTCGATTCTTTTTCCCACTGGATTGGGGCTTAGTAGCACTATCTCTCCTTCATGGAATGTGATGAGTTTGTGCATTCTGTTGAACCTCTCGATCCTCTTCTCTCCAAGTTTTTCCATCCTTTTCTTCGCATTGTCATACTTGTGAATCAATGGAATTTGCAGGTTTTGGTTTGGAGGTTTATCAATGTTTTTCGACCAGAATCTAGTAGGTCTTTTATTCGTTTCCAGTTCCACCGGTGTATATCCCGTAGCTTCACTGTATGTAGCATTTATGGCTTGTTCGAAAAATGATAAGTACTCTGCCAATCGGTTATGTTGTTCATTACAGTGGATGCGTAAATGTTTTCCTAACTCTTTGTTTACTCTTTCAGCAAGGTTTCCTTGTGGGTGTCGTATTGACGTTAACACTGGTTGTATGCCGTGCTGCGTTAGTGTTTCTGCCCATGCTTTATTTTGGAATTGTTTACCTTGGTCACTCAATATCTTTTTTATTTGACCATACTTGGGTACATATTTGCGTAGTATGACATTCAGTACACTTTTAGTGGTGGGTCTTCGAATAGCGTAGAGTCGAACTGCCTTGGTGAACACATCTATACATACAAGTATGTGTTTTGTACCCCCGTGAATAGCTCTCGTAAACGGGCCCAGAAAGTCTACTGCTACTAATTCTCCCTTATCCTGTGTCTTGATATTTTAGATATCTACGTAGGTGTGAAGATTCGGATGTCAGGCTGTTTGACATTCGTAGCATCCTTTTAAGATTGCTTTTATTCTTCTAAACATATTATTCAAAATGAAGTCTTCCTTTAAAGCTAAATGATATTTTAAAGCAGACGTATGTGCTAGACTTTGATGAGATGGTATAATTAGTGTTTTTAACATCTCAGGTGATAGGACTATTTTCCAATCATAATTGACGAGTTTGTTTGAGTTTATACTATTTTTTTATTGTATGTACCTAACAATTTGTCAAATAATATTTATAAAAAAGTGTGTGCTTCATAGAAAGACGCGTAAGTTGTAATTAGTTAATAAACCAACGCGCTGACTTGTTTAACTCTGTCCGAACAGTTTTCAACAGGAGTTGAACGCCGGCAGGAGTATAAAACCCCAGCGAGCGACACACTCTTTCTCAGATCATCAACAGACAGTATGTGAAGTCCACGCATCTCACCACCACAAATTTTACAAAGTTTAAGTAATGTTTTAAATCGTAATATGTAAACTAAAGTGCGATGGAACCGGCAGTACGTCGGTGAAAGTAATTTGTGATATACACGAGTGATGTAAAAAACAATACTACAGTAAACTACGAGGAGTCGAAACGTCGTCGATGAACTTCAAGAAGTCGACATAGAACTTCGAGACATCCACTAGGGAAAAGATCAGGAAAGGAGAGTAAACAGAGCAATATACTAGAGGACGCAGGGACAGTCACACGCAGCTACAGCCAGCCGTACATCATCACGACGAGAGGTCCATGTCAGAACTCAGCATCCATTAGACGGAGAGAGTAATTCCAAATGACGCAGAGACAGAGAAGGTGATACCGGAAGGGGATCCCAAAACTCGAGAGTCCAGATAACGGTAAAAACACAGTTAAATGGTTGCAGAAATATGCAGGTGAAGTCAGACATTTATTCAATCTTATAAATGACCCTGAGGTCTATCAAAAGAAGGCTCTAGATTCCATATCCAAGTTTACATAAATTTTATTATTTTTATTTACATAATGAGTAATTAATAAAAGTTCAGAGAATAATAATTTATAACAAAGAACATGAAACTTATTAATCTCATAAATAAATGGTAATTAGAGAAACCATATTTTATTACATTTTTATATTATAATTAAATAATTAAAATCAATAACTGTAATGTAAAATCAAGTACGAAAGTTTACTTCAATTGTAGATTTTAATTAATTGAGACATTAGGAGTATAGTTAAATAAAGTAATAGAATGGTCTCTATTAGAATTTTTATAAATGTTTAGTTATTTAATTTTTTAATTAAGTGGTACATAATAAAAAAAAAAAACCACACTTGCTAAGTCAATATTAAAATTTCAAATTCGTACGTGTTCATCACGCAGTGTAATAATATATGTGTTATGTATTATATGTCTGAGTAAATATTCCAGGTCATATATGTCTTATGTGTGTGTATAATGTGTCTTAGACTATAAGAGCTAAGAGTTTGCCACGTTATAATTATATGATATTCGTATAAATGAATATAAGGGTTTCAATATAAGTTAACCCACACACTAATTAATAACATGACAATTTGCAGTTTTTAATTAATAAACAAAATGAATATAATTTTATGAACAAAGTCGTACTAATTTCACAACCAGTACTATCAATCAACCAGTAGTTCAATCCTCTGTACTCTTTACTTGTAACGATATTCACATGCTTATCCACCCTCAATTAACTACCAAAGACTGCGACCTAGCTGGGAAACATCAAGGTAAATACTGCAGAAGAAGAGTATACCTTTGAGACGTAGGTAAGTGCGCACAAATGAGTAACAACATATGTGCAAAAGTGAGTTGTTAAGAGTATCGTTGCAATGTATTGCGACAATATAAGCATAGGCTGTAATGCGCATATATAATATAAAATAAATATTTAATTTAATTTTAATAATATATAATAGACGAGCAGGTGTGAAATTGGAAGCTGGCTTACAAACAGGAGTCAACACGCAGGATCACGCGATTACCGCTGCATGTGTGTATACAAGTAAATAGTGTGTGTGCGTGAAGCCTGTTTGTTCCTGAAAGTTTGCAGCCTCACCCCAAGTCAATGCTAAATTAAGAATATATTTAATATTAAGCAAACCATAAATGTTAGCGAGAAGGTAAAAACTTCTAAAAATGTGTAAAAATCAGACACAAATGCAGTGCAAATTTTACGTAATTCGGACAATCAGTGCGAATCCAGTGCGATTTTTAAAGCATTATAATTACACTAGTGGTGCGAGCATCATGATAATTGCACATCACATAGGTCATTAAATTAGACAATATTTTATCACTGTGAAATCCGCGTTAAACAGTGCGATTGGCGAAAAAGTGCAATTATGTGAAATAGGACAAGAGTGGGGGCTATCACGCCATGGTTCAACTGTCGACAGGCTAATTCCTGAATCGACAGCTGCAGTTTTCTTGGTGAATATAAATAGAAGCCCAGGGGAAGTAATCTCTCTCTTCTAACAGTATTCATTCGTGGCGGAACGCTATGTCCGTCAGAGAGAGCGAAATTTTAATTACTTTGGACAGAGTTAGACAATATGTTAACACCAATAAGACTTTTTGTTAACCGCAACTTGTAAAGTATTACGATAAATATTTCGATTTAGCATAATAATGGAAAACAGTAATTAAAAAGTAACGTAACACAAATCGTCAGAGGTCTACAAGTGATCTACATCTAGGAGCACTACTCCAGACTGAGGACGACAGCACTACATGGCATAATTTCCAGACGTAAAAGACGAGTCATCGGACTTTTGAGAGGACCCAGAGGACAAGGACAGGATCCAGGACTTCAAGACTATGCAGGATTCACAACATCAGGGACTCAGGAACAGGACAGGGTATGCTGAGGAACCGCTACAATTAAGGTGAAAGAAAGCCATGTATTCCTCATAACAAAAGACTTAATCAAAGATTGATAAACATTGTCAAAAGAAAGATAATAATTTCAAAAAGTGTAATTTATAACTTATAGATGTAAATGTCTTGTATAAAAAATTATAGCATAATTTTGCAGTAATAATTTAGAAAAAATATTTAAATTTCAATTGTAGAGTAATTATGAAAGCATAATTGTTGCATTAATAATTTATTGGAAATACGTAAATTTAAATTGTAGAGTAATTATGAAAGCATAAGTTTTGAATTGATAATGATTGAAAATATTTTAATATACATTTGAAAGAATCAATTAGATTTGTTCAAATAATGAACAAATAGTTAACTTAGTTAAATATTTTATATTGAAAGCACACATTTAGACTGAGTAGTCCAGACAATATAACATAATGAAGAAATATTTTTTATTATTATAAAAATGAATAATATTATATAAGATTTAGGTTTGTGATGCGATTACAGCACACAAAGAAATTTTGCAACCATATATAATGAATATCATATAACGAATTAATCATTATTTGTATATTATTATTTCTTGATATGTTTGTTTAAATTAATAAATGAAAACATTTTGAATTTCCTAAAAAGGCTACCATTATTATAATTACACCTGAACCCCTAATTACATGTACACGTTGTTAGAAATGTTATTTATCGTTGTACAATTTATCGCTCACAAGCGTGCGCCCGACACACTTACATTTAATAACGTTGTATCGTTGTAATATATATAATCAGATTTTGATGTATCTGATGTTGAAGGCTTTTGGCTGTGTGTACATTTCAGGTATATTAGCATTTTTCATTTCATTTTTTTTTCAGAAATTAGTTATAATATTCTAAGCATGACATCTGAAAACTGTAGAAAACTTGAAAAATCCCAGCAATGTGTTAACTTCTAATTTACTTTTCTTGTCGGACCACTGAATTTTCCTATATGAGAATATTTTTTTTATGTTTGGCATAGAGAGACAGTGCCATAAATAAATAGTTACACACTTTTAAAAGTTCAAAGTTTATTGTTTTTTTTTTATCTTTACAACTGAAAAGAAATGTAGCCTCTTTTTGTGACTAATTTTATCTTCTGTTCTTCCTTATTTGTATCCTTGCCATCAAAACAAAAACTCAGACTTCATAATATTTAAAATCTTCGACAAATCAGAACCCCAGTAGTCAGGCCCGTATTTTGGATGTATAACGCCCCTGTGCAGTCATTAATTTTACGCCCCCTATTCCCTGAGCTAAACTTCAGTGTCGCTATTCGTTTACAGATTATGGACAATAAATTGTTTAATTACTTACTTCAATTTTAAACTGTATTATAGACAATATTTAAACTTAACTGAATACACAATATATGAAACAAAGGTGCAAGTTAAACATTTATACATTATTCTGAAGACGATATATGGTAAACACATAGAAAATAATCACTACAGTTTAATAACCTCAGTTAAAAATATCACTGAAACATCCAATTTGGTCAGTCAAACGTATATGGTAGAAACACTGCAATTTGATACTAACCATTTTATGAAACTTACCAAACTTAGAGAAATGACTTTCTTCTGACTTTTGCATTTGCAAATGCATTTATCACTTCCTCAAAATCCAGACTGACAGTGATGTCTGATTCTATGGCGAGCACTCCAAGACTGACCAGTCGTTCTTGATTCTGTGCTGTCCGTAGATAGTTCTTGATTCGTTTTAAAACTGAAAATGACCTTTCAGCAGAACAGTTTGTTGCTGGAGTACAGTTGTAGATCTTGAGTGCAGTGTACACATTTGGGAAGACATCACTAATTTTCTTCGAAGCCAACATTCTGCAGAGAAATGGAAGAGACGATAATTTGTTACCATCTTCTGTCTTCATAGATAACAGATAGCTTTTCAAATGGATGCATTCTTCACCAAAGCTGCTTTCTATGTCGGAATCATAAATGGCTCGAAGTTTCTCTGCAGCATCATAAATTTGAGGAGCTTCTAGTTTGGTGATATTTGAGAGAAATGAAAATATTAAATTATATTCTTTGTAGACATTAACTCTCTTCTGTAACTCAGTCTGGAGAGTTTGTATGATCTTGGAATATGAAATTTCCATTCGTCTCCAGATCTTGTCATGTTCCAAGTCATCTGATCCTAGTTCTTCTTCAGGACTTTCTGGTTCCGCTTCTGATTCAGATGATTCATCAAAAAATCGCCTACGTTTAATTTGACGTTTTGGTCTTGAAATCTCAACAGCTGAAGAAGAAGGAACTGATTCCAGACTCCTGATCTGATTAAGTTTCTTTTCAGCTGAATCTCTGTGATTGGGGAAACAGGTCTGAAGCTCAGTTAAATACACTGTAAGAGAGTCATACATTTCAATAACAGTGGAAATGTCCATTTCCTGAGCTTGCAATTTTTTCATGACTTTGCCAAATTGTTGAAGAATAGAACCCCACACTGATGTCATGAATGCTACCTCAATGCTATTTAATTTCCTAAGAAGACCATCAGCTTGACATCTACCTTTACCCGTTTCATTTTCTAAAATAGTTCTTAATGCAGAAACCACTGCTTTCCAATCTGCATCCAAGCTCTTGCAAGCATCCTCACGTGCACACCATCAAGCTGTTGACAGTGATTTCAATGTCATGGTTACAGAATCAAAAAATGTTTCCAAGATATTCCATCTCCCTGTAGAATCTGCGAAGTAATTATATAAACTTTGCAATAACTCAAAAAACCGTACTGCAGCAATACAGCATTTCACTGCTTATGAACCAATTAGATTCAGTGAGTGAACTGCACATGGAATGAAGAAAACAAGAGGATTTCTTTCCTTGAGTCTTGCTTGCAAGCCAGAATATGTTCCAGACATGTTGGCCGCATTGTCATATGATTGACCTCTACAGTTATCAACTTTCAGACCATGTTGTTCTAAAGAATTCATTAGTGCTTCAAAAAGCTTTTCTCCAGTATGGCCTGTATTTTTCATAAAACACAGAAATCTTTCAACTGAGAGCCCACAATCAGTTACATATCTAACAACTACACTTAACTGGTCATTATGAGATAAATCTGGTGTAGAATCTACTATGACCGAAAAATATTTAGAAGAAATAACTTCATTGCCTATTTTTTCACTCACTGACTTTCCCATAAGATGTATTAATTCTTCATAAGTTGCTGGTGACAAGTATGATGTAGATCCTTTTCCAGGATTACCGAACCTTGCAATATGGTCAGTCAGAAAAGAATCGTACTCTGCAATTAATTCCAAACACATCATGAAATTTCCATTTTTCACAGAGCCAAACTTCTCTTCGTCTCCACGAAATGCTAAACCCCTAGAAGCTAGTTTTTTAACTACAGAAACAACTCTTTTTAGTACATTTCTCCAATATGTAACTTCATGTTCATGCTGGCTGAGCAGTCTTTTGTCAATTCTGTTCATCTCATTTCCTCTACTTTTCAATTTTAACAAGCAGTCTCTTGACTGCTTGTTAAAATTTTGAAACCAGATGTTGCAAACTGAGATGTACCACCGAATAATTTGCATGGGGCACAGAACAGTGATCCTTGGCTGGGAGAATAAACAAGATATTCATGGTTCATAATTTCCCCATTTACTAAAGTCCTATGGAATAGTTTCTTGCTGCAAAACCGTTGTGATCCATCAACATATCGCCGCGAGGACTGTGAAAAGTCAGCGTCTTTGTTTTGATTAATACCATTTTTTATCAAATAATCCCGAGTGTGATCAGTGTTTTCCCAATAGAATGGATCATTACTAGGAATAGACACTGCAAAATCCACTTCTGTAGAGAGTGTAGCTTGTTCCTGTACTTCGAGATTTTCGACTTCCACATTGTCTTTACTGTTTTCCACTATAATTTCACCCGAATTTTCAGGTCTACACTGTTCACTTTTGTTTTCACCACTGAAATATGAGCCCAGTCGAGGTATTTTCTGCAAAATTTTACTCTCCCTCTGTCTTTTTTCCTCAGCTTTCTTGCGATATGCAGCACCACTTAACCTAGATCGCCCATCCATACCGTCCCTAAGCTATTATATCTTAACGGAAAAACCTATAGAAATACTGTTTTGTAGAACATTTAAAACTGAATAATTCACTGTCAACAGTTAAAATACTCGGCGTATCGTATAAAATGCCTTGATTTTGAAAGTTAATAACAAGTTGGAACCACGTGGAACGATGAAACGCCAACTTAACTCTGAATTAATAACAACATACACCCCAAAGAATATGCACACATTTAGACATTTTGCAAAGATAGTTTATCAGATTACTAACTCTATACTCAACACTAAATCCAAATTTTACGTCCTATAATTTAAATAATACGAATAATAAACGTTATTTATAAACGAAAACACTGCTCACACCTTTACACTTTCGTACACAACGCAGAACGTAACCTCCAAACACAAAGCTGCAGAGCACGTGTAAAATTATTCACCACAGCCACGTAAATTACATCAGCCTAAGAAGGAATGAATACCAAATGTTTCAGAAACTATCCGCTAGAGGGCAACACGAATACCATTCCAATAAACGACGTATGACGGCAATACTAACGAAGCAAAGTTGAAAACGTAAATATACGTGATTACTGATTTTGGCCCGTCTGACAAAAAACGTGTATATACGTGATTACTGTTCAAATGGTTAATGCCAGAGCCAGAACGCTAATCTACTTCGGGCTTTATAATGATATGAAGCGATGTTTTTTTTTAACCAGCTATATTTTGCCGCCCTGTGCACCTGCACATGTTGCACATGCCTAAATATGGCCCTGCCAGTAGTACATTCTCAGGACACTGGGTCAAGCATTTATAATCCAGGATTTACATGACATCTGGTCAGCCTAGTTTAACAGTGCTGAGTTTTTATTCTTGCATTAAAAAATTTACAAAGGAGAGGACACATTGATTACTACTGACTACATAGTTGTATTAACACATACCCCATTTGTTTCCATACAAGACTGGACAACTAGCATGCAGAGTCCTTTTATCTAATGTTCCTGAAGGCATGAAGTTATACCAGAAAATGGCGGAACCTTTTTGTGGTTTCACAGACAAGTCTAGCAAAGGAAATACAGTGGAACCACCAAACATTACATCACTTAACTGAAAGCAAATGGCAACGTTTTGTTACTTTCATCTTTCTTTTACAATAATAATAATAATAATAATATAGGTACCAATAATAAAATAATTTCGTACTTACCATGCAATTCACAACACTTCCGGTTGTTACACGTGGTATTATAACCATTATTTTCTCTCTAAGGTCCAGGGTTCTTTCTCAGCGAGATCAGAAACAGTGTGGGAGTACACAATAAAGGCTTTAACAACATGTGTGGTGACTTGAAACTTTTGTTTTAATCTTTTGCATTACCATAGTTAATAGTTACAAAATCACATGGAGTCATACATAAAAACAAAATGGCGGCTATGCATTTCCGCTTTACTAATAATTGGTCAATTTTAATGTTTCATTTCTCGTAATTACTTCTTAACAAAAACATTTTATTACTGCAGTATTATTAAATTTACGTATTACCATCAAATTATACTATTCAACATAAACCAATGCCTCATGTATCAAAAGAAATGCCGGCATCTTCTCACACGCACATTCTCTCGATATTTTCCCAATTGCTAATTACTGGTACATTTTACTGATAAAAAATTTTGAGCTCAACGAATTAGTTATTATAATTATGAATTTTGACACTTCCCTGATGTTGCAGTTCCAGTTTTCCAATCATACGTTCCCCATCTCAGCCCGGTGTTCGGCGAAATTTACAGTTTTCGTCTGTCTTTTAGTGCACTGAATTTACCTTTACATCGTATTTGACTGGTTACTTTACAAAGGTATTGACTACCTTTAGATTACATTTTAACTTGATTTAAAACACTTCTACTGGCAAAACTACGCCAGTTAAAATTTTAGCGTGCTGACGCTCTGATGGTATGTTGCAGACTGGGACTGCCATATTTGCATAATTTCCACAGGTAGAAGGGATTATTTCGTCATCAGCCTATTGTTTAAAATGGATGACGGCATTGTTTTGCGTCACAGTTGTTACGTTTTTGGATTTTTCATGACGTTTCAACATAATTCGCAACTTGCTTGGTTCAGATATGTGCCGAAAATCACGTAGGCCAACGACCTTGGAGTCGAGTTGTACTGTCAAACTGCGTTGTGTGTTATACATTGGGGGAAAGTTAACCTAACCATTTTAAATATATGAAAATACAATAAAATTGTTTTCCTGTACCAATAAATTCTTTAGACGGACTTATGTACCGTCACAGTTTTAGCCCTGATATTTATTTATATTCATATTTTGTAACTTGCCTTTATAATTTACAATGAGCACAATAGTTAATAAGTAATTTTCTAATGCATTCACACTGTAAACTTATAACTGATATACAGGGTGTCCCGTATATATATAACACGTTTTTTTTAGGTTAGAAGTACAATAACTTTGTTAAATGACTAATAAATGCATAAAGGTTAAAAACAAAACTTGTAAAGAATTTAATTCTGAGAAAAATTGTGTAAATAAAGTCAATAAAAATTAACAAAAAATTCCAATTGTTTCCAATTTTCCAAAATTTGTTTTTAGGCAAAGATTTTTCTGTTTTACGTCGGATATCATGAAACTTATGGGAGATACAGTTCTGCGACCTGTTTTATTCGATTTTTCAGGTCAAAAACCATAAGAAACAACAGAATTCGCCCCTTCCCAGAATTTCAGAAAGTCTTCATTTACCTGGGGGAACCGAAACCCGGGTGAAATCTTTCGCTAGCCGTAACTCGCTTACAAAGCGTTTCTGGACATATGTTTATATGAACTTTTTTCTTCTTTTACACTATAGAACCATTTCTCAAATTATTTCCCTCTACTCCCGGGACACCCTGTATTTATAATGTCAAGCACAGTTTTATTCATAGTATGTACATTTTTATAATAATAAAAAGACAGTTTAAGAAAATAAAAAAAGTAAAATTCATTTGGCTCCTTACATAAAACATAAAGGTTGCAATCCTGTCACCAAACTCTGGACGAATTGTCTAGACAAAAAACAAAACAAAGTTCAGTGGAGAGATTGTTACTGAGAACATGGCAATTTTTTACATTATATTCTATAAAAGAGGTGTAATATCTCCATTTCTGGATTTTCCCAGTTTATTTTTGCGTTTCTTGTCCAAGTATCCATAGAATAGATATCACATATCTCATACATATCTTACTCCAGATATCTCATTTTTCCTGGAGGGAACCATCTGGTACCAGTAAATTGTTAGAGTAAAATAATCATTTTGGCCACAAAATATATTGTTATCATTTCATGTTGTTAGTGTAACACATTGTTTATATAAACCCACACGTACTGAATTTACATATTGTTTGGTTTGTACATTGGTTTCAGTTTTTACAAGCATATTCAAATTCTTTTTAAATAGTGTTTTAAAAAGTAGTACCTGATTATTAAACAGTTGTTACAATAGAAACTCTTTTTTTTTTTTAATACCGGTACCTACAAAATAAGATCAAAGTAACATAATACTTTACAAATAAAATATATTTTAAGAATAATAGTAAAAATGAACACTGTGTGAACTAAATATATTGTAAACTATAATGTAAACTATAATGTATAATTTAACACACTGTGGTCCTGTTTCAACGTTTTGCCACAACGTTTGTTCCGTACTCTGTATTATTACACAAATAATATAAATATGCATTACAATAATAAACAATTTTTCATGAATCACATTATTCACATATCATGACAGAAAACGCTTATTAAAAAGCACATATCAATGTCGCAATCACATATCTATGAAGACTTGAAAAATTGTCATCCTAAAGAGAGGTAGTTACATTATAAAAACAGGCGCACATCATAATTGTTTATAAGTACTGTGTATCATTATTTTTCTGTGTATGTGTCTGTGTTTTTGTGTGTATGCTTCTGTGTATGTGTGAGAATATAAAAGCAACATGGTTCAAAATAAGTCTTTTGAGACATGTCTTAAACATACTTATTAAAAGACTGTATTTATCAGTAACATCAAAACTTTTTTGAATTTTTTTGTATAAAAGCAACTTTGTTACTCTTTGTCTTAACAAAGTTTGTAAGCTCAGTTATATGTGCAAAATTTAATGTATTTATATGAAATTTCAGAGACAAAATAGACAGACACAACATCCATAGTGTAAAAACAATTCATGGTGTACAGTCTTACATTATTTGTGCATAATGAAATCAGAATCCAAATGCATCAGTACTTCTTATAGTAACTTGATTACTCTTCTCAATGTACAGTATATAAATAAAGAAGTGTGTGTGTGTGTGTGTGTGTGTGTGTGTGTGTGTGTGTGTGTGTGTGTGTGTGTGTGTGTGTGTGTGTGTGTGTGTGTGTGTGTGTGTGTGTGTGTGTGTGTGTGTGTGTGTGTGTGATATTAATTTGAAGTATACATAATATTACTCCTTATCAATAATGCAACTCCTTAAAATTATAGTTGTGTTATGTAGTAATACCGAATATCAGTAGAATCTTTACAGATGTAAACTATTTTGATACACGCTTTGTCTGCTTCTATCTGTTTTACAAGTGACTGGATGAAATTTGATAAACAGCAGGAGAGTTAGATCATGAGTACTGGTCAATATCAGCACTTATACCAAGCAATTAATATGTCCACATTATACTATTTAATGCCATACATAATTTTTACAGACATGAACATATACCATACCATTGTTGAACTTGTGATTTATAAAGGGACTTGGTTCAGTCTAATTTAATTACTGGTTCATTCAGGTCTATTTACAAATTACTATAGGCAAAACTAGCAAAGTTACCAAACTCACTGTTTTCAAAACACACACACACACACACTGTACTTTTCAATTTTAAAATGTTATTATAAACTTCAAGTAGTTCAGATTAAAAAGAATTAAAAAATGCGATTCAAAATATATGATAAATGAAGATACAGTAATTAATGTGTATCAAAACATTTTTATACTTACATATTTTACTTTATCTCCAACTGCGTCATAATGCAGACGATATTCTCCTCCTACACCATAATTACTAATCTGTAATGGTTCAGCTGTGTCCATACTAAGTCCTGTCATTGCATTTATTCGCTGATTAAGTTTTCTAGCCACAGGGTCACTACTTTTAACCCATGCATTTGAACTAGTTCTATAGAGTTTCACTTGAGTCGTGCCATCACTGGTATAAACTTTAGCTGGTTTCATCTGTGCTAAGTATCATAACACTAATTGTTGTGAAATAAGAAGTGGAAATTATTAAACATTCCTTTTATTCATAAATGTTATAGCAAACAACTTATCTGACAACTTTAGAGAGTTAATAAGTACTGGTAAATGTTATTTTGCAAGTAGATAAAAGTGACAAAGCCATAGTCATGAGTTTTATGAAAGTCGCTGTTTATGGTTGCCAATTAACGTGTAAAACAATAAATATAAACTTGAAACCATAAAATTCATCGTTTAATGTATGAATTTATCTGTTAATTTATCCATGACAACAAGTTGAAACTGTGTATTCCAGAAACAAGCCTGCATTAATCTACACCTCAAAAAAAGTGTTGATGAGAGTAATGTTGGAAGAATGGGTCTGTATTAATTTGGCCAATCTATGTCCACTGGAAAATCATATCATTCCATGCTGTCAGATACCTTGAAGGACATATGAGCCAATCAATACACCTTACCAGTGCACTGCACAATGTGGCAAAGCTGTCTACCCTCCTTGTTAAGCTATTATTCCAATCCTATTTTCCTATTGTGTTTCATTGTCATAGTATAAGTATTCTATACTGATTCATGTTTAAATTGTTCTAATGAAAGTCGAGTTTACATTGAGTCATTTGTTAAACTCATATTAATGTAAGAAAAATAATTTAAAAACTTAATAAAAAAGTTTCTTCCTCATCTATTTGCAACCAAAATAAATAAATTCTATATACTGTAGTCAGGATCAGAATGATTCATCAAAATAGCTTTCAGTAATCATATATATGTAGTGGCATAGTGGCAAGAAAGTTACTAGGAATTATTACAACCCCCCCCCCCCCCCATTGAATTAGTCACCAATAAGATCTTATATGTAGCATCTACAGGCAGAGAATTATACACTGCTGGCAGCTCTGATATAGTATACAGAGTGAGTTGTAACTGGCAAATTTCCAACTAGTAACACCTCTTCCTCCCACTTGTCATCAATAACCCACCACCACAAAATAATCCCACTGACTTATAACCCACATAGAAAACCGTTGGTCAGTAACCCCTGGTAAAATTCTGGCTGTGCCACTAAGTTACATAATTTTATCTTGTTGTTGCATCCTCTTCGTTCACTTATTAATTTAATAATATATATAATACTTTCACTTATGAACTTACTGTTGTCACTTCCCAAACGTTTCAAGATGTTGTTTCTCTTCTTCAGTGGGTTGAGTAATTATTAAGTTACATAATATATGTAAATTTATAAAAGAATTCCCATTTCTTGCAAGAAAATTCAAATTATTTCAATCGTAGCAAAATGTTTGATTTTGCTCATTTTTCAAATTACACATAATACATAAGTCAGTTAGCTGGTAAGCAATGAATGATAGATAGAACTAGAAATTAACAGGTGTTTACATGAAAACTGAATCTTGCAACATACTATAAATTTTAGTTCTGTCGTTAAGCTATGGATAGCACTCCATGAACCTTTCACTATCCCTCATTGAATAGAGAATACATAAAGTAATGAGAATAAGCAAATAAAATACAAAAATAAAATATAATTAGTCATAAGCTAAAAGTATTATTGATAAATTAAAACAGTAAAAATAAAAAATGAAAATAACTATTTTCACAGTTGTAAACAGGAATGAAAATAGACATTAGCAATATTTATAATTTGTGGAGTGAAACAACAGACCTAAAATAATAATAATAATTAATGGAAATGTTAGATTACCTCACAAACTGAGACTGACACAATTTGGTAATATATATATTATGTGCCAGAACAATATGAGAGTTTTGACATAAATTTAAACACTTTGAAGAGCAGGTTGTGTTTTTTTATTATGCTTTTTTTTTAAAAAGGAAGCTTATAATCAAACAAAGCTTAAAGAGAAAAAGTTAACGAGAAAGATGTAAACATAAGTTATTAGTCTGATGATAAGAACATATTAGTGTAGAGAGGATGAAGAGAAAAAAGATAACAAAGGCAAAAAATAAAATAATACTTGCAAAAATTAAGAGGAACAGCAAGGCAAAAGAATCTGAATAAAGGGATAATGAAAATGGGCTAAAATTATGAAAGCAAGAAAAATAAGATTTATCTTTGAAACAATGAATCGTTTTTGGAAATTGGAATATACAAACAGTAATTAAACAAAATAATATTAATTTAAACCTAAAAAGTTAGTACCGGTAAATAAAAGGAAGGCAGAGTGGAAAAACAAAGAGAGGCCGTATTGGACAGAAAACTGAAGAAAAGGATAAGGATGATGCAAATGAACAAAAACAAGAGAAATAAGATTTGGCATGGGAACTTTGAAATTTTGTTTGGAATTGGAATACACAAATGGTGTCTGAAATATGAAGAATGAAAGGAGTGTGTGAAGAAATGAAAAGCGTGAAACACAAATACTTCTGCTACAGGAGTAAAGATAGGGAAGGGGTTGAAGGAAACTTATTGTGACATTTATTATGAACAGAAATTTTAAATAGAAAATTATAGAGACCAGGGAATAAATGGAAGATTATAGAAAAGTTAAAGAACAATATTCCAATATTAAATTTTTGTGGTGATCAGAATGGTTAAACAAAAAGAAAAATTATAATTTTATGAGGATATACGTGGAATCTGTAAAAAGATACCTAAACACAACATGGTAGCAAAAGCAAAGACTTTACACCAAACAGTACATGAAGTAAATACTGATAATGGAATGAAAAAAACTATGATTTTATATATATACCACAATATGAAACATGTTCATAGCTAAGTTGATAGTATGTTTTGTGGTGTGTGTGTGTGTGTGTGTGTGTGTGTGTGTGTGTGTGTGTGTGTGTGTGTGTGTGTGTGTGTGTGTGTGTGTGTGTGTGTGTGTGTGCGCGCGCGCGCAAGTCAGGTAAAGTAGTTTGAATGAACTACTTTGCAGTACTGAGCAGACTACTGGACTGCTGATAGTGCATATCCTACATCATGTGGTGAAGAAGAATGCAACAGTTTTAAAGACTCACGTGTTTTTTTCCATATTGCTTAAGGTGTTCAATTTCAGAGGTGGAAATGGCATCATGAAAAATTAATACAGGGGGTTCTAAAGATAACTCTTCAGCTTTGAATTTTATAATACTTGCTGCAATGTAACTATTTTTGTAGAAACATTTTAAATTTTTGTTCAAAAATGAACTGTCTTTGTATCCTTGTTGGTACAGATTATAAGCAATAAATTTATATTCTTTTGGGAAACCTTCAGATTTAGAGTTACTGTCCTGAAACAAACAAATATATATTTTTTTTATTTGTGTGTGTCCAAATAATGAAAACATCATGAAGTTCTTTTATAAATAGTTCCCGTATGAAACGTTATTAATATAAAATCAAATTAAAAATTCTATTATTGCTAGTTTGAAAATGCTTTTACGGATGGCCTTCAGAGCTGCTATCATATTAATCTTTATGTAAACCAGTAGATTTCAACCTGTGGTTGCCAAATCTCTGGTGAATCCATGACAGAGCCATAGGCATTGCTTCATCCATTTAGTTTTTTTATGTGACTACAAAATTGCAATACTTGAAAAATTCTGTAAGTGCAGGTTGTGTGTCTAACATGACAAAATTTATTTTACATGTCTTAACAGACAAAGCATAACTTTAAAAACCTTACAATTTTGCAACATTAAGATCCATGCTACACAGAATACACAACAGTCCACATGCACAAAAAAGAAAACATCAAGATGTACTAAACAAATTTAATATTTAGCTGAAGCCAAAGATTAATACACACTCTCCCACACCAAACCCAAACCAATCTACTTAAAGGACAGAAAGCAATAATAAATTCATAAAAATCTGAAAATTTTCCCACAGATTCGAAAAACCACACTACAACATTGCGTACAAAACCACAAACAAAACAGAGTAACCACTGTCAAATAATATAGGAAAAAAGTTAACAAAATTTTATTTATATTTGATTTACAAACTAAATTACTCTCAGAACAAAAACAATCTAGACAGAATGCAGCTTTACATAATGACTCAAAAAAAAAAAAAAAGAAAACAACATCAAGCCATTTCACTCCACCACTGAATCCAATTTGGCAACCACCCTATTGAAATAGATCATGCACTTACAACCATCAACAACAACATGATTGTCCTAAACATAAACATAAAAGGATGAACACTAGACACACTTTAACAACTCAAAATATGCGAACACACAAAAACATATGGAATGACATCAACATGAACATACGAGAACATACATGAACAACTCGTACTACATACATCTACATAGTTTAAACACACACTTTTTAAATACATCTTACAACACAACGAATTTATAAATAATTGAAACAACAGCGCCAGAACAAATAGCACTTCTAGTGGCAGCCTCTGAAGATACCTGTAAACAAGTGCCATTGTCTCAAGCTCAGTCAAAATTTAATTTAAAATTTATAAAAAGACAGTGTTATGAAGTCAAAAAGTGCATTACATAGCAATTGACACACAAACATGTTATGAAAATCCAAGAATAGTGTTGTTATTAAATATTCTCATAACATTCTTGGATTTCATTGTCCATGATGTGTCCATTACTTAACTAAATATAATTAATTCACTACTGACTCGGAACACAAAGTTTTTATGGGTAAAAACTTAAAAGTTTTATCTTATAGCCTGAACTGGTTTTTGCTTTTAAAAACTTCTACAGATGTTGCCATTGGGAGCACTGTCCGTCTTGCTTTTGGCGATGGTATCGACTTTTGAAAGATCGATGTTGTGTGTGTAGGGTGTGATATGTTCGAATAATGCGTGTGATTTGAATTGTGTCTGTTCATTTAGGATGTCGTTTTTATGTGTGTGTATATTTCCAATTGTTCTAAAGTGTCTAGTTTTCGGCTTTTTGTGTGTACGTGTAGAATGTTCATGTTTTGTATGTGTGGTTTGCTTCAATGAAGTGGTTTGCAAAGGTGGATTCTGTAGTGGTGTGTGGTGCCTTTGTGTGTTCAATGTATTGTGACAATACAAGCATATGCTGTAATGCACATATACACTACAGTCCCGTTTAACCGAATTTGATGGGACCCATAAGGCTTCGGTTAAACGAAAATTCGGTTAAACCGGAAAATATGTATTTTCATATCTCAGACCGGATAGTTGTGTTGTTCACGGGGTCACGGCCCACGGGCGAGCAAGGCCTACAATAGCAAGGCACATTACAATAGGCCTATTACAAATGAATGCATCACAACACTCTACAGGTATTAATTTATAAATGGAGTACGCTAAAAATGCAGTGAAATAATACATATTTTATTTTACATGAATGAGACATTTTGGAAAAGTACAGTAGTCGTAACAAACATAAAAAATTGTAGTGAAATACAATAATACAGTGGAAAATTTATACAGTACTCTATGTAGGAAATAAAAATGTACGCACATGAATAATAAAACGTGAAATCACAACAAACATGAAAGAATTATGGTGGAATACAGTACAGTAAAACAAAATTTAATGTAGCGAAAATGTGCGGCATAGAATGAATAAAAATATGAAAGTTCTAAAAACACATAAAAACATTCCTGCATGATGGAATGCAAAATTAAATCGAGGAAGTAAAAAAATGTGGTATTTTCTTTTGCTTCATATGAGAAGAACGTTTCTTTGCAGCTCGATCTCTAAGGCGTTTAATGAGAAGCAGCTCAGCAGGAGATGTTTCCTCTTGTTGTTCAAGGTACACCATGAGGTCTTCAAACATCCTAGTTGCTTCTGAATGGTTTGGCCCTTTCTTTTCTTCAAGGGATGGACCATCATCATCATCGGAGCTGAGCTCACCTACCTGGTGACTTGAACATGCGGCAACAATGTCATCTTCACTAAGAATTGGATGTGGTTCTTCATCACCTTGTATCCATTCCGCTATATCGTTTATTTGAATCTCCGATCCGCCTACCAGACTGTTTAGCTGTGATACGAAGTTCTCGTCACTACATTCCACGGGAACATCAGGTTCATTTTCATTCTGCGACACTGTTGTAGGCACGTTGGGCCAGAGTTTCCTCCAAGTTTTGTTTAGTGCAACTGCCGTTTCCTCCTCCTATGCTGCAGCTGTCCTGTAGATCACGTCCTTGATCGTTATTTGTTTCAATGTGGATATGATGTCATTAGGCTCTTCATCTTCATCATTATCAATGATTTTACTGAGCAGTTTCCTCCTGTATAGTCTCTTCAAAGTTTCGATCGCACCTTGATCCATCGGCTGTATAAGAGCTGTTTTTACAAGAGATAAAAACTGCACTCGTATGTCACCATATTTCAACTCATCTGCTCCCGGGTGGGTGGGAGCGTTGTCTATGAGGAGAATGGCTTTTAGAGGCAACCCTTCCTTTGTTAAAAATATTTTTACTGCCGGAACAAAGTGGTGAAAAAACCAGTCCTTAAAAATATTTGATGACATCCAGGCGGATTTTTCAGACGCATAATGTAGAGGCAATGCACTACGCTTGACATTCTTTAAAGCCCTTGGGTTGGTTGACTTCCCTATCAAAACAAGTGGCAGTTTATGGGTGCCTGAAGCATTGCTACAAACCAGTAACATAACTCTTTCTTTATTTTTCTTATGACCACGAGCTGCCTTGTCTAGTTTTGATGCCAATGTTTTTGTAGGCAACATTTTGTAGTTCAGCCCAGTTTCATCGGCATTGTATATCTGAGCAGGACTTAATTTTTCGTCCTTAACAATTTTTTCAAACTTCTTCTTAAACTCTTCAGCATCAAGAACAGCGCCTGAAAGACTTTCCCCAGTTATCGTCAGCTGCCTCACCCCGTGTCGATCTTTCCACCTACTGAGCCATCCAATACTGGCAGTGAAGCTTGGATCTCCACCCAACTTTTGGTTTAAACTCAATGCCTTTTCCTTAAGTATCAGTCCGGATATAGGCACGCCGCGGTCACGTTGTTGTTCAAACCACATTAAAAGTGCCTCGTCTAAGAATTCATTTTTAGGTTTCTTTATAGTGGACCGATTCCCTAAAGAGTCTTGACTAACCATTTTAGCGCAAAAAACTTCAATTTGACTTCTATTTTTTTTCCAGTCCCAAACTGTTGCTGCCCCAACACCATATTCAATAGAAATGTTTTTTACTGACTCACCCTTGTCCAGACGATTAATAGCCTCCAGTTTTTTTTGCATTGTCACAACAACTCGTTTTCTCTTTTCTGCCATAATCACTGCAGATCACTAAACAATATTGACATACTAAACACAACGCGACAAACAATGCACTACTAATGTACAAAAATTATCATGAGCCAGCCACATCAGACAGAATTCAAAACATAACTGACAGGTGTCCTTGGACAGCGACAATAGTGTTAGTAGGCGTGCTAAAAATAGACGCTGGTGGGGGGGCTGAGTCAGTGGACAGTCAACGCTACGAGTTCTCGCACGGCGCTGGCCGAATGTTTGTGTACAGTCCCTGTATGAAAGCAGTATAAAATATGGTAATACAAAAGTATTTTCGGTGATTCGGTTGACCCGGAAATTCGGTTAAACGGGATTCGGTTAAACAGGACTGTACTGTATATGAAATAAAATAAATATTTAAATTAATTTTAGTAATATATAATAGACGAGCAGGTGTGAAATTGGAAGCTGGCTTATAAACAGTAATCAACAAGAAACATCACGCGATTACCGCTGTAAGCGTGTACATAAGTAAATAGAGTGTGTGCGTGAAGCCTGTTAGAGCCTGAAAGTCTGCAACCCCACCCCAAGTAATACTAAATTAAGATTGTATTTAATTTTAAGCAAACCATAAATGTTAGAAAGAGTGTAAAAACTTCTAAAAATGCGTAAAAATCAGACACATGTGCAGTGCGAATTCTACGTAATTCAAACAATCAGTGCGAATTCTGTGCGATTTTTAAAGCATAATAATTATACTAATGATGCGATCATTATGATAATTACATATCATGTGTGTAATTAAATTAGACAATATTAGATCACCTTGAAATCCGCATTAAACGTTAATGCATTAAAGATTGGCAAAAAAGTGCGAATATGTGAAATGAGACGAGAGTGGGGGCACTCACGCCATGGACAGTTTTTGACATGCTTATTCCTGAGCCAACAGGTGTGGTTTTCTTGGTGAATATAAATACGAGCCCAGGAGAGCCAAACTCTCTCTTCAATCAGTCGTCAGTCATGGCGGTACACTATGTCTGTCAGCGACGAGAATTTCTAATTTTTCTCAAACAGTCTTCAGTCGTGGCGGTACGCTATGTCCGTCTGAGACATGAATTTTTAATTACTTTGGACAGAGTTAGACGCTATGTCTAACATTAACAAGATTTTTATATCGTAACTGTAAAGTATTACGGGAAATGTTTTGATTTCAAGTAGTAATAAAAGATAATAAATAAAAAGTACCGTAAATAAAATCGTTGGACGTTTACGAGCAGTCTACAACTAAGAACATCAACTCTAGACAGATGGTGAGAGAACATCTAGCAGAGGAACGAGACACAGAGCACTAGAGACGATTCTATCACAACAGCAACCGATCCAGAGCAAAACGTCATTACAATCTACAGCAGCCAATGGACCATGAAGGACGAGAGACGAGAGAAAGAACAAGCAGTGAAACCAGGAATGAGAAGAGGACATCCAGTAGGAGAGGACCGACAGATCACTGGAGGACATGGGACAATCTGCAGAATTTGAGGTGACGAAAAACCAATTTATAATTATCAAAGAATAAAGACATTGAAAGACATTAATAAAAACATTTTAAAATTAAAGAATAACTATGTAGATAGAGATAAGAGAATGTAATTTACTTGTAATCAGAATTTTTTTTAATAATTTTTCTTTAATGAATAAACAGTCAATGTAAAGACAATTTAAATCCTTGCTTGGAGTATTAATAATTGATTTAATGATTGAAATTTTTTTATTGAAAGCACACAATGTAAGGTAATTGGAAATAATCAATTAGTTTTGTTAAAAAGATTATAAAGCCGTAAAAGGTATTTCAAGTATAGAATAAGAATGTATTAACAAATTTAAAAAGCACACATTCAGACTGAGTAGTCGAAATATTATAATACAACGAAGAAATGTTGTACTTAGAATTGCTAATATAATATCTAAGATATAAAATCTATTTTTATGATGAGAGTACGGCAAGCAAAGAAACATTGAAACCATAGATAATGAATATCTTATGGCGAAGCGATTATTACTATTATATTATTATTTTTATTATGTTTGTTTAAATTAATAAATGAAAAGATATTACGATTCCTAAAAGGACTACTCTTATTATAATTACACCTGAACTCCAATTATACATACACGTTGTTAGTAAGGTTATATAAAGTGTATGAGTATTAATGAACAAATTAAATTACACAGAAAACATAGTTTGTTACATTTTGGCGTCCCAAAGAACGTGGGGCTCCACACAAAATAAATTATAGAAAATTAATTTGTTACATTTTGCCGCTCCAAAATTGTGGGGCTATTAAAATATAAATAGATTTGTATTTGTATATAAAATCTGTTACATTTTGTCGCCCGTTAACTTGGGGCACGACACGCCTACATTTAATAAATAAATGTATGCTCTGTTGTTAAATGTGTGCATAGGATTTATGTATAATAATTGATGTTTATTAATGAATATTTTTATGTTATTTAATTTTGTTGTGTGTATTGTATTGTAATAATGCAACTGGCACCCACCCCAACAAACAGGTGTTATTATAATATAAGTAGATAAGAATAAATAAATAATAATAATTAAACAATAAATAAATTTAAAAAAACTCGCATACGGTTCACTAATAATAAATTATAAATAAATATTTTAATAATAATTCGACATGGCAGCACCAGGAAACTTATATATGGAGGCGTTTCAAACGATGATGCGTGCTTGGGTAGATGAGATAAGCACAAAACAAACAGTAACATGGATATTCTACACATACACACAAAAGGCCGAAAACTAGACACTCTTGAACAATTGGAAATATACAAACACATAAAAACGACATCCTAAACGAACAGACACAATTCAAATCACACACACTATTCGAACATATCACACCCCACACACACAACATTGATCCTTCAAAAGTTGACACCATCGCCAAGAACAAGATGGACAGTGCTCCCAGTAGCAGCCACTGACGAAGCTTATAATAAGTGAAAACTGGTTCAGGCTATAAGGTAAAACTTTACGTTTTTATCCATAAAAAACTTTGTGTTCATAGTGGGTAGTGATTTAATTATATTTAGGTAAAAACGTCTTTTATATTTTAGTTCCCCTTTGAGTTTAAGAATTTCTGGTGATAAAAACTGATGAGTATTGATGTTCACTGATGTAATCAATGTCATCAAGGTGTATTAGTTCTTTCTAATTAACTTCATGAACAGAAAAAACATTCTGATTATGTCTAGAAGAAAAGAGAGAATGTTCATACATGGTTAGTGTTTTTATAACAGTCTCTCAGATAGTACCATTTGCCCTGATATGGTGTCACAATTTCAGATCAGTGAGATACTAGAAACATTCAGGCTGTTTTGTCTAACATTTTTATGCAACCTTTACAGCAGTTTCAAATAAAGTGATGCCAGCCTTCAGACAGTGAAACTACTAATTCATGTAAAAAGTCATAATTATTTACTATAAAACAGGTTAATTACCTACCGTCACGCTTTTTGAAATCCGAAAACAGGATTACTTGAGTTTCGACACATTAAGTGTCATATTCAGATCCTCGATGAATATAAGTTAAAAATACATTTGTTGATGTATGCACATCCCGTCAGATAATAAAAACAACACAAACATAACAACAAAAATACTTAAATAATTTAACACATATTAAAACCGAGACAAAACAGAACGAAAACACGATACACGCGGCCGACGTGGACCTGCACAGGAACACGTTATGTTCTAACTAACTTCGTTATGTTCTAATTAATTAAGATCGTGCATAACGTGTTCCTGTGCAGGTCCACGTCGGCCGCGTGTATCGTGTTTTCATTCTGTTTTGTCTCGGTTTTAATATGTGTTAAATTATTTAAGTATTTTTGTTGTTATGTTTATGTTGTTTTTATTATCTGACGGGATGTGCATACATCAACAAATGTATTTTTAACTTATATTCATCGAGGATCTGAAGATGACACTTAATGTGTCGAAACTCGAGTAATCCTGTTTTCGGATTTCAAAAAGCGTGACGGTAGGTAATTAACCTGTTTTATAGTCTTAAAACGCTTTTGGAGGCAAATACAATGTTTAAATAATTATTTAAACAAAAGTGAAACTCCAGCTACAGTAAAGACTGTGTTGCTTAACAACTCAAACCTGAGTAGTGTAGCAATGAGAATTACAGTAGAACAGTTTCAATATTTGCTTGGTTAACAAACTTAAGTTTATCATAAAATGAGAATAAATTTTGAGATCACAGTACTTTAGCACTCACTTTATGACTGACGGGGTGCTTAAAGGGGGGATCGTGTCACCATTGGCGACATTTAGAAAATTTTTAAGGGGGAATTTTTTTTTACTATTGCATGAAAAGTTTGTTAATTTTATGCAGTGAGTCTGAAGTTTTAAGCAAGATTCCGCATGAAGAAATCATTGACAAGTTTGCCTTTTCCACCAAAAAAGACAAAAAAATATTATTGAAGAGCTAAAAACACTTACTTACTTATTATTATTATTTTTTTTTTTTACTTACTTATAAGTTATGTTTCAACTTCAGATACCATAAATATTGTGATTGTAAGCTTATTATTTATATTGATAATGTGATTGTTCATATTATGATAATGTAATTTTGAAATACATTTTACTTTTTATTTACTGTATTAATAAAGTACAGTGTGCAATAGAACTTTGTGTTCATATTTTTTATTTATCTTGCTTTCTGCTACATTTTAGTACACTAGAAAAAGGTCCAAAAACAGACTGAAATTTTTATAGCATTTTATCGATAAAAACAGATTTAAATGAGACGTTTAAGTTGCAAAACTTTTCAATAAAGTCATAGAATACTGGTATTGTAAAACAAATCACGTTTTACAGAAAATATTAATTTGTGCTTTATTATTAGAAATCCTTATTTTTTAGTTTATAATACTATGTACAATCATTATATCATTTTGGTAAAAGGTAATATTTTGTAATAGTTTTGAGTTAGAAAGCCCCGGCCTTTGCTCGATTAGGTAAGAAATTTTACTGTAAAAAAGAGAAAAGGTCTTGTCAGAAAAAGGGAGGATTTTTTTATAAAATTGGGGGAAGCGTCATAAGGGTTGGGGGGGATTGGCACCCCTGTTACTGACAAAAGAAATCATTTTGCTAATGATTTATGGATTTGCAAGACTTCACAGCACACATCATACAGTATAAATTTCATTCAAATATCCTGTATTTCAAAATTACTTTGTACCTGTTAAAATATAAGCAATGTTGCATAACTTAAAAAAATCACAAACATTTTTCAAATGTTTTTAGTTTCTTATCTCTTTAAAGAATTTAAGACAAATTAAAATTAAAAATTTATGATTAAATTATATTTTATATTTTACTATATGCTTTTCATTTGTAATTATAGATTATTTAGAATAACTTATCTATTGTAGAACAGAACATACGTAGAACTTAAGTTTATCATATTTTCAATGTTTTCCTGGTATGTCGAGTGCTTCAATCTTCAGTCTGAGGTACTGCATAAACAAAATAGTATATCTGCACTCTGTTTATACATTCCTGTTTTAATTACTAACTTTTTTATATTATTGTGAAGTACCGGTAACAATAATGTAGTCTAGAAGTGGTGAGTTGTCAGGTTTAGGTAAGTCTGATATTATTATATGAATTCCTATGACTTTTTCTGTATAAAAAAATAATAATAAAAGTTTTATTAACTAAAATAATGTAATTCTATATTTACATCAGCAAGTATCAATAAACATATTTCTATAAGATAACCATAAAATAAATTGTTACCTTGTAGGAACAGCCATTCAATAAGAGTTTTCCAAGTAGACTACGCCAAATTTTAGAGTTTTTTATGTATTTTGGCATCACTTGAAAATAATAAGCAGCTTTTTCTAGATCACCTACAGTAAAAAAGTAACAAACAGTTAATTTTATGGTTAACAATTTAAATCTATTAACAGGAAATGTTATATTATTATTTGGAAAATAGAAGTTTAATTTCATTTAAAATAGGTTAATATGCATTCTTTCTAATGCATGAAAAAGAAGCATATTATATTTGATATGATTTAAATTTCTTTGTAGACGATTGGTGCCTTTATGACTGACTGATCTCTTTATACCTGGTGAAATAACTGATACAGATCAGGTTAATGCAATTAAAATATTAATGTAACTGATTTAAAGGCACAACTGTTGTTGATACATTAATAAACATTAACACCTAAATACTTAAACATGTTCTTTCCCTTGTTATAAAAGAAGATATAAAAATATATAATGCTCTGTGTGAAAAATTAGAAGAATATTACTCAGATAACAATACGTTAATTGTTTAAAAGATAGTTTGAAGACTGATCTGTTAATTTCATTCTTAGACTGAAAAACTGCTGTAGTACATTTTTCTCTAAAATGTTTTGTATTAAGTCACATAATGAAAAGTATATAACCTGACAAACAGAGAGCCAGAACCAGTTGCTCTAGGACTACATCCTCGTCTGCATATGCGTAGTCACACTTGTAAAGCTGGTGCAGTGTTTCAACCAACCATTCACTAGCACATTCATAAGCTGCATGAATGTAACACTGCTTAGCTATAGTGTAACAATCATCAGCTGAAAAATGTTAGACAACAGAAAATGTTTAATTTACAGCGTATTAACCAAAATATTAAATATTTTCACACGTGTTAATGTCAAAAATGTAATTAAAAATAATAAATTCAATACATTATTTTCTTACATAAAAGATTAAAGTAAATATTATAAGCTGTCTTCTTTAGTGATTTATTATTGTCATGATCTAAAAATGTATTTCTTGTGTTGTTGCAATATTATATTTAAAAATATCTAATTCTGCTTGTTCCATTCTGGTTGTTTACCTTAGTGCAAGTACTGGGACTCGTTTATTGTACTTCTGAAGGTACCATGTATATGAAGGAATATAAATTTAGATATATGTATAAAGCTTCAGTATTTGTGTGTACATAAGTTCAAATGGTGTACCAATACACACCTATGATAACTCAAGCACGGATCCAGAGCCTTGATTTGGGGGGGGGGGGTTTCAGGGGAAAAAATTAACAGAAGTAAAATTGTTGATATGGCCTTAGGGCTATAAATTTATATTTACTATATCTAAATTAATTTTAGTTTTATTACAGTAAGTTATAAAAACACAAAAAAGGGGAAAAGTACTTTTAGTTTTGCTGTTTATCTTTTTTCTTATCTTGAATTGTACATACACGTTATGCAGCCAATGACATTAAACGTTACTTTAAGAAACGTTTAAAGTTTGAGTACAAAACTTTTTTAGGCTTGAGTACAAAATGTAGTTCACATCAAATACATCATTTGTTAGTATTACACAACTATTTTTTACACAATAAACTCTAACCTTCTTTTGAAAAACTATCAATAACTTTGTCGATTTCAACTTTTATGTCCCTGTGAATGTTCAGTAGAGCAAGTCCGACTAACCTTTCTTCTCCCATTCGGGATCGTATCCATGTTTTTAATCTTCTTAAAGTGGAGAACGATCTTTCTACACTGGCGACACTTGCCGGCAGTGTCGCTAAAATATGCAACATACTTTTTATTAGTGGAAAAATATCTGCATCACAAACATCAAGAGTCGCCAGAGCATTCTTCGGCAAGATATCTTCCCTGTCTTGTTCCCACTTCCTCCTCCAAAGATGATATTCGCTTGAAATTATCTGTTCAACTATGCTTTCATCTACATTTAAAAGAGGATGAAATTTCTTGGCAACTTTCTTCAATGTCAACATGATTCTATTTTTTGTTTCAATGCTTGGAAGTCTTCTTTCATCATTTGTGCTGGAATGAACATTGTTAAACCGTACAGCCGTAGAGTTTCTTAAGAGAATCTAGTTCTCAAATCCTCGGTGACGGATTCCAAAAGTGGTATATATAATGATATTCTGTAATATTCTTCTGGATTAGATTGATTAGATGTAGGGTGGTTAGATCTGTGCTGTTGTCGCTTTGCCAAGCGTGGTACTGTTACTTTGATATCTAGAGAACTGGCAGTAGAATTGCACTTTTCAAAAAGTGTTAAGAATTCTTCTTCAGAATTTTCCCTTTTCTCCTTCAAGGTCTTCAAAGTGTCTTGGACCAGTGAGCCAGCCTTGTCAACTGTAACACTTTCCTTTTGCAAATATCGGCTCAAGGGAAGAGTAAGTGATAAAACTTCACTTATGCACACAATTGTAACTATGTAATCGCTACTGCAAAGAGCAGCAATCAATGATTTAGCCTTTGAAGCTGATTCGATTTCCCGCCATTCCGAAATCATATGTAAAGCATCGACTATTTTTGAGAGGTTGGCACGAAATTGTAGTATCGTCGTGTGTCTTTCTACCCATCTAGTTTCACAAACACCTGAAACTTGAGTTCCAAGAACACTCTTCAGAACAGAATTTCTTTTGGCAGAAGCCGTAAAGAATGAGACCGTTTCTTTCATAATACCAGTGGCGTTTCTTACACATTGCAGAGAAGAAGATTTTGACAGAGACAGGTTCAATGCATGACTGTAACACGGGCTTACCACATTTTTAACTTCTTTCTGCATTTCAGCTACAGCTCCACAAACTTCAGATACCATGACACTACATCCATCGGTACCTATTCCAACGCAGTGTTTCAGGTCCAAATTTAATTGTTTCAATGTATCCAATACTAGCTGTCCAAGAGCACTACCGGTTAAAATTGGTTCACCTTGATTATCTGACGTTTCTTGAATGGCTTTGTACGCATCTGCAAATTGTATAAAGTCTTCTTTAACACCTCTATCTGTTACATACCTCAACACAATGCTCAGCTGAGACACATGAGAAACGTCTGTAGTTTTGTCAAATATAACACTGTAAAACTTACTTTTATCCACTTTACTTAATATAGTAGACAAAATTTCTTCTCCAATGCATTCAATAAGCTCGTTTTGGGTGGTCTTACTAATATAAGTTGCCCTTGCGTTTGCCATTGTAAGGTGCTTCTCCAATGACTTATCTCCTGCTTGAATACGAAACCGAAGTAGTTCTCTGAAGTTGCCTTCATTTATTGGACTCGATTCTGTTTCACAAGGCATAACAAGTTCTCCATCATCCCTATCACCTCTAAACTCTAAAGGCTATGTTTTGTCGGCCTACAAAAATGATTGTATGAATGATAGGTTTCAACCGTGCTCTGTTTTCATTTACTTGCGACAACCTCTGTTCGTTTATTTGGTTGATGACGTCCTTGTTAGGATTGTGATAAGCTTCAAGAAATAGTTTCCCTGCTTGCATGGCTTGTTGATGGTATACGTTCTTGGTATGTGTTTCAAGAGTGCCATCTTTTCCCAAAAGTTTTGCGAATGATTGCAATGGTTTTACTACAAGTTTTTGGAGGGCAACATTTTTTTGAAAGCCTCCAACACCAACATGTCCTGTTGCGAACAAAGTGCAATATTTACAGAACAATCCTTTTTCACTCGGTGAAATTATCAGCCAAGGATATTTTGCTAAGTGCCCCCGGCTAACAAATCTCCTTTCTTCTTTTCCACTTTTCACGTGAATGGAGATAGGAAACTCATAATCATCTGTGGGTTGCCAAGGGGATTCTAAAAGTCGGCATTTTGTATGGTTATCAACTACTTTCCCTATAAACAATGCAATGTCATTTTGGAAAGTCATTCCATGTACTTCTTTTGGCGTAGAGCTTGTAGATGGTTTCAGAAAAGATTGAACTGAGGATGAAGATAAGACAGAAGTAGTCTGTTCTTCACTTTCATTACTCAAGGGGTCTTTAAGAGTTTGGTTAGAGGACTGTAATGGGTCTTCACTAGTTTTCTGAATTTTTCTGTTTAGGTTCAAGGGTTGAAAAAATGATTCAATTGTTCTCTTTGGACATTTAGGCCTACTTCCTTCAGATGTACTGGCCTGAAAAAAATCAAGCCATTGATGTAGTTTAAAATAATAATTATAGGACATGCTAACAGGGATTGAGTCGACCTGGTGGTCTTAAGTCGACCGCAGTGTAACTAATTTTTCAAAATTTCACTGGAAACAAACGTTAACAGGTTTTCATAAGCCAAATTAACGTTATTTTGTTCCATTTGAAATAAATAATCATATTTTTCGATACTTTCACAGTTATTTGGTTCAATAGAAACAAAGCCTAATGAAAATAAAACAGCAAATCACTTGAAAAGTGGTCAACTCAAGCCCTGTTGACAGTATAGATGTTCGTAGCTAATTGGACTAAACGGTTGCTCGGCCGAACGGCTGGTTGGTTAGACTAAAGCGCTCGGAGCAGCGCGTTAGCTTCACCAACCGGTCGGTCAGCCTAATGAGCTTCGATCAACGCTCTCATCTATTTAACCAGTTGGTTAGCCCAATAAGCATTGAGCTGCGTACTAGTCTAATTAACTGGTTACTCAGGCAAACATGTGCTTATGTACGCTCGCGCACACGCTTCTTTGCGTAGGCACGGATATCTTAAGAACCACTGCGTCGATTTTGATCTACCAAGACTTATTTTTTCTGTTATTATTTTGTTTTTGAGGTTATAGCATATTACGTAACAAGTGCGCGAGAGGAACAATTTGGCACATGTTATGCGTATGATATTTTTCCTCATGTAGTGCGCAAAGTAGCTACGAAAATAACCGTAGTAGCGCGGAAATAACATATTAATGTTGCTTAAGAAAACTTTTTGAAAAAGAACCGCTATCAATTCATTGGCAATGAGCTTCCTCCAACATGACTTTGTTACTTCAAATTGTTGAACATACTTCTTTAAAATTATAAAATACTCCAAAATGATCTGAGTATATTGATGTTAAACATAAACAAATGTCTATTTTTTTAATATATTGTGATTCTATAATGTATAATTAGATAAACTGAGACATCTGTCCATTATTTTTTGAGTTTCAAGATTTTATAATAACATAAATTGATTCATTTCAATCATGAATGTTTCGAAAAAGTTTGACAAATTTAAAATGTTATAACTTCGGATCTAGTGAACCGATAAAATAAAATTACATAAAATACATAAAATAGATTATATAAAATAGATAATACAAAATTTTTTATATGAATCATACAATTGATTCGATAGTAATGAAGCGGAATATTTAATTTTTCTACAAAAAAAAATGTTCTTGGATTCAAAAATGAGCTTCATCCAACATGATTTTGTTACTTGTCAAAATTGTTGAACATTCTTCTCTCTCTCCTATGGCACTACAGCCCTTGTTGGTCCCTGGCCTCCTTCAAGTTTCCTCCCCATTCTCTTTTATCGGTAGCCATCCTCCTCCAGGAATGCACTTTCAGTATTTCTTTCACATCCTCATCCACCACGTCCTCCCATCTTCTCCTCGGTCTTCCCACTGATCTTTTCCGTGAATTCTGGTATTCAGTAGTTTTCGTGGTATTCTGTCTTCCCCCATCCTGGCTACATGACGCTGTAGTTTTATGTATTGCATTAGCGGTGGTTCTTTAAACATTTGATACAATTCAAAGTTATATCTTATTCTCCAGCCGTGTACGTCATTAACTAGTCCCAGGATTCTTCGTAATATTTTTATTTCAAGAGAGTGTTTGCTGCTTTGGAGTTCAGGATACATGTTTCGCAGCCGTAGGTGAGGATGGGTCTTATTATTGATTTGTATATCCTTAGTTTCATGTTTCTGTGGATGTCTTTGGATCTGAAGATACTTGATGTGGCGAAATACACTTTATTGGCTTGTACTATCCTGTTCTGGATTTCGGCTTCTTCTGTGACATTTTTTTCTAATATGGTTCCCAAGTATTTGAAGTTGTCCACCTTTACGATTTTGTCTATTGTTCCATTTTCTTTGTCTTCTAGTCTGCACTAATATTTTTGTTTTATCCATGTTGATTTTGAGGCCTATATTGCTAGCATTTTCTTTGAGCTCAAAGTACGTTTCCTCTGCTGCATTTTTTGTTCGACACATTATGTTGATGTCATCCATCTAGGTTTCTAATTGGACCGATTTGTTTGTCAGTATGTTATTTTTTCCTACTGACAGATTTTCTGATTATATATTCTAGAGCTAGCTTAAACAAGGTCGAGGCCAGGCTGTCTCCTTGTTTAAACCCTCGATTGATTACAAATCCTTCTGTCATGTGACCTTGTATTCGTACTTGAGCTTCTGTATTAGCCATTATCAAGTTTATCATCCTTACCAGTTTCACTGGTATGTCAAATTCGTATAAAATATTAGATAGTTTATCCCTATCTATCAAATCGTAGGCTTGTCTAAAATCAACACAAATATTATAAAGTCTGTATCTTCCTATGGAAGATACAGTCCACTAAAGGCTAAAGACGAAATACAGTATAAATATTGTGTTATGTGTTGTTCATAATATTTATTATTCTTTAAAGTTAAAGAGTTATAATTTTTCACTAACAGAGAAAGCAAAAGAGCACAGTAGATTATACATTAAAAAAAACCTAAAATTGGTTGTAACATCTTTTCGGCTTCTGTAGTGTACTAGGTATTTGTTGTGAAAGATGTGATTTATACTCTGTATCAAATACTATGAAGGCTCTTCATGGTTGTAAAGCAGTAATATACCGAGGTAAATTGTGATATTATAAAAGAAAGTGATGGAAACTCCATCGTTCATACCATGTGGTAGCATCAACTAAAAGCAAAGTACACAACTGCATGAACTGATTATGTGTTTGTAATCTATAGAGTGAATGAAATCATGCTGTGGACAAAGATAAGTGATTGTTTGTTAGTGATAGCAAGTTTTTGAATGGTAATAGAATTACTGTGCATTTCAATGGTGCTATTGTTACATTTGTGAATGGATTATAACTGAGGGTGAGAGTATACATTAGTTTACAAATAAGTTAACTATATAGAATACTACTGTCTCGAAACACAAATTATAATGTATATGTGTGTTCTGACAAATATGTGTTATATGTTATATGTATCAAATATGTTATATGTTAACACATGTTATTAATTAACAGTGGTATTCTATATAGTTAATTAATAACAACGGACACATCGTGGACAACAAAATCCAGGAATACAAATAAGTTTAATAAATTAAGTTAGTTCAATTAGTTTAATAAGTTTTCTCTTTGTTTATTTGTGTTGGTTTGGATTGAATTTCACCTTAAGGGTTAATGAAATGCATGCTAGTTGTTAGTTGTGCACACAGTGATATTATTTTCTCTTACAGCACATAGGATCACATACATATTATTCATTGTTCATATCTCTCCCTCTCTCACTCACTCACTCACACACACACACACACACACGTACACACACATATTCATTAGTTACACAGTTTAACAGTATCTAAATTACCTGTCATTTGTATAATGTAAGGGATACTGGGAATATTTCCAGTAGTGATATCAGCTGCACTCAGTAAGTACACTGATTGAAGTCTAATTACACCCCATGCAGCCCCATCAACATCCTTCTTAGACGGGAAATGCAATGTTTTACAGTTTCCTCTATCTGTAAGAGGAATGATAAATGCATAAAACAAACTGAAACAGATGAATCAATAAATCAGAAGCAGCTTTCATTAAATAAAGCAACAAAGAAATTGTAATATATTTTAGTAGTAATAATATAGAACAAATATAATAGAAAAACAAGACCTATTGTTTTTGGTTAAGATCGGTTAAGGGAAAGGGGTAGTTTACCTGCAACATTTTATGTTTTAAAAAGGGTATTTTTTATGGCAAACGATAACAGCCGCAAATTCAAACAGAATCAAATACTTTTTTGCATACAGCCCTCAATTGTAGAGTACTCAAGACCTATTGTTTTTGGTGAAGCTCGGTTAAGGGAAAGGGGTAGTTTACCTGAAACATTTTTTTTAAATAAAGGGTAATTTTTTCGTATGGCAAACGATAACAGCCACAAATTCAAACAGAATCAAATAATGTTTTGCATGCAGCCCTGAATTATAGAGTTCTCAAGACCTATTGTTTTTAGTTGAGATCGGTTAAGGGAAAGGGGTAGTTTACCAGCAACGTTTTATGGGATAACTAGGTTAATTTTTTCTATGACGAACGATAACTGCCGTAAATTCAAACGTAATGAAATAAGTTTTTGCATACATCCCTAAATTGTAGAGAACACAAGGCCTTTTGATTTTGGTTAAGATCGGTTAAGGGAAAGGGGTAGTTTACCAGCAACATTTTATGTTGTAACAAGAGAAATTTTTCCATGACGAACAATAACTACCGTAAATTCAAACAGAATCGAATAATGTTTTGCATACAGCCCTGAAATGTAGAGGACTCAAGGTCTATTGATTTTGGTGAAGATCAGTTAAGAGAAAGGGATAGTTTACCTGCAACATTTTATGTTTTAACAAGGGTAAAGTACTTAATTTTGATAAATAAAGTATCTTGAAAAGCAGACCATAATAATCCACTGTAGAAACGTAGATGAAACATCTATAAATGAAGGGTGGTAATTTTCTATAAATGAAAATGTTTGTTGAAGGGGGAAGGGATAATTTTTATTTATATGTCATTTGTACTACATTATCGCTAACAACGAAATAGTTTGTTGTTAAAATTTCTTCCCGGGCTGTTTGGCGTAGTCCAATGTTTTCTACAAAACCAAACGTTTCGGCAGTACTATCGACTGTCATCATCAGTGAAAATCGAGTGCGCTAACGTGAGGTGGTATATGATAGTGACCACAGTACTGTGGTTAAGGCTGAAGAAAGAAGTAGTTTCTATGAAAATGATTTTAAATATAAATCTTAGAACATGGAAGTCATGTATGGTTCTCCATACCGATATTTTCATGTTTTGAGGGTAGTACAATCAGAATCTGCCATTATCTCGAACACAATTTTTTTCGCCATGACTATACTTCCATTTCCTTATGGAACAGAAGAAATTGTGACTTGCTAACCTGTTACAAGTGTTTGTATTTAGAAACTAATCAGAACCACTGACAGATGTTTTGATATTTTTTATCTGAGTTATTATACACAAGATTTATACTCTTTCCTTCTGTTCTTATTTCCAAAAGAATAGTATTGTTTTTTAGTAAATACATGTCTTATGCATAAAAAATCTTTATTTTATTGAAAACAAGATTCAATACTGAGGTTCAAGAATGTAAATTAAATTCAAAATGAAACTTTCAAAATGCAATCTATGACTAGGTACTGTAATACTACAGAAAACATTTCAAATTAGCGATTGATAATTATTACAAGTAATACAGTTAATTCAATTACTTATAAAAGTTAAAAGTCACACTAGTTTTCCCTTCAGAGACGCTATTATTTATGGCTTTAAGAGAATTCTGTCACTTATTTTTTTCCTTTCCAAAAGGAAAAGTATGTATGGTTTTGTGATGGAAAAAGTCCTCATAATGATGGAGAAATCAATCACGATCATTTGGTTATTACTTGAAAATTTAAGAAACACTTTAGAGTTTATTGCAGTAAAATAAAATGTTAGGTAGTGTACAGCATTGCTGTGTTATAGTAGCAGACATATACACATACAAACACATGTTCCTGTCAACAAAAAAGAAGTTTAATATCATAAAGTATAGTCATAAAAATAATATGAATATAATTTGTCACTATACTTTGTTAAACAGAAAATCACAACTTCAATTTCATTCTTTTTTTGAGTTAATTACAAATCTTTCTTCTAGGCAATGTCATGACTCAGTCTGCCTTTTCACCCCTATCACTAGGGACAACTTACAGCTACATATCTGTCTTATCTGGTATGTCTGAGCCAGATAAGTAACAAAGGCACACACACACACACACACACACACACCCTGCATAATGGATGTCATCTTCATCATCTGCATAATGGATGAGATCTTCGGATATGATCATCCACTACTTGCCACTGAAAAGGACAAATACATAAAAATCCAAATGCATAGTGTCTGGGGATTAGCAAAATAATCTTTTTTTTCCAATAACTGTTAGGAAAACCTACTACACGTAATTATTTGAATGTTCATCCGAATTCACCGAATGGATCAAAAAGTTCCTTAGGCTTTCACGGCCGGTGTCACTTGAATTGTGAAAATTATCCGGGCTGTTTGGCCGTGGTCCATGGTTAAAAACAAAACCAAACGTTTTGGCAGCTCCACTGGCTGCCATCATCAGTGGAATAAGATTTCTGCACTTGAGGTGTCTACGTGCAGGCCCACAGTACTGTGGTATAGACTGTGGATAGTCTATACCACAGTATGTGGGCCTGCACGTAGACACCTCAAGTGCTGAAATCTTATTCCACTGATGATGGCAGCCAGTGGAGCTGCAGAAACGTTTGGTTTTGTTTTTAACCATGGACCACGGCCAAACAGCCCAGATAATTTTCACAATTCAAGGATCAAAAAGTGTCTGTACTAATCATAGTTACACTGACCATAATCATAATCACCAATTCCTAGAACTTTTAAATTAACTATACATTTGGTTTATTATTCTAAGTTAACTAACAATATATCTGACAACTTTTAAGTAATTCATTACAACTTACTATTATTTTAATAATAAGAATTGAGTTTTGGTACTGGAAACAAATGTTTTTACACCGTTTGAACATATTTATGATAACAAAATAAGTTTCACGTAAAAAACGAACAAGGTGGAGTATATCATACAACTTGATTTCAGTGAACTCTTGTAACATAAAATTTGTATTATTAGTGGCATCAGCATGAAATGCATTTATTGTTTACTCTTTGCATGCATGAACATGTGTGTGTGTTGTGTGCACATAGGGTTTATCTATCATGTAATATTCTAATGCAAGTAATATTATTGTATAAAAAAATACTTTGTCATAAAAAAATGTATGAATGAATAAGTTAATCTGTGTAACATTTTTTAAATTTAAAATCAACCGTGTGAAAAATTATAACTGTTTACCGGAATCGCTGGTTCCAATGAAACGCAACATTTTCTGCCAGTCATCAAATAATCTTCTGATTAATTGATAAGCAATGATAGCATTATTCTTAAATTCTTCATGATCTGTTAATTTCTCATAAAACTTCTTAAATTCCTTATGTTGCCTGTAAGCAGCAAAATGCATAACACACAATACAGTGCCTTTGCAGTGGCAGGCAACCAATATGAATGTTGATTAACAATAGTTAACACCTAAAGGTTACTGAGGAACTAATAACCTCAGTTTATAGTTAGTTTTTATGAGTTATCTGTTCTATTAGAAAAGATACATAACACTTCTGATAATCTCTAATAACATTAACATAAAAAATCTTAATAAACATATTGTTTGTTGTTTCTAGATCACGTTTTGAATCTCTGCAATAGAATTCAGCAGTTACTACGTTAACATTGTACAAATACCAAGTTTTTGTGAGATAGCCATTACATAAAAAGCATATTAATTCTTTCATTTTGGTAGGATATACACAGTATGAAGAAACTGTGAATAATATAATTAAAATTAATTAATAGTTTCTGATACAGTAAACAATCAGTCCGTTAATGTTGATTTGATTTTACAACAAGAATAGAATCTTTTGTGTATTAAGAGAATACAAAGTTTCTGTAATTATATTACGAAGAACTCACCCAATCATTTTTCTTTGTGTGTGTGTGTGTGTGTGTGTGTGTGTGTGTGTGTGTGTGTGTGTGTGTGTGTGTGTTATGCTTACATGTAATCTCATAAAACACACAATTGTGAACTTCGTGAACAATTGTGAGACTAACTTTAATATATACCAAACTTGTAAATCTCTATTTGTGATTGTGATTGCTTATATTTTTTCTCTAAAGCTGTAATAGTATATAGCAAATTAATGTAGTCTTGATTATCATACATAATATCTTATTTACATAAAGAATATTATATCACTTTGAAAGTTTGGCCTGTAGTCTTTTTACTGGCACAGTAAGTTAAGGACTCTGTTCTTATAAGACTCATGTATGCATTATAAGTTTATAAAATGGGCATGTTGTGACTTGCTAAAAGCATCAGATTTGTCTATAGAACTGAAAATAGTGTAAAAATGATTCATTTGTAAATATATGACCAAGTTGTATATACCGTATTTAATACCTTTGTTATCAAAGTGATACAAATTAACAAAACACTTTTTAAAAACAAAATATTCTAACTAGCACATGGCGCTTTTGTAAATGTCCAAACTGAATCAGATACAGGTGAATAGTTGCTCAAACACATTACAGAAGAATAGTTTCACTTACAATCATGAAACATGTTGCACGCTTCCTCTGCGTTCGCTGGGGCCCAAAAGCGCAACACACAGAATACACCCAAAATAACATAGTATATCACAAAACCAACCAAAATACTTATTACTATTTATATCTCTCTACACATTATAACATACTATCCAAATATACTTAAAGCTTAACGTAATTCATAAAATGAGGGAGGGTCTGAGTAAAAAATTTGAAACGCCAGTTAGTGAACAGAGTCGTACCCGACCCATTTATTTTCAAATGATACGAGCCTCGAAACCTTGCAAAATTACAAAACAGTCAGCCAAAGTTAATCCAAGTTAATCAATTAGCACTGAGTTAGCCCAACTCCCAAAAAGCTAAATGTCGAAAAGACTAAATACTGAATAAATGGTAAAATAAATACTAAAATTCAATAATTGTACAATTTACAACTTGGATAACGAATTATTGAGATATGAAATGGTTTCACAGATCAATACTGGTTTACATTAAATGGTGTTCAGCATACAAGCAGTGATCGGTTTATGAAAATTCTGACACTGTGTTGATTCACAAAAATATTCGCAAAAGGTTCTGGTTTATGTCACTTAAAGTGAGGAAACTAGTTCAGCACTCTTTTCATTATTGATTGCAGTATGACTTTCACTGGAAGCTGTTAAATATTACTTGACACTCCAGCGAGGTCACTCACGGCCTGTCATGGCTTATCGCAACGGGTGCATGTTTCTCAGCTCGTGCTCTGGACCATGCTGGAAGATCGTTGGTAGAAGGTTACGTCGAGTCTATGTCCTCGTATTCTCGCTCCCGTACATCGGACCAAGTTTTTTTTAACTTGGTAAACGAGGCTTCTTACATAGCGTGTTGAAAGGACGGCTCTGTTCACAAAGGCGGTCTGGTGTTCGACTGACAAGATTTAACCGAATGAACGGCTCCGTTAGTAAAGGGAACGATGTGATGTCAGGCATCGGGCAAAGTATGATTCGTCGATCATTGCATTCGGTCGAAGTCGAATAATCGCAACAAACCAAATAATTTTTTACAGAAAATTAATATAATTCATGTGCAGAGTTTTTCTGAAATATGGTCGTCATGGTATTGATTTTTAATTTTGCTTTGTTAAAATAAGTCACGCGGTGCACATTTTTTAAAAAGTTTTTTAAACTAAACACTTGGATGCAAAATTATTATCAATACACTTCTGATTCAAAACAGCACCCAAAATCTTACAAATGTAGTGGCAAAGCAGCTAATATAAAATGGCAAGATGTTCTAAATGAAAACAATAACTCTAGAATGGTTGAAGTGCCATCATTGTGATGCTAATGGTGTATGTAACTTAATGCATGCTTTCACATGCAATGGATTTTTGTTGTACAGTAGAGTTGCCTTCACATGCACACAGTTTAGTTTTCTCTTTTCAATTTACCAGTTTTTAGTTTATAGGGTGTTTTATACACAGCAACAAGTGTTTTATATACACTTTAATAATATATAGAAAATTTTATATATATTTCTCATAATTTTTCGCACTTATATTGCTTTCATTTATGCAATTCTATATGTTGTATTAATCAGAAATAAGTGTTTGTAGTTATCAATCCATGAAAAATGTGTGTGTGTGTAAAAATATTATACTACTGTAAAAGTTTATACTTTTGTTTTCTTTGTACTATTGTATTTTTTTTAATTTTTACAGTTTCAACTGTGATTTGAAATATTATTAATAAAATACACTACAAAACGTGTAGTTGTTTCAAACATGCTGTAACGAGAACCCTATCAAACAGCCTAGAACATCCTCCACCTGTCCCTCCACTAGTGGAGCAGGTGTACCTCAGTCAAGACCACCTTTAAGTACATTCCAGATTACTCTGGGGAACACTTGAAATATGCAGCATGCAGTAAGGAGGGAAAGCTATTCTGGACCTCTGTGTGACCTATAAAAGCGGTCACCTATACTGGCTTAGTTCAGTTCAGTTCACTGAGCGATTTTCCTTAGCACAGATTGAGTGTATGTTGAAGTATTGTAGTGAAATGTTATTGTGCTATAATTAGTGTGAAACTCTATTATTTGACATTATGATTGCCTGTGGACAAATATGACTTGGATTATTGTACGAGTTGATTAAGAATTGTGAATTGTGATTAATTAAAGCTGGTAATTTGTGATTTCATTGGTGTCTGTATTTTGTTTTACACTGTACAATACAATGATCAGTGGAGACTGTCATAACAATATTATTTTTCGTGTTATTATCTACAGAATGTTCTTATCATGTATTTCTATTGTATTTTTGCAGTGGTTTTGAACAACTATGTACTCAGTGTAGTGTAGTTGTTTTAATTTCCAGAAAAGCATCACTGGCTGAGAAAGGGCCTTTCATAAATAACTGTTTCTCTACTACTACTGTATTATACTTACCCCAATGTCACAGCTAACATTTGAACAGGTTGAATACAATTTCTCATTTTTGTAGTTTGATACTGAAAAACATCCTTTAGTCAGCTAAGTAATTTATCGAATGACGAAATTGGCATACAGAAATACCTGTAGAATTTTTCATTTCTATGTAGTTCCTCAAGTGTGTGAAATCAAACCAATTCATCCCTCCTTTGATTGATTGGATAAACCCAATGAATTCGGTCTCACCTCCTATGTTTTCTACCCTTATGTGCAGCAACATCTCATGAAATGTTTGTGATTTATTTTGAGTTGACTGCAACAGCTACTGAACCAAACTGAGAAACACCATGACTGAACCCATTCCAATGAGAAAAAAAATACCGTCTGCCTAGTGGCAAAAGCTAAAGAGCATGATAATGTCTTTCGGCCGCCAGCTAAACGCAACATTTGCAGAAAGGAAACAATCAGTCAGTCAGTAACCATAATAATGTTGCGTTTAGCTGGCGGCCGAAAGACATTATCATGCTCTTTAGCTTTTGCCACTAGGCAGACGGTACTTGAATTTTTAATGAATAGATCGTTAGCTGAATCACATACGAAGACAACCATTAACTAGAGACAATAACCCCAATAACCTATCTACAGCTATGCAGTGTTGTTCGCTTGTTAGGTCTTTAATCTGCGACGACGTTAGCATGTTAGCGGTCGCGGTTTTAGTTAACGATTCCCGGCTGGTAAATTGTGCTAACACTTGATTTTAAACTTTCAGGACGCTTTATAAATCTGGTTTAATTGTTTGCAGTGATATTATTTTTAACACATTATATATATTGCGACGTATCAAAACAAACGTTTATTTACAACAATCCCAATGACGTCACGCAAGAATGACGTCATGCAGCGTGATGCGTTACAGTTTACAGCGTTACAGAAATTTTCAAATGATGGCCAGCCAAAAGACATTATCATGTCAAAAAATGTGTAGTGTAAAAGCAAATGATAATGGAAAAATCCATACAGATTTTTCTGCACAGATGAAACTGTCATGTGTGAAAGTAGCCTTACCATAGTGGATTTGGGAACCTTTATTTGATTCAACCCACTTAATAGTGTTTTTATTTTAAAATTATTTTAAAATATCACCAAAGGAATTAAGTTACTCCTTAAATGCCATTTAATGATATTAATGATGTGTGTGTGTAGTAATGCTGGGTGGGGTATGATATTGGATCGTGTTAGTGCACAACCCCCCTACTGCCAGAAAAATCCTAGATCTGATTGTGATTGATAGGGTACATGACTGAAGCTGATTTTTTTTTAGTAGTCAGAAGATGAAACTTCTAGGTTGCTTGTAAGATAGTCTGTCATCTTTTAATTATCTATACTCTGAAAGATTTTATAATATTGTGCTTAATGCTTAATTATAACACAATTATAATGAATGCATAATCAATCACTACACATTTTCTCTTACTGAAACTAGACTGAATTAAGTATAAAAGAAAACTATTTATAGTTTAGAAATTGTCTTATTGCATTAGTTTTACAATAAGAAAACTTTGATTATTATTATTATGGACAGTTATTACATATATTTTTATGATTCATGTATGTTCTTTTAAGATTTTTTAAAAATTATTTCTGTATATGAATGAACCACGAGAAAAAAAAGATTCTAATATTCAACCACATTCTATTTCCTGATAGCATTGATAACTATAATGGTATATATTGCGACAGTACAATCATATGCTGTACTGTGCATTTAATAGATAAAATAAATATTTAATAAATAAGCAGGTATGAGATTGAAAGCTTGGTTTATGTTAAAAATACGGAATGTAGACAGGCAGGCGCTGTCCTGAACACTCACACAACTGTCGCTGGGAGTGTGTACAGTAGTAAGTGATGTGTGTGAGTGAGGCCAGCTCTAGCATGAAAGTTTGCAATCTCACCCTGAATAATTGTCAAATTACAGTTTTTATTTAATTATAAGAAAACCATAGATGGTAGGAAAAATTCAAAGACTCCAAAATGTGTATAAAATTAATACGCACGTGTAGTGAGAAAACGGTGTGAAAAGGACGCGCAGTGCGAATTCAGTGCAATTTTAAGTGCGTAGTAATTACACGGATTATTCTATTACGATGGAAATTATGTTGGAAATCTGTAATTAAATCATCGATCGTTAGAGCACCCTGTAGTTCACATCAGACTTTGCCATTGGCAGAAATGTGCGAAAATATGAAATTGGACGAGAGTGGGAGAACTGACGCCACTGAGCAATTTCAAATCGGCAGAATTCTGTCTCAACAGGTGCTGTACGATGCTCGATTGTAAATAGGGCATGAGAGAAGCCAGCCCTTCTTCTCAATCAGTCTTCAGTCACGGCGGGACGCTCTGTCCGTTGGCGATGCGAGTTTCTAATTTTTGTTAATCGAACAGTAGACACGGACGGACGCTATGTTCGTCATAAGTGCAAAATAGTAACTCTTAATCTGTTACCGAATACGAATGTACATTAGGTCCGTCAGTCAAGACAAGTTACTATCTTACATCATGCAGAGGAACGCTATGCTGAACAGTAGAGGCGTCTGCTAGAACGACAGCAGCTGGTGCAGAGCAACATCTCACACTATCCAACATCAACCAGATGGGTCCATGATAGACGAGTAACTGGAGGACGACGAGTGGAACCTGGAGACGTGCAGGGAACTCCGATCAGAAGAGGACATATGGATCAACAGAGGACATGAATATAAGCTACAAAATCGAGGTGACAGATAATCCATTTATAAATTTTAAATGAGAGACCAAAGATATTTAAAAGACATTTTGAAATTTAAATATGAAAAAGAGAATCACTGTAAATTATATGTAAATATTTGTGTGACAAATGTAGATAATTTTTTCAGTATAGTAATAAGAGTTTTATGTAAAATGTAGATAAAGAGGTTCAGAGAATTTGATTTAAATTTACTAAATATATTTTTTTTTTATGTTTACCGATTAATTTAGTCAATTTCAATTTATTTTAAAGTTTGTAAAGCAATCAATGATTACCAAGTATGCAATACATAAATTAACGTAGTTGGAAGTTATAAAAAAAAACCAATTAAAAAAATGAAACTGTAGTAAAGCACACTGTCAGACTGAGCAGCCGAGTTTTAATATTGACAAATAAATAATTAGAATATAACTTTGTTACTGTAGAATATAAGATTTATTTAATGTTAAATGTACTGTAACATTTGAACGTTTCAAGCGAACAATAATGAATATTTATGGCGAAGTAGTTGAGATTTTTAAACACGCTTGTGTTTTATAAATAAAATTATGAAAACTCGTTACAATTAAATCAATGACTACTCTTATTACCATTACACCGAAACTCCATTAATTGGTACACTTTACCAGTAATGTTATATAATGTTTGGCGCTCCAAAATCGTGGGGCTACCCAAATCAAATTAGACTCAATTTGTAATGTTATATAAATTTTGTCGCCCATTACGTGGAACACGACACGCCTACATTTAATAAATAAATGTATGCTCTATTGCTAAAAGTGTGCATAGGATTTTATGTATAATAATTGATGTTTATGTATAAATATTTTGGTATGTTGTTTATTTTGCTGTGTTTAATGACACAACTGCCGCCACCAATACCATTGATTTTCTATGATAACAGGTGTAATTGTAACAAGGGTAGTAATAATAACCACTAATAAAAATAAACAAATAAATCAATAAAAGTAGCAAACGGTTGTACAATAATAATAATTTTTAAAAATAAATTTAAATACATCATATTCAATATGGCAGCACCAGGAAACTTTGATATGGAAGCACTTCAAACTATGATGCATGCCTGGGTATATGAAATGAGCACAAAACAAGCAGAAAATCTATATGCTGAACTTGAGAAACAAACAGAAAGTTTAAAAAATAAATTAGAAGAACAAACTGAAAAATTTAATACTAACTTAGAACAACAGTCTGAAAATTTTAAACAAAATACCATAAAAATACGGAGATTTAGAAGAGTTAAAAATTGATAATCTACAGTTGAAACAAGACAATATAGAATTAAAGCAAAGTATAGCTGACAGTAATGCACAATTAACAGAAAAGATTGTTGATACCAACTCACGTAATGACACTCTTGAGAATAATTTTAAACAAGCCTTACATGAACAAGCAGTAAGGATTGAAAATAAACAAAAAGAATTGCGTCTCGAGTTTGTATTACATAAACAAATAAATGATAAGTTAAGTACTATAACACGAGAACAGGATGATAAAATTCAAACTGTTAATAATATGTCACAAGCGAATACCAGTAAAATTAGAGAAATAGAATCGTGTACAGTAGTTATTGAACACAAAATTGAAGAGATTGCAAAAGACCGTTCGGGAGAGGTATCCCATATGAAGGAAGAGATGCAAGGTGAAATGAAACAGCTACGAGGTGAACTGAGAAGATGACGGAGTCAAATGATGATATTTCCTACACCAATGGAAGAGAGGAGCAGAATAACATTCGCAGGTGGTAAATGGGAGAACAGTATGGAATTCCTAGCTAATGTGGAGAAGGAAATGGAGAAGATCGGCAGTACGATAAATGATGATGAGAAGACAGACTTCGTCACGAGACATCTTAAAGACTCAGCCAGTCAATGGTGCTCTATTATTAGAGATAACATCACCACATATCAGCAATTTCGTGATGCATTTGAGAACAGATATTGGAACATACATACTCAACGGCAAGTATGTGATCAGCTCGAGTATGGAAAGTTTAACGCACACGGACGCCAGAGTATAGAACAATACACAATTGCGCAAATAGAACGCGTAAAGCACCTTAAACCTAAATTTTCAGAGTATGAAATTGTTTCAAAGTTATCTTACCATTTCCAGAGAGATATTCAGTTAGCAGTTTACACGCAGGGAATTAAAACCATAGAAGAATTTTTAATACTTGTGACGCAGTCAGAGAACATCAGTAAAGGTAAGAACACACAACATTGTGAACCAACACACCATAATTATCACCATAACTATAACCGTAGTGATAAACCACCAATACGAAACACTACGCAAAATCGTGATAATTATAATATTAATTATATGCCACCAGTACACACCACACCGACGCGCACAGCTGTGGATACAGGTCAAGCGAACACAGCGAAGCAACGAGGGGAATGCGATCAGCTGGTGAAAACGGAGCTACGAGGCGGCAGAGGGTGTAAGGGAGGTTTTGTTTGGCCTTCTACCCATAAACGTTTTCCGAAACCGTATGACAAGGGGGTAGCAGCAGTACGTAAGGACAGCAAGGGTGCTACAAAGAGAAATAGAAAAAAAACGAATGAGAGAGAGAAAGTGGCATTCTCCAGCGAGCCTTCAACATCGAACGCTTCACAATGACTGAATAAGCGGAAACGACATTATACAATAAATAACATATGCCCTTATGATATTAGAGATGACTTATTAAGCACCGAACAGGATATAAAGCGAGATGAACAACAAACACAATGTCCTATTATAAACGTACGAATCAACGGTTGTAGCATACGAATGTTAGTAGATACGGGGAGTCAGCTGTCAGTTCTTAACGCTGCTTGGGTACAGCCAGGGGTGCCCACAGGGGGGATCATAGCGCAAGTTGCGCATTGAGAATTTTTGGGGGAGATTTTTTAGGTGTATTTTAAGGATTTTTGGGGGGATTTTTTCAAGAACAACATTTTAAATCCAACATTGAAGGAAATTTTTACCGTGTTTGTGCAACAAACTAAGCTGTTAGTAAAAAACTAAAGCAATTGCATATCTTTATGATTGTTTTAACAAACAAAAAGGATGCACAGCAGTTTTGATCCAATATGCTGAGCACCTAGATGAGCAAGGAGCTCCCAACAATCCAGTAAAACCGGAAGAACGGTTGATCAAAGTGTTCACAAGTGGCGACACAACAGGGGAAAACCTAGCCTACAAAATAATGAACACTCTAAAATCCGTAGGAATCAACCCTAATGGCATAGTGAGGCAAAGCATGGACGGAGCAGGGAACATGAGAGGTCAGTACAATGGCTTAAAATCTGTTGTGCTTAGAGAGTGTCCCCGAGCATTTTATGTATGGTGTTGTTCTCACTGGTTTGCATTAGTGGTAGAAAAGTCTATTGGTGTTTGCCCTCAAATGTGAAACATGTTCTCCCTCCTTCAAGAGATGTATGTTTTCATGTCAGGGCATCGACATCACCACATGTTTATCGACAATTTGAAAAAGGGCCTAGCACAAAACAAAATGAAAAGTGTAAAACAAGTGCAGACTACTACAAGATGGTCAAGTAAGAGTGATGCTCTCAAAACTGTGCTAACATGTTACAAAACCATCAAAGAGACCCTCAAAGAAATCTGTCTTGACAAGAAATCTGACAATGACACTAAAGCGTCTGCGAAAGGACTGATCAACAGTATGTCAGATTATGAAAATATATGTGCCATGTACATTGCTTCAACTATATTTAAAGTTCTTTCTCCAATCACCATTTACTTACAAGCCAAATCAGTTGATTATGGCATGATACCAGCAGTTATCTCAGAGACGAGGGCGAAACTGAAGACATTAAGAAGTGAAAAAGAGTGGGACATACTTACAAGTTCAATAACACAATTTTTCAGCCCTCCCGAAATTGTAGACATTTTTAAAATTTTGCACGCTAAAATTTCATGCTGGCAGGTTGATCGTTTCACGTTTGGAGTTACACATTGTGCAGCCTAAGGTAAGGTGGGGCTTATTGAATAAAGGGACTATTTGAATCTAAATAAGAAAACTGTCTGCTGCCTGCTGCGCACTCTGTGTGCATATCTCAGCTGCCATTCTGTGTCAGAAAGTGTCTTGAGAAGCCATACGCACAGAACCAGAAGAATTTTCTTTGTTATCTACCTTTCAGCTATCATACATCCATCTAGAAGTAGTCGAGGTAAGTGTGTCTTGTTCAAAAATAGTCAGTATGTAACATTCAATCGTTAGATTATAAGGGCTTAACTTACTCACTATAATCATTCAGAATTAACCTAAAATCTGTTTGTCTTGAAAGATGTAGAAGCTCCCACGACAGTCAACATGACAACTAGCGACATCTGTTGGATATTACCTGTACTATTTGCTTTCAATGAATTTAGAACATGTGGGGTTATGTGAATCATTCTTCGCGGGGCTATTTGAATCATCATAATTTAACTATATTAATGGGATGTTCAAGCTTATTTAAGTAAATTTAAGTGGCAGCATGAACAACAAACATTGAATGCATGCAGATATTACACATGACTCGTTTTTTTCTTTATAGAATGAAAAAAAAGGACGATCCTCTCTTACTTCACGTCTTTGCCTAAACGGAAGAAAGAAGGAAATGGAGATAGGCCTACTACCGATGTGGCAAACGAGCAAACAAGTGATGAAGGTGTTAGTTACTCAAGTAAGTACAATACAAAAACTAATTCTTCTTTAACCCTAGGATGCATGACTGGGGCCTCTGAGGCCTTGGAAACCCTTTTATTTCGTATATTTTTGAATTGAAAAAATAGTAACTACGCCCTCCTAGGTAGTAATCATTAATTTAATCCTACCATAAATGTTAATGAGAGTGGAACCACAATTTTTTGTCCCATCAGCTATTTTGCTGTACTCTACAAACTTGGAAGTTATTATATTTCGATGTAAGTATTTAGTAACTTGCATACTTTTGAAGCACATTGCACGTTTCAGGCAGGAATTCTATCCTCATTATTGAAATCATTTCACTTTTTATCATAGCTGAATAGCTGATTTCAGGAATAAGATTAGGGAGTGGTTGCTTATGAGCTATACTTAGCTCGAAGCTAAGAGTCATATGTTTTTGTAAACTGCTTGAATTAACCTTTCCACTCTTTCAATATGCTAATAAAATTATTTTTAATTTTAGCTGAACCTGGGAGGACTGAATTCAGCAATGAAGGTGAGGGTGTCGAAGCAATTGGAGACCCAGTACACTCAAACTCCAACATCGACATCGCGGACTTGGTCGGACTTGGAACAAAGCTGAATAATTTTGAAAAAGTTGAAAAACTAAACTTTTTATGGACTCCTGATGAGGATTTCATTTTCCCCTCACAGGCTGCAAAAACATTTACACGTCACTTTCAGCGAAAATGGTTCGATGAATTTAAGTGGTTAGCATACTCAAAAAAAGAAAGTGGACTTTACTGCGCTACTTGTGTACTTTTTTTAAACACCGAAGAAGTTGGGAAGGGATCCCACGAAAGCCCCAAGCATTCGTGACAAGAAGTTTCTATAATGTAAAGAATCTGTTGCATCCTTTAAAAATCACGAGTCACACACATATCATAAAAATGCCGCTTTAGCTCAAAGTCATGTAAAAGCTTTAGTAGGAAAACGCCAGGAAAGTGTCATAGCTCTGATTGACATAGTGAGAAAGAAAGAGGTCCAGGAAAACAGGTTGAGACTGAATGGCATCAAGGAGACAGTCAAGTTGTGTGGGATGCAAAACATTCCGTTAAGAGGTCGAAGAGACAGTGGCAGAATTTCTCTCTCTTCACCAGTGGAGAATGATGGTAATTTCAGAAGCCTTATTCGATTTCGAGCGAACGCTGGAGATACCGTCCTGAAAGATCATATTTTACATAGCCCTCTAAATGCTATGTATGTCAGCCCAGAAATACAAAATGAATTGATAGAGACTATTGGGTCTTTGATTCGAAAGGACATAATCAAAAGAATAAGTCAGAGTAAATATTTCACTCTTCTGGCAGATGAGACAATTGACATCTCACAGATAGAACAGTTTTCGCTGTGTGCTAGATACGTATCAGAGAGTGAAAATGGACCTGTTTTAATGGAAGACTTTTTAACATTTGTGCCTGTGTCTGATGTGACTGGGGAAGGGTTAGCTAGAGCGATCGAAGAAAAACTCACTACACTTGGGTTGGATCTAGAGAACGTAAGAGGACAGGGCATGACGGAGCTTCAGCGATGAGTGGACAGTTTCGTGGAGTTCAAGCTGTGCTAAAAAGAAAGTATCCCAAAGCTTTATACACCCACTGTGTGTCCCATTGTTTAAATCTGTGTTTATCTGACTCGTTCAAAGTTCAAAACGTAAGAAACACGATGGGATTGATTACAGAAACATGCTTATTCTTCAGAGCCAGTGCCAAACGCACAGCAATCTTGGAGGAGAAGATTAAAGAGCTGTCACCCAGCAGTGATCACCATAGAATCAAAACTCTCTGTGAGACGAGGTGGTGCAAGCGACATGAAGCGGTTCTTCTCTTTAAGGAGATGCTGGTGCCCATTGTATCGACCTTGGAGAAAATGGCCTATCTACCCAATGAGCACAATAAGAGGTCGTCATTAGTTCTTAATAGTATTAGTTCTAGTTCCTTTTTAGTGTCTCTAGTTGTTTCTTCTAAGCTCCTGGGCATCACATATAGTCTATCCCAATACCTCCAGAAAAAAGACATTGATTTATGTAGTGCTCTGGACCATGTCAGAAAAGTGAAAGCCGTTGTGGAAGATCTAAGACATAATGCTGACTCAGAATTCAAGAAACTTTTTGAAGAAGCAAAGGAGCTCACCAACTTACTTCAGTTGGAACTTACGATGCCACGAATAGTAACTGCGCAAAAAAATAGGCAAAATCCACCGGCTGCCAATCCCGAAGATTACTTTCGCATCTCAATCTTCATCCCGTGCATCGACGACCTCATAAGTGGACTTAGTGAAAGATTTTTAGCACACGAAGCAATCATCGCTTCTCTACAGTATCTGATCCCATCGCATTGTGATGTAGATTTCAACAAAGTAAAGCCGTCCTTCGAATTCTACAAGGACGATCTACACAGTGGCTTTACTGAAGCTCATTCAGGGGAATGGAGTTTGTGGAGGGAGAGGTGGAAAAACGATACAGGAAAACCTAAAACAGCTATTGACGCCTTGGCACAGTGTGATAAAGAACTTTTCCCGAACATGTACACTCTCTTCACCATCTTTGCGGTCATACCTGTGTTGACAGCCTCTGTCGAAAGGAGTTTTTCTAAGCTGAAACTCCTAAAAAACTATCTGAGAAACACAATGGGCGAAACCAGGCTTACTGGACTAGCCTTGATGTCAGTGCACCGGGACATCGTCATAGGGATGTCCAACGAAGACATCGTCAACACGTTTGCCTCGTCAGGAAGGGCAAGAAGGTTTAAACTTTTGTAAGTGAGTATTTGTAAACAACTTTCTTCAATTTTTAATATGTCACCAATAAATAAAAAAAATTCAAAGCAAACTGGAACTTTAATATTTCGTCCCCCTCCCCCCGCTTTTCCACTGCATGCACAGCTTTGGATTAGTGGCGTGCCCTCACCGATTTTCAGCCCCCCCAAAATAAAAAACCTGGCTACGTCGCTGAGCACAACGTCTCACAAGTCCGAACTTAGCGAAACCTAAAAACGGAAACGCCTCATGGACGAACTTTTGATAGACGAAAAAATTGATGACCCTGTAAAGAAAATGAAGGTTGAGGTTTATTTCCTAGCCTTAGACTCATTATTGGCTCAACTGAATGATCGTTTCCCGGACAGCTCGCTTGCCGTGGTTAAACAAATGTCTTATTTTTCTTATGGAGGAATTATGAAAATCCCACATGAATTGGAGACTGGAAAAGGCTTCAGCCCCGATAAGATAAAAGAGCTGTGTGAGTATTACAATCTGGACAATAACCTAATTGCTTCAGAATTGGAGACGTTTTGCAATGTGTACAAAGTCACTCACGCAGACATCGACATATCAGACATGTTACATTCCCCTGAAGCTGAAAGGATGGAGATAACAGAGGATGAAGTGCGAATCCCAGCAGGGGCAGAGGATCCAGACGGCAGTGAAAATGAGGAGGTAAAGGAAGGAAATTTACAAAGTGAGAAACATAGGATGATGGACCAATGGGATAATGAGAGGATTCATTAGACCATTCATGTGTGTCCTAAACCTTTCGGCTCTACCTAATCTGACAGTGATGTACCGAATATTGTTATCTCTTGCCATGACCAGCTGCTCTGCAGAGAGAACGATGAGCCGTTTGAAAATAGTGAAAAATCGGTTTCGGAACAGCATGGGAGACCCTTGGCTGTCAAGTTTGTTGATTCTATCCTGTGAAAACAACGTACTGGGCCAGATACAAAACGAAGAAATCATTAACAAATTTGCAACCACAAGTGTACAAAGAAAAAAGCTGCTTTTGTACAAGACATTTAAACAAGGTGATAACTAATGTAAATGTATATTTTTGCACAAACATATTTTCCCTATCATAATTTAAACTACATTGTACGTTGTTTTTGCATCATTTCATTGTATTGGTTTTAATAGTACAATTATTTGAAATGTATTTTTAGTTTAGCAACACATTTGTTAAATACAATTTGCTAAGTACAATATTTGCTTGGTTTTTAATTACTCCAATACCCTTTGAATCTAGCCTGTTTTGTTCAAATTAATGGCATACAAAACTTCTAAACAATATTATTAGGGCTAATGATAAAATTCTGTACGCTTAAACTGGCCATCCACATTCCAATATGACCAATATGTTTTAAAATATATCTCTCAAATATCTTTGCTTCTCATCCACACCCACACCAGTGTAGCGCCTTATCTTCTAAAACAACTTAACAAGTGTAAAAATTATCGTAACTGTAGTGTAGGATCTTGTTTTGTTTTTCATGACTTTTTTAATTAAAATAATTTGTATAGGCTTATTGAAAAACCCTGAGATTTAGGTCTAAAATATACCTAAAACTCAAGTTTTTAAGTCTTAATTTTCAAATTTTCCCCTTTTACTGGGGGGGTATTCCATACTCCCCAGAACCCCCGGAACGGCTTGCACCCCCTGGGTCATTATTAGTGGGGGAAGCTTTTCAATTGGGGGGAGTCCTGAGACTTTTTGGGGGGATTTGCGCATTGGGCCTTGGGGGGGGATGGACACCCCTGCCATACAGCACAATAAGAAACATTTTAACAATACTGCAATTTTACCCGTAAATAATATGAATATCATGACAGCTACCAATAAAAAGGAAAGGGTTAAGCAACAAGCATATGTAACTCTAACATATAAAAATTTAGAATTAACATACCCCATGATAATTATGCATAAATTAATTTATGATGGAATTCTAGGTATTGATTTATTAAATACAATAAATGCTAAGATTGATGTTAATGGTAATAAGATTGTGTGTACATATAAAGATGTTCAATATGAGTTAAATATGAATAGCAATGAAGAAGATTGTAAGGTAAGTGAAATACCTATTGTTTTGTCTAAACCACCAATACATTATGGTCCAACTCGACATGTGAATACAATCAAATATATTGCAACTTACCATCTGCGGCTTCCAGAAACAACGTCTTCACAAAGTTGACATGTTTCGGGACACTTGTCCCATCATCAGAACTTAAAATAATCATGTATCATTTAAGTTGATACATTTGTCAATTAATTAAAATATTAAAATTCAACATGAAATAAATAATTTAAAACAATATAAATACGTAAATGTCTAAAAGCGAGCGTGAACGTTTAACGATGTACATCGTATGGAGATTGACCGCGCACTGAATTACGTTTTGCTCCCACCACGACAATATAGCAAAGCAGTGTCGTACAATACATTTGATTTGAAAAGCAGTTTATCATTTAAAACACGCGGCTTGGTATCAGTATTGTTATATGCTTTATAAATTTCATACTCTTCAAGAGCGTTCAAATATCGCCCTTTCTTACATATGTGAAGTGGTATTAAATTAGTTTTAAAATTTGTGTAATTATGATTCTCGGAAATGAGGTGTTCTGCAAATTTTGACTTGATATTGTCCAAACTGTGAAGGTGTGTAGGCGGCCTATGTTCTGTAAATCTTTTTAAAAAACTACGTCCTGTCTGGCCCACATAAAAGGCGTCACAATCGTCACATATCAATTTGTAAACACCAGTTTTGTGTTCAAGGCTGGTAGATCTGTGGACACGAAGATTATTCATAATATTATTAGTGGTTTTGTAAGTGACCTTTATATTGCTGGTTTTATTAAAAATTGACCCAAAAATCTTAGGCATAAGGTATGTGTACGGTGTTGCAATGTATTTGCGTGTTGTATTCTCGCGTGTTTTATGTCCGTTAATGTTTCTATGTTTTTTCTTATGTTTTTGAAGGATGTTGTTCACCATATCGACATCATAACCATTGGCAACTGCAATGTGTTTAATGGTGTCTAATTCCTCACGGTATTCTTTATCACCGAGGGGCAAAGATAAAAGTCTATAAATCATACTATGGAAGGCAGCCAATTTCTGGGATAAAGGATGAAAGGACTTTGCATGTATTACAATATCAGTCGTTGTGGGTTTTCTATAGATGTTAAATTGTAATTTTTTATTATTGTCCTTGGCAACAGTTAAATCTAGAAAATTCAGTTTATCATTGTTTTCACTTTCAAGTGTGAACCGCATTTTGTCATTGATATTATTCAAATAACTATGTAAATTATCAATTTGCCTTTGTGTACCTTTGTATATTAAAAAGGTATCATCAACATACCTGCCGTAAAATATTACGTTATTCTTGTGTTTGTTATTCGTGAGAATGAATGAATTTTTGAAATAATTCAGGTATATATCTGCAAAAAGACCTGAAAGTGGAGAACCCATTGCTTACCCATTTTTTTGGCTGAAATATTGATTATTGTGGGTAAAGTAATTTTGATCAAGAACTAACACCAAAATGTGCATCAATTCATTTATACTATCAATATCCAATTTTTTAGTATCAATAAGGTTAATTTTAAGTATACGTAGGGTCTCAGCTACTGGTATATTCATATATAAGTCTACAATATCAAAGGAAACAAGTTTGTAAGCCGGTTCAACTATTACGTTTTTAACCTTATTCACAAAGTTAACACTATTAATTAGACTATGATCATTAACTATTTGTATATTGTGCTTTATTATGTTAACTAATTTTTTAGCCGTTCTATACCCCGGAGCAGTGGTGAAATTTACTAATGGTCTCAAGGGGATAGCATCCTTGTGGAGTTTGGGTAATCCCGTCAAAACGGGTGCTTTTGAATTTATAGGTTTCAAAGATCTTCTTGTTTGTTCATCAAACAAATGAGTGCATCTGTTTATACACTGATTTAATCGTTTTACATAATTTTCAGTTGGGTCAGAATTTAGTAAACCAATGTTGTTGTTAATAATGAAATTTTGTATTTTATTGTTATAATCTTCTCTGTCCATAATAACCACAGTGTTACCTTTGTCAGCTTTAGTGACGAGAGCTTTATTGTCAGATAATTTTTGTTTTAATCCTATTAAAATTTTCCGTTCTTTATTATAATTAGTATTTGTTAAAGGAATAGAGGAATGAACATTATTATACCGATTTTTAATGATTTTATTGAATTTTTCGTTTATTAAGAAACGTGTCTGGTCTTGATCTTTTTGGTCAACCATTGCCTTAACAACAGTCTCTGCATTGATAATTTCTGTAATAATGTGCTTACGATTGAGACTCGATTTGTGTATGGGAAGATTATACTTCAAACCTTTGCTCAATAAATCAGTTTCATCAGTATTTAAAACAAGGGAAGTTAAATTCTGCAACCGCGTATAAAATTTGTGTTTACATTTGAAATTGCTGGATATCGGTAACTGATCATTCAACAACCTTTGTAGTTTATCTGATTCCTTTATATGCATTTGATAAACTATTCGCCTGACGTCATTGTTTATAAAATCCAGATAATGATTCAGTATGGCTGGATGCGTGTTATCTAATAATTGTAAATGTAATTTGTATAATGTATAATTTAGATTTGACTTTTTAATGTATAGAGATTTAATTTCTTCTTTAACTCTGTAAATTTCTGCATATTTTTTGGTTTTTGATTCAGCAATAGATGAACCTTTAAGCCTTATAATAGCATAATTCGGAATAACATTGTTCTTCAAACAAGATTTGTTGAACTTAATGTGTAAAATCGTTTTGTGTAATTGAACTTTAATATTTTGAAATTTTTGTACTAAGTTTGCACGACTTGCAGTATTCATGTTTAAAAGGAATAATTCCAAATATTTAGTACCAAGCCACGTGTTGTTCAAAAAACAAAAAAAATAAAAATGTGAATCCAACAGATGAAGGGATGACAACACAGGAAGAAGAGAAACTGCACGAATTGATAGAAGAGTACAGTGAAGTATTTAGTGAAGTACCGACGCAGACGACAGTATACGAGCACTCTATAGTTGTGTCAGACCCTACGAAATTCGTCAGGAGGATGTATCCTATCCCAATGCGGTATGAGGAAGAGGTTGAACTGGAAATTCGTCGCATGATAGAAAATGGTGTCATAGAGTGATCAAACAGCAACTTCCTGAATCCTCTAGTGGTTGTGAAGAAGAAGAGTGGTGAGATCCGTCTATGCCTTGACATGAGGGAGCTGAACAGCATTGTGTTAAAAGAGTATGACTGTGCGCCTACTGCGGACGAGTTATTTTCCAAGTGCGAAGGAGTGCGGTATCTGACGTAGGTGGATCTATGCTCAAGTTTCTGGCAGATTCCAATCATTCGTGAAGAGGACAGAAAGTATACAGCCTTCCTTTATAAGAGTAAATGCTACCAACACAGGGTGGTACGCTTTGGATTAAGCACGATTTTGGCTGCAATGGTAAAGTGTCTGGAAAGAGCACTAGGACCTGAGGTGGAACCTTACACCATAGTATATGTAGACGATATTCTAGTAGTGTCTAAAACACTAGACGAACATATAGAACATCTAAGCACGATATTCCACAAGTTTAGGCAAGCGAACATATCCCTTAACCTAGACAAATGCGAATTTATCAAATCCTCTATTCAATTCCTACGTCACATTATTTCTTCCTCTGGTATTCAACCCGATCCTACAAAAATATCCAGCATAACTAACTTTCCTATACCCAGAAATCTCAAAGGGTTAAGAGCATCCTTAGGACTAACGGGGTACTACAGAAGATTCTCACCATTGTATGTGGAGAAAACACAACCATTACTGGAGCTAACGAAGAAAGGACAGACGTGGAAGTGGGAGAAGAAGCACCAAGATGCCTTCAACCAAGTGAAAACGTTATTCATCGAAAATATTATGTTACATCATCCTCAACATGAAGGAAAATTCGTAATCTACTCTGATGCCAGTGACTACGCCGTAGGGAGTGTACTATATCAACAGGATACTACAGGAGAGCACTGAGTCATCGCCTACGCCAGTAGAGTCTTCAAAGGAGCAGAGAGACACTACTCCACATCAGAAAAATATACGCTCTTAAGCAATTCAGATATTATATTTATGGTACTCACTTCGAGATACACACAGACCATCAAGCATTATCCTTTCTTTTGAAATGCAAGGTAACAAATGCCCGATTATTAAGATGGATTCTAGCCATTGGCGAATACTCGTTCACCATTAAGTATTGCAAAGGTAAAGACAATATTGTAGTAGGAGATACATTAAGCCGATACATCACAGAGGAATGTGAAGAAGTCTATGAGAACGAGACTAAGGAAATACAATTGCTACCAATTAAATTTAAAGCAAACGATGAGGTAAAACAGATGCTAACAAATTTAGCGCAACAACAAAATTTGGATGTTACCCTAAGGGAGATGAAAGATCGAGAACAGCTACTGGATCACTATAAGGTACTTCATGGAATTTTTTTCAAGTTAGTAAGACAAGATTGGAAGATAGTACTAACTAACGAAATGTTGCATAAGTTGATCCAACCAGCGCACGAGATCTTAGCGCATACTGCTGCTCTGAAATGCTACCTGAGTCTGCGAGAAGATTTTACTGTTAATATGTTTTGAAAAATCAAGAATGAGGTGAAGAAATGTTATGAGTGTCAAACGGCGAAAAGACCAAATTTACACACCTATGTAGAAATGCAGAGTATCCGGAAAGAAAATAAGGGAGAGCTAATTGCAGTGGATTTCCTGGGACCACTACCGCGATCAAGTCGGGGAGTAAAGCATATATTGGTATGTATCGATGTGTTTTCCAAGGCAGTCCGTCTGTATCCAATTATGCGACCCACAACAAAGGTTGTTCTAAAAATACTACTGCAGAAATATATTCCAACATATGGAAAAATGAAAAAGATACTCAGTGATCAGGGTGTACAATTCCAGAGTGAGATATGGCAGAGAACTTTGAGAGAGAATGGAATACAACCTGTACTCACATCCATAAGACATCCTCAGGGAAATCTTGAAGAAAGGGTTAACAAAGAACTAGGTAAATATTTGAGGATATACTGCCATAATTAACATAATAAATGGGCAGAGTATTTACCATTTTTCGAGAAAGCGATCAACGAGAACTACAGTGAAGCAACCAGCTATACTGCAATAGAATTAGAAGAAGATAAAAAGCCGAACAGATTTTGGACGGAGTACATAAACAAACCCGAAAACCAGGATGTACCTGTACCAATAAGTGTGAAGATTGAATATGCAAAACAACGGATAATAGCAAGGGGTAACAAAAGAATGGAGAGATTTAACAGAACACACAAACTACAACAATTCAACGTGGGAGAAAAAGTATTATTGAAAGCAAATCCAGTTGGAAAACGAAGCGATAATACTGCAAAAAAAAATTCTTCAAACTTTATAATGGACCGTATACATTAAAACTGCTAGTCGCACGACTTACTTTTATTGTATACTGCAGGTACCCGCAGCTTCGCCTGCGTTTATTAATTCAACCGCTAGATGTTTTTTAAATAATTTATTTAACAGCAAAATAATTAAAACATTATATTTATTAACACTTACATCGTATTTACATAAATTGCATGGATTACATCATTTTATTTTTAATTATATTGTTACTTTCAATGTTTAACATACCGGGTTGGTGGTGGTACAAATAATAGTAAAAAAATATAAAAACCCGATATTATACAAAAACAAACTACTTTTTCATTATAGAGCTTCCGGATAAACTATATTAAGTGTCCTTCCATTTGGAGCTAAGATGTATAGATTGTCTCCATTTCCAACTCTTGAACAACCCACGTACAGTTGACCATGGGAGAAGGACGGTTTCCGAAGATCGAGTCCTACAACTTTAAGTGATTGTCCTTGTGCCTTGTTGATGCTCATAGCGAAACTCAAACGAACGGGGAACTGCAAACGTCTAAATTGAAACGGTACATCTGAAGGGATGATTGGGATCCGAGGAATGAATACTACTTTACATGCGGCATGTCCTGTCATGATGGTGGCTTCAATAATATTCGGCATCAGTTTGATGCAGACATTTAGGATCTTCATTCGGTAGGCTCTGTAGACTCCCGATGCGATGATATACTTGGCCCTGAACCTTGAACGTCGGCATGAATCCTGACTCTCTAATTTCTTTGGTGGTGCCAAAAGAGGTCATCTGGAAGCATGAGTTGTAACGTCTGATATTTTGCATGAAATGTTTAGTCTCCATGGAATCGCCAATCAGAAAAGCACTTAGGGGCTTGGGAGGATCCATTAATGGCATCAGTTGAACCTTTCCTCCGCTGCAGCGCATACCTGGGGCTTCACCTTTCCACTTCTTTGCTTCACAGTGTTGGCATGTTATAGACATTGACCCTATGAGACACAAAGGATCAGAGGCATAATCCGCTGATGGGTCATAATCAAAAGCTGCATTCTCTAAAGTTCTCCAAATGCGCATTCTTGCAGTAGTTGTTGCAGTTCTAACTTGCTGTAGTCTTGATTCTCTTTCTGGGATTGTTTCAGCTTCTCTTCTTCTTTGCTCTCTTTCTCTGCTCTGTTGTTGTCTTGATTCTCTTTCTGGGGTGGATTCCGCTTCTCTTCTTCTTTGATCTCTTTCTCTGCTCTGTTGTTGTCTTGATTCTCTTTCTGGGGTGGATTCCGCTTCTCTTCTTCTTTGTTGTCTTCCTCTGTTTTCTTCTTGTCGAGTTCGTACACTTTTTTTTTCCGAGGAGGCTGTGGCATATTTTTATCACAGTAAAAATCAAAATGTTATGTTACGTTCAATTTAGAAACAGCAACACATCGGTGTTGAATAATCAGCCACAAAATCTGAAATAAAAAACATATAAAGGTGGCCGTGGAAATAATTTGAAATGAATTAAACTAATAATTAATATTCTAAATTTCGACATCATAATTAATTTTTTTAAATGTTTACTTGAAAAATCGATTAATTAATAAAATCAAAAGCATATTTGAGTTTAATATACTAACCAATCATTATGCTTTCAAATGAAAATGAAATTATTTAAGCAATTATCTTAATTTTTTTTTGTAACTATGGCGGCCGTGGAAATAATTTTGAAATAAATTAAACTAATAATTAAAATACTAAATTTCGACATCATAATTAATTTGGAAAGTTACAATGAAAAAATTGGAACTTCCCATTCAGACCAACATACATGATCAGCTGCGCGCACTAAAAATCAAGTTTTACGCCAGTTTTTCACTCATAACTCGCGAACGAACGCGAAAATTAAAAATCCGGCTTCGAGGTACATTCGGACCCCCTTCCGTCCACCTATGTTGAAAATTTCAAATCTCTGCATGCCGTAGATTTGGCTGGGCATCACACACACACACACACACACACACACACACAAACACTTCCTTTTATTATTATAGATGATGACGTGAAGAGGAAAGCTATCGGCAAGTACCACGCCAGCTGGTTTAGAAGGTTCTACACATAAAATAACTAGGTCAGTGGGACCAGGTTAAAGGGGAACGATTGTTAAGGCGGAGCTACGACTAAACCGGTCAACAACACCTGTATGGAGAGGGGAAACATTACTTGCTCAATCCTCCAACTAAGGGTGAATTGAAACGGTTACTATTCATTATTATTTGTTTGTTTTTTTTATATGAATAAGTGTAGAAATAAATAATATGAAATATAAAAATATTATTTGTCTAATGATAAGAAAACAAATTTAATAAATGAATTTATTAAATTTGTTTTATCAAGCAGAGGAATAATGCGACAATACAATCATATGCTGTACTGTGCATTTAATAGATACAATAAATATTTAAATTAAATTTATAAATATTTAATAAATAAGCAGGTATGAGATTGAAAGCTTGGTTTATGTTAAAAATACGGAATGTAGACAGGCAGGCGCTGACTTGAACACTCACACAACTGTCGCTGGGAGTGTGTACAGTAGTAAGTGATGTGTGTGAGTGAGGCCAGCTCTAGCATGAAAGTTTGCAATCTCACCCTGAATAATTGTCAAATTACAGTTTTTATTTAATTATAAGAAAACCATAGATGGTAGGAAAAATTCAGACTCCAAAATGTGTATAAAATTAATACGCACGTGTAGTGAGAAAACGGCGTGAAAAGGACGCGCAGTGCGAATTCAGTGCAATTTAAGTGCGTAGTAATTACACGGATTATTCTATTACGATAGAAATTACGTTGGAAATGTGTAATTAAATCATCCAACGTTAGAGCACCATGTAGTTCACATCAGACTTTGCCATTGGCAGAAATGTGTGAAAATATGAAATTGGACGAGAGTGGGAGAACTAACGCCACCGAGCAATTTCAAACCGGCAGAATTCTGTCTCAACAGGTGCTGTACAATGTTCGATTATAAATAGGGCATGAGAGAAGCCAGCCCTTCTCAATCAGTCTTCAGTCGCGGCGGGACGCTCTGTCCGTTGGCGACGCAAGTTTCTAATTTTTGTTAATCGAACAGTAGACGCGGACAGACGCTATGTTCGCCATAAGTGCAAAATAGTAACTCTTAATCTGTTACCGAATACGAATGTACGTTAGGTCCGTCAGTCAAGACAAGTTACTATCTTACATCATGCAGAGGAACGCTATGCTGAACAGTAGAGGCGTCTGCTAGAACGACAGCAGCTGGTGCAGAGCAACATCTCACACTATCCTACATCAACCAGATGGGTCCATGATAGACGAGTAACTGGAGGACGACGAGTGGAACCTGGAGACATGCAGGGAACTCCGATCAGAAGAGGACATACGGATCAACGGAGGACATGAGTATAAGCTACAAAATCGAGGTGACAGATAATCCATTTATAAATTTTAAATGAGAGACCAAAGACATTTAAAAGACATTTTGAAATTTAAACATGAAAAAGAGAATCACTGTAAATTATATGTAAATATTTGTGTGACAAATGTAGATAATTTTTTGAGTATAGTAGGGGAACTGCGCCTAATATCGCCCATATTCCTAATATTGCACACCACCGTATCTTTCCCGGTAAGTGCTGTAGCCTAGCGGAAATCATCTCAGTTTGTAGTTCCAGTCTAGCCCACAGTGCAGACGAAGCGGGAGCATTGAGACGTGTTTACATTATTTGTGAATAAAAATAAAAATTGTTGTGTTCTAAGTTTGTGGGGACGTGAGTTTTTCATCCTTATTAGTGCGGAAAGTAAGTGATATAATTTTGTAACTATGCTTAACGCTTAGAGTAGATTACATAATTAATGTTCACGTAAGTTTTGAGTATGTTGTAGTCACAGTTCTCCTCCCATGAACCGCCATATTTGTATCTTTGTGTGTTCCCAATATTGCACACCAATGGTAGTCATAATAATGCACTGTGCGATATTGGGAACATTCCCTCAAACATCAGCAAACCAAAAGTAGGTTTTTTTTTGTTACAGATGCCTCCTAAAAAACGAAAGCAGTGGTTGGAGGAGAACATGAGGTGTGCAATAATTGCTGTTAGAGCAAAAGAAATGGAGTTATTGCGTGCATCGAAGCTCTATGATGTGCCCAAGTCTACATTAAAAGACAAAGTTAAGAGCGAAGAGAAAAGTGTTGACACATGACTACACTGGGGAGGAAACCAACGCTTAGTGCAGACCTAGAAATGGCTTTAGAACAATATTGCTTAGACATGGAAACTCGTTTTTATGGACTTACGGCTAAAGATGTGAAGAAAATGGCATTCCACCTAGCGGAAAAGAATGGACTTAAGCATCCCTTTCCTGAAAAAAATGAATCTGCTGGATGGAAATGGTTGCGTTCTTTTATGAAGCGGCATCCACGGCTTAGCCTCAGAAAACCACAGGCTACGTCAGTGAAACGAATCAAAGGATTTACAAGAGAAAATATTAAATCGTTTTTTGACCTCTATGAGCCTCTGTTAAATTTAGTTAATCACAATCCATGTAGGGTCTACAACTGTGATGAAACAGGGCTAACAGTTGTCCAGCACAAAACAAGAAAAGTTCTTTCTCTGAAGGGTAAACGCCAAGTAGGAGCCATTTCATCAGCAGAAAGAGGCTCACTGGTAACTGTTGTTACTTGCATGAGTGCAAGCGGTCATTTTATCCCCCTTCTTTTTGTGTTTCCGAGACAGAGAATGAAACCAGAACTACTCGATGGCGCTCCTAACGGATACCCTGTCACAAGTCAGGGTGGATTGAAATGGACAGTTTTTTGAAGTGGTTCCAAGAACAGTTTTTGCATAGTACAAAGCCGACTAAAGAGGATCCAATGATTTTAGTTTTGGATGGACATTACTCCCACACAAGAAACTTGCCTCTGCTTGAACTTGCCCGTGACAGTGGTGTACACATTGTAAGTTTACCACCCCACTGTTCTCATAAAATGCAACCGCTGGACAGAACGTTTATGTCCCCTTTTAAGACATACTATGCTCAGGCTGTTGAAAACTGGATGAAACAACACATTGGCAGAGAGGTCACCCACTATCAAATCGCTGGATTGTTAGGCGAGGCTTACAAGAAATCAGCTACTGTAGCTACAGCTGAACATGGGTTCAGGGTGACAGGTTTGTTCCCCCTCAATCCAGATGTCTTCCAAGCACATGAATTTGCTGCGATCGACGACTCTAATCCTCCCACTGCTCAACACCCGGGGACAGTAGGGCATCAAGAAAATCTGCATGAGATTCCCATTAACCAGATGTCTTTTTCGTCCAACACTCAGAACATTTTACCTGTTGACATTCAGATAGCCAGACCCTCTGGTGTCCAACTTCCAAGAAATTCTATCACACAGCAACATGAAGCTGTCAGCATCCAACAACCTGTCTCCATTAATTCAGGAAGTCCAAAAGTAATGCCTGTTGACATAAGTCCCCTACCATCTTTCAAAGTTCAGTCCAATCTAAAAAAGGGAAGAGGAAGACCAAGTTGTCCTGCAACTCTGCTTACAGCTTCCCCTTACAAAAATCGGTTGTCAGATGACATCAGTAAAAAAGAAGAAAAAAATAAAGGCAAAATTAAACCCACTTCCTCAAAGCGGTTGCTGCTGAAAGCTGAACCCACTGGAAAACAAGCTAAGAAAGGAAAGGCCTTAGATAAGAAAAGAAAAAGAACAAATGAATCTGTTTCAGATACCAATGATGAAGAAATTGCAGGGCCTCTAACTGTCTCAACTGATGAAGAGGATAGCGAGGATGATTGTGAATGCCTGTAATGAATGTACTGTAATGAATCATTTTTTAATGACAAGAGCGGGGAAAAATGGTTAACTTGTACAAAGTGCCGCAAGTGGTGTCATGAATTATGCTCTGGTTCTGATGACTACAAATTAATTCTGCTTGATTAGCCTACTAATTTACATTTTTTAGCTAATAACTTTAAAAATCATACATGTTTTGGATGTTTACGTTGTAATTCAATTCCTGTTTTTTAGCTCAATTCCATATTTTGTAACCTTAACTTATAAGGCTTTTGCATTTTAAATTAAACAATTTCATTCTGAGATTTTCCGTTCATGCATTATTGACCTTAACTAACCTTAATATTCATAGTTTAATTTTATATTATGGGTAAGGAGATCTGTGACAAAAGAAAAAGTTGCCTGCAACTTATTGTCCTAATATCGCACACCCCGGGCGTTATTAGGAACATTTTTTTTTAGGACAGAAAATACATGTTTTTGGATTTTTTTAAAGCTATATTTTACTGATAAGAAAATTATACTTAACATAAATAAACCCAATACTAACCAAAGGATCAAACTAACAATATTTAACTTATTTGTAATATTATATAAAGTTGTAGCAATTTTTTTTTATAAAGGGTGCGATATTAGGCACACTTCCCCTAATAAGAGTTTTATGTAAAATGTAGATAAAGAGGTTCAGAGAATTTGATTTAAATTTAATAAAAAAAATTTTTTTGTTTAACGATTAATTTAGTCAATTTCAATTTTATTTTAAAGTTTGTAAAGCAATCAATGATTACCAAGTATGCAAAACATAAATTAACGTAGTTAGAAGTTATAAAAAAAAAACAAAAAGAAAATTAAACTGCAGTAAAGCACACTGTCAGACTGAGCAGTCGAGTTTTAATATTGACAAATAAGTAATTAGAATATAACTTTGTTACTGTAGAATATAAGATTTATTTAATGTTAAATGTACTGCAACATTTGAACGTTTCAAGCGAACAGTAATGAATAAATATTTATGGCGAAGTAGTTGAGATTTTTAAACACACTTGTGTTTTATAAAATAAAATTATGAAAACTCGTTACAATTAAATCAATGACTACTCTTATTACCATTACACCCAAACTTCATTTATTGGTACACTTTACCAGTAATGTTATATAAATTTTGGCGCTCCAAAATCGTGGGGGTACCCAAATCAAATTACACTCAATTTGTAATGTTATAATATGTTATGCATTATATAACTATAATGTAGGCCTATAGTTAGTTATTTTTATATTAACTAAAATAATGTGAGCTCGTTGATAACCTTTAATTTATACACAGGAGCAATATATTGTTATGGCATCACAGAACAATATACGTGTTTGTCGAATGTGCCAGAAGAATCTCGATGTAACGCGTGTGGCGTACGTGCTTGTTGACACATTTTCGAGAGGTTTCTCGATGGTGCCAGTCGCTCGGACTGTGTCAAGGCCGCAGTTAATTACATAGTTCACACGAGCGCTAAGACGCAATTAGGAACATTCTGGTCTGTGAGCGCAGGTATAAATACATGGCGGCAGCGGCCTCAAGTTTCAGTATAGCTGCGATTTATTTACAGTTCGGTTCAAGAGTTATTCTCGGGCGATATTACTGCGCGCGTTCAATTGGTTATTAGTTAAGTGTTGCGTTTTATAATCGGATGGTATATTGTAATACAATTGTGTTTTAATATTAGTTGACATTATTTGCGTGTGAACATATTTTATTTGATTTGTTATAAGAGACTGTGTTGTTAATTACGAACTGTTCAACTGTAAAAATTAAAGCTGGTGATTAGTGACTTAATTGGTGTCTTGTACTTCTGTTTTCCACTGTACCTACGATGACCAAGTAGACCGTTGTAACAGTGGTGTCAGAAGTGGGATAGGACGGTTAACAGTGGAAACAGTGAAAACTTGTACAGGACTGTGTAATTTCTAATTAATCAGTAAACAGTGGATGCCAATCAGGTGATTGAAAATTTACAGGCAATGTAAAAAACACCTTTGAATTCATAAATAAAATTAAAGATATAGAGATTACACCTAGTTATAAACTTGTCTCGATGGACATTGTCAATTTATATACAAATATTCCGGTTTTGGAAACATTAAAAATTCTAAAGGTAAATTTAACTACAACAGGTATTCTAAACAAAAAACAGATAGATGAACTCCTATCTTTGTTACAGATTATAGTACAGCAAAATTATTACACTCATGACAACAAGTATTTTAACCAAGAGGAAGGTTTGGCTATGGGTTCACCTCTAAGTGGACTTTTGGCCGAAATATATATGAACTATTATGAGAATAAATTTGTATTGTCTGACTATAACCGATTCTATGATAAAATTGTTTCTTATACACGGTATGTAGACGACACCTTCATAGTATTTAATGGCACTCATAGACAGGTGGATATGTTTTTTAAATTTATTAACGAAATTAACCACAACATAAAATTTACTATGGAAATGGAAACCAATAATGGCTTGAACTTCCTCGATGTATTGGTGTTAAAAAGAAACAACCATTTTGGTTTAAAATATACCGAAAACCTACCACAACAGACATAGTTATAAATGCTAAATCGAATCATCCATACACACAAAAAATGGTGGCATTTAATGCACTAGTACATAGACTAATAAGCGTACCAATGAATACGGAGGATTATAAGGAAGAATATAACATAATAAAACACATAGCCTTGAAAAATGGATATAACACAGAAATTGTGGATAAAATGATACATAAACAATTACGGAAAATAAATGGTGACAATAATAAAGTTAAAAATACAACACAATATGTCTCAGCATTATATATGAACATACTCCCCAACATAATAAAAAATGAATTAAAAAAATTATATATAAATGTTTCATTCAAGACCATAAATAATCTAAAAAATATACTTAAGCCACAAAAACCAATAACTTTGGAGGAATGTTCAGGGGTATATAGAATCCAGTGCAGTGAGTGCGATAAGTTCTATATCGGACAAACGAGGAGGAAATTTATCGAGAGATTTAAAGAACACCTACCAAAAAAGAAACCCCAAACCACCTCATCAAATTACGCACTCCACCTCATAAACGAAAACCATAATTACACCGGATTCAAAGAGAACATGGAGCCGATACATGTTTGTAATAAAGGTCATTTCCTGAATGCTTTAGAAGAGTTTGAAATATACAAGGCATCCAAAGTAAATAAAGAGCAGTTACTCAAAGATCAGCTATCATTTAAATCCAATAAATTATATGATACCGCGTTGATGATAAGCAATGAAGCACGAACACAGGCTAGTTGACGATCGGAGGTCGACTGGTGCACCGAGTCGCTTTTAACGTGTTCATGTGTTTGTGTTATATGTTAATTTATTCAGTGATTTTTGTGCGTGTGATTTTATGTATAAACATTTTAATCATTTCGACGACCCCTATGTATTAGGGGAATAATAATTTTTTACTGTACCTGAAGATGGGGATTTAGTCCCCGTAACATGTTGTATGTAAAAAACTGAGATCTCCTAGTGGATTATACAAGGTAAAAAAATTCTTAAGTTTATTATTTTATATTATTTAAAAACAAAAAGACTATTTATTAACTGTACTCCTGTCTGGGATAAACAACATATAATTCACTGAAATGTATAGTCTAAAGACAAATATTACCTTTTGGTCAACAAAAATTTTTCTTGAGAATGTATTGGATTAATATGGAAACTGTTGTAAAAATTTGAGCTCTTCGAGCTTCAGTTCATTATTTTATTGCAAATAAATTGGAATGTTTCTCATATCATTCATAGGTACACATGAAATATGTTGAAAGTTGTTGTGTAGAGAACCCCCAACCCACAGTCAAAATAATTTTATGAATACTCTATAATATATTAAGTGACACAGTGATTGATATTCTTAAAACTATTTGTCATTTCCACAATAGAATCCACTAGAATGTTCTGTATCAATGTACCATGCATTTGTAGGTTAACATAATTTGCTCTACAAGGTTCTCGTTACACCTGAAGAGTCGTTACTAACTGAAGAGACAGTAGAGACAGAGACAGTGTCCGAGTCTTCATCTAGAGTTTGGTTAAGTGAGTTACAGAGTTAGTGCATGCATTTGAGACCAAATTTGTGGATCAATATTATATTATCTTTTTGTTTATATAAATTGTTGTATTAATATTCAATCTCACAGTGGACTGAAATTTTTATTGTCATGACAATATGTAACATAGTGACATAACATAGAGACATAGTATTAACTATAAGAACAATATACCCATAAAACAAAGATCCTATCCTATAAGACCAAATAAAAGAAAGTTTGTTCTGGATAAGATAACAGACATGGAATGCCAAGGATTAATAGAACCATCAACATCTGAGCATCATCCATTGTGTTACCATAGAAGAAGGATAGAACGTATCGACTGTGTGTAGACTACAGGAAGTTAAACAGCCAAACCACATCAGATGGCTGTCTGATGCCAGATTTGAAGGACCTGCTGAAACAAGTGAGTGGTTCAAAGGGCTTCAGTACTCTGGATCTCAACTCTGGGTATTGACAGGTTGAAGTTGAAGAAAGCTCCAGGACAATGAGAGCTCTCACTACACTACGAGAACTGCATCAGTTCAAGGTTATGCCATATGGTCTGAAGAATGCACCAGCTACCTTCATGCACCTGATGGATGAAGTGTTGCCAGGCTACACCGGAGATTTCTGCCAACCCTATCTAGATGACATTCTGGTATACAGTATCAACAAGAACACTTTGAACACATCAGTGAAGTTTTGCAAAGACTCAAGATTCATGGTCTAACCTGCCAACAGAAGAAATGTAATTTTTTGTTACCGAAGGTGGAATTTAGGACATATCTTGACATCTGAGGGTCTGAAAAGGCAGCCAGAGAAGAACAAGACTGTTGAAGAAATGTGGAGAGGCCCCTGTAGTAAACATCAGTTCCTAGGACTTTGTGGGTGGTATACCAGCTTTGTACCACATTCTAGACAAAAGCAGCTCCACTAATCCACTAACAAACCTGTTAAATAAGCAACATCCTTTCAAATGGACACAATCAAAGAGCAAAGGATACAACTTTCAGCCAAAAAGACATTTTGTAAATATTAAATCGATTTGTAAATTTGTGAACGTTGGAGACGTTGTATTTGTGAACATTGTTGTATACTAGAGAACCCCCAACCCACATTCAAAGTAATATTATGAATATTGTATAATAATTTAAGTGATACTGTGACTGATATTCTTAAAACCCTTTGTCATTAGAATATACATATACGTAGGTTATGTTACTCACGTGTATTTACATTATCTACAATTGATGTATAACTTGTGTATATTGATGCACACTGTTTATAGAGACACTATTTATAGAATACACTAGAATGTTCTGTATCAATGTACTACACACTTATGTGATTTGTTCTACAAGGTTCTCGTTACGCCTGGAACAATCTTCTCGACTATACAAGTAGTGACACATGTTTTGAATGATGTCATTACTAACTATATATAAGACAATAGAGACAGAGAGAGTATGTGAGTCTTCATTGAGCGTTTCGTTATGTGAGTTAGAGTTAGTGTGTGTGTTTGATACACCATTTGTGGATCAATATTATTTGTGTGTTATCTTTTTGTTTGTATAAATTACAATTGTGTTAATATTTTATATCACAGTTGTGGACGGAAATTGTATTTTGTGTGTTATATTCTTATTTGTGATATCGATAAATAAACACGGTGCCGACAGTGATACGAATGTTTTATTTCAATTGCTGACCTAGAAGCGAAAGCTCCTAATATAAATGCATAAATGGTAATATTCACTAAATGTTTGTCTTCGTCTATTTATTGCATGCGAACTAAAAGTAACTGTCATTTTGTGGCCAATGATAGTAGTTCATCATCAGTATATCGCTATTTTGTCAAATCATTGTAGGGACAGAAGTTGTCGAGCTACATTCTATATTGAACTGTGGCTGCTACATAGGTTTTAATACAACTGTGATCACCACTAGCAGTGAGAGTGAGCTGCTCAGTTATGACCATAATCTTCACTATGACTGTAATTGTCATCTTCACTGCAACCTGCTTGGTATATTTTTACCCTAAGATTCATGTTAGTATTCACCTGAACATACATGGTCAGTTTCACAAGCAGTCAATTATTTCTCCCTCTTTCTCTCTTTGCATATATATGCATGCACAGTCAAAGCACAAAACACACACACAAATCGTATTTTTAACACAGAATATATAAGAAAACTTACCATATTAAGTAATTCAATAAATAATTTTGATCTTTAATATATTCCTCTAACTGTTTAATAAGTACTTTTTCAGTTTCCACCAAGTTTTCCAATTCCATCATAAAACTATTATTTATAAATACCATTAAAAATAAAACAAAAACTATTCTGAAGAGAGACATGGTTTGTCTTAATAAATCGTATTAGATTTTGCTTGGTAAAAGGAATCTATCAGTTTTCAGTTGACTTGTTTTTTCATCTTACCAGTTTATTGCAAAATTTCAATAGATTACCACATGTAAGTGAAGTAAGTCAACTGTTTATGGCGATAAACAATATTCCTATAAAAGAAGCATACCAGTACCGATATAAAACACCACTGACTTTTGTCACACATTCCTCAATTTTTCTGTCACTGCAGTACAATTTTTTATGTTCGTTCCAAGCAAATGAAAACTGTAGAATACACTACTTGATAACTGTTCACAACTATTGTCAATGGAAAAAAAGTTTAACTGAATATAAACAAACTGAACAGTAGGTTATGTAGTAGTATCAATTCCAGTCGAACTCAAATAATACAAATATCGGTTTCATTTATAATGTAATCACATGATAAATGACTAACTCATTAATATTGTCAATTTATTATCAGCACATTTTAGTTAATAACTCTACAGTTCTTGACTCACTAAAATGTACGTTTAGTAATTTATTATGGTACATACATTTTCTCTTGACATTCACCAAATAATAAACAATCAGAAACTCATTGTCTGGTGTATATTTCATCAGCTTCACAAATTTTATATCAATATTATTCTCATAGTTATTGAAAATTCAACTGTTGTGCACAGTGCACATAATAAAACTTTTCAGTATGTTTCAGTATCATAATTGGGATCTTAGATAACACTGTACAATGACAACATAATGTGTAACTGTTAGAATTACTCGATACAAATGTATCAGTGTATTTATACGTACAAAATATTTTTTATTGTAATACAACAAAGAATGAGTTTAAATCACATTAAGATGCCATAGTTAATGTGGGCATTAACATAAACAGTATCATATTTTAATGCTGAAATTACGATTTATAAATAGTATCAACCATTCTGTTCACCTGATGAATTTATTATCCATTTAGTCAAGGAATCTCATATGGTATATCATGACTTTTTCATAATTTTTTCAAATAATTTGCATATTAGCTATCTGTTTACTGTAATATTCTGAATTATTCTATTTTAGGTTATATGAAAAATATGTGGCTCGGGTAAAGACACTGATACCTGGAGAATACACTTTAATCTTGAAGACCACTGCTTTTAGGTGAATTCTGTCAAGTTGCAGAGACTTAGATGGAGAAGACGTACAAGAATCGAAGAGGAGAGGACACCCAGCTGGGCAACAAAGGGACAATTTCTGGGAAGGAGGCAGTATCATAAAGGGTACAAGGCGGATATTATTATTATTAATTATAATAATTAATAATTATTAATATTATTAATTAACAGCTAGTGTTTCAGAACAGAGAATTTTAAGGTACAGGCGGATGTTAAAGGAGGTTAGGATCCAGCAAAAAAAAAAACTTTCTCGTCACAGAAAGTTCAGTTGTAACTTTAAGAATCTCAGGTGTTACCTATGCCTGCTGATATTCAGTACTGTCTAGGTTGAACTCATATGTGAATCTAGGAAACTAGTTTATATCTGAAACCGTTTATCCAAGACAATATGTGATCCCAAGGTTGGAGAAAGATTCAGATTGTAAAATCAAATAAAAAAAGTGTCATTGTAGTCTTTCATTTTTATATTTCTATGGACTTACTAATGTGGAAACATTATGCAGCCCAATTTACTATTTCTTATGCTTTTAAGATAGGTGTGTATCAGTCTAGCTTTTTGTTCTCCTTGACAGTATACACTAAAAGTTGTAAGTAGAGTTAAAAAAAAATTGACAATAAATTTAAAACTGTTCTTATTCTTGCCTTTATATCTCAGCACTGCAGTGCATAGTGAAAAGACCATTCTTAAATTGTTACTAATAGATGATTGGCGATTATCTTGATATAAAGCATTATAGCATGAAGTGTTCCTTTTAGTACCACACTTAATCGGTTTTGTGAACATATTCAGTCTTGTAATTAATAGACTACTATCTGGCCATAACAGCTATATTCATAATGAATTTTAGTCAGCCTTGACAAAAAATAACTTTTGCCATTCTTGGGCAGATATAACTTTCATAAGTGTTGTATCATCAGTGGCGTACCATGGGGGGGGGGGTGCCCCGGGCGTGAAATTTTTAGGGGCGCTAAAAAATTGTAAGATACAATTTTTATCATACAATAAAATACGATATTTCAGGGCTTGCATATAGTCCGCATCATAATTGATATCCTATGTTAATGTTTTTTCAACAATTATTATTTTACATGTTCGGTCATGGGAGTGGGGATCGTCCCCGCCCTCAAAAAGACGGTTTGTGAGATCTCCGATTGGTTGGAGTGGCCCAAGGTTACTAGATTTTACAAGGTTGTCTCATTTCGATGTTTACGAAATTTTAGGAGTGGGGGCAATAGTCAACGTGACGTCACTCGTCGGACACCTTGGTCGTACTACAATTGAAACCCATGCTATTTGAGCATTTTGTTTGAGGGTATTTCTGCTGACAATCTTACATTGTGAGAGGTGGTTCTTGTTGTGCAGTTGCTACATGTACTAATTACTCAGGAAAAGCAAAGAAAACTGGAAGAACTGATTTATCATTCTACAGGTATGATATAATATTCCATCGCTCGCAAATGCGATTATTATTCCCTACGCTCCTGTGTATAAGTTTTTCAAGGGAGCTATCTAGTGATTTGACTGTACATATGTACCGCCACCTATTGTAGCCTCGGTTGCCTTCTTGCCTTCAGTAGTGCCACTATGTCGACTAAAAAGTTTCTACACTAGTTACCTATTAGTTGTGTTTATTTATTAGTTGTTTATATGCATTTTTTACAATTACTTAATATTTTTTCAGAATTTATCTCATCCATAATGTCTTTAAGAAAGGAATCTGGTGCCCAATGCAGGAAAAGATGAAAAACAGAACAGGAACAGCTTGCTGAACTAGCTGGAAGTCTTGACAGATTTATTGTGAAAACTGCTGATAGCACCAGCTCTGTAAGTACACCAGAATTTACATGCTCACATAATCCAGAGTCCGTAAGCTGTTCACTCTCTACAGTAGAAGCAGAGACAACTTTGCCTGAAAATGCTTCAACGTCTGCGCAGAAAATCACTCTCTCAGAGCAGATTGATTTTAAAGTTTTCACTGATATTAATTATTGGCCAGAAAATGTAAGCGAGACTTTGAAAAATGAACTTGTTAAGAGAGGGACGTGTGAACTACAGAATAAAGATACATTTTTTTCAACAGATACTACTGGCAGATCATTTTCTAAGGATTGGTTTTATATGAAGTTAGAAAATGGCGAGAGAGTTTTAAGGACATGGTTGTTGTATTCTCCTGTGAAATGTGCTATATATTGCTTTCCTTGCATGCTTTTTAAAAAAAATAAAGGGAGAAGTTCTTTTGTACAGCCACATGGTTTTAAAATATGGAAAAAGCTTAACCCCAGAGTATTAGATCATGAAAAAAGTTGTCATCATGTTGAAGCATTTGAAAACTGGAAAGAGCTTGAAATGCGACTACAGAAATGTGAAACAATCGATGATGCTGTTCAATTAGAACAACATAAGTCATTTGAGAAATGGAAAGCTGTATTAACAAGAATTCTTGATTGTGTATTGTATTTAGCCAGACAATCCTTACCCTTGCATGGTCACTCAGAAGATCTTTGTGGAAGTGATAACTGTGGAAATTTCCTTGAAACTTTCAAGCTACTTGCCAAATATGATCCAGTTGCGAATCATCATCTTCACAAAGTTCAGCAAACAGACGGCTATGTTGTGTCTTATCTTTCTCCATGAAGCCAAAATGAATTCATCAAACTACTTGGTGATCATGTCAGAATAGAGATATTTAAGAAAATTTCTAAGGCTAAGTATTTCTCCATCATGTTTGATAGTACACCAGATATATCGCATACCGACCAAATGTCTCAAGTAATTCGTTATGTACATATTGAAGGTTCAGAAGTCACAGTAGAGGAATCCTTTATCGACTTCATTCTGTTACATGGGAAATCAGCTAATGAAATTACAGAACAAATTTGTGACAAGTTGCAAGGAGATGGTCTAAAACTGGAGTACTGCTATCGACAAGGATATGATAATGCTGCGACCATGGCTGGACACATTAGTGGTGTTCAGAGACGTATTTTGGATATAAACCCCAAAGCAGTGTTTGTGCCATGTAACAATCACTCACTTAATCTTGCTGGAGTACATGCAGCTACTGTTGGAACAAAATCGGTGACTTTTTTTGGCACTGTGCAAAATGTGTACACATTTTTCTCAAGCTCTACACATAGGTGGGATGTTCTTAAACAACATGTTCCAATTAATGTGAAGCAATCCTGTGACACAAGATGGAGTTCAAAGTATGAATCTGTACATGTGCTTGCTGAGCACATTGAAAGCATAATAGAAGCTTTGGAAGTCTTGAGGGATGGATCAGAAGAAACCCCAGAAACCAAAGGAGATGCAGGGAGTTTGTTGGTTTGCATTATGACCTATCCTTTCTTTGCATTCCTTTATTTTTGGAGCCCAGTGCTTACTGAAGTGAATGATGCTCAGATATACGTACAACAAAGAGGACTTGGACTTGATTAATGTGTTCAAAAGCTGAAAGCACTGACTCTATTTTGTGAGGAAAAGCGTGATTCTCTAGTCACAAAAGCAGCTGAGAGAGCCATGGAGATGTGCAATATATTTGATATTTCAACAGAAAGAAGAATCGGAAGACGAAAGAAAATGTCTGGTGAGAAAAGTATCGACTCTGGCTTAAATTTAATTCAGGAAACTCGTCGGGAACAGCTTGAGGCAGTAGATAAGCTAACATCAGAATTAAAAAAACGTATGTTACAAATGAATATACTTCATGAGCTATTTGCCTTCCTTCAAATTCAAATACTATTGGATGCAGAAAAAGATGAATTCATTGTTCGAAACATTCAGCATTTATGTGAAAAATATTCCGAATTGAATGCTTCAGCTATGATTGCTGAAGTACATCGTATTAGACGCCACATAAGAAGTTCATCCAGAAGAGAACATTTTTGCATGGACAACTTTAGAATTATTAAGCTGGATAATTAAGTGGAAGATGCAAGAGAGTTTAATTAACATTGTTGTGGCACTAAGAATTTTTTTAACAATCACTGTGTCAAATGCTACTTGTGAAAGAAGTTTTTCCAAATTAAAGCTAATAAAGACCTATCAGAGATCGACTATGAGCCAGGAAAGGCTAAGTAACCTTGCAATTTTATCAATTGAAAGAAAAATAAATGTAAATTTTAACCATGTAATTGAAAAATTTGCAATAATAAAATCCAGAAGATTTTAAATAAATGCAATTTATATACTGAAATGTCTAATATTTAATGTTTTTTGTTTCCCTATTTTGTTATACTTGTATTGGTACCTATAAACTGTTACAGTTTCGAAGTAAACATTAATGAGTTTAATTGATTTTATAATTATAATTGTAGGTTTAGAAAATAAATAGTTTTAAAACTTGGATTTGTAACAGCTTATGAGGGGGCGCAATATTTTAAATTGCCCCGGGCGCTCAAACTCCACGGTACACCACTGTGTATCATTGAGTGCTTTCAGATCAGTATATTTTGATGGGTTGTTCAGTTTATAGGATACAACATTTCTATGATGTTGGCTACAAGGACGGCTTTCTATAAGATCATAAAATAAGGTGTATAAGGTGTATGAACATAAAGTAGGAGATCACTATGTATAGCATTGACAAAGGGTTCTGCTACATGTTGTTGCTTTGCCAACAAACAAATACGCTACTTGCGTGCACTTTTGACTTGCAACAAGTTTTTTGTTTGCAGTTTCTGTGAGGTATACAATACCATTGCTTGTAAATTTTCCTAAGTAGGCCTACTGTGTAAAATGTACGCGATCACATGCAGTGAGTGAAGGGACTGACATGGTGTGGAAAATTTTGTTTATACAGCAGGCGTACAAACTATAGTTTAGCTATAGGGGCAATAGTCTGCAATAGATTGTGTCAGGAAACATATGTGTTTGTACATTTTAAATTAGTCTTTGTGGGAAGGCTTGCAATGTGCATCACAATCAGTCCTGAGTTTTTAATTGTTGCCTTTATAAAAATTCATTCTTTCACAAATGAAATAATCTTAATAAATTATTTCACAAAATTTTAGTTCCTTTTAGCTAGTTTTTTGAGTTTGTAAAAAACAACTACTCAACAGCTACATACAAATTGGAAGAGCCAATGGTTTCATGAATCACTGTCAGCCTGCTGCTTGTAACTTGGGGAAGGGGGTTGCCTCCAGTTTTTCCCTTGGCTGGAAAACAATGGGTAGTTTCAGCTAATGATTTCAGAAAGTACAGAAAATAAGATACAAGTCTAAAATAAAATTTCTGTGCACTCACACTGAAATATAGATTTGTAATTATGACCACAAAACTTCAAGAAATTTTGTGCTTTATATTTTCATCAAAATATGTTATTTATGTAGTAGTAACACTCAAAATATGTATTTTTATATACAATGTTTTTCATAAAAATCCTAGCTAGTCACTACTAATCAAATAACAATATTAAAAAATCAGTATGGAGAACCTTACATGACTTCCTTGTTCTATGATTTATATTTAAAATCATTTACTTGTAGTTGGTTTGATAATTTCTAAAAAAAAATATTCCCCACCCTCAAACTACTGTCACTATTTTTAGATATGTTTGTTATTATGTGGTAGTCATTTAATATAATGTTATTTTTGAGTCACTTTATAAAATATTGGTATACATGACTTCCATATTCTATGATTTATTTTTATAATCATTTTCGAAATGAAATATTACCATAGAAACTACTTCTTTCTACTTACTGCTTCAGCCTTAACCACAGTACTGTGGTCACTAACATATACCACCTCACGTTATCGCACTAGATTTTCACTGATGATGGAAGTCAATGGCATTGCCGAAACGTCTGGTTTTGTAGAAAACATTGGACTACGGCCAAATATCCCGGGAAGGAATTTTAACAAAAAATACTTCTTTGTTGCCGATAACGTTGTACACATACATATAAAAAATATGCATAAAATTAATGGCTTGTATAAGTTAATGATTGATCTCCATTAAGTAGTGCTCAAGTTTCCAAAGTTTTAATATTATGATGTCCGTAATTAAAACATCAGAGCAGGTTTAGTGTGTATGAGGGTTCACCGTGGACAAAAATTTTCAACATTTCCTATTGAGCGTTGCTTAGAATAAATCTGCGAATCTACAGTGTACGTTTCACAGAACAAACACACGGAAAAGAAGGAGCGCTCCGAAGTCACTCATGGACCCTCAGCATCTTGCAGAGGGTTCAACCATTCCCTAAAGACGAAAAGTCTGTCTATGAATCATTCCTCTGTAAACACGTGCAGTTACACTGCCCAGCGATCCACAGGAAGCAAATCGCTATCCACGCTGGACACTTTTTCGGCTTGCATGCGTTATGTTGGTATGGGTTCGGCACTTTCCATTTAAAAACCGTGCAAATGTAAGAAAATAAACATGAATGAGGCCAGAAATAACGCGAATTGTGTGTGTGTGTGTGTGTGTGTGTGTGTGTGTGTGTGTGTGTGTGTGTGTGTGTGTGTGTGTGTGTGTGTGTGTGTGTGTGTGTGTGTGTGTGTGTGTGTGTGTGTCTTCCCTGCCTTTTTATTGCGGTAGTGATAATAATAAAATGGAAACGTAAACAGTACATAACTGAGATATGCTTGCCTGCCACGCACGATATATTTTCTCTTATACATGACTAGCAGAATACCCGTGCTTCGCTACGGAGTTTCACGTTGTACGTAATGAAAATGTTAGTTTAATTAATAAAGTTTAATTAAAGTAGGCTTCTTAAAAATAAATAGCTGTTGCCCACAACTTCGTTCGCGTGGTCTTCAATTTAATGCGATAATATATTTAGAACAGAATCTATTCTATTGGGTTGCCATAGTAACCAGATCTAATAGTTTTTTAAGACCGCAAAGGACCCCCCAGAGGATCGTATCGAAAAAAACACCTGTCCTATGTTGGTTCTCCCGTTGCGTAAAATATTTGTGCCAAGTTTGGTTGAAATCGGTCCAATGGTTTAGGTGGAGACGTGGAAGACCCCAAAGGACCCCCCAAAGGATCGTATAGAAAAAACACTTGTCCTATGTTGGTTCTCCCTTTGCGTAAAATATTTGTGCCAAGTTTGGTTGAAATCGGTCCAGTGGTTTAGGAGGCGATGTGGAAGACCCCAAAGAACCCCCAAAAGGACCCCATCGAAAAAACACCTATCCTATGTTGGTTCTCCCGTTCCGTAAAATATTTGTGCCAAGTTTGGTTGAAATCGGTACAGTGGTTGTAACGTATTCCCGCGTTACAAATCCAGGGAACCCATCTTAACTGACCTCTGCCAATTACATGGGCTGCCTACGTTGTAACGAACTGTATTCAAATCAAATTCACTGAACAAATTACTTACTATCTGTGTAAGGAAACAAGGGAAGGTATTTTACTGATTTATGCACTCATTTTCATGTGTGACAAGAAAAATTCTCTTTATTTAACAGCAGTTACTGACAGATCCCATGACATCATTAATTAAACTAAAATATTCAAATATTATACTTCTCATAAAACTTTGGGATCAAATTGATTCTACATTCTTATACCTCGGATCCGAGTTAACTTTCTGTTTGTTTATAGTAAATACTTCTAATTACTTTCAGTTCATTTTAGAAGCTTGCAAGACTTCTTTAACCATTTGAAGAATGGTACTATTACTTGGAATGATAATAAGTTACATTAACATATAAACCGTTACAACGTATGATAATTGAGTTTTTACAGTAAACTCTTAGATTTACTCTCTTAATGTTTACATAAAATTAATCGTCTTTGAAAAGTCTCTTTTAGAAGTGTGTAGTGTAACAAATATTATTAATCCTCGATAGACAGGCTATCGAGTCACCTTTAGAATGGAATGTAGAAACCTCGTCCTGGGGTGTCCGTCTTGGGAGTCCTTGTAGTCGGCGTCGTCATCCGGATCGCGTCTACATCAAGAATAGGTCGGATGTCCACAGAGGAGATTGAAGCTTCTTTTGGTGTAAGTATTTGTAGCTTCTCAGATGTCCTAAGCAACGTCTTATGCCTGGTATACGTGTTTTTATGAAGTTCCTGCAGATCATATCTTCGGGTGTGATGTTGAATATGGAGTTACATCTTGAAGGGAGTTGTCATCTTGCTTAACACTCATTATGTTTTTGTGTGTTACATATTCTGTCTTCTTGTTACCACATATTTATAGTTATCGGTACATGACACACACTTTTAGCAGTGGTAGTTAATATACTACATTTTAAATTTAAACAAATAAATTAACAACATTTTGCCAGAGCTTTCACTCGTACGTCTGCACTCAGTGAAGTCAACATAGCGAGAGAGCGTTTTTCTGCTCGCTTCAACTGGTACTTAACAAAAGTAGAGGGGCAACTACTCCGCGACAATATAGTCCCTATCTTTATTCAAGTTAACTTTTTTATTATCAAAAACTATGCCTTAATTATACATATATAATTTAAGTGAGTTATTTTAACGACTATTTGTGTCTTCAGATTTCTAATTATAAACATTATGATTTTTATCTTATTCTAAATTACAGACGACTCGGTAGACACGTCGAGTCCGGAATTAACAGGTCACCGCATGATAACAAGCAAAGGGTTAAATATGACAATAATAACTTTTTACAATTTGCCCTTTTTATTAATGTTTCTTTGGACCTCTTAATTGCTTCACATTCTCATACTGAGTACATACAGGGGTTTTAAGTATTATAGTGAGATTTAAAATGGCTTAATCGCTCGCAAACTTAATTTTTAATTTTTTTTTATTTTATAATTACTGTTACAATTTAAATCGTCACATACTCCACCGCTTAATTTTCACGTTACGGTTGCTTTTTTTTTTCTTACGCACAATTGGGGACTGGGAGTATGTTCGATGTCAGTGTGTGTAATTTCTTTCACATAGTTATTGGTTAGCGTTATATCTACTTGCTTCTTCTCCATAACACAATATATTTTTATATATTCTTATTAACTACTCTTTTTTTTTTTTACATACTATTCACACTTAATATTTACAAAATAAAACACAAAACTCTTTCTTATCTCTATCACTTAAATCTACTACCGGTTTTTTTCTTTTTGGTTGTCTTACTCTTTCTCTGTAGAGTAATTTTCTAAAACTTTGCAATTTAGAATTCTATCTTGTTTTCATTGAGTACTAGATAACTCATCTAGTTAATGAGTCCTCATTAATGTATGCCTCGCAGAACTGGATCTCAGGTTGATCAGGCCTCATTTCCAAACTCTACGTTTAACATTTTCCACGGTTTCAGAAGTATAATTTACTTCACTACCTAGTGTTCCCTTTTCTATTTTGGGTTATACTATTACGTCTCTTCTTCTTATACAATTTTAGCTGCGAAATATGCGTTCTCCGCACATATTTTCGAGTCGCAGGTTCGTACAGGGCTACTGTAACTGGAGTTAGGTACTTCTGGATTCGATAAGGGCCACACCATCGGTATGATAGTTTAGAGGTGGTCTTATCAATCGCACTACTAGTGGGGTGAGTCTTATACATTACTAAGTCACCTACTTGGTACCTAATTGAATTGTTATGATTACCTTTCTCGTGGTATATTCTGGATTTCTCTAAGTTTGCTCTTAAATTAGAGCGGGCTTTATTCCATATTCGCTTTATCTGCTTATCCGTTATTTGCAGAGGCAGCAGATCGTGTATATTCCATCTTGTGGACAAAGGGTGGTTTGGTCGGTATTTGTACAGTAACTCAAATGGGGTCTTGTGACTCGTCAGTGTCTTGTCACTTGTGACCTTCGTGATAAGCTGAATTAAAAGCGTATTGAATCCAGGATAGGTTTTGGTCCCACGACGTGTGATCGTTCGCATGATAGGCGATTAACGCAGATTTGAGGTTTCGTAGATACCTTTCAGCAATATTGCCTTGCGGTCGATACTCTGTAGTGGTTATATGGTCTATTCCCAACTTGAAACACATATTCCTAAATTCTTTCGCTTTAAACTGTGGACCATTATCTGATACTATACGTACCGGTGTACCGTAGTCTTTAAATAATCTTTCCTGTAATATTTTTACAGTCGTCGATGCTAATGCTCGTCGCATGGGATACATCCAAACAAATTTGGTGAACGAATCTACACAGATGAGTAACATTGTATTTCCTGATTTGGATCGTGGATATGGACCTGAAAAGTCTAGATAAAGTTTAGAAAAAGGGGTCTTAGGGATTTCTGAAATCAGTTGGCTTACTTGATTATTTCTGGCTGGTTTACTGAGGGCACATAAGGTACATTTCTTTACGAAACTGGCTATTTTGCTGTTCATATTGTTCCAATGATATTCCTTTCGAACACGATGTATTGTCTTATTGATTCCCATATGGGCTCCTATGGTAGATGAATGGTAGTATTGCATCAGCATGGGTTTAATTACATCAGGGGCCATTATTCTTAGTTCCTTTCCGCTTCTTATCTTGTGACATAGTACATTTTTACTCAATACGTACTTCTCGGATTTAATACCTTGCGTAAGTTGTTCTATAATAGGCTTTTCAGTAAGGGGTCTTGTTGTTGATACAGGGCAATGTTTGTAAAGGCAAGGGGGAACTCAGTAATTACGGCGTTAGCAAGTGCTATTTCCGGATTCTCCTTGCTTTCGGGAGTTATAGTGGGCGACTGGAACATACGGGACAGGGTATCAGCGACTACGTTTTGGGTACCTTTTATATGCTGCACTCTGAATTTGTAGCAGTTTAACTTCAATATCCATCTTCCAATACGTCCTAACTGTTTAGGGTGATTCAATAACCAAGATAACGCCTGATTGTCAGTTTCCAAAAGGAATTCTTTATGTTCTAGGAAGGGTTTAAACTTCTTGAATGCAAAAACAATTGCTAGACATTCCAATTCATATGCGGAATACTTTCTTTCTTGGTCGCTCAGTGTTCACGATGCATAACTAATAGGTAGTCTACAGTTATCTATCTCTTGATATATCACTGCACCTAACGCTACACTGGAACTGTCGGTCTGCACTACGAAAGGTTTCGTGAAATCCGCTAGTTGCAAAACTGGAGGAGATATAATACTTTCTTTAAGTTGCTCAAACGCGTTTTGATGTAGTGAGCTCCATTCAAACTTCGTTCCCTTCTTTCGTAAGGAGTTTAAGGGTGCTGCTATTTCGGCAAGATGGGGAATATATTTGTGGAAATAATTTACCATTCCCAAAAATCGGGCTATACCTTTTGCATCTCGTGGGGGTGAAAATTCTCTAATAGCGCGGGTTCGTTCGGGGTCAGTGCTTACCTTTCCATTCGCTTTCACGATGTGACCTAAGAATGAAAACTGTGGGACGGCAAAACTTACCTTCTTTGGGTTAACAGTTAATCCTGCTCTTAGTAACCGAGATAACACTTCGCGTAGATGTTTAAGATGTAGATCCATAGATTCGCTGTATATAACGATGTCGTCCAAATAGTGATACACATATTTAAATTTAATATCGTGAAATATCCTTTCTAATAGTCTACTACATACGGAACTTCCTTAAGATATTCCAAAGGGTACTCTAGTAAATTGGTACAAGTTAAAAGGAACTGCAAGCGCGGTTAGATGTTTTGATTCTTCAGAAAGAGGTATTTGGTGAAAAGCTTGATTCAGATCCATCACCGTAAAGACCATAGCTTTAGTGAAATAATGAAAGGCACTATGGATGTCCGGAAGAGGGATTGATTCAAATTCTATTCTTTTGTTTAATTGCCTGTAGTCCACAACTAGTCTGTGTTTATCTTGACCTTTTGGTACTAAAAGGGAGGGTGAAGAATATGGGGACGTAGAGCGTTCAATGACTCCTTGCTCCAACAACTTGTTGATATGGTTTCGCATCACTTCCATCTTGGGAGGCGACAACTTGTACGGAGGTAGGCGTATTACTTTCTGATCGCTCAGATTAATTTTATACTCTATTAGGTTAGTGAGTCCTAGTTTAGGTGTAAGAACTGAGGAAAATTCTTTTATTAATTTCAGTATTCTCACTCTATCTCTTCTTTCTAGATGAGATAAATCTGAGTCTTGGTGTATTACATGTGCAGTAGATGAACAACTCTTTTTCTTTATTACTATCAAATCTATATTTCCGTGTACGGTCGAATCGGAAATAATATTTTTGCTCATAGATGTCAAGAATCATTCCAGTTTTACTAATAAAGTCTGCACCTAATATTAAATCAGGTCCTAATTCCTTACATACTAACATTGTAAACATCCAGGTCAGGTTCTTAATTTTAACCTTAACGGTAATGCTCAGGTTTATGATTATATTACGTTTATCGGCGGTAGCACACTTTATATTCACCGGTCGATTCCGTTTTACGAGATGGTGTTTCGCTAATTTGTCCACTAATTCTTGGCTGATTAAAGTTCTACTAGATCCCGAATCAATTAAGGCGATGGTGGATGTAACGCCTAAGTCAACTCGTATTAATGGTAATAGATTTTTTGTCCAGTTACACTTATTAATCGCGTTACATTTTTCACGAAATTGTCTCACATAGGGATCGATTTCTTTCGAACTTCTTTTCCTTCCACGTTGGTTATAACATATTTTATTATTATTATTATTATTTTTTTTTATTATTAGTTTCTTTCCGATCACCAGATTTCGAGTAGCTGCGGAAGACACAGGATTTCGGGTCTCCCTGCCTTACATGTTTTTTGGAGTTGGGTGATTCCGTTCCAATGGCTTACTCTTGCAGTCTTTTCTTATGTGTCCATATTTGCCGCAATTATAACAGATGGGTTTATTGCGAGGTGGGTACTTTGTTTCCGCTTTATACGGTGTTACACTTAACTTACCAGATTTGCGCACATTGTGAGGTCTACTGAAAACTTGCCTTTCATGCGAGGTTGTTACATCAGGCACTAGTGCTCGCAATTCATTTCTATTAGTTCCAGCGGTTTTCATTGCTTGTCTATTTTGATCGGAGTACCATACATTTGAAGAATGGATACTGCACTGTTCTAGATCAGCAATTGTATTGGGTCTATTTATCAACGATAAACGGGATCTTTCTTCAGGTGACAGTCCTATTAAAATGGTGTCGACCATTTGTGTCTCATTCCAGTCTACACGTAGTAGTCGAGATGACTCCCTGATGTCGGAGATGTAATGAGCTAATCTCTCCTGATTTCCTTGTACTCGGAGTACAGTCTTTCTTTTAATTTCTTCGTAAATACCGGTGGGGATAAAGTATTTTATTATAGAGCTATGTAGCTCTTCTACTGGAAATGTAGAGGTTAGAGCTTCTAGGACACGATTCTTTAACGGGGGTTTACATTTCGGTAACAGCACTTGCAAAATTTGCCAGTCATTCAGCTGCTGTAGATCTTTTATCTGCAGGAGATAGCTAATGAAAGTTAGTAGTTTGGAGACATTTAATCCATCTGTGTAAGGGATTTCAGTTAAGATTTTCTCCACAGGATGAGTCATTTTACCGTATAGGTCCGCGTTATAGTTCATGGTTGGCATTCCTCTAGGAGAACGATTCGATTCATTCGGGGTGGTCAATTCATGATTCCGGGACGAAACTGAAAATGCTCGGGAGGAGGGGCATTTAAATCTCTATCAGTATTTTGCTCTTGGTTCGCTTGCATTTGCGATACGGCGGGTGAGTTCCGATCAGTGTTAGGCGGAGGTAGATCAGTAGTAGGTGATTGTACTGGGGAGATGTGTAATTTCTTTAAGGACTTCTCCATTTCGTCCATCCTGAATGAGTCGGATCTTCTTCTTAAGTCGTTAATAATTGAGGGTAAGCGGCGTAGAGCTTCGTCAGCTAGGTTTTGTACTTCAAGAGGTATTTCCGTGAGATTAGGCCAGATCAACAAATTTTTCATTCGCCGGGTTAAATGCTCTATTCTCTGGGTAGTCCGCAAAATTATCGCCGGAGATTTCTCGTCTCAGAGGGTTTGAGACAATAAGGTAAGCTCACTATACTTGGCATTACAAATTTCTCTCTCGCTCTCATAATCGAGTTCGCTTAGGTAGTTTAATTGCACGGGTGTATCAAATCCACATTCGCGAATTGACCTACGTAATTCCGCGACTGTTACATTCGCATGGGGTAGTCCACGCAAAAGAGCTTCGTAAGACAGCTCGTCTTTTAATAACAAATCCGGATTGAATTGGGCCATTTTTATCTTAGTTCTAACACATTAAAACGTACTTAAAATTAATTCTACAACACTACACATATATAAGATAAATTCTTGAGTAAACAATTTACATAATTCAGAAAAGAACAATTTCTCTTCTAAGGGAGAGACAGAAATTCCACACACATATTTTTCAAAGTTAAATAGCCGATCAGCTGTTTTCTGGAATGTAGGTCACCCACTTTATTTAGTTAACAAAGGTAGGCTGAGTGTGTCAGTGAGGATGGGGGGTTTTACTCTTACGTATTGTACTCTACACAATGCCACCGATTACTTCTTAACATGTCAGAACTGGAGGAAGGGGAGCTAGCTGGCACGCATAGGGTGAATCTTATTCAACAATGCACACTTCAATTTACACTACTATTACGCTTTATAACACTTTGACTCTATTCATTCATGTACTTTCCCCAATTAAATTAATTATTTATTTGTTCACAATTTAAATTACGAAATTCTTTCCACATAATTAACTGGGTCTACATTACACTGGAGCATTATTATTAACAAAGTTTTTTTTTTTTTTTTACAACAGACACACGTTAGTGTATGTCTAACACATACTACGCAGATTGAATAATCATAATGCAGGAGTATTCAAGAAACAACAGGTCTTGGATTGTCATAATACAAACCTGTTAAAGACTGATCAGTTGACCAAACATTACAAGTCATGTATGCAAGTAGGTACATGCATATATCTTCATACAATGATATTTCTATTTATACTGACTATCATTTACGTATGTTTTGAGATACATAAGATATGAGATATGTTTTGAAAATTAAAGTTACATTAATTACATTCTCTGAGTGCATAGATCAATAACTGAATGCCGTGAGTTATTTAATTTACTAATAAATTAAGAAAGCTACAGAGTGGCGCAATTTTGTTTGTGACACTCTGTACACAGTTACTCTTACAAGACAGCAACAACACAATACACAATTAATTATTATTTACAGCTAATCAAAGCTCAACAAAGCACAGCAAATTAGATAACAACAGCACAATACCTTTTATAAAAATAAGCAGAGTGGCGCAATTTTGTATGCGTCACGATGCTTACCAAACCTTTATATAAATTAGCAGAGTGGCGCAATTTTGTAACGTATTCCCGCGTTACAAATCCAGGGAACCCATCTTAACTGACCTCTGCCAATTACATGGGCTGCCTACGTTGTAACGAACTGTATTCAAATCAAATTCACTGAACAAATTACTTACTATCTGTGTAAGGAAACAAGGGAAGGTATTTTACTGATTTATGCACTCATTTTCATGTGTGACAAGAAAAATTCTCTTTATTTAACAGCAGTTACTGACAGATCCCATGACATCATTAATTAAACTAAAATATTCTAATATTATACTTCTCATAAAACTTTGGGATCAAATTGATTCTATATTCTTATACCTCGGATCCGAGTTAACTTTCTGTTTATTTATAGTAAAGACTTCTAATTACTTTCAGTTCATTTTAGAAGCTTGCAAGACTTCTTTAACCATTTGAAGAATGGTACTATTACTTGGAATGATAATAAGTTACATTAACATATAAACCGTTACAACGTATGATAATTGAGTTTTTACAGTAAACTCTTAGATTTACTCTCTTAATGTTTACATAAAATTAATCATCTTTGAAAAGTCTCTTTTAGAAGTGTGTAGTGTAACAAATATTATTAACTCTCGATAGACAGGCTATCGAGTCACCTTTAGAATGGAGTGTAGAAACCTCGTCCTGGGGTGTCCGTCTTGGGAGTCCTTGTAGTCGGCGTCGTCATCCGGATCGCGTCTACGTCAAGAATAGGTCGGATGTCCACAGAGGAGATTGAAGCTTCTTTTGGTGTAAGTATTTGTAGCTTCTCAGATGTCCTAAGCAGCGTCTTATGCCTGGTATACGTGTTTTTATGAAGTTCCTGCAGATCATATCTTCGGGTGTGATGTTGAATATGGAGTTACATCTTGAAGGGAGTTGTCATCTTGCTTAACACTCATTATGTTTTTGTGTGTTACATATTCTGTCTTCTTGTTACCACATATTTATAGTTATCAGTACATGACACACACTTTTAGCAGTGGTAGTTAATATACTACATTTTAAATTTAAACAAATAAATTAACAACATTTTGCCAGAGCTTTCGCTCGTACGTCTGCACTCAGTGAAGTCAACATAGCGAGAGAGCGTTTTTCTGCTCGCTTCAACTGGTACTTAACAAAAGGAGAGGGGCAACTACTCCGCGACAATATAGTCCCTATCTTTATTCAAGTTAACTTTTTTATTATCAAAAACTATGCCTTAATTATACATATATAATTTAAGTGAGTTATTTTAACGACTATTTGTGTCTTCAGATTTCTAATTATAAACATTATGATTTTTATCTTATTCTAAATTACAGACGACTCGGTAGACACGTCGAGTCCGGAATTAACAGGTCACCGCATGATAACAAGCAAAGGGTTAAATATGACAATAATAACTTTTTACAATTTGCCCTTTTTATTAATGTTTCTTTGGACCTCTTAATTGCTTCACATTCTCATACTGAGTACATACAGGGGTTTTAAGTATTATAGTGAGATTTAAAATGGCTTAATCGCTCGCAAACTTAATTTTTAATTTTTTTTTATTTTATAATTACTGTTACAATTTAAATCGTCACATGGTTTAGGAGGAGATGTGGAAGAAACCTTCACGGACGTGCGCACAACAACTCACAGAAGTTTCATCGAAATCGGATGAATGGTATAGGAACGCATACGGAACAAACAAAGAAACATTCATTTTACTTCCATATTTCCTTAAGGAATGGAAGTATGGTGATGGCAAAAAAAATCGTGTTCGAGATTATTGCAGATTCTGATTCTACTACACTCAAAACATGAAAAAAAGTCGTTTTCCGAAAAGTGTCTGTGTGTGTGTCTGTGTGTCTATCTGTGTGTCTGTAGATTTTTTTTCTATGGCAAACGATAACTGCCGCAAATTCAAACAGAATCAAATAATTTTTTGCATACAGACCTGATTTGTAGAGGACTCGCGATCTATTGTTTTTGGTGAAGATCGGTTGAGGGAAAGGGGTAGTTTACCTGCAACGGTTTTTTTTTATCAAGGGAAATTTTTTTTTTTGGCAAACGATAACAGCCGCAAATTCAAACAGAATCAAATAATGTTTCGTATACAGCCCTGAATTGTAGAGTTCTCAAGACCTATTGTTTTTGGTGAAGATCGGTTAAGGGAAAGGGGTAGTTTACTTGTAACGTTTTATGTTTTAACAAGGGTATTTCCTATGGCAAACGATAACAGCCGCAAATTCAAACAGAATCAAACGATTATTTGCATACAGCCCTAAATTGTAGAGTACTCAAGACCTATTGTTTTTGGTGAAGATCGGTTAAGGGAAAGGGGTAGTTTACCTACAACGTTTTTTTAACAAGGGTATTTTCTATGGCAAACGATAACAGCCGCAAATTCAAACAGAATCAAATAATTTTCTGCATACAGCCCTGATTTGTAGAGTACTCAAGACCTATTGTTTGTGGTGAAGATCAGTTGAGGGGAAGGGGTAGTTTACCTGCAACGTTTTTTATCAAGCGTATTTTCTATGGCAAACGAAAACTGCCGCAAATTCAAACAGAATCAAATAATTTTTTGCATACAGCCCTGATTTGTATAGTACTCACGACCTATTGTTTTTGGTGAAGATCGGTTGAGGGGAAGGGGTAGTTTACCTGCACGGTTTTTTTTATCAAGGGAAATTTTTTTTTTTTCAAACGATAACAGCCGCAAATTCAAACAGACTTAAATAATGTTTCGTATACAGCCCTAAATTGTAGAGTTCTCAATACCTATTGTTTTTGGTGAAGATCGGTTGAGGGAAAGGGGTAGTTTACTTGCAACGTTTTTTTAACAAGGGTATTTTCTATGGCAAACGATAACAGCCGCAAATTCAAACAGAATCAAATAATGTTTTGCATACAGCCCTGATTTGTAGAGTACTCAAGACCTATTGTTTTTGGTGAAGATCGGTTAAGGGGAAGGGGTAGTTTACCTGCACCGTTTTTTTATCAAGCGTATTTTCTATGGCAAACGATAACAGCCGCAAATTCGAACAGAATCAAATAATTTTTTGCATACATCCCTGAATTATAGAGGTCTCAAGGACGTTCGATTTTGGTGAAGATCGGTTAAGGGGAAGGGGTAGTTTACCAGCAACCTTTTACGTTTTAACAAGAGTAAAGTACTTGCAAATTTATTTAAACTTTTTGAAACAATGGTAATTGTTAAAAATAAAATAATTTTGTTGCCAGGCAATAAAATTAAAATTTTTTAATTTTAATGTAATATAATATTTTTCATTTAATACGGCAATAAAAAGGCAGGTAAGACACAAACACACAATTCACGTTATTTCTGGCCTCACTCATGTTTATTTTCTTACGTTTGCACGCTTTTTAAATGGAAAGTGCCGAAACCCACACCAACATAACGCGTGCAAGCCGAAAAAATGGACATCAATTTGCTTACTGGCGAAGCTAGTAGTTAATGAATGGGTAGGCAAAAATCTTATCTTAAATTTTTTTTAAGGAATCACTAAAAGGACGGTGGGTCAAATCGGACGCTGAGGTAGAGTTTGCTGTAACCGAATGGTTCCACAAACAGCCGTAAGAATTTTACTAGCAGGGAATCTACAGGTTAGCGCAACAGTGGAACTCATGTCTTAATGTTATTGGAGACTTCTTTTAAAATCGTTGAATAAAAATTGCTTTACAGCTCTATACGTGTGTCTATTGAACAATCCTTGTATTAGTCATACACGATAATACAACTGATTAAACTTCAAATTTTTAAACTTGGTTAGTTTCTATATATATGTTTAATGTTACAAATAATTCAAATAACAATCTTGATCATCTGTTAGTTCAGCGGAATAACAGTGACACTTTTAATAACCGCATAAAATAAACACTTAGAAACAACACAGGCGCTTTAACTTAACTGTTTGGACCACAGAAGTGAGGCATGCCTCAACGCTCTATGTGTACAGCGCGGGACAATCCCCCCTCCCTACACTTCCCTATCACACCACTACATTGCTTACATACGATGTATACAAAAAACGCTGAGGCAAGTTCAGGTTGCCTCATTCGCTTTAAACGAACTATGCCGAATCTCACCTGTCACCATCTAGCGGTCGCTCAATAAAGCACGTTTCGGTTTAATAAATTTGACAGTCACAGTAACAATGTATAATCTTTACGTTATGTAGTTCATACGTATTTATAATTTTTATTCTACAGAATTTGTTAGGGTAGGCATTGCCTCAATTGCCTCCATGTAACTTCGCCACTGATATATATGTGTACAACGTTATCGGCAACAAAGAAGTAGTTTTTGTTAAAATTCCTTCCCGGGATATTTGGCCGTAGTCCAATGTTTTCTACAAAACCAGACATTTCGGCAATGCCATCGACTTCCATCATCAGTGAAAATCGAGTGCGATAACGTGAGGTGGTATACGTTAGTGACCACAGTACTGTGGTTAAGGCTGAAGCAGTAAGTAGAAAGAAGTAGTTTCTATGGTAATATTTCATTTCGAAAATGATTTTAAATATAAATCTTAGAATATGGAAGTCATGTATGGTTCTCCATACCGATATTTTATATATAAGATGTAAACTATACCACTTACTTGACATAAACCGTGATAGCTAAGCTAATGTACAACATATATGTATTAATTATACACATAAATGTTCCTCGATAGACACTCTATCTATTGGCAAAATCTTGAATAAAATCCGTTCAGTACTTCCTGAGATTAGCGATTTCAAACACAGAGAGAAAACGGACCGACTTTATACTATGTACAGATTTACATTAAAATGAAAAAATTATAATTTTATTGCCTGGCAACAAAATTATTTTATTTTTAACAATTACCATTGTTTCAAAAAGTTTAAATGAATTTTCAAGTACTTTACTCTTGTTAAAACGTAAAAGGTTGCAGGTAAACTACCCCTTCCCCTTAACCGATCTTCACCAAAATCAAAAGGCCTTGAGTCCTCTACAATTCAGTGACGTATACAAAAAATTATTTGATTCTGTTTGAATTTGCGGCAGTTATCGTTTGCCATAGAAAATACGCTTGATAAAAAACGTTGCAGGTAAACTACCCCTTCCCCTCAACCGATCTTCACCAAAAACAATAGGTCTTGAGTACTCTACAAATCACGGCTGTATGCAAAAAATTATTTGATTCTGTTTGAATTTGCGGCTGTTATCATTTGCCATATAAAATACCCTTGATAAAAAAACGCTGCAGGTAAACTACCCCTTTCCCTTAACCGGTCTTCACCAAAAACAATAGGTCTTGAGAACTCTGCAATTTAGGGCTGTATGCAAATAATCTTTTGATTCTGTTTGAATTTGCGGCTGTTATCGTTTGCCATAGGAAATACCCTTGTTAAAACATAAAACGTTACAGGTAAACTACCCCTTTCCCTTAACCGATCTTCACCAAAAACAATAGGTCTTGAGAACTCTACAATTCAGGGCTGTATGCGAAACATTATTTGATTCTGTTTGAATTTGCGGCTGTTATCGTTTGCCAAAAAAAATTTCCCTTGATAAAAAAAAAATCGTTGCAGGTAAACTACCCCTTTCCCTCAACCGATCTTCACCAAAAACAATAGGTCGTGAGTACTCTACAAATCAGGGCTGTATGCAAAAAATTATTTGTTTGAATTTGCAGCAGTTATCGTTTGCCATAGAAAAAAAATCTACACACAGACAGACACTTTTCAGAAAACGACTTTTTTTCATGTTTTGAGTGTAGTACAATCAGAATCTGCAATAATCTCGAACACGATTTTTTTTGCCATCACCATACTTCCATTTCCTTAAGGAATATGGAAGTAAAATTAGGTACTTTATTCTTATAAAAAAACTGAAATATGCAGATAATCATCCCTCCTCCTCAACCGATTCCCACCATTAATATGGTGTGATATTTACACTTTCATAGAGTAATAGTTTTATCATATGTAATTGCTAAGGTATGTTATTCTTTAAAATTAAAAGACTCGTACTTTACTTGATACCAGCAAAGTAATTTACAAAAAAATCACCCCTCCCCCTTCAACTACCCTCTCCATTTATAGGTATCTGATTTAGCATTTTACAGTGGATTAACATGACTTTATTTTTGGGACACTTATTTATCAAAATTAAGTTCTTTACTCTTGTTAAAACACAAAACAATGCAGGTAAACTACTGCTCCCCCTTAACTGAACAGCCCTATTTTTTATATTTTCAATTTTATTGAGTAATAATTTCATCACGTATAATTAATAAGGCATCTTATCCTTCAAAATGAAGTACTTTATTCGACATCAAGAAGGTAGTTTTCAAAAAATTACCCTCTCCCCCATCGACTACCCTTTCCATTTGTAGATATTTCATTTACTTTTCTACAGTGGATTATTACGACCTTCTTTTCAGGATACTTTATTTATTAAAATTAGGTACCGTAAAACGGGGTGAACAGGGAGAGTTTTTGAAGTTTTTTCCTAATAACTTAGCAACAATAATTTAATTAGTATTTATATCCTATACATTACATGGACCTATTGTGTAGGTACTAGGGATGAGCGTCGATGGCCAATGTTCCAAAAACATCGTTGGTTAACGTTCAATGTTTGATGTTTTTACCATCGATGGTTCAGTTGGGATGTTTTCATACTATCGATGGTTTCGTTTCGATGTTTTCCTTTGAACACTTTTTTTTTTAATTTGTAATGAAGACTTTTTTTAAGTTGATTGTTAAATTTAGTTTATTTTAAATCAACAAATTTTTATTTTAGATATTAATGGCTACGTAGTTTGCTCCCTAAACTAGGTAAACGACAAGTACCATGTATATGAGCTACATAGTAGCGTAGTGATGTAATAATATGGTAAAACTAAACAAAACCATTTTAATTGTCTTGTTGGTACATCCTCTTCATTCACTTTTTAAATATTATATATATCACACACTTTCACAAGTGAACTTACTTTTGGTTTTTTGTCCCAAACGTTTTGAAACCAAAAGTAAGTTCACTTGTGAAAGTTTGTGATATATATAAAACCATTTTATAGGAGACCGTTACGTAGGTTTCAACAGTTTCAAAGTTAACTTTAGCTTACATACCTGACATACGTACGAAATAATGGTTTACCCTTTATGTTAGTCGTATTTGGTTTTCATTCAGATTTAGTTTTAGATTTTTTAGTTAATTTTCATACTGGGTGTAGCGTTTTTCTCTTTTAATAGTGATAGTGTTAGAACATAATTTGAATAATTTACATTTGAATTTTTAATATCATCAGCATTGTTCATAATTATCTACCCGTTAATTATGCCACCCAAAAGATATATTGCAACGTTACAGGTATTTTTAAAATGAATTACGCTTCTTTCCATGTACCGGTACCTTATTTGTATTATTTTTTATCTCATATTCTGTTCTTTATAGAGGTGGGCTAAACTAGTATTCGACTCGAAAGTTACAGGTACCAACGTAACCGTTCCAAAAAAATAACAGGTACGAACTACGAATACCTGTTATTATATACTTATTATACATATACCTGTATAATTTGTTATAATAAATAAATTGAAACTAAAAGTATTAACAGTGTTACTTTATAAGCTTTTACTGTTTAAAAAGAAAACAAGAGAATTTATAGGCCTATCTCTCTTTGGGAATACTAATTTAAACTTTCACTAGGAGTAAACAAATCTGACAGATTTAAAGAGGTTTCTGTTTTTGTTAAAGGAGGTGGTTTTATGTTTGTTCAAAACACTTTATAATCATTATAATAATAAATAATAATGACTAGATTTAGTTAATTAGGAATGTTAAAACGTTACGAGTTTTTTTTAAGTTATTGAAATACTGAATTTTGTCCCATTTTTAGGGTACCAACTAAGGTTACACATGTTTATTGTTGTTTAAATAAATGAAATCCCAGATCACTTACCTTTACTAAGTATATTCGAATTATTTACCAGGGTGTCGTCTGATGTACTTAGGCAGAGACAAACGACAGGCAGTGCAATGACAAACACCTATTTTGCAAGCACAAATAAATGGTACTTTATTTTTTTGTAGCATGACAATTTTTTGTTTACCTTTCGGTTTAAATTTACTAAAATATGCCAAAATAACATTCCTAACAATATTTGATTCACCTAGCCATACTATCAAGATTTATTAATTTGAATACATATCTATAAACTTACGACTACTTATAATATAACGGAAACCAGCGCTTTCACACACCCACACATACAGTTACTTAAACCTTTAGAGATCTCATTTTATGATTTAGAGTATTTTAGTAATTTATTTTCTTTTTAAATATTGGATTTCAAATATATGGTAGTATTCAGCAGAATACTTAGCTGTTCGAAGAGTTGATCTGGAATCGTCCCCTCCGTATTGTTGTCTCGCACTTTTTGTTTTACACGGTTCTTATTGCCGAAACGTTATTACATTTTTTGTTTGTCACAACACAGTCTGTTTATATTATTCGTAGGTAAATCATTTTTGAGTTTTAAAACAGCTTTTGAACTGCGGTATTTACATTTTAGGTGCGGGCGACTAAAACTTCGCACAGCCGGCCAGTCGGCGGACGCACAAAACAGCTCGCGTCAGTCACTTGTAGATGTTGTTTTCCGACTGGCTTTGTTCTGTGAGTCTGACAAGCTGCTGGCGTTGACACACCCTGCATAGCAGCGTGACGCATGCACTGACGTAATATCGCCTGACGATCAGTTACATAATTTGTTTATGCTGTTTTGTGTGTCATTGGTTGACCTTGGCACAATTCCAGCTTGTTGCTTCTGTTCGCTTCAATATTCATGAATAATTGTCACACAGCAGTGCTACCACCATCGCTATCGTCGCTACCACTGAATTTTACCTTTCGTTTATTCGTTTTGTCCCAATCATTGTAAAAAAGGTTATTTACTTTATTTAAATTACAAATTGCTTTATATTGCCTCAGGTAGGCCGAAATGTACCGTTACAAATACCCCCTCAATGAGATATTTTATGCCGAAGCATAAAAAATCTCATTGACACATTCATACTTGCTAAAGGGATCAGCCAGGATATGTCGCCACAACCCCCTGTATGGTTTACAAAAAATATAATCAACTCACCCTTGGTCCGGTGGCTGTGACCGCACCTGAATGACAATACTGGACTTCTCTCTCGAGATCCCAACACCATAGAGTCAGACAGATACTTAACGCCCCTGCTCTGACGCTCTGGCCAGCTCAGGTCCGCCGCCACAGCATCACCAAACACTGAAACAACAAATCAAATATCAACTAGTGGTCTTATACAACACCATATCCCCAACTGATCTGTTTCCCCCTAGCGGTGCTGGTTTGCGCCAAGAAGCACTGGTTTTTCCTCTTAACCTCTAACATATATATGAAGACCTAACAACACAACATGATACCCATTTTAAAATTCCATAATCTCATTCCGTCTACTTTCTCTTATTAACTTTAAAAACCCAAAATTCAAAATTATTGCCCTGATTCCCATCAGAATTTAAATAAACATCTCCCATTACCATATTATACATCTCTGTCATCCCCAATTTGCATTTAAAATATTTAAATTCATAAAATTGTCTTACACTAACAAACACAATATAACATAAGAAAACATAGTACATTCATAATTCACATTGTTATTATTATCTTAAAATAAACAATTCGTATTTAAAATGTTACACACTTTACATCATTAAATTTGCATATAAAATCATAAAATTACCTTATAAACTCACTTTACTTTTATTAATTCGTTTCTCGAAATTTTTTTTTTTTTTTGCAAGCACATCATTTCATTTATTATTCCCTTTCATTAATTTGGGTGATTCTACGTTATTCATTATAATTCACTTTATCAGCTTGGCATTTACCCCTAATCTTACCCCTTTTATTACTCTAACGCTCCCTTACAAAATCTTTAACTAGTATGACACCCCGGATGTATTATTTAAAATACAACAAATTTTTTAATTCGTTACCCCCCTGGATAACCTCCCTGCCACACACACACATATTGTATAATACATTACATAACATAATACACAAATAGACATCAACCTTGATTATTAGCATACATTAAACAAACAATTCTCTTTTACATAATTTATATAAAACTTATAAACATTATTGTTTAAAATTTTTCATTAACTCTTTTATATATCATCATTTCATTATTTATCCTTTGCTGTAATTAGGTTCCTCAAAATTTTCAAATTTATTATTAATCTATATTTTTAACCATTATGCTATTCCACAAACTAAACCATTTAACATTTATTTATTTATTAATTGTTATTAAATTGAAATCTCGTCAAACAATTTAAATTCATTATAAAATTCAAACATATAACATTCAATCACAATATTTAAACATCTCAAATTATTTACTTCAATTTAGTATTAAAACACAACATATTTCAATTATTACCAAAAATTTAAAAATCATTAGTTATTGTCCTCATAATTATTTTTATTATTTATTTAGACTGCAAACTATTAATAATATTACTATTATTATCACAACATTTTTCTACTACATATACACATTATTTAACTAACATTTCATAATACACACAATTGAATTCACTACATTATATTTACAAATTATTCGTCAATAACTGTTCAATTGTTTCACACTTCATATGTCCAAATCTGCAAGGTCATTACCAAAATTACAATATTTAAATTGTCCATTCACTGATTTTTTATTTCAACCTCCATCATCGTATAGATATCTAATATATTTGTAACATGCATCATTGTTATCTACATACAATCTGTTATCATTATCATTATTATAATAATCCATTAACTTTATTCCATTCATTATGCCATTATAATTTATAGGGTTATTCCCTATTAATATTTCATAAACCTTGTCAACATAAGTTATTATTGTCCAGTCTCCATCAGTATTATTGGTCAACGTCAGGTAAGTTGTTTTATCATTTTTATATTCCTCTACTATTACGTCAGGTAAGTCATTATCGTTTATAAAGATATTATCAAAATAATTCTCTATCTCTCTTTCAACAGGTAAGTATTTTATACGGTTTATCTTCACCCCCCCTAATCCTTCTCTCAACTCATTATAATTTCTCTTTAACTTATATAATTCTATTTCTCGATCTGCACACCACTCTCTATATAAATCTCTCTCACTCACATTAGTTAATATCTGATTAATGGTTACATTTAAGTCTTCTCTGACTTTAACTATTTCACGCTCATGTTCTGCTTGTTTATTTTTTAAACTAGTTACATTAATTTTAATTGCATCAACTTGTTCAAAGTTACTTCTGAATTCATCATTTATATTTTCTTGTATTTCACTTGCTCGTTTGATTTGCTCACACTCATTAATTATACATTGAACATTACAGTCCATTTTGTCATTTGGCTTTTTAATTTTATCATTAAATTTACTTGTCAATGTGTCAAATTTTTGATTTGTCTCTAACATTTTCTCTTTTTGTTTTTCGTTAATTATTTTTCTATCGTTTCTCATTTCGTCTTGTACCTTATTTATAACACTAGTCAGTTCATCTCTCATTCCAACAATAATCTTATTCTGTTCTTCTAACTTATTGTCTATTTCTCTTAATTTTTGGTCTTGTTTGTTTATTTCTGTTTTCAATTCTATGTTACTAGCATTTATTTCTGATTTGATTTCAGTTTTTAAATTATTATTTTCTGATTTGATTTCAGTTTTCATTCCTGACATCATCTCCATTATTAACGCTAACTGATTAAATATATTTACATTATCGCTTATTTTTGCGTCTACTGTCTCAATCGTTAATTCGTGTGTTGTATTGTCTACACTCTCGTTAATATTTGTCGATATTAAATTGTCTTGCGTAACATTTAAAATTGACCCCTCCACAACATCTTCACATAAATTTACACTCTCGCTTTTCTCTACCATTTTCGATCAGTTTGAAAATTGAGTTAACTTAATTTACAAAGTACCTGTTAGACGGGCGCCATTAAAATGTTACGAGTTTTATTAAGTTATTGAAATACTGAATTTTGTCCCATTTTTAGGGTACCAACTAAGGTTACACATGTTTATTGTTGTTTAAATAAATGAAATCCCAGATCACTTACCTTTACTAAGTATATTCGAATTATTTACCAGGGTGTCGTCTGATGTACTTAGGCAGAGACAAACGACAGGCAGTGCAATGACAAACACCTATTTTGCAAGCACAAATAAATGGTACTTTATTTTTTTGTAGCATGACAATTTTTTGTTTACCTTTCGGTTTAAATTTACTAAAATATGCCAAAATAACATTCCTAACAATATTTGATTCACCTAGCCATACTATCAAGATTTATTAATTTGAATACATATCTATAAACTTACGACTACTTATAATATAACGGAAACCAGCGCTTTCACACACCCACACATACAGTTACTTAAACCTTTAGAGATCTCATTTTATGATTTAGAGTATTTTAGTAATTTATTTTCTTTTTAAATATTGGATTTCAACTATATGGTAGTATTCAGCAGAATACTTAGCTGTTCGAAGAGTTGATCTGGAATCGTCCCCTCCGTATTGTTGTCTCGCACTTTTTGTTTTACACGGTTCTTATTGCCGAAACGTTATTACATTTTTTGTTTGTCACAACACAGTCTGTTTATATTATTCGTAGGTAAATCATTTTTGAGTTTTAAAACAGCTTTTGAACTGCAGTATTTACATTTTAGGTGCGGGCGACTAAAACTTCGCACAGCCGGCCAGTCGGCGGACGCACAAAACAGCTCGCGTCCGTCACTTGTAGATGTTGTTTTCCGACTGGCTTTGTTCTGTGAGTCTGACAAGCTGCTGGCGTTGACACACCCTGCATAGCAGCGTGACGCATGCACTGACGTAATATCGCCTGACGATCCGTTACATAATTTGTTTATGCTGTTTTGTGTGTCATTGGTTGACCTTGGCACAATTCCAGCTTGTTGCTTCTGTTCGCTTCAATATTCATGAATAATTGTCACACAGCAGTGCTACCACCGTCGCTATCGTCGTTTTTACCTTTCGTTTATTCGTTTTGTCCCAATCATTGTAAAAAAGGTTATTTACTTTATTTAAATTACAAATTGCTTTATATTGCCTCAGGTAGGCCGAAATGTACCGGCCTTTAAATTATTTTAACGTCACCTCGCCTTTATCTAACCTGTTCTCGAGTTCGTCAACGGCCCTAGAAATTCTGATACGGGGAAGTTAGATGTATTTAAATTGTTTTCTCGGGTACAGTGTTGAGGTTTCCACATTCCGCATGTCAAGATGTGTGGTGACCCAAGGGCTTTTGGTTTTTCAGAATCTTCTGATAAGGTAAGTGAGTAAAGTATCGGGGTATATTATTCTTCTCTTTAATTATTTTTATTTATTAGTCATCCCCAATTATTTGTACTATTACAAACATGTAAAAAGCATAGATTTTTATCTGAATTGCAAAATTGGCATCAAAACATCGATGTTTTCAGTCTTAAAACATCGATGTTTTCATACCGATGTTTTTTTAACATCGATGCACTCTTCACAATGTTAACATCGATGTAACATCGATGGTTTTCTGGCGATGCTCATCCCTAGTAGGTACCCATTACATATAGCAATTTTTTTTCCTACTCACTACAAAATTTATATATTTTTTTATATCGCTGTTCCTATTCACCCCAGAGTAGGGGTCAATAGGGTCACATGTAAATTGCACTGTTATCCCTTTTCAATGCTCTTGTGGGGTTAATAGGGACATGAAGTAGGTTTTTAAAAGACAATTGAACATTTATAAATGAAATATTTTATTTCAACTCATAAAAATTACAGAAAATATTAAAAACTTATAAATATTTTATGAAAAAATACATACTTTTAGCACGTTTTCACCAAACATGTAACAACCTCTGTGGCACTTTGGATTTTGAAGAACTGCTACAACATCTGTTTTCTTGAATTCGTACTCATCAGGTACATTTGGGAAAACAAAAACATTTGAATCTGTTTTGCGAAGAAAAGTTCCATTGTACAAATCATCTGACAATTTTTCCAAGAGTTTTCCTATGTATGTTTTGATCCCTGTATTATAATGAAAATTCAACTTGACCCAGCTCCCTTCTGAGAGTTCACTGTTATTCACGCCATTTGGTTCAGTATCTTCATCAGTGACATCATGGACACCAGATGCTTCACTTTCCTTACCATCCGTTTCAGACTCTGAATATTCTTCTTCACTGCTCTCGAAGTCTTTAAGTGTAATACTTCGGCCAGCAGGAACATTCAACTTCTTTTTATGGGATTTTTCGGCCATAATGTCTTCTTGACCATAACGCATTTCTTTCAGAAATGTGGTCAGGCTGTCACTCAGGTCATTTTTCTCATTGTCATTCTCATCTTCAATTTCAGGAGGCAGCATATCTAAGACTCTATTTCTGTTTAAAGGAAATATGCCTGCCTTATTAAATCCTGATTTTATGTCTTGTTCTAGAGATGTGTCCATGAGATGAAGTGTTTTTTCAGATGTGATGGAAAAAACCTTTTATCAAATGCATTAGCTTTGGTTTTCCATTTGGCATTTTCAAGCACCTTACGCCAGCTCCATTTCATTGGCGCGAATAGTGCAATATCTAATGGTTGAGTTAGGTGTGTGGAGTTTGCTGGAAGGAACACAAAAGTAATGTTGAGTTCTTCACATAGTTTTATCACGGCTGGAGATAAATGTGAACTCAAATTATCACCTATAACAACTTTTTTCCCTCAATTCTACAAGAATAGGGTATTACAACTCTCTGGAACCAGTCTAAAAAAGTGCTCCCGTCCATCCAACCAGACTTAGTACGGTTGTAGAAAGTTCCAGTCGGGCCGACTTCACACCACAAATCGTACAAATGTGTAGATTTATAAATGACGTAAGGAGGTAATAATTTTCTGGAGGCAGTAGCAGAAAACATTACTGACACGTTACTTTTACTTTGGTTCATTATTCGTTCTGGGTACTTACAGCCTTTCTTAAAAATTAGCTTACGTCGACCAGGATCATCCGAAAGAGCTGTCTCATCATAATTAATTATTGCATCTGATGAGATGCCATTAACACTTTTTTCGAGCTCATCGAAGTAACTGTTCACAGTTGTTTGTGAAACGCTAGCCCTACTTCACTTAATATTTTGGCACATGTGTTGCGACAGTTTTTCCTTGTGCCTGGTCATAAACGAGACTGCCCAGTCCTTGCCCGCCAAATTGTTTTTAAAACGTTTTACAACTCTACCGTCTCTGTCAAGGTAGTATTTTACAAAACATCTTAAGTCAAAAGCACTAAGTGGATATCCCCACTCACCACACTTTGCTAAACATCTAATAATTTCATTTTCAGTAGTTTTGGAAAGAACAGTTTGGCCGCCCTTCTTCTTGAAGTTGATTTCATCTTGTGGTGCCCAGAATTTTTTTTCACGTAGCGATGAAGCACTGATTTAGATATTTTTAACAGTTGTCCAGCTTTTCTTATGGTCATTCCTCTAGACACAGCATCAAGAGCTTTCTTCACGGTGTCTTCATCAACACACTGATGAACTTTACTGATGATCTCTTTTGTAATGCCTCGGCATTGTTTCATGTAGGTCTAACCTAAAAAGATGTAAATTATGTAGGCCTCAGAAATGTACAAGCATCAAGAAATATTGTTTAAATATATAATATGCCTAAGAATAACAGTTACTAAGGAGAAAAACGGTACGGGAAGTGATCTGAAATCGCTTCCAAACTGTGTCCCTAATAACCCCATTTTCAAGCCATTAACGTCATGAAAAACTTGAATATTTCTAAAAAATACAAATTTTAATATAAGTGCTATTATTTTTATATGGAGTTACTCACCAAAAGACAGCAAATCAGGAATGAAATGCCTTCAGGCCGTAAACGCAATCACTGCTTACTGACAACCAACATTTGTGAGGTTCTAATTTTAGAAGAAACGAACAGCTGACTACGCGGTGTTGCCAACATGACATAAACAAATTTTAGACTAACAGGTTCTTATACCATGATGATAATAGCTTTTGCTTTATCTAATGATATAAACTTTGTTTAAATTACTTTAAAACTAAGAGAAAGAAATTACATTGAAATTTTCTCCCGGGATTCGTCTCTATTCACCTCCTTGTCCCTATTCACCCCGTTTTACGGTACTTTACTCTTGTTAAAACGTAAAATGTTGCAGGTAAACTACCCCTCCCCCTTAACCGATCTTCACCAAAATCAATACGCCTTGAGTCCTCTACAACTCGGGCACATATGCAAAAAGTTATTTGATTCTGTTTGAATTTGTGGCAGTTATCGTTCACCATAGACAAAATTCTACATACAGACACTTCAGAAAATGACTTTTCTTCATGTTTTGAGAGTAGTACAATCAGAATCACCCCTTATCTCGAACACGATTTTTTTCACGATCACTATACTTCCATTTCTTATGGAACATTGAAGTAAAAAATTAGTCTTGCTCAGGTAAATTCTTCTTTGTCTGCAGCTGTTCATTTAAATTGTTTCTCTCCAGATATTTAAATCTCTTGTTTTATCTGTTATGTTTTTACACTAGTAGCGTGCTCACAGTGTCTAATCCTGAAGTAGGCCAACCTCAGAAATTTAAGTGTAGGCTATATTACATGTCAACTATCTTACACTAATCTTCGTGTGTTCATACATCAGACTCTTTTTAAATATATTTGTCTCATTATGATTAACTAGTAGGCCTATGTGCTCCCTGAGCTGCAGAACCTGTTCACTATTTTGAACGAAGTACATGTATTATTTCATAAATTTTGTTATTAGACAATTTTCCAATTGTGGGAAAAATTGCAAACATTCCGATTACTCTAATATTCTTTAATAACATAACTGTAGAGCACACAACCATACAATAATCGTATACACTTAGGAACATTCGGATTTGGGTTACAATTCCCTTTAATCTGACAACCAGTTGGATCTTCACTTTAAAACATATATATCTCTTACTTGTTCCTAGAGTCCAAATATTTTGAAATTTTAAAATTTAACATTATATTCATATTTTAGTCAAAATTGCTTTAACTTAATATGCCACATGAATTTTTGTGATTTTTGTCATTTTGACGTCCAAAAACTTTGAAAATTTCAAAAATGAATACTATATTCAGATTGTGGTTTAAATTCCCTTTAATTTGATACCACAGAAGGGATTTGACTCTCCGTTCTATTTTTGGGGTGATCAATCTAAAATATCGGTATGGAGAACCATACATGTTCTAAGATTTATATTTAAAATCATTTTCGAAATGAAATATTACCATAGAAACTACTTCTTTCTACTTACTGCTTCAGCCTTAACCACAGTACTGTGGTCACTAACGTATACCACCTCATGTTATCGCACTAGTTTTCACTGATGATGGAAGTCGATGGCATTGCTGAAACGTCTGGTTTTGTAGAATACATTGGACTACGGCCAAACATCCCAGGAAGGAATTTTAACAAAAACTACTTCTTTGTTGCCGATAACGTTGTATACATATATATATATATATATATATATATATATATATATATATAAAATATGCATAAAATTAATGGCTTGTATAAGTTAATGTTTGATCTCCATTAAGTAGTGCTCAAGTTTCCAAAGTTTTAATATTATGATTGTTACCTCTCACTCTATATTTTTTTGGATAACAGTAATAATGTATTTGTTTGTTTTGGTACTTAACTTTCGTTACCATATTTATTGTAATTCGGCGGCCATCTTGTAGTGCCAACTTCGTGATTCGAAAATTTTATGTAAGGGTCCCAGGATTCGATTAAGCGATCATCAGAGACAGGACGATTGTGCGGAATAATGAAATCAGACAACGTATTATATATATAGTTGCTTTTTAATAACATGGAAAATCAACATCGACATCAAAATCAACAAAACAAAATGGAATCCTTATACTCAATTTAACAAAATGGTGGCCACATATTCCGCTATATCACTATTCTATTATTTTCCATTATTCATGTGTTAATTTCATTGTGGAATTTATAATGAATTTAACTTTAACTGAAACTGCCAATATCATCTTTGAATTTATAATTTCTTACACCTAACATGACACAAACCAACGTCTCATTAAAAAAACATTACTTATATGTACCGGTACGGTCTGATACACACACACACACACATACACTCATTTCGCCAACAGCGATTTTACACATACATTTGAATTTTGGTTTTTTGAGCTCATTTAGATAATAAAGACTGGAATATATGATTTGACTTTCCTGTATATGCGTTGTAGAGTCTCAGCTGTCCTTAGATGGCGATCATGGTCAGGCAGGTGTTCGGCCGGATGTCCCAGGTGTCTTCTTGGTTACACTGACTTTAGTTTACATTTTGAATAGTTACGTTGTGATTTCTGTCTAATAGTTATTATTACATGTTAACACATTGATAATTTGACAAAGAAACACTTTCGCTGGCAAAAGCTGCCGGCGATTTTCACAGCGTGTTGACGCCTTGATGGTCTGATGCTGACTGGGGGGATGCAAAGCACATATTTTGCGTATGTGTTAGCGCATCCACGTCATTGTCTTTTGTTTAATTTTGGCTCACGCCCTGTTGTCATGTCATTGTTGTTAGGTCATCTTTATATTTTAATGACGTCCCGCCTTATGGACCAATGAGAATGGATATTGAAAGTCTGGTTTCACTTACACCGCCATTGTATATGCTCAGCTTCACACGTCCGCTCCTGACCTTGGAATCGTTTTGCTCTGCTGAAATCTGCGTCGTTGTCTCTTTACAAAGGGAAATAGTCCTACCCATGTATGTGTGTGTAAAACAATAAAATACAATAATTTGCTACCACTCATACCATAATTCCGACATCAGGATTTTCGTACTGTCACAAAACCCCCTCAATGAAAGGTTTTATGTCAGAACATAAAAACTTTCATTGACTCATTTACACTTTTCTAAAAGGATCAGTTCAGATATGTCGCCACAACCCCCTGTAGTGTTAATATAAAAGAAATACAATCACTTACCCTTGGTCCAATGATGATGATCGTACCACCTGACCTTACTGGACTTCTCAGGAGAGATCCCAACACCATAAGGCCATTAGGCACTTAACGCTCCTGTTCTGACGCTCCGGCCAGCTCAGGACCGCGGTCACAACACCATCAAACTCTGAAATATGCAATACAAAATTTAATATAATGGCCTTATCTATTCTCATATCCACAACTGATATGTCTCCCCTTAGACGCATTGGTTTGTGTTTTGAGACGTTGGTTTTCTTAATTCATAAGTTTTCAAATAACAAAAAAAAACACAAGATTTAAGACAGATAAATCCTTCCATTTTTCAACACTGCTGTACTTTTTAACAAATTCTCTGACTCCATTCAACATCAACTTACTTCTCTCTACTCCAAGAAAACACATTATTATACTAAGCATAAAACAAATTTACCCTTTCAAACAACAACCACTATCTCTATTATTTTACTTCAGATAAAATCAACATATATACCTATTATGGCAAACACTTCAAAACTATTTATATTTTTTTTACTCAACTTTCTTTACTCTTATCTTTCTTTACAACAGAATCATCATTATAGACTTGATAAATAACACCAACATCACTATTATTTCCTTAACACTTAATATTTGTTATCATTGCTACCCCTGCAGCAGCCTCCTGGCCACACACACTATTACCATCAACATAATAAAAACATAATAAAACATTGTACATTAAACATTAACATTGTTACATTTACATTACATAATTCATATTTACATAACTTGTAGCAAAACTTTATAACATTTTTATTATCAACTTTCGATTAACTTTTATTATTTAATCATTTGCTATATCCTTAGATTCTATACAAAAAAAATTCAAATTTATCATTTACCTTTCAGTTACATCACCTTTCTACCATGAATTTTCCTTTTCTAATCCTTTCATCCTTATTAGTTTGGGTGACTCTCTATTATTCACTATTTTCTCTATCTTATTTTGGCATTTGTCAATCTAACCTTACTACCCCTCTTTTTTCCACTAACAACTGCTACTAACCATTAATACATTATGACACCAATATCTCTATAATAACCCCCTTCACTAATCCCATTTAAATCCTCTGGCACTGCTCGTTTTTTGTACTAGGATGTGTTCCCTACCTGGCCATATCCATTCCTAACCATTTGCCCTCCACCAAATATCGCCAAACACTCTAACCCAAATTTGCTCCGCCTGCCACAATGCTGCACGCTGGTCCCTTGCCACGTCGCACGCTGATCACTCCTTACACCGGATCCTTACTACAAAATACCATCATCAATAAATATAATTACCATTCTCATTACTCACCTCTCTACATATAATCACTAACTACTGTGTCTCTAAAATATCTAACACCTCTTTATATATTATCTGTATCTCAACATTCTTATTTTCACTAACTCCCATTAACTCTATTTAACTAACTCCAATGCCCTTATTTATCGCTATCCCCAAACCTCTTTACAACATTTCACCTTAATATACCACTAGAAAATTCATCATTTATCTTACAATCCTAAAACAACTCAATATCCAAATATATTACCTGCTTCATTTATTAACCATTAGAATCTAAATCTCATAATTATTCAAATTCCTCCTAATTACTTATTCTTGAATATTTAAAATTCTACAGTGCATGGTTTACATAAAAAATACATAAAATGCACACAGCAAAAATTACACAAATACATTGACTTCAATACACACAAAAATATATACAATCCACATTATCATTTATCAAAAATCAGTTTATAAGCAGTCCATTTCAAATCACTGTCCACATAATTAAATGTTCATAAACACAATACAATATCTACCCTCCATCGTTGAATCTTATATCTAGGGCCTATATACATTGCTTAATATTGACTCTCTTATGCTAACATCATAAATACATATACAATTCAACTTTTTATCATTATCCTCAAACTCATATAATTCATGATCGGGTATGGTTCTGTCACCTTCAGTATAATCAGTCATAATTAGGCAATTTATAAAATCATTATTTCCCTTATCTCCTACTACTTCAGTTTTATTACAAGGCAAGTATTTACTATATTCATTATATATCATCTCTACTCCTAACCTTTCCATAAATTCTTCATAATCTCTACTTATCTTAAAAATCTCTACTTCTCTTTTTCTCTCACAATACCTCTCACTTTCAAAATATCTCTCTCTTTTAAAACATCTCTCTCTACCACACCAAGCTACATTCTCTCTTTCTACATTTGCAGGGGACACTAATTCACAACTATTGCACCACCTGTGAAGTGCACTAAAAAAACCAAGGACAACTTTATTTGTAGACCCTATGTCTCCCAAATATACATTGAAGGCACTCTCGTCCTTCCTAAACACATGTAAATCACCCCCTACTTCCTCATTAAGGGAAAAATCTACCCCCTGCAACTCTTTTACAATTATACTCTCTCTACACACTCTCTTTAACCCTTCAAAACACACTATCATTCCATTATTATCATATTCTATTCCCCATAAAATCTCATTATCACTACCCCTGTTTACATAATCATTTTCTAATATCATACTTTTATTTATTTTGTTACAATTCTCCCCCTACTTACCTTGTCATCTTTGTTCAATTCTAATTTGTCTATTCCTCTCTTTTTTCTAATTCTATCTCGTCTAGCCGTGTCTCTATTTCACTTAAATTTTTATCATAATTACAGCTTTGTTCTTTAATTTCTTTTTTGATATCATTAAATTGTTCATCAAACTGGTTTAATTTATCATTAAAATTATCTAATTTTATATCGAACTTAATGCTCTGCTCTTTTAACTCATTGTTCTGTATCTTCATCAACTGAAAAAGGTCTTCTAATGACACTTTATTATTAAATAAATAATTACCTTATTTTATCCACTAAGTGATCTTCTTTTTCTTTTTTAATTACTACATGTTTCAGGGCTTATATACCCATCTTCAGGTAAAAGCAAATTCTACCCTATTATTAGGGTTTTGTTAAAAATTCACAACGACACAAACACAAAACACTTAAATAAATTAACATTGAATATTAAATCTGTATCGGAACACGCTACAAACGAACCAGTGCACTGGCCGAAGTCCGACTTTCAACTGATCCGTACATGCTATTCACGGTTTGTTTTCATAGCTGTGTCATATAGTTTATTTGATTTGAATGATAACTGTTCATTAAGTACCTGATTTTTATTTCTTCTTAAGGCCTTGTATATTTCAAATTCCTCTAGGGCATCCAGTAGTTGACCCTTTTTACCTATATGTAAAGGTTCCAAATTCTCTTTAAATCCAGTGTATGTATGATTTTCGTTTATTAGATGTTGTGCGTAATGCAATACATTAGTATTGGGGAACTTCTTAGGTAAATGTTCTTTAAATCTCTCGGAAAATTTTCTCCCCGTCTGGCCTATATAGATTTTATCGCATTCATTACACCGGATCCTATAAACGCCGGAACAATCCTCTAGTAATGCTGTGGTATTAGGCTTAAGTATATTTGTTAATTTGTTCGTGGTCCTGAATGAGACAATAGTCCCTAGCTTTTTTAATTCATTATGTAGTGTATTAGGTAGTATGTTCGTATATCTAGCAGAAACATATTGGGTTTTATCTTTAACTTTGTCCGAACGTTTTAATTTATTAGCGTGTTTATATATTATTTTATCAATGATTTTACTATTGTAACCATTCACTATTGCTATGTTTTATTATATTAATTTCATCATTATAGTCTTCTATGTCCATTGGTATATTTGTCAATCTATGTGCCAGTGCGTTAAAAGTTGCCATTTTATGTGTATAAGGATGATTGGAACTAGCATGTATGGCTATATCAGTTGTCGTTGGTTTTCTATATATTTTAAAGCTAAGGAGGTTATTACATTTATATGTGGTTACATCCAGGAAATTCAACATATTGTTATGTTCTACTTCCATAGTGAATTTAATATTACTGTTTATGCCGTTCAAAAAAGTAAGCAATCCGCCTATCTGTCTAAGAGTACCACCAAAAATTAAAAATGTGTCGTCTACGTACCGTGTGTATGAGATGATTTTATTGTATAACTTGTTTTTGTCACATAGTATGTACTTGTTCTCATAATGATTCATGTAAATCTCCCCTAAAATTCCACTCACCGGTGAACCCATGGCCAGCCCATTTTCCTGGATAAAAAACTTATTGTCGTGTGTAAAGTAATTCTGTTACACAACAATTTTCAATAAAAATATAAGTTCATCAATTTGTATCTGTTTTAAGACATTTGTCTTGATTAAAAGTCTCTCGAGAATATTTATCGTCTCTAGCACGGGTATGTTCATACACAAATTCACTATGTCCATAGATATCAGTTTATGGTTAGGCAGTACTTTAATGTTTTTAACTTTGTTTATAAATTCTATTGTATTTTTTACACTATGTATGTTGTCCATTACTAAGCTGTTTTTGATGATTATTTGTAGCTTTTTGGCTACATTATAGTTTGGGGCAGTTGTATAATTTATTAAAGGACGTATTGGTATATTAGGTTTGTGCAACTGTGGTAGTCCTCTGAAAGTAGGCGCTTTCGGATTTATATTTTTGATACGTCGTCTAGTTTGAGCATCGAATAAATTAACACATTTATTCACCGCTGAGTTTATGGCTTTTGTATATTTAATGGTGGGGTCATTATTTAGGGTCTTAATATTATTTTCATTTATAAAATCATAGCATTTTTGTGTGTATTCAGTTTTATTGATGATAACTACTGTACTACCTTTATCAGCCTTAGTTATCATTGCGTCAAATTTTTCTAATTTGCGTTTGATGTTCTTCGCGATTTTAATTTCATTACTAGGTCTCATGTTAGGCGTCCTACCCGACTGTAATATACGATTTAATTTATAGTTGATAGCCACCCGTGTATCATTCTGAATTTCCTGGTTTTTTATTTGTTTAATGACAGCTTCTGCATTTACGACTTCTCTTATTAACATGTCTTTTCCATAATCAGATAAATTATGTTGTAAACCCTTAGATAATAAACTACATTCTTCATTAGATAGTTCAATGTTCGTGAGGTTATCTACACGCTTATAAAATTTGTGTTTACAAATTATATTATCTGCTTTGTTTTGCTCGCGGTTCAATTTATCATATTTCTTGTTGTGTCTTGATACAATCGAGATAGCAATGTTCCTTATCTGTCTGTGAATAACTTCTAAAACTTCGTTAATTATGATCGGGTGTATCGAGTTCAGGACCTTCAAATGTGCATTAAATAACAACTTGTTCAGATAATTTTTCTTTTTGTACAAAGCCTTAATTTCTTCCTCAAGCCAAACTTTCTGTGCTATAATTTTAGTGTTAGATGCTGCTATTGACGTGTTTCTTATTTTTATAATAGCAAATTTAGGCGTTATGTTGTGTCTCAAACATCTCTTGATAAACCTGATATTGAGGTTTGCTTTCAATATCTTGGTTTTGTGATGGTACAATTCTGGTACAATCTTAAATTAACAAAAACATGGTATAAAAAACCATAAGTATTGTATTCCTTCATTTTTTAACAATTTGGTCATAATTAATTAAACCTTTAATAATCCCTGTAAAGCTACAGTGAGTGGACTATACAAATATTTTGTGAACACAAAAGTGAATTGACAAGATTCTAACTGCTTTCATCGCTAAAAACCAAGAAACACAGCAAAAAACGTATGTCGCATACTGAGATAAGGTGCCTATCCCTGATGACGCCAGCGATGAGGAATGTGTTGTTGAAGCTGTAAACAGATGAACAATAACTTGATGACATAGTTTCGCCCCACCTACATAATATGAAACACAGAATCCATGTCATTTCATCAGGAGGCGTGAGCGCAGCCGGCCGGCAATCCGTTCACCGAGTGTGAATTTTAACTTTTACACCACTAAAAGTGGTTAATTAACTATATTAAAACAGTGCTGTAAATCTACTACTCCAAGATGTGACCGGTAACGTAAACGGTAAACTCGCGGGGTGCGAAGTTTTACCGTACGTAAAACCGCAGCCGAGATCGGTCAGATTTGGTGAGAACGTTCCAAACATTCTTTTATTGTAAAATCAAAATTCACTTAATGACCAATTTTAAACAAAATCTTAAAATATGAGCTCAATAAAATAAGAAATTGTACCAGTGTGAGAGAGAGAGAGTGACATAAATTATGCTGGGTTGTGCAGATTTTATATGTTTTGGTTTTAGCATATTATACTCTATTTCATTTTATTATATGTTTAGTAGATTTACAATGTTTATTTCTTAATGATGTTTATTCAAACCTATATAGGACTACGCCCCGAGGCCTAGTAACGTGCGTGTTTGGCACATAGAAGTAGAATCATTTTTATATGTAGAGTCTTTGAGATAATAAAAGATTAACTTTGGTAAACATTTCAACTAATAGTACTTATTTCAGATAACACTTTCCGCTATCATATCGTTCGCTTAACACGAATTCTGGCCCGCAAAATAAACCTAATATCATATGTTGGTAATTTCCATCATGGCGCCCGTAATTATACAATGTTTATGGTAAAAGTAGTTATATGTATGTGATTTGTATTATCACATTTGGTCGCCTTGCGAACAGGGACTCTATATAATCTAATTTTATGTGGGGTAAGCCTACGAAGAGAGCGGAAAAGTTTATCTGAGGTAATAAACCTAATTTTAAATACGTAAACATAACCCAACTTTTACGAGGTTATGTTATACGATTGTATGCATGCGTGTATTATAAAATTGCAAACATGAGTACTAATGATAACATTACAATAGAAATCAGTACAGCTGATGTAAATTTGACTGGTGAGATGGATGTTCAACCAACTCAAACTAGTCAGACTGACGAGGCAAATACGCCTGTATCTGTAGAGACAACGAAAGTCGATACATACATTTCAACTATGTCAGAAAGTAAATCAGATGGTATGGCTGCCATGATGCAGCTATTATTAAATAAATTTGATGAAAAATTCACTAATCTAAATGACAAATTAGATGAGCAAAAAAGCGATTCTAATATCAAATTTACAAATTTGAATGAAAAATTTGATAATTTTGATAAACAATTTAAGGAATTAAAGAATGAAATTAACAACTGTAACGATAATCTCATTAAGCAGTGTGATAAGGTGATTAAAAATTGGATGAGAATTTAATTCAACTAGAAAAACAGAAGGGAATAGTAGTGAAAACAGTACGAAAAACGAAGTACTGACCAATAACGTAAGTAACAGTGACAATGTGAATAATGAATTTACAGGTAGTAAGAATATATTAGAAAATGATAATGAAAGTATTATGAGTGAACATGAGGTGTTTGAGTGTATTGAGTCAGAGAGAGAGCTTGGAGAAAGTATTTTAGTACAAGGGGTGCAGGGGTTAGAATTTTCTTTTGATGTTGTGTTAGGGGGTGAAGAAAAGTCTTCACGTATTTTTTATAAGGACAAGAGTTCCTTCAATTTATATTTGGGAGACGATAGGTCTACAAATAAAGTTTCTTGGTGTTTTTGTGTACCTCATAAGTGGTATAGTAATTTTGAGTTAGGGACCCCTGCATATTTGGAGAGAGAGAGTGTAACTTGGTGTTATGGAGAGAAATATATTAAGAGAGAAAGTGTAGAGAGGTATTGTGAGAAAAAGAAAGTAATAAAATTTTTTAAAGTTAATCGAAAGTACAGAGAATTGGTAGAGAGGTTAGGAATAGATACGGTGGATGAAAATAATGAATACTTACCTTATAGTAACAATGATATTGAGATAACAATAAATGATGAGAATAATGGTATTAAGTACTTACCTGTGGTAGAAAATTATGATGATAATTACAAGATGAATAACAAAATTATAACATATGATATTACTGAGATAGACAGAACCCTACTCGATCGTGACTTGATATATTTGTTTGATATATGAATATGAATATAATGTTTCTAATCATAAAATGTTTTCATTAGAAAATAAATTAAATAGACCCAAGATAAGAATGTTATTCAATGATGGAGGATAGAGTGTTTTAATTGTGTAATGAACGTTAAATATATGTGAAAAGTGGTATTGAATTGGACTGCTATGGACTGATTTTGATTAATGACAACATAATGTGTTTGGATTATATATATTTTTCATTGTTTTATATATCAATGTATTTTGATGTGTATTGCAGGTATATTTTGTGTACACCAGTTATTATGTATTTTAATAATTAACATGTTTTGTTTAATTAAACAAGTTTAAACAAATGAATAATATTTAAAGGTCAATTACTGAATTAAAATAGTACAAAAGAAAGTTGTACTAATTAGTAACAGAAGTAAATTGTAATAGAATGTTTCTAATGAAGTTAAATTATTAATTCATTTGTAATGAAGGTAATTCCTAATGAATAATAATAAATGTTTAAGTAAAAATATATATATTTGAAAAGTGAGATGTACTGTTATGAGTAGGTGAGAGATGAATTTTATAAGACAAGTGTCAATGATTACAGTGAGGTAGAATGTTTAAACAGGAATAGAGCCTAGGTGTATTAATAGATAGAAGCAGGTGAGTTATGCAATTAAAGTAAATGGAGTTAGACAGTTAAGAATTTTGAAGTAAATAATACAAAGAGAGTATTAGATATTTAGGGACACAGTAGTTAGTGATTATTTGTAGAGGTGAGTAAAGAAATTGGTATAAACATATATTTGTTGTTGATATTTTGTAGTGGGGGTGAGGTGATAAGGAGTAGCCAACGTATAGCGTTGTGGCAGGTAATAGCGTAGTTTAAGGGAGTGTTTGCCGAATTTTTTGGAAGGGCAAAAAATTATGAATGTATATAGCCAGTTAGGGAACACCCATCTCTGTACAAAGATGAGCGGTGTCATAGGATTTAAATGAAATTAGTAAAGGTGTTTATAATTGAGATATTGGTGTCATGATAGGTAAATTTGGTTGTTAGTTAGAAGAAAGGTGAGTAAAATAAAGTTAAGTAAAGGCATAGTGAATATAGGAGTCACCCAGACTAAACAATGATTAGAAGGTGAAAGGTTAGGTAGTTAGGTAGGTAGAAAGTTCAGAGTATCGAGGTAATGAAAAAGGAAATGAAATAATAATAATAATAAGAATATTAATAATAAATGTGAAATAAATATTAATAATTATAATAAATAATTGATGCCTAATTAATCAATTAAATGAAATTGTAAATTTTATAATTTAAATGCAAACTTAAATTGATAGAATATGCAAATTTTAATGCAAATCTTAATCAAGATTAAATATGAATTTAAAATGTATTAATATAATGATCATGTGTATTAATGTATCAATGTATTATCATGTATTATGTTATGGAATTTTAACATGATTTATGGAAATAGTGTGTGTGGAGGAGAAAGAGGGGTAAATATAATTGGCACTGTCAATAACAATTATTACCTGTTAATAATGATAGTAATGATTTTAATAATAATTTTAATTTCAATAAGATTTTCTTAATGATGTTTTTCTCCATGTTTGAATATTTGGGAGATTTATATGGGGATTTCCATGTTTTCTTTTATAATCACATTAAATTCTTTTTTTATATCAATAGGTGTTTCTTTTATAATTATAATAATTATAAAACAGAAAGAATTAATTATTATCGATGGGAATCGAAACGATTTTATAATTCAGGGTAGTCCATAAAGCGAAGGGGCATTCTATATAATTCTTGTAGGTTACATTTTTTGTAATTATATTTTTAATAGTATTTCAAGCAAACCCAGTGCTTATTAGCACAAACCAGCACCTAGCTAAGGGGAACCAGATCAGTTAAGGATAGAGTAATTTACCAAGCCACTATTTTGATATTTTTCATTTATTGTTTCAGTGTTTGGTGATGTTATGACGGCGGTCCTGAGCTGGCCAGCGCGTCAGAGCAGGGGTGTTACGCGCCTAAGTGGCCTTATGGTGTTGGGATCTCGAAGGAGAAGTCCAGTAAGGTCATGCAGGTACTGTCATCGTCATCAGACCACGGGTGAGTTATTGATTTTCTTTTTGTATAAATTGTAAGGGGGTTGTGGCGACATATCCTGGCTGATCCCTTTAGGAAGCATGAATGGTTCAATGAAAGTTTTTATGCTTCGGCACAAAATCTTTCATTGAGGGGGTTTTGTGATGGTACAATTCTGGTACAATCTTAAATTAACAAAAACATGGTATAAAAAACCATAAGTATTGTATTCCTTCATGTTTTAACAATTTGGTCATAATTAATTAAACCTTTAATAATCCCTGTAAAGCTACAATGAGTGGACTATACAAATATTTTGTGAACGCAAAAGTGAATTGACAAGATTCTAACTGTTTTCATCACAAAAAACCAAGAAACACAGCAAAAAACGTATGTCGCATACTGAGATAAGGTGCCTATCCCTGATGACGCCAGCGATGAGGAATGTGTTGTTGAAGCTGTAAACAGATGAACAATAACTTGATGACGTAGTTTCACCCCACCTACGTAATATGAAACAAAGAATCCATGTCATTTCATCAGGAAGCGTGAGCGCAGCCGGCTGGCAATCCGTTCACCGAGTGTGAATTTTAACTTTTACACCACTAAAAGTGGTTAATTAACTATATTAAAACAGTGCTGTAAATCTACTACTCCAAGATGTGACCGGTAACGTAAACGGTAAACTCGCGGTGTGCGAAGTTTTACCGTACGTAAAACCGCAGCTGAGATCGGTCAGATTTGGTGAGAACGTTCCAAACATTCTTTTATTGTAAAATCAAAATTCACTTAATGACCAATTTTAAACAAAATCTTAAAATATGAGCTCAATAAAATAAGAAATTGTACCAGTGTGAGAGAGAGAGTGACATAAATTATGCTGGGTTGTGCAGATTTTATATTTGTTTTGGTTTTAACATATTATACTCTATTTCATTTTATTATATGTTTAGTAGATTTACAATGTTTATTTCTTAATGATGTTTATTCAAACCTATATAGGACTACGCCCCGAGGCCTAGTAATGTGCGTGTTTGGCACATAGAAGTAGAATCATTTTTATATGTAGAGTCTTTGAGATAATAAAAGATTAACTTTGGTAAACATTTCAACTAATAGTACTTATTTCAGATAACACTTTCCGCTATCATATCGTTCGCTTAACACGAATTCTGGCCCGCAAAATAAACCTAATATCATATGTTGGTAATTTCCATCATGGCGCCCGTAATTATACAATGTTTATGGTAAAAGTAGTTATATGTATGTGATTTGTATTATCACAGTTTTAAGGTTTTTATATTTATAGACCACTTTTGCTTGATCAGCTTCGATATACATAGTTACTGTATGGTCTCCAGATCACTGTATATGATTAAATAAATAATTACCTTATTTTATCCACTAAGTGATCTTCTTTTTCTTTTTTAATTACTACATGTTTCAGGGCTTATATCCCCATCTTCAGGTAAAAGCAAAATCTACCCTATTATTATTTATTTATAATAGAGTGCAAAAACGTGAGGTGGTATACATTAGTGACCACAGTACTGTGGTTCATGCTGAAGCAATAAGTAGAAAGACGTAGTTTCTATGGAAATATTTCATTTCGAATACGATTTTAAATATAAATCTTAGAACATGGAAGTCATGTATGGTTCTCCATACCGATATTTAACAATTACCATTGTTTGAAAAAGTTTAAATGAATTTTCAAGTACTTTACTGTTGTTAAAACGTAAAAGGTTGCAGGTAAACTACCCCTTCCCCTTAACCGATCTTCACCAAAATCAAAAGGCCTTGAGATCACTACAATTCAGGGATGTATGCAAAAAATTATTTGATTCTGTTTGAATATGCGGCAGTTACCGTTCGTCATAGAAAAAATTACCCTTGTTAAAACATAAAATGTTGCAGGTAAACTACCCTATTCCCTTAACCGATCTTCACCAAAACCAAAAGGTCTTGAGAACTCTACAATTCAGGGATGTATGCAAAACATTATTTGATTCTGTTTGAATTTGCGGCTGTTATCGTTTGCCAAAAAAAATTACCCTTGATAAAAAAACGCTGCAGGTAAACTACCCCTTTCCCTTAACCGATCTTCTCCGAAAACAATACGTCTTGAGTACTCTACAATTCAGGGCTGTATGCAAAAAATTATTTGATTCTGATTGAATTTGCGGCTGTTATCGTTTGCCATAGAAAATACCCTTGTTAAAACATAAAACGTAGCAGGTAAACTACCCCTTTCAACCGATCTTCACCAAAAACAATAGGTCTTGAGTACTCTATAAATCAGGGCTGCATGCAAAAACTTATTTGATTCTGTTTGAATTTGCGGCTGTTATCGTTTGCCATAGAAAAAAAACTACAGACAGACAGACAGACACTTTTCGAAAAATGACTTTTTTTCATGTTTTGAGTATAGTACAATCAGAATCTGCAATAATCTCGAACACGATTTTTTTTTGCCATCACCATACTTCCATTTCCTTAAGGAACATGGAAGTAAAACCAGTGTGACGTGTGTCAAGTTTTACGAAAATCAGTTGATGTTTTCAAAAGTTATCGTGAAACATACCCCAAATAATTAGACAGACAGACAAATGCCAAATGGTTGAGTTAAACCCTAAGAACTCACTTGCTCGTTCAACAAGAGGCATATGTTATAGGGTGCCTTTCAGATGCAATTTTCATTATCTGTGCCAATCAAAAAAAAACAAAGAAGGACTAATGACCACTACTAGCATTTGTCGATAGGCGTTCTGAGTATGGGTGCTCCGAGCACGGAGCCACGAAAACCTGTGTTCCTTACGCTATAATCAAGACATGACTGGTGCAAAATTTTATGTTTGTGTCTGTAATGTACATTAGACAACAAGATCTAGATATGGTGACAAAACATCAAATAAGTGGATGCTTGGGTTCTGAAAAATGACGTATAAGCATGTCAGATGGGTGAAGACTATCCCCATGATGTACCCCTGAGGAAGGGCTGTACTTTTGGATAAAATGTTTGTAGGTCGAACGAAGATCTGGCCAAAGCAAGCTGTGATCTGATTCCTGTAATGGATTTGGACTCTCGCTGTGCGTTATCGGCTGAGAGTGAATGATGTCTGGAGTGTTATCAAAGTCTTTCCTGTCAATACCATACCACACCATTTGTCTAGTGACATAGGAGAAAAATATTTATATATATTTCATACATACATACATGCACATATTACTTTGTAATTCTAATATCATATCTAAATAGAAATAAGTACACAGATTGTATAAAGCCTACTGCAAAAAGAGAAAAGAACAATATGTGCAAGCTAGCCCGAAGTGACCTTAAAGAATGTTCAGAAATGTGTACCAAAGAACAGAAATGTTCATGCACTCGCATGCCTGCTGACTGATTTACCACTGGCCAGTCACTGTACATATCTACATAAATTTGGTACAAAACAGAGCTTTCACAGACAGAGATAGTTATGTTTTGATACTTTCACAAATTCAACGAACACTACAGCATTCAATGTTATTCACTTGCTTCTGTTTGCTTTATGAAGATTTAGGAAAAGAAACAGTATATGATTAAGCAGTGACCATGGGACAAATAAAGGTTGTATTCAAACACTGATTCAAAATATAACTGTTTATTATATATATTACATTATTTGAATTCATCATTAAGATGTAACATCAAGAATTTATGTTACAGCCCCTACAATTAAATAAAAAATACAAAACTGTATTTCAAAAAGTTTCCATAATTTATTTTTTCCTAATTACTTGCAAGTTATGCAAGTGAGCAGACAGCACTGTTGCCACTGTGGCAGTGGACACAATAATACTAACCGTTTTTACATAGCATGTTAACAACATAGTTACTATTAATTATTTGCAGAACTGAATTAGGTAACAGCACACCAAAGATCATCAACTTATATCTAAAAATGTACACGTCTTTTGTTTGTGAGAATTTTGTACTAAAAATCCACATCTGTAATATCTTTAACCACTTAAATTATTTATAAATATTTACCTGGAAAAAATACAATGAAACAAATCAAACAGATACAATTGTCCCCGCTAATAGTTTACAAACATATGTGCTCTATACTTGTACTTGTTCTGTACTCTCTATTTGTCCTTATCAAATTATAAAACCAGCATTGAAAATCTTAATTATACTATAAAAGTGAAATTTACTTCTATAAAAAAAAATTCGTTGTATCAACAGTGAATGTTACAAATAATTATATGAACTATAGTTATCACACCCAATGGGCCATAAAAAGAAAAAGACAACAAAGTATAATAATACAGTACAAAAAATATCTATAAAATCAAATGGTTTGTGCAGTATAATATTATTAGATAACATTCATACAAGGGACAGATAATTTGCTTAACTGTACCCAATGGATCATTAGGAAGACAAATTTGTTTAGATTCTAATAAAGCATTTCTGACATGATCTTGTACAATCTCTGCCATAAACACTACAGTATAAAAACTCACATGCTTTTTATTCTGACACTTTTATCACAGAAAAATCTACTTTATTATACTTATTATTGCCATTTTTGCCACTATAGTTAACTGCATGGAAGTAGTATCGTCAAGGTCACACCGCTTACTTACAGCGTTACCACTAAGCAACAGTTTCCCTTTCTTCCGAAAAATTCTACACTAGTAAGTAGGCCTACTTAATGTAAAGAATATAACAAAGTGATTTTTAAATTAAATATTTACTTTGTTGTTATCAATAAGGCTTCCATTAAAATCATTTTTGTGCTTTAAACTGTTGAACATTCTAAAATCAATGACAATAGAAGACTGAAAAAACAACGATACATTTTGAAGCTTCATAGATGCCTACTGCAGAAATTGTATAGATAAAATTTAATGTTATTTAAAGTAAAAAACCTTTTTAAAATCTTACGAGTATCACACAGTTGTTCTGGTTTTGTAAGATAGTGTAATGTAAGGTTAACTTGCGTTTTACTGTATTTTTTTAAGTAAAATTTTACAGGGAGAAAGTTTCTAATACATACATTAGAATACACTGTCAATAATTCTTAATAATAATTACATCACAATTAATACATTGTTAATAATTAATTAACAACGAATTTCCGTAACTTATACATAACATTCAATGCGATGCGTCAGCTATAGTTTGTTTGAACGAATTTTCATACGCATCCTGAGTCTTAAGCTTGCCCCATTTAATTATTGAAGAGACATCGCACTATTCGTGACTCTGAAAAATATTCTATTTTTATTTCCTGCACTGCTTATTAATAATTAAGTAAAAAAATTAGAACTATACTATAAGACGTTACATGCACAAGTAGCATAAAAATAATCGTATGTATAAACGTGAAACGAGTTGGATGTCTTAAGAAAATGAGGATAATTTTATAAACAACAAATACAAATGCGTCATGAAATAAATTTAAAATTCCTTATTCATATATTATAAATCTTTAAATATAGAATTTAAATTTATAATTCTATATTTTATGAATTGTCCTTACAAATTTTATAATTAAAATTTTCTTTATTTTATAAACTATAGAATTCCTTATGAGTATTATAAATAATAGTCAGTACTGTAACTGAAATGGGATTGGCTTTTGCCACAACAGCGACAAATTTGTTTACAGAAATTGCTCAGTCCTATTTAACTTTGTGCAACGGAAGAAAGGTAGTAGCGCGGCCAGTAAACATACACATTTTTGAGGGGAGTGTAAAATGACAAAGGCATTCATAAAAGTGTCAGACACCAATATTTACTGAAAAGACATGCCGACAGGGTATACGCAATTTGCATACCAAATGTGTACATATACCTAACAGAACTTCCGAACCATATGGCTTAGTAACGACCGTGCAGAGAACAAAAATAGATTCATTTACAAAAGGGAAAAGACCGTGAGTATGAAAAAATTAAAGCGACAACAGCAGGCAAGGTCAGCGTTCTCAGACAACTGTCAGTCTGTAGGATAACCACCCATGAAGAAAACAGTAAAACTTTAAATAAGTAAGTTCACTGTACGGAAAACACAAAACAACTGACCTAATGGTACTTCGTAAAGTTAGGGTGTGTATTGCTAAAAGCTTTAGATTCCAACATAAGAAAAACCAGCGCAGTATAAATCGTAGATTCAGAGAGCTGCAAATCGTAACAAAAGAACCCAAAGAAAGAAAAGAAACGCAAAGATAGAAATTCTGTAGATATTTACGCGACAACAAAAAATATGTTGCCGACTCACACAAATTTTTATAGCTCAAATACTGGCGCCCAGAATTTAACTGAGTAATGTTACCCACAACTAATTATTCCTGATAAAAAAAATTCATTTACGCGATACGCATAAATAAATTTGAAACGAGCAATATATGGTGGATGTATGAAATTTGCTTTCGTAACACTGCTAAAACGCTACACACTGTACTAGCCGGCAACAACGCTGGGCGAGGGGCGTGGAGGTGACAGGGAGAAGCAGTGAAAGTGAGTGACCTTGACGGTACTACTTCCATGCAGTTAACTCTAATACAAATTATTACGCAAAACAAAATTAGCTCAAAAACAAACAAAATTATTTATACTTTAAAATAAGCAAAAGTTAATAATAACTTTAAAAGTTAAAATAAGCTAAATAAAAACTAATTGACATTTGCCTTGATGCTATACATATATAAATGAGAATTATTTTGATATGGGTACAACATAATTTTAATTCTGAATTAAGTAAATTCACAAACCACACCAGATGCATAAAACAAACTATGTAAAACATTATTCACTGCCTTGAAACATGAAATAAATATTCTTCTTAATGATCCACTTATTACGCTGAATTTTAATCAGCTGTTTCAAATTTTTGTATAAATGTGCGTAGACTTTTCACTGCAATAATTTCTGTCTGTTCAATTTTTTCAGCAACACTCTGTTTCAGAAATCAAATGAAGTGGTTTCACAGTGGAAACTACATTTTATGCCAGAAAGAAATTAAATTCTTACGTACAGATTATGCAAAACCAAAATTCCTGATAATCCCATTACTTATAATAATTAATTGATTATACCGGCATGTGCTAGATTTCACACACACACACACACACGCGCGCGCATTTTTAACTTTATAATTGTCCTTATAAAATTTAGTTAAATGTGCCATACTTTGTTTGCCTGTGGATATACTATGGTTTATGCAATTCTTGCTAAAATCTTCTTTTATAAAAACAACTGTGAACATCTTTTTATCCTGTCAAATGCTTTCAACTTCTTATACCATCTTTTAGTAAGAAAAGACTATCTAACAGAAAAAAGTACATAGCGGGTTTTATACTAGCACATTCAGGCAATACATATCAATACGCAATTCTTTTTCTACACGGTGAAGAAGTCATTTTGTTTACAATTAGATTAGTATGCAGTGTTCAATTATTTAATACGATTTGGACAGGGGACTGTACTGAAAGTAATGATGTAAATTTAAATGAAACAAAAAGTATATAATATTGAACACTTGTACTTCCTGATAAATCTGCAAAGACAACTATACCAGACAACAATACTCTTTTGATGGTAATATTTTCTTTATATATAAATACTGTATTCACGATAGGACACTTATGCGATTCAATCTGTATTCCCAATTAAAATGTACTTGAATGTGGAAAAAGATTACTGTTAACAAAACAAAAACAATTTGAATTCCCACTGAATTATCGTCATCATTAAAGGCATTTCCTAATTTTAGGTTGAAATATATTTTTAGTATAATGGGTGACACACTTTGGACAAATTTAAAATATTTTACTACATAATGTTTTTATTTAAAATAAACATTTTTACTCCCAGCACTGATTCACTTCTTTGCTTATAAAATACTTAGCTCTAACATTCCACAAAACTTTAAACTTACATATCACATGCAAATATAAATCTTGGACAGTCATGACTACAAGTCATTCTGCCAGCATTAAAATCAAGTCATTTCTGCTGTTATATAAACAACTAATATTATCTGTCTATTTACAATATATAAATAGGAATAGTTACTATACAATACAAATAATTATTATACCCCTTCGTCATTTTACATTATATAGCTTATACAGTTATATAAACAGAAATATTAAATAGCGGAGAGTCACAGGTACAATACCTCTATATGAACATAAGCACCTTAAAACACTATACAATATAAAAACATTATGTGCATCCGATTTAGCTATATTATAGAAATATAAATAAATGTGTATATAATTGTGAATGTGCGTGTGTAAATACATGCTTAAAAAAAATCACAGAACTCCATACATCCACTTATCAGGCATTATTATGAACTTTGTTTATGGGTCATTCTCCAGTAACCGCATTATTTGCAGTACCTGATATTTTTTCGTTACATTTTCATATTATATTCACTTTTTATGTGGTCTAGGAAACTAAAATATTCCTAATACTGTTCACTTTAATTTGTTTTTTTCAAATTTTGTTTTTTTATAATATCTTTTAGCAATACGGAGCGTGATATGTCACCTCCGTTTATTGTACCCACCCCGTCACTCGAAGTTATAAGTGGGTTATTGGCATTGAAATTCCAATAATTTGTCATAATAATATTGTGGTTAAATAAAGGAATAACCAAACTAAACATTTAATATAGGTTTTTGACATTTTTCAATAAGTATAGGATTTTTTAGGGTGATTAAAGTTTGTACCCAGGATTTCATGTCACCTCCGTTTTAGATCAATGTAGTTCCTATAAAATCCAGTAGAGTGCAGATCTAGTTGAGAAGGTAGTTGAGTGGTAGCCATTTTGTGTCTTTCTCTCGTATACTGTGTCTTAGAAGTGAGTGAATTGTGCTAGTAGTTTGTTTATATACTGTTAACTATCATTCATAAGGGGAGGTTATAATCTTTGTTCACCTCCGTTTATGTAAAAAAAAAAATTTTGAACTTAAAGGTATGTATGTTGTCATAGTATTCGAATAGCCACGTTAATTGCACTGTTGAAGGCCAGTTGAAATTTCCTAACCTTAAATAGTATTTAGTACAGCACATGGTTTTTATGAAAATGTCACCTCCGTTATGGTCACCTCCGTTTATTGTCTATGATAACGGAGGTGACAACCATATTAAAGGAGTTGACATATCTAACATTATATCACAGCATTTAGGCATATAGTAAAGATTAATTCGCTAAATGCTTTCCATTTATTTCCTGTTTCATATAATAGGGTAGTATCATATTACATGTAGTCTAATTTTCAATTCAACTTTTTTAATTATATAGTGTCTATGTTTTGAACTACAGATAAAATAAAAATTTAATATTGGGGAACATTGATATTGGGGAACAAGCCTGTTTCACAGCAGTATAATATCAGATAAAAAACAGATATTGGGCAGCATAGACTTTTTACGTCTTTCTGAGAGAACATTTAAAACTAAAAAATGAGAAAAAAATTAAAATGCTAAACGTTCACGTAGGAGTATGGGTATAATGTACGTATAAGTATAGTATAGGCATAGGGTATAACATAGGGGCTCAAAGTGTTTCCTTGATCATTTAGGTATTATTTACCAAATTATAATTTATTTTCAGATCATGGGAAAAACAAATAAAAAATTAACCGTTAAACAAAAACAGGAGCAGAATAAAAAAATGAAGGAAATTATGCGAAAACGTAGGGAGGCAATGCGGTATGATACAGAACTGTATAGTGAATACAAGAGAAAGGAAAGAGAGCGTTACCACCGACGAAAGGCTGAAGGTAAAATAAAATTGACTGCGGAAATAAAAAGTGAGCGTACAAAAAAGGCCATACGTAAAAATTGGCGGGAAAGAACTAAGAAACACAGAGGATTGAAAAAATTATCCAAAGACCTTGACATTCACCTAGAAGAAAACACACCTCCAGATAGCCCCGGTTCAGTAGATGATATGCATGTAAATGCTGAACTTGTCTTGGATAACCAGAAAAATAATACATCCGATGACAGAAGGAAGATAAGTGCAAAAAAACGATCTAGGAAAAACAGAAACGAATTAAAAAATAAAATTTCAAAATTGCAAGAACAAGTCAAGAAAGCAGAAAATAAGGCTCAAAAATATAAACAAAGATTGCGAAGAGCTCTTGGTAAATGTCGTAAACAGTCAGACTCAAATGATACACCAAATACTAAAGTTAATAAAATTTTGATCCATAGTAAAGAAAAGACTGTTGATCCACTTGTGAGGAGGAAACTGTTATTTGGGGAGGCCCTTAGCGCACAGATAAAAGAGAATTTAACGATGGAAACAAATCTAAACAGGAAGAGGAGGATCGTTTCTGCACTTACAGGGAAAATAATAAAAAAGTACAGATGCCTAGAACATATTAAACGCTTGTCATCACAGAGATTAACAGCAAATAATGAGAAGTTTCCAGATCAGAGATGGCAGAACCATTATAAAAAAATGTTTGATCTGAAGAAAACTGTGGAGAGATTTCTTTCTGGTGACGAATCCAGCAGGCTTTGCCCAGGGAAACGAGACACAGTCACGAAGAATAAATGCAAAATGCAAAAAAGGTTTCTTAATGATACTCTAAAAAATTTATATCATACATTTTCTAAACAATTCCCTGCTGTCTCTGTCACTTATCCAACATTCTGTAAGCTTCGGCCTTTTTGGATTATTTCTCCGGATGTAAAAAACAGAAACACGTGTATGTGCATTTTGCACGAAAACGTGTCATTATTAATTAAAAAATTAAAAAACCTTGAAATGATAGAAGAACGTAGCTATGAAGACATAATAAACAGGCTGTGCTGTGAGAATCAAAATGAAAGATGCATGGAAAGAAAGTGTGATAAATGCATTCTAAAAAAATTAAACCTAAAGAATTTTGACCCTGAAGACACAATTAACTATGAAAAATGGTCAACAAAAAGAGAAAAAGTCGTTGTGAAAGGGAAAGAGAAGCTCTGTCAAAAAATTGGAAAAGAGACGATTACATGTTCCAAGAGTGAGTTACTTAACGCTCTTGAAACAAGTCTACCAAAGTTCATGTCACACTGCTCAAACATACGGCATCAGTATACTATTTCAAAATCCGTGAAGGAAAATCTTTCTCAAGATGAAGTGTTGATTCACATAGATTTCTCTGAGAACTATCAGTGCAAATATGCTAGTGAGATTCAATCAGCACACTTTGGAGGATCGAAAGCTCAAATTACAATGCACACAGGGGTTATTTACTTCAGACAAGGAACAGAAAACAGAAATATTTCTTTCTGCACACTATCTGATGATCTTAGGCATAGCCCTCCTGCTATATGTGCTCATCTTATGCCAGTACTGGAAAAAGCAAGAGCACTCATTCCTTCACTGAAAACAGCTCATTTCATGAGTGACGGTCCTGCAACTCAGTACCGCAATCGAAAAATGTTTCATCTTATTGGAACTTTCCTAACAAAACATCTGCCTGAGGTTGCATCAATTTTATGGCACTTTTCAGAAGCTGGACATGGAAAAGGTGCCCCCGATGGAATTGGAGGGTACCTCAAGCGCACAGCTGATAAATTAGTTGCATTAGGAAACGATATTCATAATCTTCAAACAATGATTACTCTTCTAGAAAAGAATTGCCCAAGTGTTAGCCTCTTTATTATTGAAAGTTCCTGCATCTCAGAAATAGAAAAACTTATTCCTCAACAGATTCCATGTTTCAAAGGAACAATGAAAGCCCACCAAATTACATGGTCAAAAAATAAGCCATCAGTTCTCTCAGTGAGACGCCTAAGCTGTGAAGAATGTCTTCCTGAAGAGAAATGCAGTCACTACGATTTAGGACGAATTCACCTTCATATTGAGGAGCCTTGTATCCTTTTTTTTACAGAAAAAATTAATTTAAGTTTTTTTTTGAATGGTTATAGTTAGTGAGATTATATTGGTTGTAGCCTGTTTCTTGTTTGCAATTTGTGAGTGGATGAAAGTGAGGGCATGGATGTAGTTTGTGTATGTGTGCATGTGTATGTAGGAAGAGGTTCACTCATATAACAACAAGGTGATGATATTGGGATGGGCAAATGAGAACAAGCAATAATAAGAATGGAACTACAAAAACCTCACTATACAATAATTTGATTTTCCTTAATTTTACTTCAGCTATTGTCAAGAAACACAAGTTGCGGTATGCTGAGGTGTATAGTTCATCAGATAGTGATGCGTCCGAATGCAATAAGGCCCCAGAAGCAGACGATTTGAGTAAAGAGTTTGAAGTAAACAATTTTGTGTTGGTTAAGCTGTGTGGAAAGAGAAAGATATACCATTACATTGCTCAAGTGCTCTTTATTAACAAAGATGATTATGATCTAGAAGTTAAATACATGAGAAGAAATGGAGAAAAGTTTGTTTTTCCAGAAGTTGAGGACATTGCAAGTGTTAGTGTAGATGATGTCATAATTGTTTTAAATAAACCTATCAAGTGCAAAAGGGGGGCCTATAAATTTGCAGATAATTTAAGCATTTACGAAGACCTTCTTTAAGTGACTGAAATGTGAACACAAAGACTATCGTTAAAAAAAAATCAATTTTTAGTACATTTATTTACTTTATCTTAAAATATATATATATATATATATATATATATAAATAATTAATCTACCATATTTCCAACAATAAAAACAATTCATCTATAAACATGAAAAGGTCTTTATTTACTTCATTGTCACCTCCATTTACAACAGGTCACCTCCGTTTATGAGGGATCTAATTTTTTTTTTTAATCTTAAAATATAATGCATGAACATTGTGACCCTTATTTTTCCCATTAATGTAAAAGGGTTTATCAACTACTGGATAAAAAATAAATACTAGAATAAAAAAAAAATAAATAAAAAAAACTTACTTCAAAATAATGCGGTTACTGGAGAATGGCCCTTATGCTTTCATAGTTATTTTGGCACTAAATATAAATATGCACAGTTCGAGTAAACAGGGACTCGGATGATGAGCCATTGGGGATTCAGCTACTATCCTTTGGTACACATTATTCCAAAAATTATTTCTAAAAACATTTATGTAGACTAGATCACTACTTCAACATCTCTAGTAATGTAAGTTAGTATAAATCTGAAACACTACTGTGACTCTATTTTCTTTTTAACTGAGGATATCAAATATGGTGGTATTAGGTTTATAATTTTGGACTTACCTGAAATACTGTTTGAATTTTAACTATGGAATGCTGTTAAGTGACAATACTTCCAATCTGCACAGTATAAATGCACTGGTTTACATTACACCTTGCAATGAACAGCAGAATGTCTTACAAAAAATGTTAAATGTATAATTTATTTATTTATTTTTTTTAATTTTTCTGGTACTATTAATGTTAATTTCAGTTAATTTATCTTTCCAAGAAGCCAACCTGATGACAAGGTAAAATTGTTTCTCATGTTAGCTTGATTTCCTACAATAAATGCCAAATTCTCTTCTTGGCGGAGGGGGGGGGGGTAAAAATACCACTGATTTGTTAACTCAACGAACGATTTTATAGATAATCATGTGAATTTCAAGCAGAACTGTTGGTTGATAAACAGGCAAGTGAATATATTTGTTCATTATGTGGTGCAAAAAAGTTACAACATTTTTAGAGTACCTATATATAAATAAGAAATATTCTATAATAGCACCTGGATCAGCCGAGTTTAACATTAAAAAAATTGTTTTCAAAATATCAGTCCCATACATATAAAGAATGTGCCACACTCTACAAAGAATAATTTTGAGAATCTATCATTTTATGATTTTATCAACTTATGAAGTCGCTATTAAAACACGCGTTGCTTAAAGGAAGTGGTTATATATTGTACTGGAATCCAATTATCAAGTCATACATATATGTTGTGGAACAAAACAAATTTTAATATTTAAAGCCATCATATAATACAACTGGTACTTTTGGACTGTGCTCACAGATATATAATTTTCTGAAATAAATAAGACAATGCTTTAAAATCAAGTTTCTTTCAGTACCAAATAAAAAAAAATAATAAAAATAATTTTATTTTATTCAATGAAGCAAATTAAAACACAGTTCTTGATTTTTTCCAGCAGCAGTATAATGCATACGTGTATGTAAATTGAGAGAGAGAGAGAGAGAGAGAGAGAGTGTGTGTGTGTGTGTGTGTGTCTGTACAATTCACTTTTTACAATTCGTTGAAGATATTTATATAACATGGCGATACTTTGGTTTCACATTGTTTCCACGGGTACAGAAGGACATCAGTATAAAAAAGCAAAAGTTAATAAATATGTACAAGTACACATATACACATGGCATGTATTCATATATAAACAACATTCATATTTTGTTTCTTCTCTTTTTCTTTTAATTATATACAGCAGAGATGTTATCATACCAAATACAAACATATTCACAATTTCACAGACAGTAATAATAGCAATATTTATCATCATGATGCCATCATCGTCATCATCATCACTATAACTTTCATAATAATAACTGTTATTAATTATGACAAATATCGGCAACAAAATTCTATTTCATAAGATATTCTGAACATTATGAGAAAGGGATTAATTTTCAAATTATTATATAACTATACTTTCACTTGAATGTGCAAGTTGTGAACACTTAAACTGAACACAGATTCTGATACCTACATGTAACGAGTATAAACTGTACACACAAGACTGATATTAAGAACAAATGGCAAAGTAGCTATTGTACTCTACACTTACAGTATTGCACTGGCTCTTTTAATGACTGTTTAGCCACAAGTTATGTTCAAGCAGACACTGGTATTGACTGTTGTTTTCATATGAAGCAATAAAGTTGGTATGCTAAGAGTTTACCTACAACTGAAACACTAATTTTGTTTTCTTTTAATGTCCGCCTGACATAAATTATTTATACAGCAGAACTTAAGTAAATTTACATGTCGATAATTTGATCTTTTACTGTAGCCCCATGAATATATCAGGTAAAACAGTGCAAAAACACTGTCTATTATTTGAATGTTTTTGGTTAATTCAAAATAAAAAGTTTGTCCTGTCTATGGAAAAATAATATGTGGCAAACAATTCTCATACAGATGACATTTTAAATTGTTACAGAGATGGGTTTATTGTTGAAACGTACACCTCTTTCAATAAAACACAAACTTTTAAAGGAGAAAGTTGCACAGCAGCAAACACTACAAGGAGGGCATAACAATAAGTTTGAGTATAATATGAATTGCTAGTAAAATCTGGCTTTGTTTGATGATGGGAAAGTCAGCCAAGCAGGTTATTTTGAAAATGTAAAACTAAACCGGCTAAATACGAATCAAAAAATCTTATAGGGCAGGTGAAATTTTTGAATGACTTTTTAAAAATCAACAAGAAATTTTGAAATCAAAACGGAAGTATTCTCCTGTTTACTCACACTGTACAGGTTGTGTTTTTCCTGTAAACATGACTTCAGGTTACTAACCTTTGTAATCAGGTGCAATAAAGGTGTAAAACGTCTTGTGGGACAGCAAAACATTAAGTTGATGCTATTTTCTCAGAATATAATAAACTTGGAGAATTTACTACAGCTCAGTTCACTAACTTCAAAATACAATTAAACATTTCTAGCTTTTTAAAAAAACTATACATGTTTTGTTCTGAACATAATACATAACTAAATATAATTATTTCACTACGACTCGGAACACAAAACTTTTTATGGGTAAAAACGTAAAAGCTTTACCTTACAACCTAAACCAGTTTTCACTTTTAAAAAGCTTCTTCAGAGGTTGCCGCTGGTAGCACTGTTCGTCTTGTTGAAGGCGACGTAATCGATTTTCGAAAGATCGATGTTCGAAACACACACACAAAGCACACAAAAAATTCGATCTTCCTGGTATTTACAAACTAAATTGCTCAGATAGCAACAAATTCTACATAGGCCAGACAGGACCTAGCTTCAAATATACATTGAACACACAAAGGCACTCCACTCCACTACAGAATCCACCTTTGCAAACCACCTCATTGAAGCAAACCACACATACAAAAACATCGACAATAATATGAACATTTTACACGTACACACAAAAGGCCAAAAACTAGACACTCTAGAACTGGAAATATACAAACACACAAAAACAAATAAAAACGACATCCTAAACAAACAGACGCAATTCAAATCACACGCATTATTCGAACATATCACACCTCGCACACACAACATCAATCTTTCGAAAATCAATTTCGTCGCCTTCAACAAGACGAACAGTGCTACCAGCGGCAACCTCTGAAGAAGCTTTTTAAAAGTGAAAACCGGTTCAGATTGTAAGGTAAAGCTTTTACATTTTTACCCATAAAAAGTTTTGTGTTCCGAGTCATAGTGAAATAATTATATTTAGTTAAGAAACGGACACGTCATGGACAACAAAATCCAAGAATTATATATAAGTATAGGGAATATTTTAAAAGATACACTGTTTTACTGAATTTTAGTCTTTAATTTTATTTTTTTACTTTCTATTAAAAAAAAAACCTAATTTAAATTTTATACTGATCCTTCAGCTTCAAATTAAAGACGTTTGAAAATGAGTTTACAAAAATTTACATTATCCTGCTACTGTTACATTACTATAATGGAAGGGTTTCATTGCAATACACATGTAGCCTACATTTTGCACATCAACCAACAGATATACACAAATATTTGCCAACATATCTAAGCTTTCTGCCATCTGCGTAAATGTTTTACTTCTTCTAGATTTATATGTTTACAGAAAAAGCAGGAATTGCATGAAAGCTGAATTCATTAAACGCTATTCTAATTTTGTTATTTACATTTTATGAAATCAAATTTTAACGGATGAATTTTGTTATGCTCCATCACAAAATATTTTTGACAAATTACGTACTGTTTGTTCATGGAATTGCTAACTATTCAAAAATACGTCATTGTAAAATACTGATGTGTTATAGAATGTAATTTGTTGATTTCTCAGAAAGATTGCTTATTTCCAATGGACATTCACAAGACACTTTGACCAAAACCACAATATGAATAAAGCACTTCAAATACACTACCTGTATATTCAATCTGTTAATGACCCAGACATAACTTCAAAAAACATAGTTCACCACCTTTTAATACAACTTTTGAATATAATGTTAATAAAAAATCAACTTGTATACTGTACTTTGTTTTTGCATTTAAATCAGTTGTTTCTTCTGTATCTTCATTTACAACTCACAGTATGGTAAATAAAAGATAAATAAGAACATGTGAACAAGGAAAAGTTATAAATATAATTATTGGAAACAACAAATATTATGACAAAAATGGCAAAATAATATTGAAAACTTTCCACAATGAAATGGCAATGATTTTATTATCATGAAATGTGTAAAATCCTGAGGGGAACAGGTGTATAAAACCAGAGGGGTTGGCTTAGGATAAGATGGTTGTTTGATGTGCTGGAAGATTTCAGAAGAATAAGTATGAGGGGTTATGCTGAAATGCCAAACGTTAGGAAACGATTGGTGTTGCAAGCCAGGATTCACTGTTCAGCTTAGTGCTGTAGATGTTTCCTTACAATATAAATCTGACAATTATAATCAAGCTTTCTTTGTAGCATTGATGTTTAATAAAAAAAAATGACAAAACTGAATAACATTAATTAAAGAAAAAATTTAGTAATTTTAATTATTTTTGTTATTATTATTTTAACACTTGTATTTGACAATGAATAAGATTACCACCAACAGCAGGTAGTATAAGAGATGAATCTGTACATAGTGGTTACTGAAAATCTACAAAATATATATATCACATGACAGATTCAAATAAAAAACAAAATGTGGGTCTCACCAGATGTAAACAGGAATAAAAATGTTTAATAATACTGAAAACATTGACAATATCTTGACAGCAGTTTAATAAATAAATAATTTTATAACACAAATATATATTAACATAATCAATATAACAATACATTTCAATACAACATTACATGGCATTGTACATTGTATGCGTGGACGTCATGCATACACGCACGAGCACCCGCCCAATCATACGCACAAAATAACTATCTACTATGGTCTTTAGTGACAGGCACAAAAATGCAATATTTGGTAAACATCAAACTGATCAACACTTCTACATTAAAAGAAACCCACTGGCATACATTTTTTTTTAATAAAGCAAATTATAAATTCCTTTCATTAAGATCTTCAGCATTTGATTGATTTTCAGTGTTTTTGTTGTATTATGCAACTGAAGAAATTGCCACATGAAATTAAATATATTATCCAATACATTTTGGCTTACAAGATGTCTAATACTACTTAATCCAAGTTTCGTTTATATGCAAATTTAGAGCACAGAAATACTGAAAAGGAGATACATAAATGGTGTGCTAAAGTAAATGCAACTGAAGTAAGCTTGTAGTTTACCCTGATAAAAATTTGTTGTTACTACAGTCCATTTATGGATTAAAAATTGTGATTTCATTTCAACATATAAGATTCAAATTTTATTTAAACAGTTTTCATAAGACTTGCTGATTTTAGGGTTTTAATATTTTCTTTTAAGAAAATTTTATACTGGTTATAAATCCCACAGATTAAAATATTCAAAATCTTGTTCATTAAAATTAAGTGTTCACACTATCGTAACAGCTCAGCTGTCTTCAAGGGGAAAAGTGAAGTGTCAAGTTACCTAACATCTAGCAACAGTACAAGGAACTTGACAACAGGATCATGTAGCAGTAATAATTATGCGGTTAAACTTTATTGGCAAACTAGATAGTCTATGCACTTGTCTCCTGTTCAACCCAGCCTTCACTATCGTATTCGCTTCCAGACGCTGAGTCTGAATCAGAAAATTCTACAGCAACTCTCCGAGCAAGAATGGAAGCCACATCGTGGAGTGCATTTACTCTTTCCCCTTCCTTCTGCTCATTCTTTTCAACTTTCCTAAGTTTTATTCCTGTAAAACAAAATATAAACAAATGGATCACAATGGCTACTGATTATAAATTTTCTTTAAGTAAGAGAAAAAATAACCTTAAACACTAATAAATAAAGTATGGAGGTACATTAATCATTTAACTATATTTACCCCATTAAAAACAACCTTTTTTTCTGATTTTCAATGTGTTAAAATATAAAGTTGTCTTAGATTCACATACAAATGGTTCAACATGTAATTAACAGTATGGATACTATCAAAAGAACAAGAGCTGCCACTCTTTGTTTACTGTTAAGTGTGTTTCCAAGTGTGTTTATGGCAGTTCCCTTTATCATATCCACATAACATTTTTCATATATTACATCTTTTTGTTTTGTTCTACTCCTGAGATGTACAACAGTGTTAAAATATCTGGAACAAAGCTTGATGGGTCATTAAACAAAATATCGGCATGGGGAATCATACATGACTTCCATGTTCTAAGATTATATTTAAAATCATTGAATTGGGTTCGATAATTTTTAACAAGTTAGGTATGTTCCTTGTAAATCGAGTTTTATGTTTTGACAAACTGAAATGAAATATTTCCATAGAATCTACTTCTTTGTTGCCCATAACGTAGTACACATATAAATAAAAATTGTCCCCCTCACCCTTCAACTATAATTTCTGCTGTCGGAGTAATGTACATATGCCCGGATGACTCATGGTAGCCAGCTGCTGAACGACAAACAATATTATACCCTGTCGGTGTGCGGTGACACACTCCGTCCCTCGGAAATACCTTTACATAACTTACATAATTTTAAAACAATATTGTTTCGGTAGTTAACAAACAGTGTATTCAGATTAGTGGAATTTCAGCTTTATTATTCAGCTGAAATTGATTTCTGCTTATAAAAAAAAAAGAAAATCAGAGAGCTGCCGCGGATAATTCACAACACAGATAAACCGCTCGCGAATAATCGGAAGTTTACTATATTTAAGTTTCTTTTTTGCTAGTCGTACTTCGCAACCTGAACAACTCGAGTGGCATCCAACATCGTCATGATTCACCGCGACTGATGCCCCGTTTCAAACAGCAGATTCAATATTAGAGGACTTAAGTCTGTAGAACTGATACTCGCATTTGAGAGTGTAACATCGAGTGCTTGAAGTGTTCAAGTACTTATTAGTAATGATGCATTTGTTTCACATATCCAGCGGTTTAGCTCTTGTCTAGTTCACGTACGATTCTCATTTGTTACGAGTTTAATCATGTTGTACACTCTACAGAAATTGTCAATTGACCACCTGCACACACACGTGCACGCTCGCCATTGACGTTGCTGACCTTGTTACGACTACGATAACTTTCACATACTTCCTTCTTTCTTTACCTTTAGATCTCTCTCGTGATTATTCTCTCCCCATATTTACCAACTCCTTCCCTCACTTTTGCATTTTTATTTCTTGTTGTTGTTGTTGTTGTTGTTCTCCTTCTCTTCAAGGTTAGGTTATTTAAACCTGTTCTGGCACCCATCTCATCCTCGGACGACCCAAGTCTCTTCTACCAATGGGTTTATAGTTCAGTGCCATTTTCGGCAATCGATCCTCTGTTATTCTTTTCAGATGATCCCACCATTGTCTTCTATAAATTGAAATAATTTCATTTATGTCCTTTACTTCAAGTTCTGCTCTGACATACTTATTCCTTATCCTATCTTGCAATGAATAATTTAAAGGATTTCATAGAAACTGCATTTCACCACTCTGAATCTTGTCGCATTCCTCTTTTGTCATAACCTCAATCGCATATGTCGATGTGGGTATTGCAATTGTCTTATAAAATTTAATCCTTGTCCTGTGTCTTGTTTTATTTCTAAGATTTCTATGAATCGTACTACAAATATTCCTAAATTTATTTATCTTCTCTTTTATATCATATTCAGGTTCATACTGCACAACCGAGCTATTTGAAACGGCTCACTTGTTCTAAAGTGCTGTTGTTTATAACTATCTTAGTCCTCACTGTATATTTAACCAAATGGTTTTGGTCTTTCTTACTGAAAATGTCAGTGAGTAATCCCTTGCCACTTCTTGTAATTGAAACATAGCTCTTTGTAAATCATCCTCATTTTCTTGAATAAAAACTATGTTATCCGCATATAGCAGGGAATCCATACAAACTGATTCGTTAAGCTGTGTTCCCCAAGTCACTCTGGATTTCCATGCGCTCATCATGTCATCATTGTTCCATTTCTTGTTTTTGTTGTTGATTGGGTGATAAAATTTAGGAAGGGATAGGCCTATGGAATAAGGTTAACATATGCGCAAAAATAGAATATGCTGACATACCGGTTCCTTTGGGAACGTTCTCTGAGCATGTTAAATTTTTGCTGTCGGAAGATTTCTCTAATTTGTTTGTTTAATTTCTTTTGTTAAGCCTATTTAGTTTTATGCGTCCTTTTTTGTTAATTTTCTGAAGGTTCAATCATTGTTAATTTTGTTATAATCATTAAAGGACCAGTGAAGAAAGGTTCAGACCCATATAAGGACTAACTTTCATATTCTGGCCCCAGCATATTGAGAATAATTCATATATGATGTAGACTACATTATTAAGCAGAGGCTACTCGAATGTTTTACATTGTAAAATTATCAAAATTAAGTAATTTATTATTGTTAAAACACAAAACATTGAAGGTGTTTTAACAATTCCTCTCCACCTCAACCAAACAACCCTATTTTTGATATTTATACTTTTTGAGTAATAGTTTCATTATATGTAACTCCGTACACATTCCGCATGTGTTTTTATGAGTGTTGTGTATGCACGTCATTTAAACTGTACTTCATACTGTCTTATTTTTAGTGTTCTGACGAACTTCATGGAGTGATGGGGTATATAGGCCTACTTCGAAAAGCGATGTAATTTACACACAGGATGGATAAACTAGCAAATGTAAATTTTAAATTGTTCACACGCATGACTCTGATAACGATTAGCATGAATCTAAAAGAACATAAATAAAAAAGTGTAATATGCTTAATATATCTCTCTCTCCTATGGCGCTACAGCCCAAGTCGGGCCCTGGCCTCCACCAATCTCCGCCTCCAATCCACTCTATCCACTGCAACCCTCCTCCAGTTTCTTATCCCCATGTCTCTCGCGTCCTCTGCAATGCCATCTTCCCACCTCTTCCTCGGTCTACCTCTAGGTCTCGTTCCCTCCCATGTACCCAGCAAAGCCCTCTTAGGGTTCCTGCCACCCACCATTCTCATAACATGTCCGGCCCAACGCAATCTTTGAATTCTTATAAATTTTGAGACTGGTATCTCTTTATATATTTGATACAGTTCGTTGTTGTATCTCAGTCTCCGTGAGCCATTTTCTTGTATTGGGCCTATAATGCGTCTGAGGATTTTCCTTTCAAAGGTGTCTACTATGTCGACTGTTTTCTGTGTGATTGCCCATGCCTCACACCCGTAGCATAGCACCGGTCTGATGACAGTCCTATATATTTTCATTTTTGTGCTTAATATATAAACTGTCTAATTTGGTTATTTTACCTGGTTAACCATTTTGCTGCGCAACACGTGTGAACGGTTATCCTTTGCCCGTGCGCCACACTTTCAGCAGCGGCGTGTATACACGCGCAGAATACTACCGTTTACAAATCGAGCTACAACAACAATTATACTGTCACTTACTGAGATTACTTGTTCCGTGTGTCACAGCCAAAGGCGTACTAAACCGTTCTAAGCACTTTACCTTGTACGCTATATTTTTTGCTACCATTTATTGTCTCGCTTGTGTCGCACACATACAAAAGCTCTTCGTAGATAAGAACATAAATAACACAAGATAAGAAATCTTATCTTTTAGTGCATTTAGCTCACCTATTATCCATTTTTTTAGAACGCATTGTACGACAATGCAGTTTTTTAGCTGATAGTTCAATCATTTTTGTTTTTTTCTGCACAAGTAAAGGTTTTTCTTGTCTGTGTAAGATTTTAGTATAGCATAAGGTTGTTTTGTAAATTCTAATTTCCTTGCTGACAATAATGTGTGAAAAAAGAAAAAGAAAATGTTTCGTGATAAATAAAAAATTGGACCTTGGCCAAACAGCTGGGGAAGGAATTTTAACAACAAACTACTTCTTTGCTGCCAATAATGTAGTACACATATAAAAATATGCATAAAATTAATGGCTTGTATAAGTTAATGTTTGATCTCCATTAAGTAGTGCTCAAGTTTCCAAAGTTTTAATATTATGATGTCCGTAATTAAAACATCAGAGCAGGTTTAGAGTATATGAGGGTACACCGTGGACAAAAAATGTGGTAAACATTCCCTGTTGAGCATTGCTCAGGGTAGAGTTGCGAATCTAGTGTATATTTCACAGAACAAACACGCGGAAAAGAAGGAGCGCTCCGAAGTCTCTCATGGACCCTGAGCATCTTGCAGAGGGTTCATTCCTTAAAGACGAAAAATCTGTCTAGGAACCATTCCTCTGTAAACACGTACAGTTACACTGCCCAGCGATCCACAGGAAGCAAATCACTATCCATGCTGGACACTTTTTCGGCTTGTACGCGTTGTATTGGTGTGGGTTTCGGCACTTTTTATTTAAAAAGCGTGCAAATGTTAGAAAATAAACATGAGTGAGGCCAGAAATAATGCGAATTTTGTGTGTGTGTGTCTTCCCTGCCTTTTTATTGCAGTAATCATAATAATAAAATGGAAACGTAAACGTTACATAACTGAGATATGCTTGCCAGCCACAAACGATATATTTTCTCTCATACATGATTTACATTAAAATGAAAAAATTATAATTTTATTGCCTGACAACAAAATTATTTTATTTTTAACAATTATCATTGTTTGAAAAAATTTAAATGAATTTTACTTCCATATTCCGTAAGGAAATGGAAGTATGGTGATGGCAAAAAAAATCGTGTTCGAGATTATTGCAGATTCTGATTGTACTACACTCAAAACATAAAAAAAAGTCGTTTTCCGAAAAGTGTCTGTGTCTGTCTGTGTGTAGATTTTTTTTCTATGGCAAACGGTAACAGCCGCAAATTCAAACAGAATCAAATAACTTTTTTGCATACAGCCCTGATTTGTAGAGTACTCACGACCTATTGTTTTTGGTGAAGATCGGTTGAGGGAAAGGGGTAGTTTACCTGCAATGGGTTTTTTTTATCAAGGGAAATTTTTTTTTTTGGCAAACGATAACAGCCGCAAATTCAAACAGAATCAAATAATGTTTCGCATACAGCCCTGAATTGTAGAGTTCTCAAGACCTATTGTTTTTGGTGAAGATCGGTTAAGGGAAAGGGGTAGTTTACCTGTAACGTTTTATGTTTTAACAAGGGTATTTCCTATGGCAAACGATAACAGCCGCAAATTCAAACAGAATCAAAAGATTATTTGCATACAGCCCTAAATTGCAGAGTTCTCAAGACCTATTGTTTTTGGTGAAGATCGGTTAAGGGAAAGGGGTAGTTTACCTGCAGCGTTTTTTTATCAAGGGTATTTTCTATGGCAAACGATAACAGCCGCAAATTCAAACAGAATCAAATAATTTTTTGCATACAGCCGTGATTTGTAGAGTACTCAAGACCTATTGTTTTTGGTGAAGATCGGTTGAGGGGAAGGGGTAGTTTACCTGCAACGTTTTTTATCAAGCGTATTTTCTATGGCGAACGATAACTGCCGCAAATTCAAACAGAATCAAATAATTTTTTGCATACGTCACTGAATTGTAGAGGACTTTCGATTTTGGTGAAGATCGGTTAAGGGGAAGGGGTAGTTTACCTGCAACCTTTTACGTTTTAACAAGAGTAAAGTACTTGAAAATTTATTTAAACTTTTTCAAACAATGGTAATTGTTAAAAATAAAATAATTTTGTTGCCGGCAATAAAATTATAATTTTTTCATTTTAATGTAAATCTGTACATAGTATAAAGTAAAGTCGGTCCGTTTTCTCTCTGTGTTTGAAATCGCTAATCTCAGGAAGTACTGAACGGATTTTATTCAAGTTTTCGCCAATAGATAGAGTGTCTATCGAGGAACATTTATGTGTATAATTAATACATATATGTTGTACATTAGCTTAGCTATCACGGTTTATGTCAAGTAAGTGGTATAGTTTACATCTTATATATAAAAATGAATGTTTCTTTGTTTGTCCCGTATGCGTTCCTATACCATTCATCCGATTGCGATGAAACTTCGGTGAGTTGTTGTGCACACTTCCGCGAAGGTTTCTTCCACATCTCCTCCTAAACCACTGTACCGATTTCAACCAAACTTGGCACAAATATTTTACGCAACGGGAGAACCAACATAGGATAGGTGTTTTTTCGATGGGGTCCTTTTGGGGGTTCTTTGGGGTCTTCCACATCGCCTCCTAAACCACTGGAACGATTTCAACCAAACTTGGCACAAATATTTTACGCAAAGGGAGAACCAACATAGGACAAGTGTTTTTTTCGATACGATCCTTTGGGGTCTTCCACATCTCCACCTAAACCATTGGACCGATTTCAACCAAACTTGGCACAAATATTTTACGCAACGGGAGAACTAACACAGGACAGGTGTTTTTTTCGATACGATCCTCTGGGGGGTCCTTTGCGGTCTTAAAAAACTATTAGATCTGGTTACTATGGCAACCCAATAGAATAGATTCTGTTCTAAATATATTATCGCATTAAATTGAAGACCACGCGAACGAAGTTGTGGGCAACAGCTATTTATTTTTAAGAAGCCTACTTTAATTAAACTTTATTAATTAAACTAACATTTTCATTACGTACAACGTGAAACTCCGTAGCGAAGCACGGGTATTCTGCTAGTCATGTATAAGAGAAAATATATCGTGCGTGGCAGGCAAGCATATCTCAGTTATGTACTGTTTACGTTTCCACTTTATTATTATCACTACCGCAATAAAAAGGCAGGGAAGACACACACACACACACACACAATTCGCGTTATTTCTGGCCTCATTCATGTTTATTTTCTTACATTTGCACGGTTTTTAAATGGAAAGTGCCGAACCCATACCAACATAACGCATGCAAGCCGAAAAAGTGTCCAGCGTGGATAGCGATTTGCTTCCTGTGGATCGCTGGGCAGTGTAACTGCACATGTTTACAGAGGAACGATTCATAGACACACTTTTCGTCTTTAGGGAATGAACCCTCTGCAAGATGCTGAGGGTCCATGAGTGACTTCGGAGCGCTCCTTCTTTTCCGCGTGTTTGTTCTGTGAAACGTACACTGTAGATTCGCAGATTTATTCTAAGCAACGCTCAATAGGAAATGTTGAAAATTTTTGTCCACGGTGAACCCTCATACACACTAAACCTGCTCTGATGTTTTAATTACGGACATCATAATATTAAAACTTTGGAAACTTGAGCACTACTTAATGGAGATCAATCATTAACTTATACAAGCCATTAATTTTATGCATATTTTATATATATATGTGTACAACGTTATCGGCAACAAAGAAGTAGTTTTTGTTAAAATTCCTTCCCGGGATATTTGGCCGTAGTCCAATGTTTTCTACAAAACCAGACGTTTCGGCAATGCCATTGACTTCCATCATCAGTGAAAATCGAGTGCGATAACGTGAGGTGGTATATGTTAGTGACCACAGTACTGTGGTTAAGGCTGAAGCAGTAAGTAGAAAGAAGTAGTTTCTATGGTAATATTTCATTTCGAAAATGATTTTAAAAATAAATCTTAGAATATGGAAGTCATGTATGGTTCTCCATACCGATATTTTACTTCCATGTTCCTTAAGGAAATGGCAGTATGGTGATGACAAAAAAAATCGTATTCGAGATTATTGCAGATTCTGATTGTACTACACTCAAAACATGAAAAAAAGTAGTTTTTCGAAAAGTGTCTGTGTGTGTGTGTCTGTAGATTTTTGTCTATGGAAAACGATAACAGCCGCAAATTCGAACAGAATCAAATAATTTTTTGCATACAGCCCTGATTTTTAGAGTACTCAAGACCTACTGTTTTTGGTGAAGATCAGATAAGGGAAAGGGGTAGTTTACCTGCAACGTTTTATGTTTTAAAAGGGTATTTTCAATGGCAAACGATAACAGCCGTAAATTCAAACAGAATCAAATAATATTTTGGATGCAGCCCTGTATTGTAGAGTTCTCAAGACCTGTTGGTTTTCGTGAAGATCGGTTAAGGGAAAGGGGTAGTTAACCTGCCACCTTTAATGTTTTAACAAGAGTAATTGTTTCTATGACGAAGGATAACTGCCGCACATTCACACAGAATCAAATAATTTTTTGCATACGTGCCTAAATTGTAAAGAACGCAAGGCCTGTTGATTTTGGTGAAGATCGGTTACGGGGAAAGGGTAGTTTACCTGAAACATTTTTTGTTGTAACAAGAGTAAAGTACTTAATTTTGATAAATAAAGTATCCTGATAAGAAGATCTTAATAATCCAGTGTAGAAACGTAGATGAAATATCTATAAATGAAGAGGCTAGTTGAACGGGGTGGGGGTAATTTTCTATAAATGAAAATTATAGTTGAAGGGGGAGGGGATAATTTTTATATGTGTACTATGTTATCGGCAACAAAGTAGTAGTTTGTTGTCAAAATTCCTTCTTGGGCTGTTTGGCCGTAGTCCAATGTTTTCAGCAAAACCAGACGTTTCGGCAGTGCCATCGACTGCCATCATCAGTGAAAATCGAGTGCGATAACGTGTGGTGGTATACGTTAGTGACCACAATACTGTGGTTAAGGCTGAAGCAATAAGTGGAAAGAAGTAGTTTCTATGGAAACATTTCATTTTGTAAATGATTTTAAATATAAATCTTAGAACATGGAAGTCATGTATGGTTCTCCATACCGATATTTACTTCCATGTTCCTTAAGGAAATGAAAAAAAAGTAATTTTTCGAAAAGTGTGTGTGTGTGTGTGTGTGTGTATATGTGTGTGTGTGTGTGTGTGTCTGTCTGTCTGTCTATCTGTGTGTCTGCAGATTTTTTTCTATGGCAAATGATAACAGCCGCAAATTCAAACAAAATCAAATAATTTTTTGCATGCAACCCTGAATTGTAGAGTTCTCAAGACCTATTGATTTTGGTAAAGATCGGTTAAGGGAAAGGGGTAGTTTACCTGCAACGTTTTATGTTTTAACAACAAAAATGGTATTTTCTATGGCAAACGATATAACAGCCGCAAATTCAAACAGAATCAAATAAGTTTTTGCATACAGCCCTGATTTGTAGAGTACTCAAGACCTATTGTTTTTGGTGAAGATCGGTTAAGGGAAAGGGGTAGTTTACTGGTAACGTTTTTTTTTTTTAATCAAGGATAATTTGTTTCTATGGCAAACAATAACAGCCGCAAATTCAAACACAATCAAATAATATTTTGCATACAGCCCTGAATTGTAGAGTTCTCAAGACCTATTGATTTTGGTAAAGATCGGTTAAGGGAAAGAGGTAGTTTACCTGCAACGTTTTATGTTTTAACAACAAAAAGGGTATTTTCTATGCCAAACGATATAACAGCCGCAAATTCAAACAGAATCAAATAAGTTTTTGCATACAGCCCTGATTTGTAGAGTACTCAAGACCTATTGTTTTTGGTGATCGGTTACGGGAAAGGGGTAGTTGATCTGCTACGTTTTTTGTTTTAACAAGGGTATTTTCTATGGCAAACGATAACAGCCGCAAATTCAAACAGAATCAAATAATATTTTTCATACAGCCCTGAATTGTAGAGTTCTCAAGACCTATTGTTTTTGTTGAAGATCAGGTTAGGGAAAGGGGTAGTTTACCCGCAACGTTTTATGTTTTAACATGGGTAATCTCTACTATGAATAATGATAACTGCTGTAAATTTAATCAGAATAAAATAATGTTTTGCACAGATTCCTGAGCTATAGAGACCTCAATGTCTATTGATTTTGGTGAAGATCGGTTAAGGGAAATGGGTAGTTTACCTGCAACATTGTATGTTTTAACAATGGTAATTTTTTCTATGACGAACGATAACTGCCGCACATTCAAACAGAATCAAAGATTGATTTGCATACGTTCCTCAATTGTAAAAGAGTGAAGGCTTGTTCATTGTGGTGAAGATCGGTTAAGGGAAAGGGGTAGTCTACCTGCCAAATTTTATGTTTCAACAAGAGTAATTGTTTCTATGACGAACGATAACTGCCGCACATTTAAACAGAATAAAATAATTTTGTGCATACCTTCCTCAATTGTAGATAATTCAAGGTCTGTTGATTTTGATGAAGATCGGTTAAGGGAAAGGGGTAGTTTACCTGCACATTTTATGTTGTAACAAGAGAACGTTTTCCATGAAGAACGATAACTGCCATAAATTCAAACAGAATCAAATAATTTTTTACATATGTCCCTGAGTTGCAGAGGACTCAAGGCCTATTTATTTTGGTGAAGATCAGTTAAGGGAAAGGGGTAGTTTACCGGCCACCTTTAATTTTTTAACAAGAGTAATTGTTTCTATGACGTACGATAACTGCCACACATTCAAACAGAATCAAATAATGTTTTGCATGCATCCCTGAATTGTAGAGGACTCAAGACCTATTGATTTTGGTGAAGATCAGTTAAGAGAAGGTGTAGCTTACCTGCAACGTTTTATGTGATACCAAGGTTAATTTTTTCTATGATGAACGATAACTGCCATAAATTCAAACAGAATCAAATAATTTTTTATATATGTGCCTGAGTTGTAGAAGATTCAAGGCCTATTGATTTTGGTGAAGATCGGTTACGGGGAAAGGGCAGTTTACCTGAAACATTTTTTGTTGTAACAAGAGTAAAGTACTTAATTTTGATAAATAAAGTATCCTGATAAGAAGATCTTAATAATCCAGTATAGAAACGTTGATGAAATATCTATAAATGAAGAGGCTAGTTGAACGGGGTGGGGGTAATTTTCTGTAAATGAAAATTATAGTTGAAGGGGGAGGGTATAATTTTTATGTGTACTACGTTATCGCCAACAAAGTAGTAGTTTGTTGTTAAAATTCCTTCCCGGGCTGTTTGGCCGTAGTCCAATGTTTTCTGCAAAACCAGATGTTTCGGCAGTATCGTCAACTGCCATCATCAGTGAAAATTGAGTTCGATAAGGTGTGGTGGTATACGAGTGACCACAGTACTGTGGTTAATGCTGAAGCAATAAGTGGAAAGAAGTAGTTTCTATGAAACATTTCATTTCGTAAATGATTTTAAATATAAATCTTAGAACATGGAAGTCATGTATGGTTCTCCATATCGATATTTAAATACTTTACTCTTGTTAAAACGTAAAAGGTATCAGGTAAACTACCCCTTTCCCTTAACCGATCTTCACGAAAACCAACAGGTCTTGAGAACTCTACAATTCAGGGCTGTATGCAAAAAATTATTTGATTCTGTTTGAATTTGCGGCTGTCATCGTTTGCCATAGAAAACATTACACACACACACACACACACACACACACACACACACACACACACACACACACACACACACACACACACACACACTTCAAAAAATGACTTTTCTCCATGTTTTGAGGGTAGTACAATCAGAATCAGCTCTTATCTCGAACACGATTTTTTTCGCCATGACTATACTTCCATTTCCTTATGGAACATGGAAGTAAAAAGGCTGATGTAGTTATGATTAAAATTTAAATTAATGGCGAAATGGTAAAACAAAGCACATGGAGAACCATAAACTGTAACTCATATTGTTTATATTGATAACACGTGTCTGGCTTGTCTAAAGGTGAATTTTCAAATTTTAAGTTAATAGTAAACCATGCAAAGAAGAACAACAACTTTGTGAACATGCTGTGCTGTTCAAATGTCGGAAGGTTAACGTTTATGGTTCTCACAAAACGCAAATTTTTAAATTAAAACCATCAGGAAAATTATATGAGGAGATGTCCCCCCCCCCCAAGAAGTTAATGATGTAAAAATATACTAATAGTTTTAGTAAAAAATACATTCTTTAAAAACAATTTGAAGAGATATGTTGTGAATGGTTATATAGTGGTAACTATAGTTTTACCCAAATAGGTAATACTGAAAGCATGAAGCTGCACAGTTGTGACCTGATTAAGACCATACCATCCCATAAAAACTGAAATTATAGCAAGGAGATTAAAAACAATGTTGTTAATTCAATGCTATATGAAGGTTGTACTTTGTGGTGAAAGTGATAAGACAATGAGAGTAGGAACTGTGTTGAGAGTGAAAATGAATGGACGGTAGAGTTTCGTTGTGTCTGTACTTTATGACTATTATTATTTGTAGATACTACTTTTTTATTAAGTGTAACAATACTAAGTAACAGAACGTATTTCTTTGTCAGGATAATTTCATTATTACTTCCATGTTCCATAAGGAAATGGAAGTATGGACATGGCGAAAAAAATTGTGTTTGAGATAACGGCAGATTCTGAACTACCATCAAAACATGAAAAAGTCATTTTTTGAAAAATGTCTGTGTGTAGAATTTTTTCTGTGTCAAATGATAACAGCTGCAAATTCAAACAGAATCAAATAATTTTTTGCATACAGCCCTGAATTGTAGAGGACTCAAGGCCTATTGTTTTTGGTGAAGATCGGTTAAGGGAAAGGGGTAGTTTACCTGCAACGTTTTAAGTTTTAACAAGAGTAAAGTGCTTAATTTTGATAAATAAAGTATCCTGAAAAGAAGGTCATAATAATCCACTTAGAAAGGTAGTTGAAATATCTATAAACGAAAAGGGTAGTAGAAGGGGAAGGGGGTAATTTTTTTATAAATTAAAATGGTAGTTTATGATGGAGGAGGTAAATTTTTATAAGTTTTATATGTGTACTACGTTATTGACAACAAAGAAGTAGTTTCTATGGAAACATTTCATTTCACTTTAACAAAATTCTATATTTTTCATTTTAATTTAAATCATGTACGAGTGAAAATATAGTGTTCCTGGCAGGCAAGCATATCTCAATTATGTAATGTTTACTTTTCCAAAGTTTTATTATTGTGATTACCGCAATAATAAGGCCGGCAGGATGCAGGACACACACACACAATTGGCGTTATTTCTGGCCTCAGTCATGTTTATTTTCTTATGTTTGTACCCTTTTTAAATGGAAAGTGCCGAAACCCACACCAACACAACTCATGGAAGCCGAAAAGATGGACATCGATTTGCTTCCTGTGGATCGCTGGGCAGTGTTGTTGTATTAAAGCAATTAATACAATCTGTGTACTTATTTCTATTATGATATGAGAATTATAAACTAATGTGTATGTGTGTATGTATGAAAAATATATAAATATTTTTCTCCTTTGGAAAATTGTTTGCCCCTCCTTGAAAATATTTTGACCTCCCTGATGTCTAGTTATTTACTAGCCTGTGTGGAATATAATGTAATGACATGGATCAGAATGGTGGGTGTTAAACAGGAGACACAAACGTATTAAGGAAGAAATGTTTTGCTGAGAAATTTATAATTATACGGGTGAAGAGAATGATCGTTCAGGAAATCAGAAGACAAATGAAAGAAAGAAATCAAGACTCGATTTTAAAAAAGAAAAATGACTAGTATAGTATTGACAGGAAAGACTTTGATAACACTATAGATATCCCTCGGCCCATCGCAGCGAGAGTCCAATTTCATTACAGGAATCAGATCGCAGCTACCTTTAGCTAGCTCTTCGTTCGACCTACAGACATTTTATCCAAAAGTACAGTCCTTCCTCACGAAGGTTAAGGATAGTCTTAATCCACCTGACATGGTGGTACCATTTTAGCTGATACGTAATTTCTTCAGAACTCAAGCATCCACTTATTTAATTAATATTTAAATGATTTTAAATATAAATTTTAGGACATGGAAGTCATGTATGATTCTCCATACCGATTTTTTTTGTTACCCACTGACTTTTTCTTCTCTGAACACCTTACAAATTGGGAGTCATCTTATATTCAGAGACAACACAATCATGTAAACAGCGTATGGTTGAATGAATGTACTATAGTGGTATATAAGGTAAAGATCACACACACACACACACACACACACACACACACACACACACACACACACACACACACACACACACAAATTATTGGGCTGAGCCTGATGAGCGTAGCGAAATGAGGCATAGCCCTCTATCCATGACTCGATGCACAACTTACGACAGTGAACTCCTCTGAAACTACTCACCCGAATGTTATAAAATTCTGCATACATATCCGGACTGTATTGTAGAGTATACACATGTAATTTTTATTTCTCTAAATTATTTGGTTGAAAAGATATTACGATTTTTTAACAATCTTAGCTTAAACATGTGAGAGGAAGAGAGATAGAGATATCGCTGGCTGTCACCCGATAAGATTTTGCTGTATTAGAAATGCCGGTGCGTGTGCAGCTTCTGCCGTCCGCGCTGGCCCGTCGGGCGCCGTCGCCCGATAAGATAAGATTTTGCTGATTCACAAATGCCGGTGCCCACACACACGCTCGCACAACACACACACACAAGCACAACTACACACTCGAGTATCAATACTTAAGTATAACACAATTATATTCTCTTTTTTTTGTCACCTAAGTATAAATTATGCCAAACACATATGACCACTGTACTGAGTTTAAAACTAATCAGAATATGTGTCTATAGGAATTGCTATATGTTTACCCTAGCTGATACTAAATAATAAGATCAGTGAGGCACTTACAATTGTTGCTGACGCCAAACACACAACTGTAAATTTTCCCAGACCAACTGCCCTATTTATAAAACAGAACCAGATGACGCTTGCACATTATTTGACTTTTGAAGGAAATTAAAGTAACACATGTACATTGTAATATTAAATTGTAATAATGTATAAATTAAGTTCTGTGATATTATAATTTTATCGTTTTCTTAAAGAAAACATTTGAAGATGTAAACAAATTATCTCAACACCTTCACATATACAATGATACATACATACGCACGCACATACTCACATACATGAACACGTTCACCCAAATAACTGTTCTGTTGTGTTTGACATTTCTTTTGAATTCATTCACAGGTCCTGATGATGACAATAAACATTGTCGAAACGTCGACACAAATAAGTTAAAATTTGTGTTATTTTTGACCGAACCTCACTAACCCTTCACTGAAAAATTATTCTTATACTTCTTTATTCAATTTTCCAAATTCTATTAAAATTATTTTTCTTTTTATTCAATTTTGTACTTTTTGTTTAAGTACTTTTTTCTGTTATACGCATATTCTATACATTCTTCTTCATCAATTTATATATACGTATTATTTATAGTATGCCTCGACGGAGAAGAGGTCCAAATATTGGTCGTTTAACTACAAATCAAAGACGGATGAGAGAGCGACAAAATGTTGCTGCAGCAACTGTTGAAGGCCCTGCAGAACATAACATGAATCATGTGTTATATGAACAAAACAACATAGGATATAGGAATCTTCAGAATGAATTTGAAGATAATTTATGATCTCTAGAATTCTATGAATGTGTAAATTGTTCTCGAGTGTTGATGCAGCAAACATTTTTTAATATGTGTCCGCAGTGTAAGCGAAACCCAAATAAGTTTACTGCAGTTAATCGTATGGATCCTAAAGATGTACCTATAGAACTGATGGATCTCACTTATGTAGAACAACTCTTGATAGCAAGAGTACAACCAGTGATGCGTGTGTATAGGGTGAAATCGAGAGGCTTTCCCGGTCAATATGCTTATAAGGGAAATATTATAAATATTGGTCAAAATATACGGAGATTGTTAGTTCCTTGCCCCCTACACCCGCTTCACTGAGCATATAGTTGTAAGAAAGGAAAGTGTTAATGGACATCGGGATTTTCATGTGAGACGTGACAAAATTTTAGAAGCAGTCAATTTTTTGAAAATGAATAATCCATTCTATAGTGATATTATCATTGATATGGAACAAATATCTCAACTTCCATTAAATGATAGTATTTATGGAATGATACCCACTGTTGATTTACCTGAGGTGAATACAGATAAAGAGAACTTTTCTGAAGAAATTTATGAAAGTATGACCCCGGAGAATATTAGAATCTCAGAAGTTGATCGACTCCAATCTGTAGTGAATAATGTAATTCCATGGCCACAAGGTACTGATATCATAAATGAATTCTTGTGCGAAGGATATGTAAGCATGGCATTTCCCGCTTTACTACCTTACGGATCTGCTGAACTAAACGATAATACTCAAGCAAATAGTATGAAATTTACAGCACTTCAATATTTTCAGTTTTTGATGCAATATAAAGACCGACGTTTTGCACAAGATCCTAGGTTCAGATTTTTTGCATTGAACAGTGTTCAGCGTCATCAAGCTATTCAATGAGGGGCAATATTTGCTAGAAAATCTCATTTCAATGGAACAATACAGCAACTGAAAAACACGCTGTCGAGTAATCCTCAAATATTAAGAAGTTTATATTATGGTGTGGAAAAATAAGAGGATCAAAATCTTACTGGTTTCAACGAAGAGGTGAACTTGAATCAATGATTGAGCAGTGTGATAATCTTCCTACGGGGTTTTTTTACTTTGATTGCAGCAGATCTTTGTGGCCTGATCTGGCATGACTCATGGGTTGTAATTTCATGCAAAAGGAAATGTTAGATGAATCTAGAATCGCTCAGCAAAGGCAAAAACTTATAAATGAGAATCCCTCAATTGTTGAAGATTATTTTTCATTTCGTGCAACTTTATTCATAAAAAATGTCGTCTGTAAGATAGTCTCAGTTTCAGATTATTGGTTTCGTTTCGAATTCCAGCATCGTGGTTCATGTCATGTACACGGGCTTCTTTGGATCTCTGGTGCTCCTGATCCAAGAACTTTTGATAATGCATATGAGGAAGACATTTTGAATGCCAAGATGTATTATGACCATTTGGTTAATGCATTCAATCCTTTGCCATTCACTCCTCTGGCAACTATACATCCTTTAAGGATTAAATCAACTGATGTTGTGATGTTGTTATCGACAACGATCATTCTCTTTCAGAACTACTGAATCGATTCCAAAGACATACCAGATGTACCAAAGGATATTGTCTTAAATGGAATGGCAAAGAATATACTTGCAGGTTCAAATATCCTAAAGAATTACAAGAGCAATCTCTTCTAGAGAAAAATGAGAAAGGTATTTGGATATATACACCAATAAGGAATGATGAACTCCTGAATCAGTATAATCCTGTCATCGCACAAACATGTAGAGCAAATACTGATTTTAGTATAGTCACCTCCTTATACCAGATGGTTGAATATGTATCCAAATATGCTTCAAAATCAGAACCTGCTTCGAAAAATTTGACGGAAATGTTTCAAGAAATCGTTGAATCGAGAGAACCCCGGATGAAGAATCTCGTTGAGCATATACAAGTTTGTGTAACGGTACAAATAGGTCCATGTAGGGATTTTGGGTAAACAACAGATATAATTTTATTGTGAATTAAAATTTGTATGGGTGAGAGTAAAGTTTTCCAAACATGTGAAACAACGCAGAAATCAGCGAAGGGTCGGCGTCAAGGTCAGTGGCGTACGTGCTGAGTGGCAGCGACTTTGCCAAAACAACCTGCCGATCTTATGTAAACGTCACTCAAGGAATGTCAGACGTAATCGCTGCACCTTAAAAAACAAAGACGTCATCACCAAACACAATAGAATTGATGACGCGACAACCCTTCCACTTGGGAAATAAGCGCCATATTGTCATTCTCAGTCGCCTAACATATTCCGTGCGAACAGCACGCTACATAAATTGCTGGCCAGCAAGTATTTAAAAGTAACAACAAAATGTAACAAAGTGAATTTAAATTGTTTTGATATCAACAGTATAAAATGTAGAGACAGTGGGTGCAGTTCCAAAAAGAACAGTGTAACAGTTCGGCAGAATACCAACGAGAACATGAGGGCTGCCTGACTCGATCTTCATCCAGCGAGGCAGGGAAGTAAACTTTCACCCATTTTAAAATACCGATCTTTATAAATCTTATGAGCTCAAATAATTGCAATTGTACCGTTTAATTAATGTGTGTGTGTGTGTGTGTGTGTGTGTGTGTGTGTGTGTGTGTGTGTGTGTGTGTGTGTGTGTGTGTGTGTGCGTGTGGGTGTGTGTACCGGTACTAAGAAAATCACAAGCATTGGTTCACGTTACGTGATTCATACAACATAATTTAAATTATTATACTACATTAATGTTCTAAATTCATTTAAATAGGTAACCAGAGTAAATTGGAGGTAAAATATATATGGTGTAAATGTATCACACGTAAGACTGATCAATTTAGCAAAAATATTTCGCAGCCATTTTGTATTTTTGATGCAAAGGAGGAAGACTCCATCTTGTTTTATGTTTTGTTATTAAAATATTTAAAAATCCAGACAATTCAAACACAAGTTTTACTTTAATGAAATCAGAGTATATTATTTCTAAACGAGCACATGTTTCTGTGCTCGTTACAGAACCCTGGGACCCGAACGTAATATATATTATGTTGGCAACAACATGGCGACTGGACTGCTCAGAGTAAATACAGAGTTTTAAAATGTTAACAATAAAAATATATAAAAAGGTAAGTTTGTTAACAAATGACTACCCGAACAGTGACTATGTATAAACTTTGTCAATAAGTTAGTTAACAAATGGCGCCCGAACAGGGACTATGTATAAATTTGTGAAGAAGTTAGTTAACAAATGGCGCCCTTACGGAGGGACTTTATATAAATAAAAAATTATATAAAATAAACCTGCATACAGAAACAGAATGGTTGTTGGACATGGGTATGTAATCAATATACGTAAATAGTAAGGTTAGTTTATAACCATATGTTATAGTAGTAAAACAGATATCTTGTCAGATAATAAGTAGATGTTAGATATATAATAATATTTTGAAAAGAAATATATTTAAAATTTTTTTTTTGAGATGGCAGATGATAACGAGAATGTCAGCCTAACTGACATGGAAAACAAAAGCCAAATGAATGTCGAATTAAACGGAACTGAGTCGAAATTTATGGATGAAGGAATTCATTCAACGCCAGTCCCGATTAAAAACTCTGAGGATAATGAGCTGATGAAAATGATGCAATTGCTTTTCAATTAACAGAGTATAAAGTTAAACAAATTTGATGAAAAGTTTGACGAAGTAAAAGATGAAATTAAGAAACAAAATTTTAATTTTAATAAACAAATAAACGAAATGAATGCACGTTATGAGAATATAAAAGATCAGATAACAGCATCAGTCAGTCAGAAGTTTGATAAACAAAATGCAAGAGTAGATGACATAATTAATAACTTTAAAATGAATAAAGTAGATAACAATTGTGAGATTAAAATGGGGGTAGCGAATAGTAAAGAGACCAATCAATTAAATGAAAATAAAGACGGTCAGTTAACATATAAAGACGATAAGGTAAGTGGTGTGGAGAATTACGAAGATATAATTAAAAATAGTGGTGACGAAGTTTTAGAGGAGATAGAATATAATAATGCAATGTTAGTGTATGTTCATGAGTTAGAGAGAAAGTGGAGAGAGAGTATAGAGGTAGAGGGGTTGCAGGGGGTAATTTTTTCCCGTGGTGTTGTTGGTGGTGAAGAAGGGTCTTCATGAGTATATTTGGTAGATGAAAGATCTACAAATAATTGTCCTTTGAATTTTGGTGAGGTTTCTGGTATGACCAGGAGGTGTTTTTGTGATTTAGTGTCCCCTGCATATATTGAGAGAGAGTGTGTGACTTGGGGTTATAAGGAGGGATATTTTGAGAGAGACAGATATGGTGATAGGAAGATAGAGTTGTTTGAAGTTGGGAGGAGTTATACAGAATTAAAAGAGAGAGTGAATAGAAAGAGAGTTGATAATTATAGTGAGTACTTACCTTATGTTGAAACAGATGTAGCAACAGTTGTTAATGACGAATTATTAACGTACCTGGTGGTAACAGATGATCAAATTTTGATCAAAATTAAATGTGAATTGTTTATTTAATGTAAAGGTAGCAATGTTAATGTTCAAGATTAATGTTTTATTATGTTCTATTATGTTGTATAGCCATAGTGTGTGTGGGAGGAGGTTACTAGATTGGGTAGTAACGTTTAATGGATAATGAATATATAATGTTGTTGATGGTGGTCATAAAGATAGTTATGATTTTGTTTTAAAGGATTAGGATCGTGAAAGATGATTAATGAATTTTAAATAGATAGATTATTCTGAAGTAGTGAACTTGTGTTTTGTTCTATATAAGAAGTATATAGATAAATTGTTTGTTGATTCTCTTAAACTTAATTAAATGTTTTACATATTATTGCATTAGTGTAAAGATTTAAATTTCCTCTTGTGCAATGGAAAAGAGTTAAATATTATCGATTGGAATCGAAATTTTAGTAAATATTTTGGTATTTTGGAGTGAAATGAGAGAAGGATACCTCTATAATAAATCTTGTTTGCATCTATGTATTAGAGATATTAGGAGTTAAGGAAAAAACCAATGCTTATTAACGTAAACCAATGTAGCTAAGGGGAAAACAGATCAGCTGGGGATATGGCATTACATAAGGCCACTATTTGATTTCTTATTTCAATGTTTCAGAGTTTGGTGATGCTGTGGCGGCGGTCCTGAGCTGGCCAGCGCGTCAGAGCAGGAACGTCAAGTGCCTGACTGGCCTTGCGGTGTTCGGATCTCGAAAGAGAAGTCCAGTAAGGTCATGCAGGTGCTGTCACCATCACTGAGCCAAGGGGTAAGTGATTGATATTCTTTTTGGCGACATATCCTAGCTGATCCCTTTAGGAAGTATGAATGTGTCAATGAGAGTTTTTATGCTTTGTCATAAAACCTCTCATTGAGGAAGTATTGTAACGGTACAAATAGGTCCATGTAGGGATTTTGGGTAAGCAAAAGATATAATTTTATTGTGAATTAAAATTTTGTATGGGTGAGAGTAAAGTTTTCCAAACATGTGAAACAACGCAGAAATCAGCGAAGGGTCGGCGTCAAGGTCAGTGGCGTACGTGCTGAGTGGCAGCGACTTTGCCAAAACAACCTGCCGATCTTACGTAAACGTCACTCAAGGAATGTCAGACGTAATCGCTGCACCTTAAAAAACAAAGACGTCATCACCAAACACAATAGAATTGATGACGCGACAACCCTTCCACTTGGGAAATAAGCGCCATATTGTCGTTCTCAGCTGCCTAACATCTTCCGTGCGAACAGCACGCTACATAAATTGCTGGCCAGCAAGTATTTAAAAGTAACAACAAAATGTAACAAAAGTGAATTTAAATTGTTTTGATATCAACAGTATAAAATGTAGAGACAGTGGGTGCAGTTCCGAAAAGAACAGTGTAACAGTTCGGCAGAATACCAACGAGAACATGAGGGCCACCTGACTCGATCTTCATCCAGCGAGGCAGGGAAGTAAACTTTCACCCATTTTAAAATACCGATCTTTATAAATCTTATGAGCTCAAATAACTGCAAATGTACTGTTTAATTAATGTGTGTGTGTGTGAGCATGTGGGCATGTGTACCGGTACTAAGAAAATCACAAGCATTGGTTCACGTTATGTGATTCATACAACGTAACAATTTAAATTATTATACTACAGTAATGTTCTAAATTCATTTAAATAGGTAACCAGAGTAAATTGGAGATAAAATATATATGGTGTAAATGTATCACACGTAAGACTGATGTAGCGAAACAAATATTTCGCAGCCATTTTGTATTTTTGATGCAAAGGAGGAAGACTCCATCTTGTTTTATGTTTTGTTATTAAAATATTTAAAAATTCAGACAATTAAAACAAAAGTTTTACTCAATGAAATCAGAGTATATTATTTCTATACCACCATTCCGTTTCTGTGCTAGTTATAGAACCCTGGGACCCGAACGTAATATATATTATGTTGGCAACAACATGGCGACTGGACTGCTCAGAGTAAATACAGAGTTTTAAAATGTTAACTATAAAAAAATATAAAAAGGCAAGTTTGTTAACAAATGACTACCCGAACAGTGACTATGTATAAATTTTGTTAATAAGTTAGTTAACATTTGATGATAAGAGTGATCAGAGAAAGAGACATCGGGGCTTGCGAAACATGTCACTTACTCTATAGAATTCCATTGTATCAATGTACCAGAACTTTTAGAATACTTGTCATAACAATAGAAGACTATGTTGCAATTAATGGAACCAACAGTGAAAATGACAGTAGTTTATTCATTCAGTTTTATAGTAGTAGACCACTAGACATGGAAGAAATAACATTATTCGATTTTGCTAAAAAAATTTCTAAGAGAAGAAACAATTCAATTAGCACAAACAGAAAAGAAAGAATTGTAGAAGTTTTCCCTAAAGTAAACAACAATAACAATGCAGTCAATACTGAATTATATTGTAAACAAAAGTTGATTTTACAGAAGCATTGGCGTAATGAAGAAGACTTGAAAAGTACAGATGAAACATGGTTCATGGATTATACCCGACAACATTTTGGACAGTTTCACGAACAATTACACATGTCTTTAATTACAGAAGAAACTGAAATTGATCAGGATAATAATAACGAATTTGATATTTTTGACGACAGAGACTGGATGGCTATAGCAGCAGTAATGCCTAATGCACTACCAATTCATGTTGGTCTAGGTAATCGTGATATCAATTTACCTATTATATAATTGGGAAGCACCCTATTACACAATCCAGATATAAAGAATAAAACCTCTTTCATCGAAAGGAATCGAGAAACATTTGGGAATCAGTATGATTCTCATGAATCATATAATGTTATTTTCAACATCAACAAAATAAGATATTATCTTTCTTAGAATATCAGCTAAATGACGATGATGATTGCAATCAAAGACTTGCAAATATTCAGGGAAAAGCTGGAACTGGTAAAAGCTGTGTAATTAATGAAACGGTTAGGAGAATTAATTCATATTTTGGCTGCGATGCAACTCTTTTAATGGCTCCTACTGGTGTGGCAGTTAACAATATTGCCGGACAAACTATCCGTTCAGCTCTAAGAATAAATACTTCACGGAAAAGGGGAGGAACTTTCAAAGATTTAGAAGGTGAATCCAAAATTGCTTTTGAAGAAGAATTAAAAGATGTGAGGTTCATTATTATTGATGAACCCAGTATGTTGGGTTTGAATTTGTTTTCCAAAGTGGATATGCGACTCAAACAAGCGAAGCAGCGTTTTTCAGCTGTTCATTTTGGTGGCCTTTGCGTGTATTTAGTCGGTGATTGGTCCCAACTTCCACCGGTTTGTGACAGGAGTCTTTACAATATTGGTAATAATGATTAGACCATTCAATTGAATCTTTTATATAAACAGTTCAAAAAAGTTTTCTTTTTAATGGAGATTATGAGACAGCAAGGTGATGATAAAAAAAATTTCAGAGAGATTTTAAATAGAGTCGCAAATGATTATATTAATAGAGTCACTGAACAAGATTATCAGCTCTTATCTTAAAAATTTTATGTAAACAGTATCGGGGACAATTTCAAAGATAGTGTCTGTATAATATCGAAAAATGCTGAAATCGAATGCTTTAATTATGAAGAACTAGAAAGCAATAAACAACCCGTGGCTCTAATCAATGCACTCCATAATTGCCCAGAAGCCTCTCTAGCAAAATCTTACGATGCTCAGGGATTATTTGCCCAATTACGTTTATGTAAAGGTGCTCGAGTTATCCTTAGAAGAAATCTTTGGGTCACAAAGGATTAGCCAACGGTTCAGTTGGGACAGTAACTGATATTATTTATGACCCAGCAGTTGTATGCGAAAATTATAACGATCACATGCCAATATGTATACTTGTATCTTTCGAAAAATATACAGGACCAGTTCTGTATGAGAATTCAATACCCATTGTACCAGCAGTGGCATCATTCAAGAAAAATGAAATTTCTTGTACTCGCAAACAATTTCCGTTAATGTTAGCATATGGTGTTAGTATACATAGATCGCAAGGGATAACATTAGATAAGGCAATTGTTAATTTAGGAGGCAATGAATTTCAGGTTGGATTAACGTATGTTGCTCTTTCAAGAGTGAAACATTAGAAGGATTATTATTAAAACCAGCGTTTAATTTTGATAGACTGCTAAAAATTAATAGAAGCCCATCAATGGTTGATCGTAGAGATGAGTTGCAAAGGTTATGGAATATGTCTAATGAAAATTAACGTACAGTAGCGTGCAAATTAATCCGAACACAGGGACATATCTGGTTAACACAGGGAAATTTCAGTTTATTTGTTCACGGGGGTAACACTGTTTAACCAAAACACATTCTCTTAGTTGTCTTCATGTTGTTTAGTAGTTTGAGGTTATGTTCTTGGAGTTTTGAGTTTATTGTGTTGTGAATAAAATACTTTGAGTAAGTTTTGTTATTGCTTCTTCTGAAATTAGAATTTTAAAGTTTCTATACTTTGTGTAGTGTAGTGTAGTGCATTTGTAGTAATGGATATAACTCCGAGAAAATGCTCCAAGATTGTTGCTCTTTCTGAGCACACCAATATGACACAGCGTCAAATAGCTATTGAGTGTGGTGTAGGCCTAGGAACTGTGAATGCTCTTATAAAGCAGTTCAAAGAAACTGGTTCGGTTTCACCACGAAGAAAGGGAATTTGTGGTCGAAAAAAGAAAACTACTTCATCACAAGATTGGATATTGGTGAGAAAAAGTAAAATTAACCCTACACTTTCTGCTATGGATTTGAACCGAGAGTTAGCAGCTAGTGGAACAAATGTTCATGTGACAACAGTTCGACGCAGACTGCTTGCAGCTGGACGAAAAGCTTGCCGACCAATTAAAAAACAGCTTTTAACCACCGCAATGTGCAAAAAAAGGCTAGCGTGGACCAAAGGACATGCAAATTGGACAATAGAAAACTGAAAAAATGTAATGTTTTCTGATGAGACACATTTTTTTGTTCAGGGACAAAAAGTGCCTTATGTTGTAGCGTGTCAATTTTAGGTGTTTTTATTTTTTACCGTATGGGGTAATTATATTTTTTATTTCTTTCACTTTGGGCGGGCTTTTCTAAAAATTATGGTGAAAGTTTTATAGTACGCCAAATATTCATTCCATTATAAGAGAACGGTGTTGAGAAACAGTGGTGTAACAAAGGCGAGACGCATTTACTGTATTGTGTCATTCGGCTACGGAATTCGCACCTCCACGAAATTCTAAGAAATCTGTACATGTGTGTCGACGCACGAGCGCAACTACTCACGCAGGCGCTCCAAGGGACGCTCTCAACTAAAAACCCAAGATGGCTAGAGCGCAAAATTATTCATCGTCTCTTCACAGATCGTCAGGAAGTGCTGCTAAGGACTGCCTACTTTAATGACGTCAGCCAATGCCTAGCTGAGATCATATGCTGTATTAGCTCCAAAAAACTACATGTAGAGCATATAACGAAGCTTCGACGACGAAGAGCAAGGCAGTGCTTTCCGTCGAAAGTATGAGACCATCTCAGCAGTACCTGTTACGTTACCGTTCCCAGTCTACCAGCTGAACTCCCCGGTACCGGTACGACCAAAGTAGGCTCGTTGAAAAAAGTTTTAATTTAATCGTAAAACAAAGTGGAACTATAGTAATTTTTATGTGACCGCGGTCAATCCAGCCTGGAGAAGTGAAATCAGTATTTTTTCGGATATATAGCAATCAAACATTTTCCCAAAACGATGAGTGTACACGAAGACCGCGTGGCCGCCGTGGGGGGAAGTTTATCAGTATTAAAATGTTAAGGGCATTGTAAATTCTGTGTGTAAGTGTGCGTGAGCAATGCTGGGCTGTTTATGTGTGAAATATATAATTGTTTGTATCTGTATAAAGGATAAGGTAAGCCATAGTCAGTAAGGTGCAAGAGTTGCACAACATGTAACACGAAGATTTATAATTTCAATATTTCTAATTAATAAAAAAAAATCTAATTTCTCTTCCATAAAATTGAGAGTTAAATTCTTTCAAGGCCCTAATTCGTTTATGTACTGTCAGAGTTCGTCGAACGAAATGGGTTCGTCCCCACTTCTACACGATCCGGCCAGATCAAAAATAAAAGGTAAGTGGGAGTTGTAACCGTAAATTGAATAAATAAAATAACCCAAAAAAGAGTTAAAGTTACAATTGGTGCCGTGACCAGGATGTGATATAACTGACAAGAGTTATATCACGCCGGCCTACATCTGACGGTACATAGCGAAATACGGTTGCGAAAGCAAAATTGATTTTGTATATGTTAAGACATCAGCTTTGAAAAAAGACCAATCATTGGCAGTTGTTACATAAGAAAGAAAAAATAGATTACATAAAAATGTCTGTGAACACAGAGAAAAATATAGTAATAGATTCAATTATGAGTGAAAGTGACCTTGAGTCGCAATCGTTGGATGAAAGTGGTATGCTGAGGGGGGAGCCGAGAGCTGTTACAGAAACAGCTGTCGGCGGTAATATAATCGTTCATTCAACCCCGATTGTGGCTCAAGCACAACTAAGCGAAACAGATGTTGACTCTGGGGTTCAGTTGACCCCAGTGTCAACTAAAAAAAATAAACAATCAGAGGAAACTGATATAATGAGTTTCTTACGACATAAATTTGACATGTTAAATAGTCGTTTTGATGATAATGATAAACGCTTTGATAATAATGAAATAATTTTAAATAAGATGAAGAGTGACTTTAACAACAAATTAGATCAATTAACTAATGATTTTAATGAACAGAAAATAAAATGCGAACAGCAGAATATTCAAAACAAGATTAATTTTAAAGAAATTAAACAACAGAATATTCAGCTTCAGCAGAATATAAATGTAAGATTTGACGAGTTAATAAATAATATACAAGACAAGAATGTATGTCTTGAAAATGCCGATGAAATGACAAGAAATAGTTTGAATAAAGTAGAACAGAGTAAGAATAATACAAACGAAAGTTGTAATGGCAATGTTGTATTGGGTAAAGAATTAATAAATAATAATGATGTTGTTGAAAATAATGAGAGTAATAATGTAATATCTGAGAGTACTGAGGAGTTTGTAGAATGTGATTATGAGATGTTAATGTGTGTTAATGAGTTGGAGAGAGAGTGGAAAGAGAGTTATATTATGGGTATGAAACAGGGGGTAAATTTTTTACGAGGTAGAATGGGGGGTGAAGGAAGACCTTCACGTATATATTGTGTAGACAAGTGTGCTACAAATAATTGTTTTTTGAAGTTTTTTGTTTTTCCTGGAGAAGTCAGGAAAGGTTTAATTGAATTTGTACCCTCTGTCTGTAATTATGATGTTGAAAGTGTGATTTGGTATTGTGATGAGAGAGAGTTAAACAGAGAATTGTATGTCACAAAAGAAACAGAATTATATAACTTAAATAGAAAGTATGTTGAATGGAAAGAAAGTTTAGAAATATATGTGAGTAACAGTGATTATAATGATTTGGTAAAAATAATTAACCCGATAGTGAATGAATTTATTGACGGAGACCTAACAAAAATACCTAATGTAGACCGGTTTCATAAGTATTTGAATAAGCTGAATGAATTTAGTTTGTATGGTTACAACATACAAAACAGTCATTTGTGTGGTGATAAAATTGAACGATGTTATGTAGAACCAAGGTTAATTTGGAACGATGGAGGTTAAACTATTAAAACAATAAAAGACAGTATAAACATTGTGTTTAATGGTTTTCGACATGGCAAATTTGGACAATGAAGTGCGGAAAAAACTGAACAATTAATAAGAGTTTGTAAATAAAAATATAGTGAATTTATTTGTGTGCATTGTGGAATGTTAAGTAAATAATGTGTGTACGTAAGATGATTGTTGTAATAATAATATTGAAATATTTGCAAGTTAAATAAATATCAGAATTAATTTCGAAAACAGCAATTGATTAATGGTAATTGTGTCGATAACTATATACTTTATATTTTCAGTAATTAATTAAATTAAAACAATTTGATACATGTTAAATACTTTGATTGATTATTTGAATATTAATTAATTAAATTTTTTTAATGAATTTAATTTATTTTACGAGATGGAATTTGGATAATGGATGATAAATTGTTTAATTTAAACTAATATTTTGTGTTAAATGTTATAGAGGTGAGGTGGAAGTATTGTGATATGGTGATTATGTTTTGTGCGTATATCGTGTTAAATGGATTGTAAGCATGAAAATGTTATAATCATGTGTAACAAAAATGTTTACAGGTGTAATTGAGATATTAATTGGAAATAATTGTGTTTAATAAAAAAAGGAAAATTAAAAAATTTAATAATAAACGAAAAATGATATATAATAATTATTAATAATAAATGTTGAAAATTTTAAGAAAGTCCAATGGTATAAAGTTATGAATGAGAAATGATTATTGATGAAAATATATGATAATGTATATAGAATTTTTTAACTAGTTAGTTATTAAGTTGCTATTGCAGGGGTGGCCTGTGCCCTCGTAAATAGCGGAATGGGTTGGGGGTAACAGGGAGTGTTACCTCCATCGGAGGCCAAAATGGCGAAAATGTGCGGCACACCTTATTCGTGTAAATTAAAATTTACACCCTGCTAAACGACCGTGTCGCACATAGTAGTAATGATTGTAACAGGCAGTCAAATTGAAGTTTGTTTTCCCCGACTTTTCGGGCGATTACTGCCTTACCAATCGTGGATTTGGCTAGCGGTTAGCTATGGTCATATCAAGTCCCTTGACCATAGCTGACTTGAAATTGGTACATATTAGAAATTCAATGGGGGGAGACATTAGGGGAAATCTCCCGGAACTATGAAACAGCGGCTGCCACTCTGCCCGCTTGGGGGTAGCAAGACAGGTGGTAGACCCGCATTAAGGGTGTGTAATTATGTAACGAGAATATGTTGATATTAGACAATGTTTAAACGTAATAGCGGAAGCAAAGACACGGAGAGGTAAACCTGCTCCAAAATATACAGTCTTTGTCGAAGCGCAAGGGCGAGACAGTCCTCCATAATTTGGGAAATAGTGTGTGTGGCTGGGAGGTGGCTCGGATGAGCCACGAATTTAAATTTTACCACATAAAAATTTTTTTTGTTTAATTCGAATTTTGATCCAATCAAAAACGCTTGTGCTCTGTTCAAATAATTAGATGCTCAGACTCTTAATATAAGGTGTTCATACTATAATTTTAAATGTATTATTTTATTGTAGTAAGTAGATATAGTTGTTGATAAAAAGTGTTTTCATTATGTGTATATTTTTTTTCTAAGCCAATAATTAAATCGTCTGGCAGGCAGTCAATATGAATTATCAGAATCAGAGAAGTGGGAAACAAGAAGGTGAGGAGTAATGATAAATAAATATGTATATTCCATGTAATTTGTTCAAATTTGAGATGTGTTTTCATTATGTTAGGATATCAGCTGATCAGCAATAACATGTCACTGGTATATTAGTTATAAATGTTTTAAGTAATTAATGTTTGATGTAATGTTTTAATGTATTATAGATATTTTAAAATAATGATAAAAATAATTTGATAAAATGAGAAATAAAGTAACAATTGTGAAGGTTAATAAAATATAGTGTTGGGGTGATAAATATTTTGTGGGACATATAGATCTGTCCAAGTTGAAGTCAAAATTGATGTTGAAATAGTAGAAATGAAGAATGTAATATTGTTTTGAAGTAATGTAGTTTTGTGAAGTATTGATGTTGACACAGTAGTTACGGAGAATAATTGTAGAGTTTTGAGTGATATATTTATGTTTATAATTAATGATGTTATTTTGTTGTAGTTGTAGTAAGGTAATGAGATTGAGATTTTTTGGGGATGGCAATTTTGTATTAGAGTGTATTTTTAGAGAGAAGGTAGCTATTTGAGTTTTATGATAAGTTGGGGTTTAGAGTGTTTTGGGATAGATATTTTAAATAGAGATGGGTGTCATGGTAGTGGAAGTTGATTAATATTAGAGCCATAGGGAGAAAGATTATATGTATACAGATCTAATACAGTCAATGAGAATAAATAATTTTCATCACCCACAGTAAGGGAGAGTAAGATTGTTGAATAAAGAGAGAGATTTATGATAAAGAATATAAAAATTTTATTTTTTAAACCAGTGACAAAATTTTGATGGAATTTGGAAATAATGTAAAATTAAGAATGGTTTATTTTAAATAATTTAAATGTCAATTTGATGATTATATTAATATTTGTTTATTTTAAATGCTTTATTGTATTATTTTGTGTTTCACATTAGATTATTACAGATGTTGTATGTATTTTCAGAAAGTGTACATAACATATGTAGGTCAAGGGTCTTGAACTTGACCTAGTTTCGATCAGCTGATGAGGTCATGCACACACTAAGCTTGTATATTAGGAAGTCAATTTTATTTGTTTGTTTAATCAAGTTAAACCAATTTTCAAATAATGTCTAAATATGAAGGAAACATTTAAATAAATTTAAATTTTTTTTTTGAATTTTAAAATTTTTGGAAATTTTAATTTTTTGAAAAAAAAAACAAAAAAAAAAATCTGGATTTTTCGCCTGCCAGCATTTGAATATTTCTGAGTAATGATTATTTTATTATTTGGGTATTAACCATGTGTATTTTATGGATTTATTTTGTATTGCATTGCACTGCTAGACTATAAGTGGTTCACCTGTTAGATTAAGGATGTGTATTGAATAGAACTTACATTACTTTAAAGAAAACAGAAAACCAGGAAGAGAATTTTTTGAGTATGTTATTTTGAATTTTGAATTTTTTAAATTTTTCACGAATTTTAAAAGAAATTCTCAATTTTACAATGTGTTATGTCAACATGTAATGTGAGTGCGTGTGAGCCCAGTATTTGCCAAAGGCAGCCCAGCTTGCATAAAAAGGGGAAACATATCGGTGGAGGATCTGGAATAGTCTGAGCCAGGGATTGGGGATTTTGGGGGGTAGCATGTTAGAAGGTGAGGTGCGCTGTGGTACTTAGCTGTTCGATTTCTCGGTGTTGGGATCTCTTACGGAGAAGTCCAGTGATCTCGTTCAGATGAGTCCATAGTCGCTGAGCCAGGGGGGTCGTGTACCCATGCAGATTAAGAACAAAGGGGTTGTTGGCACCAGTTCCTCACCGGTCCTCTTCGGGGTTTATCGATGAGATTTCTTCTGTTGTGAACAGCAGAATTCTCATCGAGGGGGTATTGTAGCGTGTCAATTTTGGGTGTTTTTATTTTTTTCCGTATGGGGTAATTATATTTTTTATTTCTTTCACTTTGGGCGGGCTTTTCTAAAAATTATGGTGAAAGTTTTATAGTACGCCAAATATTCATTCCATTATAAGAGAACGGTGTTGAGAAACAGTGGTGTAACAAAGGCGAGACGCATTTACTGTATTGTGTCATTCGGCTACAGAATTCGCACCTCCACGAAATTCTAAGAAATCTGTACATGTGTGTCGACGCACGAGCGCAACTACTCATGCAGGCGCTCCAAGGGATGCTCTCAACTAAAAACCCAAGATGGCTAGAGAGCAAAATTATTCATCATCTCTTCACAGATCGTCAGGAAGTGCTGCTAAGGACTGCCTACTTTAATGACGTCAGCCAATGCCTAGCTGAGATCATATGCTGTATTAGCTCCAAAAAACTACATGTAGAGCATATAACGAAGCTTCGACGACGAAGAGCAAGGCAGTGCTTTCCGTCTAAAGTATGAGACCATCTCAGCAGTACCTGTTACGTTACCGTTCCCAGTCTACCAGCTGAACTCCCCGGTACTGGTACGACCAAAGTAGGCTCGTTGAAAAAAGTTTTAATTTAATCGTAAAACAAAGTGGAACTATAGTAATTTTTATGTGACCGCGGTCAATCCAGCCTGGAGAAGTGAAATCAGTATTTTTTCGGAAATATAGCAATCAAACATTTTCCCAAAACGATAAGTGTACATGAAGACCGCGTGGCCGCCGTGGGGGGAAGTTTATCAGTATTAAAATGTTAAGGGCATTGTAAATTTGTGTGTAAGCGTGCGTGAGCAATGCTGGGCTGTTTATGTGTGAAATATATAATTGTTTGTATCTGTATAAAGGATAAGGTCAGCCATACTGACTATAAGTAAGGTGCAAGAGTTGCACAACATGTAACACGAAGATTTATAATTTCAATATTTCTAATTAATAAAAAAAAATCTAATTTCTCTTCCATAAAATTGAGAGTTAAATTCTTTCAAGGCCCTAATTCGTTTATGTACTGTCAGAGTTCGTCGAACGAAATGGGTTCGTCCCCACTTCTACACGATCCGGCCAGATCAAAAATAAAAGGTAAGTGGGAGTTGTAACCGTAAATTGAATAAATAAAATAACCCAAAAAAGAGTTAAAGTTACAATGTTAGAAAAGCAGCTAATGAAAAACCGTCACCAGCGCACCTCCAGCAATCTGTTAAGCACGCCAAAAAAAAAAAAAAGTTTTGGGATAACTTTACTTCTAAAGGCCCTGGATCATTGGTTCCAGTGAATGGTATGCTAAGAAGTGATGAATACATCAACATTCTGCAAACAAGAGTCATCACACAACTTCAGGACCTGTTCCCAGAAGGCAACGGAGTGTTCCATGCCATACTGCCAAAAAAGTAAAAGCTTTTTTTCAGCAACACAAAATTTCTGTTTTAAATTTGCCTGGCAATTCCCCGGATTTGAATCCAATAGAAAACTTGTGGGCTGTCGCAAAGCGGAGAGTGGAAAAAATGAACTGTACCACAAAAAATGCACTGATTGAAGCTGTCATAAAGGTATGGTTTCATGATGAAGAAATAAAAAAAATCTGCAACACACTTGTCGAATCTGACCTCATTAAGAACAAAGGAGGACATATCAGCTACTAGTTATTTTTCTAAATGTACTTGTGTGGTTTTGTTTGTGAATAAAGTAGCTTTTTATGGAAAAACATCTGTGTTCAGATTAATTTGCACGCTACTGTATATTGTACTATAATGTAGTGTATTCAATAAAAAGTGTGTATTATAAAAGTGTATATATTTTGTTGATTGTAAAAATATTGATAAATAAATTATTACGAATATCAAATGCTCCGCCCAGTTGTGTCAGTAACACTCTTAGTTATTATTATAAATTAGTATAATAGTGCTATGACCTATTAGGCTACTGAATGAATAAAAACGTAGAATATCTACATTTTTACCAAGATCCATGTCACATGATCCTGAAATCTTTTTAAATCACCCAGTTATAATGTACTGTACATACAGTACACAGAATTGGTTCTAACTAGAATAATCACATATGCTGAAGTATGTACTGGCCATAATTTTTGTATACCACTCTAGCCAACTATTTCTCTTCTTCTTAATGTTTGGGTTTATGTCTATCAGATTTTTGGGGGTGAGGGAGGGGGCGTTAGACGTCCAGCCTGTTGCTTAATCCCAAGCTGTAATTATGATCTTGAAACCTACGATGTTTTTGTTGTCTTGTAGAGCTGATTACTAACTGGTTACTTACTGACTGTACCTTGAGCAAAGACCCATGTCAGACAAACTGAGTGAACATGCGAAACCCTGTCCAATCACAAAAATACCTTTTATCAGTAATAAATTAATAATCAATCAATAAAATGACTAATGTTATAATGACATAAACCAATATAAGCTGTCTTTAGGAGGGCAAAGAATTCAAAGTTTAAAAAACTGAGTTTGATAAGTGGACTAGCACTCCTTTGCTGTGTAAGAAATAAAGAGTTTATATTCAAATCAATTAACAGTCCAGTTAATGAGATAATACCATAACTGTACTGATTAACAAGTGATCCACTGTAACACAACAACACAATTTCTGCTTCTGTATAACACAATTTGTTTAGGGGGGGGGGGGTACTTATGATTACAAATAACAAACAGTGTAATGGGTCTAAATTTGTATAAATATTATTGTGTAATTTCATAAATTCTATAACATGTGCAGATGAGGCCCCTTTGAGGTGACGCGATTGCCAGTAAATGTTTTCGTGACCATATATGGTTATGCAGTTTATTTGTAGTCGGTGATTAATAACGGAGGAATGCTGTTGACGAGAAACAGTAAATTACAAGTTAAAAAGGTGATACCAAGCTCAGCGGAACGTTACAATACTGAGGACGAGACGAATAGCGGGGAGCAGGGTGAACCAGTTTGAAGACGCAACAAACGGAAATTGTTAACACTAAAAGCTAGTCGACCACCATCTTTTGCACTGAACAGCAGCAATCGCGGGCGCGCGCATAAACAGCATAGTAAATTGAACAATGTGAAATTCTAACTAATATTATAAATCATCATGATAGTAATCAGTGAACAGTAAAACTAAACAAACAGTTCGGCCATAAAACCTAAAAGTGAAAACAACAGGAGACGTCATGCAGGATTAAACCATACGCATCAACAGGAAAGTAGACATTTCAAAAATAATTAAATACTGGCTTTTCCTAAATTATAAAGTTGAGCTCAACAAAATAAAAAAAATAAGTAAATGTGTATGTTTGTGTGAATGAAAAAATTATGAAAATAGGCCTAACAAGAAGTGTTGAGTTTGCACAATTTTGATATACGTAGTAGTATTTTGATGTCGTAGTTTATTGATAATCACTTTTACGCCTTAAGGTGGAATAAGTGTGTTCATGATTTTTTTTATGTTTTCGAGAGAAAATAAATAATGTTATATTCTAACGCATTTTGTTATTTGTACTTGCCCACTGTTCTCTGCCTAAGTACACTAAACGAATCCCTGGACTAAACATTACATATAATCATATTCATTTAATTATTAATAACCGATAAGACTTCAGTTGATGTCTGAAAAGGTACAAATTTTAATAGTCAATTACTGAGTAAGACTACAACAGCTGTAAAGATCACAGGAGAATTCAAAAAAGATTAGAAAATTTTTATAACAGCAATTTATTTAAGAAAGAGATATTGATGTTTATAAAATTTGTATCAAGGCAAGATAATGCAAGATGTTTTGGGATATGCTGGTTTACAAATGCTGACTGTTGTCATTTCAATTCAAAAACTGTTGCAAGTACTTTGCGGTGAAGTAAACAGCTGGTTAATTTTTAGTGTCTATCACAGTAGACTATGTATGTACACTTACCATCACGAATTGCTTTTAGTAAATCACTTCTAGGGTCATACTGCTGTACTACAGGATTTGTTGTTTTTGTGCGCACTGTATTTGCTGTTGTTGAGTTCATGTTTACATCTCCAGTTGTTTGCTTTGGAGGTGACAGTTTTGGTGGTGACGAAGAGATTATCTGTAAGGAAGATGATGCATGTATCAACACAAAAGGGAAATGTTTAAATGTTTATTATATTCAATAAGAACTATAAAACATTTCTGTACTTCAATAATACAGTATTAAATACATATTTATAAAGGATTTAATAAACAAAAGTAAAGCAGTTATTAACTTTTCTTACTTAAATTATATTTTTGTTCCGATACATGACTTTTATAAAAATTATAAAACTTTTAACAAGAATATATTTTTTATTTTGTAAATTACAAATGTTTCGATAGTAATCCAACAGATAGTAATCATCATCAGATATCAGAAACATTTGTAATTTATAAAATAAAAAATATATTCGTGTTAAAAGTTTTGTTTTTTTATTATTAATAATATAAAATAACAAGAAAAATTTGAGCATATAAGAATATTTTATAAGAATATACCTGTTTTATTGGAGATTTCCCTACATCACCATTGACTAAGGGTGCTGTGCTGTTTTGTGTGGTTGGACCATTGGCGATTGGAAGAGGAGGTGGTGGTGGTGGAGGTGGAGGGATGTTGCATGGGGGTGATGCAGATCTTGGAAGATCAGGTATTGGTGGTGGGGGTGGTAGGGGTTCAGGTGTAACCGAGGAACGAGGAGGCGTTTGCTGAGCTGTAGGTGGTGATGTCGCAACAGGCGTCTCAACAGGAGGTGGAGGTGGAGGCGGCAAAGTTTCTCTACCTGTGCTCATGCTTCTTCCCCTAGTTGGTGTATTGGTTGCTGACGACACCGTTGGTGTACTGAAAAAAAAAAAAGATAAATTAACAGTTATAATGAGTGTTCTGTGAATTATTTTAGCAACTTACTCAATAAATTTAATAACATGATACCACATTAAAAAAAAAATATCCATTACTATTCCAGAATCCTTCTTACGAACAGTTAGTGTACAATATTTTGTACTGTCTTCTAAATGAACCGTTCTTGTCAATTATTTCACTTAAGTCATATAGTTTCATATTTAATTACGCTTAGTTAAGTTATATCGAACACTAGTTTATTTATTAATACACATACATATTCTATACATATTCTTTACACTCATTCAATAAGAAAAGTACATAATGAAAGTTTTGTATAACACATTTCTCTCAACTCTCCAGGTTTTGCAAGCCTAAGTGCCTATTAGTGTGTGTTTTTAACTCTTTCAGTGCTGGCCTATTACAAGACTATTAATACCAGAAAACAAGGGATTTTTAAGGTGTTTTGAATATTAATAATTCACTGAATCTTTGGTCAATGATAATGATCTAAACATCAAAATAAGAAAAGTTTTCTCTATGAAACTGTATAACATATGTTTTATTACAAATACGAATATTTATTATTACTGCAAAACACTTTTTTTTTACCAAAACAAGGTAATTATTTTATACTTTTCTGTTACAGAAAAAACAAAATTCATCATTGCTTATTTTCTAACAATATTTTGCCCCTGTGTGTAATGTGAGACATATACCCATAACCACACATAACATACAAATATGAACACCAAACAATGGCATGATACCAACTGTTTATATTGATTACATCTAAAAACTTATGTTAGCCACACTGAGTACAAAATTACAGTTAACATTTAAAGAAATTGTACTAAATGCTACTTGGCTTAATAATAACAACCAACATTTTTATTTATTTATTTTTTTAGTCGCTCTTTCTTATAATTGTACAGATAATAATGGGTTCTAATATTTCTTCTACGAAATACTGAACAAATATTTTTATTATTAGCCAAAGGTGCAAAACAACAATATACTTTTTTTACAAGTTGAAACATTGTAATATAATGCCGGTGGCAGTGTGTTTTCAAACATGGTTTAAAAATTTTTAAGGAATCATCATAATCTATGGGGAACATAAATATGTTTTACTGCATCTAACAAAAAATTCGGTGCCTCAAAAACAAAACAAAACTGAACAAGCTTATGTTGATGAATGTGTTCTGTTGTCTGGCTTATTATTCTCAAATTCTATATGATACATAAGGAAAAACCAACACTAAAACGAGTAAAGGGAGCGGTGAGAGGTAAACATTAATTATAAATGCAGTTTGTTTTCAACTGGGAGTTTTGTCTGCAGTACACACATAATTGTAAGTTTCTGTTTGAGAAATCCTTCTTTTTCTCCTTCACTGGTGCAACAGACACATGTAGCTGCCCTTGGCCTGCTCAACCACCGTTATCCATCCGTATTGGTCCTGAGCAAGGGACATGTTTATTCTAAGGTATTTGTGATCACTCAAGACTCTCTCTCTCTCCACTGACTCTAGGCTGTCTCTACCAGGAGAACCCTTATACAGCTTTTTGACTGTCCAGGGTTCACCTGACTGTACAGAAAACATTTTCTGTTTTCCATTCTCAGGACATGACCTAAGCACTTCAATTTTTGTACATTAATGAAGGAGGTAATGCTAATATGATCATATGCTGCAAACAATTCTCTATTTTAGCTCTGCCACTATATCCCATTTTCACATGTTGGGCTTATAATCATCCTGAACAATTTTGTTTTAAATCTGTTCAGAAGCTCCACTGTTGACATAATTAAGGGCCCAGGTTTAATTAAGATCCTTTACGACTTGAACTATGTCGATTGGGTACTAACCTACTCTACAAGATTTTATTCAAGTCAAAGTATACTCTGTTCCTGGTTGCAATTCTTCTTCTTAATTCCTCATTTAAGAAAAATCCTGTTATCAGGAAATTTAGGGCTCAGTACTTTTAAAAAGTGAGGCAATATGACATGGATGAGATTATCGCAACTTTTCTCTTGTATAAATAAAATGTGCAAAAAATAATACTGCTTTGTAAATATGATAGACATCGTCCATGCTTGTTTGTTAGTTCTATATTCTACTGGCAACATTTTAACATTAGAAGAATAGTCCCATCTGTCCATGTTCAAAATATCTTTTCATAGGACACCTGTCTTGACTTGCTGCAGATGCTTTCAATGTTATCCACTTTCCCCAAATGTGTTTTTTCTATCAATAGTGGTCCAGAAGAAATAGAAATCTACAAGAATACATACTGCCCAGTTACTTAATGCTGAATACAGTACAGATTGTAAAAAAGCAAAGAGATTGTTTGGTATATCAGCAAATAGTTAAAACACTACAACTGAATAAATTTTACACAATAAACATTGTTTTTTTTGTACCAATCTTATGTACATGCATAGAATACATGAAAACTGACTACCCTGACTATTAACACCACATTAACTACAGTAATGAAGGGAATGATGACAGTTTGTTCAGGGTCAATGCACAACATATACTGTTCTGAGAGAATACAATGATTTGGCTTCTTGTAAACAATATACTGTAAATAGAACTTTGTACTCTGTAGTGTATACAACAGCAACAAAATGATATCACGTTAATCAATATTATGTGCTAGCTGTTTTCACATTAAAACTTTTTCCATGGAGTTTTAAGCAATTTAAAGTGTAGTTTGAAGTTGTGCAAATGTTTTAAGAAAGTCATGTAAAAACCGTTCAATTTCCCTGCCCATAAACGCTCTCCAATGTTACAACAGAGGTGTATTTATATAGGTGTCATTCAATAATTATGAATATCCATTTTTTTAGTTTGTAATGCTGCTAAGAAAAAATGCTATACAATATTCTGATTTGTAGAAAGTTAGAGTTACAATACCTCTATCCATATTTTATAATGTCATACTCTGATTTTGTGTAAGACACCAAACTCTATTTCACTAATTAATTTTCTTCTTAATTCTATGGATCCTGGTTCCTTTCTCATTCTACGGATGTTACCTGACTCTGTCTAACTGATCACTTGAAAATTTCATTCATAAAATATTTTCTATTTAGTTTTTGTTCACTTGACTCACAACCTCATCACAAATTCACTACCATGGTTCTACTACATAAAATCAACTATTTTCAATAATAAGTCTTTTTTATAGTACCATACAATAAGATGAAACAGGTTCATTTTCTGTCAGATTTATGTTATTCATATTTTATAGTATAACTTTAAATTGGGAGTCCTGTTTATTTCTTATGTGTATGTTGTTTGCCCCAAGTTGTTGGTGCCAATTTTGTAAAATGACTATATTCAATCTTATTATGGTTTGTTGTAGTTTCTCGAGAATATATTTTCTTTAACGCCCCACGTTGTTGGATGTCAATTATGTAATAATAAATAATCTCTGTTCCCCTCTAATGTTATACTAAGTTAATCTCTGTATATGTGTTAACTCCTAATCTTCTTAAACTTACCCTTCTTCGATGTGTAACTCTATGTTAAATAATAAAGAAGCCAACTCCAGATCTCATTTTGTCTTAAATTCAATTATTTTTATTTACTCTTTTCTTTGACATCTATTTAATTGTAGTAACATTCAATGTTCCTTTCTAACATTTGTAGCTCATTCCGGTTGGATAACATGAAATATCTTAATCTCAGGGTTAATGTAAAAGTAAAGTCAATGTACTGTACAAGTCATACATACAAAACAAAACATCATATTTATAAATAAGGTTCAATAATTGGGTGTTGTGAATGTTTGTTGAATAGTGGGTCCTTTGGATCATACAAAAGAACAATTTAAACAGGAACTCTTAATACTAATAATTATAGTGTACAAATAAAATTCACTATTACAATGTTTATATTGTTTCTTGTTATAGTGTTTCACTGTAACTCTCTCTTTAAATGAAGTAATGTTTGTTCAATAGTCTGTCTTAACCTTATGGAGCAATTCACCAATCTGGTAGTTTCATTGACGAATTCTTGCTTGATTCTTCGCTTCTGGCCTACAAGTTTTCGGTAAATTCAATTTAAACATTAGTCTTCTCGTTATTTCAACAGTTTTTCTTTATCATCTCGTCTTATTTCTTCAATTATTTTGTATAAAAGTCCAGCAGTAAAATTAACATGTTCTGCCTCTTTTCGAAAATTCTTCAACAATATATTCCTTTTTACCAAAACTCTAATTCATTCAGTCAAGGTCTTGGATGGAATATTTATGGGTCACAGGTTCGGTTTCATATTTTATAATTAATATGATTCCGTTGAATATTATTTTTTCTTCGTCACTATATTATATTATAAGTTTGTAACGTAAGAGTTCTCTATTTTTTAATTATTTACACTTGGTTTGATCTCACTATATGAGTTACCTAGTTGTTTCATATAAATTACATGTTTCATGCAATGTTCGTATTATAAATATGTTTATTCACTTACACTATGCACTGTTTTTTTCTTTTTAAAGTCTATCACTGTTGTTCTCACCTTCTTACACTGTTATACACTACCTGACTTTTATAATTATTGTTCAATATTATTATATTTGTAATTTTATATTACTCACAGTCTGTAGTTCACTTATACAAAATAACTGTTTGGGGTTCGCAGACCTCCTCATAGTTTTAATTCTAAGGCCTACTACTCAATGTCTTATTTCTTACATACTAAGTTTAACATTTGTACATTATATTTATGTCTACTAATAACTATTTACATTGTATATTTCTTTTGATCGTCTCTTCTGGGTATAATTGTCATCGTCAGTTATTGTTTTGTCATGGTAATTGAATTATTTAATTCTTAAACTTGCATTCCCTATTTCCCTATTATTTATTTATTATAATATTTCCCTTTTTGTTTTGATTACTTTTTATTCCTTAACCTTATTATCTTTAAATAGTATATTTTATTCTTCTTTGTATTTTATTACTAAAAAGATTGCGTTTATGCATAGTTCACAGTGAATTTTGATGATATACTTGTCTTTATTCTGAGGTGTAATCTTGTTATGTTACAATAGTTACACTATTACAAGCTATATAGCCAAATATAAAGACAAAGATACCAGTGCTACAACAGTACCTTGTGCTAGAATTGTTGTTGCTAGGAGGTGCTGGAGGTGGTTGTGAAGGTCGCTGTGATGACGCTCTAGAACCTCTACTTGGTGTACCACTTGGACTTGTGTATGTGTTCTCTAGGTTGAGTCCTGGTGCATAATGGGATGACATATTCTGCTGTTGCCCGTACACAACTTCTTCATTTATTGCATAATTCTCCCTATTGCAGAAAATTTGTTACAACCATTAATTAATTTAATAAAAACAAACTGGTATCACTGGGCTAAAGAATTTAGGTTGGAGATACAATAGTATTTTCTCTATTATTTTTTATGTTTTTTTCTGACCATGATCTACTTACATTGGAATATCATAATATTAGACGATGCTGACATGGAATAATGGGAATGAAAAATCTGCCTAGAATATAATACATTGAGGCCAAAATGAAAATACAATGTATATAAAGTATAGTACTCATGGAACTGCAGGTGTGTCTCAAACGAAGTTAATGTGAACTAGCCTATAATAACAATAGTAATAATGGACTCCTTATTGTGGATCACCGACATGGTACAGAAGAGGACAGAAATGTGTTTCAGTCATCTAATCACACTACATGTTACCCTACATAGTCATTTTTCTATGGCCAAGTTGAATTGGGGCTGAAAACTACTGTATTTTTATGATATGATATTGTCTGGAATTTCTGGAAAGTTGTACCAAAGTCTGTTATGTGATGGTCTAATAAGTCCCACAAACTGTATGCAGTACCAAGAATTTTCTCAACATTTATAAACTAAGAAACAAATAAATACAAGATAGGTTTTGTACATAAAATATGGTTGATAACACAGAAGTCACAAAATAAATTTTTTTAATTTTATGGTGTGTTTACTTTATAATAATAAAAAAATGCAACAAATCTGTTTCAGCAGGTGACATTTATCCATTTATTAAAACACTACACATAATAATCAGCTGTTTTCATTACTAGAGAAGCTAATTATTAATGAAATAAAAAATAAATTGCACACTGAATACAAAATTATACTGACTGGGGAGTGGCCAGATGAAACCAACTGCATAATATCCCCAAACTATGTTTTAAGTAATTCTAAGTTATAGGTTATTCTAACATAACTTCTAAAGATACATACAACTGTAGATACAAACATTACATGACTAATATATTAAAAAACAATTTATGTAAAAAATGTTACATTACTACTAACCTATATTGCATTTCAGTTGGACTATGTACATGCCGTGGACTATACACAGAGTCCACTTGTTCAGGATAACTACGCCTTAGTTCAATGCTATTAGGCCGTGATGGACGTCCTTCATTCATGACTACTCCCAACATAGAATCCTCAGCAGCAATCTGCTGGTACGTCTGAGAACAAATTAAACAAAACAATAAGGGCTACATTTTTAATCGTATTATGTGATCAATACTATATAAACTGGCATAACTTCAAATTTTGAAGAATTTTTTTGCACATTAATCTACCAATATATATCACTTAATTTACTTAACAATATGTCTGAAATTTAAAGAAACCTATATAAGCATTAGTGGCATTTACATCTTGCACAAAAGTAAATATCTTTTAACTGGGATAATACTAACTATCAGACAGGCATAGATATGGACAGAAAGAACGAGAGAAGAAGGGAAAAATGAGCACTGAAATAAGTTGGCCACACAGCTCATTTTAGCTATAAAGTAAACAAAAATTTACAAATGTGCAATAAGGCCAGCAATACGAGTATATATGTAGTAGAAATGTTGTGCTTCAAGCAAGGAGGAAGTGCTGAAAGTGTTACAAAGAAAAATGATCAGAAGAATCTACAGTCCAAAGAAAAGTCAATGGACACACAAGTTCAATAAATAATAAAATAAATGAAATACAAAGTAGGAGAATATAATGAGGTTTATTAAGGCAGAGATACTACGGTGGTCTGGCATGAACACAGGAACCAGAAGTACAGAACAGAAGCAGGTCAAGAGAAAGATCAAATAACCAAGTAACAACAAACATAAGCAAGAAGGGAAGGATGGAAAAGAAAGATGGAAAGGAAAATGCTAGGACTGGAGAAGGCTGGAGAGAAATTACATAAGAGAAAAATGCACAGGGGTTGAATGTGAACACATAAGTGATCTGCAGAAAAACCTTCTGAATAGCTCAAAATGAGCTATAATTCTTTAACAGAATGTAAAGCCTCAAATAAACAATATTAACAAAATTCTGAATCACTCTGACAACATATGCAATAACTGATTATCACATGCAATGTTGTGTAGAAAAATTATATTCACAATAATAGTAATAATACAGACCTGTGGTGTGCGATATGCAGGTGTAGTCTGAGGCATAATGTATTCTCCATGTCCAACGGCAATCTGTCTTTGCCTTTCTCTAGTGTTGTGCGGTTGACGGACTCTCTTCTTGTGACGTCCACCACCTCCTTCAGTACGCGGCCGGTGAGGCTAAAACATGTTACCACACAGCTACAGCAAAATCTATTTGTACACAATATGTACAGTGGTAATATACTATTGTTCACAAAGTATTACAACATAGGGACCAACAACAGGACTTGCAAAAGACAAAGAACAACAAAATGCATATATTTTAAAAACAACACTGTCAGTATTATTATGGACAGACAGTCTGTATATGTACAAAATAACATGGTCAGTGAATATGTTAACACTGCTATTAGTGTATAAGTTATAACATTATACAGCATAACTGTGACAAGTGTGCTACAAGAGTTGAAAATAATTGATAATGTGGTGTTAAAGAACTGAAAACAATCGCTGATGTTATTGTTTCTACGTGTTTATGTGACTCTGCTTTCGCTGTTCCTGTGATAAAAAACTCAATGTGACTTACAAAAGTAATGTATCTCCTTAAGCAGACTTTTTAAAGCTGAGTTCCAAAAAGCAGTATCAATGAAATAATACCATGCATAAATATGCTCTATTACAATTAAATACAGTATTAGTATTTTCTTAACCTAAATGTTTTTATTTTACTCAGTGTACTATATGTTTAACTGTAAAAGCAACTAGAAAGAGCTATTCTAGAATACAAGATCTGTTCATAAACTTTCCCAACTCATACTGAAGGACTGTTTTAGAGACATGCAGTTGGTAGTACTGTATAACAAAGTAACAGCCTCCTCTGCACTAAGTACACTATCATCATCTGTGCTGCTTTGCCATTCACATTCTGTGTTTCCTGGAGTATACCTTTCACGAAGATCTAAATGAGGCTTAAACTGATCAGTGTTTAAGGCATACTTGGTGCTATGACTTTTTAAGTGATAAAATTGATTGATGATCTGACAGGAGTAATTTTTTTATGTTTAAAACTTGACAAAATTAGGAGTTTCAATCTACAGTTGACTGTTGGATATAGTGTTTACCTCATGTGATGATATCACAACACAAATTACTGGAATATATAGCAATGCAGTCAAATGAAGTGCAGTCTAACCATTTTTACAGACAATGTACAAGACGTAAATAAATACTCCTCATCTCTTATGTTCTTCAGACCTAATACATGAAGGTTATTATTTCTAAACTTGAAATCCCCATTGAAAACACAGATGTACAACAAAAAATAAAATAAAATAAAATTTGCAAATGGAACTACATAAAAAACCTCTTATCACTGCTTTCCAATGTGAAATGTCTTCGAGAAGGCATAAAGGAATTTTAACCTAGGAGGGAAGTATTTCAAGAAACACAAGGTCAATTTGTTTAGGTAAACCCCCAAAATAAAAAAAACAATTCAATTTTGGAATTCTTTTGAACAGACTTTTTGTCATAATTGGCAATGTATTAACAAGACTTTGTACCATACTTAACAAGTACCGGTATACAGATTTTTGTATAACTTGTACAACTCAACCGGTCAACAGAAAAAAACTTTTTCTTTTTGTGATATGTTATAATAAAATAGAGGAACACAGTGTACCACATACAAATTAACTATTATTTAAAAAATACTGTGCTTTGTTAGACTATTGAATACAGTTAATTCTGACATATTTACTTTGTAAAAAAAGATTAGTTAATTAGGAACATAAGAACAAAAACATTACATAAGCACAATCACTTAGTTGTAATGAACACACAAAGCTATTAAAATCTGTAAACCATGCTAACAGTTTAGCATTTTTGCATAAGTTAATGTCTAATTACAAATACATCACACAACTGTTTTTCATGAAAACAGCGACCCTTAACATGTTAAGATGAACATGACATCAAATTTTCTTCACCAATTTTATCAACTGCCCAATTTTAAGAATGCTATTTGTAATTTTACCTAACACCACAAACAGATAGAGAATATAAAAAGAACTTCATAGTCCTTAAGGCATACTTTAATTCCACGGTTAATGTATCGTTTGGTACAATTATGTACAAATCCACATCCACTATATGATATACTACAAGCTGCAATTTAAACGATCAACATTATTTTGTATCCTGAACCCTCAAACATTTTCATTTTATTATAACGACACATAACTTGTAATGACGAGCACTTCCCATGGTGGGGAATAAGCAGCATGCTACACTTTACTCTTTGTAAGTGGTTTCAACTATTATGCAATAATGAAACCACCCTGTGTTACCAATGTAATGGACAGCAGTACAAACTGTTAAACAGTTCTTGCTACTAATGATGTAAGGATAAACGATTTAATTAAAACTAGACAAACAATAAATCTTACCTTCTTGGGAGTGTATTAAATTTTTATGGAATATATTACAAACATCAATACATATACATCAATGACATTATTAAAATATATGCATAAGATACTGACAGGTGTCTGACATACAGGGCACCAATTAAATTAACATATGTTTTGCAGATATGAAGAGACGCACACAACTACACCAAATCTTAATACTTTCATATTAATCTAACCTGTGATTCTTACCATGGTTTGAACAAATTATAGAGGGGCTGTAAAAGAGAGGCTACAAAGTAGAAACTCAATGGTGGAAACAATATTTTGTTTTTATCAGAACAAATTCTCTCAGTCTGTGGAAATGAGTCCCTAGGGTAATACCAGGCAGTTGAAAAGTGGTGCTGGCCACAGTGTAGCGCTTTCCTTTACATACCGAGTGGCTCAAGCTGGCAGCAGTTCAGTGGCACCAAAAGGAGTAATTTACTGAGTATGTCTAAAAATACGATATTGTTAACATATGGAGATCGGCAAACTTGGTGTTTTACAATGTAGTGGCTTTATAGATTTAGTATTTGATTCAACTGGCTAATTCTAGGCCTACCAGGAAATATCACATCTGTCAGAATAGAAAAGAAGAGTGCAAGCTACATTAGAAAAACAGTACATAAACAATACATTCAGTACAAAATTCATCACTTCTCTTATATTTGACAGATTAGAATAAAAAAGGGAAAAAAGAATTGATTAGAAGAAAAAAGAATTGTACCCTGAGACAATTTTAAAACTGGCCACTTTTACCTATGGAAAAAATGCTCCTTCAACATGTATGGAAGACTGTAAGATGGCAATTCATATATAGACAAACAACTTAATTTGTTATCTGAGACATAAAATTTGTGCTTTTTCTTTTTTGTATCTATAGTCTTTAATCAAATGTTGATAACAGACCCATTTAGATGAAAAAGTGTGGTACTGTGTAGGTTTTCAAAACAAGATAATGTGAAATGACTTTGTTGGATAAAGGTTTGTTGACAAGTGACTTGAAACTGTGTACATACTCTCGATAAACTGTATATCCATAATGAGCAAATAACCATATTAATTGCTGTCACCAAGAAAAACTGATTTACCAACTGTGAACACACCACAATTAAAACAAGGATCACCACAATGTACAACTTATGTTTGTACGCAATACTGATGCGTGTGTGATACTTTTTCCCAAAAGTGACTGTTTCAGACACATAAATATTATTAAAAACAAGTAAATTGCCTGCTGTGACAATTATATGACATCCATTATAAACTTTCATTTACATGCATGTTTACATTCTTTTTCCTCCCTGTTCATACATAAAAACAGTACTTTTATATAATATATATGAAGTGCAGAGATACAGTAGTAATTAATATACTAACAAATAATCTCCATTTAATGTTTCTAGGAAATGGGCATGCCTGACTGCTGTTAAATCACGGATTGAATATTTGGCATAAGATATAATATTTGGCACAGACATAAAACCATTTTTCCTGTGGATTACAAATGGACATTGCTTCACCAATCAGAAGCACCACCAGCCGACTAAGTCAATGTAAGTAAACAGTGCATGTCAGGAAGTGCGTTACTGATGACATGGTCTAATGACCATGTCACTGAAGAAGGACTACAGCAGTCACAGCCATAAGTTTGGGAGAGGATTAAACAATATAAATTACTTATATCTTGTAAGATATGTATATAATTTGCAAGATCCATGCGAATGTACGCACGCACGCACGCACACACACACACACACACGCAAGAAACAATTGAAGGGCTCGGAGTAACATAATGGTAAGCCACATTAATTCTGAAATGGAGTTTTTATTTTTACTGGACATACCAATAATAAGGCAAGCCACTGTAGAAATCCTATATTTTACTTCTCAAATTTGGCAACACTGCACTAGTTGTTTATTGTTGCCACATCTACAATCTTGGTTCACTGCTTAGCAACAGTGTGGTAAGCCACATGAATTAGTTTGTGTGGAGATTGCGAGATGACTGAAAAAAGCATCATGGATGTCATAAGTGTTTCTTCTAGTGAAGAAGTTGATAATATGGATACTGATCCTGACTACTGGCCATCTGATGGAGAGGAATATCGAAGCAATTTAGAGGTAAGTTGAAAATATTTAGGAATGGGCTTACCATAATATTGCATCTAATAATCATGTAGCTTACGTCAAATTCATTTTTTTTTTTATTACATAACAGTCATACTAAATTACTGGAGATATTTATACATATCAATGCTTGTTTCAGTAATTGAATTACATAAAAGTTATTTTACGTTTTGCAAATGTAAACATAACCTAGATTTGTGGCTTACCATAGTATTGCTGTAACCTACAGGGGCTTACCTTTTCGTTGTCTGTCTATTACAATATACAAATTACGTTATACTGTACAGAATTTGTAATTTTATACACTAGGTTTACTATCTAGTAAAATGAATTCCTAGGACAATTTTGTTCAAAATGTTAGACCTACCCGTGGCATGACACCTGTACATAAACAATCTGTATCACAAATACTATTGACAATGGTGCAGAGATCTTCGTCCTGCATCAGAAGATAAGTACAGAAGAGTATTTTGTACTGAATACAATACTGGCTTTAAAATGCCAAAATCTCACACATGCAAGATTTGTAATGAGTATGCTATAAAATAGAGGCCCTTTCATCAGACGGTAATGGAGAACAACAAAACAAGCTTACTACGGAAAGAAATTTACATCAACTGAGAGCTCAAGCTATGCAAGAATGACTAGCCACAGATTCAAAATTGGCTAAAGATGACAGTAAGCTATTGATGATATCGTTCGATCTCATCCAAGCATTACGAACACCAAAACTCACAAGCGGACCACCATTTTACAAGAGACAACTTTGGACTTCTTGTGAAAATGTTCACGACTGTGGTCAAGGTAGAAGCTACATGTTTGTATGGACAGAGGATATCGGAAACAGATGAAGTGATGAGATATGCAGTGTGTTATTAAAGTTTCTTGAAACACAGATTGGTAAAGATAAGTTAATAGACTACTCACACAACTCCCCTAGACAAAATAAAAAGTTGGGTTATCATGGCTTTATGGCTACACCTGGTAGGAACTCGTAGGGTTACATCAATAGAACACAACTTTCTGATCACAGAGCATATTCGTCTCCCGTCGGATCAAGATTTTGCAAGTGTTGAAAAGATGCAGTGACATTACTCACAGCAAGTATGCAATCCAGAGGAAAGGAAGAAAATTATCATGGATGCATGAAGATCCAACAAATTTATAGTTTGTGACATGACCCAAAATGACATTATGGAGCTACACTCCCTTTTAAAACAGATAAGAAAAAAGAGCACAACAGATTATGGTTGCCCATTGAATTTCTCCGAAGTTGTATCTTTTAAATTTACTAGTGAAGATCCTCGGGGGATGTTTGTAAAATACAGACTGAATACTGAGTACTCCAGAGTCTCAGCTGGAAAGAGAGGTAGGCCAGTGATAACAGACCTTCAGAAAAAGTACAGCAAACCTCTACCAATTGATGCAAAAAAATTACAAGACGTAAGGTCTCTACTGCCTTACATTGGAAGTATACATCACGAATTTTATTTATCATTGATACCAAAAAGTGTAATATCAGAAGATGATGCTGCACTTGAAGTAATTTAATACAGTGACTTATATTTTTTTAATATATTTCTCAGTTTTAATTGATTTTGGATTTTCATTACTTATACTTATGATGTTAAAATACACGTAAACACAAAATGGTCAGTAATAAAATAATTATTATATCACTGCATTATTATTTACTTCCCTATATCATAAACATGGTATGACTAAATTATATGTGCAACACTGGTAAGCCACATACAAGCATGTACCCAATTATAAAAAAAAATTCTTGCAAAAAGTTTTGGTTGATTAACTGTAAAAGTGTACACAAGGCTATTATGAAGTATCAGAATTAATTTCAAACATATTTAATGAAAAATAAGATTTATGGAATTTTTTGAAATATTGAAAATGCTCTCCTGTAAAATTACACAAATGTGGCTTACCATTATCTTGCACCGAGCCCTTCAATTATAAATATAAATTTACCAAAATTGTGGTACATTTTGTGTTTCTGCCCTTTTTCACATTTGGTACTTGGGGCAGTATTCAGTACATGTTACAAATATACTCACAAACGTATGATGTTGAGCCCTCATTCAAAATAAGATTAAAAGTGTAAATGTAATGATTTATCGTAACTTAACAACACACAAAGCTTTCCCTATGCCATCAGTCACACATCAAACCAAAAGTACACTGGCAGGCTGTGAGCAAGTGTGTGAAACAAATCAAGGCAGATGTTAGTACAAACAGACGGACAGTAAACAAAAACACCCCAGAATTAGTAAAGTCACATTAACACTTGCCTCATGGAATAAACCACTTAACTGGTATTGCTAGAAGAAAACAAAAGTACGGATTAACAAAAAGGTTATATAACATACTCCATGTAACATTACACAATGTTCATATAAGTACAATTCTAAAATAAGTACTTCTTTAATTAATATAAGATTTTACATAAATTAACAAAAGTTTCAAAATTAACATTCAAGTGCTTTTAATACATTCAGCAACTAGAGGCTCAAATACAGTTACATCTAAGAAACTGATACAATCACAGTGACTATTTTTTCTATGTCTCTCGCCACAACTGAACAAAATTGTATTGTAAACAACCAGCAATGCTGCAACATTCTGAAGGAACTTTATTAAAATTTTAACACAACAGGAGGAAGTTCCTTACTACAATTCCAGTTCAAACTGTGCACCTCAATACATTACCGTAAAAGTAGTATGGTGATACTTTTCATATGCTGCATATACCAAAGTCTAGAGAAAACTTTATTAAAAAACTTATTACCTTACAGTGTGGCCTTCTATATATATGACTCCTCTCAGTGTATGAAATGTCTAAACAGTATCGTCTCCAGTTATCACTGTATCTGTGAACTGTTAGCAGTATCAGAATTGTTGTCCTGAATGACATTAAGTTGTTGCTGTTCTCTCAGTGTAAGCAGCTTGGACAGAAACTTCACTCATGCTCTGTACGTGGCCTCAGAATCCTTTCACACCGCATAAGCGCTGCCAAACTTATTAGCAAGTTACGATGACACTGAACAATGATCATCCATTGTCAAAATTTGCACTTTCTTGATGACACATGTAATACAGATTATTGACAATTACCTGGATGAACCACCATTCTCTGCTGATGTGTGGCCATCTGTCAACCAGTAGTAATAACCTTGTATTTGGATAACCCGTCACCAAAACCTACTTATTATTCTGTCTGAGTACTTATGAGAAAACTTAATGTAGCGCTGCTGTTTCACATGTTCTGATATCTCAAAATAAAATGCCACTGTCTTCAAATCTTGAAATTAAAATTCAGCAAGCATGTAGTTTACTACCTAACCCCTACTTGGCAGCGACTGGTCTATCCAGCATTAACCAAGTGCACATTGCCTTCTTGACATTTATTACTTTCTATGGCATAAAATAAATTCAAATTCATTTTACACCACCTTATATAATCTATGACTACACAGATTACCTTACACATATGAAATAAAAACTAATGTTAGCTTAAAACACTTAGCAAATACTATGTGCAAATAACACTTTCTGTTTTGCCATTGTTTTGCAATGGTGGAGTCAACAAAAATTTTTACCTCCACTTAGAATCAAACCCAAGCCTAGCAATGTGGTGATTCAAAGCAGTCCTGTTTGAAGATACATTTGTCAGTTACCAATAGAATCTAAACAATAGCACCAAGATTTTTAACAGTACATGAATCATTATCCTGCAGTTATATTTTAGAACCATCACTCGTATAATACTCATTACTAATATTACTCATTGTAATAGAAAGAATATGTTTTATTACGTAGGCTCTCATGGCTGGTGTCCACTCTCTATATTCCAAGTCTTCTTTTGGTATAAACCATATCGAATATTGGCATAAACAAAGGGACATCAAATAATGTTTTAGTTATATTACAACAGACTTACTACTGCAGAATCATGTAGACCTGAAGAGACCTTCTATAGTCTGGTGAAACGTCTTTTATAAGGTCAAACAATTTTTCTATTTTTCTAATACTAAGCTGTTTATGTTAACTATATAGTCTTGGCGCAGGAGTACCATAGGAATGTTACAGGTGTTAATGTGTTTAGATGATTTTCTGTAAATCCAGTGTTCATACCACAAGAGTCTGTATTTAATGTTCAAAGAAAACCTTCATTTGAAGAATCCATTTTTACCACAAAACAAAAAAGTCATCTAGCAACTGGACCACACCATTAAAAATTTTGTTGGTCTTCTCTATGGATAAGTAATTGAGATAATCAAAATCTTCTAATTTTGTTTGTTAATTCCAATACTGTCCAAAAGCAAATCTATCAGCTATGATAATCTACATTCATGTATATGAATGACAACACTACAGACAGAACTACAGAAATCTAATATCGGTATGGAGAACCATACATGACTTCCATATTCTAAGATTTATATTTAAAATCATTTTCAGCCAAACAGCCAGGCTGTGTCTTACCTGCCTTTTTATTGCTGTATTAAATGAAAAATATTATATTACATTAAAATGAAAAAATTATAATTTTATTGCCTGGCAACAAAATTATTTTATTTTTAACAATTACCATTGTTTCAAAAAGTTTAAATAAATTTTCAAGTACTTTACTCTTGTTAAAACGTAAAAGGTTGCAGGTAAACTACCCCTTCCCCTTAACCGATCTTCACCAAAATCGAAAGTCATTGAGACCTCTACAATTCAGGGACGTATGCAAAAAATTATTTGATTCTGTTTGAATTTGCGGCTGTTATCGTTTGCCATAGAAAATACGCTTGATAAAAAAACGTTGCAGGTAAACTACCCCTTCCCCTTAACCGATCTTCACCAAAAACAATAGGTCTTGAGTACTCTACAAATCAGGGCTGTATGCAAAACATTATTTGATTCTGTTTGAATTTGCGGCTGTTATCGTTTGCCATAGAAAATAAAACGTAAAAGGTTGCAGGTAAACTACCCCTTCCCCTTAACCGATCTTCACCTAAAACAATAGGTCTTGAGTAATCTACAAATCAGGACTGTATGCAAAACATTATTTGATTCTGTTTGAATTTGCGGCTGTTATCGTTTGCCATATAAAATACCCTTGTTAAAAAAACGTTGCAGGTAAACTACCCCTTTCCCTCAACCGATCTTCACCAAAAACAATAGGTCTTGAGAAATCTACAATCCAGGGCTGTATGCGAAACATTATTTGATTCTGTTTGAATTTGCGGCTGTTATCGTTTGCCAAAAAAAAAAAAATTTCCCTTGATAAAAAAAACTGTTGCAGGTAAACTACCCCTTCCCCTCAACCGATCTTCACCAAAAACAATACGTCGCGAGTACTCTACAAATCAGGGCTGTATGCAAAAAATTATTTGATTCTGTTTGAATTTGCGGCAGTTGTCGTTTGCCATAGAAAATACGCATGATAAAAAACGTTGCTGGTAAACAACCCCTTCCCCTCAACCGATCTTCACCAAAAACAATAGGTCTTGAGTACTCTACAAATCAGGGCTGTATGCAGAAAATTATTTGATTCTGTTTGAATTTGCGGCTGTTATCGTTTGCCATAGAAAATACCCTTGTTAGAAAAACGTTGTAGGTAAACTACCCCTTTCCCTTAACCGATCTTCACCAAAAACAAAAGGTATTGAGAACTCTACAATTTAGGGCTGTATGCAAATAATCTTTTCATTCTGTTTGAATTTGCGGCTGTTATCGTTTGCCATAGGAAATACCCTTGTTAAAACATAAAACGTTACAGGTAAACTACCCCTTTCCCTTAACCGATCTTCACCAAAAACAATAGGTCTTGAGAACTCTACAATTCAGGGCTGTATGCGAAACATTATTTGATTCTGTTTGAATTTGCGGCTGTTATCGTTTGCCAAACAAACAAAATTTCCCTTGCTAAAAAAAAACCGTTGCAGGTAAACTACCCCTTTCCCTCAACCGATCTTCACCAAAAACAATAGGTCGCGAGAACTCTGCAAAACCGGGCTGTATGCAAAAAATTATTTGATTCTGTTTGAATTTACGGCAGTTATCGTTTGCCATAGAAAAAAAATCTACAGACAGACAGACAGACACACAGACAGACAGACAGACACACAGACACTTTTCGGAAAACGACTTTTTTTCATGTTTTGAGTGTAGTAGAATCAGAATCTGCAATAATCTCGAACACGATTTTTTTTGCCATCACCATACTTCCATTCCTTAAGGAATATGGAAGTAAAAAGGAAGTACTGAAAAAAGTACATATTATAATTTCATCTACAAACAAGAAAATCTCAGTATATAGTGGATTTGATGGGACCCATCATTTCCCTATATAAAGACAACAATTTTGTTATGGCATAGAGAAATGTCTTATTTAGCACTATGTAATAACTTACTTTTTTCCCTTTGTCATGCATCATTCGTTCGGTATCTTTGAGCATTTCTTGACGCCACAGATCAAAGAAATAATTAGGATCTGTGTAAGATTTTAGACCATCTTTACCATCCTCTCTGTAAGGGAGAATAAAAATACATTATACACAGTTTCAGATATCAGACAAGGAGTTGTTACATAATAATATCATACAATGTTAACAAAGAATGTATGTACTTTCGAAGCTGTAAACATACTTATCTGTGATTAAAATTACTAGCCGGGCTGTTAGGCTGTGGTCGATTGTTATTGTGGACAGACGTTTCAGCCCCACCATTGGAGGCTATCTTCAGTGTCAGAAAATGTTTGGCGAGGTGTCCACCAATTCAACCAGTACTGGGGTGACTAATCTCTATCTCAGAAGTTAACGGAAACATCATCCACAATAACATGTCCTCGGCCTAACAGCCCAGCAAGTAATAACAAAAATTTTAACAATCTTCATCCTGGTCGTGAATGCTTAAGGAATTGAGTACTTGTGTGTAACTATATTAAAACAAAAAAAACTTGATTTCTACAATGATTACATGTTTGAGTATCACAGTGCATACATTACTTAACACTAATATTACTTATTGTAAAAGACAAAATATGTTTTCTCACATTACAGGCTTCTGTGAATGGTGTTCTATCTCTATACTTCAAGACTTCTTCTGGTACAGACCACACTGAACGTGTTGTGTCAGACAATGTTTCACCCATATTACAACAGACTTATTACTGAAGAATCAAGTAGACCTGAAGACATTTATTGTAATATGGTGAAACGTCTGACATGACACATTTGATGTGGTCCATACAGGAAGAAGACTTGAAATAAAAATTAAGTTTTCTATCTGTGAACTAAAAACATGCCTCACTTGAATTTTCATACTTAAAATATATGTAATATAAAAATACATTTTGTGTATGTGCTGAAATGTACTTTACATAGTACTAAAACCCTTAGTAATTTTGTAATTTTCATTTGTATGTTATGTTAACTGAATTTCACAATTGTAAGAGGTTTGGAGGATTTCCAAGAGATTACGAAAAACAAAATTTCCTATCCACACTACACTCTCATCAATTTTATAACAACCTACTCCAAGCTGGTAGTAACCAATTACTATGGTGGACAGATACAACAAGTAAAAGGTGAATATATGATATGAATTTGGGTCCTCACACGGTAGGATGGATTCATCAGCCGTACACATTGAATCAGTTATGACTGGAAGAGATTTTGATATACCCCGGAGATGAGAACCCCACCATCAAAATGCCTTTCCACCACGCTGGGGCTTGTGTGATGCGTGAAATCCCCATCCATATACAAAAACGGTGGTTAGGGGAAACATCTACTATACAGTATTTCATGATCATAGTGGAGCAGTCGGAATAGTCAATATGTTGCTACACACGCCGTTATAAGTAGAACAATAAGATGCAATACTTATGTTATTACACATTCAAATTACAATTATTAAAATGACTAATAAATTTCACAGACTGCATGAAATCCAGTATGACAAACCCCTCCCAACTTCCTATACTATAAGAATTATTACTATAAGAATAAGTATTTCACATCATTTAAAACAAAAAAACTTTGGTCACATCTCCTGATCTGTTTAAGTGAGTACATCCTCTATCACATACCAAACATTCTGTTATATCATCTACTACAAGCTAAGATCTCACTTTCAATGAATTGCAGTATGAAAAGGCTGAATACTGGACAACAGTCACAAAAATATTTTATTGTTATTTTTCTCTTGCTAAAAAAATTAAAATATAAAGATTTCTTCTACTAGTTCGCTTGTGAAAAATAAAGTTTAGCTGTAAGGCCTACTGCATAATTTCAGATGATAATGATAAAACAACTGCTGTGTTAGTATTAGACACAAGTTGATCACCACAGTGATTATTTTATTCTTTTAACCTTTGGAAACACTGTGCATATGAAGTGAATTGCACGTTTACATCAATAAAAAAATACAATTACAACCTCAAACATGTTTCTATGAATAATATTACAAATTTTTCACAACTATCACAACTGTAAATTACACTGGCATTGAGACTTACCGATATGGATTTAGTTTATCTAAAGGTGGAGGTTTATCACAATTCTTGTATGTATCTAACATAGCTGTAGGCATAGATTCTCTGGAGACAACTTGCTGATCGAACACTACTGAGCTCTTGAAAGCCTTTCTCATATGGATGTCCTGCAGCGACACTACACATAATTTATATATTAACTGTTAGTTATTTGTATATTACCAAATTACTACCGTACAAACAATTACATATTTTGTAACACGAAATTTGAAGTCCAAACAAATGAAAGAATATCATGATTTACAATGTGCTGTTTTACATTTTTCTACAAAATTCAAAATTTACAAGACTTTTTTTTAATATCTTGCATATGATTTTTCATGTAGATATATGACCTCTGCCAGAGAGTCTAAATGTCTGACCCCTGCTGTACTATGTAAAGTACAGCATTTTGAAACCTTATTTGCTAGTCGGTAACATGTGCTTCTCTCCCTCTTGTTTCTAGATTTACAGTTATACAAATACTTTTAGTACATCATAATAAAAAATAACCTATCACACTATTATAATGTTATGATGTATGCAGAAACTTTGCTTTACATATAATTACTTATAATACAATCACTTATCAAGAACTTGTCTGGATTTAATTTTGCACTTCTCTCTGTCTCTCTCATACAAACACACTTACAAAATTATTTTTCTCTTTCATATAACTATGCTTTAATTAATCTGTTTTTGATCAGTACAACTCCATTTAATCCTGTACTGCTCTTTTTCTTGCCACACAAGGATAGTTCGAAAAGTTCTCAATAGGTCGTCTCCAAAACATATTATATGAATATTTGAGCATAACAATCAAACTAGTAAATACAGTTGACTTGAACATTATTGTACAAAATCTGATGATTTGAATTTGTGATCAATCACAGACATTCAATACTCCTGGAGTCATCCCTGTGTCATGCCGAGAATGTTTCCAACTACCCTTGTAATATGATAGTTATATATTAATCTATGTCTTCTTATTTATTTGCTGTTTTCATTTGTGTGGTTTTAGGTTTATATATAAGTATCGGTATATTTATATGCCATACATTTCAATATGCTGTTACTGTCACGTGTAAAACCTGATGTTCTGCCAACTTGTCTACATACAATTATTCTATATCAATATAAACCACCTCATTCTACTGGGAACACGGGGATTTCATGTCATCTACTTCTTACCCAGTTACTGAAAGTTTGTTTAATTTCTCCCAGTGTTTTCCCAGCTCCTTTGTCTCTATGGGGATTGTACTTCTCCATGTGATCAACAGTTGCCCTAATCTGTAAGAGCCTTGTGTACTGGCTTGATGTGAGAAACTTCCTTCTCTCATCAACCTAACTATTGTTGACATACCCTTTCTGAAACTGATGAGAATCTGATGCCAGAGAATAAATACCAAGGACAGTAACAGGAAATTCTGTTACAAATTTAGTCATGGGAGGATTTGATGCAAAAGTCAGCAGCAGTCTTTACACCAGACTAGGATGCAGCAGCCAATCACCTACCAATCTGAATGAGCCTGATACCTAACAGAACACTCTGAATCTAGTCACCTTCACACCTATCAGACATATTATATATCAAGTTCAGCTTATCTATAATATCAGTAGCAAGAAAACTTCAGCAGCCTGGAGGACAACCATCTGTAACTTAAGTGGTTTACTGACATTACATACAAATTTGAACTAAACCGAATTCTATGCAACAGTAGATTCTGCTCTGCTATGAAAAGAGGTGTATGTTCAAAAATTTACATCTTGCGACTCTTCCAACCACTGCCCAGACACAAAAGTAAAATTTATATTACCATCATCACTAGGATCATGTTAACTGGAGTGTGGCAGATCCCAAATCTGTCAGTCTCCAGTAACATACTATCCAGGAAGGTCAATCCATATGGTCTGGTGCAGGATACTTAATAATAATAATAATGGCTCCCCTGTATACCACCGAAGTGGCTTAGGAGAAGGCAGGGTAGGCTGTCTTATGTGAGCCGTAAGGCATACAAGGAAGGCAGTGTGGCCAGCACTACACTTCAGCCGTCCATTATTATACACAGGATGTTATCCCAGGTACTCATTTTCAACAGGCCGAGTCGACCTGGGGGCTGAAAAACGCACCTTGATTTTTATGGTCTGGGCCCGGGAATTGAACCCAGGACCTCTAGATTAGTAGCCAGGTGCCAGATACTTATGAGCCCCCCCCAAAATTACATTTTTGGCCTGGTCAACTTTCAGAATTGAGAGTAACAATTTAAAAAAAAAATACAGTTGCTTAAATTAATTGATTTTTAAAATTTTGACACAATTCAAAGACCTTTTACTACCAATGGGTGAGCATGTAAAATATTGAAATTGTGCTTATCTTGAGTCCCACATGAGAAGAGTTGGCACCAAAAATTTGGAGTGGTCGACTTAAGTAATACTGGAGGTGTGGCATAAGAAAATTTCCTGTAAAAGAATAGCAGTAATATTTTAATAGCAGAAGTCTATAGCAGAAAAATTAATACAATAAATGAAGAAAAACAAAGTTATTAAAACAGTAGTTCAACAATATTGTTCATTTTACAGACCAGAATCAGGATTGAGTTCTCTTTTCATACAACACCCCACGCTGTGCAACATGAGCAGTTTAAATCTTCTCTGTCCCTTCTCTGCTTCTATTATTCCATCAGAAATCACTGTTAAAAGTCCATTCAGTCACAAGGTGTACTCAATTAGGTTGCAATTTCTCCTCTCTGTAACCCTCTAAAGTGTCCTACCTTAACTGATTCTTTAGAATATCTTACTACATTATTCCTTCCATCTGCCTCCATATCCACACTTTCAGACATATAACACTGTCTCCTTTTTGTTACTGCTCATGTCATGACACACAGAGTTCTTTTTTCCTATTTAGCACTTCCCTGCTACAGTTACTGTACACCCAATTTCTTACTGATTCAATCATTAGATGATGTGCTTCTAAAATATATGTACCTGTCCTCCTCTAGTACTCTTTGATAATTTTTAATTTCACATTTTCCTCATCACAGGTGCTCATCACTTTCATTTTTCCCTTAATTTCATTCCATATTCTACAATCACACTTTATAAGTTTTATAGCATTCTTTGCACGATTCCTCCATCATCATAGATCTTAAAAAATGTATTCCCCTTCCTTCAATTCTAATTCTTCCTCTCCATCTTACCATGTTGTCTATGTAGATATTATATAAAGTCAATGAAAAAAAATCCTGTATCTGGTAACAGAGCCCCATAGATGTTTTTCTCAGTTTGACATCTTTGCAGACACTAACTTTTCTTAGCAGGACAAAATTACAGTATTGCACAATTTAACAACTGAACAAAGACAGTAGTTCATGATCAGGGCCATGATAAATTAGAGAATGTCCAAGAATTGAGTTACAGAAGTTGTACATAGAACTGGATTAAAAATGTCTTCAAGTGTTTTTTTAAATTATTACATCACTCTGTGTCACTAATAATATCCCCAAAATTCCAATCTTTACAACGATTTACATTGGATAGCAAAGCTACAATGTCACACAAGAATATTAATTATTGTTAAGCCTATAAAATAGGTCTACAAAGGCTATTTTGGAAATGGCAAAGAATCACCATACACATAAAATGCTTGTACATTCTTCAATATGAAACAAACAATGCGTGCCAGCTATGGTTATGATTAAAAAAATATAGATGTCTTTAGTTTATGTCATTTTTGTATAATAGAAATACTTTTGCATACACATTATTTGATCATAAGTAAAATGTATCTACGAGGGCTGTCCAGAAAGTAACTTACGTTTTAGAATAAATAAATGAAAATTTTTTATTTACAGTTGAAAACTACATTCTTGGACTATTTTTCCACATAGTCGCCATTCAAGTTAAACCACTTATCATAACAATTTACGAGTTTTTGAAAGCCCTCATCGTAAAAATTTGCTGCCTGTGATTTCAGCCATTCATTAAAGCCCACCTTCAGCTCTTCGTCGTCTTCAAAGCGCTGTGTTGCCAGCCACTTTTTCATAAGCATGAACAGGTGATAATCGCTCGGTGCCAGATCAGGGCTGTATGGGGGATGATTGAAAAGCTCCCATCCAAACTTTCCCAGAAGTTCTTGCGTTCGTGATGCTGTATGCGGTCGGGTGTTGTCGTGGAAGAACAATACCCCGGAGCTCAACTAACCGCGTCGCTTGTTTTGGATTGCTCTCCACAGCTTTTTTAAGGTTTCACAGTAAACCTCGGAGTCGATTGTGGTACCCCGTTCTATAAACTCTACCAGGAGAACCCCTTTTCTGTCCCAAAAAACTGTCACCATCATTTTCCTTGCTGACAAGGTCTGCACACACTCCTCGGTTTTTTGGGCGAGCGAGTATGGCCCCATTCCATGGACTGATTTTTTGTTTCACAATTAATTTACCTAACCCAGGTTTCATCCCCCGTTACAATACGGTCCAGTAGAGAATCACCATCCTTGTCGAAGGCATGAAGAAATGACAATGCTGATGCCATCCACTGGTTTTTGTGCATTTCTGTAAGCATTTTCGGGACCCATCGCGCACAAAACTTATGGTAATCAAGCTTTATCAAGACAACTTCATGAAGCAAACTACGTGAAATTTGAAGAAACTCAGTAATCATAAAGCGGCGATTTTCACGGATATTTTTATTGATTTTCTCCACCAATTTGTCAATAAGAACACTCGGCCGGCCACTCCGCTCATCATCGTGCACATTGGTGCGGCCATTTTTAAACAGAACACACCACTGCCTTACTCCTCCATCACTGATTACATTCTTCCCATACACGTCACACAGTCGCCGAAGAATGTCCACCGGTCTGCAGTTTTCTGCTTGCAGAAATTGTATTACTGAGCGCACTTCACAGCTCACGGGATTTTCAATCGCAGCACTCATTTTAAAAATTATTATTGAAGCACAGAAACACAACACAGACCTATACCGGCCTGAGCTGGATGCGTACTGAGTCATGCCTCCCGTGTCACCAAGATGGTGGCGCTAGCCCCTCCCCATTGCCACCCACACTGAAACGTTAAGTTACTTTCTGGACAGCCCTCGTATATGTGCATATTGATTTCATGAAATAATCTGCTACTTTGAAAATTTTCCTAAATGGAATATATATATTTAATCGGTTACATATATTCTTAGTTTAAATGCTTTTAAACATAGGAAATGCCTTGATCTAACAGGTAAATAATTCAGGTATTCCAAAATTCCTAATAATGACTAAACATTCAATTTTGCTAATTGTACAAATGACTGCTATGTTTGAACAAAATAAATGGCCACTTTACAATATCAACATTAAAAAGTATATGTATCCATAATAAAAAAATTCATTTTTTAATATTTAGTATGAAATTCAGCATACCTTCTTCTACATTGCTGTCTAGTTGTGTCACTTTAATAGCAAGCCTATCAATTCTAGCTTGTAAGTTATTCGCTCTTGCCGCCAAAATATGGGCGTCCCTTGCCAATTCACCGAACAAGTCTTCTGCATGTTTGCTAAGGCTTGAGAGCTGGCGCACAGTGTTAGCAAGCGTGCCATTAGTAACTGCTTCTAGTTCTGATGGCAAGGGAAAGTCTTCAGGAATTGTCCCTCTGGCCACATGAACTGGCTCCACTACTCGTTTTGGCAGTGGCATTGTCTTCTCATTCCGTCATCTGAAACAATAAAACAATTATCAAAATAACAGAATATGATAAATCTCAAAGTGAAAGTATATGTTGTTGATTAAAACTCACAAGTACAGCACTGTTTTCATTATGGCATTTTCATACATATCTTTTTTTATTTCTGAATGTGATTCACAAATTTTATCATAACAGATAGGAAACTTCCTGTACATGTTGGTATGTTGTTATCAGCTCAAATCCTATTATCTGACTTATCCCAGTACATGTGACACATGCATAATAAATATTTATATTACGTTTTTAAACCATTTAAATCAAATAAACAATAATGTAATAAATTACACCAGTCTGCATGCAACATTCTGAAGGAACTATATTAAAATTATAACACAAAAAGAGGAAGTTCCTTACTACAATTCCAGAACAAACTGTGCACAACAATAACACCAACACCAAGACAATTGTTGAATGACATTTTCCTGTAACAATGTGATTTTTGCTATTTTTCCATCCAGATTTCAGAAATGCATTTGAAGTTGTTCTGTCACATCACGTTTTTTTAACGATTTAATGTTGAAAATGTTATGTTGCATTGTGTTTATTAAATTAGTTGTGATATGACTTTTGTCTGGAAAATTATTTGTTGAACTCTTAATTATTTAGCTTTATTTTGTAAATGTAGGTTAAATGAGTATAAGACATAATATTTATTGTTATTTAAACAACTATTCATGGATATATCAATATTAACGGCAAAAATTAATAGAATATTTTTACAAAGTTAGTTTGTGATTAATTCATTTGAACCAAAACAGTTTTCAAAATCTTCTTAGCATTAAAATTATAAACGAATCATTGCAAAAATATAAGCACTTAGTGTTTTTATCCATTCTTTTTCTCAAGCAGGAAGTTTTTTCAATATTCTCTCTGGCAGGCTCTTTTCTCTCATTGCTCATTATTCACATCTCCAAGTTTATCTGGGAAAAAGTCCATCCGAGAATTAGAAAATAGATCTTTGAACTGATATTGCAGCCTAATTTCTTCATATTGTCCAACATAGTCTTAACTATTGTTATGAAGTTTGTGTCATTACGATTCCCCAAGAATTTTGCAACCAACTTCTTTAAAGGTAACCTAAGGGTTCTTTTGTCTGTCACCTCATGATGTTTTCAAAATCGCTGTCTTTCATGTTTTCATATCTGAGGGTGAACAAAGAACACTTCTTCCATGTTTTCAGTTGGAAGCTCTGTAGTCTGGTACTGACAACAGGCTTCATCTTTGGGAGAGCTACTGTTAATTGTTTCCTTACACCCAATTTAATGTGTAGATGATTAAAACAAAACATTTCCCTTTTTACAAAGAGTTTATTAATATTTTTTTCTGGACAATAGGACACCCTAAAAAAATTTTAATTTGGCTGGTCTGTCTCACTCACAGATGAATAAAGGGTATTTTGTTCAAATAGTATTCCTACGACTTGTAAATTGCCATAAACTTTCCAAGAATGTCTATATTTTCTACAAGTTTTTACGTTTTCACAAGATTCCTTGATATTGAGAATAGATCCATACAAGTTACCACTGTGCAACACCTCTTTTGAGGCTTATTTTTGAGATTATCTATGACCTCCTCCCTGGATTGTACTGGACACCTTAACAATTCATCAAGCCATCCATTTTGTTACAATAAACAACACACACTTCCTCTTAAAAAAATGAAAACAGTCCTTCTCCCTTTGCCTTTATAATGGAAATGATATGTGTGTAGTAGCTACGGGATTATTAGCCTTGAGTCTTGAACCACAAAGCTCAGCTGCATCTTTTGAAAGGTTTAAGTCTAGATGTAGGTCACTGAGTACATGCTGATTGAACATCTTAGAGGTGGAATCATCACTTGGATAATACTCGTCTGATTCAGTATAATTTCTTGAACTTCTGCTGTATACGACTATTTCATCTATATTTTATGATGTCTATACACTTAAACACAATTCAAAATTAACAGCAACTATCACACAAATTTAAGTGTACATAAACAACATCTCAACAGCTCAAACAAAGAGGAAAACAAGCTGTCACACCATATGGTGTTTGGAGGAAATCTGCTGAGTGTTTTACCAGAGGTACCAACTGCTAACTGAACAAAAACCAAAATACACTAATTCGATACGAAAAATGGGTGCAAAACAGAAAAATGATTTTCACTGATTTATAAAAAACTCTAGATACATGTGAAAATGGATTGCAGATATGAAATCAGCTTTGAAAAACAAGCCAGAAACCACATAAAAGTAATCAACACAAAATCTGTAGCAGAGTGGTGTTATGTCCAAGATATCTCGATCATATTTTATATAGAGTTAAGTATTACGCGAATGATTTTAAGTGTACAATATAAAAAGTACAACTTTATGTACACAATTTAGTTTTATTCATGTGTTGTGATAGTCCTTTTGAGACCCCTGTGCTTTCAACAGCAAAGAAGCAATAAGAAGTATAACATAAACGTTAGCAACAGTTGCTGTCACTGGCATGGCATAAACATTACACGATAGTTTTAGCTGATCAAGGAATAAATTAATATTACAAATCTTTTTAAAAGTAAACAAAACTGCATCATAAACCTGTGTATTAAACTGTGTGAAGCTTGCATTTTGTTTTGTTTTGTGATAAAGATCACAGAAATTTCATCACACCTTCAACACAGTAACTTATGTTATTCATTATTGCCAAGCCATCATGGCTGATGTTACTGAGAACTAATGTGTGGATGTTTTAGAATAACCAAGGTTAAAGAGACCATGTTTTATTTCTTATGAGTGAATCTGCATGCACTCTTTTCTCTCTCTCTCTCTCTCTCTCTCTCTCTCTCTCTCTCTCTCTCTCTCTCTCTCTCTCTCTCTCTCTCTCTCTCTCTCATGCACGCACACTCACACTCACACACAAATTTGTCCCCTATAGGAGCAAGAGTGGATGCAAATTATAACAAATTCAAATATTCAGACTACTGAAGTGAGGATTTGAAGAAACCAGCCTTGAATTAACTAAAAAAACTATGCTTCATACACAGTATCCGGAGTATTGTCTTATTGTTCTTCCTTTAAAGGCGATGGAAAACTGGGAAGAAGAAATCTTGTGTAGTAAAATTCTATTCTGTGGTTTGCAACCATCATTCACACCTTAATACAACACCTCGCATGTAACTAAAATAGGAGCCCATATATTAGGAATTTTAAGTGTTACACTGAATTAAGAATTGGTATTATCACTACCTGACCTCACCTCTAAGCAAGTCATATAAAAACATGGCAGTAGAACCAGGAGATACATAGTACCACCACGTAAAAAACATAGTTAAAGGGTGAATGTACAAGCACACGCTTGCTAAAAAACATATGACTGCCATATGTTTTCACCTGAATTCAGTTCATATTTACATTACATGACCATTTAATTTTTGGCCTTAAAGAAAACCATTTTCCTAATTTAAAAGTATTCATGATTTCAATTATCAACTTTCAGTGATAGCAAACAGCATCCAAACTTGCAATCATAATAGACTACAACTGAGTTACAAGTTCATCAACCTCAAACACGAACAATGCAAAACATAGCAGACACATCCAGCTAAAAATAGCTACTGAAAAAAAAAACACATCCTGTTCAAGAAAACTGTCAAGAGCATCTTTCTGTTAATTACATGTACTGTGGTTAGTGGTATACATCATCATCACCATTTCCTTGCAGCAGTGGTGTGTATTCTATACCCATCATAACTAAAACAAACTTGTGTCTACACACTGCAGTGTGTAGTTGAGACATGCAAAACAGACGCAGTGAATTTTCTTAACTTTAAGTTTTAGATAAACAATCTTTCTAAAGAAAACTGACGCATCCTGAGACAGTTGAGAGATATTATTTAAAAAATGTTGTGTTTCAGTTTAGGATTTAGCGGACAGTATAATGTACTGTTCCACTGATTCTATTATTTAATTTAATAATTTCCTTTGAACTTTCTGTACAAATCATGTAATAAATGATCTCTTCCATAAACTTACATGATTATCTAAAAAAACAACAGTAATTTTCTCCACACAAATTAAGTCTGTACACATTTTTGTATATATGCTGGAAGTTACAAATCCTGTTTCAATAGCGCTTTACTTTACAATCAGAATGATCACAGTTGCACACCACTATATAAAAATTATCCCAATTAGCACTTTCAAGCTTCACAGCCCATCGTCAGATTGGAATAGACAGGAAATATGTGAAAACAACCCCTTCACCCCTCTCCCCACCCTGCTCACACACAACAAGCTATAATATAAATGACCCTTCCCCACCCCCTAAACCCTGTCCCACCATCTGTAGAGTTACATATTTTTTCTAGCAAATTCCTTGTGTTTCAGTGTGTGTGTGTGTGTGTGTGTGCGCGCGCGCGCGCGCATCCTTTTAAACTACCCTCTTCCTCTCCACACACGTGGGTCAGTCATACACCCTTATTTTAAAACATCCAATTATGCAAAATAATTCTTAATCTTATCTATCTGTCCTCTATCATTTACTTCTTAATCATGTTATAAAATATTTCTTCATTATCAAATTTAATTTTAATATTAATTAAATTGTCTAACCCTTTTTCTCTTTCTTTCAATATTTCTAACTCCTCTCTAAGCTTCCTTTCAACTGTGTTATTCACTACTTTTACAATTTCGTATTCTTCCAAAGGATTAACAAACTTATGGTTGTCTTCTATGAAATGTCTTGCATATAACGAATTGGTTGTTCTATTACCTTCTCCACGTTTGTGGTCAGACAACCTGCATATGAATTTTCGTCCTGTCTCTCCTAGGTACACCTTGTTGCAGTCTTTACATTTTAATTTATAAATTCCGCTTTTCTGTAATACTGGAATTTTTTCTATATTCTTATTCCTTATCTTATCAAATACCGTTTCACATTTTTTAATAGCTATATCTACTCCATATTTATTAAAACATTTTATAATTTTCTAGTATGTGAACCTATGTATGTCAATGACCCTGTCCTACTGACCTATGTCAATAGCTATATCTACTCCATATTTATTAAAACATTTTATAATTTTCTAGTATGTGAACCTATGTATGTCAATGACCCTGCATAATTCTTTTGTTCTGGTTCTATTTTATCTTTTTGTATGTTAACCCTTTTCATAACTTTATCCACTATGTTGGTGTTATAATTATTATTCCTTACAATTCCCTTTATCGTTCTTAACTCCCTATCTTTTGATTCGGTCTCTTTTAAACACTTCTGAGCTCTGTAACAAAATGAATTGATTGCCGCCATTTTATATCTATATGGGTGGTAAGACTCTCTTGGTATAATTATATCAGAATACGACTCTTTCCTAAATATCCCAAACTGTAGTTTCTCATTATCTTTAATTTCTATGTTTAAATCTAAGTAATTTATTTTCTTACCTCCTATCTCTTCTTTAAATTGTAAGTTTTTATCCTTATTATTTACCTCATTTATAAACTCATGCACTTCTTCTATGCTTCCTTCCCAAATTACTAATACATCATCAACGTATCTAGACCATAATTTTATATTGTCTTTATACTTAGTGGAACTTATTAATTGCTTTTCAAAATCATTCATGTATATTTCAGCAAGAATAGGGGATAATGAAGACCCCATAGGTAAACCTTTTTTCTGTATATAAAACTTGTTATTAAACCTAAAATAGTTCTGATTTACACATTCTTTAATTACTTTCATCAACTGCTTTTTATACCTGTATTCTCCCATATTATTATCGTTTATTAACTTAATAACTTTATTTACTGTGATATTGGTAAACATGTCCTTAACATCCAGTGATATCAATTTTGTATTTACATTAATCCTAATATTTTCTAATTTTTCTATCAATTTTACATTATTCTCTATGTTGTATTTTGCCCCAAATTCATATTTCTCTTTCAGTACTCTGCTAACTTCCTTTGATAATTTATAAATAGGTGCATTAATAAAAAAAACAATCGGTCTAATTGTTTTCCTTCTTTATGTATCTTAACCTGACTTTTAAAAGTTGGTGCTGTTGGATTACTTTCCAATAAATACTTTTTCTTATTTTCTTCTATAAATGTTATCTGTTTCATCATTTGTTTTATCCTTGACTGGTACTTACTTGTATAATCATACTTTATTTCCTCGTATGGCCCTTCCCTTATAAATTCTTCCGTTTTCTTTATGTATTCGTCCTTTCTCAGTAGTACCATTGTATTTCCTCTTAAACCTCATTACTGTACTTTAGTTTTACGTATTATGTATAACAGATGTACAGACTCATTTCATCACAGTTAAACTAGAATAACATGTAGATGTGTACACAGTCACACACATATAGAAATATACATTTCTAAATAATAATAATAATAATAATAATGGCTCTCATGTGTACCACCGGAGCAGCTTAGGAGTCAGGCAGGGTAGGCTGCCATATGCGAGCCGTACGGCATACAACGAAGGCAGTGTGGCCCATTATTATCCCCAGTATGTTATCCCAGGTACTCATTTTCAACAGGCTGAGTTGACCTGGGGGCTGAAAAACGTACCTTGATTTTATGGTGCGGGCCCGGGAATCGAACCCGGAACCTCTAGCTTAGTAGCCAGGTGGCATACCCGGTGGTCTACTGAGCCGACACTTTTATAAATAAAAAAAAAGGAAGGTGTACAGCGAAATGCGTCTTGTTATCAATATTTTCAAGTAATCGCTAATACTGCCCACTTCAGGATGTACCCCCAATCTAAGACTATACATGGCATGGGTTAGATGCTAGTGCACACTGGAGTCCACAATATGTCTACAAAAACTTTGAAATTTGATGAAAATCGATTGGGAAAATCTGGAAGTTGACAAGTTACTACAGAGATTAAGTACACAAGTTAATAAACATTAGGTCAACAACAAGATTTCCATAAACATTTCAAAATGTGATGAAAATTGACTGGGGAACTGAAAGTTAACAAAGACATTTTCAATCAATTAATAAATCTAAAAGAACTGCCAGCAACACACACACAAAATGCGCGTGCACTTTTGTACCATCTCTGTATGCCTTCACGGTAAATTGTTGTGATTTATGAAACTGTTAGGGTAACTGGTATGTTAACATACTTGTAACAGAAATTATGTGTATTATGTATATGATCCCGTACAATAACAACTGTGCTGTGCTGAGCCTGTAAATACAGGGTAGTTTCTATTTCTTACCAACTGGCATAAGCATGAGAAATCTATGTAGCTGATAGGAACCTTCAACCATATTCTCTATTTCTATGATTTATAATTATACCATCTGTTTCTACAGAGTAAGTAATACAGTACAACTAGCAAACTGTCTGAAGATCAAACAGCACTTTAATATGATTGCGTGTTTTGTAATATTTTACTGAACATTAATCTGAACTTTACTGAATGGTTATATACAAAAGGTTTATTTGGTGTGAATATTGCTAGCTGGGTTATTACAAGCTTTTTGAGAGCAATTAAATAAACACTATAGAAGTACGAATGAAATATGTGCTCCCAACCAGATGCAGATTGATTTTACTACATGTCCAATATGCAGTAATTCCGTGGCCAATCATGAGTTTGTTCTACACGAATCTGAGTACTCTTGAAACACCGACAGAGATTCTATGACTTTGTCTCAGTATAATAATAATAATATTTATTATCCTGATTCCTTACATAGAATTATAGAAATATTTGAAAAGTCAAAACAAACTCTCCATGCATTCTTCAAGAAGCCCACCCTACAAGCACCAAATAGATGTATATCACAGATCAGTTATAGACAGCAGCATCAGAAGTACACTATGAAATTGGAGCCAACAATCAGCGGAATACGTGAAAAGGTTTTCTATATTCCTGACATAAAATTTTTACTGTTTGTTTAATTTTAGTTTTTTATGTGTAAATGACTTGTTTTAATTTACTAAAATGTTTTATTATTTTATCACAAAATAAATACAATCAATGTCAAGTTCATAATGTACAAAGCAAAATATAAAAAATACTTCTGTACATACATCTTACATAATATATAGTTACTATTTTGCACTAAAAATTGTAGTTTCATTGTCAGGTTATTAATAAAAAATAATTTTCCTTAAATCTGGTTTTTAAACATACTTAACATTTGCCATAAGTTGTATGGTTTACCAACTGGTGGAGTTATGAAGAAATCACACTTGTAGATGACAAGGGACAGCTGTAAGTGGGTCTCCTCCTCCAATGACCACACTTAACAGTTCTAATTACCATGTATCAGTTGCCGACAATAATAAAGGAAAAAATCAGAAATTATTTTATCAGCCTTCATTCTTTCTGATACAAATATTCTTCTAGAAAAGTTAAGTTACATAAACATTTTTGTTAATATAACATATGAAGTATCAAATTCGACGAAGTAAGAACTAATGTTGTGCTGATAAAAAATTATAATACTAATTTTTGCTTACTCACTACGCAGTTAATAATTAACTGTAAAATTTTTGAACTGACTGCATAACTTACAGCAAACTAACAAGGCTTAATGTGCTGTTACTGTTAGTTTGCTTATCACACTTATGTAAATAAATCATAATTTTTGTCACCTCCTGACTAACTATAATAATAATAATAATTTGGTACGCAATATGGAAAACTAAACGTAATTTTCAATTCTGTCTGTTCACTTTCTGAAAGCAATGTGTGTGCCGTTTTAATGAATATTCATTTCACGATATACAAATGTAGTAAAAGGTACTAAGCTAATGCAATGTAACTATATGAATCGTCAAGTTAATCTAATTAAACAGAAAATAAAACCTCCTTTATCAATATATCTAAAATATATTCACAGGAATTTGAATTATTTGTAGATTTAGAGTAGAACAATTACTACTATTTATCTAAAAAAAAAACCAGACTAGCAAAATTGGTACACTATCATATTGTATTGTACACAATACCATGTGTTGTATTGTATTGTAGTGTACCATGTACACTAATGATACTAGAATGGAATAACTAGTGACAATACAAAATTCCGTAATAAGTTTTTTGTATGTTCTGAGTAATACTGCCTCGGTCAAAACGATGACGGTCAGAACACTGTAATGTAACAACGCGTTCTCTTAAAAGTGGAGCACTTCTCGACACTGTCTTAGTTCACCGATCGTACTGCACAATAAGTAAACTGAGATTACCGTTCCGCGTCCACGTTGACGCGAGGTTACCAATATTAGTATTCACCAGCAGTGGGGTAGTTAGGCTTTTTTGGCCCCCGGGGCAAGATCGTCGGCCGCCTTGCCTTTACGATTAAAAGGGGACAAAATAGCAAAAATGAAGGCCCATCCAGCGAAAAAAAGTATTTAATAAATGTAAACGTGTGGATTTTTGTATGAAAGCATGTCCAGCAAACGTCTTAAGAATATTTGTTAAGTCAAAATTAAGAAATTATATGTTATAATATTACCAGAATTTAGTTTGTATACAGTATTTAGTTATTAGTAACAAATGTAGACTATAAAAAATGTAGTAAAATAAAAAATTGTTATCATAAAAATGTTCTAATAAACATACAGATTCCTTGTAGGTCTAAAGCACATCGTCAAAACAATATCCTAAAGCAACATAAAGTTAAACAAAGAACTACATTAAAAATAATAAATTTAATAACTTACCATTACAGGTTAATGGTTCCGTCTTCCATTAATTTTTTTAACTTATTATTTGTTTTAAATATTTAATAAATATTTAAAACGAGACATTTAAAAATGTAACTTTTCTGGTCTTAATTGCTGCAAAGTCGGTTCTTAAATCACTATAATCTAAACGAAGCAATGTCGTTTTCAATTGAAAGTATTGCTGGATGTGATACCCTGTCTTGAGATATTGTTGATGGTACGTACGATTTAATCAATTTGAGTTTACTAAACGATCTTTCATAAGAAACCACATACACTGGTAATGTAAGAAAATTTGTTAAAGGTGACACTATTGTTTTGTAGGCTTGTAATACCATTGAAGAAATGTATTGTAGCAGGCCCTGAGGTGTAAAGTCCATTAATGAATCGGCATTTGTTAAAAGGGCATCAGTCAACACAACCAAACTTTCGGAAAACAAGAAAAACTGTTTATGGCCGTATCTATATAGGCAATATATATATATATATATATATATATATATATATATTAATTTTTCTTGTAAAAATAAGTTATTCAAAAATACATTCATGTGTAATTTGATTTTTTTAAGTGAAAACATTTTAAGCTATAAATTTTTTTAAAGTTGTGACTGATGCCATTTTAACAAATTTCAAAGATTTCATGGAATAAAACTTTTTTTTAGGCTTATTAATAAGACAGTTTATTATTAAAAGTTACAAAATGTAGTACACATGACATATTAATGGCTTGATCATAAGAATAACACGTTTCATTAAAGTTTTTAATCGCCATTGATGGCTGAGGCGTTATCACTATGAACTGGCCACTCTAAAATCATACTATAAAATTCCCGGTGTTCATCAGGGACATATTGAATGACTTTTCCAATGTCGGTTATTTTCCCTAACCTAATTCCAACCTTACCCTCGGGGTAGGCCGGGTTGCTCGGAGGAGTCACCGGGCCTTTGGTTGAAGACAAAAAAAGTTTGGCAGTTGGTTGTATAAGCCTTTATGTACCCTTTCAATTTTGATTCAAAGACAAAGTGATACAAGCTTGAAATCCCAAATTTAACTTTTTCATCTTTGGGATTCTTTTTAGTTTCTTGAGAAACTGGTGTGTTTTTATAGAATGCCTTCCACCAACCTTTGAAGTCCGAAATCTCAGAAGCCTGAACCTCCTTCACAATAAATTTTCCAGGTTTGCTGCATTTTATTATGAGTTCGGTTATCTCGTGTAAGCTGAATATCCTGTCAGTTCTACGGAGCAACCTTTTAATAAGCCCAAAGTCTCGGTCGCAAGGCAAATAACTATGTTCTCTGACAGGGTAGAAATGTTGAATCTTTGTAAACCTTTTGCTATCATTTAAGAACAACAAAAATCGACTTAAAGCATGGTTCTTATTTTGTCCAGCACAATATCCGAAAAAATACAGATCTCTTTAATATTTTCTGGAACCTGTTTTAAGTTGTCATAAACAAAAGAGCACACTTCATTAGGGCTTTTGCTTGCCTCTCCTTTATGATAAAGGTAGATAGAGCTAGTTTTGTTTTTGATGTTGGTAATGCAAAATACATTAATGGTCAGCTGGCGTAAATAAAACAGTTCTTGCACTGGGACCTTGGGTAATGAAATATTCTGCATAAAGTCAAATGAAATAGAAAGAACATCTTGTTCTTTTTTACCACTTCAGAGGCCTCATATTTTAGGGCCGAGTAGAATTTCTTGCTCTTACGTTTATGTACAAGAAGTTCAGCTACCGCAGAGCGTTTTGCAGCATCATGTAAATGAGGTGACTTAATTTTTAGCTTGAGTTCCTCACAGGTGCAACAGGTGTCTACCTGTGGGCGACCAAATCGTAGGTTGAAGTTTTCTTTAAAAAAATTATAGTAAAAACTGTAGCTAACTTTTGTGTCAGGGTACTTATCAGGAAAGAGACTGTACATAATTTATACATTTAAATCAGCATTAAGATAAAGTTTTTTTTCTCCTGAATAATGTGACTCTTTCACAGGAAAAGAGCCTATGTGCTCTCTAACTAGGCTTTTTGTTTCATCCGATAAGCTACAAGAAATTCCCTTTCCTCTTTTGTTTTCAAGCGTCACAACTGACTTGTTTGAGCTGTCGGATTCGTCTCAGCCTTCTAGGCGTCACACCAAAAGCACATAAAAAAGCTTTCATACATACATTTTGACGTGAAGATCCCAGTAGCAAGTTGTACTTAAACGAACTGCTATTGGTTCTTGGATTTTCTTTTCGTGGTCATCGTTTATTTACTTGTTCCACATCAATGAGTCCGTAAAGGTACAAATCTTGTTCATTTTTGGTACTGATATCGTGGAACTTGGCAAAGACATCATTCACATTATCTTTTCTGATCTTCCCCAAGCAATCTCTCGAACATCTAAAAAAAAACCTAATTAGGTCTATGTTAAAATGACCTTTTAATAATAAAAATAAACAAACAGGTATTCTTATAGGGCTAGGCCTACTTAGAAAAAAACTTTGCTGTAGGTTACTACATCAAAGTGATTTATTAAGTTTTACATTATGGTCATAGAAAACACCATTAGTTTTGAGGAAGAGAAAAAATTAATAAAAAAGGCCTTCTACTTACCCACAAGAAAACAATGGCTTTTTGGCAGGAACTTCATTTCCTTTATCACGTACTGTTTACCTTTTAAAATGCTTTTTTTATTATGTTTCTCTTGTATGCACTCGGATCTTTAATTTTTCTTTTTTTGGGAGTATTATTAACTTCACTGTTATCACTTTCAATCATTATTAAAACTGTAAATTCTCACAAATATTTTATAAAAACAAAGCTGTAAACAACATAACCTAGAAGTAAAACAAAACACAGCTGACACGCTGCCACAGTTTTGGCCAAACACCTGGCCCTCAATAGCAGCGCTGCCAACATAATTTGTTAAAAGGACGTCAGTCAGTGACTGAAGCATTTTTAATAAATTTCAGAATATTCGACCTCGTGCTGTGGGCTTACTAGTTGAGAGACTGATGTCATTTTAACAAAGAATGTAGATCTACATGGAAATATTTGAAATCTGTCAAAAAGTGAAATGTCAAAAAAATTGACTGATACCCTTTTAACAAATGCCGATTCATTTGTTCTCCGTTAACTTTTGCCCTTTTTAGTAAAAGTATGACGTCTTTGAACAAAAGTAAAAGCCACTGAACAATTCTACACTGTTTAGGTCATGTTAATACAGTTTTGCCAGCACTGTGCACTTAATATTGATTTGGGAAAGCTGGTCCTTAAATGTATATCCCCATCATTTAAGTACTCCTAAAATTTACAGAGGAACACAAAGCGTTTTTTATGTTAGAGAAACGGCTTGAAATTCAACTGATAGTTTGTCCAAAATTTCTATTAGAGAACGTCGCATATCTTGCTGAACGCTTAATGTAGAATCGTCTGCATACTTCCCTGGCAACATGTGTTTCTTTCTTATCCTTTCTGTGATACTGACACCCTATTCATTACATACCTGCTCTGCCTTATTAATGACATTGTCACACAGCTCATTCCTCCAAACATTTAATTTGTCCGTTAGCGTCTCCAGAAGTGTCAATGCTTGAATAAAGCTTATTCCTTTGGTCTACAAGATTTTCTGGATTTTTGTCTATAGAAGAAAGAATATCTGTCCAGAAAAAGACAAAGGTCACAAAAATAAAGTTTTCTATCCTATTAATTATGAATGCTACATCATCCCTCTTATCAATTGTTTCAGTCGGTGTATCCTTCAGTTTCTCCAGTGCAGCGATCACTTCATCCAGCTGAGTAGATATTGCTTTCACCGAAACTTCTTTTTAACTTAACTTGGTACCACAATGTCCTTTTAGAGTAATATTTAAGAAGTCTCTAAGAACACTCCATCTATGAGTGGAACAGGAAAAGAAGGTGAAAGTTCTACTGTCCCAAAAAATGTTACTGCTTGAACATTTACATGAGCTGCATGAACTCCAACCAAGTTAAGTGAACGGTAATCACAGGAAACAAACACAGCTAGTGGACTGAAATCTAATATTCTCTTCTGAACTCCTGAATGGATACCAGCCACTGTTTCTTGATTGACATACGACTGACCTCTGCAATTGCTAAGATTCAATTCATCTCTCTCAGGTTTACTTGTAGTATCTTCTGTGATCCCCTCTGCTGTTTTCACTTCTCAAGGAATAAAATCTATAAAGGCTGCCTTGATATCAACAGAAATGTGTATAATAATTTCTACAAATCTTATAATCTGAGACATTTGTTCTACATGTGGAACATCTGGTGTTGTGTTAAATATAATACTAAAGTATGTCGTCTTTTTACATGCAGTAATAATATATTTGCGTACTCTTTCTCCTAACAAGATTATTAGTTCATTTTGAATGGTTGGTGAAAGATACGGTATACACCCACATTTACGAGAGACTGAAACACAAATAAGATCTTATGGCAGAGTCAAATTTAGCCAAGTATATTAGCAAAGCTAGATAGTTTCCGGGATTTGGATCGTTAGTAGTTGACTCTCGATGTCCTCTCAGTTACAGATTTTGTTATGCAAGAGTTTGTACTGTGGCAGTGACCCTTTCGAGGATTTATTTCCATGACTTAGCTGCTTTACTTATTTGTTCCTAAAGTAGATCATCAATAAGTTCCCCTTTGTTTAAAGAACGTTCCAATTCCTTCCATTCCAAAAATGCAGAGTGATGAGCAGGACTATTTAATGATCCTAAATATGGGGATTTAACTTTTGCCACCACGAAAACCCATTTTCACTATTAAAATGGCTTCTTTGATAGCTTCTTTTTGGGGGAAATAAAGTGCAACAAAATCAAAATAGAGATTTTTTTTAGTTAGAGACAAACACATCCAAGTGCAATTTACCTTATCATAATGAACCCTAATTATGATGCTTGGGTATAAATAGACTAATACTGTTTATCACACGAGGTTTATGACAACGGACAAGCTGGCTGGTTATGCTTCTTTCATGAAAGGAATAGTCATATAAAAGTAACAAGTTGTTTGTAGTTTTATATACACTGAAAACAATTTTTTCAAGTCTATGCTCACTTTGCCGCCCTCCTGGCTATGCCGCCTGAGGCGGCTGCCCCCTTGGCCCCCCTTAGCTACGCCTCTGTTCACCAGCCGCAGCTTATCACCTTCAATTTAGCCGAGTTGTCCTATCTTCGTTATTTTGTTGTCAGCGTACCATCGTTTAGTGGTGTGCAGAAACATGTTAACAACGTAACTACACTGATGCGGGTATAAAAAATTACTTACGACTGATATCGGTCGCTTTGATTCCGACGGGTAACGGTTTAAATGAGGGAGCCTACGGTACGTCGTAATAAGTCCTGAGTGGACAATAAGTCTGTGTTCAGTCATTCTACTGATAAAAACTGCACAATTCATTGTACATACAATGCCTTCAGTAAACACAATATGATATTGGAATGTATGATATACGATGTATATGATAGTTTCATTAAAATTTGTTATGCATGCGTGGTCACCGTCGGGAGTACAAAGACTATGTGCTGGGTGTGCTCCCGCTCTCAGCTGGCAGAATTAAAATGTAGGCCAGCATCAGCATCTCACTGACCTTGAATGCCTGTTGCCATTTTTTTATCAATTACTACGCGTCCGTAACGGCATCCGCCACTAATGGCTGTTGTTCTCGCTTCTTGATAATTCAACAACTGGTTCTACTTCTACTATCCAACGGGTAAATGTATTGCTTTACTAATATGCTCCCTAAGCTCCACAACTTAATCACTGTTTTGAACTAGTACTTTATTATTAGATGAATTTCGATAATTTTTCAATTACCAGAAAAATTACGAATATCCCGATTACTCTGTTTGCTTGTTTGTTAGTAAAATAACAATTGTAGATCAGACACTCATACAATAAACACTAAAAACTCAATTTAGTCTGTCACCCGCGGCTGCGTTTTTACCATGAAACAAAAATGTTACGCTCTTTTTTGGGTCATGGGGTTAAAAATTTTGACAATATCAAAATTGTACACTATATTCAGATTTTGTTTAAATTCTCTTTAATATGATACCCCACTGAGAGTTGCGATGTTACATACGAACTTTTGACCCACGTTTTGAGCTCTGAAGTCTCAAAATCTTGAAATGTCCAATACTTAAAATTACACACAAATTTTAGTTACAATTCCCTTTAATTTGATACCCACATGAATTTTAGCGATTTTATAAAAAATTTCAACCACTTTTTCGGCCCTGGAGTTCCTAAATTTTAAAGTTACCAAAAATTAACATTAAATTAAGACTGGTTAAAATTTCCTTTAATTAGATACCCCAGCACATGGAGGTTTAAATAACTCTGCCCCCTCACACTTTTGCCTCCCTCCTATTTTTTTGGGAATCAATCTCAAAAACAATAGGGTTATTTGGGGTAAAAGTATGTACACGTATGCCGAGTTTTATGAAAATTGGTTATGTGTTCAAAAGTTGTCGTGAGACATACTCCAAACTGACAGACAAATGCCAAACGGTTGAGATAAAACTGAGAGCTTGCTTCGCTCGTTTGACTTTTTTTATAACTGTGGGCGATACAAGGTAAACAAACAAACTCCGATTCTGCCTTCTAACTTCAATAATATCTAAACGAGCAGTTTTTATATAGATTTTCCACAGACCGATAGAGAAGCTCGTACACGACGAATATGAAACCACAGTTTCAGACTAGTTATTTAATTACTGTTAACGACGAAAACACCAATTATACTTAATGTAGAATACAAAAATAACAAATATACGAAGCAAATAGTCTCTTACAGGCCGAAACACTTCATACGAACTTCACAGCTAAAAGTCGATAGCGTGTGATTATTATTATTATTATAGTTGTTATTATTATTAAGTAAATGGTTTCGGACAATCGACCCCATCCATTAATAATAAAATAAACACAACATCTCGACCACATACAATCTGTAGTCGTTTTCTGGTGAGATAATAAAATATAAAATAATACAAAAGATATATAGCAAAAACAAAGATACTGTCAATAAATTAACATAAAATATAACGAAAATAACATTTTGAGTCAAATATGTAATTACAACAGACTTCTTGTCAAGAACTTCCTCAAGCAGTGAGAGATTTTACGTGCGATTACAAAACTCTTTACTGTGATCACTTAATTGGCCAGACGAACCTCTCGTCACTTAAGTCTGCTATAATCACATTTTAACTTAATTAATTGGTTTCAATTTTCGTTATATTTTAATGTTAACTTTCGACTACATCTTCGTGCGTTTTCGAACAGAGGGTTTTAATACTACGGTATTCTATATTTTAACTCAATTCATCTGAAGTTGCCACAGGTCATGTGTGGTCGAAATGTTATGTTTATTGAATAACGAGGAAGGTTGTTCGGAACAACATGCTTAATGAGTTTACAGGAATCGGTGACACGCTTACTGGTTTTCGATGAAGAATGAACGACGAACACCATTATGAAGCTAATCAAAAAAGCTGGTAAATATTAAAAGTCGAGAGTACTGGTACTAGGAACTCATTGTACACGAGGCATATTCTTACGTACACAGAGAAGTTCGATGATAGCCAGAGAAGATGACATCTGATGTCCATCTAAGAGTTTATTACAGCCGTCAACTGAAAAGCTGATAACGGGAGTAAACGGAAATATAGTGAAAAAAATACTGGAACTTGCTGAATTGCACGGTTCGCGTCGGCCACACGTGGTGTGTGTGTGTGTTCTATATTATTAAGGAACAAATTTGTTGTTTAGAAACTTTTTGGCAGCCGACTTGATGAATTATGCATAATGACCGCTGCATGCTGATATATTACTACTTGCACGCGCTAGTAATGTCAAGGAACCTGTTTTCTCTGTATGGTCAACCGTGACTTCAACTTGTTAAATATACGACTAGAAAGTTGCTGAAGATTACATACGTTTCATTGGGTCCGGTAACGATTATGGGACAGACGACGTGGTGAGGCTGACCCTTAGTGGCACACATGCATTCGCGGACGTTAATAATCTTTACCCGTTGATTTCTGAACAACACGCGAGAGGGACCCATATTATCGACGAATGTAGCTGCGCGTGCACTACTTTATTGTAAAATATAACAGCAATATACCAAAACAAGAACAATTTACAACTGCTTTAATTAGTTGCGGAACTACCTGAGTTACAACGCATGAATTCAGTGCAGCTGGTATACGTGAGTACAGCACAGTACACCTGGGTACACAACTGAGAAAATAAGTGCACACAAACATTCTGATACATAAAAACGAAAAGCAGTTGACAATTTACTCCTAAGATGTGTAGTAAACTCGTACACAAAGAGCTAAGTGATATAAAGGTCAAAATAAATACAACAATAAACTAGTAAGCTCCTTGAGCTGCAGAAGTCGCTCGCTATTTCTGAATGAAATACATTTGTTGTTAGACATTTTAATGTTAGATTATCTTTCTATTATCAGCAAAATTACGAAAACCGCGATTATTACATTTTCTTTAGTAAAATAAGAATGGTGAACAGACTATCAATAAAAGCTATAAATTCCGAACAAATGCATTAGTTTTTTTTTTTAATTTAACCACTAATTGACAAATAATTTAAGTTTACCTTTTAAGTTTTTAAGGTTGTATGTTTCCACAGATTTCTACAGTCCTATATCTACTCCTTTTATAGTTTCCACAAATATAAAGCTTTTTGTAAGCGATTATTAGTGTTTAAAAACAATATAAATTTTCAATTTTTACAATCTCATGTATATAGTATCAGTAACTTAAAACCACTTGTGAATAAAACTATTAAATTTTCAAATATTATTACTTTAAGGTTAAAACGACTTTTCGTAGTTATTATGTATATATAATACATTATTTCAATGAAAAAATAACTTATTAAAATAAAGAATTACACAGGTGCATAGTACATTTAATATCTAAACAATGGCTTTTACCTTTTTTCAATTCGACAATTAGTTATAAAATTACAAGTGAATATTTGGTTCCGCACCGTCTGAAATTTGTGCAATCCCCCCGGACTCCCAACGAAAAAATGTACTTACGCTTCAATAATTTTTTGAGAAAACTATTCACTTCTGTAAAAAAACTATAAGGACATTTTTATCTATAAGGAAACTTTCCTTATTTTAACTATAAGGAAATTTTCTCTACTTTACGCTCGTATTTTTTACTTTCACAATAGACGAATCGTTTAAAAGTTCTAATTAGAAACCCGATTTTCCGAAATTTAGAGGTTGTTTTGGGGGGTGGTTTGATACTGTGCTGAGAGGTGCAGAGTTTCGTAAAATAGTGTTCTATATGTAAATATTTGATAAAAAAAAGGTCGCTTCCTTCTTCAATTTAATATGAGCTCATAATCTAATATGACTGGGCAAAAAGAGTTAGTCTAATATGACTGTGAAAAATATGATTATTCATGTAAGTTATTTTGTTAACTTATGTTGTTTTGTAACTAAAATATTGACGTTTTATGACACTGTTAGTAACTTTTAATCGATATTCAATAAAAAAAAATTATGTGTCAAGGTAATCGTAAAATGTTTGCAAAACAATGGGTTAAAATAGCTAAAAATGTCAAAAAACGTATTTTTGACCAGGAACCACCACTCCAAAAAATCTGAAAAAATTTATGTAGTTAAATTACTAAAAGTTTCACAAAATCACAAAAAGAAAACTTTTGTTACATGGCCTATTTTAAGAGATTTTATTATTTTAAAGATTCTCGAATTTTTGTAAGGACCTAAATAAGGGCCACGAAAAATTCACATAAAAGGTCTTCTAATCAAGTATGTACCTGATTTTTTTCAAAATTTTTAATGGACTAGAACGGGAGGAAAAAATAAAATATGAAAAAAATGGATTTTTCATCCCCTGGGGGTGGGAGGGGGAAGAATCCGAGGTATGGATTATGGGTTACCTTTTTTTTGGCACAGGAAACAGTATTATATAGTTTATTTCGGAATCCGTGATTAAGGGTATTTGGCCCCTCTTAACCCAGGATACCCTTTACAATTTATTATCGGAATGTATTTGTGTAGTTTTCACACAGCCTCATTTATTTCACGGCTCATTTTACGCATACGCTTGGGGAACCACGAATGTGTTTGTGTAGCACAACGTAATGTTCTCTCGATCATAGTGGCCTGTGAGTTCAATACTATTAAAATTTCAATAATATAACACTCTTTTGTGTCTTAACAATATTAGAAGATTGTCATCGCTTAGAAACGGGATAAAATAATAAGTATTCAAAATATTAAGTTTTGAACTAATACAACTTTCAGCTACGTCCCACGGAAAGTCTGCCTACATCTACTTCGAGTCGGCGTCAAATCTTTCGCTATTAACCGAGATTTCCTGTACGGTGTGCATAAATATTTGTGGTAAGACTCAACGTACACACTTACATTATATTACTCAGTTTTATTTACAGTGGCTGTTCACCGCGTAACACGCTACTTGACGTGCTCTGTTCAGCTCCCACGTTCCGCGAAATCAAACCGTTTATCGCTCACCAAAGGTTAATTTATGAAAGCAGATTGAAATAACACCAGAAAGGTTAAGGACGAAATCAACACACAAAGAGACCATACCATACTCGTTACGCAAGCCATAAATCATAGCGGATTAACAAAGTCGGCGCGGAGTTTTATCTCGTTAACTACTACATTTTTCACAGAAAGCAAATGTAAAACTTGACAATTTCTTTAATGTTGTTCACTATACTTATATATAATCAAAATACTAGTATATTATGTTACAGTACGAAGCATACTTGAACGTATTACTAGACTGCCGCGGTCAATTAAGCGATCTTTTCGGCGGTTTTTGAACGACTGCATTTAACAGAGTGACGACCCTATGTTAAGGTGAAAATGGCGCCGCTTAGGACTTGTGATTTTCATTATATTGTCTTACGAAAATGAATGAATAGAAATGCCGCCGTCCAAAATTAAACGTTAACATTAAACAAGGATATAATTAATTAATTATATCAAAGGATATGCGAAGAGTGCGGACACCAACTTCAACTAGGGACAGTAAACAGTAAATAAATAGGGACCTCCAAGAGACAATAAGTATTTTTCGTATCAAATCCATTGTAGTGAAGCTCTTTACGGTTATGCAAACTGATTCCCATCACCCCTTTATAGGCTTTGGACCGGAAAATATGACATTATTGCCAATCATTGTGGCGTGTTTAAGATCAGCTTTGAGCGTATCCTTTTTTGTTAAAGTTTTGTGCTGTTTAATTTTTTCTATATTTTAAATCTTTTTATCACATTTTTAAGTAGGCCTATATAAAAATTCAAAACGCACACACACTGCAAAAACGTATTTATATGAAATTCAACATCGATCTACTCCAGATTCATAATGAAAGAAATAGCTGTTAACCATGATTTGATGTCGTTTGTTTCTTCATACTTTTGAAATGCTCGTTCTATCCTTTCGTCCGTATTGACGTACGCTACTTCCTTTCCCCCTTATTCCGTTCCATGCCCAATTCCATTTCCATACACATACTGTTGGTAACCAAAACTTTTTTTTTTCAAACATCATACATCTTTCATTTTGGATTTGGGATTCGGAAGGACGCTGTTGATTTTATGATCCCATCCCTCAACAGCGTAACAGCGTTGGTTGTCCTGTGTCGTCTTTGGTAGCATGTCCGCAGCGATAAAGAGATTTTTCCATTTTTCAACCATCACTCGACAAAATAATCGAAAAACCCATAATTTTTCATTATCCGGAGCTTCAAAATGGATCTCGACGAATCCACTTTCTACATGTTCTGGCTTAAGAAAGGCGAGAGCTGCACACTTCCTTATGCGTAGTCTTACTTCTTGGTTTTCCCGGCAGTCACTGGTAAGACCAATTCTTATACTCCCCTCCAGAAACGCTTCTTCATATGAAAAAGAAAACCACCAACAATTTATCTCTGCCACATGGAAAACTTCGCGAAGCTTCCAAGTTAAGTTGATTTTGTGTGGTTTCCAAAATTCCAATTTTACGCTTCTAAATGAAATACAAGTTTTCATTTCTGACGAAATATGTGTAACTGAGAATTATTTTTAGGCAAATTAATAGATGAAGTTAAAATGTAAAATGATTTCTGACAAGAACATCAGAAACGTGAAAGTTTTGTTGTTGTGAAAGGACAGTATATGCCTGCAAATTTCGATATCCGCACTACTCGAGACATCACATCAAAGCTCACAGCTTTTGGATAATTGTAAGCCCACAAACTGCTACAGAAAAGGTCGAGACACAAATGCATTAAGATGAATAAGAATAAAAAGCGGCCACTCAACATAAAGACCGTCTCTTGAACGGTATGTTCGATTCGGTAATACACTGCTCAACCGACACAAAAGGAATACAGTATCACCAATGGAACGACTATCGATTGTCTCCTTGATATGTAACGCTTGTTAATTTCTTGTTCTGTCCAGTACTTACTGAAAACGAAATGTGTTTTTAGTATTTCGTGTTTTATCTCACAAATATTTTAATATGATGGTGGTGTGATCCAGAAACGCGTAGTTTCCATTCATAAGTTGCAAGAAGTACACTTGGTTCCGACAAAAATTTACCTTATGTACAGGATAGAGACATAGAGATCCATTCTTGTACGCAATAGCTCTAGCACAAGAGAAAACAGTTAGATTTACTGACTCTGAAAAATACGACTGAAAACTTGTATTCAAACGTCTACATGACTTTGCGTGTTATTATTTTGACAATATCTGTCCGTGTCTACGTTACATCTGCTGGACAATTAAAAAAAACCGCAGCGATGCAAATGAACGTGAACTGTAATTTTTTTTTTAATACAAAAAAAAAACTGCTGTAAAGGCGTTTCAAATTTTAACTTAACCTTTCTAGACTTTCTTCAATAAAAAGTAAGGTAACAATTCAAAAATCTTCAAGCGCCCTAACAAACTGCTACTAACGAACAACATATTTACGTGCATGCAAGTACGTTTCTTGTCTCACAGGAACCATAACGGTGTTAAACATGCAATATATGTGCAAGTCTGGAAGCAGGCACACAATTAGTACAGTTATCGTAGGCCCTAATTATACCAATTAACACGTAACTAACTACGATGCCGTTGAAACGGAAAGCTGATAACATTATTAAACCACAACGGCAGAAACGTTTACATATCTCTGTCTGTTACACGACTAGCGCGTTCGACTTTGTTAGCTGAAAACCAAAAACACAACTGTATTATTTAATTTCACAGTACATTATGTGTCGGTTCGTAAATACGAACACGACGACGATGGTACGGCACCTGGAAATGGATTTGACACCGGAATTTACATTACTTTGTGGCTTGAACAGGCCGTACCGAGCGCCTTGGCCTTCCTTAGGATGACTACGCCAGTGGATACTGAGGCTACCTGATTCTTCCCCTCTAAATTTCCCTGAATAATTCTCTTGGCACATTGACTTTTACTTGTTCTCTCAATATGTCCTTAAGCAATTCAGCAACTTTTGCTTATAACCTCTTATCCTTGGTCTGTTAAACAAGTTTATTAATTCTTGGTTTATTCTTATTTTCCGTATGTCCTGCACTGGGCCACATATTTCCCATTTTCTTCAGTACTTTTTCTGCCATGCGTCTAGTATTGGAATACTGGAGATTGCATTAGATTTCCAGAACACACACACACACACACACACACACACTTTTAATTTAATTTATCTAATTGGTAATGTAGACAGTTCCTGTGACATTATCTCGCCGTTCTTCTAACGGGCGTAACAAGAGTGTAGGGTTTTACTGATTTAGTATTTCTGATTATCATTTAGAACATTGAATATTCAGTAATTTGTATACGTATACAAAAGCCACGAAAACATTATAATAAACTGACTCGATTTGTCGATTCAAATTATAATTTAATACTTTCAGTAAAAAGTATCATGTGCCAGTAATCTGAATTCACACGGAAACACGTTCCGCACCGACGTTTTAAAGATTTCTGTTTCAGTGTTCAGAGATTCAAAGTGTTTATCTTGTTGCTGATCCTATCAAATGTGGTCGGTAGCAGCACTTCTTTAAGTCACCAGCATCGAGGGAGAGACGTAATTATATCATATTTAGGTATAGGAAAATGGGTTCACAAAGAAGTAGAAAATTAAACGAATTATTTTATTTATTTTTTTTAACACCATTCACCAAGAAATTCTGAAATTTAAATAATTATGTGAAGGCGTATTGTTTTACACAAATTATTTTATTAATGTTTTATGTATTCTGGTACCCTCGTTCCGCGGATGTTTGTATCAAACGTTATAGATTCGTACTGGTATTTATACATACATAAGTCAATAAATAATATAGGCATATATAGATGATAACAATTATACACTAACAACGCTACTACTTACACTAAGAACTACTATAATAATAAATACTTATACACAATTACTCAACACACCAGTATGCACCCTAAGCTGCAGAACTCGCTCATTTAGAACGATGTCCATATAAATTTCAATGTTAGATAATTTTTCAATTACGGGGAAAATTACAAAATCCCGAGTATACTACTATTTGTTTAGTAATATAACAACTGCAGAACACACAATCACACGATAAACACTAAAAATTCAAACGTTTGGGTTTGGGCTACAATTTCTTTTGCGTGTCACCATGCTGGATTTTCAATTTTTTTTTCAAATTTCCAATTTCTTTTTTGGGCTCTATGGTCCCGAAATTTTGTAATTTTCAAAACGTAACACTATGCTCTCGATGGTAGGTAAAATTCCCTTTAATTTGATACCATACATGGCTTTCTTTGCGACTTTGTCACAATTTTGACCCCCTCAATTTTTGCCGCCCGAAAACAATAAGATTTTGTAGAGTAAAAGTATGGATACCCATGTCAAGTTTTACATAAATCGGTTGATATACTCAAACGTTATCGTGAGACATTCCGCAAACAGACAGGCAGTCACCCGTATTACAAGGGGTCGAATTAAAACTGAGATTTGCTTCACTCGTTTAAAAAATAAAAGTTATTCAAAAGGAATCGATTATAGTGAGGATTCTCTTGTCTAGCTTTGAATCCCTCTGATGATTCCCGCTGTATTCGAGTTAATCCTATTTCTAAAGGGGCGTACGGTAGGCGGTTTTTATTAGCATATAGACACATTTTAAATGTTTAAAACTTTTGTTATAACTCTCACGGTATACGAAATATTTTTTCCCTTTATTACTTCGGATGTAACGAGAACGCTAAGAGTTTAGCCCCTGTTAACCCTGTAACAGCTGGACCGACTTAGGTGCCGTATTTATCAATCGATTGTTAAAAAAAACAACGTATTCGATATTCAAAGATTTATGCTTACAAAAATCGATGTTACTGGGACACTGTGATGAAACAATTGTTAATTAAAGAACACCACATGGGAGGCACGTTCGCGTGTACGGTATCACAGGCGAATATAACTAGTTCTAGTTGAACGGCTCGGCTACACGAAGAGATTTACGAAACATGATCATTGCACTGAATGGGAAATTCTTCACAATTTAACTTATAATTTTCTACTATAAATTTAACTTGTTTAACTCGGCAGACAATGAACTGAATCTAAACAAAACGCTGCTTCACCTGCACGTATATGCGGTTACGTGAACAACAAACAACGGTCCAAATGTGTGTACTTTCATTTGGCATTAAGTACTACCACCATGATGTTTGGCTTACGCACAAAGAAACGACGGAAACAGCAACACGTGTTGTGTGCAGCCGAGTGTGTTTGCTTGGCGTGCGCACAAAGGTGGGCGAAAGTGTCGGTACACACACAAACACAATGTTTAAATGATGCAGCAGACACTGTTACTGAATGTAAGCACTCCGTCGATTTCTAGTTTCTTGCTGAACTACGTACAAAAATGAAAAAGTATAAAAACGGATACCAAACTCAGCGCTTTACAAGCTGAGATGTTCGATTAGTGAAATAGGTAATCAGCCGATTGAGCGAAATGATTAAACTCATTAAAAAAAATTATTCTAGGCATATCACTTTATAATTAAACATGCGCTGCAAACAATGTATCTTGTATTTCCAACTATGTCTTAAACAGTGCTAAAGGGATACGGAAAAAGTAGACGTACGGAACCAAGTTACAAAGCACACAGCGTTACAAAATGTCGAAATGGTCTATTTAAAACATTAAATATTTATATTTATACTGCTGCAAATCATTTACTCTATCAACACTGACGAGGCCTTTCGGTGTCTCCACCATCTTCAGGTCGTTTACGATGGTGGAAGATGGCTCGCCTCAACTGACTCGGCTCGGTTAAACGACCTGAAGATGGTGGAGACACCGAAAGGCCTCGTCAAGAACGAAGTATTTAGCAGTGTGGGAATAAAGTTGGTGAATAGATGAAATGTTAACTTTCAATTACACACGACTATCAATAACGCCTTGTTTTAAAATTTGTATTTAAAATGGATTAGGTGTCCTAAAAAAATTCCGTTAAACATGTCAAAAACGGTTCCTGATCGTAAGTTGGGGCGTCTGGATCTTTCAAGTCCTGCCACTCACCTCTTCTCATCCTTGTGGCATTTTCCTTTATCTGTTTGTTTTTGCCATTTCGGACACGTAAACTGTACGTTTGGAATAGGAAGTTTTAATGGGTTTGGAACAATTTTCTGAACCCAGTTTTTCAAGTAGTGACACCTTATTTCATTCATATGTTTAAATATCTTACAAATCATGAGCTACGTCTAACGTTCAAAATTTGCAAAGTAAAAAAACATTGTTTCACAATAAAAAAATATTGTGAACTAACAAAATAGAATTAGTTCATCGATTATTTGAGATTCCAGACTTTCAACTGAGATATATATACATTTTTTTTTTTTTACAACTCAAAATTACTAATCTTTTCAAAAAATTTATTTGACTGCATAATAACAGCGTCTTGAGTATGCTGAGTTATATTTATTTATCAATTTTCATAGATGAATCAATTATCAATTTTCAGAATGAAGAGTTGATAGATAGCATTAAAATCAGAGGGTGTTATGATAAATAAGGCTTAAGGATAAAAGATTTAGAGTTCAATTTGTAAAAACAATTACGAGTTTATTTAGAAATAAGCAGAGAAAACTATAAAATAAAAAAATCAAATATCCCTTTTGTAAAGTTTGTTTGATTTCCGAGTCTGCTTAAAGTGTGTTACTTGTCTAGTGCTGTTCTTGCTGTGTATAAATAATTGTACTGAAACTTCTTACTACTCAGCCTACGTTTGCGTAACAGTTATCCATGTATACTGGCCTCATTTTGAATCCTGCTATCAGATTTACCGCACATACACACTCCCAGACTTTCAACCACTACGACGTTCCGTTTCTAATATTAACAGACCCCAGGAACTGAGGCCTCAAGTGCAGAAAAAGAACAAGACGTAAACTGCATCCGTCAACACGGACATCCTGAATGTCCCACATAATACAGGCTACGAGAGTTAGCCTTTCTTGACACAAACAAGGCACCGCCATAAGAATAAATTACGATTGTATACTATGCAATGTGAAAACGAAACATCCAGTATCGTTCACGCGACCCAGTAAAGTCCAGTAGGTATACGAACCGCGCTACCACAGACAACTGAACTGAAGTCAGGATCACTAATTAAAATATCGGATGGAGACCCCCCCCCCCCCCGACACCTAGATTCCTAAAGCAGACGTCAAATCCAAGTACTTACTACACCAAGGCACAAATAGCCCCTATCCAATACAGCACTTAAATCTGTAATTAATTTTTACCCGTTACTACAGAAACTCGTCAACACACCCCATTAGCTTTAATCAAAAACAACCAATAATAACTAAACACCATAGAATTTAATACATTTGCTCCTTAGAATGTTGTTGATAAATCGATTTTACATTAACTATATCCATGAACAGTATAAACATCAATATTCAGTGCATATGCAAAATTAAACATTGCCCATCAATTGTTGGAATTTAAACGGACAAGGAAATTCAAAAAATTCATGTTTTTACTAAACGATATTTCGTGAAAGATGATGCGATAAATTTTACGTGCTACTTGAAATAAAACTAAAAATATTTTGCTGATTTTCACAACTGCCTGGTTTCGAATTATAGAATTATGTAGACCTTCAAAAATCCCCCAAAACGTAAATTTCAAGCGGGAGCAAATAAAATAACTATAGGGGTACCAACAGTATCAATACACCACTAATGGGCATATTTTGTATCAGTATTATTCAAAATGGTTTTCAAAATCCGAAAATTCTGGATGAGTGTTTTAAGTGTGTAATTAATATTATTTCGTATATTCGAACTCAACCTGTTCTTAATAGTTTATTACGGTGCTGGGATCACGATATACATTTTATAAGTAAATGATGAAGCACATATTTTTATAAAAAGCCATTATTGGCACTCTTCGTTTATAAAAAGATTGGATAAACGTCAATTAAGGAAATTATTTACTAATATAATATAATGAAATTATATAACTTGTATAGGCTACATTTTGTAACGTATGAAATACTTAAGAAAATATAAAGCGAAGCTTATATATGAGTTAGTAAATAAACATATAGCCTTCAATAAAAAGATACTGCCTTTCACATAGACTTTCCGGGACTATTCATGGACAAGGATCTTGAAGGCAATCAGCAACGTACAGTTAGCGCTAGCATTAATAAGTCCGCATAAATAGCAATGATGCGGGACCGAAATGACGTAACTCTACTAAATGGACGCTGATGACACAAGTGGTAATGACACAGATACTGGCGTTACGTTCCTTACTGATTTTACACAGAGAGCGATTTAAGTTACAAAACAAACATAAAGTAAACCCTGTATTTAAATGATCCGCGGTTCCACGATCAGGCAAAGTTTTTTAAAACTAATCTTCGCAAATGATAATATTTTTAGGAACTAATCAAGACACTCTTGACGTAACTAACGGCAGACAATGCCAATTGTGTTGAGTATTTAACTGCCCTAGCAGTCTAGCAGTGTGAAGTGTAAATCCGACTATAAAACTGATTTCGACCTCGACATTTTCACTGTTGCACTGACAATGCAATCGGTCTGTGCACAGCAATCAACTCAATAATCGGCTCGTTCGGCATGTTTGAGCAGTCAGCAGCACATCTTTAGATTTTACTCTACTTTTCACCCAAAGTTAACTATCGTTAACTAACGTGCTGTTCTGCGGAAATTTTGTGTAGGAGAAATATCTTTCTTCTTCACAAAATTTCACGCAGAACAGCACGGTTGATACGACAAACATCAGTTGTATCAATACATAGCTTGTAACAGCACTAAACCGCCGGGAGGGGGGGGAGTTGATAAAATATACTGAGGGCACTTGCAGTAGTGTATCTAAAGATTCATGCCCCCCCCCCGGGCGACAGCCACCCTTTCTGTACGTTCATGAAGGTACCTAAACTCTATGAAGATCTTGTCCGTTAAGAAGACAATATTAGTTTAGCTTTACTCTGTGGCTTGAAAAAGGGAAAACTTGTTAGGGAAATTAATTCAGCCTACTTACGTTTTAATTAATTAATTCATTTCTAATAAGAAAGGGGCCAGATTTGATATTTTTTCGAGTTCACTGATATGGTTGGTTTCTAGCTCTTGCTCACTAAACGTCATCCCTGCCATTTCTTTCGACCGACAATAAATGTATACAACTACTTTATCGAGCGACAAATTAAAATCTGTTAGAAAAGTAAACAGATTTGTCTAACGTACTTGTATTGACACAATTATTTTTACAAGCGTTGCTCGTTTGCAGTGAACGAAATTTTCATATCGTGACTGTTTAACATGTTCGTTGGCTACACGTGTTTGGAAAAAAAGGTTACACCGTCATGCTTCACTTGTACTTGACTGCACTAAGCGAACGAACACCCTGGCAAGCTGCTGAAAGGTATCTGCTTACTATCGGCACAGAGACACTACGTAAATTACTTTTCAGCTAAGACAGCTGAATAGACATCATACAAACTACTTGTCTGTACTGTAACTTTGTCGTATCTTGTTGTTGAACGAGGCCTTTCGGCGTCAGTACAAAGCAGCAGAACAGCAGTACGGTACAACAAAATTGCAATGATGAATACTGCTATTTATAACACGAAAAACCTCACTGAGAATACTCGTCTGCAGTTGTATAATGTTCATCTATCTTTCGCTTGCGGTCAAAAGTTTTATATTCCGAGGGCTTCGGTATAGTAATGTGTTCTTAGAAAGCCAAGACTGAGTGTCCGCCAATCAGACTGTCCCGTTTTAGTAAAATGTCACGAACAATTTCAGTCCACGTGAACGCGTTGTCAAATTTGGTATTCATAAACGCGGCTTATCACCTTCACGGGAGCCGACCGGCGTGTCGTCATCTGTTGTCGGTGCAGGCCTTTGTTTAAGGGGAGATCAGCAGTTTTTGACATGGAATCCATAGGTATGTAATGGTCTTACTCGCATGTTTCGCGAAAATCGACCGTTATGTTTCAAATGTACTTTCGGCATACCACTATCTCACGAACCGCTCAACCAATCCCAGCAAACCAGGTGTCAGGTGATCGAGTCACTCGGCCCCCTTCCACCAATAGTACTGAGAATTTTGACAACTGACTTCAGTCGCCAGCAGACTAGGCTTTGCCTGCGTGAGGGTGTTTTTGCGCCGAAAATTTCTAAATTGCTCCACTAAAACTTAAATATCTCGGGAACTACAAGTCCGATCGCGAAAATACAAAGTGCGTTGTGATCCTCAGAACTAAATCTCTCCAATAACATCAATTCCGAGTACCAGAAGCACTCACAGAAAATAATATTTGAACTAAAAATCTGAAATGCCTCGACCTAAAAATCGCGATAAAACTCAAACCAAAAATTTCAAACCGAAAACCGGCAAATCCTATGCAGAGCGTCAACAGGCCTATCGTTTGAGACTAAAATCAAAGAAATCGGCCGAGAACTTACACAATGGCAACCATTTGAAGATTGACGAAACCCCGTCAGCGCCCAAGCGGCCCGCATCTCCGATACCTGGGTCATCCGGCGTGCCCCCAAAGCGACTCAGATCGAGCGTACGGCTAGCTAGCACGAAAACAGACGATGAGAACATTAATAACTTGTGCTTCGACAACACTGGACCCTCGATGCTCTGCGCAGAACAGCCCGGTCCAAGTCGCCGCTTCAAAGGAGTCGACGAGGAATTCTCTAAGCACTTTATTAACAATCCGTTCGGCTCGGTGTGTGGGATCTGCGATCGCTTGTGGTTCAAGAGTGATCTAAGACTGTGCGTACCATCATACATAAGTCTCTTGGCCACAGTGTTCGGAGCGGACGAGTACTCAAGTGCGAGTAATATGGAAGGCGTGTGCTCTACGTGTGTTGCAAGTCTCAAACAAGGCAACGTACCGCCGCTGTGCAAATCATACGGCTTCCAATATCCACCGATCCCGCCAAACTTGCCGCCTCTGAATCCCGTTGAAGAGAGACTTATATGCCCGCGGTTACCGTTCATGCAGATTCGTCGGCTCCGCTATGTAGACGGTATGTATGGGATCGTGGGCCAAGTCATAAATGTGCCAGTGAAGGTGGACAACATGGTTAACGTGCTGCCTCGCACTCGTTAGGTGCGTTAGGTGGCCATAGCGTTAGGTGACTCTGTAAATTCTGAATAAATAAAATACATTGAAACGTATGTAGCTGTTTATTTAACCAACCCTTCATTCCTTCCCAAAGCACAAGTCTGCCCATGATTCCATGTCTACCGGTAGTCCCACGACTATCAGGTTTAAATTTGTTGGTCAAAAAATCGAATTCTTTTTATTGCCCCCAAAAATTCTCCATTTCATCCTGGTTAAGAAAATATATACTTTTATGGGGTTATCTACATTAATGTGACCATAAAAAATAAAATAAAACGTATTACACGTTGTTTTCCGGCTCCCATTGTTTAGCTTTATGAGCGTTTTCCGTAACTATGGATTTCATCAATTAGGTAGGCCTACAACACTTTTCTCAAAAACTATAAGTGCTATTGAGTTCCAATTTTTTTGTGGTTGAACAGTACAATGTAACAATCAAAGTGTACTAGACTTAATCGCTTCCTTTAAAAATTAATTTTGTAAAAAATTCTAAATAAAACAAATTATATAAAATTTTTCAAAAAAATTATATAAAATTGTTTCAAAAAAATTATAAAAATTAATTATTTTTTATATAGCTATTTTTTTAGTACATCATGTTACAAATTTATTTGTTAAGGTATGGTGAAAATTTCAAATACATACCTTCAACAGATCATTAATTAATGGTACCTCTACATTGTTCACCCATTTAAAATGCATTGGACAAAAAAAAGTGAAGATCTCCCCTTAAGCGACATAAAGAAACATGACATAGACGGAGTAATTACGACTGATAACGGTTGCTTTGATAGCTGACGTTAACTGTTACTGCTTTTTACAGGATAACCTGTTTTCTTTGGGGCAAAATCGACGTTATACTATATGCTTACTTTGTTAACCAGTATTCACGTACAATGAACAATTTTTAAAATGTTACTTAACTTTGAAGCTTAACATCTTTGCGGATCAACAACGAGGATATCGATTGGGTTTGTTATAGCAGTAACTAATAAACAACAACAAGCCTTATTTGCGTTATTCTGTAGGCAAACTACCTGAAAAAAGATGGAAGAACCAGCCCTGCCATATAAACTGAGAATGAAAAAAAAACTGCGAAACTAAACACACATGTTATATCAATAACACAAATAATTTAACAAACTGATAATTAATTCTACTATTAAAAATTAATAATAACTATAATTATAATAGTAATAGTAATTTAAAAATAATATTCCTTCACCCTTACATGTAACTGTTCTTTGTTATATATTTAAGAATACGTTGATGAATTACAGAATACTCGACCCCATTACCTTGGATTTTAAATTTAATTCGTCAACAAACATGATAAAATGCATTTCAGTCTGAATACGCCACTAGCGGCAGAGTCGGACGGGAACAGCTGTCTGAAGGGCGAAGACCCTACAATCTATCATCACACTATGCTTTCTAGTACCCGCCCATTGTTTTTCCTTTCAACAAGGTGCTGATATATGAATGGCATCCTCGGCTCTGCTCCCCTACGATACAAGGGCAGCACTGCGTTAGTCTATAACAATTTTTACCTTATTTTTATCCTGACGGTTTTTAGTTTCATTTACGTTACAAAAATCCACGTGGCTTGTACACGTGTACAACATATATTCAGAAGCATGGCCTGTATATTTTACCGTTTTATTTTATAAACGGTGTAGAGTTTATAAGACTCTTACTTTGTAAGAGTTTCGATCTTCAATGTTTTCTTGAGAGGAAAAAACAAATTATACACGTTCGATGTGAAATGGTGTCCAACCTGAGATATCATGACAAAATACTAAAAACCTAATTGCGAACATAACAACTCGCAACATTACTTTAAAAAGCTTACCGCAAAACTGAAGTAGACCAGCACCCAGAACTGTAAACTAGCTTGAGCAAATAAATTCTCGGTTGTCAAATCCTACTTCACACACAAAAATTCTACCCAATCTCTATTGAAATCCAATAGCTAGACGAACGTAATCTCGCTACTTTCAGACTGCTATAGTTTTACTGTTACGTCATATAAGTAAAATCAAATACATAGCAATAAGTCGTTATTTCATTATTACTATTACCATACCAATCACTCCACAGTAACCAATTACCATTTTAACTCGAATATTTTATTAGCCTACCAATAAAGTAAGCATACCACATGCGTGCGCGAACATACACACACTGTTATTTTAACACGTGTGACAAAAAAAAGAGTTCACATCAACTGTTAGTTAATGTCATTGTTTAAATTTACCAGGCATTTAAACAGCTGTCAGATGCTGAGAGAATCGGCTCACAATGAAAAAAGTACAAGTTTGCGTTTAAAATTTGTAAAATGCGCACGACTGTTTTTACTTCCATATTCCTTAAGGAATGGAAGTATGGTGATGGCAAAAAAAATCGTGTTCGAGATTATTGCAGATTCTGATTCTACTACACTCAAAACATGAAAAAAAGTCGTTTTCCGAAAAGTGTCTGTGTGTCTGTCTGTAGATTTTTTTTCTATGGCAAACGATAACTGCCGCAAATTCAAACAGAATCAAATAATTTTTTGCATACAGCCCTGATTTGTAGAGTACTCACGACCTATTGTTTTTGGTGAAGATCGGTTGAGGGAAAGGGGTAGTTTACCTACAACGGTTTTTTTTTATCAAGGGAAATTTTTTTTTTTGGCAAACGATAACAGCCGCAAATTCAAACAGAATCAAATAATGTTTCGCATACAGCCCTGAATTGTAGAGTTCTCAAGACCTATTGTTTTTGGTGAAGATCGGTTAAGGGAAAGGGGTAGTTTACCTGTAACGTTTTATGTTTTAACAAGGGTATTTCCTATGGCAAACGATAACAGCCGCAAAATTCAAACAGAATCAAAAGATTATTTGCATACAGGCCTAAATTGTAGAGTTCTCAAGGCCTGTTATTTTTGGTGAAGATCGGTTAAGGGAAAGGGGTAGTTTACCTACAACGTTTTTTTAACAAGGGTATTTTCTATGGCAAACGATAACAGCAGCAAATTCAAACAGAATCAAATAATTTTCTGCATACAGCCCTGATTTGTAGAGTACTCAAGACCTATTGTTTTTGGTGAAGATCGGTTGAGGGGAAGGGGTAGTTTACCTGCAACGTTTTTTATCAAGCGTATTTTCTATGGCAAACGATAACAGCCGCAAATTCAAACAGAATCAAATAATTTTTTGCATACGTCAGTGAATTGTAGAGGACTCAAGCCCTTTAGATTTTGGTGAAGATCGGTTAAGGGGAAGGGGTAGTTTACCTGCAACCTTTTACGTTTTAACAAGAGTAAAGTACTTGAAAATTTATTTAAACTTTTTGATCAATGGTAATTGTTGAAAATAAAATAATTTTGTTGCCAGGTAACAAAAATAAAGTCATTTTGATTATAAAATATAAATATTTACAAGAAAAGAATTTTCAGTTTTCAAAATTTAAATATATTTTTATAAAACAATGGGTTCTTCATTGAGGTGGGGACCATGTCACTCACTCCATCTCAAGCCTCTCCCATTTTGCAGAAAAAGAGGACTCTGTCAAGGCCGATACTTTGACGACAGTGACAGGGCTTTCCACCAAATTCAGCAGAGTGACAGGTAGGCCCAACTCTGATTGGCTCCTCAGATTTCCCCAGCGTTAGTAGGTTCTATGAAAATATTTTATTTCAAAAATGATTTTAAACGTAAATCTTAGATATGTTTTATAAATCTCATGTTTTATGTTTTAACATGGGTAATTTTTTATATGACGAACCATAACTGCCGTAAATTCAAACAGAATCAAATAATTTTTTACATATGTGCCTGAGCTATAGAGAACTCAATGTCTGTTGATTTTGGTGAAGATCGGTTACGGGGAAAGGGCAGTTTACCTGAAACATTTTTTGTTGTAACATGAGTAAAGTACTTAATTTTGATAAAGTATCCTGATAAGATCTTAATAATCCACTGTAGACACGTAGATGAAATATCTATAAATGAAGAGGCTAGTTGAACGGGCTGGGGGTAATTTTCTATAAATCAAAATTATAGTTGAAGGGGGAGGGGATAATTTTTTTTTATATGTGTACTACGTTATTGGCAACAAAGAAGTATTTTTTTGTTAAAATTCCTTCCCTGGCTGTTTGGCTGAAAATGATTTTAAATATAAATCTTAGAATATGGAAGTCATGTATGGTTCTCCATACCGATATTTTTTATACGAGATACCTCTTCGTACTTCAATTGCATCGTTCACTTACATTTTGTAAAACCGAAAATCATAATTAATTTTTTCATAATTAAATTTCTCTGATAATAGCACAAAATGCCTTTAGCTCAACGAAAACATGAGAAAACTATTTAAAGCCGAGACCTAACGAACACAAATATATTACGCGGCACGCCCTACAGATCCTAATGCCATCTGACAGATTATTTTTCTTGTCTTCAAAGGAACAAAATGTAGGCCTAGCCGGAATAAACAAACATTTATTTCTTTATAAATCTTGGGTACGGTGAGCTAGCTCTTGTTTACACGGAGCATAAATCAACTCTCGGGTGCGCCCAGAAGCAAGCAGAGGCTGCTGTGTTGTGTCACTCCTATGTACACTGCTGTCACCATGATTACGTTAACAAGTCGGGATGAAAATGTGCCACAGCACTTCCACGTTCAGTAGAACTCTTCGCTTAGAATCCTGTCATCACATCGCAATCTTGACAAAATCTACACATTTTGTATTCTATTACTGCACACTAGAAAGTGTTGAATATACCTTGAATAGGCGTTGAAAGCTAGTTTAAAGGATACAGGCTATAATTGTTACAGACAATCATCTCATTGCATCAGCTGCAATCGTTTGTCTCATGTAGACCTACATAATTTTAAGCTGAAATTAATTTTTTTTCAGTTACAGGTACTGTTTTGCGGCGTGGCGTGGCAAAGGAAAGTTATGCGACTGTTGGCAGAATGTAATGTAACACGCCGACATAATTTATTTCGATTATAATGTCTCCTTTTCAACCAGTAAGTATATGAAAACTTATGAATGTCTTTAATTTTACGGACTAACAAAGATAACTAAAGTTTCCCCATGACTCCTCGACCCGACAATGAAATGAATAGCCACTTGACGAACCAGCGTTCGATATTTTGCTGAGGGCATCGTGCGACTTGCAGTTCTCAAATTCAGATCTTCTCACGGAAGTAAAATCTAATCGCGTAAAATAAACTAGAATCTGTAGACCAAAACATTTTAAGCCACGTTTAGGCCTATACACTAATTAACAGTCGAAACTGGAGTACACAGATACCCGGATATGTACATACACTGCCTAGATATTTTTATCGTCACACCCATTCCATTAATTTTAACACGTCTCTTCAATAAATGTCCACAATAAGATTCCAGGTTATCGGTTTTCTGTCGCAACATAATGTAGGCCTATGCGCTAACAGACGTGCGCTATCTGCTATTTACTCGGGTTTATTCAACAATTCCTGTGAAGTTTTTTACGCTAGCGCATTAAAAAAAATATTTACATTCTCGAGCAAACGAATTTTCATTACCGTCTATTTCCAAACACGGGTTTCTTTTAACAAGCACATACAGCCAGCTTTCTTCACAGTGTTTTGAAAAAACATGTTCCGTGTTTGAGGTGGAGACCACGTTTTACCATGCGATGTCTGTTTCACAACAAAGGTTTCTTTACTTATCTAAGTATACACTTTCTAAACTAACATTTGTCCGTTCATGGACCCCACGAAACAAAAACTATCGGGAATAGAAAAGGTCCGTTACACACAATACAACAAATATTTTACATTCCGTACAATATTTTAACCGATACAATACAGTTACTCTTAATTGTTAATCAACCCTGATATCTACAAACGCAATAGCTAGTTTCATTATCAAATAATTGATAAATTAAACTTGTTGCATACTGTGCACAGCTTTATCTCAATACCGAATTTATTATATAAATGATATATTTACTGCGCCGTGAATGCAACAACTGTAACAGTGTTCACCATACCTACGTTTAAAATTTCTTGTTCTTTATCCCCCCCCAACACACACACACACACACACACACACACACACACACACGTGCGCGCGCACACAATATGGATACATGTATAGATTTTTAATTTGTACTTTATTTTTTTTTACTGATTCTTTACATTAGGAAGCGATTTGTTACACGTTGTGTGGTGAATTGTTACAGTTCATAATTTGATTACGTACATAACGCCTCCTGAGCTGACACAGACCTACAGGCTATGTCTACAGTCCAGTAAGCAGTGGCGTAACAGACGGTCCTGCAATACGGGGAGGGGCCTGCGATTCATTTCCCTTAATTTTTTAAGAATGGATATAAAAGATTGGACTTAAGTAAAACCAAATTTCTCGGTATGTATTTAACATCAAAAACAAATACGCTTATTTTTTACTGTTATTTTACCATTACCTAATCATGTACTTTGAGAGTACACATTATTTAGTTAACTGGTAAATTAACAATGTTTTCTGTTTAGAATGCACCGAGGCCACCGGCCAGGACTGCATCGTTATTCTTTATGAGCTACGGAAGGAAACTAATAAACGAGCCAAAATACTGGATCGCGTTGTAAATGTTATACTGACAATGGCAGCTTCACATGTAGCCTTTACAAGCCGTAAAGAGCAGATAGGCAGGACCAGTAGCGAAAATCTTTTGTCAATTACCGATCTTTTAATTAAATACAATATTAATGGAAGAAATAATCAGTGGTCCGAAGAACGGGGAGAAGTATATGAGGCCCAAAATTCAAAATGAACTCGTGTTCACCTTTTACCCAAAATGTTGAAAATATTATTTTGAAAAAAATTGAATCTGCTCAGTTTTTCTCTGTAGTAACGGATACTACACAAGATTTAACAGAAAAAATTAACCGAGTCATATAATCAGATATAGCTCCATTCCGGAGATGAAAGAGGAAGGCCCACCAACTTAAAAATTAATGAAAGCTTTTTAGGATTTATAGAAATAGCCAATGAAATTTGCCTAGGCTTAGAAGAAGAAATTTTAGACAGCCCTGAGGAGAACGTATTATGTTTACGTTATATAATTTTAGTAGCTGTCAGCAATACGAAGGGGTTAGTATTCAAGAGGGAACAATGGCATGAATTAAGTAAGGGTAGTGGGGGGGGGCAAAGGATTCCTGCCCAGATTAAAAAGAGTTACGCCACTGCCAGTACGGATCCAATTCGTAGTAATTAGACCTACTAGAAGACTCCACTAACCGCAGCGTTACCAGTACGGACACATCTGCTGCTTCAAGACAGTGCGAAACACTAACAAATTCATTCATATCTACCCCCTTTGCCAAAGTGCCCTTATTTTATGCAACTAGTTATCTCCCTCAGTCTGCCGGTATGAAGTCAAAATTACTGTCATCAATATCTCTCGATTCTAGTTTTTCAGGCGTAACTGCAAAATGAAATGTAAGGGCCAAGTAAAGTGAAAACATTACAGTGAACCTTTTCTAATCAAATCAAAATTCAAAAATTGGGAGAAATGATTTTAAAGGTAGTGCAGGATTATTTTTTGTTAGTTTCGGCAGCGGTATTCCATAGTAAACGAGAAAATATTTGGGGAAAGTTTACGTCCCAATGGGCATAGTTCGAATCGTTACGGCAAAAAACGTAAAGCAGTAATTAACTGACAAAAACCATCCTACTCGTACATATACAGAAATTAACCGTTATAAATTCTTGTAAAACTGCTTCTGTTGTTGCCTGGAACAGTAGTTTTATACTACGGGAAGTAGTCTCACAAGCACACAATCTCCCTTCTTGTTTCAAAGCCCTACACCTTGGTTTCCTCAACTGTTCGCCTCCACTCACTTCTTTCTCCTGCAAGTGTCTCCCATATTGATAACAACTGCCAAACAGGTTTGTTATGGAGACTAGTTCATTGGGTTTTTTTAATTTTGTGGCTGGAGTTAGACAACTGAAGCTAGAGATTCGCAACTAAAAGACGAAGATGTTACAGATTTGCTTATATTAGGTAACACTTCTTATCCCTGTGGTGTTACTTCCATGTTCCGTAACGAAATAGAAGTATGGTGATCGCGAAAAAATCGTGTTCGAGATAAGGGCTCATTCTGATTGTACTACCCTCAAAACATGAAGAAAAGTCATTTTCCGAAAAGTGTGCGTGCGTGTGTGTGTGTGTGTGTGTGTGCGCAGAATGTTTTCTATGGCGAACGATAACTGCCGCAAATTCAAACAGAATCAAATAATTTTTTGCATATGTGCCCGAGTTGTAGAGGACTCAAGGCCTATTGCTCTTGGTGAAGATCGGTTAAGGGTGAGGGGTAGTTTACCTGCAAAGTTTCACGTTTTAACAAGAGTAAAGTACTTAAAAATACATTTAAACTTTTTCAAACAATGGAAATTGTTAAAAATAAAATAATTTTGTTGCCAGGCAACGACGTTGATAGGTTAGGAGGGAGGGGTAGTTTATCTGCATTGTTTTGTTTTAACAAGGGTAAATTACTGGACTTTAATAAATATATGCCCCGAAAATAAAGTCATATTGGTCCACAGTCAAATGGTAAATGAGATATATAAATGGAGTGGGTAGCTGAAGGGGGAGGGGGTGATTTTTTTAAAATTGCTGTGCTGAAATCAAGTAAAGTACGAATATTTAATTTTGAAGGATAAGATACCTTAGAAATTACATAGTCTATGATAAAACTATTACTCTATGAAAGTGTAAATATCATTAATAGTGGGGAGCGGTTGAGGAGGAGGGGTGATTATCTGCGTAGTTCAGTTTCTTTATAAGAATAAAATACCTAATTTTTATAGATAAAGTGACTCGAAAATAACATTATATTAAATGACTACCCCATAATAACAAAAATATCAATAAATAGTGAAAATAGTTTGAGGTTGGGCGATTCTTTTTTAGAAATTATCGAACCGAATTCGAGTAAATGATTTTAAATATGATCTTAGAACATAGAAGTGATGTACGGTTCTCCATACCGATTTTTTATATGTGTACTACGTTATCAGCAACAAAGGAGTAGTTTCTATGAAAATATTTCATTTCAGTTTGTCAAACTTGTCAAATTTTTCAATTTATATTTAAATGATTTTAAATATAAAACTTAGAACATGGAAGTCCATTATGGTTCTCCATACCGATTTTTTATATGTGTACTACGTTATCGGCAACATAGAAGTAGTTTCTATGGAAATATTTCATTTCAATTTGTCAAACATAAAACTCGATTTACAAGGGGGTGATTTATTTTTTTTAGAAATTATCGAACCGAATAAATGATTTCAAATATGATCTTAGAACATGGAAGTCATGTATGGTTCTCCATACAGATTTTGTATATGTGTACTACGTTATCAGCAACAAAGGAGTAGTTTCTATGGAAATATTTCATTTCAGTTTGTCAAACTTGTCAAATTTTTCAATTTATATTTAAATCTTGGAACATGGAAGTCATGTATGGTTCTTCATACCGATTTTTTTATTAACTAGCAAGTACAAAAATATGTAAATTTTCATTAATATACGTAGGTTTAGTATTTATTTAGTGACCTTTTTTAATGAGATAAAATTTACACATCTTTTTCCACTAGGCCTACTTGAACTATACTACAAATTTCTATGTAATAATCTGTAACTGAAGATTTTTTTCTATTTTGGAGAAGTCATGACTCAGTACAGTCTAAATTATAGAAGTTTATCTGTATACTTTAATCAGGCACAAGCTTCAAACTGAGTAATTTAATTTGTTCAAAAACTTTCAATTGTCATTTACTTTCGAACCGAATTATACGGCGAGAAAACTTGAGTACGAAACACGGAGAATATCGCCCGCGATAGTGAAAGCATTTCTTTCTTTGTTATTTACGCTTAATTACTAGATTAGTGTTGCTTACATGAAAACCTTGACAACGTATCTTAACGCTTTCCGGCTGCGTGGCAAGTTACATAATCCCTACATATATCTCAACTCTCGGAAGCAAAAAATCACGTAGTTACGCTAGCTGATGTTTTCGCGATCCCTTAATATTAAACTTGCTTTCAAGTAAAAAATATTTGCATGCACTTCACTTTCATGTCATTAGACTAAAAATTACTGTTAAATTTGCACAAACTTGATAGTAACTTGTAGTCGATAGTACCTAACGTAGCAACGTAATCTAGTCGCCAGTATTGTGTGGCCTATAATAGAAAAATATCATGACGCCCTAACGAAGGGCCATTTCAATTACACGCCCCAAACGGCAAAGTTAAGTTCATTCACCGCAATTCGAAGCAATAAAATCGAAAATCGATTAGACTAACACGCCCATGTCCATACGGGGACGAAATAAATTCTCTGTAGATTCTCCCAGGCATATTGCCTCACTGTGTACGCAACAGCAAAGGCTGGAAACTGTATCAAGGCTGTCGACGGGATGAAAGTGAAGACGTGCTCTGCTGTAAACACGTTTCTATTGCAACGTACAAATCTCGCCCTTATTTGTCAACTGTGAAATGTCGAGTACGATGTGACATAGCGACAGCAGTTTCCGCCAATCGATGCCGTTCTCAGTACACTAAATATAATCTCTGACAGAATCGGGACAAGTTTCCGATTAAGCCGACTCGACTGGACGACCTTACTGTGAATTAGTATGATTCAATTTCTCCTTTCCATTGACAGAATTTCGAGTTCTTCGAAACGCACGCCCTGCAGTTTGCAGGATGGTTTAACTCATTGTTTACAGTTATTTTAATGATAGGTCGGATGCTATTACGTATGAACTTAATTCCGGCAACAATTTTAATTTAATTTGTACAACGAAAATTAGATTATCCGTCACTCTTTCAAGCGGCAGACCGTTAAAATCAGCAGCCGTGAGTCTGTGTTTAGACCGTCACTGGTACTCCAGTTTTCTGATTGTTGCCATGTTCTTACATTTGCCATGGTACTAAGTGTAGGACGTCAAACTATCATCATCATCATCAACATCAAGGTTTAAACCAAGAATGGTTTGTTCCGGTCTCAAATAGGCAAATATTACAGCTGGTCACTCCAGCACTTCCTCGGACGTCCCATACCTCTCCGTCCCCTCGGCTTATAGTTACATAGTTGTTTGGGGATGCGGCAGTCATCTATTCGGCAAAGACGTTCCCACCAATTCGGCCGATCCTGTCGAGTATTCTCATAATATTCAGTTCCTGCCGTACATCTGCGTTTCTTCTATGATCATGGAGAGTATACCCTGCCACGTGCCTGAGAAATCTCATTTCAGCCGCTTGAATGCGACTGGACTGACCTTTCGTTAAAGTCCAATTCTCAGACCCATAAAGAAATGTGGGAAGAGCCATCACCTTGTAGAATTTTAGGCGTGTTCCTTTACTTGCTGACATAAGGGTTTCCCTGATGGTCCCGCACATAAGGTTGAACTTATGCACCATGTCGTTGCTTGCATTGTAAAACACACACGTATTCAAAACTGCTAACTTTTCGAGGACAGTACCATCTATAACAATTTTTGCCCGTACGGGATCAGTTCCACAAAAAGACGTCAAACTATATAAAGACGTTATAGCTCGTGCGCCAAGAACGTTTTCACGCAGAGCGCTTTGATGTGATAATATGTCCTTAGAACTCCACAGAGTGTCCTGTTAGAACCAATCAGTGTCCTGTTAGCAAGCTGACAGAAAGATGTATTGTCCACGTGGACTCGGCGTTGTCACAATTAGTATTCAGCGACTGCAGATTATCGCCTTCAATGATGTCGATCCGTCGTGTCGTCGTCATTCTGCCCCCACGTAGGCTTTGTTTACGTGATACAGGAACGCGACTCCACGGATTGAATGCGGGGTAAAAATCCCTCGGATATGACAGCACGAAGATGATACGACTTTTCAACAGTAAAAGTAAACAAAAATTTATTTGTAGACCTGCGTGAGAGGTATATTGTATCCGCCGACACCGATGCCGACTCCTAACAAACGATCAAGTTCCTGCTGGATTTCTGAACTCCATACATTCAAAGAATCGGCCGGACGTTCACTGTTACACGCGTCTAAATTTCTAGTATATTTCTTGTGACATAAACTATGAAAATAAAGAAATATGTAATATTTTAGGAACGTGCTGATACGTTAACTTCTTGAAAAAAGAATGGCAACAAATGCAGAAATCCATTTAGTATTTATACACCTCAAGAAGGCATGTGACAGTGTTGCACTGAATAAGCTATGGCCAGTGTTGTTAGGAAATGGTGTCAATGCTGTATCGTTAGAGCTGTGGAAGCGCTATAGATATACCAACATTATTAGCAGTATATAGATAGGCTCAAAACTATCTGATGAATTTTCAGTCACAAAAGGATTGCGACAAGATTGTGCTGAAGCCCCACTTTGATTTAAGATATATTTGAATCCAGCTTTAGAACGTTGGAGGCGCAATCTGTCACAACGTGGGGATAGTTATCAATGACGAAAAGCTCTTCACTTTGCATTCCGCGAACGATCAGGTAATTATAGCTGAGGATGAGAATGGCACTGTTATATGCTTAGAAAGGTAGTGAAGAATACCAGAAATGAGGCTTAACAATAAAGTAAGACTGAATGTAGTGTCGTCGGAAATATGTACAGAGATATACTGTTGGAAAGGGGCATTGTTGAGGGAGCAGACTTATACAAATACCTTGGTGTCATGATTACAAAGACGGTATAAGTGTAACAAACAAAAACATCGCACAGGACAAGGGAAACAAGAAACGAGACAGTTACATTCTATACGGAGCAGTCAACGAAGGCTTGAAACAAAAATCAAAATTTACAAGACATCGGTGGAAAGTATTGTAACGTATGGCGCTGAGGTGTGGGAGACTACAGAGCATGCGAAGAAAAGATTACGGGCCATGGAAATGGAATAGTGGAAAAAGTGTCGTAGACTACATTGCTGGATAGGGTAAAAAATGAAGAATAAGGGAAAGAAAATACCAATAAATGGTACAATTGATGCTAGAAGATTAAGACGGAATGTGTGCCGTAGGGGTAATGATAGATGGGCAACGAAATTACTCGAATGGAAGACATAAGGAATGCAATGGCACGGAGAAATCTGAAGCATGATGATTGTAAAGCCCGTAAAGTTTGGAAACCAGAATACGAAAAACGACTTGAAATGTTGTTAGAAAATCGCAGACATAGGCCTACACGTTACTATGCTGATACGGTACTCGGACTTTGAACAGAACTGAGTGTCTTCAGACGTTTATACGACATTAGGAATATATGATAATGACGTAAATTTACTGACCGATTTGGTAATCTATAGACCTCGGTTATGAATCTACGTACATGTCACGTGGTAATGGAAGGAACAATAGAAGGTAAAGGATATAAGAGAACACCAAGGCTGCAGTATATAAAGCAAATTGTAAAACTTGTTAGGAAATGAAGAGGAAAGCACAAGATCGATCACAATGGAAGACTGCTGCAAACTAATCTTAGGACTGAAGACAAGAAGAAAGGGAATGATACGACTATCACGAGGAAGTTTCATATCACAATAAAATAATGGTATCAGCTATTGGAATGCGACCTAAACGAATTCGGAGCTGAAATTTATTTATTTTTTTTTTTTAATATTTGCTGTGACTAAACTTGTCATATATTTTCATACATGATATAAATAACACCGATTGTTATTAAATCCTTTCTACTATCTCACAAAACACAAACAGATATACTCCGCTGTGTATAACATCCACTTTCGTTTATATATTCCGAACTCATCGATAAGGAAAGTAATTGTTAATTGTAGCTTGTCCGGACTTAAGTCGGAATTACAGTATTTGTTTCTATGTTTTGTTAGTGAGAAAGTCTCCACTTGTGCAATGGTTAGGCTATTATGCAGTCCGTAGTTGCTTAATACTGTGATGTAGAATGGTTTCAGATACCTACTTTAAATTACCATATGTATCTCTAAAAAGTCTCGTGGAAACGATACTTTCGTCTTGCGATTTTTCGGTTTGACTGTGCAAAAGATTAATTAACCAGAAAATAAACGTTTGTTTTAATTCACTACCGCCTTTGCGTGTAAAGTTACCACATTTTGTGTTGTTCTTTTTCATGTAGGACTATCCCATATTGTATTTATTAACGTATTATTTATTTATATGTTGTATTTTTATGCATTCTACAATTTAAAAACAATTGTAGGGCAACTCATTTTTAACAGCGTGCATTAAAAATTTAGTCGCTACAGAAATCAATTCCGCCACTAGTTACTAAATAGACGAATCACTATGACTATTACGATGTTCAGTAGAATATCGCAGCACAGTCAAATTAATCGTACCAGTGCAGCAGTGTAGAGGTGAGTCGATATACCTGTAACAGGTATTTTAGAACGATATTTTTCGGATGTAACAGTGACTGAAAAGTTGAAATACCTGTTATTCGCGGCCTCGCTGTTCCGAGTCGAGGCACGCCCCCTACGCAACTATACACAAGTAACAAGTAAATGAATACGCCAAGGCCAAATACTAGGCGTACAAAAATATCACTGTTACGCAAGAAACAAGTACACGAGTATTTCAAATACTAGGGGTATCACCGATACACAAGAACATGTAAACGAGTATTACAAATACTAAGCGTATCACTTTTTTCAATTAATTTATATTGAGAGTTAAATAAAAAAATACACGAATTTTAATTAAAAATATAGGGTTTATCATTTTTATTACGTAAGAACTCAGAGGTTAAGCATCGGAAAAACATTTCTTGTAGACAAACGGTAGTCCACCTTCTTTAGTACAATATATCAAAAATTGAGATTCCTACGATTAAAATTAACGACGTTATTAATTTTTTTCTAATGTCCTGTTAACTCAGTTGTTAAAAGTTGTACATGAATGAGATTTGCGTGACGCTCTCTTTAGATAACTAAGTGTAGAACACATATACAACTTACACCTTGTACGTGATAGGAATACTACAATGGATTAATATACAAAGTGAATTTCACAGAGAGCAGTGCGTGGCGCTCTGCGGCGGAAGTACAGTCAGAACCTTACTTACTTACTAGCCAACGCCCACCCTTGGCTGTTGGGCCATTAGGCGGCGCGCTGACCAGTAGAGACGTGAGAGCCTTGCCGTACCATCTTCGTCTTGGACTTGCGTGTCTGAGATCAAGGCTGGACATGCAATTAGGTGATCCGCATTCATGGAAGCGTATCCACAGAGACCACATTCAGGAGACGACAACACGCCAATGCGGTGCAGGTGGGAGGCCAGGTAGTCATGACCGGTTGTAGTTCTAAAAAGAGCAACACTAGTTGCTCGGGGTAGAGTTCTGTTGATGGGGCCGTCCGTAACCAATGTTGCCCATCTTTTTCCCACACAGGCTCTTAATTGTTTTTCTTTTAGCCATATGCTTATTGAGGAGTTTATTCTTGCTTTCGCAGATGCATATGAGCTGGGGGTCTCCGGCTGAGGTAGTGCTGCGCCCATTTTGGCGAGGATGTCGGCTTTTTCATTTCCCATGATGTTGACATGGCTGGGTACCCATTGCAGTTCAATCTGCCAGCCTAATTGTACAAGGTTCTGCAGTTCTCGCCTACACTCAATTGTCAGGGAGCAGTTTGTATCACCATTTGAGGTCACGTTTTGAATCGCTGCAGTCGAATCTATGAGGAAGACGGCTTTGTTAGGTGGTGAGATCTTGGCAAGCTCAATAGATGCTGCCTTTATGGCTGCTACCTCTCCGTCATAGTTGCTTAGCCGGCCTCCTACAGCGAGGTGGCCTTCAAATAGAGAGCTGTAGAACCCAGCCCCTGTTGCCCCTGTAGATGGTATAGAGGATCCGTCTGTGTAGATTCGTATCCACTGCTCAGCGGGAAAATGTTTTTGTACAGTGTGTAAGGCTGCTTGACGAAGCTCGGCTTCATTCGACTCTGTTTTTGTCTTATTATGGTCAAGAGTTTCAAGTTAGCATTTGGGAGTTGGCTAAAGAATTCACGTTGATGTATAAATGGTGCTGCCTCATTTGGTTCTATGTCGTATTTGCGTTGGAGTTCTTCATAGATCGCAATCGGGCATTTCTGAGTTTTCAGCCTTGCTGTCGCTGTTTTATAGTTATTCCACCGTTGTTGGTAGGCTCTTTTACATCTCTCCCAGGATATGAGGCACAGCTTTTCCCGTCTTACTTGGATAGGTTCGACTTGCAGTTGTGACTCCATGGCAAGTATAGGAGTTGATTTCGGCGCACCAGTTATCGTTCTAAGGGCTGCATTTTGGACCAAGTGAAGTTTCTGGCATGCTGCATTGGAGGCAGTAATAGTTGCTTTTGCGCCATATTCCAATAGCGGCCGAATGTAGCTCTTATATGCAGTTGTCAGAACATCTTGATTTGCTCCCCATGTAGTCGCAGTGAGTCGTTTAAGTAGCCGGCAGCGCCTAGACGCACTGTTCGCGGACTGTTCTATATGGTGCTTCCACGTCATTCTGGTGTCTATATTAACACCCAGGTATTTAGACATGTTCACCTCTTCGAGTTCCGATCCACAGTAGCGCAGATTGACCGTAGGCCGCCTTGTTGATAGAGAGAAACGTTGGTATGTCGTCTTGGTGGTATTTACCGTCATGGCATTTAGTTTGGCCCACTCTTCTAGTTTAACAAGTGCACTATTAATAGTTGCTTCAAGACCCATGATATGGCTGCTAGTTGCCCAGATGATAAGGTCATCGGCATACAGGAGCGCTTGTACTCCCGGAACACACCGAACAGCCACCAGAATGTCATTGACCATAAGGTTAAATAGGCTGCAGCTGATAACGGCACCTTGGGGTAGCCCTTGGCGTTGAATTCGGTACTCTGAAAGGCAATCATTATAGCGGACACGAATTTGTCTTTGACTCAAGAAGGACGCTATCCAGTTAAAAAGGTTACCTGCGACGCCACTCAAAGCAAGTTTGTGAAGCAACATGGGTCTCCAGACTGTATCGTACGCGTTTTTTAGGTCAACCATTACTGCCAGGGAGGACATTTTCTTGTGGTACCCATCCTTAACACTTTGTGCAAAGTAGACGACTTGGTCCATGGTGCATCGGTGGGCTCGGAAACCTGCTTGGCATTCATCAATAACCGCATTCATTTCAAAGAACTGGTTCAGACGCCGCACAACCATTCTTTCGGCAACCTTGCAGCAAGCACTTGTTAATGTGATGGGGCGGTAGCCCTCAGGTGTATCACTTGGCTTTCCTTTCTTGGTAATAGGTATAATCTCCCCTTTCCTCCATTGCTGGGGGACGCGTGTTTTCCACGTTAGATTAATGAGATTGAGCAAGGCTAGTTTCGCTGTGTTACCAAGATTTTTTAGGAGCTCTGGGTAGATTGCGTCGGCTCCTGCTGCTTTGTCCTTTGTGTTTGATAGTGCAAATTCAAGTTCGGAGAGGCTAAAATCGCTTAGGCAAATTTTTTGTTCGGTTTTGTTGAGGCATTGCATTAGAGGTTTTTTATTCAGGTGTCTGTGTTCGTTTCTTGCCTTTCGGGTTCGGCTTATATTTGCGTAGTACTTGCAAAAGGTGTTAGATATTTTTTTGGGATCTGTGATAAGATTGAGTCCGTTTTTGAAAGGTTGTTGTCCTCTGGCTTCAGTGTCATTATTTAGCCTTGAGACAAAACGGTGTGCTTTTGCTCCATCGCGCCGGAAATCCAGCTCCGATAGGAAGTTTTGAAGGCCGATCTTTTAGATTGTTTAATTTCTTTACGTAGTATGGCCTGGGATTTTCGGAGTTGGATACAGTCAGATAGTTCTTTAGATTTCTCTGCTTTCCTTCTCAGAGAGTCTCTTGTTTTCTTGAGGGATGGAAGTCTTTTATTCCAGACCGGTCGAAAACCCTTTACTTGACCCCTTGGTACACATAATAGAGCATATTTCAGTATAGCATCGTTCAGGGACTCTATAGCTGTTTCAGGTGATTTCCAATTTATTTCGTGTGGTATAATATCATTTGTTATCTTGCCGTCTTCGCTCCAGTCGCCCTTTCCAAATTTCCACCGGGGGGCACGTTTGTTAATGTATGTGGCTTTTCCTGTCGCACATCTGATGAGAATGGAGCGGTGTCCACAGCCTCCTGCGTCATCCATCAAGTGAACTTTTGTCTTCTGTGCGATGTTAGGGTGCGTAAGGACGAGATCTGGTCGGGAAGTCTGTCCAGCAAATGACAGGAAGGTTGGTGGCGTGTCTTTCAGGTCAAGAAAATTTTCGTCGATGAAAAGTTCTATGCGTCTTCCTGCGGGTGTTAACCTGTCATATCCCCATCTCGGTGATTGGCTGTTAAAATCACCTATGATTATGCTATTTGCTTGGATCATTGATTCAATTGCATCAAGGGATGGAATATTGCCAGGAGGGTTGTATAAGCCTATGACTGTGAAATGTTTGTTATTTTTCCATATATGGGCTAGAATTATTTCCACTTTGTCATCGTCTTGCATCTCATGGATTATCTCAAATTTAGAGCAGAGATTATTTTTAATTCCAACAATTATCCCCGAGGCGACTTGTCGTGATCGAGGTAAAATATGGCTGCAGTATCCGGTAGTTTGGTAAAATTCAGAGAATTCAGTCGCAGCGCCTGCTTCTACTATAACATATAGATCCACATCAATTTGGCAGATGCTTCGTGTAAATTGTAAAAATTTATCGTTGCTAAGACCTCCGGCATTCCAATACAGGATACTTAGGTCCGTGTCAAGGCCATGAAAAGGGCCGTTGGTGTTTTTGGCAAGGTTCTTTTGTATCATTTTGGTCAGCGTGCTTTAGGCGAACCTTTGTTGATCGTTTAGTTTATGCAGGGGGCACCACGTGCAGGCGATCAACTTCACCCCTCAGTCAGAACCTAGTGGACCCATTTTATTCGCGCGCGCGCGCGCTACCGTCTTCGTTTGAAGACTACTAACTCACAGCTATAAGTGTTTTAATAAGTGTTTCTTATAGAGTATTTTAATAGTGTATTTTTATGATTTATACACATATTTTATGAGCGGATTCCATAAAAGCTGAAGAACACTACAATACTTGTAAGTACCTTACTGTCTTTATTATTTATTTGTCAATGCTAATAACAAGTAATTTACTAATTGTTTTTTACATTTCAATACATTATAACAGTAAAATACTGTTATAATTATGCAATATCTGGTAGACCGAGCTTTGCTCGGTAGTTTTAAACTGTAAACTGTATTTCATAGTTAAATAATTAGTTGTTGAGAAATTTGAATGGCATTAACAATTTCCCAGTAATTAAATTGCACTTCAATTAGTAGTATTAAAGCTGATCACAAAACAAAAATAGTTTATTAACAAGAAATAAATACATACAAGATTATTAAAAACAATAAATACCGTACCGCAAAAGAGTGATAAACAATCATTCAAGACCATCTGTTATAAAAAGCATGTAGTTCAACTAAACCACAAAAGTCTGGTCAGATGCAAGTTTTTGACAGATCTCCAGGTAGATAGATTAGATTAAATTAGTTACAGATAACTAAAATCTCTGTATATTTATATGAGAGGTTGGTGACTCGTAGCAAGTTGGCTGTGTCAATGCGTGAGCCGTGAGCGTATGCACCACTTTCTTTGGGCTGTTACTGTACCTTGACTCGATGGCGCGCCGTTGAGCAATGTTAGTTCTAATTTCCCTATATTAACTGATTGCGGTTATATTTCGTAATATTTGAAGGTTACATACCACTTTTTATTGATGAATACAATTTTGTTATGCTTACTGTGAAAAAAACTCAATGAAAAAATTATTAATAACGGAGTTAACAGTACATTTGGAAAAAATGAATAACGTCGTTAATATTATTCGTAGGAATCTCAATTTTTGATATATTATACTAAAGAAGTTGGACTACCATTTGTCTACAAGAAATGTTTTTCCGATACTTAACCTCTGAGTTCTTACGTAATAAAAACGATAAACCCTAAATTTTTAATTCAAATTCGTGTATTTTTTTATTTAACTCTCAATGTAAATTAATTGAAAAAAGATTTCAAAATTAGAAAAGTTTGTTAAAAACGTCTTTAATTCATGATTAAAATACCGTTCATTAGACATTTCTAGCCCTGTATTTTACTTTTCCACAAGGTTATTAAGTGGAATGTTTTTACTACAAACTCGGTCGCCGCGCGGCCGCTCCGCCAATCACTTTCTTTCGTTAATCAGGGTATAGTACGAAGCCACTAGCCCTGCCCTGCCCTGAATACTTCATTCTGCGCAAAGAGACGAAGCTGTTTTTAATAAAAGAAAAAATTCATCCTGATGTTACATTTATTCTTGTGTGATATGCAGATATATAGTACAGATTATATGCTAATCTATATATATAAAAGAGAAATACCACTGACTCACTCACTGACTCATCACGAAATCTCCGAAACTATAACACCTAGAAACTTGAAATTTGGCATGTAGGTTCCTTATGTGATGTAGGTATCCGCTAAGAAGGGATTTTTGGAAATTCGACCTTTAAAGGGAGAAAAAGGGGGGGGGGAAGTTTGCCTGACTGACTGACATAGAATCAACGTAGAGCAAAACTACTGAATGGATATCAATGAAACTTTGAACATAGCTTCATCATAGGTCTTAGGTGCTCACTAAGAAACGGTTTTAAAAACTTTCACTCCTAAGGGGCAACCCCCCCCCCAATTGTATCTATGTATGTATGTTCCACATCTCCTCCTAAACCACTGGACCGATTTCAACCAAACTTGGCGCAAATATTTTACGCGACGGGAGAACCAACATAGGATAGGTGTTTTTTTCGATGGGGTCCTTTGGGGTTTTTCACATCTCCTCCTAAACCACTGGACCGATTTCAACCAAACTTGGGACAAATATTTTACGCAGCGGGAGAATCAACATAGGATATGTGTTTTCTTCGATGGGGTCCTTTGGGGTTTTTTTGGGGTCTTCCACATCTCCTCCTAAACCACTGGACCGACTTCAACAAAACTTGGCACAAATATTTTACGCAACGGAAGAACCAACATAAGATAGGTGTTTTTTCGATACGATCCTTCGGGGGGTCCTTTGGGGTCTTCCACATCTCCTCCTAAACCAGTGGACCGATTTCAACCAAACTTGGCACAAATATTTTACGCAACGGGAGAACCAACATAGGACAGGTGTTTTTTTTTTCGATTCGATCCTCTGGGACCCCCAGCATCGGTGGAAGTCTCCCGCGTAGGAAATAGCGCGGGAGTCGTCCGACGGGCCTTCCCCGGAGTTCATCCACGGAACCCGGGGAGTCTTAGGTCGGATCCCGCGAAAGACGGCGGGGCCAGAGTCCACGGTTCTTATAAATAAAGATATAGGTTATGATATCAAAGGTGGTATATGCATCTTAAGAAACGTCTTAATAGTGTGTGAATTCAGAGTTGTTTCAGTTTGAATTTAAAAGTGTTAAAAAGTGTGTAAAGTGTTTAAGAGTTAAGATCGAAGTAAGTTATAAGCGAGTACAAAAAACAAAGTTTTGATAGCGAATGTATTCAGACCATAGAGCTCAGACAATATAAATGCACTTGCTTCAGTTTGAATTTAAAAATTGATAAGCTGAAATCTATAGAGGTATTGTATTGTTAGAATAAGTTTAGGAGACACTAATTTAACAAATGCCTTATTTCAACATTAACACAATGAATTATAAAACAACAGTTAAATACGCAGCGCGTGCAAGTACTGTAGACATTTTATTGAAAACTAATTTAGCTGTTCGCCCTCTCCCAGAGTTAGAAATCGAGCAGGAGCATCACGCGCAACAGAATTCTTCTCCAGATATACGAATACAGTTTATGACATGTTCTTAAACAGGTGCGCTACAGAGTATTCCTCCAGTGAGAATGCGAACGTAACAATAGAAGGAAGATTATACAGTATACAAGTAATATAACGTTAGAACAAGAATAGGTGCCTATGAGCCTATGAATAAATTATGAACCCGAGCAACGCTGGGTAAATCGGCTAGATATAGATATCTATATAAGCCAAATACCACTGACTGACTCACTGATCACGATATCTCTGAAACCACTGAATGGATATCAGTGAAACTTTGAACATAGCTTCATCATAGGTCTTAGGTGCTCACTAAGAAACGGTTTTAAAAACTTTCACTCCTAAGGGGCAAAAAACCAAATACTGAAATTTATAGCGGGAAATGCATACTTGGTAAATGTAGTGGTTGACATCTCAGTTTACTGGAAACCCCGAATACATTTAGTCCTGAGTTTTTAATCATTGTTTTAAATTGAAAAAACTTCGTTGTTTGCAGGTTCTTATAGTCGAGAAAATTTCGAAGTTCAATTAATTAATAAATGTATGTCCTTTTTGTTCTCGGAAACGGCTCTAACGATTTTCTCGAAATAAATAATAAATAGCTGTTGCTATGAATGTAAATAGACAAACTAAGAGTTGAGAATTTGTACAATCTATCTAATCCTATACTATTAAGCGAGCAATAATTGTACAATTACGTACAACGTGAAACTCCGTAGCGAAGCACCGGTATTTTGCTAGTAAATTATATATTATACTAGTCACCAACTTGGTAAATTTTGAAATAACGAATTATATTGTGTTATAACATATAGAGTGTGGCTGATGTTGATAGGCTATCCTATTATACATTTTATTAATGTGATTTTAACTTCACTACACATCTCACGTACATGATGATTGTTGTAATGGACATTTATGCACTTTATCTAGTCCTGTTCCTTAAATATCTGAACGAAGAACACGATTAACATCAAGGAAAGTGCAACAGCTGATATTTTTGAATGCGAATTTAAAATATGGTTTGAATAACTGAAATCCCAGTATTTTAAACACAATTCAATTGTTTAATTTTATTTATAATGTGTTAAGTGAAGCAGATTGTAATGTAAATAGGTGTGACATTTCATGACTTGTATTCTTGTATATTCTGTGTACATTAGTGAATGAATCTGAAGATTATCCAGGTATGTAATGCATTTAATTTACTTTTGTTGTTGCTTATTATTTATAAGTTTTTATTTATTTATTTATTTATATTTTTTTTATTACAGTTGTTTTTTTTATTTGTAAAATTTTGTTTATTCTCATACACTCTTGTGGCTGACTGTTATGTTTTTATTATATGTTTCTGATGTTTTTTTCACATTATTTGTTGTGGTATTACGTGTACTCTAAATTATTTCATTGCCCCGAGTTTCGCAACTGATTTGTCTAACCAATGTTAGTTTGTTTACTCCTTTGGAAAACTTAAATTGGTATTCCCAAAGGGAGATAGGCCTATAAATTCTCGTTTCTTATTTTCTTTTAAACAGTAATAGTTTATAATATCTTCAAATAAATACACTGCAAGTAGGTTTATTAATATATTAATAGGTTTATCTAGGTGAAAATAAACCTACTTGCAGTGTATTTATTTGATGATATGACATAGGAGACCTGCAGGAAACTCAAAACGAGTTACTTACAAAGGATAATATAGGTTATGTATAATAAGTATGTAATAACAGGTATTTGTACCTGTTATTTTTTTGGAACGGTATTTTTATACCTATTATTTTAAAATAACAGTTTAGCCCACCTCTACAGCAGTGAGATCTAACTGAACACGTACACGTACCGATGTTTTGGCGCTGAAACACAGGTACAAGAATAAAGAAACCGTATCCGCCTATATATATCTGATCCGCCATTTTTTAAATTCTCAGAAGCGTTTCCATTCTGTAATTAATCACATTATCGGTGACATAAATTACGCACCCACGACCCTGATATTTGAATTTATTACGATGTTTGGGAAGTCAAGTAGTGTTGCCACGCCAGGCTGTCTTATGTTTTACTAACTCAAATAAGGCGAAACGACTGCGTTCCGATAAAATGCTGGCAGAAGGAAAATGCAGCAAAGGTCTGCCCAATTCTACACGATTTACAGTTCTCTGTTATCTAAAAAAAAATGGTGTAAAAATGTACTTCAAAATAAATCTTAAAAACACAAATCAAACAAAACAGCCGTCGTTAATAGCGGTTTGCTTGTTATATACCACTGTAAAAACTTCATTAAAAAAACTGAACAAGTCGGCGCGCGCGCGCACACACACACACACATGTAAATGCAATCCAGATGGAGAATGTGATTAATGAGATCGACCATGAAAGCGTATAGATTGGCCTAGAACAGATGTAGAAAAGCAAATGATTTAGTTCCAGAAGCAGACGATATGAAAATTCAAAGTTCATGAGAAGGGTCCAACAGCTGTTAACGGAAGTGAAGTATAATTCACATATTGCATAAAATAAAATAAAAATGATAATGAGATAGGCATATCTGAAATTAACAATGATATAAAATCAGGGTGCACTGCCATTAGCAAGATGAATAAGAAACTACCCTAATGAATAAAAGCATATTTGAGAACGTATGTGCTTCCTAAAATGACTTTCCTAAAATACGCCACAAACAACGGCAACTGACACAAGAATGATAGAAAAACTACGAGAAGCATGGAAAGGACTGTGCTACGAATAAAAAACGACAAAACAATTAAATGGAAACGCAACGGAACTAGAATACACGATATCATTTTCTTAAGAAAATTAAATAGAGCTTGGCAGAGAATTTAGTTAAGAGTGAAACAGCAGATGATTACGAAGGTTGCTAGAATGGAGACCAAGAAGTAAAGGAGGCCGACGTTGCGACACGAAGACCATATGCCTATACAACACAAGGACCGGAGTATGCACACGGCCGGTCGCTTTTAGAAGCATTCTGTACACCATGCAAGTTGACGGGGGCTACCTCGTTGGTTAGTAGCCTTTAATCGACGAACTACAATTACAAATCAAAGAAACCTTGCCTAACCTTGATAGTTATATTACCAGAACACACGCGACTTGGACGAACGTACTGGATAGAAAATGTTAAAAGACGAAGACAAAGCAGGTTCAATACGACTGTAGATAAATTCTAGAGCACGTGGAATTTAAACAAGCGGTGTGATATCACGAGTTTAAAATACAGTAAAGAGGCGACGAAAGGGAAATGAAGTAAAACTGGACGAGCTGAGAGATTGTAATGTCTATCCTTAATAAGGCCTAATATAAAAATTTCAATATACTTTTTAATGTATCTCATCAGAAGTGTATTTTCATTTCTACCAAAGGAAAGATGTATTGATGGATTCCTGGCAATTCTCAACTTCATAACTAACACCATACAATAACTGAAGACAACAACCAGAGACGTACTCACAGTTAAGTCGTAAAAATTATAATAACGTGTGATTATTCACGAAAGCAGGAGCCGTCTTCTGATTAACTCGGACAAATTATTTAGTGGATAAAGAATTTAATAGAAAAAATACCGGTTTCAGCATACGGCAAAAACGAACGAAAATGTTTTTGAATTTTTGACTTAGAAATGTTACAATTTGTATTACGTAAGTACAGGTGGTATCAACAATAGCCTACTTTGAAAATAACGACTTAAAAAGTCCGGAATAGTAGCCTAAACCATAAACAGAAAGTAACATTAACAGCAGAAACAATTTAAAAATTTACGAAACGAACAAAGTTGGAAGGAGCGAGGCGCGTGCGCGAACTGTCACAAACAACGGCGTAGTACGTGGGAGTTTTTGTTACGCCAGCGACGCCAGATTTACTACGGTAAATATTCATTCATTAAATGCTTGAATAATTAATCGGCACACGAGCAGCATCCACGATGAAATAAGTTTTGTGTACCCGACAAAACCAATTCGTGCTCCATTCCTTTACTCACCAGGCCATAACACCAGGTTTTACCCGTTTAACAGAATTAATTTTTCTACAAGAAAACTTCGTTTTAACGCCTGGGCTTAAAAACAACGCAGTGAAATCAAAACCATGTGAGTGTAAGTGTGTAAAGATAAGGGACCGTTCTGCAAGTATTTCCGCAAAAAATTACCACATTTCTCTACATACTACCCTTTACTTATAAGCTGGAAATTATAACTGTTAGTTATAAATTTACTTATAACTGTTAATTATATAATCGGTCTATGAAATACGTAATACATATTAATTTACAATCAGGATACCCTTAACATTCCACAATAAATAATATATTATTACAGCATTCAATAACAGTAGAAAATCATATACATTTTTTCATTTTTTTAAATACTACACTAATAATATCACTTTATTTAGTGTATAACTAAATTAGAACTTGATAAAACGTTAGACTAAATTTTCATCACATAAAAAAATTGCAATGCATTACAATATTTCACATAATGAAATTTTTAATTATTTCACAGTCTTCATTGTCTTTTACTTCGTTACCATTGCCGACTTCGCTGAACAAGCGAAGCGAATTGTTGCCCTATAGGGCCCTATTGTTTTTGAGATGATCCTTCCAAAAATAAGAGAGCGGGAGGCAAAGTGAGGGGGGGTCAAAACTGTGAAAAAATAGCAAAAAACCATCTCTGATAAAAATTAAAGGTTATTTTAATCACAATCTGAATATAGTGTTCATTTTTGAAAAATTCAATATTTTTGGGACGTCATAAAGCGTCACGGCCAAAAAAGTAGTGTATCATTAAATCGCAAAAATAGTGGTATCAAATTAAAAATAATTATAAACAAAATCAAATGTAGAGTACAATTAACGGAAATTTCTAAAATTTAGGACACCAGTCCTAAAAGGTCAAAAATACGAAAAAATTGTAAAAATCCGACTAAATTGTAGACGCGTGTCCGACTAAAGGCAATTTTAACCAAAATTCGAATGTAGCGTTTACTGTGAAAATTTTCTAACTTTTGAGGCACCAAGGGCCACAAATAAAACTCAAAATTTTTAGAAAATTGTTAGTCTATGTGGGAGATCTAGTTATGAGGAATTGTAATTTTATTCAAAATACAACTCGGTGTCTATAATAATTTAACAGAAGTAATAACTCTTATTAACACTCCTTGCAATTTGGTATCGCTTTCAAAAAGTTTTTAATTCCTTTTACAAACTTTATGTTTTTATGCTATTCTGATATACATATTGTTATGAGTTGTGTTAACCTACATTTTTGTAACGTATTAGACATAGGCCTTAGATAGCTATGGAAAATTACGTAAACGTAAACGCTAGGACTACACTATTTGTCTTTTACGTATTATGGTTGTTAAGCTAACTATTAGTTAACTAAAGAAACCATGCAATAGTTTGGAAATATTAGTGTTTATCATACTATGGTCAGCTTTACAATTATTTTACTAAAAATAGTGGAGTGGTCGAAGGTATCGTATAATTTTTATCATAACTTAAAAAATTATCTGATATTGATATCTGTTAACTTAATAATAATTTATTTATTTCGTTCAAAACAGTGAGCGAATTCTGCACCTCAGGGACCTTGCAAGTTTTAGATTGTTTCAATAGCGATTTTTAAGATACTTATCGGTCTTCTAATGTTTCGTAATGCCTCACGATTTACTCTCTCTGTCTCTCTCTCTCTTTTCGTGGAGCATTCAATTCGTCCCGCAGGGTACCATCAAAGTCTGTTCTAATACCAGTACCGTATTTGCTCTTCCGGTGCAGCATACCGTCATTTTTCAGAGAGTCCTTCAGACATTTCTAAGTGGCTTCGTCTAATAATAATTCTAAGCGACCTTCCTGATAAGTCTAACCTTAAGGTTTTCTCTAGTCGTCTTCAGGCACTGACCTGTCTGCTTTGGTAGTTCTTTCTGCACAATTCTTTTCAGAATCGTAATGCCGAATCACGTTTGTTGCCTACCAAGTTGTTATGTTACCAGTGTTTCTCAATCAGTGCTCTCGGGTACGGTTTTTAACATACCTCAGATATCCATGCCTGAACCCCGAATTAAGGGCAATAAAATAAAATAACGGAGTTTAACTTCTTTTTATAATAATAATGGCTCCCATGTGTACCACCGAAGCAGCTTAGGAGTCAGCTAGGGTAGGCTTCCATATGCGAGCCGTATACGGCATACAAGGAACGCAGTGTGGCCAGCACTACGCTTCAGCCGCCCATTATTATCCCCAGTATATTATCCCAGGTACTTATTTTCAACAGGCTGAGTCGATCTGGGGGCTGGAAAAACGCACTTTGATTTTATAGTGCGGGCCCGGGAAACAAACCCGGGACCTCTAGGTTAGTAGCCAGGTGCCATACCCACTGGTCTACTGAGACGCTTTTTTTTACTTCTCTAAAATAAAAGTATGGATTACGAAAAGATTGATTGAAAAACGCATGTAATCGTTATATTTGTACTTCCCACGTTTTCTCTTTAACTCTTTACAATCAACTTGTACAAAAATAAATAAATCGAAAATAAAAGAAAACAAATCCTAGTCTCTAAAACAAAGTTTTACCTTTACACTGACTCTTGCACATTATACTCTAATCTGAACAGAAATTAATATTCAACATGGCGACTAGAAAACTATGTGCACTTACACTGAAAAATTTGCATTTGTTAACGTTCGTACAAGTTACTTATAAGTACTTCGTTGAATTTGCACATGTAGGTTTCTATTTCTGTTTCCTGGAACTATATGACAAAATCAGTGGCTGGTGCAGCGCTCACATTAACAAGCAGCGTGTCTCATCATATAATTCAATCCAAGTGATTCCTACATAACTGAATGACAAAAAGGAGAAACTTTTATATGTGCTTGTGTCTACTTAACTGTTTCTGTTCCTTCATACAGATTACTACTAATAATTTAGTGAATGTAATCTTCTCATTTTCACATGCGACTTCCCGCTTCATGAGTCTACCGTCTTCCTGTTCACCGACCATTCCAGTATTCTCCTTAAAAGCTCTATTTTTCGTAGCTCTTCAGTCGTACTTTGGTCACAGAGAAACCAGCACTCTTCTTTGTCTTCTCCCTACTTTGCGTTCATGCCACCGTTCTTCGTCCATTCTATTCACTGCAACTCTTAATTTTCCCAGGGTTTTGCAATGGAGCACGTTACTTACAATCATCTCCACATTTCTTCGTTCTGAACTTTACTCTCACACGGATAAGTAATCATCTAAGCATCTTCCCAAATAATCCATTTCAGAAGTGAATATTATTATTAATATAATACAACATTCCCTAGTTACTTTCCTGATGATAAGAGCAGTGAAGCAAGGAGACAATCATAGTCCATTACTTTGTATCCTACTTATAGGCCAGATCCTTAAGAGTGTGAAAGAACAGCAGGATGCAAAACAGAAAACTTCAGGACGAGATCAGTGTTTGCCCAAGTCGTGATGAATGCTGACAATATTGCTTCAAACCCGAAGAGTAGGGAAGAACGTCAGAATGCAGTGACCGAATAGGCACGTGCCACTAGGAACGACTAGGCAGAGGAATGATAATAAACGCTGACAAAAGAAAAGTGATGATCCCTGTAAACTAATGAGGAGCTGAATATTAACTGGGAAGGAATTCTAGTTGGAGCAGGTCAAGGGGTTAAATATACCACAGCCACCACGTGAAATACAGAAAATCAAACAAAATACATATCACCAAATTTCTGAAGTTTTTGTGGGCACGAAGGAAATCATGGAAAAACGCACGCACAAGTATATAAGACAGTTTTTCGACCCGCACTACTCTACAGGATAGAAACCTCATCCCGCTCGAGAATCAAAGCAGACTGCACGCCTGTGAAATGACATTTTTGAGGCGGGCAGCTGGGAAAACTACGAGCGAACGAATTATTAATACGACCGTCAGAAATGTGTCCCAGCAGGAATCAGTGTTTGAGACAGCAGAGACAAGGCGACTGTAATAATTTGGTCATGTAATGACGATGGACGCAACATATGAAGGAAGACCATGTCGGAGGTCAACGCCTCGACCAGGATAGAAGGAAGTATCGGAGAAAGTGGCTCAAGGACCGCGACCCTTGAGACGGCAGAAGGGGATGAAAAAGAAGTGCGAGTTATCAACGACTTCACGTTCTTTGCCAACTACAGTCAAAACAGCTCACTTTAAATTCCATTAAAAGAAGGCAGGTGACACCGGTTTCGTTCCGTTTAAATAATCAGTCACTCTGCTTCGTGACAACCTCAGTGAAATCCTGGACTCTTAATCAGGTGCCCTTGTGTACTTCTAGTTTCAGTTTAATAACCGAACATGCATAGTCATTTCGAAACAGTATCGGCCAAACAGTAATTGTAAACGGTAAGAACAAAATAAGACTGAAAAAAACCTGCAGTCCTCAACAATTCATCCAACCAACAGTGACGTACCCGCAGGAAGGAGGCTGCAGAGCTACAAATCTCCTTAGGGCGAAAATCACTACCAGATAACTTTTAATTCTAACAATTATATCTGCAACGCTTTTAAAAACATGAACTGTGAAAAATAATTAAAAAAAATTATTTATTCTAATGACAAAGTGGAAATAAAACCACAAAAGCAGGGAATAGGTTATGTAGCGTTTTCTCCCGTCGTATTTCATGATTTTAACACATATGTAAAACATGTACCGTTAAGTACGAAATGACGTGAAATCGCTAGAAATGTTCTCCTACAGCAACAATTAATACGGAGGTGATTAATAATTTGGTTATCAATTAACTCATTAAATAATAATGAACTCGCTTGCAGTTATTTTCCCGTGATTTCTTCTGAGACTTAGAGCAAGAAAAGAAGAAAAATTCATACAATTTACAAACGATTTTTATTTTGGATTGATTACTTTACTGTACTATTTCTACAACGAGAGAAGGATACCTACCACATACTGATATGGTGTTTGCAAGAAATTTGGGAAAGTTAGTTTATGGAGGCCATATATTACTTCAGCTGCTAAATGTATTGTGAGAAATAATGTTAAATTTAATCTGATATCGTTTCAAATGTGATATACATACTGCACACGTTCAATAAACAAAATAATCTTTTAAATAGTTCTTCTCCGTTCTTGCTAAAGGTCAAGTGTACACGACCTTAATGTCTATATAATACATTTGAATGACTTCAATCGTACATTTGCCAACGCTCAAGTGTACTGGCCAATCAATTTAAAACACTCGACCTATATTTTACAAAGTGGACTGCAGGGAGAATCACAATCAATTACTCAAATATTTACTCAACATACAATTTACACTGAATGATGATGGTGTTAATTTTAATACCGCTTCATTGTACGCTGGTAAGGGTGGACACGCAGCAACGAGAAACAGCTATCAATCAATATTACACAAAGAAAACAAAAGGTATCTCTTCAAGCAGCAGTCAACACTTCCCCACAAACACCACCCACAAACAACACGGAATCGATTTTACAAACGAAAACGAATCACCAAATGGAATGAGATTTAGTCATTACTCTCCGACGTCTCATTCGCGATAACACTTCAATAAAATGACTTCAAAATATCTACTTTGCTGAACGAGCGCAGGCGTGCAGCTTTACGATACGATAATAAGACTTTGATGCTGACAAAGCATTCACGTCATCACGCCCCTGAGATCCCCGTGACTCACAGAATTAAAACGACAATTTCCAATACGAGGAGATAACGTCATGGTCAATTTCAATTACCCGATTTCAAGGTCACATGATAACACGCTCACTATAAGCAATTAGGCAACTGATTAAATGCACAAACGTCTACTCACAACGATGTGTCACCTGTGCTTCCGTTCTGACGTTTCGACCGGCCAAACAACGCGTCGAACCTCGACCGCAAATATGTTACGCAAAGACTATACTACTAAGAAAATGCTTTTGGGCAAAACGATGCACCTAGTTTACAGGCGAGGCGTTCGTAACGATATAAAGTTTTGTTTTCCGACGAAAGAAACGTATAGTGCAGGAAGATGGCAGAATTCCATTTTTAGGTTGATATCTACCGCCAATCACGGTTCTGAGAGTCGGGTAATCGTCAAACCGTCATCACCGGACGAACGAATGTGGTGAGAATACCATTCTGCGACAACAGCGTTGCACAGTCCACTGTACACGGAGACACGGGCCGGCTGTCTAGAAACTGGAGTTAAAACAACCTGGAAGCAGCTCCAGTGTGAAGTGGATAAATTCATATAAGTTTTGTTTTGAAAGACGAATACCTATTATTTTGTAATGTAACCAAAACGTTGCTTTCAAAAACATTAATTGTTGGCTAACGTCCGTTTTTTTTAAATTTTAATGTCTACAAGAATTCCCTCACTGTAATGTGAGCCGGCACAGTGGTGTAATGTTCGAGACTTAATCTCAACGGCTGTGGTGCGGTCGTGTGATCGAGTCCCACACATATCGCTGGGAACAAATAATAGAGCGGTCTTGTCCGGCATACAATAGATACATAAATAACGCACGCAATAACGAACACAGACAATTCCGTCTCACAGTGCGGCTCGCTAACCGCACGTGGTTACTAGATGGCTGATGTCTCTGAGGGCGGTAAACGGTTGTGGCGTTGTAACATGGTTAGGGGCGCAACAGGCCGCAAGCTTAATGCCTGAACAGAGAAGAAGACATTCCCTCACTTTTATTATTAATAACTGTACATTCCTGGAGCCGCACTGTTGAGTCCTTCCGCACTCTGGAAATAGTGTCAGTTATAAGTAACTCACTGTTAATTCTATTATTTCTTCAGAAGAGTTGTGTGTCTTAACTTCCTTAACCACCCGTGTCCACTACTTCCAATTCTTTATCACTTCCTTCCACCCTGTCCCTCCTAAAACACCTAATTCCTCTGCCACTTGTTACTCCCATTTCATCTTCGCTCTTTTTCTGGGGCTCCCACACTCCGATTTCCATTTCATAATCTCTTACACCGCTCACTCTTCTTCTTTCCTACTTATATGGGTCGCCAACCCATCTTATTCTAGCGTTAATAATTCTTATGTTTTTAATCTACATTATTATTTCACCTACATCTTCGTTTGTTAATCGTCAGTATGTATGCTTTTTTGTATGATCATCTTCGGTTCCAATATAGTCATTGTTAACGTTTAAAATATAGTCTACTTGTTTTTATTGTCTTAATTAAATGACTTTAGACGGTGGATGATGGATTTCTTTGAACTGACCGAACGACTGATGGCGCGATGAGTGTCTTAGCGACGGTGTCACGATCGCAGACCGACGACCGCCAGTTTGTTCCGTTTTCTGCCCCGATCCTTGCCACACCAAGTAACGTGCAATTGAGATTTAGGTTCAACGACTGCGCAAGTCTATAAAAGCAGAAAGAGGGGCCGACCTAGGATAAGATAGCTGGATGATACGCTAGAAGACCTCAGAAAAATGGACGTGAGGGGTTACACTGAGATGGCAATGGCAGGAGACTTTGGAGAAGATTGGTGTTGGAAACCAGGGCTCACGTTGGCCTGTAGTGCTGATGAAGAGGAAGATGGTCCAAAACGATTGTTGTGTTCCTCAACAATTTATGTACCGGTATATTTTAAATGCATCGGAACATTTCATTTCCGATGTTCCGGAACTCGTGTTTTCGGAACATTTCAGGATATTTTTAGACTCGTGAAAAGAACATTAAAATGAAAAACAGACACGAGACGCAGTTCAGCTTCTACAAATATCGGTGCCAGCACTGTTATGTGAATGCGAAACATGTAGGCTAGTAAAAGGAAGACAGAGAATGCGTTTGAAGCAAATCACAGGCTGCGGAAATGGGTTAGTAACACCGATGAAGAGCCATTACACGACTAAATCAAAGAAGGAATAAGACACGAGCTGTGATCCTGTTCAAGACATACTACATACTTCCTCTAAACGACTTTTTTAAGTCGCATTTAGATGCTTGGAATGCCCAAAAAACGGGAAACAGCCGAATTCGGAAGTTGGCCTATGAATACCACTCAGCTGGACGAAGATCTGCAACGCAGACCGGTCACAATATGGTAGGACCGTAAGGTGGTATAGGATTTGTACTAATCAAGTGATGATAATGATAATATTGACATTGGGAAATACAAACGTCGGCAAGTCTAGAACGCTTTAAAAAATACATGAAGATGTACGAGTGTCTGGTATACAGACAACGAACAGCGTTCGTAGTAAGAAAAAAAAACGATTTACATACAATATGACCGGTACCTGACCTAAACAATGAACAAATATGGTCAGCTGTCCATATGCAGTGTGTGTGTGGGGGGGGGGGTGAAAACGTAACGGTACAGAACCAGGATTACGTCGTTACCGATCTGTACATAATAAGAAGTGTTGTGTGTGCGAACACAAACCACTCCCACAACCAAATTTGGCCGCACAGACTGAAAACCAGATACTCGGCGACAATGCACACTTCGTTATCTTCGACTGGTGTTCATTCACACTGCTCCTGTTCACTACATACAAGTGCTTTATCTCTATTCATACAACTTCGACCTCTTCGGTTTCAATGAAATATTTTCTGACAAAAGTAGGTAAAGCTATGTCATTTCATATATTATATTGTACAGTATATAGCCTACAAGTATAAAACTGGCCTCTTTTTATAACATGGTGTGCTGTAGGTAGGCTATAATCAAAGTATATATTTGTTTAAACATGCATTATCGCTATTTAATTATCATCATTAGCATTTCTTCTGAGCGAATGCATCCCCAATCGTTTTCGGCGTTGCTTACTGAGTCTCCTCTTGCCCAATTTACTTACCCAGATCGTTCCTACAGCTGGCAAAGACATCACTGTCGTGGCCTATGCAAGACAACCCAGAAAACCTTGTTATCACCTAGTCAAATGTCCTCTCAACCATCATTTTATTTTCTTATAGTTTTTTGCACTCAGTATCATCTACTCTAACTTGGTTGCGTATCCATTTATATGTTTCTTGTCTACTTGCTACTGCTAGAACAGTTATTTGTACGCTTCTCTGTGCAGTTCAGTTTTTGGATCATTCTCATACCCACTACCCACGCTTCTGACTCTGAAATAAAAATATTTCAGACTTTATATTGAAATTAGTATTAGTATTTCAGTTTAGTATACTGAGTAAAAATATTAACTATTTATAGTTGAGGTGAAACAGCAACTATAAATTTCACGATTTGTTCAAGATTTCTGAAAAGCACGTAACACAATCCATAAAGTTAATTTCTGTACGCGTTCCCTTGACCCAAACCGAAATCATGTTGAGATGAATCGTCGTAACATCGCCGTAATACACTACAGCTGGACTAGCTAAGTTTGAAGGAAGTGTAAACAGTGATAAAGAACGTTATCATTCGTCTATAATAGTGTTACAGAATGGTTCTGACAACTCTTCGATGGGCATGATTCCATATCGCTCTGCTGCCAAACTTAACTTACGAACACGTTTGGTTGGTATTTATCGTTTGTCTGTCTGTCTGTCTGTCTCTCTCTCTTTCTCTCTCCCCTCTCTCTCGTGTAATCGTGACACCCAAAAAACTCTTTTATCACGTGGATTTCGCAGATTATTTGTGAAGACAGGCTGTCGGTAACTAACGGTAATTAAGCACCTTTTTCTCTGCACACAATACACACGACACTTATTTTTGCATACAATTGGCTATCGCTGGCGAGAGACTAAAATTACTCCACATCAACGTCATCGTCACATCACGTCTGTGCCAACATTAAGTATGACTGACATCACGCTTCTATAACGAAGTACCAACGTTATGACTGGTTACTACTATCCTGTTAGATCATGTTCTTCACAAATGGCAAAACTAAATTCTAAATAACAGACTACAGGTAGACTATAGTCCAAACGATTATAACCGATCACAAGATAAGTACAAGACACAACAGCACAAGATAAGTACACGCACAACAGTATACCACATAATGCATTTTGGATGTTGCACTACTAGATTATACAGAGTATAACCGAATCAACAGTAACTATTAGGTATTGTAAAGAACATGCTTTTTTTTAACTGAACGTGATCTGCCGCGACCTTTTTCTTTTGTTGCATCAAACTGTAGGACTAATTAAACAGCCACAGGGAGTTTCATTTGTTTACCCTTACCCCTAAAATTACGGGGCTCGTATACTGCCTCGTCCTGAAGGATGACATTCAGAAGCCTTTCATGTAATCGCCCGGCACTGTCTCTATGCAACAATCAGATTGCACCGTTAGTAAGATGAGATTACCGTTTTGTCTCCATGCTACCACAATTAGCATTCGCCAACCGAGGCTTATCACGTTCACTGGAACCGACCCATTCAAGTGCAGACCCGTCAACAACATGACTAAACTCATGCGAGATAAAAAAAATCGGTGTGGAGAACCATACATGACTTCCATGTTCTAAGATTTATATTTAAAATAATTTACTTGAATTCGGATCGATAATTTCTAAAAAAAAATATCCCCCGCCTAGTGAATAGAATTTTATGTTTGACAAATTGAAATGAAATATTTCCGTAGAAACTACTTCTTTGTTGCCGATAACGTAGTACACATATAATAAACATGAGTGAGGCGGAAATAACGCGAATTTGTGTGTGTGTCCTCCCGGCCTTTTTATTGCGGTAATCACAATAATAAAACTTTGGAAACGTAAACATTACATAACTGAGATATGCTTGCCTGCCAGGAACGATACATTTTCCCTCATACATGATTTAAATTAAAATGAAAAAATTATAATTTTACTGCTTGGCAACAAAATTATTTTATTTTTAACAATTAACATTGTTTGAAAAAGTTCAAATAAATTTTCAAGTACTTTCTTGTTAAAACGTAAAACGTTGCAGGTAAACTATCCCTTGCCCTTAACCTATCTTCACCAAAATCAACAGGCCTTGAGTCCTCTACAACTCAGACAGCTATGCAAAAAATTATTTGATTCTGTTTGAATTTGCGGCAGTTATCGTTTGCCATAGAAACAAATTCTACACGCAGACACTTTTCTACACACGACTTTTCTTCATGTTTTGACGGTAGTACAATCAGAATTAGCCCTCATCTCGAACACGATTTTTTTCGCCATCACCATACTTCCATTTCCTTAAGAAACATGGAAGTAAAATTAACTGCAACTGGTAAACAGTTCCTTTGATTATAATTATTTAAAACTTCCGGGCTGAAAGGCCGTGGTCGAATGCTTGACGTTCCTTTGATTGCCGACTGTCAATTGTTTTGAGCGAGTAAGCTGTAGTATAGTGCCAAAACACATAATATACGCATACGTAAGTGCAATTATGAAATCTATCAACGAAGACGTGTAAATTCTTGGAAAGGATACGTAACTGCCGGTGTGATTAGTGAATCACAGGCGGTAGCGATTCAGTACCGCGCGCATGCACAGACAAAACAATGTGACTACAACAAAAACGTGTTTACACATACAAACTAACGCGCGCGTGCCGATAGTAAACACACTACCGGTTACATTCATAACTCGACGAGTTACTGTCGTTTTCATTAGTACTACGTGATGGGGGGGGGGGGGCTGAACTTTGTATTGCACAGTGTTATACAACGCCAACAGTCGGATCAGTATGTTTACTATGTCTACTGATTATCTTAAAATAGATACAATAGTTATGAATTGTTTCGAATATACGAAAACCGTCTGACAATATTATTAAACTATTCTAATTCGATGTAGACTGACATTAATCAATCATTTCTATGTTAATAATTCGGTTTTTCCTTACTGCGGTTCCAAAAAAGGAACGTCAAATAAGAAAAAGGAATATGCAGACCAAGAGGCGTCTTATGTACAAAGCGGTCGTATTTATGAAAGAACTTTGACACCGCTGTAATTGTCTGTTTTTAGGTGTTCTTTGTCTATTTTGATATCTACAAATAGATAACGGTACTTTAGGTCCAATTAATTAATTTTTACGTTCATACAATTTTTTCAATTCTTTCGAACTTTGAATATCGTGAAAGTCAGTATTAAGCCTGGTTGGAAGATTACCATCGGATAGTTGGAAACCCGATGACGATATGTCACTCTTAAAAAGGGTACCATTTGGCGCCTGAAACGGCCAATCATTATGTGAATTTCAAAGATGCTGTGACGAATCCTCACAGGAAGGCAATAGAAAGCCTGTAGGCACACGCCAGAAACTCAGTGAGGTGCTCGACTCGTATTTATGTGGATGGAAACGAACTAGGGGACAGACTTGTTCCAGAAACTTTTAAAGGACATCGTATCCTTTGGCCGCCATAACAATACCACTAAGTATTCATACCATTCAACATTAATACTATTCATTATCACTACATAACACGAAGTGTTGTCGGTCAGTTGAAAAAGTTAAAGAATTGTGCGCGTCCACTTTCCCGCATAAGAACCCCCCCCGCCCAAAAGGTTAAGTATGCAAATCACACCCCCATCAAAAATAGTTTTGCAAAAAAGTATTCATACAAAACAAAAATGAGAATGGACAGGTAAGTTTGGACTGACTTAGCTTTACGATTTTTAGAGTGTTAACAGAAAAAACTGCAGTTTACAAAAAAAAGGATTATATATAAAAAAAGGGGAAACTAGTGATCCTCCCGTTACAAATAAAAAACCGAAAAAAAATCTGTTCCAAGTTTAAGGTAAGTTGTAATCACCTATTGTGTAGCTCTGTTAGACGCATGACGGCAACTTCAAACCAAAACTACCTGTTGCCACAGCAGAGAGGTACTAACGACGTGTAAATAGCCGAAACAGATAACTACCCTCCTTCTTTACGCCTGTCAATCGTTTGTGTTGTCAGGAAGTTATCTACTCCACACGTCCATTTAAGAAAACGGTGGCAAAAACTCGTGCACTGCATAACAGTACAACAGAAACTGTTATAACTTGAATTATGGGAAACGAACGATCTTCTCCCATAACCCTAAACACATTTAAGCGTATAAAACTGAAATTTGACTATTTACCTGTTTTACCTAAATCTTGGTTAAGTTGACAGACACAACACGCAATCACTGTGGGCGTACAGAACATACGTCGTTATCAAATTCGATATTTCACAGCTGATTCTTCTGAGATTTTGCCTTATAATTTTTTAATACGGTATTAACAACTTTAAAATTAGTTTTTTTAATAAATTCCGAATATTTGTGATGTCAATTTGTGTTAATATCTTACACCGTAATTTCTTCATTTATTTCATTCCAAACAAAAAAATTGGTATGGAGAACCATACATGACTTCCATATTCTAAGATTTATTTTTAAAATCATTTTCGAAATGAAATATTACCATAGAAACTACTTCTTTCTACTTACTGCTTCAGCCTTAACCACAGTACTGTGGTCACTAACATATACCACCTCACGTTATCGCACTCGATTTTCACTGATGATGGAAGTCAATGGCATTGCCGAAACGTCTGGTTTTGTAGAAAACATTGGACTACGGCCAAATATCCCGGGAAGGAATTTTAACAAAAACTACTTCTTTGTTGCTGATAACGTTGTACACATATATATAAAAAATATGCATAAAATTAATGGCTTGTATAAGTTAATGATTGATCTCCATTAAGTAGTGCTCAAGTTTCCAAAGTGTTAATATTATGATGTCCGTAATTAAAACATCAGAGCAGGTTTAGTGTGTATGAGGGTTGTTCACCGTGGACAAAAATTTTCTACATTTCCTATTGAGCGTTGCTTAGAATAAATCTGCGAATCTACAGTGTACGTTTCACAGAACAAACACGCGGAAAAGAAGGAGCGCTCCGAAGTCACTCATGGACCCTCAGCATCTTGCAGAGGGTTCATTCCCTAAAGACGAAAAGTCTGTCTATGAATCGTTCCTCTGTAAACACGTGCAGTTCCACTGCCCAGCGATCCACAGGAAGCAAATCGCTATCCACGCTGGACACTTTTTCGGCTTGCATGCGTTATGTTGGTATGGGTTCGGCACTTTCCATTTAAAAACCGTGCAAATGTAAGAAAATAAACATGAATGAGGCCAGAAATAACGCGAATTGTGTGTGTGTGTGTGTGTCTTCCCTGCCTTTTTATTGTGGTAGTGATAATAATAAAATGGAAACGTAAACAGTACATAACTGAGATATGCTTGCCTGCCACGCACGATATATTTTCTCTTATACATGACTAGCAGAATACCCGTGCTTCGCTACGGAGTTTCACGTTGTACGTAATGAAAATGTTAGTTTAATTAATAAAGTTTAATTAAAGTAGGCTTCTTAAAAATAAATAGCTGTTGCCCACAACTTCGTTCGCGTGGTCTTCAATTTAATGCGATAATATATTTAGAACAGAATCTATTCTATTGGGTTGCCATAGTAACCAGATCTAATAGTTTTTTAAGACCGCAAAGGACCCCCCAGAGGATCGTATCGAAAAAAACACCTGTCCTATGTTGGTTCTCCCGTTGCGTAAAATATTTGTGCCAAGTTTGGTTGAAATCGGTCCAATGGTTTAGGTGGAGACGTGGAAGACCCCAAAGGATCGTATCGAAAAAAACACTTGTCCTATGTTGGTTCTCCCTTTGCGTAAAATATTTGTGCCAAGTTTGGTTGAAATCGGTCCAGTGGTTTAGGAGGCGATGTGGAAGACCCCAAAGGACCCCCAAAAGGACCCCCAAAAGGACCCCATCGAAAAAACACCTATCCTATGTTGGTTCTCCCGTTGCGTAAAATATTTGTGCCAAGTTTGGTTGAAATCGGTACAGTGGTTTAGGAGGAGATGTGGAAGAAACCTTCGCGGACGTGCGCACAACAACTCACCAAAGTTTCATCGCAATCGGATGAATGGTATAGGAACGCATACGGGACAAACAAAGAAACATTCATTTTTATATATAAGATGTAAACTATACCACTTACTTGACATAAACCGTGATAGCTAAGCTAATGTACAACATATATGTATTAATTATACACATAAATGTTCCTCGATAGACACTCTATCTATTGGCGAAAACTTGAATAAAATCCGTTCAGTACTTCCTGAGATTAGCGATTTCAAACACAGAGAGAAAACGGACCGACTTTACTTTATACTATGTACAGATTTACATTAAAATGAAAAAATTATAATTTTATTGCCTGGCAACAGAATTATTTTATTTTTAACAATTACCATTGTTTGAAAAAGTTTAAATGGATTTTCAAGTACTTTACTCTTGTTAAAACGTAAAAGGTTGCAGGTAAACTACCCCTTCCCCTTAACCGATCTTCACCAAAATCAAAAGGCCTTGAGTCCTCTACAATTCAGTGACGTATGCAAAAAATTATTTGATTCTGTTTGAATTTGCGGCAGTTATCGTTTGCCATAGAAAATACGCTTGATAAAAAACGTTGCAGGTAAACTACCCCTTCCCCTCAACCGATCTTCACCACAAACAATAGGTCTTGAGTACTCTACAAATCACGGCTGTATGCAAAAAATTATTTGATTCTGTTTGAATTTGCGGCTGTTATCGTTTGCCATAGAAAATACCCTTGATAAAAAAAGCTGCAGGTAAACTACCCCTTTCCCTTAACCGATCTTCACCAAAAACAATAGGTCTTGAGAACTCTACAATTCAGGGCTGTATGCGAAACATTATTTGATTCTGTTTGAATTTGCGGCTGTTATCGTTTGCCAAAAAAAAAAATTTCCCTTGATAAAAAAAAAAACCGTTGCAGGTAAACTACCCCTTTCCCTCAACCGATCTTCACCAAAAACAAGAGGTCGTGAGTACTTAACAATTCATGGCTGTATGCAAAAAATTATTTGATTCTGTTTGAATTTGCGGCAGTTATCGTTTGCCATAGAAAAAAAATCTACAACAGACAGACAGACAGACAGACACTTTTCGGAAAACGACTTTTTTTCATGTTTTGAGTGTAGTACAATCAGAATCTGCAATAATCTCGAACACGATTTTTTTTGCCATCACCATACTTCCATTTCCTTAAGGAATATGGAAGTAATTAGCTGAATTACGTACAATAAAATTTGTCTCCTTGTTTCCATGGATTTTTCAGTAATGACATTATTACTTCATATTTTATTAAAAAGACCCTATTATTTTGTTATAACGGAGATATATTTTCAAAATCACCGTATATCAGGATTGTGAGAAAGTAACAAAATATTGATACAGGCCTCTACGAAAGGTTCACAAACTGTAACAGCTCAAACAAACTAAATAACTCTAACTGAGCGCTTATTTAGACCAACCTGAAAGAATTCCTATGTCCTGAATCACTTAATCGACCGAAGTCAATGGTGCAAATCGCCTTCACACATATCAGAGCATCGGATGTATTTCTATGATTTACACAATTTTTTTTTATTCCTTCTTATTTATTCTCAATTCGTATGCCTGCTGATGTCCACTTTAATTCGACTCTCGACTACAAGGACCAGACGATAGCAAACGGGATAAGTAAAATTCTTTCAATCATTCACAGTCAAGTGTGTAAAGTCCATGCCAAGATGTTTCTTATACAAATGAGATAAATAAAATTCAGCCATTCACAGTCACAGTCAAGTGTGTATGGTTCATGCCAGCCAGGATGTTTCTTATAGTATACAAACGGGATAAATAAAATTCTTTCAGTCATTCACAATCACAGTCAAGTGTGTATGGTTCATGCCAGGACGTGTCTTATAGTACACAAACGGGATAAATAAAATTCTTTCAGTCATTCACAGTCACAGTCAAGTGTGTATGGTTCATACCAGGACGTGTCTTACAGTATACAAACGGGATAAATAAAATTCTTTCAGACAGTCACAGTCAAGCGTGTATGGTTCATGCCAGGACGAGTCTTACAGTATACAAACGGGATAAATAAACTTCTTTCAGTCATTGACAGTCCAGTGTGCAAAGTCCATGTTACTTATTCAACGACATGACGCCCATGGAATGTCATATGCGTGTGTTGAGCTTGTATTTTCTCACATTAGAAACACATTTTTTTAACCCGCCCTGGCAGATCCGCCTGACATAGCATTTACTGTTTTAATGCGATTGCCACCGAATGTCGCGGATTTGGGATATTCAATAACTCAATTCTGTCCTTCCATTTAGAAAAATACGATTCATCGGTTCAGTCAACATCGGTACTTTGATTAAACGGGTTTCCTTAAAGACACTCCATTCACTTGACTCTATCCATTCTGTTACCCGCTGCGTGATCATGTTCTACTCCCTAACTCGGTTTCAGATGAAAATCCATCACTCGATAACACAGAAAACGTAAAAACACCATTCTGATGTTAATATATATTTTCTAATTATACCAAAATTAACTCATAATACACAATTTTATCTATATAAATTAATTTCTTTTACTCTAATGCACGTGAAGGCCAAGTGAAACTGGTTCTCGGACTGAGAACGTTATATTAAACAGGGCTGTTCTGATTTGTAAAAATCCTACATTATAGAACATTTGCTTCTTGAAGTTCGAGTAACAAAGTAAAGGAAAGTAGGCCTATTACCACATCATTAAAAACTATTTACGAAACTAACAGAACGAAGAAAAATCACAACTCTCAAATACTCGTATTTTTATTAAAATTATTATCCGGCTGTTATGGCGTGGTCTTTCAAAGTCTTTATGCCCATAGGTGTTAATCGCTCGACCAGACGATTGGCCTCACCTCTGAAGGCCATCTTCAGTGTAAGGACTTCAAAAAACAGACGTAGGCCTACAGCTTTTTTCCCACTGTGGTTGTAAAGCCTTTGCCACAATACTATGGTTGTACTGAAGTAGGCTACACCTTGTCAGTTTTCTGCAAGATTACTCAGTTTAGCGATTAACCCATATCGGCATGAAGAATTTGGAAGACCACGGGCCTTACAGCCCGGATAATAATTGTAATAATTATGGACGCCGACCGTGAAAAAGCCTAAGAAATAGACTTTATTTTTTATTTATTTATTTCTTTTTAAATTGTTGGCTACGAGTTATATATCTACGAGGGTAGGCTGAAAAGTAATGCACACATGCTTGTAGAACACGAACGAAAAGAAATAGCAAGATGGGGCAAAAAGTAAATAAAAGTACATTTCCTTAGCTTCAAAATTATATATTTATTTTTCAACATAGTCGCCGTTAAGTCTAACACATTTCTCCCAACGCGTAACAAGTTTTTTATCCCGTCAGTGAAATATTCTTCCGACTTTTCTCGAATCCAGGACGCGACAGCTTTCACCTCATCGTCCGAGGTGCAATGATTACCCTTGAGGTCTCTCTTGAGTAGAGGAAAAAATAGAAATCGCAAGGCGCGAGATCAGGGGAGTAGGGAGGGTGTGGAATCGGTTCAAACTTGGGTTCGCAGAGCCTCTTGGGTTGCGCGCGAGGGTTGTCATGTTGCAAGATTATTGGCGCCAGGCTGCCTCTAACCCGACGTCGGAGGTGTTTTAGATCATTTTGAATCAAATCATCGACGAGTTTGCGATGTTCATCGTCTGTGGCAGTGATCGGACGTCCGCTGCGTTTTTCGTCATCAATTACGGCTTTTCCAGGCTAGCAACCACGAAATTTTATTACCCATCGATTCACAAGTAGACCTATCAACAGCATCGTCACCATAAACAGCCTTTAAACGACGATGAATCTCATTAGGAATCACATTTTCAGCAGTTAAAAATTCGATAACCGCACGCTGTTTAACTCGCTTTGACATAGCACCACAACACTCCATACTTCTGCTACTTAAAGCGTATTGTTGTACGAAAGTCCTTCAAACTGCGCATGCGTTTGGAGGGGGAATGTTACTCCCGAATGCCACCAGGTGCGCTTCTGTAGGTAATTTTGTTCGTGTTCTACAAGCGTGTGTGCATTACTTTTCAGCCTACCCTCGTATATATCTAACAATTCTATAACTAGCTTTCAATAACAAGTTCTAACTTAACTTGGTACTCAACATACTTTTCGCGTGTTCTGATTTGTGGTGAACCTACTTTGATTCAACATTACTTCTTCCGGTTCATTCGAGGTTATGCGACCTATTCAGAGAGAAGTGTGAAACGTACATAATACGATACATTTTGTTACTTCATATTGACGCTTACATAATATGGTACATGGATGTGATCCCGCACGACAATTAAAGACAGCAAGTGTACACACTCAAACTTTGTTTCCCTTGAAAGAAAGGAGACAAAAGTTCCCAAAACCACACCTCCAGAAGTTTTAACTACTCAAGAATACGAACACTCCGTCAATCATTACGCAAGTATCCCTGATCCTTGGGATCACAAACGAAATAAAAGTGACTAGAAAGACGAAGCGAATGAATCTGAGCGGGGTTAGTATCGATCGATGGTAATTCGTGGCACGTGACACGAATCGCAAACATTGCGATAATCACATTTCAAACAATTCGTTAACAAGAACAGACGTGATTTTTCTCGTCTAACAAGCTTAATATCGATTATAAAAGAATTCTCCACTTACCGGATATCTACCCGGATATGGCCAATTACCAGCACACTTTAATCATTTCTGTTTTATTGTTGTTCTTACTTTATGCAGTTTGCCAGTCAAGGTTCTTAGTATCCTCTTGATAGAGAATTAACGGAATAAAATTCCTGGCGACAACGACAAAACGGTTACACAATTGTTGTTTCACATTCTGTATGCGATATAAAATAAGGGGGCCAATGTTTAATGAAAATTATAGCCTGTGAAACAAATATATCTGTTGTTAGTTACGTAAAGCAAGTGTATTTAAACATTTTCCTAAACGTTTCAATAAGAAAAGTAAAATGAAAAGATTTTACATTCATGCAAAATGAAACTTTTGGAAAGACATTTAGTGTGTGCGCGTGCTCTTTCTCTCTTGTTATACGATAACTATATAACGTTTTGAGATAACATATGGAATTTAAATCTGAATTCGCTACGCAAAAGTGGTATTTCGCTATAGCGATTTTGTGGTTATACAAAAACAATATAAATAAAGGAGAAATCATGTTTTATTTTTTGATAATTTTTCTGAATCTATCAATCATATTTTTTATCTGTAGAAATGCTATCTGTAATTAAAATTTCTTTTTGAAATTTTCAATATACTTTTATTATCTGTAGCCTATACACTAAGTTGGCGTCTGGGCCGGCGATATATTTCAAATATTTTTGAATATTAAAAAGTGAATTGTTATAAAAAGTCAATTGAATCAGTTTTGTTCGTAAGCAACAAAAGTTGCTGAATTACTAACTGCCACCCGTTAGGAGACGCAATAGGGAATCGCAGTGGGACCCCGTTTACAACCATTTGGTAACTAAAGTGCTGTATACAGCTAGTTCTATAAACACGAATATAAAATCAAATAACACCAAGTGCCATACTGGATTCTCAGAAGAGTTTCTATTGGTAATAAATCAATTTAGGCAGTCACCTAAATCAATACAGAGTTCACAAAGTCAAGTGCTGTGTTGCTGCCATCGATGGATCGCGTGCTGCCAGGCAAAGTGAACGGCAGAAAACGGTCCGAAGCACGTATAGCTTCCCACACAATGGTTGGCAATAAAGCGTTTGGCGCTAAGTTAACACGTGTATTAAACGAGTCATTCAGTCAGTAATGCAGTTGTTTTAACAGTTTACAATTATTACATTTGGGACAGTTCTACTGAAAATTTGTGCTTATGAAGATTTTATTATTATAACAGTTTGTTTTTACTTTTGCCTAACTGATAACAGATGACAATAACTTAAGCGTTTACACTCATTTTACTGATTTTGTATCAAGCGGAAAATTAATTAAAGCGTCATTAGACGTTTTAAAGATTGTAAAATATATGTATAATTTATTGACAGTAAACTTAATACCAAAAAATGATTATATTGACAGTAAACTTAATACCAAAAAATGATTATATCAGCTTGCAAAAACTTTGCGGGCACAGTGTTTAGAAAACATATTTCAAACAATAATTTTTCTGAAGACAGCCATGAAGTGAAACTTATCAAATTAATAGTGACATTATTTTATAAAATCTTGTGCTATAATAATGCTAAGGAAAAAACCGCTGCAGCTACCTTCTCTAAGCTTGGTGTCTGCCAAAAGTTAAATAAATTTGTATTATTTAGTAATGTTTAATGTAAACAATTTTTATACAGTTAATACGTAGCTAATTAAATAAAAAAAAATTAATGTAAATTAGCATTGCTTATTGAACACTTTAACGACCATGGCGAGCGTATACGCCAGCTTCTTTTACGCAATAAACATTTTAAAGTTTACGGCTCACGTGTTTTATTCTTTGTTTCCCTTATTCTTATTTTTATTCGTCTGGCTTCAATAATAAATGTTTATAAATAATAACGCAACAGAACTGTTTATGAACGCAACAGAACTTAGCGATAAACTGAAATAATGTGTCAGAATACCGTACTGAAATCTTACAGTGAAACAAATGAGTTTATTTTGGAAAAGAACTTACTAAAAACCTTCCAATTTGGAGTCATTAATTGTTAAAATGACACAGCTATACCATTTAACGCAAAATATAATCCGCTAAAGCAACAAAAGCTATAACAAAGCAGAAATGTCAGACTTTGTACAGGTACAGTATATAGCACACGCAGTGTTCTTGCCAACCACTGATGCAGCGGTCGGACCGAATTCAGTGAATGCAGCACGCGATCCATATAGTATACATCGATGGTTGCTGCCATACCGAAGCTTCGTTACGATTCCGCTGTTACGTAACCTCAAAATCTCAAACAGCTGACGAGACGGACTGTTAGGAAATAAGGGTCCGTGCTGCCGAAGAGAACAGATTCAAACTTTATACATTTTACACGTCCAGCACAACAACGATGTCATGCAGTCCCGTATCGTTTGTTACTCATTCGTGCCTTTCTTCATTCATGAAAAATGGACGGTGTTTTATAAAATAAAAAATTAACTGGTAACGGAGAAAAATATTTGTGTCCGTATTGTCCACTACCGACATTTTGACAAAAATATTTAACAACAATAATAATAATACGTAAAACATATTCATACTTAATAACGAACGGCCCAACTGTCTCCTTCCTATCTGTTTACAAAATGTGGTAATTTTTAAGACCTCAGTCTTTACTTACATCCGTGACAACATATATTCCATGAACAGAAACTGAAAACAAAGTAGATCATGTATGTAACTAGAATTATCCACTAAATTCTTTAATTAGCCACCTTAATTTTTAAATTAAAAATTAAAAGCCTATTAATTGTGACGACAGGAACGGAATTTAAAATATGATTATTATTAAAATTCACCGGGCTGTTAGGCCGTGGTCCAAATGGCCGACAGAATGAAAACCAAACGTTTCGGCTGTACCATAAGGACCATCGTCATGGTGCGGGAACAAACAGTTTGGTTGCCCCCGTAGGACTAAGACAAACACAATAAAACAGAATCACTGCATTAACTTAGTCCAAAATTTCTATCACCGCGCCACTGAAGATGGCCGTCATGCGGCTGGGTTTCACTCTGTAGGACATTTTGGACTACGGTCTAACAGTCAAAAATAGATTATTACTAAAACGTAGGACGTTTCTTACACTAGATAGACTGAAAGTTTTAGGCAAGCAGACTGTCCAATAAAGTGTTCATTCGTACACCACGTTGACTGAAACTATCCGCCCTTCTTTATTCAATTACCCATTACTTACGCTCTACTAACTGGTAATACATTACAACTGTCGGATAAGCACCGTTTGTTGAGCAACATACATAACACGGCTTAATTTCTCATATTCACCTTCTATACAATACCGTGAACCACGCACTTTAAATAATCGGTGATTTGAGCTTCTAAACTTGGAGTATGTACTATTTTTAATATGAACGTATTACAGCATCTTATCGACTAATAAACAACAGAAGCAGATACAGGTTTTAGATTTTTATGGGGGGGGGGGGCAAACTAATTGCCAATAAAAAATGAATACATAAAAGAAATAATTCCTTTAGAATGAAATGTTGTCACAATTTTTGACAATATTTTGTTCCTAATTAACTTACTTATCTACACAACGATACCAGAATAAAAAAATCTATAATTTATTACTGTTGAAAACAATCGTTTATGAATATTTATGAATCACAACAATCAAGCTTTTGAAACAATATAAGCAAAACGAAAAAACACTGAATTTGTTAAAAATGTGTAACAATGAAATAAATAATTATTGTCTTAAAAAATTAAACGGTAATAATATACCGTTCAGTGTGGAGTAAGTAATAATCTAAGTAAGGTAGTAATCTAACTGCTCAGTGTGGAGAACAAAATATAACTCATATAACACTTAAAAAATATTTTACCCGTAATTTATGAATAGTTTTACACAAGAATTCTTTGTCCCCTCTTACACAAGCCCTTGATAAACATAAAAATATCCAGAGAATAATGCAAATGGCCGTTTTTCAATCCGGTCGGAGTAAACTGTATTTAATTACTCCCCCAAAATCTTGAAAGCCCTTTGATTTTAAACCCGGAAAACGAGTACGGGGCTTGGACCCTCGGTATGTGTACATTCTAATTCAATAGAATGAAAATTAATACTCCACTCCCTGTTACGGCGTGCATAACAGAATGTGTTCTCATCCAAGAAATACATGCCTGGACGTCACACATAACAATGTGAACATGACAACGTAACATCTTACATGCTGTGCTGTTTGTTACTCCCAGTCTGCCAGCTGTTAGCGCCGAAAATGAAGTGAATACGTTCAGCGCACATTTCATCTACATATATAGACGGACAGTACGTTTAAGTTAGACCAACACCGTTTTCAGTTTCAAACACAGGTTTTACAGTTGTTCATTTAAATCTCAACTAGAGGAGCACGCGTTTAGAACGACATTTCAGCAGTACACCAACTTGTTTCGCTCGACAAGATGATTATAAATCGCGTAAAAGGGGTGTACAAGGCGCGCAGTCTGCGTCGGGATGCACCCCAAGGGGACAATCGATCCCGTCCACACCGAAATATAAATGTGACATAAAAACGTGATTTACGGAGTATTTTACAAAAACTCTCATGAAGAATATTTAAATCGAATACGCTCTTAGAAAGATGAAGTTACGAAATATTTGTAAACAACGAATGTATTCTTTAAATTAGCAGTGACCGTGTATCGATAAATAATATGAAAGGTTTTGCTAGGAATCGCTTAGTAAGTAGACACAACTTTTACAACACTTGTGTTGACGTTTCGACAATTTTTATTGTCATCATCAGTACCTGTATATGCCAAATTCAGAAATAATCAAACATAAAAATACCAACTAACCAAACGAATGTGCGCGCGCACGTTACATAAGAAAAATATTTACCATTACTTACATACTGCTACACTTAAGAGAGATATAAATGTAATATGCGAAAACATTATTAATATATTGATAGTGATATTTATATAACGGTAATGACATGTTCACTAAAATTTAATTTTTGTAACATTTGTACTTGTATATAATTCTCTTCCAGAGAGACTTGGAGACTCTTTCCCTAGAATCTTTATTTAACTACAACACATTTTAGCAACCTGTACTAATTCCAATAACTGTGTCTCTATACTTAAACGATTATTACATTATCAACATATCAAATTTTATTGCTATATTAATTAACGTATTAATGTTTATAAAGTTTTGAATACCAGGAGTAATATTTAACGATTAAGGTCACAAACTAAAATGAGTATGCATTAAGTCTGAATGTTTTGTACGTCCGTTAGCTCCTCTATAAAAAAGTAATACTTTCTAATATGTTCACAATCAAACGCCTTACACTCCGTATTCCGCCTTAACACATTTTAGACATGAACTGACCTCCGCCCTAATTCCAATATATACTCGATTGTATCTGTATTTATAATTATGATTAAGGATTATTATATTATCAAAGTATGATATTATGATTATGTATTACTAATGTTTCCGGAATATTATATTTATATATATTTACTTAACAATAACAATATGTGAGTATTAATAAATATTTTGCCGATTAACACACACACACACACACACACACACACACACACACACACACACACACACACACACACACACACACACACACACACACACACACACACACACTTAATTAGTTGGTCTGTTTACGCGTATTCTGTACTGACCGTACACAGGACCAGATGATGACAATAAACACTGCAAAAAAGAGTTTGATACAAATGGTGTAAAAATTGTGTCTACTCACTGACGATCCTCCCAAAACCTATCGCCATTTAAGAAATTTCTTATAAACATTAGCAATCTCAGGCTGACAACTAATTTAACGCTCCATTTTAATTCTGACAGTTTTCTTGTTTTATGAAAACAGTTACGGTTAATGGTGTATTCGATACAGTATAAAAACTACTACTCGTAAATCTGTACGATTTTGAGTAATACAGTAGAGCATCGATTATCCGAACATCCATTAACCGAACGATCTATTAACCGAACTCAATAAAATGTACAATTAGGTACTGTACTGCACCAGTAATGTATTGGAGACGTGTAGGCGTATTGGATATTTATTGAACATAAAAAATGGTATACTATAAATTATTACAGTACTCTACAGTACAATAAACGCTGTAGCTATACAGTCTTACAATAATTGATAAATAAAGAATTGAGATCGAGACTGTTCTTCTTGAAACTGTTCTAAAGTGGGCCGAAACAGAAGACGAGATAGATTGTATTCAGCTAATGAACCTTAAACAACTTCAGTTTTTAGCAGTGAGAAAACGGGGTATCGGTTTGAAGCAGACAGTGATAGATCAATTCTTCAAAAAAGTGTAAATCCATGGTACTGTATAGTGTTTGTCATTAAACTCTAATTCTGTTTAAATTAACTTTTGGTTTTTATTAATTACACTCAGTTTCAATTCAATGACGTTTAGCCTTAGTAATACATTAGCACAGTACACATGTTGCTGTAATTATATAACAGTATGTTAGAAATGATTTTGTAATAAAAATCTTTGTTTTTGTAAAGAGAAATAGTGTTTTCAAGTTACGATCTATTATCCGAAATATCGATTATCCGAACGGGCCCTCGTCCTGAGAGGTTCGGACAATCGATGCTCTACTGTACTCATTGTTTCTGAACTGACGATCTACTATTACTCTTATTTTGATATGGCGCTGTGAAAAGTGAAATGCAGGAACGATAATCAATGTTCAGAAACGGTAATCAATAAAAAATAACTGAACGAGCGAAGCAAATCCTCAGTTTTAACTTGACTGTTTTTGATGTTTGTTTGTTTGTCTGCTTGGGGTATGTATCACAATAAGTTTAGAGTGCATCAACAGGTTTTCGTAAACCTCGGCATACGTATCCACACGTTTATCCTACAGAACCCTGTTGTTTTTTATATTGATCCTCCCCCTCTCCGAAAACAGAATGGTGGGAGACAAATATGTGGAGAAAAAATTCACGTGGGATATCAAATAAAAAGCAATTTTAACCGAACACTGAACATAGTGTTTAGTTTCCGAAATTTCAAAAATTTTGGACGCCAGGGCCCATAAAGAGATCAAAAATTTGAAAAATTCGTAAAGTCCAGGTTGGCGTCAGACAGAGGGAATTTAAACCCAAATCCGAATGTAGCATTACTATGAACTTTATGAACTACAAAAATTTCTGAACTTTAGGGACACCACGGGCCAAAAATGGAAGTCTAAATTTTCAAGAAATTGTAAAGGTGATCAAGATTGGAGACAATTTTTTATTTCAAAATAAAAACACATGATCTTTAATAATTTGCTATAGTTAATATCTTTTAACACTCACTGGAAATTTTGGACCTCCTTCAAAACGTTTGTAAGCTATGATCACAATTTTATATATTATCAGTTATGTATACAGTGGAACTTGGTTATAACGTCATTGAAGGGACCAAAAAAATAATGACGTTATGTCCGAGTGACGTTATAAAAGAGTCGTTATAAAAGACCCTTTTTTATCACTAGTAAGGAAGGAGAAATAAAAAAAATGATCTTTGCATTATTAACATTATTCGTGATATTTATTCTAAAGTTTACAAACTGCATTTCGTTTATACAAACAGCATGAAGAATATTTTAAAAGATCAAAAAGAAAGTACATGTAACTTACATTTAGGCTTACTGTCGAAAGTAATCCGTAATTTTCTTTTGAACGCTCCTTTCTGAAAAATAAATTCTTTCTGTTGTGCTGTGGAGATGCTGCGCTGCTTTGAACGTGTCGTCAGACGTCTCTCTAAAGCAGTAAAATCGTGAAAGAGTTTCGGCGGCTCTCATTGCTTTCTGTACTGTCGGACAAACGATGTCGGCATCCTCCTCTTGCTCAGCATCTTCTTCAACACTATCTTCTGCTTCTATGTTTTTTACTTCCGCGATAATTTCTGCGTCACTCAACACTTGGAATGTTTCTACTTGGTCATCCACTGATCCATAGGAATCAAGTTCATTTCCAAATTCATTTACGTCGAATTTCTTAATCCAGTCCGAGAGCGGCAAATCGTCGTCTTCGTCATCATCGGGTAACTTTTCATGTACGAGTTGTGCTTTACTAAAGCATTTTGCTGTCGTCTTCTGTGTTACACTCTTCCAAGAGTCGTCTAGGAATTGCCTTGCATCTAAGAGTGAAATTGTGGCAGGTTGCTCCGTGTCCATACAGAAAATAATTTTTTTTTAAAGTTGCTTGCGGTAGTGCCACTTTAGGCTTCTAATGACGCCTTGGTCCATAGGTTGCAGGACACTCGTACAGTTGGCCGGTAAGAAGACCAGATTAATGTTTGTCAAATTTAACTTTGGATGGGCTGCACAGTTGTCAACTAGAAGTACGCGCGCGCACATATATACGTTTATATGAAATTTAGAGTAAAATATCTGAGAAATTTTTGACGCTATAACAGAGTAGTACAATATTTAGTGACGTTAAAACCGGGAATTTTTATAATGTTAAAGACCCACACAACGCAGTGTAATAGATATCCTCCAGCGATGATGTAAGTAGCATTTGTGTTGTCAATTTCAATGTTCACTGATTGAAAGCAATCGTAAATAGCTGATTTCTGTGTTTTACGCATTCCAATTGCATCGAAGAGTGATAATGGGTAGGGGGCTAATTCATATTCGAAGAATTTTTCAATTTCATCCTCAAATGTCTTAGTAATACTCATACGTTGAAATAATAATACAGGGTCTATAGGTACCTTCTCATCATGAACTTTTATGGTGCTGCTCATAGTTAAAAGAGGAAGTACTTTATCAGCGCGTTTTAATTTGATATTATTGAACGTTTCTCCTGTCATTTTAGACATAGAAGCAATCCCAACTTCACGAGCTTTATGACAGTTAATTTTATTATCACCGACGACTCCACTGGCAATTGATATGATTTCTTTAACCTCAGGGAAAGGATCGTGTGATGAAAACCACTCAAGAAGTTTTTTAATGTCTTTAGCATCTTTTTTTTACTCGTGAATCACTTGCATCTACATGCTGATCTGTTGTATTCATTCTAACATCAGCGAGATCTTCCAATCCTTCACATACAGTATTCATTGCATGCATGCCATAAACCCATTTACTTATGACACTCTCTTTCGTACTTCTTCCTCGAGAAATACCTCCATCTGTATTCATTGATTGCTCGATCACCATATCCGTTGAAGTTCCACAATTTAGTTTATCAGAACGTCTAACAGTGAAAAATCCTTCTATAAACCTTTGGTAAACACTAGGATTAATTAAGTTCTCTAATTGTAGCACATCTTGCAGATATAAGTGCGCAGACTTAGCATAAGGAAAATGTCCTGATGCGTGGAAATAAGGAAGCATTTCTTTAATGCTGTTCAAATGAGCTTGCCAATCTCCCATACGTTCAGCTCTTATAAACTCCTTTGCAATCGACACCATATGAAAATATTGTATCCATAGTTTTGCTGTAGGTCCTCGTTCTTCATATTCTTTTAGTTTTTGATTGAACTGATAAAGTAATTCTTCAGATATTTCATCACCATTTTCAATGTCATTATATGAAATAGTGTTATTTATTACATTCTCAATAGTAATATTAAGACTTGCAACCATCTCGTCATCAATAACAAGGTCTTTTGATATTATTATTGCTAAAGTGAGCTGAAGTAATGTATGAACTCTAACAGCTCTCGCGTAAGCATGGCCATTGAGCATTTTTCTAATGACTTAGGTGCATAAATTAACGAAAGCACCTCTTGTATGCCACTTCCTTGCATAATATAACCGATTGATCCAAAAAATGACATAAGTAAATGAAATCCTCCAAGTCTTATTATGATCTGCGATAATTCAGATCCTTCAGGTGCTGCAGATACGATTTCTCGAGCTTTTGCATACAGAGGTTGATCAAAAGTAATAATGCATACTTCGTGGCCATAACGTTTTGAATTTTCTAAAGCACAAAGTAAAGTTGTGTATATAGTACTGTAGTTACTTGCTGGTTGATGAATAAATGGTAAGAATGAAATTTTGGATTTAGAAAAATTCATAATATTACTTGTTAAACGTTCAATATAACCATTCCAACCGGGTAACGATAAATTTTTCCATTTACCATAGAACCATATCACATCGACTTTTTTGAGTAAAGATACTGGTACTTCACTTTCATAAGCAAAATTTTGCACATTTATTTTACTATAATCTACTACACCATCATTTTGATAGATTAGTATTGGTACATGAGCTTTTGCCGCGAAATCTTTTGCTGAAGGGACTTCATTTATTCGTGGGATAGGCTCTTCTAGTATAACTGAACTTTTCGGGGTAACAATTTGAATGATACCCATTATGTGAATGGACGGTGAAGAACTGCTGCTGCCTCATACATCACAGTATCACTGTAGGATGCGCACAAACCAAAAGACGAAAAGATTTGCATAAGACGTTTTGAACCAAATCGTCGATGAAAAAAAACTGAGAGACCCAATTGCAATTTTGATTTGAAAGACCTAGGCCTAACAGCAGTCATACTTGTACACAAGTATTGCCTCGCTGATATTTGTACATACAAATTTTAAATGTTCTAATTTAAATCGTTTATTTTTAAGAATTACTTGCTCCAAAAAATAAGTTAATGACTCTGGAATATCGCTGTTAATATCTTCAAACATTCGACTAGGCGGGGGGTAACTGGTATTATCAAATACTGAAGATTGAATGTCCTCTCGAATGATTGCTGCCGCAGCTTTCAGGATTCGAAATCGTTCTTCTTTTTCATTTTGACTTTTTTTCTCATACCAAGCTTGGTTAAGAATATCGTGATGATTGTCAATGAAACAGATTAAAGTTAATCTTCCCGGTCTGTCGGTGATAATAATTTTATTACCATACTTCAACTTCAATCGTATCTTAATTGTTCTGTTATCTAAAGCTGGATTTTTGCAAATATTTTTTAATTCTTCTTATGAAAACTGACAATCATCACTATTTTCAATGTACGTAAATATTTCTTCCATCGCAACATTCGTAGATTCATCTTGAGGACGACCGATTTTACCTCCAGTGGTGGGTCTCAAGAAGGAATTATAACAATTATTATGGTACTTACCCTCAGCAGCAACTAAATCATATTCATACTCAATGCGTGCAGTAACATTTTTTGCTACGTCATCAGAACGAGTCCGAGCTACCTTCAGAATAGATTCTTTAAATGAAAGTGTAGCAACTTTATAAATTTTACGCCGAACATTCTGCGCTTTCTTCTTTTCAGCCTCTTCATTCGCTTCATCGCCGCAAAATAAGCAATATTTTTTAAAACAAAAATCGGATTCACTTACGCGCGCTCTAGTACGAGGTGGACTAATTTTAGATGTACTGGCTTGCTCCATCTCGTGCTGTCTTTTAACTGCAGCAATAGTACTCTTCCGAGTGTACATTTTACGGCACTGCACATGAATTGTCACAGATTTCTGGTCTTTCAGGTATTCAAAGAACCCATCATTTCTTTCAACACTTGAATCAATCAAAGTCTTCATTCCACGATCTACAATAACAGTTTCACTTTCAGTCAAAGGTTTACTACAAATAAAGCAAAATTGCGACATTTTATAAAAATTATTAAACGGCACAAATTGTAATAAGAAATATTATAAATAAGCACGTGTATTCACTGCAAAGGAACGTTCAACACTAAAAGTATTTCGTTTATGCCTTCCAGAAAAAAAAAGCAGGTATACGACCGTCGCCTCCCGGACAATAGAGTAGTAGACAGATGTTGCTCAAGGTTATACGGACAAATGAAGTTAGGGACTGAGTTTCTTTTATGTGTATATTCTCACAATCGTATAATTTGTATGTATAAGTCACACAAACCAATATTTTTACTTATATTAAACATCCGATGATGTATTTAGGCGGTTAAGCGTGCATATTATTGTTTTCGATGTTTCAGATGATGATATCTCAGGAATGGTGATCCTTAGGAAAAAAAGTATAGGGCCTAAGAACAATTTTTGTAGATAATTTCATGATCTACAACTTTTGTCTGACCTATTTTTATGATAAAACTTACCGTTTACCAGAAAAATGCAAAAAACCAATATTTTTGACATTTGACCTTGAATAACTTTTTTAGCAGACGTGGGATCGATGGGGATTTTTGACATTTTATTTGTAATAGTGTTCCCAAGATCTGTACCAATTTTCAGCTCTATGCGAATTATTGTAAACTTACTACTATTTTTTTGACTACTTTGACCAGACTAACTCTATGTGACTAATTACTTCAAGAAGGCCGAGATCTAGCGCCCAGTACACGCTATATCACGGTTCATGCTGGGTGATCCACAGTATTAACAGTGCCAACTCTATGTGACTAACTACTTCAAGAAGGCCGAGATCAAGAAGCAAAGCGTGGAAATAATGTCGGGATGTGCTACTTCGCTCCACGAAAAAGAAACGCTTCGAATAAAACTGCCAACAAAGGAATAACCATTTGTACAAAGGATAGCTAAAATACAATTAGACCTGAATACCTGTTCATTAATAGTTTAATTACTTTGGTCATGGACGCCGTACACGCATGCGGGGAGGCAGACAGACATCAAACCAATACTATTACAACACGCATGTTGTAGTGACACCATTCACTGACGTTATCTAGTCGGTTCACGTTACTGATAACGGCAATCGTGAATGCCGACCTACCCCAGCCCAGCTGAGCAACCTTCGCCCCAGCCAGTACAAATAAGCTTACCTTTCACTGTTATGGCGTGGCCGTTGCCCCGATACTTGATTTTCATTACTTAGTTTTACGGTTAAGACGAAACGATAAACGTTTTATAACAAGAACAGCTCACATTCTTTTCCTATTTGCTGAAAAGGGTTACAGTTGCTAAGCATACATCACCTGTAACAAATTAGGTTGTACGCCTAAACAACGCGTAACAATTTTAGTTATACGTGGGCAACTTCACGCAATTTATGTACAAAATTAAACAAATAAGTTTTTTATGAATACTCCGTATATTACAAAATTATTGTAAAATTTCTGCGTAATGTTAACAAAGAAAAAGTATTGTAGACCCCTTCAATCACCACGTTGTTAACGTAAGTCTATAATCAGGTACGAATTTAATGAACGAAGTATAGTAGGCCTACCTACTAATTTAGAACGTAAACAATACGACCTGAAAATCGCAATTCTCTTACTCTGAATTTAATAGTATAAAAAATGCAGATATATTGTTTTCAATTTTCTGCAGTGTGTTCCGCTTAAAATACATTAAAAAGTCGTGTAAAAAGTAACTAAATAAAGCTTACAATTTAACCAGCCTTAATAAAATCTTTCAAAATTATGAATGATACAGGAAAAGTAAGTTAGAGCGGGAAAAGTAAGATTTGAAAATACGAAAATTTCAACATAAGAGGAAAAGATGAAGAGGTACATAACGATGAAATACGAGACTGAATTGCGAAAAACATTAAAAAATTAAATGGCTTTGTAATTAAACAAGGTTGATACGTTGAAATAAGACACTGGATTTCGAAGGCGAAAATGATTTTAAAATTAATTGACTGTTTGAATACCGAACAACTGACCACAGCATAATCCTCGCTGACTCTTGGACTCATCGGTATCGAGCCCTTTGGGTTCACTATTGGACATAAGCCCCCCTTCCTTTCCGTAACGATTTTGCATTTTCTGACACATATTGCGCTGATTCTCTTAGTAATATCTATCTAGATCCATTATATCTATCTTTAACCTGTTTTTCTCTTGAACTCCCTCTGTTACGTTTGTCGGTCTTTGCCCTCCATTTTACGTTTAGGTACACAGCCATTATAGTTGGCCCTGCTACTCGAGCCTGATTCTGTCTTTATCCATGTGTGCCTAATCTAAGTGACATGGAGCACAGATCTTCTTATACGCCTCTGCATTACGTGACGTTTAGTAGACGACGCTGTTCCAGTTAGTGTTGCTGCTCCGCACTGTTTACGAAACCACGCACTGACCAAATATACTAGCGAACATAAACCATACTTACTGCTCACTGACGATCAACAATTCGTACTTAAACAGCCTATTGTAAGAAATGGAAAAGATTTCATCAGGTACCCTTGCCTGGCCAAATGCTGAAACCATTCAGCGTTGCCAGACGTTCCCGACTTCAGAGACAAAATGTCCCTCTTGGGTCATCAGTAATATATCCTCATTTTGCAGCATCGAATAAAGACTCGATTCAATACCTAATACTGAATGATTTCAACAATTAAACAAGTAATATTAGAATCCTGCAATGTTTGTTTCCTTACAAATTACACAGATGATCGTTACGATTTGCCACTTGAAAACATTGGTAAAATATTAGATTTTCATAAAATAAAAGAAACTATAACTTACGAATAATGTTTAAAAATGCTACAGTTCTTTGGGATATGAGTGAAGAATAATCAATGGAATAACTGTACTAAGAATTTTTTCTTCTCCTTCTCCCTACAAAGATCAGGCCTGTTCCCATCAGCGAAGTCAAGCCATCTCCTCCTACGCCTTCGTGTAGGTCAACTGCCTGATCAACTTGTCAGCAACAGTCGGTCTATACGACGCAACTATCGATTCCGACATTCCCCGATGTTCCCAGCATATCTCCTCATGTATTTTATCTGCTTGTGTGCATCCTTTCACACAACGCACAAACCTCATCTCGGAAGCCTGAGACCTGCTCATATCTCTTCGTGTTATTACTTTCAGTCCCATATAACACACCAGGGACTGCCATAACTCTATAAAACTTTAATCAGGGCTCCATTATTGTTTTTCTACCTAGAATATTTTGTACCCCACCGCAGAAGGAAGCGAACAGGCATACAGTAATAACTGTATGAAGAAGTTAATTTAATAAACCCCTCTACGGAAGTTACAACAATAAAATCCCCGCTGCAAATTAATGGAACAGACATTTGAGACTACAAAAATAATTTTAAATTAATTTCATACGTTCTGACATCCAACTGCGTTGATTAAAGAGTATTTTTTTCAAAATGAATCTTAAACGATATAAAAAGGGAAACATATTCTGTACAGCTTACTGAATTAACGGAGTTGCTCCTTCAAATTAATTTTAATTGACCTGTAACTGAATCTGAATACCGGATTTTTAAAATTCAAAATCTCACAACCCTGCCGACATTATAATAACAACAAAGTGGAATCATTTAAATTACCACTGCTGGGAAAAAACGGAAAACGTTTGTGACGTGTAGTTGTATACTAGGAAACGCCCAACCACATTCAAATTAATATTAATAATATATTATGTAATATTGTGATTGGTAAGAAATGAAGACGTGCGAAATGAACTAAATGTATTTGCAATAAATGAAAAAAAAACTGAATATAAAGAAAGATGGAAACAACACGTAAATAGAATGGGAAATGGGAGAATACCCCAAAAAATACTTCAACTACAACCCAAGAGGGAAAAGAGATATAGGACGACCACGAAAACGGTGGTCGTAAGTTTGTGAGGACGGAAGAGGCAAATGCCTAAACCTTGTAGTGCAGAAGAAGAAGAAGAAGAAGAAGAAGATATCGTCATAGGTAATATTAAAACTATTTAGAATAGTACGTAGGTTAAGTACGTACTCTCGTGTATTTACATTATCCACAATTTCTGCATAAAGTATTTATATTGATTAGATACTAGAACTTTCTGTATAAATGTACTTTGCTCAGATAGGTAAACATAGTTTGTTCTAAGAGATTCCAGAATAAGCGCCTAGAATTTTCTCGGCTCATCTAGTAAGTGACAAAGGCTGGTGGATGATGTCATTACAAACCTATATAGGCCTATAACGGTAGTAAACGAAAAAATCAGTCAGTCAGTCTTTACTGGCAGTTCGGTTAAGTATGTTTTAGAATTAGTGCGTACGTTTGATACCACATTTGTGGATCAATATTATATTTGTGTTTTTTTTTGCATAAATTACGATTGTGCTAATACTCGATATAACACTTGTGAATCGAAATTTGTATTTTCTGTGTTATATATGGGCTTGTGAAAAATTATTTGTGATAACGATAAATAAACATGGTCCCGACAGTAATACGAGTGTTATTACGATCGCTGCCTAGAAGATGACATATAAACTTATTAAAAACCACACTTCAGTAGTCTGAATTCCAGTTCGAAATACTCATTTCAGACTGTCTCTGACAGATAAGTTACGGGCATGAAACTTACATAAGGGACTGCAACTTAATAAAAGTTGTGCCTTCAATAAGCGTGGTAATGAAACGCGACCCGGCGCGCGGGGGAGACAACGCCGTCAGCAGCAGACGCCATGACTCGGACTCGGACGTGCCCTTGGGGTGGGTGGCTGCGGAAAATTTCACGTTTCACAGGATTTCAATTCCTCAAACAAGATGAAACGAGATTTTTATTTCCTTCACGGTAACAACACTGCACGAACGAGTTTGGTGTTCACACAGGTTAGCGCTGACGACTGCAGGCTGTTCCCAAGCGAACTTTCAACAAACTGAGCGTTTTAAAAACACTGAATTTTCAAAACCAAAGACTACGGTTGGATGTGAATATCATATTTCATTCGCATTCCGAAAGTTTTTTAGATGCGAAACCTTGGCCACACTACACATGCGCAGTTTTTATAGTTTTACGTAACGCGTTTTTAAGTTTTCACCATGCTGTATTGCATGTGACTGCAACCCGTGTGGCTGACAGTTATACAGAGAAAGCCTGATAAGAACTGATTGATTAGAGAAAAAAATCACACCCGCCTAGGTGAAAACTGCACTTACACTGGCTATACAATGGGTGCGCTAAATCACAGTATAAAAGACATTACACAAGAGTAATAGTTACAGAAATGACAGATCTTGGTGACGTCATACGCTTCAACGTACAGTACGTTGGTCCCTGTGCAGACTTCGTCCCGCAACCATATGGAAGCTAGACATGTTATACGTTTAACTTAAATTTGGTATAATGAGTCCGTATTTAGTCCAGACAATTCTTTCGGTTTTTAGACACGTTCCGACTTTTTTGAAGACGGGACACACCCGATACTCAGTTCCACAAATATTTATTTAAAGTTAGGTATCGTGGATATGACCAGTACCAACCTAAGTCCATGAAGAGCTTACGGAAACTGACAGAACTCGCCTGTCGGTATAAACCCTTAAAGCAATCTTATCAATAATGACAACATTTTTACAAGTGTATTAATTTATATCAAATACGGAACTGAGAGGACCGCACGATGAACACGTAGAGGACAGACAAAAGTGGAACTGTAAAATAATTAATCTGAAACTGAATTATGTAAAGTGTTGTTTGCTTAGGAGAAACCATAGCATTTTAAAACTAAATATCGGTATGGAGAACCATACATGACTTCCATATTCTAAGATTTATATTTAAAATCATTTTCGAAATGAAATATTACCATAGAAACTACTTCTTTCTACTTACTGCTTCAGCCTTAACCACAGTACTGTGGTCACTAACGTATACCACCTCACGTTATCGCACTCGATTTTCACTGATGATGGAAGTCGATGGCATTGTCGAAATGTCTGGTTTTGTAGAAAACATTGGACTACGGCCAAATATCCCGGGAAGGAATTTTAACAAAAACTACTTCTTTGTTGCCGATAACGTTGTACACATATATATCAGTGGCGAAGTTACATGGAGGCAATTGAGGCAATGCCTACCCTAAAAAATTCTGTTGAATAAAAATTATAAATACGTATGAACTACATAACGTACAGATTATACATTGTTACTGCGACTGTCAAATTTATTAAACCGAAACGTGCTTTATTGAGCGACCGCTAGATGGTGACAGGTGAGATTCGGCATAGTTCGTTTAAAGCGAATGAGGCAACCTGAACTTGCCTCAGCGTTTTTTGTATACATCGTATGTAAGCAATGTAGTGGTGTGATAGGGAAGTGTAGGGAGAGGGGATTGTCCCGCGCTGTACACATAGAGCGTTGAGGCATGCCTCACTTCTGTGGTCCAAACAGTTAAGTTAAAGCGCCTGTGTTGTTTCTAAGTGTTTATTTTATGCGGTTATTAAAAGTGTCACTGTTATTCCGCTGAACTAACAGATGATCAAGATTGTTATTTGAATTATTTGTAACATTAAACATATATATAGAAACTAATCAAGTTTAAAAATTTGAAGTTCAATCAGTTGTATTATTGTGTATGACTAATACACGGATTGTTCAATAGAAACACGTATAGAGCTGTAAAGCATTTTTTATTCAACGATTTTAAAAGAAGTCTCCAATAACATTAAGACATGAGTTCCACTGTTGCGCTAACCTGTAGATTCCCTGCTAGTAAAATTCTTACGGCTGTTTGTGGAACCATTCGGTTACAGCAAACTCTACCTCAGCGTCCGATTTGAACCACCGTCCTTTTAGTGATTCCTTAAAAAAAATTTAAGATAAGATTTTTGCCTACCCATTCATTAACTACTAGCTTCGCCAGTAAGCAAATTGATGTCCATTTTTTCGGCTTGCACGCGTTATGTTGCTGTGGGTTTCGGCACTTTCCATTTAAAAAGCGTGCAAACGTAAGAAAATAAACATGAGTGAGGCCAGAAATAACGTGAATTGTGTGTGTGTGTGTGTGTGTTACCTGCCTTTTTATTGCTGTATTAAATGAAAAATATTATATTACATTAAAATGAAAAAATTATAATTTTATTGCCTGGCAACAAAATTATTTTATTTTTAACAATTACCATTGTTTCAAAAAGTTTAAATAAATTTTCAAGTACTTTACTCTTGTTAAAACGTAAAAGGTTGCAGGTAAACTACCCCTTCCCCTTAACCGATCTTCACCAAAATCGAAAGTCCTTGAGACCTCTACAATTCAGGGACGTATGCAAAAAATTATTCGATTCTGTTTGAATTTGCGGCTGTTATCGTTTGCCATAGAAAAATATCGGTATGGAGAACCATACATGACTTCCATATTCTAAGATTTATATTTAAAATCATTTTCAGCCAAACAGACAGGCTGTGTCTTACCTGCCTTTTTATTGCTGTATTAAATGAAAAATATTATATTACATTAAAATGAAAAAATTATAATTTTATTGCCTGGCAACAAAATTATTTTATTTTTAACAATTACCATTGTTTCAAAAAGTTTAAATAAATTTTCAAGTACTTTACTCTTGTTAAAACGTAAAAGGTTGCCGGTAAACTACCCCTTCCCCTTAACCGATCTTCACCAAAATCGAAAGTCATTGAGACCTTTACAATTCAGGGACGTATGCAAAAAATTATTTGATTCTGTTTGAATTTGCGGCTGTTATCGTTTGCCATAGAAAATACGCTTGATAAAAAAACGTTGCAGGTAAACTACCCCTTCCCCTTAACCGATCTTCACCAACAACAATAGGTCTTGAGTACACTACAAATCAGGGCTGTATGCAAAACATTATTTGATTCTGTTTGAATTTGCGGCTGTTATCGTTTGCCATAGAAAATACCCTTGTTAAAAACACGTTGCAGGTAAACTACCCCTTTCCCTCAACCGATCTTCACCAAAAACAATAGGTCTTGAGAACTCTACAATTTAGGGCTGTATGCAAATAATATTTTGATTCTGTTTGAATTTGCGGCTGTTATCGTTTGCCATAGGAAATACCCTTGTTAAAACATCAAACGTTACAGGTAAACTACCCCTTTCCCTTAACCGATCTTCACCAAAATCAACAGGTCTTGAGAACTCTACAATTCAGGGCTGTATGCGAAACATTATTTGATTCTGTTTGAATTTGCGGCTGTTATCGTTTGCCAAACAAACAAAATTACC